>JASUUF010000150.1:11341455-12675411 GCA_030449835.1 Clausena lansium
CATTCATTTATATTTGAAAAAGATGTCGTAAAAGCAAGTGAACGTCCAATCTTTGAGTTCTCATCAAATGAAAATGAAATGTTCAAGTGCGTCGTCCGAGCTGATTTTAGTTTATCATGCTTCCGAGAACAACATTTGGGGAAAGTCTATATATACAATCGTTTCAGAAGACAAGTTTCAGAGCTGCCTTCGCCATGGTATTCGCTGGACAGTAAGGATTTGGCAGATTATTTTAGAATCGGACTTGATGAAGATGGCTTGTACGACTATGAGCGTTTGACATATTAATATCCTCGTTAAATTAATATTCGTAATTTTTCGGAAAAAAAAAACTATTTTTCTATAGGACTACCTAACTAACACTTAAATTAATAATTAATTAATATGAAACTAAATACATATGATATGATATTCTTTGTTGTACTAACATAATGCTTTATGCATTTTTATCGTTCATTGTTGCTTTCTTTACACCTTTTAGATAAGAAGCCATTGTTGTATTAAATGTGATATGTTAAGAGAAATAAGAGAGATATCCACTTAATATATTCTTTACACCTTTTAGATAAGAAGCCATTTTTATATTAAATGTACTATGTTAAGAGAAATAATAGAGATATCCGCTTAATATATTATCTCCAAAAAGTCTTTTCTGATAAGTTACCATGTAATTATGATCCAACTATGCAATTCAGCTAAAAGATTATCAATTAACTAATCCACTCAATCAAGATTGAATCACAATCATTTCATACCGTTTGAAAGAATCATTACATTATTTAATTATACTATCTTTATACTTCATAAAAATTTCTATTATGAATGTGATATTACTTTATAAATTAATATGGATAGGTACTGTTCCAGGATATTTACACTCGTTATGGCTTTGAAGAAATCATTTTAACTTCCACACCTCTATTTTTCTATTGTCCGTTGGCTGACCGAGTCATAAAAACTGACGAATTTTCACTATAAGACCGACACAAGAACATTCTCTGCATCAACATTGTCAACTAGTCCAGTTTCTTCAGATTGTGTTATATTCGCAGTGAGGACGTTCAAGTCTAAATGTTGTGTCAGCTTATGTAGTCTTGGAGATCAAACATGGACGGCATTTATGTCTGATGATGATGGTGATAATTTGGGTGTGATTTACGATATAGAATATCTAGATGGAGTCTTATATTGTTTCAGTACATGTGCAACAGGCATCTTCAATGTCGCTCTAGCAAAATGGAAAATTCATCCACATTCTCTGAGCGGACTAGGTTATTACATTCTATGAAATTCCACCTTCTTGGTTGAGTTTGATGTACAGCTGCACCTTTTCCCACAAGGACCTTTTGATAATGATTATTATTCCATTCTCACTATTGTGTTTTTAGGCTGGATCGTTCAAAGAGGCAATGACTTCAAATTGATAACTTGAGTAATAATAGATCGGTCTTCATAGATGGTGATGATGCATCCTCCAATGTGTCAATTATATCTCCCTCCAATGGAGGAGTTAAGTTAATTGGAAAATACAGTATTTCGGTTTGATCACTGATGTTATTTTGATTGCCCCTGCCTTTTCCAAAATCCACAGCAATGGCACAACTCATCACTTCCAAAGATTTATGATTGCGATTGGAAGGACCAACGATACTTGCAGAAAATTTGGAGTCAACCTCCTCAACAGCGATGAAAGAAATTTTCCCAAGAATTTAATTGTGATCTCTAGGAATAATTAGCGGTAAATTATGCATTGTTTTATAAGTATTATATATATATATATATAATTTATTTTTCCTACATGTTATTGTGTATATATAATATTTAATTATAACTGAGATCGACACTTACCTCTAGAGTTTTCATAATACTTCGTTATCCCTACTATCTTTTTTAATTGAAACAATCAGCAGTTTTGAGGCAAAATGAAAGTAAAAACTGATTAGGAGCGAACTAAAAAAAAAAATTTCAATATAAGAGAAGTAATGCTAGATTTTCAAGAAAGTGTCTTAACCCGATCGAGTTGGTATCCATACATAAAATGGTGGAATGGATGAATTGCATGTGATATTATTACCATATATAAAATGTATTTTAATTAATGTGTGATATTAAATTAAATGCTAAGTTCAATTTTTAATAATTGAAAAACTTAGCCAAATATATTATTTTATTATTTTTTTCTTTCACATAATTTAATGATAATATATGGGTATATTTGGCACCTCTCATGATGCTGTATTAAAAATGTGTATTATTGTTGGAGTGCATTTTATGCACTAGTTTTGCGTTGTTTATTCCCCTTAATATCGATGTTTTGTCCTTAATAATAGTGATTTACTTATGCTTTATTTTTGTAGGTGTAATTCTATTGATTGGTGCTAAATTGAGCTAAAAGATGATGTTTGAGGAGGAATTGTCTTCATAGAGAAATTCTGAGCTTTAGAAGAAGTTTGTTGATAAGGCGTGGGCGCGTGCTGTCAACTGAGAACCTGTAATTTTTATTTTGACGTGTTTTATCTTTTTGGTTATTTTTGTAATTTTGAATTAAATCTTTAGATAATATTTTAGATATTAGTACTTTTATTTTTTGGGAAATTACAAAAGAGAAAACATGTGAATTACAAAAGGGGGAGAACACAATTGAAGAAAAACCCTAGAAAAATCTTTTCTCTCTTCTCCATGAGTAACTAAACTCATTTTTCTGGTTGAGGATTAATGAAGCTTTGATTCATCATTACTGTGAGATCTTTCTTATGCTTTAATTGTTTTATTGCTTTTGGGTATTTGCTTATTTTCTGAATTACTGTCATGATTATGTTTGTTAATTAAATAATTGGCCACTATTTAATTATCAACTTAATCTACTGCCAATTGAAAGATTCATGGTATGAATATTTTGATGTTTGTGGCAAATAGCATAGCAGTGCGTTGTATTATGAGAATAAGCAATCTAATTTAAATAAATCATCATATGTGTTGATTAGGATTTGGGTCTCTCTAGTTTTTCAGGCTGTCATTTGATTAAATTCTATGATTGTATCTAGGGTTGTCTATTGATTAGAGAAATAATCAACGGTGATACCTTGATTATCGACTAGTTAAGGAGAAATTGGCTATTAGAGGGTCTCAGTAGCTATAACCGGTCCATTCATAAGTAATAATGATTTTTGAATTTGTATCAATGATCAGTAATTACCGATCCCTGTGGACACGACTCTGCTCAATCACTGTACACAAATTTATTTAGAATAAATTTTTATATTTGCTGGCTTCGACACCCATCAATTATATTATATTAATTTTATTATATCATGTTTGAGCTCTTTTAGGTATTGTATTAGACTAAATTATAATGCGGTCACACCTGCGTAAACTAAACCCGCCCCGCTGGTGGGTTTAAGCGGGTTTGCAATAGATCTCAAATTCTTCTCCTCTCGACTTTCTCCTACTCTCTTCTCTCTCACGAACACGACGCTCCACCACCACGCCATCTTCCTTCGCCGCGCAACACCCAGCTCCACCACCACCCCATCGCGCAACACCACTGTTGCGCACGTTCTCTCTTTTCTCTTGCTGACGCAAGACACTCCGCCACCACGCAATCTTCTATCGCAGTGCGACAGCCAGCTCCATCACCACCCCACCGCGCAACACCACTACCATGCTTGCCTTCACCACCTGAATCACGAGCTACAGGTTTGATTTCCGAATTTGGATTTGATTTTTGAATTTGATTTTTATTTTTTTAATTAGGGTTTGATTTGTGAATGTTTTCTGTCTGAATCATTGTTAGTAATAAAATTGAATTAATTTTTGAATTAGGGTTTGATTATTTTATTTTTAATTTTTGTCTAATTATGCAGTATTGATTGGTATTTTGGTGGCTCAGATCTTGTTCAGTGGCATTGTATTGTTAGCCATTAAAATGTCCCCTGCAACGACTGCTCTGTTGAAGCAAGATTGCTTTTGTTTATTCTCTTGTCTATTCATTGCCTGTTTGTGTATGTAACATTATAACTTTGCATTAATTTTCAATTTGCTCTATTCTTTTTGTTTCGTTGTCTTTTGGTTCTATAATTAATTATTACATGTGATATTATTGACAGGTTTCTTTGGCTGTTTTTGCACTTGGTGTATCTTGACTAATATAAGACTAACCAATTCAAACGGTATGTATTCGTGTATTGACATATATATATGGCTTTTTTGCAATGGTTTTTCTTGGGATTAATTATGCTTGGGAGCATTGATTTTAGCCTTGGCTATCTCTATAATTGTAATGTGGTCATGTTCTAACAATTTGCAGTGAAGCGTGACTACTTGATCATGTTCCAACAGGTTGAATATAGTTTCTATCATAAGTAAATCTAATTTCTGCAAATCATAGTGAAAAATATTGATAACAAGAGAATATTTACAAGCAGGGAATGAGAGATTTATTGAATGAAATGGCAGTGATGATGAGCCAAACAAAGACTAATGTAAGTCTTCAATGCATATTTATTTATTCTCCATCCCAGTACATTCAAACGTAGAGTTGAAAATGCATATTCTAAATGAATGCAATGCTTTGTTTTGTTGCAATATTATCAAGTTGTGACAATACATTTTAACCATGTTATATTTGTTTGGATTGTGCTGGCTGATGGGATGCTATAGATTATCAAGATGGATATAGAAATTGGGAACATGGCCAAAGATGGCTCTAAGGCTGGAGAATATGTTGCAAAGGGTTGATAATGTCATATTCTCAATACACTGCTGACATTTTCATTGCATGTTGGTTTTCCTGAAGCAGTTGCTTGATCTGAATTGTATAGATGCTTGTCATAATTCATTTCAAGTGTATGATGTCATCATACAGGTGGCTAGGCTGTTAGTTCTAAATGCTGGGACCAAGTTGATTGCTCTGATAAATGGGCCGGTACTAGTTTTTATTCCAAACCATTCAGAAAGAAATGTTTAAATCTTTGTTGCCCAATAAAAAAAAAAAACGTCGTTTAGTTTATTGCAAGCCGTTCAATTCTTCATTGTTGTTCTTTTCAATAAAATAGGTTTGAAGGTTGTGGGCCTAGTGGCTGAACGGAGGGCGTATTTGGTTGTCATTTTATTGTGTTGATGGTACAATGACATTTTTTTAAAAACAAAATGCAGTAGACTTTTTAATCTCGTGTTAAATTATAAATACTTTTGAAAAATGCTGAAAAAAATTTATTTATGTTGCGATATTATTTAGATTTTAGACTTATTAGATTGAACAATTTGATTCGAACTTTATTTCATAGGTTATATATTTGAAAAATGCTGAAAAGTAAATGTTATGTTGTCGAAAATTTAAGTCCATAAGCTTTGATTTTATTAAGAATTATGATTTTTTTAAAAAAACATTAATGCTAAAAAAATAATGTTAAATTTTTAAATTTGAGACTTCTATATTTACTATTTTCCTACGTATTAATAAATATTATTTTTTAAATATATAATTTAAATTAATTAATGAAGAAATTAATACAATACAGCACCAAACATAGTATAACTAAAAATTAATAGTAGCATCAAATGTTGTATAGTATTATTAGGGTGCGTTTGGTATACTGTATTGTATTATGTTGTATTATATTATTTTAATACAGATGAATTGTCTTATGCTGTATTGTATTAGCACTGTATTATAATAATGCTGTACAATATTTAGTGCTACGTTGTACTGTATTAATATTGTTTGATGCGGTATTGTATTAATTTTTTTGTCATTAATTTAAATTATATATTTAGAAAATAAAATTTATTAGTACTTAGAAAAATACTAAATATAGAATTCTTAAATTTTAGAAATTTAACATTATCTTTTTTAGTATAAATATTAAAAAAAATCATAATTCTTCATAAAGATTGAAGTTTATGGCCTTAAATTTTCGGCAGCTTAACATTTATTTCCAAATATATAACATGTGAAATAAAGATCGAAGCAAATAATTCAATCAAATAGCAATAACAGTTTGCTCAAGCATGTTAAAAGTTCCTTCTCAAAAAAAAAAAAAAAAGCATGTTAAAAGTTTTCAAAACGGCTTGCAATAATGGAATCTGAATGTGAAGAAAAATATTGGAACTACTATCAACGATCAACATTAGCCGTTGAAGTTGAGGTTAAGTTTCCATTGATAAAACTACGTCCCCCATTTCCTTGCCTGCAATTCATATCCACATACACAAAAAAATGTTCTAAAAACTGCAGCTTATTATAAGCACACACATGCAGGGCAGTTTATTATAAGCAATTAAGCACATATTTTCATGTCCGCCATTACAGTATTTTATATTTAACGAAAGAAAGTAATACAATGATATCTCATTCAATGCAAGCATCAATTTCATAAAAAAACTCGTGTAAATAAAATCCTTGAGTTTTAATACTTAGTTGTAATTTCTACGGAGAGTGAAAATCAAGTCAAGAAACATAATGTTAATATAATAATGAGCAGGACCAAATAATATAAAATGCAGCGAATTGATTTTTAACAAAAGACCAATTAACACACCCCTCCATTTCTGAAGCTTTTGTGCTTCTCCTTAATGTGTTTTTCATCCCAAAAACTTCAAGTTTGCTTCCCTCCACTGATGGATCTATATTAGATATTTTATACGTATATTAATTTTATACCACAAGACAAACAAAGATGGATGCTATATACTGGGCATATAGCATAAAGCTGTGGATAAACTAATATATCCACCTATTTTATGCATCAATTCTGAATGTCTTCCATTGAGATGTCAACATTCAATCGAAAACTTTAATTACTCTTTCTCTAACTTCTTGTTTCCTCCATGGCCAAAACCAGAACATAAAACTTCAACTAATGTGATTTTTCTTCTTCATTATTTGAGCTACAAAATTCAGCGCAAGCATCATATATACTGTATTGTATTTATCTAGATTTATTTTCATTTTGGCATAAAAGAGCAAAGCACCCCCTTGATTATGCAAAAACAAAATATACAATTTAAGTTATCCCAGGTTGCTACAGATTCAAACAAAAAGAATAATTATACAAACAAACATTCCATCTTCTTAACCAACGGAGTCTATGTATTTACATCTTTCGCCAGTGAATTTTTTCTTTCCATTCTTCTCTCTTCATCCAAACAGAGCAAGCAAAAAATAAAATAAAATCCTCTAAAACTTAAACACAAAAATGAAAAATTTCACATCTTTTTTCAACCTAAAACTAAGTCATAATAATGCAACAAAAAAAAAAAATAATGAATAATCACAAGAAACGAAAAAAATGTCAATCAATTAATCACACGACCAATTACAAAAAATATATATAATTTCATCCAATCCCTTTTTTTCTGATCAACCAAACAAAAAAAGAAACCAAGAAATCAAATCGAGCTAAATAGCTTTCGCACCAGTTGCAACCGAGGACCTGGTCAGCGCGGTAACGACGGTGGTGGAGCAGTGTTCTCGCGCAGCGCAGTGGTCTATGGTGTCAGACGGCCCAGTGGTGGAGCTGTGGTTCTTGCGACACGATGGTGATGGAGTTGGGGTATCTCACGGCAAAGGAAACTAGCGTAGTGGTGATGGAGCAAAGCCGCGGCATAAATCATAATTCGACCAAACAGACCCTTAATCCCAAAAAAAAAAAAAAAACGTCCTGGGGAAATTCCGATCCTTTCATTGTCGTTCTGGAGGTTGAATCCAAATTTTCTGCATCCGTTTGTCTTTCCAAGCGCAATCATAAATCTTTGGGAGTTTGGAGTGTCTTTCACATGCATTTGCGAACAGACAGAGGCAATCAAAATAACACGAGTAATCAAACCGAAATATTGTATTTGCCAAGTGACTTAACTCTTCCCCCTCCATTGGATCAGATATAATTGACACATTGGATTCTGAATGTTTATCTTCTATGAAGAGCGATCTATTACTCAAGTTTTCAACTTGAAACCAATTCATCATTGAACGATCGAGCTTGAAAAAACAACAGTGAGGACCTACCAAGAAAAGTTGCAGCTCTCCATCAAACTCAATCAAGAAGTTGCGACGTATGCGAACATGATATAGTGAACTCAGAGGGTGTGGATGTATTTCCCATTTCTCCTGAGCAACGTCGAAGGTGCCTATTGCATGTGAACCGAAGCAACAGTAGAAAACTCCGTCTAAATATTCTATGTCGTCAATCAAGCTATTATAAGAATTACCAGCATCCATAAACCAAAACGTCGTCCAGGTTTTCTTTTCAAGTCTACATAAACTGACACTATATTCACATACGTACATCCTCACTACGAGTATAACACAATTGGAAGAAATTGGATTAGTTGAGAATGTCGATGCACTAGTGAGCGTGAAAGGGTCTACGTCGCTCATAATCTCCAAATACGGTGTTCGAATGATTTCATCAGTAAATGGACAATAGAAAAATAGAGAAATGCTTGTCCGAGTCAATTCTGGTTTATAAAGACTGGAAACCATCACAGTTGGCCCCTGGAACAGCAGCCAACCATATTTGGATTCAAGAACGTGGGATCCATAAAATCTTCTGAAAGACGGATTGGAAACAGAGTAACTCTGTTTGTCAGAAGGGTCATAGAGGAAACATGAATCCGAATTAAAGGCAAGTATCCATGGTAATTTATCAGCACATCTGACTCCATGAATATTCGTGTATCTCCAATTCTTGCAAACCGCTTGAAAGCGAATCTGATCCGCGTAACAAAGACGATTCATGATTAAACGTATGATATCTTTAGAAAGATTGGACCATGGTGAGTAGTAGTAGTACTGCCTCTTAATCTTCTTTGCCTTTACTCCGGCGCCTCTCATCCCTCTGTTTCTTGCCATTAGTTCTCTGTTTGCTTGTACAATGACTCTTAATAGCTAACAATCCTTACCAAATATTAATTCCAATAGTACTAGGGTTTCGAAACCAGTCGGTGAATGTTCAATTTTTACTCGTGGATTTAATTATATATTAAAAAATGTTATTATTACTGGTAGATATTTCATTAAAATTTTATAGTATTGAAAATCGGGTTGTTATATAACCGATTTAAATTTTTTAATATTCACCATTATTATAATTTTTCTGAATATATATATATATATAATGTTTGATTTTTTATTTTGTTAATAATTTAGAAATATTTATCAATTAATTAAAAATATAATTATATCCACAAACCTATAAACCACTTGTAACCTGAAAATTACATGTTGTTTATTAGTTAAATAATTTGCAATTCAGAATTTTGAAGTGTGGGAAAGTCCAGAAAAATGTATAAACCGCACGGTTTATGCGTTTTAAGTTTTAAGTCTATTAAACTCTACGGTTTAATAACTTTCTCAAACTTTTTTGGATTTTAAAATTCCAGACCAGATCAAGATTCTCTAATGAGGGCATCCTCACTTTAACGGATATTGAAAACTGTATTTTTTTGTCTGTTAGTATATTAAAATATATCTTTTTTTTATCTGTTAGTGGCATCCTCACTTTATTAAAATGAGGATGCCCTCACTAGAGAATGATTATATATATATATGTTTTAACCAAATTTTTGCTAGGATGCGATTTTGAACTATTAAATGGTTGTTCTTATGGAATACAGGTCAAATTCGATTTAAAAAATAAATTTATATTTGAGTGGAGATTGGATTAAGTTTGGGTTTATGTATGTTTTTCTACTATTTGGGGCAGGAGGTATAGCTGAGATGATCTAAGAGGTGAGCAAATGTGATTTGGGGGATGAACTGAGCATTTTTGAGTTTAGAATAATATGGAGAACTCAGTGGAGCTTGTGAGAGCTGATATGAGGAGCATAAGAGAGCTCATGGAGTAGCTATAACGAACTTAAGGACAACTCTAGAAAACTTATTTGGGGAGCTCAGTAGAGCTCGTATTATAACTCAGGTGGACTCATATATAAAATGCGATTTTGGCATCAAAACCATCATAACAATAAAAAAATAAGTATAAACAATAAAGAACACACAATATTTTACGTGATTCGGTCCTTTGGCCTAGATTCATGGGAGTAACTCATCTTCAATCCACCATGTAAATAAAGTATTATGTGATTTACTCTACAATATCAACAAAATCATATTCAAGGTTGTTTATAGTGAATAATAACATGAAAGAAATGTGAATCTTATGGAGATTAGAGAGTTTTCTAAGAGGAGAATATGGGAAAAGATTTCTTTATGAGATGAGATGGTCAAGATCTCCCATGAGGGTGAAAAAATGGTGCAAGAAATAAGAACCTTAGAGATAGAGGAAGAAGCCCTAGAAATAAAGAAGGAAGAAGAAGGAGCAGCCTCTTAAGAAATCAAAACTGGGAAAAAAATCCCCTAGAGTTGGATAGAACAAAATAAGAGAGAGCCACCTACAAATTGAACATATGGAGCTTATATAGGATTGTTTCTAAGGGTACTTTAGTAATTTTAGTCAACCAGCGAATTTTTATTGGTTTGTTCTCCACAAGTGAGGTTATTTTATTAGTTTGCCTTCTTATCTTTTGATGGTGACATCCATGAACTTATGACGCAAGGAAACCTCAAGCCACCTTTTTGTCTCCATAGCTAGGCACGTGGTAACTTCTCAGCCTTGTAATCCTACTAATTTTTAGGGGGTAGCAAAACACAGTTGACATGGCTTTCTCTCATTGTTCATCTAAAGAATCTTCATTCTCAATGGCTCCTCATCCTTAGCCAAAAATAAGATATTTTGTTCTCTCTTATGATGATATGCACTGTTTACGTAATTTTGGATTCACTAATACCCCTAGATATTGGGCATATTTATCGAAACTATTATTTTCCTCAAGGAGCTTACCTTTTAACCTCTGTGAGCTATTCTAACATTTAGTCAAACGAATTGACTTCATTTGGCTGACTTTCCTTGCCATTTGTCATCAGGTCATTGGTCCATTCGGCATCCAAATTTCTCCCCAAACAATATATATAAATATATAGTAATTTTTCTATCAGGACATCATAATATAAAATTTTTGTTAGAACATCAATCGCAAATCGTTGGATTTTTCCAATGATGGAGATTTAACTAAAGTTTCTATTTCTTCTTAAATTTATCTATATCCCTATTTTGATCTCTAAAACATAAAAGATTGTACCAGTAGGCACGAGTTGATTGGTGGGGGTAGTGTTGGACAATGCACGGTGGAAACCAACAAATAGACAACGAGGGTGGCAGACGGATTTTGATGTTTCTAGCGATTTCAGCAGCTAATCAACAACGACCTTACTTAGGGTTTGATAGATGGCTTTCTCTGACCTCGATGGTGGTTTTGATTGATGGAGGAGGTCGCTGTGGCAGCACAATCATGGGTAGTGGCAGTTGTGGTGGGTAGGTTCAAGTGATTTGGGATTTTGAGTTTTTTTTGTTTTCTACTAAAATTAAATCTCCATCGTTGGACTAATCCAATAGTTGAGATGAAGGGTCTTGATAAAAATTTACATCAAGATGTCATGTATATTAATTAACGATTTTTCTACCAGCCTAATGCCATCAAACCCTAATTAGGACCACCGTCGATTACCCGCTGAAACAATAAACCAAAACCTGTGTGCCACTGCTGTTGTCTATTTGCTGATTTCCGCTGCACGTTGTCTAGCATCACCACCACCAATGAACTCATGTCAACCAACACAATCATTCTACCAAAATAATCTTCTACACTTTAGAGACCGGGATAGGGATGTAGATGAATTTCAGAAGAAAGAGAAACTTTTAATTAAATATCCACTGTTGGATAAATCCAATGGTTGAGATTGAGAGTCCTAACAAAAATTTATATTAAGACGACTATATTAAAGTTAGGAATAAGCTAAAAGACAGTGTTGAAATCTGTATTTTCTTGTCTTTTAATTTGTCTATGATTTTATTATAGTCAGTAATTCCTGATCGAAAATCATATATATATATACTTTTAATTTTACAACAAATGAACATTGAAATATCAAATTTTCTCCATCCAAACTTTTTCTTCATTGAAGTATTTTAGTAATTGAAAGATACAACTTTGGATAATTTTCACTGACCTCCTCTCAATTATCTTCAAGAGTAATTATCAAAAACCTCCCCTGAGGTTTGACATATTCTCAATTTGCTAGATTGTATTTTTCTCAAGTATCTCCTCTAACATTAGTATACCGTTTCGCATAAATTAGGTTGGTGAGGATAAAATCATAAAATGACCCATTAATGATTAAAAGATTTGAAAAAAAAAATTGAAAATTTCGTGTTGGGTTTTGAAATTGAACTCAACTTTGTAAATGTCCAGTGGGTAAAGAACAAAAGATCACGTGGGTAAAGAACATAAGCAAGCTTTACCTAGTAGACATTAATGCCAAAAATAAATAAATAAATAAATAAAGGAAAAATGGTCATTTCTTTCTTCCATTCAGATCAAAGCCACAAAACACAACATCCGTTTCATCTTCTCTCTAATGCTTTGATTAAAAAACTTGCCCACGAACAGGAGACCATGACACTGAATTTGGAAATGGAGATTTGGTCACGACGGTGAAAAGAATAATGGGTCTAAACAAATGTTTTTGAGTCTGAATCAAATTGTTTCCATGCATTTTTCCATCAATGATTAGTGCTATTTGTAGGTGAATGATTGCTACAAATGCATGTTCACTTATGATTGATTCAAAATGGCTTGTGATTTGTTATGCTGCTGTGTGATTGATTAAAAATGAATCTGAAAATTTTTTATTTGTTTAAGGTATGCTACTTATTATTGAACATGAATCATGAATTATTGAACATGAATCATGCTAGTTTTTGTTAAATTAAAGATGGGATTATTTTTTAGGAGATCTGCAAAACCTTCTTCGCTATAAAGTTGGCTTCTGGCTTACCTGCTTGGCTGGAGATAATTGTTTATGTATTCATTGCTGCTTATATTAATCAGGAATATTGATTAGGCAATGTACTAGGTTAGAGATCGGCAGGATTCTAGAAAATTGGTTGTAAATGCAGCCTGATTGTGGTTTCAAAATATCGTGATCTGTTAATTTTGTTTGCTTTGGCCTAACGACCTTGAATTTGAGCTATGCCACTATATAAAGTCTTGGCCTAATCATCCTTGTTAGCCAATGTCCAAAATTGCAGTGTCTTTGGGTAAGTCCCTTCTTATTTGTTTGAGTTATAAATGAAAATGTCATTCTTTTCTACTTTGCTTGCATGTTGTAGTTTAAACACTAGTAGTTGATCACCTACTCTTTGAATCTCATGAATATAGATGGACTAATAAAATTTCATTTGAATTTAAATACTTTCATTTAAAAATTTTATCATTTGCTCTCTATATGTAGGTGTTCCTATTATGTGCTTTGTCAATATGGTTTGGATTTTGCTTCCAAAACAAGCCTCAATTAGTTGTATTTCTTTATTGCTATACTGTCTTGTGATGATGAAGACATAATTTACAAATAACAGGTACTGGATTACATTGAAGATAGTGGCCTTGACGCCCTTGCAGCGTCTTGCAATGACCTATGAGAATTGAGGGTGTTCGAATTGTCATCGCATGGAGGATTGATATGCCTAGTTTTGTTTAGAATATGGATGAAGATGCTACATTGAGGCTTTCTTGACAGATCATTCTTCAAATCAAGCTCCATGTATCTATCTTCAGACTCTTGGATATAAATAAAGCAAGTGCATGCTCTATCTGCTACTCATTGTATCATGTTTATTTTTTTATTGCTTAATATAATTGTAGTCCTTGTGGAAGTTGGGAGCAATTTATGGAGGGTATATAGAGGCTCGAGAGCTCGATTGCCATTCATTTTACACTTGGCTGAGCTATGGCATACAAACTAGTGATTAATAAAGAGAAGATATGAAGCTCCTGTTGTTTGTGGTATTATTAATAAAGTTGTTATTTGCGGCATAGTTACCATGTATACTATTCGCAGACTTTTTGCATGTTTATGCATTCACAACATCTTTTTGTTAAGCTAGTAACGGTCGACTTGTGTACTCATTTGTATAACTTGTAGCCTTAAGGAATAAAATTTAAAATTTTTGTTGCATTTCCTATGCTAAATACTAATTTTGTCGGTTATGGCTTCATCATCTTATTTCTTTGATGTGAATAATGTTACACTATTTATAAAAGTCAGAAAGTTTTTCTATCACTTGTGTAAAAAACAACCTAATTTTTTCACTTTTCTTATATTAAATAAAAAAGAGACACCAAAATCTTCACCAAGATTGAAAGAAATTTGATGCGGAAAGCAAAGCAATGAGGCAAAGTGCCAAAAAGCTTCCTTCTGAATTCTTTGATATTTGATCTAAGTAAATCTTTTGTTTGTTAACAAACGTATTGGTACTAAACAACAATTCTTTATTTTCAATATACAAATTATTTTTTCTAAATCAGGGGTATTTTGGTCATTTTATCATGCAACAAACGATCAAAGAAATGGTATGCTAACGTTACGGGAGGTATCTGAGAATACACGAATACAATCTATCAAATTGAGTATCCGCCAAACCTCAGGGAGATTTCTAATAATTACCCTTATCTTCAATCCATGCATAGATGGATTTTATGTCCAAATTAACACTGACCTCCCCTGCACTAAGCATTGGACTGTTAAGTGGGATGACAGGTCAGGGAAACATTAATATCTTTTAGGGAACAATTATGTAAGAAATTAGCAAAACTAAGGGATCAAATCTTATTATTTAAAATGGATGAACGAATGTTTGTGTGCGTGCTTATTTTTAAACATGTAAAAATTGAACAGGGGGCATTATAAATAGAGTCAAGGAAAGTTCTTTCTTAATGACACAAGACATGTAACATTAAAGAATATACCTTTTGTGTTTTATATTTAAATTAAAGTAAATTTTAATTACATGATGTCTTCATTAAGCTCACATAATAATACACAAAATAATTACAGGAAAAAGGGGGAGAAAAAATCCATTTGATCTTTGAAGTAAATTTGAGTTTAAAGCCATTTGAAAATACCTCCATTTCATCAAATATTGTGAAATCTGCTCCAACCTCTAAAGCATTTGACAATACATGTATCTTGTCAAATATTCAAGTAAATTTGTAGAGCTTAAAGTCTTTGAAAGTACATGCATTTAACAGATACTCAACTATTTTTCTAAATTTTCTTTAGATTTAGATCCATTTAAAAGCACCCTTCATTTCATCAAATATTCAAGCAAATTTTCAGAATTCCAATAAAGTTTAAAGTTATTTTAAGGAACTTATATTTTATGAAAAATCCAAACAATTTCCCATAATTAGCGTCAAAGTAAAGGCTATTGAAAGCACGTGCATTTTACCAAATTTTCATTCATTTCATCAGATATTCAAGCCAATTTCGTAGTTTTTTTAACCTACGAAATTTTCCTTAATGATACCGGTCAAACAAACTAAACATATGATCAAGGGAAAGTCAAAGTTAATTCGAACATAAAATACATCTATGTCCAAGTTAGAGATAGTTCAGGGGAGGCATCAGTGCATCGCTCATGCAACTCCATTTGATGAGCACAATTTGTTTATAGAAAAATTATATGCTGATATCAAATAATAAATTAAGATTTCATATAAAATGCGTGTGGAAGAGTAAACTTATTTCAGTTAATAAATTATTTGTCCTTAATTGTACATTGCTTAATAGATAGGCGTTCAAAACTTCAAAGGGCCTCACACCCTTTGTAGAATTTTATACAATTTATCAGTAAGGACAATATTATGACCTAGATAAAATACATCAGTATTGATACATAACATTCGACAATCTACTTTTATTTCATCAACTAATTTCCTTTAAATAATTCTCAAATTATAATTGTTGTACAACCATTCTGGTGAACAATATAATACAAAAACATAAAAGATTGTTATCTCAGAATTATACATTTTTAAGAAAATTATTTTTAGCTAATCTTGCTTCTAGAAGTCACAGATTTTATTTCTGCTGCTTAGGTGTAATCTTTTTTTTTTTTAATCTTATTCAATAAAATTCTCCCCCGTGTACTGCCGAGGTTTATCAAAATAATAATAAATAAAAATCACAGGTTTTGCTACCATTTCTTGTATGGAGTTGATTGCTACGACCTAAATTTGCTCTATTTAGTTCTTTCAATACACTTTATCACCGAAGCGCTGCTGTGCATTTTATTCGAAACAAATTATTCATTGTCATCATTATTTGTTATAAAGAGAAAATGAATAAATGAAGGTGGTTTAACTGAGAAATCAAAGCATCGGGTTCACTTAATCCACTACCACGTTTCTCAATTGGAGAAGAATAACAAATTTTGTTTCTTTGCTTTTGGTTTCGCATTGCTGACAAGGTTTATTAATAAATAAGTTGACCTGCATTAACACACATGTTAAAAAGGACTCTTATGCTCTAGAAAATATAATAATATATATTTAGATTTAGTATTTTAAATCTGACGAGCGACGAATATATATATTTCAAGAGATTTTCTCAATGAAATTAACAAGCACCCTCACCAAAATTCAAATTTTTATGCCTAAGAATCTTCCTTAATCAGTCTTTAGCTCAAAGATGCAATAAGTCATTTTGTCACCTTCTTTTTAAATTCTCTTGGGCTGTAGTGCTAGTTATTATCATTTATATAAAGCAACCTGCAACTCATCCATGGAGAGCACGGTCTCTCTTCTGAGCAAGTTCAGTGGCAAACGAACAGATAACATAATGATTATTATTTACCCTGGGAAGAATGGGAATCCCAATGCTAGCTAGTAATGATTCAAACAAAGCAGCAGCTGACGGTAAGTATCTATACTAAAGCCATATTTGGTATTGTGAAAGGACAGCCGTAGCTTGGAAGTTAGAATACTAAAAGTGTTTGGTAAATATTTGTTATTGTAATATGAAAGCTGTTTTGATTTTACCATATATTTATATGATGAAAAATTTATAATATCTTTATTATTTTTGTTAAAATTATTTTTGTGACAACCATCAATTTTTATTTCACAGTTAAGAGTTTTTACCAAACAAGACCTAAAAGCATTGATATATACAAGTGATTAACTTGAGTTGAGCTGCTAAACAAGAATAACAAACAAATAAATTATTAATTTTTATTTTATACTCTGCACATCCAAAATATGGTTTCTCTGATCATTGGTACTTATTCACACTTGTAAATATATTTCAATTAAAATGTACTTAAGCCTTTCAAATAAATGATTTAAAGAAATTCTAACTTTATGTGAATTGATGGACAGCAAAGCACCCTTCATTATGTTCTATAGATACTTAGTTTTTTTTTTTTAATTTATTTTTTATCTGTGTTTGGATGCTTAGAAAATATGTGGGAAAAGCACAGTCGTTTCAGAAAATTCATCTTCTCTTTGGGTTGCATTGCAACATGTTTATGGACTTGCCACATTTTGTGGACTTTGGACCTGCCTCTATTTACAGCCATTTACCCCCTCTAACTATATTTACGAAAGTACCCTTGTAGCGGTCGCACGGCTTTTATTATATTTAGGATCCGCATGGATCCGTGAACTCGTTTACCCGGATTCCGGAACTGAATTTTTTCATAAAAAGAAGAAAATGAAAATAAAGTAAATAAAAAACAGAACAGAACGCAGAGTCTACGGGTAGCCACACGCTTTGGTTTTTTCTGAGTCAACCGACCGAGCCGAAACTTCTCGATTCTGTTTAGAGGGCAAAAATGAGCAAATATCCAACAGTTATTTCACTATTTGTGTTCGGTTCGGTTCGGTTCGGAACCGAAAAAGAGACCGGTCAGTGTTTAATTTAATTAAACAATATTATTTAATTTAAACTATAAAAGCGAAAACCAAATTCAATCCCTAATTTCCTTTCTATTTTCTAATCCTAGATCGGCAGCAATCTATCTCTCTGTGACTCCCACACTGACGGTCACGGTCTTACTCTCACCAAACACGATTCAAGCGCCGTCACCACCTTCTGCCGCCTCTCGTCTACTGCCTCATCTTCGCCTGCCGCCGCTCGTCAGTCGTCACCTGGATTTATCTCGCCACCTTCTTTGCTGTCGCGCCGGTGAAGGTGAGTACTGAGTTGTCAGTTTAGTTCAATGATCGTAGCATTTGTTAGATTTGTCAAATTTATGGTCTGTTTTTTTAAACTATGAAGGCTTTGTTTAAAAGTACTTTTGACATTGTAAAAAGTGCTTTGATGGGAGATTGTTGATGTTCTTGCCTTGTCTGTCGTTGGAGTATTTGTTCTCAAAAATTATTTTTTTGCAGGGACTAAGAATATTCGATAGTTTTATTTTTCTTTTTCAAAAAGCATGACCAGATACATTTGTTGGAAATGTTTTGGAGAATATTTCTTCTAGAAAAACGATTTAGTCATAAACCTAGTAGCTAGCGGGGAGCTCTTTTTCCATAGGTCTAATAGTCTCCTATTTTCATTCTGAAGTTAGTTCAACCGTTTAAGTCTTTTGGATGGTACAAGAAGTCTTAGAATCAAATCCTATGCACAGGATGTGATTTAGTTATGATTTTCTTAGAATCAAATCATATGCACAGGATGTCATTTACTTTATGATTTAGTTATATTTTATCTAACCAATTTCAAAAATGATTTGTAATGACTGAATCAAATCAAACTGAACCGAATTGAATCGAAATTCGGTTCGGTTCGGTTCTGGTCCAAAACCAAACCGAACCGTATACTGCCCACCTCTAACAGAGACCAAAACACATTTTCTTTAGTTTTCCTAGCAAAACACATGCCGCCGGCACAAACAGGCTTAACCGCTGCCCCTTGAAACTGCTGCTTTCTGTTACTGCTGTCGCGTGTCATGTGCTATTTGTTGGATCGCTCGCTGTGCTGATCACTCTGGCTGTGCTTGCTGTTTTGCCAAGCTGTGGATTCACGGATGTCATAAAAAAGTACTCACCTTCAGTCCCTCGCTTTAGTTACCGTTTAGATGAAAATCGATGATGATGGTGAAATTGATAAACTTGAGCTAATGAGTTTTTGTACATGACTTGTAGATTTGTCTTTTGCTTTGAATAGTTCAAATTTCAAGCAGTGACATTTTACGCTGTACAAAAATTACACATTGGTTAAAACAAAAAAGAATTTTTCAGAAATCCCTAATGAATCAGATACAATAATCACATTATATGCATAAAAATTAGGACGTTTTAGTGAAAAATTTGGAATTCTATTTGATTAAGTTACTTATAAACGATTTTTATTGTTTTTGACGGGTGTAAAGCTCAGTGGTGGCGAACATTTTGGACAAAACCAAGTCATTGATAATGAAATTCTAGATGGGAGATACCAAGGGTAGTGTGAGCTTGAAGAGAATTGTGTTTGTAATGGTCGGAACAACATGTTTTGATGCTCTTGTGAAAGCAGTGGATACTTTGGACTAGAAGAGGATATACCCATGTTCTCATTCAAATGGGTCGAGGAACCTATGTACCTACTAACGTATTTCCCTACTTTAGTTAAATGGCAATTTGTTTCACTGCCCTAATTTGTTAATTTTATTTTAAATCAAATATAAAGTGGTGATTTGTGAGGGTGAAATGGAGATTCTAAATAGTGTCTTATTGAGGAGTTTGAATTTGATTGCTTTATCATAGAGTGGAAGTTGTCATGTTTTTTTCGAGAAGCTTCAGAAAAGTGTAGTTTTGAGTTATATGAATTCGGCTGCTGTATCATTAAGTAGAAGCTGTCATGTTTTTGTTGAAAGTCTTAAAAAAGTATAGTGGGGAAATTTATAAACGGAATTCAAATGTTTGTAAAGCTCATAAAATTTTGTACTACAGGTGGGTTGAAAAGTTAAAGAAAGCATTGCATTAAGCTGCTGGGTTATTGCTTCTTTGAATTTAAGTTGAACAAGTTCAACAGTATATATGATGTTTTGTGAATTTCATGCAATTCTCTGTGTTGGGTGGAATTGAAATATGTTGAAAGGTAAAAGAAAGCAATAAATCTTGGAATTTAGTAGAATCTTGTAAAGGGGATTTGTACTTGGAACAATTAGGTTTCAGCAATTGATCTGCTGAGGATTTGTGCTATCAAGCGTTAGATTGAGGTAAATGCTCTACTTATCATATCTCAACACTAGGAGTTAGAGGGAAGGAGAAAGATGGTTGCATTTCTAGTATTATGTAGCAAACCTAAGAGCTCCAAGATAGGGGTTATGGAGTTCTGACATTACTGAAAATTTTATAGGCACAGAAGAACAACCCTTTTTGTTCATATGAAGTTGTTGAGCCCTCTTTTTCTAAACAAAATTGGCAATTAACTTGACATAAAATGATAAACTATCTGCCATATATTGATATTGCTGTTGTAATACCGCCATTTATTAGTTGGGTATACTTTTGTATAACACAAATAGTGCTAGTCTTTGTTTTATGAGTGGACAGTTGGTCCACTATCTGTTTTTTCATCTTCTTTATTAATACAATTTTCAGTTTCTTATCCCCAAAAAAAAAAAAAAAAAGTTACCACCATTTATTAGTTGAATTTTCCCAACCCAACTCACTTGCTGCATTAACAAAATCTACTTTAGTAAGTTGTACTTCAATGGAAATTAAAACATTAAGGTTGCTATTTTTGAGTCCAAGAGATTGATTTTTTTCCTGTTGATTACATAGCCATGATACTGTCAAAATTCTGACAAGTTTATTCTGGAACAGTCACTTGGAGAAGATGGCCTCATGGCTGTAGACTGCTTCACTTTTTCGTCGAGCTTTGCAGACCATCTAAGGTCTGCATCTCTTGTAATCAGTCATGCTGGTAAATTCTCAACAACTTGCTTCATTTTCCTTGTCGCCTTTTATCGTAATTATTATTTTTAATTTCCCCCCAAGAATTACTATTCTCTTACTCTTTTGTTATGCTACATTGCTTTTTTATTATTCATGTTGACTGTGTCAAATTCTCTGGGCATTGTTTGGGGAGAAGTGCATGATAATTTTGTGAACACTTACCAGTTTATTTTTTTTCTAAAAGATCTATAAATATCAGAAAATTGTGCATGTTGTTCGCTAGATTGTTCAAGGAGATGTCATTACCAGCCATAAATGTCTTAAACACAATAAATTAATCCATGAATGGTGATGTTTGTGCCATCATAATCTGTGCTCCCTGACTTCTTTCCTACTATGAGTCTATGACCTTGCTTACTTCAGTGGTTTTGCCCTGATGGGAAGGCACATTACTAGCTCAGAGACTCCTATGGTTCATGGCTGACTCTGCTGATTTTTGAGTTTGAATCCTAAATAGATTGATTGTGTTCTTTCCATAATTCATATGATGAGTATAGAGTATATATATTTACATAACTCTTCCCCTTCTTAGATATGTGTTTGCTTGGTGATTTTTTTCCCCTCGTTTGAGAAGAGTGTATTCATGGCGATCTCAAATTATCTTTATAATTCATTCAGTAGTAAGAATTGAGTCCAGTATCCTTCCCATCGTATTGTTCTTTTTTTATTGGACCTTGACAACAGTAAAATAGCATAAATTCCCGAAATACAAGGCCCCCAATTTATAGGTCATGATCTGCAGAGCATAATTAGGCAAGTTCTGTCAGGTTAGGGTGGCATACTGGAGTAGAGGCTAGTTCTCTCCCTCCACCTCATCTCACTGTCCTCTCCTTTCCTGTTACTGCTTTTACAGGCGGAGGAAAACAAATATTAGCACTCTAGCCAATAGGCTTTATTTATTTTAGGCCTGATGTCATGAGATAGTGCAATTGTTGTCATTTTCACTTAAGTTCTTGATGTGTAGGAAAGAATGAAAAACACACAAAGGAGCAACTACCTAAAATAATTATCTCTTGTATTTGCAGGGTCAGGGAGCATATTTGAGACCTTGCGGCTTGGTAAACCTTTGATAGTGGTGGTGAATGAAGACTTAATGGACAATCATCAGATTGAGCTAGCAGAAGAACTAGCAGAGAGGAAGCATTTATATTGTGCTTGTCCTCAAACCCTTCATCAGGTTATAGCTAGTATGGATTTGGAGTCTCTCCTACCAGTTGCCAAGCATATAAACAGATTTCTAGGTTTCCCTGATGATTGATGGAGTTATAGAAATTATTGTTGATTTGGGGTTTGGGGTTTTGGGATTTTTTTTGATATCTACAGTTTTTAGAGTGTTTTGGTTAGATTGGGACATCACATCCTTATTTTTGTGGATTTGTAGGCCCATCAATCCTTGTACATTTTGCTTATAGTTTATATAATCTTTTGTTTCTTAGCAAAAAAAAAAAAAAAAAAATAGAAATTATTGTTGATTAAGGAAAAAACAAAGCAGGTGTTATACTTCCCCCCTTTTTTTTTTTTCCACTATGAACTGAATTATGTGATGAGGTATACAGTGTTGTAGGGAATTTCAATATCCTATAACATTATTTAACGAGTGAATTTTTCCCCAAGGAATTGCACAAAATTTTTCTACAACTAAATTCCTTTAATAGATGTTTGTAGAGATCCATATCGATGGATCAATTAAATAGCCAAAATAAGTGCCAGGATAGGTTTATCATTAGATGGGTGAAGATAACATGATATCATATCTTGATGACATGCTCATATGATGGAGAGGCTTTAACATGAGATTGTATACGCAAGTATTGTTGTCGTCAGTTTGAAGTTGGCCCTACTTGAACTTAGTTTCTGTGCTAGTCTAAATCTATTAGTACCAAAATACAACTGCCACTTCACTTGTGTGACTATGAGATGAGCAATTACATAATTTCACCCCTTGCAGAGGAGCGTTTTAGATGAGAAATTATAGATAGAGCTGAGAGACAATGCCTCTGCCCATAAGAAAATGACATTTCACTGTCCAGTCTATGCAATGTCACTCTCATCTGTGGTAAAGGGAAACAGGGGAGATGAAGTTCATTTATCATTGGGATGATATGGTAGATAGGTTAAGGACATCATGCTGGACTAATTATAGATTATTTCATAATTATATTTTGGCTTAAGCTAACTCATGACATCATCATTGTGGCAGATTCTGTAGTGAAAATTCTTCATACTTGGAAGTTTCTCAAAGTGATTTAACTGAGAATTATAGGACCGCCAATCATATTGCAGTTTGATCCAAAGAACATACGGGGAATAGCATATTGCATTCCATATATTACTTATGAATTGTGACAATGAAGAGATGATTATTGATGTCCACTCGATACTGTCCAAGCGATTATCACATCAAAGAAATTGTTGTTTATACAAAATCCAAGGCAGCACTTCCCATCATATGATCAGCTGCTGCTAGTCCCAGTTAGTCCAAAGCCATCTTGTTAAATTGATAATCTTATCAGTCACCAGCTATTTTTTGGCGTATAGCTAGCAAGCCCACTTGACACAACTTCAGGTTAGATGCTCAGAAACTAAAACTCATACAACTTTGGAGTGCCATAAACAATTCAAAAATCTCTCCCATTATAGGCTATTCAGTTTCTAAGCTTCAATTTCCATTTCTGTTGTCTACATTATGTTCATATATATAAAGCTTAAAAAATCCAATCATTGTCATTGTAATTAGCTGGAACAGAAAAGTATGCAAATTTCCTTGCCTACACATGATTTATCTTAATCACGTACGTATAGCAAAACAATATATATAATGAAATTTCATCAGCAAAGAAAGAAGATATGATTCCCAAATGCATATCAAGAACCTGATAAGTGTTGAACAGTAACATATTCATTCATTAGCATATAGAGAACTACGTTTATCTTTCATACAAACTGCCGTCTCTGCACAAGGGACCTATTCGTTCGTCTTCCTTGCATAGCCGGATCCACTACATCAAAAATAAGTCATAAGTATCCCTAGAATAAAAATGATCAGATAAAATAACTAAACAAACACTATATACTAACAGTGGCAGTGTGGGCAGCTGTGAACGTCAGAGGATCAGCACTCCAAGGCCAGGACTTAGAATTGGCAGCCCATTTTCTACCATGCTTCGGATTAGCAGCAAGGCATCGTTCCTCCACTAGTGGCCTATACATTGATGATTCATTCCGATAGTGTAACCCCCAAACATCTCCATTGTCAGGGTCGGTTTTCACAGCCCACTCGAACCAATCCCTGGCCAATCTGAAATTCTTGTTCTGCCGCATGAAAACTGCCACAGCAGCAATAACGTTGGCATCGTTGTTCAACATAGTGAGGGCGTTGGGGTAAACGAGCTCCACTTCATCATCAGAAACCATATAAATGTATGTGGCCCAAAGAATGCCACTGGTGGGACACTCTTGCAGTGCCTTGGCCAACAACAAGGAAGCTTTGTTCTTTCTGCCATTTTCCAAACAGGTTTCAATCTCAGCAACCCAAAGTTCGGGGCTGCATGGATTGACCTCTCTACCATGAGAATATATATCCTGAGCATGCAAGAAACCTTCAATCTTACCTACCACTTTGGCTAGAGAAATCCAAAGTGGAATGCAATTTGGGCAACTATCAAGACCTTTTTGCTAAGCTTCTCTTGCGTCTTCAAAACGATCAAATCTCTCCTCCAATTGGCCTAACATGAGCCATAACTTGAAGAAAGATGGAAAATGTTTGATTCCTTCAGTAAGCAACTTCTTCTCATCTACTAGGTTTTGCCATTTCCTTTCACACATAGCTGACTTCATCCACACTCGAGCGGAATCATGAGTATTAGTACCAACTTTCAGTCTTGCCTGACGAAAAAGGGCTCTTGCGCGGAATGGATCTCTACAAACTACTACTTCTACTAGTTCCAACAGAATATCCAAACTATCAGGAAAAATGAGGAAAGCTTGTTCAAGAAATTTATGAGCTTCATTATATCTTGCAGCAATCACCATTTCCCTAGCGCCCAGAAGCCACAAATCCTTGGCTCCTGGACATTGTTCAACGGCATAAACCAAAAAATCAATAAGATCGTTTCTAGTATCATTTTTTTTCACCAACATGGCAGCTAGCCAAACAACTTCCTTGCTGGGAAAATGCATCACTGCCCGGGCAAGCACATCACGGGCATCAACATAAAACGGCTCCTTCTCCGCTAAACTTAGCCAGAACTCTAAATGCTGAGGACAGCTTACAATTGCTTCTCTTAACACATTAAGACTATCATTATCTCCTGATAAATTCAAAAGTTCCTCCCACAGAACAACGGAATCAGGAACAATTTTCAAGCTCATCCTCAACACTCTTCTCTTCTCATGAGGAAGAAGCTCCAAATCTGCAGCCTCAACCCATACATCTTCATTTGTTGGGCATGCCTTGCAACCTTCTTCAATAACAAGTCTAGCAGCATTTACTTCCCCAGCCCTCTTCACATGCCTTGCATAAGCAATCCAAGCCTTTGCATTTTTTTGATTCATCTGAATACACCTCAATAAATCGCTTTTCTCCAATGCTTCCAGATACTCTTCAGGATTCACTCTAGTCATCCTTGAAAAATAACTAGAATTAGTTAACAGATCTTTCCGTTCAAATCCACCTGCCATTGCATCAAAAGAACCACAAGCTTACTTGTAAACGCAAATGATATCAAAAGAAAAGAGTACGTTTTCTAGGGATTTTTGTGTACGGTAAAGGGTGGATTCAGTGCTGGGTTTATGAGGGGTTTTTGCTTTTACTACCTTCACTCTGAAACTACAAAAAGAAACGACGACAAAAATATTCATCCAATGATTTGGCACTTATTCATTGGATGTTAAATATTCACAGTTTTTAAATGCCACGTTTAATGAAATGGAAAATAACTTTAGATAAGATTTGGACAATTTTTTTGCAAAACGATTATGTAGCGCTTACGGGGTTTTTTCTTTTCCTATTATCAACAGCGAATGCGAATCCATTCTTGAATATTTTGAGAAAAACAGTTCGTGCTTTTAATTGTCAAACTTCTGTAAATTTATTTCTGTAATCATTATGATCAACAGATAAATTTAATTTTCACGTTACGAGAATATCATTCTCTTAATGAACAATTTAATTATTTCAGAACTCAGCATAAACATACAAAAATACATTTCACGTTAGCCTTCACTAGACTCCCATTAGTAAACAATTGAAAGTCTTTTCTTTAATTCTTTTATTAAAAAATAAAAACAATTAAATGGTGCTATAATAATGTTATTTTTTATTATAATTAAGGCATTTTTTCCTTCTTATAATTTAATTTTCACATTACAAGCATATCATTAGTAAACAATTGAAAGTCTTTTCTTTAATACTTTTATTTAAAAAAAACACTTAAATGGTACTATAATAATGTTATTTTTTGTTATAATTGAGGCATTTTTTCCTGCCATCATGCAATCTCAAAATGAATCAGTCATTATGCATTAATTACTTGGTAGATTCATGCATAAGGACAAGTGGGATCTACCATGCAAACAAAATGAGAAACAAAGTCATCATCCTGTCTATCTATTTACATATTTCAACATGTAGTTTAAAACTTTTGTGCTATATAGTTTCATTGCCATATATCTCCATATCCATATGGGTAGCAATCAATTGCTATATCCTTAATAATAAGATTTATTTCCTATGCTTCAAGTGGCATACCAATAATTTATCATTTTATGCAAAAGTATTAATCAACTCAATTCTTTAAAATAAGAACAAATTAATGTACTTTGTTTTTTGATATTCTTCCCAAAATGGAACCAGGTAAACTAGATGCAAACACTCCCACGTCAATTCAAGGATATAATAACTAGTATGCAGCTAAAATAAACTTGTTATTAACTTGGATTACAAAAGGATATACAGGCATATGAAGACTTATTTTATACCTTTCTAGCTACCGGCACCAATCAAATAATTCTGCACTTTATTTCATTTTTAGGTGAATTATTGTTGGGGGAAAAAAAATCAGAACAGTTTTCTTGCGAACAATAAAGATCAGAATAAATCAGGAGTCAGTGTCGGGCATCTACTTCAAGATCCCAAGCATCATTCTTTACATAATAGCTTGAAGAAATTAGAACCATGATGTGCTACTGTGTGCATGCATGGAGAGACAAAATATGTGCTACTGTGTGCATGGATGGAGAGACAAAAGATACAGTAAACAAATTAGTCAAGATCTATGCACGAGATATGCCCCATCCTCACATTATTAATTCGCATTATCATAGCACACATTGACAACATAGTACAGAAAAATTTACTCTTATGTTTCAAAACTGAACATCAAGATTAATCACAAAACTTTCTTGTGAGAAACAGGATCTCCCCTGACCCTGTTACTCCACGTAGTAAGTATTCCTAAATAAAAAATCAAATGCATAAACAAATGTTCTTATTCTGTTCAAGTGATTGATACATACTTTATGGAGAGTTGATGAACCAAATTATGAAGAAGAAATAACAAATACTTTATGGAGAGTTGATGAACCAAATTATGAAGAAGAAATAACAAAATCCTTTAAAGACCTGAGGTTTTTGTTATGCTTTTAGAAGGACCTTTTACAATGACAAAACATTTAAGGCTTTCTGCCAGATTATTACAGGTTTACAAGTTTAATTTTCATATATATTACTGTTCAAAATGAAAAAAGAATAAAAGGAAACATAAGTAAACTAACCAAGTGATTTATAATCGATATTGAAAAATGTGATCATTAGCCTCCAAAGCATTAACTTTAAAATAGACCAACCAAGCAAAAGAAAATTTTAATATACACCAGCTGGTAAACATATTTACCACCTTAAACAAAGAAAAGATAATTTCAAAGTTTAAATATATTCTTAATAAAGTCTTCATAGAATTACTCTTGGAAGGGAAAAAAAATATTCATTTTTGAATTTAACAGTTCATTTACAATTGTTGCTAATTTTTTAAAGAAAAAACCTTAGAGCAGCGCTAAGCAAGTAAACTAATAAAGTTTTCTCTTGTTCCATGGAGGTTTAATAAAAAAGATAACAACAACGATAATAATAGGGTCTACTGCAACAGTATATACTTGCATTTTCATCAGTCATCAACAGGATCATGGACATCCTTATTACCTAAACCTGTAGTCCTATTTAATCACTAATTATACTACTTAACAGAAGACCTCTAAGCCCCATGCACTGATCAATATGTTTGGTCAATAAATGTTGTCGAAAAAGACGAGTTATATATTTTGAAAAATAAAAGCAACAACAATAATTGTCTCCTTGGGCAACCTACAAACAACAATTTTTTACCTAAAGTAAAATAAAGTATTGAATAATCTGATCTGTGCAGGTAGAACAGAATAGAGCAGAGAAAATAAATATACATTGACCTGTATATCAATTGTGATCTCAGTTACCTCCACCATTTATTATTTCTAGCGGGGGAAGACTGAAATAAGTTTATACTTATTCAACACCACTGCAGCAAAAATCAAATTATTTTCAGTTCAACCATATACAAGTTTATTGAAATAATAGGCAGATGCTTTAGTTTAGAAAGTAGTGTAACAAGACTTATTAATCTCCTTCAGAAAGGATTATGTAAACTACACATGTTAACAAGGAAATATAATGCACAAACCACACACCAAATAATACATTCTTAACCAGTGTCAAAACTTGTAGATGCATTTATACTTTCATACCACCAAAGTGAAAAGGTCATTTATTGGTTTTGGAATGGTTTTGGACCAGCTTCCCATAGGATCAAATTTAGATTCAAAACTTTCCATGCATAAGTAAAATAAAAAATTACAGCGGAAGAGACAACTAACATATCCATGTGTTTGGTGCCTAAAAATGAGCATATAAATGCATCAAACACTACGTATAGATTTGAATAGATAACCAATCAGTATATTTTCTATATTGGAAGGATTGGATAGTGATGCAAAGAGTATTGGATCAAATGAGAAAAGGCGTTATCTAAGAAGAAAAGGACTAGAGTTGCTAGAGGCCAAGAATAGTGATCAGAAAATATCATCAAGAAGAATATAGCACAACAAGATTCCTGTAACAGACCATCCTAAGAAGCTTAGCTACTAGTGAAAGGAAATGAGCTTATAAACAAAGATTTCACATGAAAACTATGGAAAGTAGGTGCTCATACACAGGTCAATTTCGAACCAACGTCTTATTTACTAATAGCATTCGGAGACAAATAAGTATATTATCTATTCAACAACACTTCAGACACCAAATCAAAACCAATTATTTCCATCCAATCATGCACAACTTTAATGAACAATACAGAGCATATTCATGGAAAATATAGAAGAGGTATTTCAGTATACCATAATTTCTGTGATAGTAAATAAGAAATTGTTGTTCGCATGGTTCATGTTAACAAGGAAGCATCATTCACAAAACCACGTACATAAGCACAATCTCACATTAAAACATGTAGATGACAAATCAAGGCTTCATCAATAAAAATGCAGGCTCATGGTACTATTTAAACAATGAATTTAAGCATTCTGTAATCACAGAAAAGTCTAACTTGGAGTGTTTACTACCTCTCGAAACCAATATATTTTTTTCTTCCAGAACCAAAATGATCTCTTTTATCGCCTTAAATCCATGGGATTGCTACCCCAAGTCAAATATAAAGGATTTCCTTGAAGAATGCCCAAAATTAAAAGAGTTGTGAGATGAACAAAACTTCTTCTTTTGCTCTTTGTACATTTGTCCCTGGTATTATCCTTAAACCCACAGTAGGTTTAAAAACAAAGGGAAAGAATGTTAAAAACCTCATCTTGGGTAAAAATTTCTGGGTGCATTTATCCATAAATGACAATATTATTGAGTTAAAACACAAACTGGTGATTGATTGAACATAAATATCAACAAAAATACCCCGAAAAAAGTTACAATTATTTTGATTCAACACCACAGTAGGGAAAATCAAATTGTTGGCAGTTCAATCAAATTCAGCTTCAATGAAATAAATGAGGGAGATGATTTAGTTAAGTACTTATTAGGCTCCTCCAGCAAGTGATGTCTAAACTACTCATGCTAATGAGAAAACATGAGGCAAAAAACACTGAAGAATATTATTTTTACTACTGTAAACACTTGTAGATTCATTTATATTTTCAGAATACTACAGAGAGAAAAGGCCTCTTATTGGTCTAGAGCGAGCTTCTCATATGATTATATTTAGATCGAAAACTTTACATGCATGAGTAAACTTATAACTACAGTAGAAGAGACAACTAACTCATCAATGTGTATGGTGCCTAAAATTGAGTTTATATGTGCATCAAAGAACAATTTATGGATTTTAAATAGATTATCAATCAGTGAAATTTTCTATAGTAGAAGGATTGGATATAGTGATGCAAAGAGAGTTTGGATCCGTGAAGAGAGAATGTGCTATTTATGTAAGTAGAAAAATGACTAGAGTTCCTAGAGACCGATAATGGTAATCAGGAATATCATCAAGGAAAACAAAGCAAAACAAGACTCCTACAACTTGCAATCCTAAGAAACTGAGCTACCATTTAGTTGCACATATACAGGTCAATTTTGAAAGAACATTTTAATTAATTGTAGCATTGAGAAACATGAAACAATTGTGTTATTATTCAACGTCACTTTGGTAACAAATTAAAACCAATTGCTATCGATCAATCATGTACAACTTTAGTGAACAATACAGGGCACATTCATAGAAAACATAGATAGAAGAGATTTTTCAGTACCATGACATTCAGTTAGACTAAATAAGAAATTGATTTGCAAATAGTTCATGTTAAAAAGGAAGCATTATTAACAAGCCACATATATAAGCACAGCATATAGAGCACACATCAAGGCTTCAACAGTATAAATGTAAGTTCATTGTACTATTTAAACACTGAATTTAAGCATAATGTAACCTTTAACTCTTAACTTTAGAATATATTACCTTGCGAAACCAACGTTTTTCTTCTTCCAGAACCAAAAAATCGAAACCCACAATCTTTTTCTGGGTGCATTTCATCCTTAAAGACCCAAAAAAAAAAAAAGAGTATTGAAGCTATTTAGAAATGAATTAAATAAAGCATAACTTGTTGAGTGATTGAACTACATAAAAATCAAACAAAAATACCCAGAGAAAAGCTGCACATATAGCATCATCCAAACCCTTGAATGGACTCGCCTGAAAACAGAAAAGCACAAAACTTTTTCACAAGTTAAGAAAGAAGTCAACACCAACACTAAAATGAAATAATAAAAAAAGATACAGTTAATGACCTAGAAGCCAGAAGTTCGAAAAAGGAGACATTTTATGATTCAGTAATATGCTGTCTTCGGGTTGATGCCTAACTCATCAAGCATGAAGCAACGGCATTACTTGGAAGGAGCATAAAAAATGACAAACAAAGAACAGTAGCAAACAACAATCGATGCATGCATGTTTTGAAATCAAATCTGATTTTTCTTCACTTCATAAAACAGAGCAAGATACATAAAAAAAAAAAAAAGAAAATAATATAGAAATAAAGAATGAAAGTGGAAAAGCAAGTACCTGACCTGAGTAGAGATTGCAAGTGGCCAATAAGGCAACTTCTCATCTCTCGATATAGATACGCATATATGTCTGAATATTTATACACAGATTAATTACAAGTTTTATATTTTCAAAATATATGATGGCTTTGCGTGCAAGAAAGTAGAAACTTCACTCTCTTAAAAGCTTTGGGAAGCGAAATGACACCAGTTCAAAAGTGGGTTTTTATTTTTTCTACTACTAATATTATGCGAACATGACAATAATCATTGTGATTATGACATATAAATATTGCAAGTATATGGGCATTATGATATCCAAATATGGAAGAGATATCTTAATTATATGATTGATTATATGTTCCTTTTATGTTTTTTATATTCCTGGCATTTGGACCACATTGAATAATATGAGTGAAAGTCCATTTTCTCTTTAACTTTTATCAAAATTTGTCACATTTAGCATTCTTGATTCCATTTATTACTTGTGTAGTGAAATCGTTTCGCTACCTATATATCTTAGGGTTTAAAAAAAAAAAAGGTTAGGGTTTAGGTCAAAATTTACTTGCACATATGTTCTTATTTGAGGGGAGTGAAATCCGCTCCTGCTCTGAAATATGCAACGTAGGCTTTGGTTTCAAGAGGAAAACAATTGCAACTCTATTGAATACATTATAAATAATAGCTACTACTACTACGCCATGCCTTTGTTCAGATGAAGCATTCAACTGTTATTCGATCATCTCATCTCCAGGGCCTAAAAAAAGAGAAGCGTTTCCGCTGCAGCCGCCGCTTATGCTCCACTTTGAGATCGGTAAGTTTAGCCACTATTTCTTCATAATCTGGAAGGTTTGGGTGAACATGACCTGATAATTTTCCTTTTCTCTCTTTTAATTTATCAATTGAAATATCCAAAGAACGACAATTTTTGACCGACACTGCACTCTTATTCTCCTTCACGGGATCACACTTCCTGGTTGAACTTTTCATTGCCGACGGCAATGCCTCTTGTTGATCCATTTGAACTGCAATTTTCTTATAGTCTCTGCTATTTGATTCGGATCAGTTTGAGAATGGCCTGAAACGGTCCCAAAATCCTGAAACCCCAGATGAATACTGTGTTCTTCGGCTATTTTCTTGATCAATTGGAGTTTTTCATCTTCAGGTACAAAACTTGTGCATAGATTCTGCTTCATATTTACATTCACTAGATTCTCCTTGAGTAATTCAACATTGCCAAAACGCCTTTTCAACAGATTCCGCATTGTATTCAGTCCTGGCAATTCACCACATCTTGACGTAGGGATGGCAATTTCCGGATCCGGATCCGGATTAATTATTTTATATCCGCATCCGGATCCGCAAAATAATATGTGGATAATATCCGCCCGGATTGGGGACGGATATTCCGGATATCCGGATCCGTAATTTTGAAATTAAATAATTTAAAATTTAATTTAAAATTTTAATATTTTAACTAATAATAATAAATAAAATCCAATTATAAATTTATAATTCAACAATTAACAATTCAACATAACATACAACATCATAAATCTACAATTAAAAATACTACAACATAAATTAAAAATAAAAAAATCAATATAAATTCAACAATTTACCTAAAAATGTTAAATAAAATCCAAATATAAATTCATAAATCAAGAATTAACAATTTAACATGAATAACATACAATAATATCATAAATCCATAATACCACAATATAAGTAATATATTTTTTTTAATTTAATATATATATTATATAATTTATGGTAATATATATTTTTTAATTTAATATATATATATTATGTAATTTATCCGGATCCGGACATGCGGTTTTCCGGATGCCCTTGCATCCGGATCCGGATCTACTTATTTGGCATCCAGATCCGCATTTTTAAATATACGGATTCGGATTTTTTCGGATCCGAATTGTTTGGATCTTCCCGGATGCGGGCCGGATCCGGATTATATTGCCATCTCTATCTTGAGGCAGCAAATACCAAACTTGACATTGCTTCAAAGCTACTGCCACAACGATGACTACGAATATGAGGCAGCATTGGCAACAATGCTCAATTTGATCATATGAAGCTAACAGGCACTGGTCTTTGTAGAGTTGCTTAGCCCTATATAAGGCTTTCTGATGCTGGTGATTTTGAAGAAGCTGAGCAATATTATCTCGAGAGTGCCTCAGCATAGACTCTTTCCTCTTCTTCAGCACGCTCAGATGAAACTGAACAGACTGAACTTGTTTCATCAAACTGTTCAAGATCTTGACCACCAATTGATCTATGTCAAAACCATGGTCCACGGCCCCACATCCACTCGCTCGTGTCACAATAATTATACAGCACGTAATGAACTGTACCCAGACTGTACTGAAAACTCACAGTACAGAAAGAGACAACTTGCACATATAAAATATGTAAATATAATATTTTTAATTGTGTATTTATATAGTTATTGATAATTATTGTTAAAAAATAGTAGCTTTATTTTATCAATTTTATTTCTTTTATCTTATTATCTAAAAATAATTGATTCTCTCTCAGTTTAGTGATCTTATTTTATTTCCTAATTAAATAATGATAATTTTAGATTTATAAAATAAAATGTGAAGATATATATGTAATTATATTAAATGATAAAATTGATTCTCAAAATTTAAATTTTGAAAATTCTATATCTACCCCTACCTATTAATAGGGGGAAATTAAATGCATAAGTTCTCACATTAGGATAAATAGTCCGCCGGTAATATATATTCTAATATTCACTGAATCTTAGTTTTTCATCTTATCTCACTACTTCACCCAAAAAGAAAAATGCTAGATTAATAAATATTACAACAATCGATTCAACTCAATTTTTGCCAAATGACTAAATGAGTAAGACTAAGAAATCAAAATTGTATTTTTCCAATTATAAATGACAAAATAGACCACTATTAACATGTGTTGTTGAATTTTAAATTAATAAGCATTTATTATGCTCACAGTTATATAATTAAAAATAAAATTATATCCATAAACCTGTAAATTACCAGCAACACGAAGATGAAATGTTGTTTATTAGTAAAATAATTTTTTATAAGTAAAATAATTTATTATTTATCCACTAAATTAAATTAATTGTAAAAATTAAAAAAATTTAAATAGGATATATAACAACCCAGCTTTTAATACCGTAAAATTTTATACAGCATTACGAAAATTATTCGAGTAATAATAACTTTTTTATTGATATAAATCCACTAGTAATAATTGAATATTCAGCGACTGGTTTCGAAACCCTAGTACTATTGGAATTAATATATAGTAGAGTCCTCGTACGAGCAAACAGAGAATTAATGTCAACAAACAAAGGGATGAGGGGCGGCGGAGTGAAGGCAAGGAAGATTAAAAGGCAGTACTACTAGTACCCACCATGTTTCAATCTTCCTGAAGATATCAAACGTTTAATCATGCCCCATCTTTGTTACGCGGATCAGATTCGCTTTCTAGCGGTTTGCAAGAATTGGAGAGACACAAATTTCATCGACCCAGATGGGCTGATAAATTCCCATGGATATTTGCCTTTAATTCGGATTCATGTTTCCTCTATGACCCTTATGACAAACAGAGTTACTCTGTTTCCAATTCGTCCTTCAGAAGATTTTATGGATCCCACGTTCTTGAATCCAAATATGGTTGGCTGCTGTTCCAGGGGCCAACTGTAATGGTTTCCAGTCTTTATAAGCCAGAATTGACTCGGAGAAGCATTTCTCTATTTTTCTATTGTCCGTTTACTGATGAAATCATTCGAACACCGTATTTGGAGAGTATGAGCGGCATAGACTCTTTCACGCTCACTACTGCATCGACATTCTCAACTAATTTCTTCCAATTGTGTTATACTCGTAGTGAGGATGTACATATGTGAATATAGTGTCAGTTTATGTAGACTTGAAAAGAAAACCTGGACGACGTTTTGGTTTATGGATTCTGGTAATTCTTATAATAGCTTGATTGACGACATAGAATATTTAGACGGAGTCTTCTACTGTTGCTTCGGTTCACGTGCAATAGGCACCTTCGACGTTGCTGAGGAAAAATGGGAAATACATCCACACCCACTGAGCACACTATATCGTCTTCGCATGCGTCGCCACTGCTTGATTGAGTTTGATGGAGAGCTGCAACTTCTCATGGTAGGTCCTCACTGTTGTGTTTTCAAGCTTGATCGTTCAAAGATGAATTGGTTTCAAGTTGAAAACTTGAGTAATAGATCGCTCTTCATAGAAGATGAAGATTCAGAATCCAATGTGTCAATTATATCCGATCCAATGGAAGGTGAAGAGTTAAGTCATTTAGCAAATACAATATTTCGGTTTGATTAATCTTGTTATTTTGATTGCCTCTGTCTGTTCGCAAATCCATGTGTACGACACTCCAAACTCACAAAGATTTATGATTGCGCTTGGAAAGACAAACGGATGCAGAAAATTTGGATTCAACCTCCAGAACGACAATGAAAGGATCGGAATTTCCCCAAGAGTGTGTTTTTATTTTGGGATTAAGTGTCTGTTTGGTGAAGCTGTGACTTTTTAAATAATTACTTTTAACTCCTATGAGAAGAGTATAGTCAATAATTAGCTGTATGTCAGTGGAGGAATTTTAGAATACATTTACGTAATACAATTAATCAATGCATGAATGACTAATGTAGTTAAATTTAATATAACTACCACTTATATGTATGATGGTTTTTTAAAATAAAAACATATATGTAATAGCATGATTTATTTATTGTATGACTGTTATGGTTCATCTGTATTCTAAAATTTCCCTTATGCGTGACGATATTTGAGTTTGCTGTAAGTTGTACTATTTTTTTCTTTTATCTTGACTTGTTGCTAATATGATAAATTATAATTCAAATAACATAAAATGGCTTAATTAGTAAATTTTCTTGATCCGAAGGATATCAACTTATTAGTATTTTATTTATATTAATTGTAAATGGGTTTTAGGAGATATTTTTTTAACACAAAATCTTAGCCTTCCAAACAAGATCAATGGATGAAAATGCTGACTTCATAATAATATTGTGAAGCGACATTATACGTACGTTAGTCTAAAACTATTTAGAGGAGGTAAATATATACTTTTTTCTTTGGATCACTATCATTATTTTCACAGTACTGTTATATATATATATATATATACACTAATACACATACATACTTACATACTTACATATATATATATATAAAACACTGTCTATTATTATCAGGGAATCACATAATAAATTATGTTAGAGAAAAAATAATAAAATAATATATTTGGTTAAGTTTTTCAATTAATAAAAACTGAAGTTAACATTTAATTTAATCTCACGCATAAATCTGAAGTTTTTATGTTAAAAAAAAAATGGCTCATGAACCTATCCTATTATGAAAAATACAAATGGTAATATTACATGCTATTCATTCATTCGAACATTCGATGTATATATGAATACCAACTAAATCGGGTTAAGTTGGTACTCATGCTCATTATATAGTTTTTTTTTCTCTAATTCGCTCCTAATCGGCCTTTACTTTCGTTTTGTCTCAAAATTGCTGATTGTTTCAATTAAAAAAGATAGTAGGGATAACGGAGTATCATGAAATCTGTGGGGTGACCGTCAATTTCACTTACAAGTATTTTAAATACATAATGACGTGTGTGAAAAATAAGTTTTATTTAAACATATATAAATATATATAAAACTCTTATAAAACAATGCGTAATAAATTTCTTCTTCACTTAAGAGTATATGGAAATATTTTCCACTTGTTAACAGTAAAAGAATCCCTCTACATATTCTACATCTTCCGTCTGTCCAGGAACAGCATCAAACCAAAGTGTGGTCCATGTTTTATCTACAGTTTGTATATGTTGATGCAGTATTTATCCCGTAAGGATTCGCTTATTTGATTCTGTACTAATTAATTAATTAATTAGGCTACTTAACTAACAAGTTTGTTATTTCCAAAAATAATAATAATAATAATTAATAACAAGTTTGTACAATACGAAAAGGAATAAAAGAATGATAAATAGTTAACGAATATTTCTTTGAAAGATTCTTGTATAATTAATTAATTCCTGTTCTTCTGTAACATAACTTGCTTCGTCCACTGCTGAATTGATAAAGACGTTGAATCCATCAGTAGCTATCTTTGTAGTTTATAATTCAATTTCAAACCATACTGTTAATACGATCATTAGATATCCAAACTTTCTAATATTTGATGCTCCAATCATTATCTCAACAATGTATCGACTAAGCTTAAATCTAAGATATATTACCCCAAGGCTTGACTAAGTAATTTTCAAGTAATTTTTAAGTAGTTTTCCTTGACTGATCAATTGAGTTTGAATTAAAAAAAATCAATTTAAACTTTGTCTACCCCTACATACTTTAAAAAAGGGAAAAATTCAAGCTATATAAGCAATCAAAATTAGGGTCAACAACTTATTGGTTGTTATTGGTTGAGTTAGTTAGGCACCTTCCCTCCTATTCTTGAGGTTGAGGGTTTCAGTCTCCCCGCCATGGGCAGGCATGTTTAGTATCTTTGTTGATTTAATTGTACTTTTATGAATTACTCAAAAATGGCTATGCCATCGCTGCTTGATCTAAGTTTCAAGGGTATAATAATATTATTCTACGATGTAACTTGAAATTCAAACAAATCTTGCAACAAAGATGTTCTATATAAATTTTTAAAATGTAGAAGCTAATTGGGTAATTGGCTCAAATCTTAGGGAGCATTTAACCATCAAAATTAAGTAATAATTAATCCATTGATAAGAGTTATCTAAAAGGTTTGTCAGAATCGATTTAAGCATCGTTGGGAAAAATAAAATTCTTATCTTTTTCAGTTTTGTAATGGATCCTGAAGGCAAGTAGAGCACCAAATGTATATGTATATGTATTCAAACATGAGTTATCTGCATCAGAAATAGAATCATCAATAACAATTTAATGATAATTGGATCCAAAAAGAAAATAACGCTAAGGCAAGATGTAAATAAAGTTGAACTGTTTGATTAATTATTACAATATAAAAGAAATATATGTCGTACAACCAAAATTGCTAGGCTATTTGCAATAATCTTCGTTGAGAAGTGGAGGCTGAATCCAAATTTTCTTGAACTGCTGGTCATTCCAATCATAACCACAATTCTCTGTAGGGCATGGCTAGTGACATAGACAATAATTGCTGAAACAACTGCTACAACCAAAATAACAAAAACCATCAAGCGCATCGCATAATAATAAGAATCATCTGGCTTATCCTTTAATGGGATGCATTTGGATACCTTACATGCAGAATCAAAGAACATCAATGTTCTATTCTTCAAGTAACAATGATCCAACCATTCCATCCTTAACCTATCAAGGATAAGAAAGCGGTGGCGATATAGATAAAAATTACTAGATTGATATATGATGAAAAGATTTCCATCAATCTCAGTCAAGCGATCGCGAGCAAATACATCTTCTCTACTCAGAGGATGCGGGTGTATTTTCCATTCCTTTAGGGCAACGTTGAAGGTACCTATTGCTCCTCTAGTGTCACGAGAAGTGAAAGAACAGTAAAAGACTCCATCCATATATTCTACATCACAAAATGATCCATAATTACCGTCAAACCAAAGCGTGGTCCATTTTTTATCTTTAGGTATACATAAGTTGATACAATACTTATTGTCATGCAATGATAATAGAAATATCACACAATCATCCGAGGCAACTGGACTCGCAGAGAATGTTGCTGCTGCCTCCTCATATAAGAAGGTTGATGCAGCGTATAAATTTGGTAATTTGATGATCTTATTACTGTGGAAAGGACTGGAGAAGAAGAGCTGCTCTTTATTCCAGAAAAGCACCCAACCGAATTTGGAATTAAGGATGCTGGCATCAGAAATGTTGAAATATTTGATCATATGATGATCATGACCGGGGACAGTGTAATTTTGATTGTATGAAAGGTCATAGGGGGAACATGAGTGTGAATTATAGGACATTATCCAAGGCAATTTATCAGCAGATTTGATGCCATGAATATTTTTTGGTACTCGCCAACCTTTGCGTACGGCTCGGAAACGTACCTGATCAATATAATTCAGACAATTCAGAATAAAGCTTATGATGATATCATTAGGAAGATTGGGCCATGGACATGGTGGCAATTTTTGCCTTTTAATCTTCTTCTTCTCAATAATTAAAAGTGCTAGCTTCCTCAAAAATCGCCATTTAATCTTCATCTTCTCGACAATCAAAAGTGGTAGCTTCCTTGAAATATAAAGGGGATCACTCATCAATTACTTGTTTCTACCATGATTTAACGTTCTCATTTAGGGCTAAATGTTGTTGAAGATTGGATGAAATCTATAGTTCAAAATAATTAACTAAGATAAGTTGAATATTAGAGTTCAATTTGAAGTAAAAATATTCCCGTTAAAACAGTATAAGGGATCACGGGATCAGGAACATTATCTGTACGCTCCCAATTGAATAAGGATAAGCTCAGATCATTAGAGAATCATAATCCATTGATTAAAAACTACATTTTCTTTCGATCTCTTCCATTTAAAAGAATAACAAACTAAATTCAAACACAACAGTTAATGGGAGTACATACGAATTTATCTCTTTGCGTAAAAATTATAATAATTATATTTTGTGGTTTCAAATGATATATGTAAAAGTTATACCATCATAAGCAAGCACCTGATCATATACTTGTCATTAGCTGTTTGTTTTAATGGTATACTAGTAATAGAGTAATTACGTTATCTAAACACACCTTATTAACTAGTAACAAACTCTAGTAACGTACAATATTTACACTATATTTATTATGAAGAAGACAGGTATGTCCTAACGGTTTTCACTTTTACCTCTTAGGTCCCTAATTTTTATTCTTTTATATAATATATAAAGACTAATTGAGTAATTGGCCGAAACCTTAATGATTATTATTGAGCATCTATCCAAAATATGGCATTGTGTAATTTTATTTACTTAGAGAGAACTCAAGATAAAATAATGATACATCCACAAACAACCTGAGGACCTGCTTTTGATTCTCTTTTGTCTACGGAAGCATAACTTTTCAGATGGTGTGATTCAAGCTTGAGGTTTTCAGTAACTAAGCCTTATATTTCAAGGTTTCAAAATGAGTACATTTGACTTCAAAAGTGTCAATAAATCTTTACACTTTTTGAGATGATCTCACACCACTTTTTAAGTGTTTTCCACGCTAATAACTTCTCAATTTTACAAATAGAAATGATTCTTATAAGATAAAACTCCTCACAAGAGTATATAAACAAGTTATACATCAATAATGTATTAATGTATGTAAGTAAGCAAATGAATGCTCAAGAAGGCTTAGAATGATCAAGTTTAAGCTAAGAAACGGTTGTGAAATCATATTAGAGTTGGAATTTTATAGGAATCTTAAGGATTGTTTGTTTTTTTGACTGAATTCTTAAAATAATTCAGTTTCAGCATTCAGTTGTTTTATAGATATTTATTTTTTAACTGACCACTTAAAATTAAGCAATTATCGCTTAATTTAATTAAGTAAAAAATTCTAACTTAACGCTGAATTAAAAAAAATACTGAAAAAAATAATTTTTATTTTTCTAACAATACCCTAACAATATTTAATTATTTTCTATAAATAAAATAAATTAATAAATTCTACCTTTTCTTACAATGAATACTGTAGATACTTGACTTGTCTTTTCAAAGTACTTGCAGTCGTTGAAAGACATAGCACGATTATTCTTGTAAAATATACGAAAAGGAAGAAAGAGAGGGTGGGGGGTCGGATCTGTATTGAGCGGCACAGATTTAATAAAGTTTCTAAAATAAATATATAATTGAATTTAAACATATAAAATAAACTGAAAGAAGGTGATAAGAGGTGATTAAATGGAAAAGGTAAAATTATCTTTTGTATTTTTGGACAATTGGCATTTGCTATGAGTTGCAAAATTGACAGTCAATACTTATGTTACAGTGGCAAATGCAATAAATCAAACTTCTATTGGTAATTGGCATCTACCAGAAAACTGCCATTGCAGTCATTTTCTGTGCATGGTGAGGGATTTTTGGTGTCGTATATTGCATGTCGATGATGCATGGCCTTCGTTAGTTTTGCAGAACTTGGGAATTTCCAAAAAAATAATTATTATCTTTTTTAAAATTTTAATAATTCATGATAGACAATACTCATCACGAAAATATATCAACTTCAGCAAACCAAATTCTCAATTAAATCAATTGATGACAGATTATTTTCAGAGTATGAGAATGAAGAAATGATGTTTGAAAACGATGATGCATCGAATCAAGCACCAAATGCGAACAACTTTTTTGGAGCTTCAGATCAAGTATTCATGCAACAACTGCGAGATCAAATTACATTTAATGGATTTAGTTGATTTTTTTATTTATTAATGTTTCAATTTGTTTTTGTTATTAAATAATAACTTTAGTTTCTTTTTTATTAAATATAATAGCTTATTTATTTTATAATTGATTTTTCATTGAATTATTAATATATAAGTGTATAATATGCATAATATTTAATAAGGGTATATATGTAAAATAACAGTTTTCTGACATTTCTGTTATAAAAAAAAATTTAATACATTTATTCAGATATTCAAAAATAAAAAAATAAACGTGTCGTTCAGCATTCAGTATTCAACTCTATTCAGATTTAATTAAATTCAGCGCTATTCAATATTCAGTTAAAAAAAAATAAACGCCACCTTAGAAAACTAGCTGTTAGGAACATGAAATTCAAAATCAGCACATAAAATCGGCTTGCCGCTTTGCTAATGTGGCATGTTACCGTTGGGGTTTTTAAGTAATTTGGCCAGCTATTTTCTCCAAACAGGCTCACTAGTTTGCTTGGCAAACCAGTTATCCACATTTTATAACTAGCTAGCTGCTTTGGGCTTTTCTCAATATTTATAGTTTTGACCCAAACTTTTCTATAATTAGAAAGCACAAAAAATTTTGAAATATTATCAAATAGGTCCTTTTCAGATTTTCGGATAAAATATTACCATATAAACTTTCTATATTTTCAAACAAGCTAAAACTTTTTAATACTTTTTCAAATCAATCCATATATTTAGAAGAAATTCATTTTGATAAAACATTTAGCTATCATTTTTTTTCAAGTATAGAAAATATTACTTACGAAAACAAAGATAAACTTGAAAGTTATGATTGTAATAAGTTTGAGCTTTTAAATGCTTAATCATGCACACATTTATTCATATTAGCTTTACAAGAAACGTGAAGATAAAAAAATCACCTAAGCTAATATTCCTTATGCTTGTTCTTGATTGATAAGCTTATTTGTATATTAATCATTTGAGTTTGATCTCACATAAATGATTTTCGTACCTCAAGAGCTAGCAAGATTGAAAAATATTGTTTATTGTCATCAAAATCAAGGTTTGTATGAACCTTTGGGTCATCAGTTTCTTGTTTGAAATTTGCATGGACCTGAATTAGTCTGAATTCTAAATAGAACTAAATATCTCAATTTAAACATTTTTTTCTTTGGTGTGAATCTCTGATAATAAGAATTAAGTTGCTTGTTTTTTTTCAATTTAACAAGTCTGAAAACTAGTATTTTTATATTTTTGCCCTTATAAATTTTAAATGTTAAATAAATAATAAACATCTTAACGAACATAAATAACATAGTATTTTATCACAACATACATCATGTTTAAGTGAATACAATCCTTTTAATATTCTAAATTAGAGTATAATATTCAATTTTATTGAAGTTTATGATGTATTATATGAAAAATATTCATAAAAATTTACAAAAATAAATAATGCTAATTTGAAGAATATAAAAAGATAAAAATAATAATAATTTACTGCTATATTATCACAAGTTATGGAGATAAATAATAATCCTAATTTGCAACGACTCGATTAGAACTCTGGAAGGAATCTGAAGATGGTCTATGATACAACTCACAATTTAAACATAAATTTAAGATCTCTATAAAATATATACATAAGAACCCAATCCTTAAACAATGAGACTTTAAAATTTTCTAAACCATCTACCATCCTTAATTTAGGTCATTTTTCTCACTCAGCATGAATCAATCTTGATCTCTAGAAATCATAATAAATTATAATGAGGATAAAACTTAGTAAGCAAACTAGTTTTTCATATATCAAAATATATCTCATATACAATGCAAATGCGTGATATGCCATGGCCTTTTGAGAACATTGTGATACAAATTCTTTAAAACTTCATTTGTTACTTTTAAATTTCACATTCCCTTTCAAATCATTTATGTGAACTACCTTCATTCAATTACTAATTAACACTAGAAAGTGTATACTTTATAAAGGTTTAAATTATCATTTTATCACTTATAGTGTTAATTAATGTGTTCATAATTCATATTTTATTTTAATGCCTCCCAGATGTAATTTTATGTAAATTATATTTTATTATGTTAATTTTATTTTAATTGTTTCAATTTGTTATTATAGGGATATTTTGAGAATAATAGGAATTGGAACCGAAAGCGGGAAACAAGAAAACAAATTGTTAGAGGCATTTGGAATGCATTATTGAGATGTAATAAATTAATTAATTAATTAATAAAAAAAGAAGAAGAAGAAGAATGACATTTGCCACCCATGACTATCACTCCTTTCTATGTAATGTAGTAATAATAATAATAATAAATAATAAATAAATAAATAATGAAGATGAGGAAGCGAGATGGAGAATTTTTTTGTGGGGGGGGGGGGGGGGTGACGAATGCTCTCAACTTCTTCTTTTCAATTTCTTCATCTTTTCTTTTCAATTTCTTTCTTTGATTCCAAATTTCTTGTAACATAAGTTTATTAAATAAAATGTGTTTTCTTTTTCAATATGAGTGGCTAATTTTTTAAGTTGAGGTGAAAGGTGAAACTCAAGGATTCAGATTATGGAATTAATTTCTCTCACAAGGGAGTCTAAAGTTAATTTTATTTATTACATTATTGTAATTTGTATTTTTATTTATCGGTTATTTTTATGTCATTTTAATTAATAGATCTAGATCACCTTGAATTTATATAGTAATTTTGACATTATATTGACACTTCAATTTAGTTGTAGCACATGTTGTACTTTATTTATATAATTATTCATAAAATTGGCTAGGTAATAATTAAATGACATAATATTTGATTAGTAAATAAAATGTAAAAATATAATTAAGAGAGAGAATTATGAACATAATTTGAATTCCAAGAGTAGATCCTGTAATCTTAGCACTTTTTAAATTGTTAATCGTTTTCTAAAATTAATTTTTATTTAATAATTTGACCACCAAATTTAAAATTCTTTGTGGTTCGACCCTGGACTTACTGGGTTATATTATAACTAGCCACTTTTATACTTGGAAGTAAATCAAACACTTTTAAGTTGTGTCAATTACCACTTAGTACGACTCTTAATTAACATTCATACTTTCTTATAACAATTATTTTAGGCTTCAAGCAAGTTTTCTTCACCCATTTATCTTATAACATGACATATTGAGTTCTTACTAAAAGAGTAACGAATTTAAGTATTCAAGGAAAATAAAAAACTTATATACTTTCTTCAAAATCAGTTTGCTAAACTTCACTTTCTCATTTTATAGGAAACATAATTCATATTCATGCTCATATCAACAAACCTTCACAAGTACATATGCCCACGTACACAATCATGCTTAACACATAACAACACATCATATAAACACATAGGCAAAATCATATAAATCCATATCCATACATATCAAAATTAATAGGCTTTTCAAACATGTCAAACACATACATATTTTTTTTTTATTATGATTCATTTAGAAGTCTAATTTACTTACTTTTTAGCATCTACATACAACAATAGCGTATTGATATCATTGGCCTAAAATTAATAACAAAACTCTAGTAGGATATACAAATTAGATCATAATCATAAATTCCAAAGTCCTTAAATATCTCATTTTAAACATCTCTTCAACTCAAACTAAATATTTGTTCTGAAAGCAGAATAACCGCGGTTCTCCTATTTTTAATAAGGGAAATTATCACTGCACCATCTTTCTTTTGTCATATGTACATTTAACTACTACAAAATTTTAACATGTTTTTTGAACCACCTTTGTTTTTAAACTTGTATCAATCAACCACTTTCACACTATAAAATGACTATTTTATCCCTAAATAAATTATAAGACTATTTTATTCTAATAAATTTTTAAAAATAAAAAAATATAATTACTAGATTACCCTTAAATTTAATAAAACAAATAAATTTCGAAATCCAAAGATGTTAATTTTTTATAATTGTAATTCCATTTAAAAATTATCATTTTTTTTTGTAATTATAATTTCATTTAATTTGTATAGGGAAGTTTCTTAATTTTAATTATAGGAAAGTTTATAATAATTATAGGGAGTTTTTTTCTTCATGTTAATTTTTGTAAAGTTCTATATACTTAATTTAATTACAAGAATTAAATGAAATTATAATTACAAAAAAAATAAAAAAATTAACATTATAATTTTTGTGATTTATTTATTTTAATAAATTTAGGGGTATTCTTGTAATTAAAATTTTTTAATTTTCAAAAATTTGTAGAGTAAAATAATTTTTTAATTCATTTAGGGGTAAAATGGTTATTTTTAATGTCAAAGCGGTTGATTGATATGAGTTTAGAAACAAAGGTGATCCAAAGAACATGTCAAAATTTTGTAGTGATTAGATGTACATATGATAAAAGAAAGGCGGTGCAGTGATAATTTTCCTTTTAATAAATTATGCACTTATCAAAAATTAAATCTCCAATTTTATAGAAACCTGTTGACATACTGGAAATTTATTAGTAAAAGTTTCATAGTTAATTCCTTTAAAAACTATTGGAAATGATTTTTGTTTTAGACATCATCAAATTTGTCAAATTGTTTTCTGTTTTGAACATATTGACTTTAAAAATACAGAAAGCTTTATCCTTTTATCATAAAATCATAAAAAATTTATATAAATCACTGTTTTAAATTTCATAATTTTTTAAATAAGTCTAGATATGATAGAATAATTTCGTAATTCACATTCTTCACTGGAAATAAAAATTTCTATGTTGATGAATAATGCTATATGCACCAAAAATATCATAAAATTTTGTAAAAAATATACAAAAGAAAAAAAAAAACTTGTCCAGTATTGAACTTTTTTTATTATTAAATATATTGAATTTTATATTTTTATTCAACTAAGAGTGTTGACCCATCAGATTGTATAAGAATTTGTTTTTGAATAATAATAAAACCAAAAAAATTTGTAGAAATTTATGCGTAAAAATTAATGTGGCATGAATGGACTCTTTGGATTATTAACTACACTGACTTTTATGCTTTTATAGATTGAGTTTGTATTCGTTGCACTGCTCTAATAAAAAAAAAAATGCAGCCATAAATATGTTTTATTCAAAGTGATTGTTATCCACATTGGCTAGTACATTTGTATTGGCTCATTTGATATTTGAAGCTCTATTTTTGTCATGCTTTCTTAGGAAGGTAGTGTAGTTTAGGTCGTCTCTCTTCTTCTCAATGCCGAAGTACTTTCATTGTTGAGAACTCATAAGCTTTAGGATCCCGTCACTATAAATTATAGAAACATATTCTCACTTTCTATCAATTTTGATAAAATGGAGTAGAATATGAATACATCCCAATATTAGGAGTAAGATAATTAATTTATTGGGCTTAGTCCCTTAGAAATGCAGGCCATTGGATCTTACAGTTGGTCGGGGATACCACCAACTACATAAACGTAATATCAATATTAAAAAATAAATAACAACACTCAAGGCAATCAGAATTTGTGAATTAGGCATAATCATAGTTTAAAAAAAAAAAAGCAAAAGAACAAACTCAAGGCAACCATAGTATGTGTATTGTTTGTTTTTGTTTGAATAAAAGAAAAATTTATTAAGTAAAGAGGAAAATTACATCAGCTATATAAGGAAAATTACATAAAATTCATAATTAGGAAAGCGCTACTGATCATTGAAAAATGGTCTCTGAACACAAGAGGAGGATCATCGAATCAAGTAAATTGATCACAAGATAAACCCATGTTACCAAAGAATCAGATTACCTCCTTAATAGATATGCGGGAAAAAAAAAGATTAATCGGAGACAGTATATAACAATTAATCCACAAATTAGGCTTGAAAGAGAAATTATTAACCGTAATATGTGAATTTAGCCAATTAAGCATAATCGATATCATAACTGAAGGTTGATTCCAACCCGTTGATATTCATTTTTGGCCAATCATATAATTTCGTACAATAGAAGATACAATGTTTATTACCAATAGGCCTTTGGCCAAGCACTTGCTTCGAACCCCCATAAAAACAATTATGAGAGTTTAATTTCCTTCCTCAATTATGAAATAGTGTTGGAGAATTTTGAAAATTAAATACTCAAAACACACTATTTTATTTCTTCAACAACACTCAAATACAACAACTCTTATTTTTTTGCTCTCTATAACTCAGATGTTTGTTGCTTCACTTGATACTAAAACCAACTGAGAGAAGGGATATTTATATTTGTTACAAATTGATCACAACCACACAAATCTCACCAACCAAACCTAACTTTATTCAATTTTCAACAAATTACACTCACCAACCATACCAAACTTATTAAATTTTCTACACTCACCAACCATACACCTAACACACCTACCACAAGAAGCTTCAATGTATTTGGGCTTGAATTTGTTATCTTGGATCAAGTTTATGATCCAACACCCCCCCTTAAACTTGATTCTGTGACTCCAAGTCTTTTTGCCTGAGAGGTTTAGTAAAATTATCAGCAACTTGTTCTTTGGCTTTATTCTTCTTATTTTGATTGAGCAATGCGCTATAAGAATGTGCATTTAATCTTCTTTTTTTGCACCTGTTCTTGTTCTCCTTCACTTTCGCAACTAATTTCTTTGGTTTCCACAATCAATTGTTTCATAACACCAAGTGAATTTCTCAATCTGATAAAGTCTTCTTGTTTCAATGGCTTGGTAAAGATATCAACTGCTTGATCTTGAGATTTGACATACTTTACTTGTACATCCTTTCTTTCAATATACTCTCGTATGAAATGATAGTGAGTGTCAATATGCTTACTTTGATCATGGAAGACTGGATTATTTGATTGGGCAATTGCGGACTTGTTATCGACAAAAATCTCAGTTGGATCAACTTGCGGCTAGCCCAACTCCTTCAATAAATTTCTTAGCCAAATTGCATGGCAAACACATGAAGTAGCAGCTATATACTCAGCTTCACAGGTGGAAAGTGTGACAATTGGCTGCTTCTTTGACATCCTTGTGAAAGCGGTGTTTCCTATGAAGAATACGAATCTAGAGGTACTCTCTCAATCATCTAAATCTCCACTCCAATCACTATCGCCATATCCAACAAGCTTGTAATCATTAGAGAATGAGTATAACAAGTCAAAATCAATTGTACCTTTGATGTAGTGAAGGATTTTTTTTTGTAGCTTTAAAATGAGTAGTTGTTGGATTCTCCATATAGCGACTAATGAGCCTAACACCATAGAGAATGTCTGGCCTCGTACATGTCAAGTAACGCAAACTTCCAACAATGCTCTTGAAAAAAGTTGGATCTAGTCTTTCTCCTTTGTCATGCTTGGACAATTTGACTCCACATTCCATTGGCGTGCTTATGGGCATACAATCATGCATCTTGAACTTCTTAAGAATTTCCTTGGCGTAGCTTTCTTGGGAGATAAATATGCCTTCCTCTCTTTGCTTAACTTCAACAACGAGATAATACGCCATAAGTCCGATGTTAGTCATCTCGAACTCTTTGGTCATCACTTTCTTGAACTCTTCAAATAAACTTAGATTACTTCTAATATGAGATCATCCACGTACAGGCATACAATCAAGATGTCTCCATCTTTGACTTTGATGTAGAGAGTATGTTCATGTGGGCATTTGGTGAAGCCATTCTCTTTGAAATATTTGTCAATTATGCTATTCTATGCCCTTGATGCTTGCTTTAACCCATAAAGTGCCTTCTTTAATCTCTGAACTTTGTCTTAATATCCTTCCACCACATAGCCCAATGGTTGTTCGATGTAGACTTCTTCTGCGAGAAATCCGTTTAAGAAAGCAGACTTTACATCCATTTTATGAATCTTCCACTGCTTTTGGGCTGCCAAAGAAATGATTAGTCTTATAGTTTCCATTCGGGCTACAGGAGTAAATATCTCATCATAGTCGATGCCAGCTTTTTGACTATAGCCTTTTACAACTAGCCTCGCCTTGTGCCTTTTAATCTCACCCTTGGCATTTCTCTTCGTCTTGTAAACCTATTTGACATTGATGGCTTTGTAACCTTTGGGAAGTGTAGTAAGTTCCCAAGTGTCATTCCTCACTATGGCTTTGATTTCTTCGTCCATTATGATTCTCTATTTTACATCTTGTATAGCTTCTTCGAAGTAAATTAGCTCACAATCAGCAAAGAGGCAAAAGAGAGTGAGATTATCATGTCTCTCAGTTACCTCATAGAGATCTTGAAGACTCCTTGTGCGTTCTTTGGTTCTTTCAATTAAGAAAAATGGTGGTGAATCTCCATGTGTGGCTGATGTTGGTGAGATAGGTGGAGTAGTTGGCTCTTGTTGTTCTTCTATTACTTGCTCCTTTATTGTCTGTTCATTTTCTTCAAAAAGAAAAAAGTTGAAGTCATCCATATAAGAGCCACAATCATGTTCTCCTTCTTCATAAAAAATTACATCTCGGCTAATCACGATCTTCCGATTGGTTGGATTGTACAGCTTGTATCCTTTGGAATTATTGTTATAGCCGATGAAGATGAACTTTTCACTTTTGTCATCCAGCTTTTCTCTTCTCTCGTCTGGTACATGTACATAGGCAATGCTTCCAAAAACTCTCAGATGGGCTATGCCAAGCTTTCTTCCACTCCATGCTTTTTGCGGTGTCTTGCCCCACACACTTCTTGTTAGAGATCGGTTGGATAAGTAGACTGTACATGCAACATCTTTAGTCCAAAACTCTTTGGGTAGTCTTTTGCTCTTGAGCATGCTTCTTGCCATGTCGAGGATAATTCTGTTCTTTCTTTCTGCAACATAATTTTGTTGGGGGGTGGTCTCAGAACTGTTGTTGCATTTGTTTATGATATGCAATATGTGTCAGTGTGCAAGCGAACACAACAAGTAGTAAAGTGGTAAGTAATCAGATCGTCTCCACATAGATTGATCTATTGCAATTTGCTACAGTAATCTTATGGTGCAAATTTTAGCCAATAATTAAATAACAAATAGCTTTTAAGATTAAAGATCTAAGGAAATTAAAAAGTGCAATAGACTAAATGCAATAAACTAAAACTACGTCACACACAAGGATAGACTCAATGACAAAGGGGTAGTTGGATCTTAAACTCATTTAATGGTTTTGACTCTTTTTCACTTAATGCTCTGTTGCTACAGCATCTACTACAGCACAGGGCAGAACATTCATGTGTCATCAGCTATCGCCTGTTGGACATATTATATCTAAAAGTAACCTAACAATGACCAGTTGCTAAGCCAACATCTAGATATAGTATTACTCATTCTAGGTTCCCTTGACCTTACAATGTGATTACCTATGTCTAATTCATCACAAATTTTAGATTAGGCATGGCCCTATTCAAATTGAGATAAACTCAACTTGGAAAACCCACTCTAGAATCATGTATTGTCTTGGCTAGATCTACTAGGTCAGACCTTTTTTAGGCTCTTTCCTAGCTTGTATCTACTAAATGGGTGGTCAACCGAAATAGAGAATTCAACACATACAACCAAGGCAAAATGCTACATCATACATTCAGCAACACAAAATATGAGTCAAATAACCATCAAGTTCATTTAAAATCTAACTACTTAAAAGTTTAGCTCATGATAAGCTTTAAAACAGTAAAAGCATAAAACTTTGTCGTCTAATACATCATCAATGAGAGATTTTAAAAAAAACAAATACAAAGATAAAGTTTAGATACAACAAGAAGGAAGTGTCACGCTTCAATCTTGGAGTATCCTCTCTTCTTCTTCGAATGCTCCTCCGTTATAGCTATGAAAATCTCCTTGATTTTTTGTATGTAACGGCTGTGAATAATGATGGATGATGGTGTAGTAGAGTGGCTGCTCGTGGATGGTTGGATGGATGAAAGAATGGATGATGGTGGCTTCCCTTAAAGTGCCTTTTTATATCTTGGAATTAGGGCAACCCTTAGAGAAAATGATGACACTTGTCACCCTTTGATATCTTAGGACCACATGGTATTTTATGTGCTACTGACAGTGGCAGCAACGGCTGCAGCAGGCTGTGTCTGCTGACGCATGACAGGCTTGATAGTCTATTTTGCTCTTGGATTTTTGCAGCAACTCTCTAACATTCCCTTTAATTTAAGCTTGCTATCATTCTCGTACAAACTAATCTTTTGTTGCTTTTTGCAGGTTTGTCACTGTTTTATCTGCACCTGACAATGACAGCAGAATATTTTACTGCAATAGATTCTATCGGTTGGTATGTGAGTTGTCTTATCAGTCTTGTTTGTATTTGCTCCTGGAATGCTGCAGCAATTGCTATAGCATCTCCTCTGATTCAGACTTGATTTTGTTCATCTGCAGGTAAGTCTTTTGTCGTTTTCTGCAAGCCTGTTGCTGCAGCATGCGATCCTTCTTCTGTAGCATCCCTTATCAAACCATAAGCTTTTGGGGTCACATACAATTATGCACAAAAAGGACATGAAATGGTCTTCCACACATCATTTTATTACAACTAAAATTAAATACATGCACATGCAAAATGTAATTAAAATATAATAAAACCTCACTATTTACTCTCTAAGTAATGCAAGTTTAGGTCTAAATATAGCATGGTAACTCTCATTTCATAGATTTATCAATTGTCAAAGGGCGCCGAATTCCATTTGCTTCATAAAACTCTACGAGTTCTTTGGAAGTGAACTCTCCACGTCGATCAGATCTCATAGCTTTAATCTGGTGTCCACTTTCTTTTTCCATTGCAGCTTTGAATTTCTTGAAAGCTTCAAAAACTTCTGACTTCTGTTTCAAAAAATACACCTAAGTTTTTCTTGAAAAATCATCTATGAAGAGAATGAAGTAGTTACTTTTACCAAGGGAGCTTGGCTTGAATGGACCACACACATCAGTATGAATAAGCTCGAGTGGCTTCCGAGCTCTCGAGTTTGACCCCTTTGGAAAGCTCTTTCTAAACTGCTTGCCAAGTAGACATCCTTCACATACTTGATTAGGATGATTAATTGAAGGTATGCCTTTCACCATGTTCTTATTTAATAGTAGCTCCAGTCCACCAAAATTGAGATGCCCATATCGAAGATGCCAAATCCAGAAGTTGACCTAAACTAAGAATGTTGCTTTTCATATTGGGCACATAGTAAACATTTGAGATTAATTGGTGACTACTATCTTTTGTGCAAAAAAGGATGTTACCTTTTCCCTTCACTGGTACTTTTGAATCGTCTCCAAAAGCGATGTTGCCATTCATTGATTCATTCATCTCTACAAACATGCTTCTGTTTCTGCTCATGTGATTGCTAGCACCTGTGTCAAGATACTAAGTATTTTCTTGACCTCTACTATTGTCATTACGTGCTAGTAAAAGTGTACCATCTCAATCATTCTTTTCTTCAACATAATTCACTTTCTCATCAACTCTGTTGCTTGGAATTCTACATTATGAAGCATAATGCCCAAACTTTTGACAATTATAGCAATGCACTTGGGATTTGTCTTACCTCGATCTTGGATTACCTCTTCCTCGTCTTCTGTTTGAGCTTTCTCCTATTTCATAATTGGAGTAGTTGTTGTTGAGATTCCAGCCTTGTCCATGACCACGACCTCTACCTCATCCTCGGCCTCTACCTCGAACATAGTGCCTTTTCTCATTGTTGGAGCTTTCTTCTCCTTTCTTTGGATTGATTTCCATCTTGAGGAGTTGTTCTTCGATCCCTTGCTTCTTCTTCATTTTTTCTTCATAAGCTTGCAACCTTTCTTGAAGTTGCTCGATCGTCATAGCCTCTAAATCTTTAGTCTCCTCTATTGTTACTATAATGTGGTCAAACTTCGAATCCACTAATCGAAGTATCTTCTCAATGATCCTTACCTCTCTGAACTCTTCACCATTTCTTTTCATCTCATTAGCAACAGTCACAACTCTAGTAAAGTAATCAAAAATTGATTCTGATACTTTTATGTGTAAGGATTCAAACTCACCTCTTAGTGTTTGAAGACGACTTTCTTAACTTGTTCCGCTCCTTTGTAAGAAGTTTCTAACTTCTCCCATACTTCCTTTGAGGTGGTGGCATCGATAATCTTTTCGAAAGCATCTTCATCTAACGATTGAAAGATGAGATATTTTGCTTTGTTCTCTTTCTTTTCAAGTCTTTTAAGTTCTCCTTTTAAGCCGCGATTAAAGTACCTCATTTGCTGGTACTGTAAAGCCTTTTTCAAATACTTCCCAAACATCGTGTGCACCCAATAAAGCCTTCATTTTGATACTCTAGTTGTCAAACTTTCTTCCCTTTAATTGTGGAACTTAGAATGACATCATACCACCATTTGTCATATCTCACAAATTGATTGAGAATTTGGAGATTCTAAATGCACGGATGAATACGGAACATCGAAAAACCTTAGGAAGGTCTCGGGTCAAAATTTGATCAACGGTCAATAACTCGGTTCGATTCGGTTGACTTGACTCAATTTGGCTCGATGCAGTTTGGTTCGACTTGGCTCAGCTTGGCCCAATTCTGTACGGTTCGGCTCAATGCGGTTCAACTCGATGAGTCAACTCAGCTTCTAGATAAAAATTGTCTGGTGGCGATTGCGGGCTTGTCCAGACTCCGATCAGGCTGATTCTTGCTGCATTGCATTCGTCTCATCGAGAGCTTCGATTTGATATGCTACATGACTATATTTGCCTCTGGTTACTAGTTCTGATACCACTTGGTTGGAGAATTTCGAAAATTAAACACCCAAAACACACTATTTTATTTCTTTAACAACACTCAAATACAACAACTCTTATTTTTTTGCTCTCTATAACTCAGAGGTTTGTTGCTTCACTTGATACTAAAACCAACTGAGAGAGGGGGTATTTATACTTGTTACAAATTGATCACAACCACACAAATCTCACCAACCAAACCTAACTTTGTTCAATTTTCAACAAATTACACTCACCAACCATACCAAACTTATTCAATTTTCTACACTTACCAACCATACACCTAACATACATACCACAAGAAGCTTCCATGTATTTGGGCTTGAATTTGTTATCTTGGATCAAGTTTATGTTCCAACAAATAGTTAAGTAGAGGTAGTCTTCTCCCTTATGAAATGTGAGCGGAGATCTGGGCAGTGCTATATAAGAATTAATATTAACTTGTCCCAGTAATTATCTGATTGTAAATATCAGTGGTAGTCTTATGTAATATGAGTTGTAATATGAGCATTAGTCTCTTGTAATTCAAAAAAAAAAATAGATTGTTTATTTGTCGCTTTGGAGGAGACTAAAATAATATTGACCGCTTTTAAAATTTACAATGTTTGCAAATTCACTTGCCTCCTCAATTGCTGGAACCGAAGTGTAACCCATGAATAATAAATTGTTACCAAAACTTTTGGTTTCAAACCATTCCTGTTTCAAACCATTCAATGAATAATAAATTGTTACCCAAACTTTTGGTTTCAAACCATCCGTAATAAATCAACCTGAAATGCATAATAATGTGAGATATCAAAAAATACCATCAAGAGATTTTCATCAGACAATCAATCCATTGATTGTAATGCCTTTGATAATTCGTGGTAATTTCATTTCCTTGCGAAAATTTTCCCCACTTTTGTGTATGTGTGTATATATATATTCCCCATTGAGAATAAGGAGATTGTATGTATATATTTATACATATATATTTCCCCATTCTTCACCCCACTTGGGGCAGGTTCCGGTGAGGACAATCGTGTGGACGATTTTTTCATCTCCGATCCAAATTAAGCAATCAATTAAAACAAGGATTAGGATCCTTTCTTTGTGTATTGTTCTCATTGTCTCTCCTTGCCTTCATAATCTAGTGAAAAGAATTAGATTGATTGGAAAGAGAGGATAGTGATCAATTCTTGGGTTACTGAAAGTAATAAAACTGTGGTAAGCAGCATTTTGGAGGAGAGGATCATGAATTGCAAAGGCTTACAATGAAGTTGATAAAACTACACCCCTTTGTCCTAAATCTGACATAAAAGATTAGTTGTGAGGCTTTCCATGAACTTGACCGAAGATTGAAAAATAAACAATTAATTAATTAACCAAAACATTAAAAATATAATCATGGCAATAAGATTCCAATGAAATCTCCTTCTAATAAACGGCCAAAAAATGTAAGTCTAATAACAATAATTATACTCAAGACAACCAATTAACCTTCATCAAAAAGGCACATAAGGATCCATCAAACTACTTGATAATAATGAGATTGTACATATTTGTTTGTTCACAATCATTAACTAGTTCATCTCGCAATTTGAGATTTGAATGCCAGTATCCCCTCTCTTCAAAGGAGGCTGAATCCAGACAATCGTCCCAGGTAATTTCTCTTCCAAAATCCAGCCAAAACTTTGCGGACACTCTAATCTCTCATCTTCAGTCTTCTTGTAAAACGAAGAAGAACACCCTACATGTATTGTATTTGCTAACTCACTTGCATCATCCACAGCTATAACTCTCATCGACGTCCGCCCCAGAAACAATGCTCTATCATCTAAGCTATCGATTTCAACCCAGGTCTCCTTTAGCCAATCAAACCTGAACACATGCCATCTATATCTATGACTATCGTAATATACCGATAACAAGCTTCCTTCGTATTCAGATTCAATCAATCCATAGTAAAGATACAAGTTAGTGGGACGTATCCGATTATGTGGGTAAATTTTCCAGCTGTTTGTTGAAACCCTAAAGGCACCCAACACGTTATTACAAAAAGAACAATACAAGCCCCCTCTCAAATAAGTCAATCCATGAAGATCTCCATAGAAGCCATCAAAGAAATGCCTTGTCCACGTTTTTTCTCCAGGTTTACATGTGCTGACGCAAATCCTTTGGGAAGAATAGTACACACTCAGCACAAACACAGTACAAAACGAGGAAGTTGGGGCCGCGGAGAATGTTGCCTTATCGGAAGAAAACATGTGCAACGGCGGCAGTTCAATGATCGCAGCGGTGAATGGGTTGTAGAAGAAGAGTGATGAAGGAGAAGAATTGTAGGAGATGAATATAAAAGGAGAGGGATTAATATTTGCTTTAGACAAAAGCACCCACCCATTTTTCGAAGCTTGGATTTTTGAATGAAGAACTCGAGGGTCAGGTTTAATGGTGTATTTTAATTTGCGAGTTGTGTCAAAAAGGTGTGATATTCTGTGGCAAGAAAATAGCCATGGCTGCAGATTTTTTTCTTTGAGAGGAACACATGTTGATTGCCAACTCTTGCAAATTGTACGGAAACGGACTTGATCGGCGTAATCGGCATAATAGTAAACGTTTTCTGCGATTAAATTTACAATATCGGGCGGAAGATTGGACCACGACTTTGTGGCTGATCGCTTCATACTGCGCCGGCTTCGCCGATTTATCGTCATAATGTAAATGTGAAAATATAAACGCAAAGCTAGAGAACGTATGATTAATATTAGAAGACAACAAGCTAAGAATTGATGATTGGAAGATTTAAAAGCAGGTACAAGTTTAACCCGATTCGATTGGGATATACAGTAATAGTAACCTGATTTATTAGGAGACTGCTAATTTTTTCCGAACTAGGAATAGGAAAAAAAAAAAAGAATGCTAAGGGATTCGTTTGGCTCGATCATTAATTATACTGAATTTATATTTTCATTTAACCAGTGAATGACCACGGGAATGAAATCTACTCTTCCATGGTAATTTTTAAAATAATTAATAAATATTGAAAGTAATTTTTCTTTCACAAAATATATTGATGATAATTATTATATGGGCGGACTTGGGCTTTTAAACTTTAAAGGGCAAAAGGGGCAGGCACTGAAGATAACAAGGACAAGACTTAAAGCATAAAATAAAATTAAAATCTTTTTTTAATAAAGTGGAAGCAGCTAACCCCACTTGGCCTTTACTATCTCCATTTCTGTTGAAACAGTAGGTTGTATAAGAATTTATATTTAAGTAATAATAATAAAGCCACAAATAAATTGTATAAATTTGTATATATGTACAAATTATGTAGCATGAATGAACTGCTTGGATTATTTTCTTTAACTGTAGTTATTTTGATGCTTTTATGGATGACTTTGTATTTATTGCACTACAGTAAAATTTTTATAAAATAATATTATGGAGACAGGAAAAAAAATATTATTTTAGTGAAGTTATTTATTTATCGATAAATGAGTAATTTATTAATTTATCAATGCATGAATATTTATTAATTTATGAAGAATTTTCTTAATACATGTATTATTATTTTAACTAAGATTCATTTATGAGTTATAAATACAGGTACATATACATAGAAGTCAAAAAGTTATTGTAAATACATTTTAATTATCATGTATTTACAAACGATATTAATAAATTAATGTAAGTACATTGTACATAGTACATAGAACATAGAACACAAACTCTATAAACAAATGTTTCCACAAAATAGGCTTTTCAAGCAATGGTAGAGCATGTTTTACAAAAAACTAAGGATGAAGGTGAGTTCAATTTAGGAACAAAGAAAAAACAAATAATTTTAGATGTATATTTTGAAAAAGAGTTGAATTATATGAATCCTTATAATAATGTTCTCTGTCCAACCTTCACGATAGATATGAGGACAAAAAAGACATCTAAGAGGAATTATTAACCATAATATGGGAATTAGGCATAATCATAATTAAAAAAGGAAATATAATCTCGATTGAGGATCCAGATCCCCTTAATATTGTTGCACCTCCATCGTGGCTCTTAGATCCAACCATAATGTCGTATTTCATATTTTCTTATTCGCTTTGGAAATAAAGGAAAAACATATTGACTGGTAAAAAAAAATTACATTGTTCTCACATTCACTTGCCTCACCAATTGCTGGAACTGAAGCCGAATCTGCGTGACCTAAGAATAATAAATTGTTACCCAAGTTTTTAGCTTGAAACTGTTGTGCTCTGATACCACTTGTTGTGCTACAGAAGCGTCATTTGTTGTGGTCTGATACCACTTGTGCTCAAATGCAGAATCAATACGCACCAAATATTAACAGAAAAATAAAGGACACAAGAATTTACGTGGCAAGAGAGAATAATTATTTTTACTAACAATTAATAAAGTACAAATTTGAGTAACAGAACCTCACTTCCCAAATACCCAAATACACCCAGTATTGTCACACACTCGTGAAGGAAACAATTTCCTCAAGACACACATTCTCTCACATCTCTACAAATAGTGCAGAACCCAACTGAGCACCCAAATACTCCATTTCTCTAGACTATCTCACAGAGAACTCTCTCTGCACTCTTAGAGAGCTCATCGCCTATGCTCTCACCTTCTACATTTTGGGATGCATTCACCAAAGGAATGCCTTGGTATTTATAGTAGAGCTTCTCCTCTTCTTTCGGCTCAGCACATGCTCAACTTTCCATTTTCAACATTTGTTTGGTGAGTGTGAGCTTTTGACAAAGTTAGCCAACGCCAACATTGTTGACAAAGTTAGCCAACACTTGGCTAATTTTGTCAAACAAACCTTTTCGACTTATCAACAATTCTCTACCTCGGTGAAGATTTGTCAAAATCTGAGCCGACTACTAACGAACCATCATCCCCAAACTAATCCTTCATTAAGGATCCAAATCAGCTGTGTTGCTTCAACTGCCTACGTACCTAGCTACTAGGATCAAGCCAATCATAGTTCACGATTCCTGAAGGAAATATCTTCACAAATTGTCCTATACTCATATCGGAGAATCCACATCATTGCAAGCCAGTGAATTTTACCCGGATCTATTAACTGTGCTCACTGCTTGAGATATATCGTGTCTTCACATCTATAAGACACATGATTCTCCCTTCAGCAACTTTGAAACCATAAAACTGAGTCATTTAGATCTCCTTCTCCATATCCCCATGCTAGAATGTCGTCTTAACATCAATTGAGCCAACTTTAACTCACATTCCAAATCTAAGGCTAGTCGGATACAAATGGAAGTATATTTCGCAATTGGAGAGAAAATACCTTCCTTATGAGCAAGTCGTTTTGCTACGAGCCTTACCTTATAACAAAGAGTTGCTTGTTTTGGAGATCCTTGCTTTTTGGTGTAGCCCCATCTATTGCAATAGCTCTCAATCCCTTAGGTAACTCTACAAGTTCCCAAGTCTAATTTTGATGAAGAGACTTCACCTCTTCCTCCATGGTTAACTTTCGCTGATCACTTTCATTATTGCATACTGTTTCACTGAAAGTGCTAGGGATGTCATTATCAGCAACTGAAAGTGCAAAGACTACCACCATGTAAGCCATCCGGGTTTCCCTTCTTGGTCTCCTTGTTGCTATTATCTTTATCTACATCATCAGTGTTTCTTCTTCTCGTGGGACATCAATAGAAACAATAAATTCTTCAACTCTTGATGTCACCTCCAAAGTTGAACTCTTCACTGATGTAGAACCGTCTGGTCATATGGAGTTGCATCAAACTCCACCTGCTGCAATATCTTATTGGTCCTATTCTCTACCTGATGAGAACTAAAAGCCTTCTACATTGAAGCTTCATCAAAAGTGACATCCCTCCAATTATAGCAGATCACAAATCCGATTTTCTAAGTGACTTGCATAGCTTACGGCCTCAGTCTAAAATCTCTCATCTAAACCAGCATTAGATAAGATACATCGTACATTCTCCAGTAAAGTACGATCCATACGCTCGGCCACACCAATACATCTCATCGTGAAATGTCATTTTAGACTCTCATTTTGGCATACTTGCAAGAATGGATCACAAGTATATTATTCCATATCAGTACGCAATACTATGATCTTTCTGCCAGGTTGAGCCTCCAACAGTTTCTTCCATTTCACGAACATCTCTAGAACCTCATCCTATGCTCGTATGGTGTACACCCACACATGTTTAGAGAAACAAATGAAACTCAATAATAGTTACCACCAATTGATGCATTCTTGGTTGGTTCCCAAACATCTCTGTAAACACTCAAGGATCTCACGAGTATCGTGATTAGCCATGCCAATCTTGACCATTGTTTTCTTGCCTACCAAACAATGCTCATAGAACTCCATTTTGAAGATTCTGGCACGCTTGCAAAAGTCCATGCCTCATCTTAATTTGTAAAGACTTCTCTCATGCATGTCCCCAAACGTACATGCTGTACACTTGGCTTCACTTGGAAGCCATACACTTGGCTCATTTTATGAATGCAATTTTCTAGCATCTCATAAGCACTTTTCCTCCAAAGTACGCCACAGAGCAATCACGCACTCATTATCTTGAACCATGTATTTCATTTCTTTGAACAAGCAAGACTTAATCTGATCAAAAGCTTTCTTATTCACACGATCCCAAAATGTCAGCATAAACTTGTGTCTTTTATCTTTCACAACAACCTCAAGATCAATTTGACTTTGGGAATCCATAACTCCGCGCTTTGCATGCCGAAGTTGTTCCCATGAATTTTTTCAAACTCGATCTTCTAGCTTCCTGCAACTAGTACTACATGACGAGGTGACAAGTCTCGCCTTCGCGAATACTCATCCGATCTAGCACTTGTACAAATAGCTTCTGGAATAGTTAGAGTAGATCTCTCATTCATCTTCTCAGATTCCTTAGACTCTTATCGTCTTATTGACAGAACTTTTCTAGACATGCATAAAAACTCACTACTTACAATTGATTGTCCCTTAAATACAAATGGCCATTTTCACCGTATTCATGAACAATACTGTATAAGTGAACAGTGACGTATACCCAGTATAAGCCATCAGCTTTACTGCATTTATGAATAGTACTGTATACGTGAACAATGACGTATACCCCCAGTACAAACCATTGGCTCTTATACCACTTGTTGTGCTACGATACCACTTGTTGTGCTGCGGAAGCACCATTTGGTATGGTATGATATCACTTGTGCGCAAATGCAGAATTAATATGCACTAAATATTCATAGAAAAATAAAGGACACAAGAATTTACGTGGTTTGGCAATAAAGCCTACGTCCACGGAGGCAAGAGAGAATAATTGTTTTTACTAACAATTAATAGAGTACAAATTTGAGTAACTGAATCTCACTTTCTAAATACCCAAATACACCCAGTACTCTCACACACTCTTGAAGGAAACAATTTCCTCAAGACACACATTCTCTCACATCTCTACAAATAGTGCAGAACCCAACTGAGCACCCAAATGATCCATTTCTCTAAACTTTCTCACAGAGAACTCTCTCTGCACTCTTAGAGAGCTCATCGCCTATGCTCTCACCTTCTACATTTTGGGATGCATTCACCAAAGGAATGCTATTTATAGTAGAGCTTCTCCTCTTCATTCGGCTCAATACATACTCAACTTTCTATTTTCAACATTTGTTTGGTGAGCTTTTGACAAAGTTAGCCAACGCCAATATTGTTGACAAAGTTAGCCAACACTTGGCTAATTTTGTCAAACAAACCTTTTTGACTTATCAACAAAAACTACTTTATCCGCAATAAATCAACCTGAAAATCTCGTAGATAACGACGGTTGATAACAATAAATACCATCAAGAGATTTTCATAGGACACAGTCAATCCAATTGACCGTAACGCCTTGGATGATTTGTGGTAATTTCATTTTTTGGGCAAATATTTTCCATTCTTGTGTTTTAGCACTGAAAGCACCCAACACTTCAGAGAAAGCACAATAGGAGAATCCATTCAAATAGGCCACCCCATAAATCTCTCCCTATAAACCCTATAAGGTTGATAACAATCTTATTACTCACGAAATATTTTCAAATTAAAGATTTTAAGATGCAAAACCTTAAAGCAAGTAAGAGGTTGTTTGTTTTTTTGACTGAATGCTTAAAAGAATTCAGTTTCAGTATTCAACTATTTTATAAGTGTTTGTTTTTTAACTGAACACTCAAAATTAAGCAATTATCGCTTAATTAATTAAGTAAAAAATTCTAACTTAATGCTGAATTAAAAAAGTGCTGAAGAAGTTAATTTTTATTTTTTCAATAATACCCTAACAATATCCAATTATTTCTTACAAATAGAATCCTATATTCCAACACCGTTCCTTTCAGTTTGAAAAATCCTATTTCAACAGAAAGTACTCCGAAATTAAAACACCAACCAATTAGTATGATAAAATCAAAAAATTAATTTTTATTAATAAAGTTCCAAAACTACTTGTAAAAGAAATTCTATCTTTGGATAAATTCTTACATGGGATAGTTCCATCATGTGACCATCCAATCATATAAATTAATATGCTTTAATTTTAATACAGTGGATCCCATATTCTATTTCGAGTTCCATGGTAAGAGCTGCTATGTTAAAATTGAAAGAAAATTTTGTGTGAATTGGTCTCATCACCTCAACATGCTTAAGTAATGGGAGTGACTAATAAAATACAATCAAATGGGCTGATCAGGTGAGTCCTATTGTAGGACACTAAAAATTTTATTTTTAAATAAAAATTCTGTAACATAAAAGACGGTGGAGAGGTAAGGAAAAAAAAAGTCTAACTCCACTAATTAGTAAATAGTCTTTTTTGGAACTTCAGATCAAGTATTCATGCAACAACTCCGAGATCAAATTACAAATCAACTTTTTAATGGATTTAGTTGATTTTTATTTATTTATTAATGTTTCAATTTATTTTTGTTATTAAATAATACTTTAGTTTCTTTTTTATTAAATATAATAGCTTATTTATTTTATCTTTGATTTTTTCATTGAATTATTAATATATAAGTGTAATAATATGCATAATATTTAATAAGGATATATATGTAAAATAATAGTTTTCAGACATTTCTATTATAAAAAAACAAACAACTTAATACATTTATTCATACATTCAAAAATAAAAAACAAACATGTTATTCAGCATTCAACTCTATTCAGACTTAATTAAATTCAGTGCTATTCAGCATTCAATTAAGAAAAACTAACGCCACCTAAGCCTACTTTTACTTCAAGAAGTCAAATCAAATTTGAAAATACATATATTATCTTCTCTTACCACTAGTAGAATATATTGAGACTCAAAGATTGGGAGTAGAATGTGTTGAGACTCAAAAATTGGGATCTCAAACATTATTGTTTATCTCTTACCACTAGCAGTATGCAATATTTCAAAATTAGTCAACAAGTAAACAAAATTGGGGTTAAAGGGAAGAGACCCTTTCATGTAATCTAATTAAGGAGGAAAAATTTTGAAGTCTTTTGAAAATCTTTTTGTTAAGCCATTTACCCTCCAAAGCATATGTACATGATATTGATGGATTCAACTATAATATTTAACAGTAAATTAATCACCTTGACAGTAGTCACTTTGACATTTAATCTTTTCAAGTACTATGAAGAAGGAAACAACTATTAGTGCTGACATATATCTTGCCTTTCATAAATCAAGCTATTTACCCTCACCCAAAAAAAATGAGAGCGTATCAATGAAAAATAAACAAATAAAAAAGAACTTAAAACACATAAAATAAAAAAAATCATGTTAATTGAGGAGGTTGAATCCCGATATTATCTAAACCTCTCCACCTCCACGGCTCTCCATAATGTTTGTTGATTAGAATCATATACTTCTTGGTCCTTGAGAATACAAAAGACATAATATTGAACTCTCTTTAAATTTATAGTATTTGCTAATTCACTTGCTTCTCCAATTGCTGGAACTGATATGGAACCTACTTCCCCTATAAATAACATAAATACCATTAGAAGAATTTGATCAGGTTCGGACACAACCAGCTTGTTAATTACAAGGCCTTTGATGATTTGTGGCATCCGTGGTGACAACCTCATATTATGTGTATGTATTGCCAACTCTGTTGTTGAAACATTGAAGGCAAAAGCATCTTATGGGAAGCAATATATGAGAATCCTTTCAGATAAACCACATCATGAGCACCATCGCCGCAAGGACAAACAACTAAATGCAATGCCTATGTAACATCTCCAAGACTTACATGTGCTGACACTTATTGACTTTTCGAAAGCCACGCACCTCACCACAAATATCACACACTCTGTTGAGGTTGGACTCGCAGTGAACAACATTCTCTCTTGGCCATGCTCAATTCTGCAGGGAGTTTTATAATTTTATTGGTGCATAGACAATAGAAAAAGAATGAACAATGTGAAGTAGAGGCTTGTTGGTTGGAGAGAAGAATTCAACCATATTTTGAATAAACAATCTTTGCATCAACAAGATCTTTTGGCAATTTAATGGGGTATTTTTGCTTGCGAGAAGGATCGTAGAGGTAACATGGGGGGCTACAAATATTGCTCTTATCTCTTTAATTTTTTCCATTAGAAAATATCCATGGAAAACTGTCGGTGTATATGATAGGAAAATTTTTTTTTTATTTTTAGAAAATATAAAATGAGTGTTTGGTGAGCTAAAAAGTGCAAGAAAGTAAAAGAAAATTACAGAGAGAACTTAGAAGAATATTCTGGAAATGCAAAACAGTTTTTTATTGAATACACACGTGAAGAGTGATTACAAATCTATTTATATAGTTGCTCAAAATCTATCTAATAAACTGAGCATGAAATACAATTAGTTACAAATATAGCTAACTTGGATAACTAATTATGACAGCTTAGCTTTTGTGATTAGTTCTGCTGGTTGACAGTTCAGCAAGCTTACGATGCACCTCTGGCTTCTCTGTATTTGCACATATGCTAACATTCCCCCTCAAGCTGAACTGTCTAGGAAGGGCATTCAGCTTGTTTCGAAGATAATGAAATTGACTATATGTCAGTGCCTTGGTGAGGATATCTGCTGTTTGGTCTTTACTAGGAATAAAGGAAACTGAAATTCACGAATAAAATGTATATCTAATTCTATATGCTTAGTCTTAGCATGATAGATAGGATTAGTAGCTAAGGCTATGGCACTTTGATTATCACACCATATAGTTGGTGTATCAACAACTGGAATCTGCAGTTCACTTAGCAAAGCTTGAATCCACAACACTTTTGCTGTTGCTAAAGCCAATGCACGATACTCTGATTCTGTGCTTGACCTTGACACAACAACATGTTGCTTTTTCGAAGACCAAGATACCAAATTAGAGCCTAGATAGATTGCATACCCAGCCACAGACTTCTTATCATCTCTGTCACATGCCCAATCTGAATCACTGAAGTAAGTGATCTGCCTACTGCCATCAATTGTAAACTGAAGTCCATAATGAATTGTACCTTTTAAGTACCTGAGCAATTGTTTACAAGCTTGCCAATGTTTATCTCCAAAAGCTGACAAAAATTGGCTTTGCTTATTAACAGAGAAAGATATTTTTGGTCTAGTGAGTGTTATATACTGCAATGCCCCAATCACACTCCTATGTAGAGACATATTATCAATAACATTCCCTGAATTCTTGACAAGAGGATGTGAAGTAGCCATTGGAGATGGAACTAGACTGCAAGTACTTATTCCATATTTTTCTAACAAGTCAGCTATATATTTGCTCTATGACAAATGAATACCATCCTTGGTTTTGTTAACTTCTATACCAAGGAAATAGTTAAGCTCCCCCAAGTCCTTAAGAGCAAAGGTGCTTTGCATATCTGAGATTACTTTTAAAACACTCACTGAATTTGAGCCAGTTATAATAATGTCATCTACATACACTAGAACCAACAGAATATGACCATTATTCCATCTGAAAAACAAAGAGGAATCTGACTTGGAATGAGTGAAATGCCACTGTACTGTCATTGTTTCTTTGAGTCTGTCAAACCAGGCCCTAGGTGCTTGCTTGAGACCATACAGTGCCTTTTGAGGTTTACACACATGATGAGGCTTAGAGGGATCCCTTTGGTTGTGCCATGTACACATCCTCAACAAGAACACATTCAAGAAGGCATTATTAACATCTACTTGTCTTATCACCCATCTATTCATCACTGCCAAGCTGAGTATGAGTCTCACTATTGAGGCTTTAACAATAGGGCTAAAAGTTTCACTATAGTCTATCCCATAGGTTTGATGAAAACCTTTTGTAACAAGCTTTGCTTTGTACCTTGATATTGAACCATCTGAATTATACTTGATTCTAAACACCCATTTATTTCCAACTAACTTAATTGATGCTGGAGGTTCAACCAATATCCAAGTATGATTAGATTGAAGAGTATGAAACTCCTCTTGCATAGCCTGAAGCCATTTTGGATCTTTTAATGCTTAAGCTGCAGTAGTTGGTTCTGTTGGAGCAAATAAAAGTGCAGCTATATATGTTTTTGGTTTAAAAATTTTAGCCTTAGAATGAGTGATTATAGGATGGCCAGGGTGCTAGAAATTTTGTAAGTGATTAATTTGGGAAGATGAGGAGGAAGTACTAATTGTAGGTAAGTTGTGGTTTGAGTGAGGTATAGGTGAAGGATGTGGATGTAAAGAAGAGAGGGTAAGCGTTGGTGTTGAAGGCAATGAGGAATTTTGCAAATTATTTGCTTAAAAAGGTACGGAGATGACTTGTATCATGTATCAGAATGTGAATGACAGAAATTTGACACAGAAGAAAAATCAACACTTGACTTGTAAGGAAATGATTTCTCATCGAAGGTGACATGATTAGAAATATAGACTTTTCCAGAGGAATGTAAACACTGATAACCTTTGTGATGTGGGCTGTATCCTATGAAGATATACCTACCTGTTCTAAATTCTAATTTATGTCTATTATAAGGTCCAAGATATGGATAGCATCCACAACTAAAGACTCTAAGGAAGGAGTAATCTGGTTTTTGATGGAAAAGTTTGCAGTAAGGAGAGACATTATTCAAAAATGGCGTAGGCATTCTATTAATTAGAAAGATAGCTGTATGAAAAGCATTCCACCAAAAGCTAAGTGGCAGATTAGATTGAGCTAATAAAGTCAAACCAATATCCACTATATGCCTATGTTTCCTTTCAATTTTGCCATTTTGATGGTGAATATGAGGACAATGATGTCTAAAGTGAATGCCAGATGAAGTTAAGAGAGAAGAAAATTATCTGAATTCACCCTCCCAATCTATTTGAACTGATTTAATCTTTTTATCAAGATGTTTTTCAATAAAGGTTTTGAATGTGCTAAAAACTTGTAATGCATCAACTTTGCAAACAAGGAAAGATCTATGTAAATCTACTAAAATCATCTAGAACTGATAGATAGTAGTTGTATCCTTAAGGAGAGGAAATATGAGATGGCCCTCATAAGTCAGAATACAATAATTCTAACAGAATCAAAATGCTTAAGATGATTCTTTCCAAATTGGCAGGCGGTACAGAAATCAAGTTTAGAATTATTATTGATGACACCAAAACCATTACAAGATTTCAAAATAGCCTTAAAAGTATGAAAAGCTGGATGACTAAGGCTCTGATGTAACAGAGTGGCATCAACAGAAGATATAGAAGCTGACATAACAACTAGAATACATGACTTATTATTTTGAAAATTAGAAAACTCAGAAAGAACAAAACAGAACTGATTAGAATTTGACATTGTTGCAAACATTGACACAGGTTGATATTGACTATCTTGAGTACAAAGGAGGGAAGACTTTGGAGATTTGAGAAAAAGAAGATAACTCTTGAATTTGATACAAGCCTCATTTAGCTACCCCTTTAAGCAAAAGGATTCTTGTTGCCCTGGCCTTAATAAAACAAAATTGTCTAGCAAACTCCACAACAACATCATTATCAGTTAGAAGTTGTGAAATGCTAAGCAAATTTTTGGTTATGTGTGGCACGTGTAAAACATGATTAAGAAGTAATGACTCATGTGTCAAAGTAGTAAGCAAAACAGAACCAATATGTTTGATCTGTAGTCCATTTCCATTTCTAACAAGAAGCAATTCTGAGTCAACATAAGGATTTAGATTAAAAAGCTTACCTGAATCATTTGTGATATGGCTTGAAGCTCCACTGTCTATATACCAAGAGGGATCCTCCACTGCATCTGGAGAAGGAGCAACTGAAGCAGTAGCCTGTTGACTAAAAGATGGAGTATCACTCACTCCATTGTAACAGCTAAAAGCAGCATGAGAACTAGCACTCAAATTGTATGAGCCATATGATGGTGTATTAAAACCAGCAACACCAGGATGTTGATAAGCAAGATTTCCTTGATAGCTATATCCTCTTGAAAAACCACCATAACCTCTGCCAAAATCATTAGCCCCTCTTCCAAAATTGTTAAATGGCCGTGGACCAAAATTATTCTGCATTAAACCTCTACCATAACTAAGTCTGAAGTTTCCTCTGCCAAAATTCCTTTGAGGAACAAATGCAGAATTGTATCGATTCTTGCATTTGTAAGCACTATGACCAGGTATAAAGCAAATTTGGCAGATGACAGTTGACTCACTTGCACTATGACCTCTTTGATTTAGATTATTAGAGGCATTGTTACCAAAACCCCCATGACCTCTATGAAACGCAACCAGCTCCATTTCTCATTGAGTTCTGATGATTCTGATTCTTTTGAACAATATTAGCAGACAAATTATGCATAACATCAGCACTGACCTTTCCCTTCTTTTGCTCAACTCTCATTTCATGACTTAAAAGCGAAGCATAAACCTCATTTAATTCATATTTTCACCTCGAGCAAGCAAAGCAGTAACAAGTGATTGATAGTCTTGTGAATCCAAACCAATCCAAATATAAATGATCAGATCATTAAGTTCCAGAGGTTTTCCAGCAATTGCTAAACTATCTGCTAAACGCTTTATCTTAGAGAAATAAGCATGTCTAGGCATAGAACCTTTTTTTGCAGTTTGAAGTTGCATTTTAAGAGGTACAATTCTAGCTTGAGTTTGAGATATGAACATACTTATGAGTGTCTCCCAAAGCTCTTGAGAGGATACACAGTGAATTACAGAGGAGAGTACGCTTTCAGCAATGGAGAAGAACATCCAACTCAGAAGCAATTGATCGGTTTGGATCCAAGCAGCAAAAGTTGGATTCTTAGTTCTGGATCCAGAATCTCTTTGAGCTGAGCTTGAAGCACCATTAGGTTGAGAAAGATATTGATCTGGACACTGATTAGTGCCAGTGATAAAACCTTCCAGTCTATTACCTTTGATCGAGGCAAGGATTTGATTTCTCCACACCATAAAGTTTTTTTGATCGAGTTTAATAGGAGTAACAAAATTATAAGACTGTGAATTTGAACTGGTGTTAGCCATTGGCTCTGATGCCATTTTAGAAAATATAAAATGAGTGTTTGGTGAGCTAGAAAGTGCAAGAAAGTAAAAGAAAATTACAGAGAGAACTTAGAAGAATATTCTGGAAATGCAAAATAGATTTTTATTGAATACACACGTGAAGAGTGATTACAAGTCTATTTATATAGTTGCTTAGAATCTATCTAATAAACTGAGCATGAAATACAATTAGTTACAAATACAGCTGACTTGGATAACTAACTATGGCAGCTCAGCTTCTGAGATTAGTTCTGCTGGTTGACAGTTCAGCAAGCTTAAGATGCACCTCTGGTTCCTCTGTATTTGCACATATGCTAACACTGATCGCCAACTTTCGCTAACTGCCCCAAAACGTATTTGATCGAAGTAATAAATATGGTCCATGATTAAGGTTATGATGTTATCAGGAAGATTAGCCCATAAATTTATGGCAAGATCGACGGCAGCACTATGATCACGCTTCATATTATAAAACCTAGATTGAATATTACTCATACAAGATTGACTAGTACCCATATCATCACAAATACTCCTTTGCTTTTATTCGTTTTTGTTTATGCAAATTTGTGCACAAAAATGTATCCATTGGACCTGTCCCAATAGATAATCAGATGGTTAGATTTAGATTAGAGTGTGTTAGTTTTGAGATGTAAATTGGGAATTAGTTTGGATCAAGCTGTTATTATATGATTACTTTGGACTAATATCATGATTTCATTTTATAGTCTTTAAACAGGGGGACTTGAACAAGGAACCTCTGTTTTGATACTGCTTAAGTACCGTCAAATCATAAAATAGTTGACATATTCATACTCAAGAAAAATTCTATTGGTCATTTGCTCACAATTTCATTTAATTTTGTTGAACCTCTCGGTAGTTATTGAAATGCTGCAAAGTGTTTGATATGATAAATCAAATGTTTGATGATTTGCCTCAGTGAAAGTTATATACTTGCAGCATCATTAGTACTATTCGATCCAATAAGTGAGCAAGCGAGCAAGCATAAACAAAAATAAAATAAAGTATGAGTATATATATGATCAGAGAATAAATATTTTTGTTTATGGAACATGTAGCTTGAGATTTCTTCTCTTGCGTTGCACTGGTCACGTCTCATTTTAATTCGTATTAATCACATTTTCAAAAATACATAATTTCAAATCTGGGAAAAAGCTCTTTTCATCCCTAGGGTTTCATGCAATAGCCCATTTCATTCTTATTATTTAAATAATAGCTCATTTCATCCATACTTTTTAAATAATAGCCCAAAACACCTTTTTATAAATTTACCTTTAATTTACTGAATAATTCTTTGAGGGTAAATAGAATTTTCAGTTAAATAAATACAAACTATTTTAAAATAATACTCTCAAATATAATTCAATAATATATAATTTTCTGTATGAATTTAAAATTTAAAGATAACTTAATGAATAAATAATAATAACACTAAATAATATTTGAAATATATATTTGTGACAAATTTCAAAAAAACATAGATTTCACATAAAGTTAGTTTTTTTTTCTTTTTTTGTCCTTTAACTTACCCCATACTTTCATATACTTATTATAAATAAATAAATAGTCAATCTGTACTGTTATTTTACCAAAAGTAAACACAAACTCCTTCAATTACTTAAAAAAAACACATACTAAAGACAAAAAAATACCTATTTAAAATACTACAAATAAAAGACACATGGTTAGAGTGTATGATAATTTATCTTCTAGCTTATCCCTTATTTTATTATGAATAGTGATCCATAATTGAAAAATTTAGGTAGTGTTTGTTTTTTTATCTGAAATCTGAATGGGTTTGAATTTTTCTAAAGTCTAAATGGGTCTGAGTACCAAAATCTGAATGATATGTTTGTTTTTCTTTTTCTAATATCTGAATATAAGTGATATTTTGTTTGTTTCTATAATAAAAAATGTATTAAACTTGGTTATTTGACATTTATGTCCTTATATATTAAAACCAAAAAAAGGGATTAGATTTTGTAGTTTAGGAAATAAGTTATTTAATAGAGATATTTTTGAAATATAATATTTACTTGTCATTCAGACCTTTTCTTATTCAGATAAAAGTAAAAAAAGTTTACTTTTTCTATTCAGAAGTAAATGTCTGAAAATCAGTCATAAGTTACAAAAAATAAATAAGCATATTTTTAAAAAGATTTGAAAGTAATAAAATTTCAGACTTCAGACATTTAACAAACAACCTCTTAATTGACTTTATTAAAAAAATTTAATTAACATATATATATATATTGCATAATCTTTAGTGTTATTTTTGTTTTATTAAAAAGTTATATTTTTAAATAGTTTGCATTTATTTACTTGAAAATCCTATTTTGCCCTCAAAAAATTATGAAACCTTAAAGATGAAAAAGACTTTTTTCCTTTCAAATCAATTTTGAAAACTAATTAGAGGGCCGTTTGGGATTGCTTTTGAAACCTTAAAAAGATTGGGAAAAAAGTTAATTTTAGTGTTTTAGCTTTTCAAATCAATTTTGAAAACTAATTAAAGGGCCGTTTAGTGTTTGGTAAAAAAAATTCAAAATCACTTTTGTCAAAATCAGCCTCTCCTATACCTGATTTCGAAAAGCAGAGAAGGAGTAACTTTTAGATTCTAATTTTGAGAATTAATTTTATTCTTTAATACAATTCCATAAATATCCTTACAATTATTACCTAAATCCAAAACTATCCTTATTCAAATTGAAAACAAAATCAATATTTCAATAAATTTTTATTATAAAAAAATAAAAGAAATAAAATTAATATAGTATAAATTTTTTTTATTAAATTATTATAATACATAATTAAAAATATTGTATGTACATGTTTTTATATGTGTAAGTAAATTTCATTCTACATTATATCTATTTTAGTCATTTATTTTTTTAAAGCAGTTTAATAGTAAGATTTACTAAACACCCATAACTACTTTTAAAATTTACAGTACTTTTGAAAATAAAATTTACCAAACACTTAACTGATTCTCTTTACAGCTGATTATTTCTACAACATGACTAATAGCAATTATTTTAAAAACTATAACATTAGTAAACTGACCTTAAATAAGAAAAAATTTTATTATAACTACATTTCCTCTAATTGTTTGATAATTAATTTTCAATAATAAGTACAAGCAGTCTTCTCCGTTGATCGTGTCAACGTAATTTAAAGAAATCACTGAACTTTCCATGAATGATAGTTGCACTCAAATGAGTGGTGCTATTAGCACCCCTCCATTATCCTTTTCAAACCCTCAAATCGCCCTTGTTTGTCCTTTCTACTTAGTAAACCCCGGTCAGTTAGTCTCTCTCTTCAATTTCAGCCTCTTTCAGCTCTCTCTCGTCAAGTCCTCATCATTCAAGGTTTCTTCTTTTTGCACTAAAAGTGTGATAACAGCCCAGTATTTTGTGTCTCATAAGCTTAATTTATTATTAACTTTCTATATGTTTGAGGTTTATGCTTTTTAGTTTATGGCATTCCATTTTAAAACAAATATGTATAAAATACGCACAAAACTCGGTTGTCCTCTAGAATTTTACTAAAATTAGTAATTTATGAAAATTTCACAAAATTATCTTTCTAGTAAAAATAAAATGTTAATTGAAAAAAATTACTTTAAATCAAATTCTTACTCTTTTATAATTGGCTTTTTTTTTCAAAAAAAATTTGTAAATTTTAAGAGTTTTTTGTGGAGAAAGGGCCTGAAAAAAAATCTTGGATTTAATAAGATAAGATTTTATATTTAATACAATTTAAAATATAAACAACAAAATTATAAATAGATAACAAGAGAGATTTTATAAGAGAAATAGAGCGGTGTCAGTTACTCCGCTCAAATATACAGCTGTATGACAATCATTAGATGTTAAAAATTACGTGCCCTAAAAGCGCTCTTTTTTCAATTAAAGGATCATGTAGAATGTGACGTGGTAAAAAACGAGGCTTCAATTATCTCACTGGATGTTTGAAATTTAATTTTGTATATAATATCTTTTAATCCAATCAAATCCCGAAACCCACGTTCATTCTAAATAAACACAAACCAACACCGGTAGGTGCTTGAATTGGATAAAAATGAAACGTCAAAAACGGTGGTCGTTTTGGTGATTTTCAGGGTCCGTTAGTGTTGAGGTGGGCAGAGAGTATCACTGCTCTCAGTATACTCAGACCATCACTGAATTCAAATTTAAATTTGTTACCATAAGCGTAATTACTCATATTGTTAACTATTTTTTCTGAACCTATGAACAAGTTTATCACTGGTTACAAACATGGATTAAAACATTTCAGCCTATAACACAACACAATTTCTGTCAATCACGAGTCATTTGTTCCTTTAGAGATTTGTAATTGGATGTTAAGGGCCCGCAATTAATCTGAAAAATAAAATTCATATAAAATCAATATAATTAATGTACATATAATAAACATGAAGTACGTAATAACTTAACAATTAAGTTCTGAAAAATTCTTGGTCTCTCCCCAATTGAGGAGCTTGAATAAAGATACGTCTCTGCAAGGGCCGGTCGTCATCGATCCAAGTCCCACCGTAAGGTTTGGGACACGCCTGACTCTGTGCTGCCTTATGAAAAATATGACTAGAACACCACACTTCTTCTCTCCACGGCGCCCTAGTTTTGCCAGAAAAGTGAATCATGTTTGCCAATTTTGTTAGTTCTCCAACTGCATGAGCTAATATGGAAGAGTTACTATCATGACACAAGAACAATATCTTGTTGCCCAAAGCTTTGACTTCAAGTCACGTCCTACTACGTTGCCAATCAAATCTTAAAACCTTACAAAGACTATTTCGATTATAATAAACTATTGAGAGATATCCATCCAACTCAGTCATGTTACTCTCGATTCCCTGTACGTCAATCCGGTCATGCGGACATACTTTTCAGGTGTTCTTTGCGGCATTGAAGGTTGTTATATAAAATAATATACGTGAGATGGCAAATACATATGAGTAAATTGCACACTAATAGCAGACAATAGCAATCACACTGTAAACATCTATTATTAAAATTTATGAAGACATTGACATTAAAACAGACTTTTTGAACTCTGTTACTGCTATTGAAAAAACATAAAGTGGCACTGATATTTGGCCCGAAATTTCATTTATGAAAACTACTAAAATTAATATTTTCTGTTAAAATCAAACTATAATTGAGAGTGAACCATCGCCCGTATTGAGAAATGGGTCATTGTCATTCTTCTATATAAGATCGTTGAGTAGAAGCTTACAATTCCTCCATAGTATAAAGGTCATATGCACGTACACAGGCTGCTTACTTTCCTCAAGTCATACCATCCATCCTTGGAATTGAAAATATATAATTTCGAGAGATGGGTCATCCTCAATACAAAAAAAAAAAGAAAAAAATTTAATATATTTAGTTTAATAGAATTTCGGATGAAATATCATTTTTCAAAATAAAAAGTCCTTGTAAAGGAGGAAACAATTATTATTGCTGACATATAACTTGCCTTGCATAAATCTAGCTACTTATCTTAACCAAAAAAAAAAAAAAGAGAGAGAGAGAGAGAATATCACTAAAAATTAAAAAATACAAAAGGAACTTAAAACTCATTATAAGTTAAAAAAAAAATTCATGCTAATTGAGGAGGTTGAATCTAGATTTAATCTAAAGCTATCCACTGCCACAGCTCTTTGTAATGTTGTGGGTTAAAATTTTCAATACATAGGAATATAAAAGAAATAATATCTTTCATTCCTTAAATTTAGGATCTTGTTATCTTACATGATAGGATAACAAACATTACAGAATTAATAATATCTTTCCTAATTTTTTATTACTCTTTTATTATTGTTTAGTACATTTTCAGTCATTGGATTAAATCTAACGGTTTCTAATTTTATAATGTTGGATAACTCACTCGCCCTCCCAATTGCTGGAACTGACATGGAATCTGCACCCTCCATGGACAACACTTTGTCGCTCAATCTTTCAACTTAAAACCAGTCCATTTCAGACGAATCAAGCTGAAAAATACGAACATATGAGAGATGGCAATAAAAATATACCATCAAAAGAACTTGATCAAGCTCAGATACAACCAGCATATTAACTGCAAGGCCTCTGATGAATCGTGGAATCCGTGGTGTTCACCTCAAATTATGTGTATGTATTGTTGTGTTATCAGTGAAGCAAATCAAAGACAAACGAAACGACGAGGTGTTGTGCGTTTTGGAGCTGGATTCACTTAAATCAAAACGACACTGGATATGGCGATTTTTATGCGTATCAATATTGCTCATTGAAACGACTTCAGTACATGCCGTTTAGAGTTAAGTGAAGCACGAGTCAAACACGTGCATAGAGGTAGTTGGTTAAAGGCCGTTAATGCACATGAAATTCACGTGCGTTTCTGGGTTTATCTGGGTTTGTTGAGAAGCTGTTATACAGCTGGTTCTGGTGCAACAAATCAGTGTGTGAAGAGAGCTATATAGCGAGAGAAAGCTGAGTGGTAAAAAGAATTCTTGTTCTATGCAAAAAGGCTCTGTAATTGATCTTGAAAATCAATAAGATCTGTTCATATTGTTCCTCCCGGTGATGTAAGCTAGTGAAAGCTAGCTGAATCAAGTTAATTCCTCTTGTTCTTTATTTTCTGTTCTTTGTTTCAATTCGTTCTTTACAATCTTCACAGTTAAGATCAAACATCTTGTTGAGGATTATTTTGATTCTTTCTTTGAAGCATATTGTTTTTGATCTGATTTGTGATCTTGGGAAGTAATTGGAGTTGTTTCTGTTCAAAGCACTTCAATTACTACAGTATTGTCCACTCTATTGCTGAAACATTAAAGGCAATTAACATTTTATGGGAAGCAATATGTAAGATTCCTTTCAAATAGGCCACACCATGAACACCATCAAAGCAAGGACAATCAGCTAAAGGCTCTTGCCATGTTTTATCTCCAAAGCAACATGTGCTGATACTTAACTTTTCGGAAACCAGGCACCTCACCACAAATATCACACACTCTGTTGATGATGGACTCGCAGTGAACAACATTCTCTCATTCAGGTGTTCCGACATATTCAATACTGCCGGGAGTTTCATAATTATATTTTTAAATGGACAATAGAAAAAGAATGAACAATGTGAAGCAGAGGCTTGTTGTTTGGAGAAAAGAATATTCCAACCATATTTTGAATAAAAGATCTTTGCACCTACAAGAACTTCTGGCAATTCAATGGTGGCACTAAAAAGATAGCGGACATGTATATAAGTACTCAAGAAAAATTTTATTTGTTACGCGCTGACAATTTCATTCAATTTTGTCAAACCTCAGAATAGTTATTGAACTGAAGCATATATAGTGTTTGACATAATGAGTCAACTATTCGACGATTTGCCTCGGTGAAAGTATGCACTGCACAGTAGTTATTGAGCTTAAGTGAAGTGTTTGACATAATAAATCAACTATCTGTTGATTTGTCTCAGTGAAAGTCATATATTTGCAGCATCATCAGTTCTATGTTGTCCAGCACTGAGTTCATGAGAAATTTACAGAGCTCAAGCAATAGAAAACATACGAGTTCACTGCTTCATTTCAACAGATTAACTTTTTTTTTTCTCTCTGTTTGACCAGCAAAGAACATATATGATAGATGAAAAAACCAGCAAAGAATACATATGATAGATGAAAAAATTATTCAAACCATAGATTTGCACAAGATATAATATGAAATATTTATACTGAAGTTAGTAAGAAATGCAGTTCATGTCAAAGAAAAGGCTATGTATATATAGCTTGCAGAAATCCAGAAAATTTAACTATAAGAATTTAATTTATGATATTATAATTGCTTTGAACATCAGAATTCAGAATTATGGAAGATTTATGAAAAAAAAAAGTGTGAAACTTGTAAAAGGTTTATTACGAGTACTGTCTTTTCCGTGTGAAGTAAAGCCTGACAAATTCCAGAAACAGACTAGTGTTTCATATGAAACTTACTGCTGATTTGCTATCATAAACTGAAAGCCACTCTTAACTGCTGTTACTAGTAGCCTTTACCTATTCGGGGAGAAAAAAATACAAAACTTGTGATCAGCAAACAACTATAATTAACAAACTAAAAACATGTCCAAAAATTCAAATATTATATTTTTGTTTTACCTTCTCAATGAGTAAACTCAAGTTTCCCGCTTCACCATCTTCAGCCATGTACACTCACCAACAATCTATTTCATCACCATAATTTATTCCCATTCCCTTGGCAACATTGCGCCAGCTAGGACCTTTCAATTTCAAGTAGCTTTTTGATACTGATGTACTCTTTATAATCACAATAGCACCAAAATCTGGTATACAAACAGCAATCTTCAATCCCTCAAGTATTTTACTTTGTAAGGACTGATCAGTGTTTCAAAGTATTCACTTGACTTTCCAACAAGAAATAGACATAGGCTGGGATCATTTGCTGTCACTTTTTTTCTGAACAAGTATTTCAACTCCCCAGCTGAAGGATAGTAAAGAATTTGCTTTGGTTTGGGATCCTCCTCCAGGTTTTATTTATCCTTCCTGTTTTCTGAGTGACAGTAGAGAAAATATAATGTTGTAAATGATGAATTTGTACATGAACCAAATCTGCAAAATTACATGATTAATTCATCACGCAAAGAAAATTACACTCACCTACACAGTTCATGACAAATTGCAATTAATAGTCATGCAACATTCAATCTCAGTCTCCCCAGATGACAATTAATTAAGCATAACTATTGTCAATGCCTATCAAAAAGAAAAAAAAAATATTGTAAATGAAACAATTTTCAAACATATCATGTTGCTTTCAATTGAGAAATAACCTGAAAAGCAAGAAATTTACTTAGCCATTACAAATGAACTAACTAATTTGCACAAATGTCTCACTAATATGCGCAAGGATCCGTGCTATATGACAAAAGGACTGCACATGATAGAAAATATTATTATTATTATTATTATTATTATTTTTGAGAAACATGATAGAAAATATTAAAAAGAGATCATCTTTGTTATTAGACAAAGCGCATAAACTTATATTACAATGGATAGTGAAAAAAAAAAAAAGTCAAAAAGTACTTAAACCTATACCACCTAATATTGTGAGCAACTTTTTGAGTGGATAGGGGTAAGGGGCTTTAAGTTTTTTTAGTATTAAGATACTATGATTTTTAAATTATAACTATTGTGAAACAGAAGTTATAACTACCGAGGGATGGCGATAAATATTATTATGGGAGACTTAATATGTGAAATTTTGTTTAAAATAGAAGAAATTAAACATTAAAAAAATAAGGCCATGGCAGTTACCAAAAGCCCAACCCAACAGCGAGACTTTAATACAATTTGAAAACCATAAGCTTGTGGAAGCTCTTAATGATACATGCATGTATAATACGAATGATCAAGATCGAATTATTTAGAGCCAGTTTGGTAATGCTGTAGCTTTTAAAATAATTACTATTTACTGTGCTGTAGAAATAATTAACTGTGAAGAAAATCAATTAAGTGTTTGGTAAATTTTATTTTCAGATGTACTGTTAGTTTTGAAAATAGTTGTGGATGTTTAGTAAATATTACTGTTAAACTGCTGTAAAAAAAATAAATGATTAAAATGGACATAATGCAGGATAAAATTTACTTACACATATAAAAATATGTACATATAATATTTTTAATTGTGTATTATAATAATTTAATTAAAAATAAAATTTATATTATATTGATTTTATTTCTTTTATTTTTTATAATAAAAATTTATTGAAATATTAATTTTGTTTCAATTTGAATAAGGATAGTTTTGGGTTTAGGTAATAATTGTAATGATATTTATGAAATTGTATCGAAAGGTAAAATTGATTCTTAAAATCAGAATCTAAAAGCTACTCCTTCCCTGCTTTTCAAAATCAGCTGTAGAAGGAGTTGATTTTGACAAAAGTGATTTTGAATTTTTTTTACTAAACACTAAAATTAACTTTTAAATTTTCAAAATCATTTTTAAGCCTCCCAAGAGCAATCCCAAACGGACCCTTAATATTAAATGCAATATTAATTATTTAACTTTGGTGGGACTCACAAGATTTTTCTCTGCACTAAACCAACCTTCTTAACTAAATTTTCTATTACAAATATACCTAAAGACAAAATTAATTTAAATTAATAAAATGTATTACTCCACTTAAATATATGTAACGAAATTGGACGAAGAAATCACCTAAAATGATGTTTAAATACACACACAGAACAGATATCAAACTCAGAAAAAGAATCAACTCGAATTAATTGAAACAGTAAAAAGAAAGTAAAAACAGAACAGTTATTAAACTCAGAAAAAAGAATCAACTCCAATTAATTGAAACAATTAAAAGAAAGTCAAAACGCGGAGGTTTGGCGGCACTTCATCACCAACTCAATAATGAACTACAAATTACGACTTTACAAGGACCATATTTGAACCCAGAATTTCTCAATTTGACTCGTCTTTGTAAGTCCCATCAATTCCAATAACATGGCAAGTTGTGATAATTTCCCAATAAATTTGAATTGATTTTCAAAAAAGGCGCAGACATAGACTTTTCATGATAGAGAATTTGGAAATATTCCAAATTAGTATTTGATCCGTCTTTCTATTTTTGAAAATATTTCAAATTTATGTTTGACTCGTCTTTCTATTCGTAAATAAATAAAGAGTCTAATTATGGTATAATTGCTCTATTATAAAGAATGCTTAATAATTATACGATTATAATAATAATTTATTTTTTATTATTTATCAATTTAATCGTATAGTTACAAAATAATACTCTTCAATAGAACAACTCCACTGTAACCTTACTGTAGAGCACTGCCATAAATAAAATGTGCGAGGAGTGGTAACAAGAGTTGTCTTTATGAGCGACTGAGATAGTTGCTAGTTTTCCTCTGCCACTTGTCCCATTATTTTGATTTCTTTTTACTCTTCAATTAAGAATAAAATATTCTTTCAAAAAAATTAATAATAAAATATCAATAATTTTTAATTTTATGGAATATTATTATCTTTATACCAAGGAAATTTACTTTAATATCCTCATCCTATCTCTTTCCAAATTTTTTTCTTTTTTTTTCTCCTGCCGACTGCAACTTCTTCAATTTCTTTTCTGGACTGCAGAAGTGAGGACAGTGATGGAGGATTTTACATGAGGTTTATCGGAAATCGAATTCCCAGTTGGGTCAATCACCTTCTTTTTTAAAAATAAAGTTTAAAAAAGATTTTATTATTTAAAAAATGAATAACAAATTGTCCTAATCATGTAGATCCGATTGTGTACATTAAAAAAAAAAATACCATATCAAAATTTTGTTATTTTTCCAAGCTTTCACAAAATAAAAAAGAAAGAAAAGAAATTGATGAAGGAATTAAAGAAATTGTAGTGGGCAGGAGAAAATGAATTTCCAAGCTTTCAAAAAATAAAAAAGAAAGAAAAAAAATTGATGAAGAAATTGAAGAAGAGGTTGCGGTGGACAGAGGAGAAAAAGAAGAAAAAAAAAACTTGGAGAGAGGGAGAGGATGAGGATATTAAGGTAAATTCCCTCAGCAGAAAGATAATAATATTAAAATAAAATTAATTTAAAATTATGCAGAAATCAAAATAATGGAACACGTGGCAAAAGAGAGAACTAGCGACTTATGGGAACTTGCAGAAACGCCTGTGTTGTTGTGTATTCAGGGAAAAACTTCAATGACAGACTTGATACCAAATAAAGGTGTTATTTTGCAGTGACTGAAACCAGCGTCCGATACCAAATAGCCTTTTCCATTCTTTCTCAGTTCTCTCAGACCCTCGAACAGAGCCTTTTTGATGGGGTCACTTGTCATAATTAGATTTTATTTTTAAAAGTGGAGGAAGGATACAGATCCATTTATTAATAAAGTAAATTCATAGTACAAGCCCTTTATTATTAATTTATCAAGACAACAAATAGCATATAGAAACTAAAAAAACAATGGCAAACTCCAACAGAGTAGCAACAATTGATTCTTATTTTATTTTCTTTAAAACGCTGTGTTGTTGTGTATTTAGGGAAAAACTTCAATGACAGACTTGATACCAAATAGAGGTGTTATTTTGTAGTGAGTGAAACCAGCATCCAAGAATAGCCTTTTCCATTCTTTCTCAGTTCTCTCAATTCCTCGAACAGCAACCATCATCAACATGTCGTACAAGAGCTTTGCTTCAGTCACTTCAGCTTCATCCTTCTTTTCATTGATCACGATGTCTATTATTATTAACTTTCCCCCTTCATCACCTTTGCTTGCAATAGCTTCTCTGCATTTCTTCAGTATCTTCAAGCAATCCTCATCAACAAATGCATGAAAAATCAACTGTTCGTGCAAGTGATCACCAATTCACCATTAATTAGAAGACTATTTATGCAAAATCAACTGCCATGCTAGTGATCACCAATTCTCACCATTAATTAGAAGACTATTTATGAAAAATCACGACCCATTGATCATTAATTAGAATAGGTACTATATAAAAAAAATCTACCGCCATGCAAGTCACTCATTCAACACCATTAATTAGAAAACTAAAGCATATTTCAGCATCCAAATATTCAAAGGCATTTATGTACATGTAACACCATTGAAGCTTAATTACCTTGAAGAAAAAGGCATCCGCTGGAGGGATAAACTGAAACATATCACCGGCTATGAATTTCAAGTTCTCAGTGTCCGGCAAGATAGGAACAACGTGTGGGCGGTCCAGTACCGTGCATTTTATGCCGGGAAATGCCTCGGATATAATCCTGGCAAAGGATCCTGTGCCCCCACCAACATCAACCAACGAACCCAAGCCTTGGAAAATTGGCTTACAGTCTTTAACAATCAAGTTTGCCATTTGAGAGTCACAGGCCATTGCTTCATTGAACAAGTTGCTGAATTCAGGGTTTTTTTCCGCATAATCCCAGAAGTTCAGTCCATCATGAGCAGTTTGAAATGTTGCAAGCTCATCATTTCCTCTAAACCAATGACTTAGAAACTGGCATGGATCTACAAAAACTCGGTCAGTCAATGCCAAAACGAGTGGTTTATAACAATAGGACTTGTCTTTCAGGAACATCTTAGAAGATGATGTGAGAACATATGCTTCTTCTTCTTCTTCCTGAACTTTTGTTGTAGAAAAGAAGCCTGAGTGAACTAACAAGCGCATTAGCCTGAACAGACCGTGCACTTTGAGAGGGTGAATCTCAAGTGCTGAAACCAACTCAGAGAAAGTGATTGGCCGTCCGTGTTTGTGAATTATGTCCGGAATGTCTAGCTCAACTGCACACCTCAAAGACATTGAGCTCACGTAGTTATATATGAGCTTAAACAGATGACTATTCGCTTGAAGCAACTCTCTTGCTCCCTCATCTTGAATCGGTTCCATACTTCTTTTTTAACTGTAAAATGAAATTAAATTGAGAGAATAAATATCTTAACAACAACATAAATAAATGGAAAACAGATAAATAAATGAACACATGATCAGAAACTACTTACTTCTAAAAGTTTTCTTGTAAGTAGCCGAGGCTTGATTTGTTTAGTGATAGTAGTTTTTAAAGCAGGCGATGAATCCTATTTATAAGCACATCATAGCATCAAATTTCAATTTTGGTTTTGAATTTTCAATTTAATTATCAAATCTCACTCAATAGTCATCAATAAGACAAAAGGCTGCTGGTGCATTGTGAGGAAATTTATTGAGAATATATATCTATATTTTTTTAAAGATAAGGAGTGGCTAAAGTCTAAATTTATTTTTTAAATCATATCTCCCCAAGATTGAAATCCGAGTGACCACTGATTAGTCAAATAAAGCCGCTTAAAAATCACAGGTCACATACTTGGGGGCACATGTTTCGGCATCATGTGTCCCATTGGACAATTATGTTTAATTAATTCGTATATAGAAGTCACCTCCACACGCTACAAGAAAATTCATGTAATTAATTCCTATGTGCATTGCCTTGTATACAACACCATTGTGTGTTGTTTAATTACTTGTACTTTATATATTATTGGATGTGGCTCAGTTACATTATATGTAACTTATTTCGACATTTAGACAACACTTGAATTTATGTGTACTACTCTTGTATTGATGGAAGTTACATATAATATAATTTAGCATGACCTGGCCTTTCTAACTTAATTTATTTCATATTCACTTCTTATTGTATTGTATAAGTTTTAAAGGTAACTTTTTAGGTTTGGTTACGTATGAGTGTTTTGGGAAATATTCATACAAAGAAAGATCAAAGTGGCGTTACCTTGACCCTACTTGCTGAAATCCTTTTCATTGAATTTCCGTGCATGCAAATGTTAAACGGCCTTTAGTTTCCTCTCACAACTAGTCTGCGCCGTCTATCTTGACGGGTTGGGTTCATTTAACACCATGCACGGTCTTCTATGAAGCCACGCCCAGCATTTATCTACAGGCGTAATGCCGCAGCCCCACGTACGCAGCTCACATAAGAAGACTTCGTTTGATATTGTTATTTAATTGCTGTAATGTACATGATAAACGTATGGACTTGCGGTGACGAGAGTTATTATGTAATTTACTAAAAATTAGACAAGTTATAATTTAAGACAACTTTAAAAAAAAAATTTTCGAACTTTAACGAATTTTATTTTATAACAGCAGCGGTAACACAATATCAAATGAGTAAGGGTGTATTTGAGATTGAGGTTGGGGAACTACAGTATCTCAATCCCAAACAGATCCTGAGTGAATTGGCTTTGGTAGCATGTAAAAGCATATTAAGACGATTGACATATTAGCCAAAATCAATACCTTTGTTATGTGTTTTATATGACTAGAATCATTATATAATACAAAGATGGAAGATATCTCCAAATCATTGCATTTAGTGATCACGTTCCTTTTTATTTCATTTTCTTTTACAAATTGGTCATTTTTTAAGCCACGTTGCATTAATAATTAATATTCAAGTTTGTTTGTTTCTCCAAATTTTGTGGTGGGATAGAATAATATTATAAGTTATGAAATTGATTACCCTATGAATTAGTATAAAATAAGTATTTGAAATGAAAAAAATAAAAAAATAAAAAGTAGCTTGCTATTATTTCTTAATCTCTGATTCGAGGTAAGTAACTTGTCATTCAGGTTCCTTCAAATATCAGTTTTTATTATTAAACGTATTAACATGTATATGACAGCATGAGGCAACGTGTTAAGTCAAAAATACAATATACGGGAACAACGACAAAACACCAAAATGACTTCAAGAACGATAATTAGATAGCCTGAGAGAAATTACACTTTCGGAAACTCTTGCTTGATCATCGACACGGTCCTTTCCGCTTAGTTTAAGTTCCTCAAACTTCTGGAAGACCTAATGATGATCAACAATTTCATCTCAGCATTCATATGATAAATCACCACATGCACAGGAATAATTAAATCAATCCCTAAATATTAAACAACTTTCTTTTTTACATTTTAAGGTAATAAGAAGTTGCAAGAATAGATTGTTTGCTACTGTAATAAAAGACATTTAATAATAACCAATTACTAGACAGACCACATCTGAACTTACAGCATTCATGTTATATATTATGAAGCTATATATCAAAACGACATAGTTTGGTATATCTGAATTAACTAGCTAGATTGGATTCTCATAACTAAGACGATGGGCTGTTGTTCTGGGCCAATATAACAAGTTGGTGATACACATGAATTTGGGTGCCTACAAAGTACAAACGTGGCTGCGCTGGGGCTCCATACTTGAAGCAATGGATCCCAAGCGATCGGATTAAGGGAGCCCAAGTACTGCTGTAACAACACTTTTGGAAACTAATAGTGAAGAAAAGCTGAATTAGGCTGAACAACAATATAGAATGTCTAAATTTGAGACTTCATATACAAAGGTATTGTGAGACAAATATCAGCTAACAATCAGCCTTTTAATAGGCTGACAAAACTAACTTGCTCAGCAGCTGTCAAGGTCTGCAATTGACTTCCAGCTGACGTGGCTGCCACATCATCATCAAGTCCTTAATAGAATTTTAGCCACAATTTGCATGATTAATTAACAGTATACTGACGCAAAACTATTTATGTTCTAGAGAATGTTGTAAGAAAGTCAATAAAGTGTTGTCCATTCAATTCCAATAACACGACAAGTTGTTGGGGTAATTTCAGAAAGAGCATTTCCAGGTTGTGAAATCTCTCAAGTCAACCAAGTAGAAAACAGTTTTGAGTCATCCAGATCAACCGTTAGTTGTTTAAGACTGCCAAAGAGAATTTCAGGTATCCTCTATAATCAACGGAATATTGGACACAATACCTGCTCGCAATCTTTTATGACTTCAACCGAAAGAACTTGAGCTCTTGATCACTTGAAGAGCAGAGCATTTCTTTAGGAATTTAATTACCAGGAAGTTCCAACTATACAGGAAGCTAATTTCGATAATATCATATTAACATAAGGATAGTACAGGGCAAAACAGAGTATATGAGGTGATCACTTTTTTGGTATCTTCTTGCTACATTTTTCTTATCTTTCTCATTTTGATAAGTTGTTCAATATAAGTGAGAGGGGAGTTTGCTTTGTTTCTTTTTTTAAATTTTTTTAATTTATTTTTCTAATTAATGGCTTATTGATAGTAGTGTTTACCTTAACGAACTCTGTGTGTGTTTGTTCATAAGCAAGAGCATAGTCATTGTTTGATACATCAGTCGTCATCTAGAGTCCTAAAGGAGACCAACCAAACCAAGTACTGCGCTATCTTTTTGCAGCATTGGGGAAATCAATCAATTTTGACCATTTTAAACCAATCTTGTCGAGATGTGAAGCAAACCAAATGAAATAAAACAGAGAAAACAGGAAAAACAGAGAGCAAAAACTCAAAAAACAGAACAAATATGAAAGTTAGATGTGAAGCAAATAAAACAAAACACAGATAACAACTGTCCTGTATTAATGCATCAAAGTGTATCCTCAACATCTAACACAGTAAATTTCACTTTAAAATACTCGAAATTTTCAACAACAATATAGTAAATTACAGGATAAAATTTAATCTTCTATAGTTCAGATATACAAATTATTTCTCACTTCTTAATTATTAGATGATAAAATGAAGGAATTTCAAGGGCTATGGTAACATTTTCAAAGCTGTAGCGACACAGTGAAGTAAAGCAGACGAGAAGCCTCTCATTCCAAAATGCTGCACACACAGAGTGACCTGAATTTTCTTCATAAATAGGGTACTCTATAATCATAGAGCACAATATTAAGCAGGAACTATTGAAAAATAATATTTTGCAACTTTACACATAACAGTATAACACGACCAAACAAGCTTAATTTTTTTTTTTAAAAGAAAAAAAAATTAAAACTTCATTCCAAAATTAATAGTAAACTAGCGACTCAATCCAAATAAATTAGATGAAACATTAAACAAGCCATGAGATGAGATCAAAGAAATGAAATAAAAACTATTAACCTGCTGGGACTTTATTCTTCAAATTTGCAACTCCAAGTAATAAACTATAAAGCATACGCGGTCAAGTCAAACCCAAAATGCTGAGAGGGTTGTACTTGGTTGTTAAAGATGACGACCCCTCCAACAGCTGACAATCAATATAATTCTCATTCACTAATTTGACAAGAAGACTTTTATAGTATGAAATTTATTGAAGCAATTAATGATTAATGAAAGTTTGACAATTGGATAAGATTTAACCGGACCTTTTCAGCATGTAATTGTTGTATGGTCGTGTTAACGTCACCATCATCCCAACGCAGTTGATCATCTCTCTCTCCGTATCTGACGTTTACTCTTGAAGATGTGCATAATTCTCCTGTAGTGAAAATCCTCATCTTGGGGCAACCTATCACATTTAGATCTTGTAAAGATGGGAATTTGAAGGTGTAATTGGCAGAGCAGAAGCTTGTGAGACTATCCAAATCAACCAGAGAGATGCTCTTCAATTTGGTGAAAACAATCTCTTCTTTGAAATTTGGTGCTCCATCTTCATCACTTATTACCACCTCTGTCAGTGCTTCGCATCCAAATACGTTCAGTGCTATGAGTCGCACTAGGCTTTTTGCTGTGGAGGATGTTACTAAGTTCATCAATTTCTTGCAGCTGAAAACTTGTAGTATTGTTAGATTCCGGAAAGATAAGGATGACGATGGCAATAGAATTGACAGATTTTGACAAAAAGCCACTGCAATAGTTTCAACATATTGAAAAATGGAGTCCAATTTGAAGTCTGGGTTCCACAGGTGCCTCAGCTCATCAAGGAACAGCAGCTGCAATTGTTTTATCATTGCGAACTCCCCCACAGGTTTCTCCAAGTATCCTTCATTTGATGAGAATATCTCTTTGTATGCGCAACCACTCAGTGCGAGAATTTCCAGGTTGTGAAATCTCTCAAGTAAACCAAGTGGAAAACAAGCTGAGTAATCAAACCCAAACTGTAGCTGTTTAAGACTGCCAAAGAAGTGTCGTGGGAAATCGCCCTGCAAAATCATCTTCATGTCTTTTCCATTTAATACCGCTTTCTCCAACTTGGGGAAGATCTGATCATCATCAATTAGATATACAAATTTCTGTCATATACTCAGCTTCATCATGCATATTAATTGACAATGTATAAATCCTCAATGTTTCTGAAAACTTTCAAAAATAGTATGAACAGTTTTTTATTTAATATTAAAAAGTACAATTTTATTAGATGAGTTCTTTTTGTTTGTCGAAAGCAAGAGGTTTCAGGAAAGCATAATTAACTTAAATCGTTCTTAATAGTTAACAATATGTTTTTAACGATCACTTGAAATATAACTTCGAAACTACAAACTCTTGGTTAAAAATTCAAAATCTTTAAATTTTTTTAATTTTCGGTAGTAAGTGGGTCATATATGAAATTACAAAGGATTTTTCTATAATTTATTATTCAATAAATCAATCTAATGATTAATTTAGCATATTTACCCCGTTGAGATTTTTTTTTTGGTTTGGTATTTTTCGAAGTCAAAAGTCATCAATGATCTAACTACAATTCTTTGAGGTATTTACAAAATCTTTGGTTTATTAGTATCTTTTAAGAAAAAAACAAGGTTTCGACTGATAAAAAATCTAAAAAATGGTTTAATACCTTTTCTAACAAGAACATGGGCTGTTGTGCAGCGATTCCAAGTTGATTATTCTGGGATAATTCTGAACCGAACAGCTTCAATTTGTCACAAACACCCACCTCCAATGCTGTTAGTGCCGGCCATTCTGACGTATGCATTCCAGGATAAAAACATATAAGTTCTGGTAGCATTGCCAATCTCAGAGTGGTCAACCGTGGAAAGACAAAACGAGGGGTCACTTGTTCTGGTCTGTCTTCTGAAATGATCACTTGCAAACGCGTACACACCAATATCTCCAGGTGTTGTAGCTTCTCAAAGTTTCGGATCATAGAAGCTGAAAATATGTATTCTAATTTATGACAGCACCACACAATCAATCGTGTTAAACTTTGAAAGCGATGAAACATGGCCGGAAGTTGACTGTTATGCCAAATCTTGTCGACATTAATTTCAAACAGCTCCAGAGCCTCCAAGTGAGGCAACACTACCTAAAGATAAATTTCAAGTTAGATCCAATATCATTTGCGAAGCACATATGACATCAAATGAGAATGCATGATAGAACAGAATAATAAAGAAAAAGAATGTAATAGCTTATGCACCTTCTCATTGAAAAGTAGTGTCAACTTCTCTTGCGACTCTTGTCCGTTCTGCACTTCACGGCAAAAACTTGTAACCTCTGGAAGCTTTCCTAGACTCAAAGATCTTAGTTGAGCAAACTCTATCTTCTCAATTGCCTTATCGTTCTCAACATCAGCTTCGCCTCCAATTGCAAAGATTTCTTCCATCTTTTCGCAATTAATAACTGCAATCCTCTCAAGTCTGCGAAGGCATTTCGCAGTAGAGAGCCTCAAAATGTTACTCAACTCATCACAATTTTCCACTTTTATGGTTTTAAGTTCATTGAAAGACTTTTCTTTCAGTCGATCCATACATATCCTCTCCACGTTGTTCAAATTGTGAAGAGTAATTGACTCCAAAAGAGGAAAGGCATCACAAGTTACCTTCTCTGTGGAGTCAACTATACATAACAAGTCAGCATTATTTTGAACATGGAGATGCTTTAATTGGGAAAAGCCCCCCGTGTCCAATTCGAAAAGAACATTCTTGATTCCTTGCAACTTATCCAAACATAAGTATTCAACGCTATCGATGCCCTGCAATTTTTTCGAACCAATGGCCGTAGAATTGAGCTTGAGCTTCAATGTTCTTAAACTTTCTAGTTCACCGATCAAAAACTGCGGCCGACTTCGAAACCACTCCTCAACTGGGAAGGAAAGCTTGACTGACCACCCATCTCCTATTGATATTTTGAATCTTTCAAGCTTTTTAGTGAAAAAGCCTTCTGATAAAATATCATCATTTTTAACTTCTATTTCTAAGGTGGTCAGCCGAGCTAGATGCACGATTTCATCAAGACTAGCGTTACTTCTTTCATGATTGGTTCCCTCAACCTCCCACTCAACATAGCAATTATGCATATACAGTGCTTCTAATCGAGTCAAGCTTGATAAGACATTCGGTGCAATAACCTTTAGTTTGAAGCAATCGGTTAAATCTAACAATCTTAACTTAGTTAATTGACCTATTTCTTTAGGCAACAATACAATACTAGATTGGACAAAGCTAAGGACTTCTAGATTCTTCAACTTTCCAATAATTGCAATGTCTCCAAGCATGCTTCGCTCCAAACACAGTGTTTGAAGATTTTGTAGGAGACCAATTGAATTCGGCAATGAAACCAATCGCATTCCAGAGAAATGTACAACTCGGAGCTTTCTCGTTCCTGTGAAAAAGTCCTGAGGAACATTTATCTCAAGAAAAGAATCCTTGGAATTCATGATAGATAGAAACTGAAGTTGTGGACACTGCAATCCTTCAGGAAGTTCATGAATACTACTATCTCTAACAGAGATAGCAGAGAATTCTTTTTTTGCATCCTCGTCTGGCCAATCCCACACATCCTCATTTCTCACCGTAAACGCATGTTCATCACGGCATGCAATCGAAATAGCAACATGACGAACAACATCATGCATGGAAAAATAATTACTACTGTCACCCACAAGCAACAAACAAGAGTCTATAAGTTCCTGGATCAATGCATATAGTTTTTTATGTGCATCTTCCAGCTTATAGACTCCTTGAAACATACCCAAACCCAGGCAATATTTGAACAAGTCAAGAGTATAACCAGGACTTGGCATTATTAGACTGCATAGGAGAAAAATTTTCTTGAGTTTCTCACCTTTCAAATACTTGTAACTTAGCTCAATAGTTGAATATGCCTCTTTCGGAACTCCCTGGAAGTTTTCCATTGAAGGTTTTCGGAGTTCTTGCAAGGCATTCTCCCATTCAGGCACGCTCCTTTTTCTTAGTGCTCTTGCTGTCGTAGTTAAGGCTATCGGTAAACCTCCACAAGCTTTTGCAACCTCTGCTGCTATAGATTTCAACCTGCGATTTTCAACATCATCATCTGCCATCATCTTAAACAATCTCCAAGCTTCTTCTTCATTTAAAACACGGATGTGGAAGTTATCTTTGGAGCCCATGCTTAACAGCACATTACGATCTCTTGCTGTGAGCAACACTTTACATCCTTTATGATCATCTCCATAAGGAATTCCAATAGTCTCCAAATCAAGAGATTTCCACAAATTGTCTAAAACAAGAAGCATCTTCTTTTCTTTCTTCAACCGTTCATACAGACTACTCGCTCTTCTAGACTCACTCTCTTCGCGCAATGTCAAGCCCAATTTTTCTGCAATATCCCATTGAATATTTTTTATGTTTGGCGTTTGGGAAACCTCTGAGAAAACCACCAGATCAAAGATATTGTCTTCCTTGGCTTGCCGAGCAACTTCTTTTACAAGTGTCGTCTTTCCGATGCCGCCCATGCCGTGCACCCCAATGATGCTGACATTTGGATCAGTTAATGCATTTAGTATAGACTTCAAAGTAGAGGCCCTTGATTCAAAGGCCTCGTAACCTCTGTTAGAGTGGAGCCATATATCCTCTGGAATGGTACGGTAGGAGACTTTGGGAAATTTTGTAGCTTCTTCCCCGAGTTCAACAATATCCTTCACCAATGTTGCTGCTTTCTTGCTAAGCTGATAGCGAGTCTTCAGATTAGGACACAAGCCCTTAAAGCAATGCTTTGTTGCTGTCTCTTCATATCCAGTAAGTTTCACTGTCTCATCAATGATCTTGTTCACTCGTTCAAGCCATTTCTCAACATTCTTTTCAATCTTCTGCCCGTTTCTTTTAGCCTCATCAACGCTGTGCAGCATACTCTCACTTTCACCCCTCAGCTTCTCGACTTCTTTCCTGAGATTTTCAAAGTTGCCAGTGTAGTTACTCAAATAACTAAATTGGCGTCCAATTGGAGCAGCCAACCATTTGGCAACTTCTAAAACAACATTCATAACGATTTCAACCATCTTCAATCCTTCTACTTTTTTTTTTTTTGGAGTTCTAAGATGTAATTGGGTGTGAAGCAAAACAAATATAAATAAAACAGACAAGACAACAACTGGACAATTATTGCTTAGGAACAAAAGATTTTTGTGATACACAGACGAACATAAGAGAATGAGTTTTTGGATGGAGAAAAAATACAACACGATAACAATAATTTTTTTCTTTTTATGAACAATAATATGGCAGAAAGAATTATTCAATCCACAGAGACTGGAAAATATTACGACAAACAGATGCAATGTGCTGTTGAGATCAGAAGATTGAAAAAGAGAAGGGTTTCTTAGTTAATCCAGCGCAAATGCAATAGGGTTGATGGCAAAGCGGAACAAAATTAAGCTGAATAACAAAAACAACAATGCACACAATTAGGAATAGAAGCAAGTTTGTTTGAGATCAAAGGTTGCAAATAATGAAAGGGCTTCTATGATTTAGAATTAACGAATGGAAAGAGCAAAATTTGATTTGATGGGAAAATTAAAAATGATTTCAAGAAGGGGGGTGGGGCTAAAGAATAATGGTTTGCCAAAAGTTTAAGGAATAACATTCTATGCAGCTGCAACAAGCCAAGAATTGCATCTGATGATACTTCTACTTTCTTTGGGGTTAAACTACACACTCAAAGAAAGAATAATACAAAGTTAGCAAAGTAAAGAAATGTGAGTATAAATCCAAACCTTCCACAATGAGAAAAATGAAGTAGAGAAAGTGTAGTCTTCTAATTAACATTAGTTGTGGCAGACAGCCAATGCATGCTACTCAAGTTAAAGTGATTCCTCATATGCTTTTACAAAATTTCTTTAGGTAGAAGGACTCCTAAACCCATGGTTTGGTTAATTAAATGTACACGTAAGCCTCCAAAATTTAAAAATTGGTCAGACAGACCCCTGATTGAACATCAAGTAATCAAATGAAGGAAAAATATTTGTTCTGTCACTGTTGTATAGCAATGCTAAAAGCAGAGCAATGAAGATAGAGACACAACACCTGCTTGCAATCGATGGGAACTTGAGCTGCAATGTCAGTCAAAATGGAGCGTAGAAAGATCATGATCACCTGTAGAGCATGGCACTTAGGAATTTAATTAAAGGAAGCCTATTTCAGTAATATCATTTAAGCATACTAAAGTACAAAACAGAGTCTACGACGTGATTGCTTGTTTTAGTATATTCTTATTGCTACATTTTTCTTATCCCTCACATTTTGATAAGTTGTTCAATAACTTAACAGAATAGTAAGTGAATGGGTTGGGAGTTTTCATTGCTTGGACTTTGTGACTTAGGTGTAAGTAAACTTGTTAATGCCATTTGGGCTTGGAGCGTGATGGTACTCATGACTTCAACGTACGCATACGTTAAGAAAATGAGTTTGAGTCTCGTGGGGTACATTCTCTGCCGTTAGTTTTATTACTGCTATATCTAGATTTTTTAGGATAAACATTATTTTACCGTAGTATAATTTAAAAAAAAAAAATTCTATCATAGAGATTCTGAAACAGTTTACATATTTGTTTTTTCAAATTGTTATAATCCATAAATATATGCAATGGGCCTGCCGAGCATTAAGTTCGGAAATTTACTTCCAAAAATTTGCAAGGAAAATAATTAAATTTATTCTCCCAATAACTTATGTGGCATTCATTTATTAGATAATAAATTTCATAACTGGTAAAATTATATATATACCAATTCGTTGATGTAAGAGCATATCCAAAAAAAAAATCTGTTATGGTTCAATGCTCCTTCAATTACATTTTCACCTAAAAAAATACTCAAGGTATGAGCATCTCCAAAAGGCTCTACTAAGTTGAAAATATGTATTTTAATTTGTGGTACATTTTACAGTAGTATACCACAGGATCAATCTTGTTAAACTTTGAAAGCCAGGAAACATGGCCGGAAGTTCATTGTAAACCCAAATGCCCAATCTTGTCCGCATTAATCTCACGCAGCTCCAAAGCCTCCAAGTCAGGCAACACTACTAGAGATTAATTATGAGAAGCACTTACTGGAATTCTCAAATTAATTAATAAAATGCTAAGAGAAAAAGAATGTGTTAGCTACCCTACCTTCTCGTCGAAAAGCAGTCTCGATGTATCTTGTCTGTTTGGTGATGCGGAAGGAGTCTTTACTTCACGGCAAAAATTTGTAAACTCTGGAAGCTTTCCTAGACTTAAAATCTTAATTGACCAAATGTTAAGTGTTAACCAGTGAAGCAAATCAAATGGCCCTGAAACGACAGATGTTATGTGCGTTTGGAGGTCAAATAACTAAAGCAAAACGACACAAAGAATCTGCGTTTCATGTTGTATATTGATTCTCCTTGATCAAAGCGACAAGAAGCTATGCCGTTTTGGGTTTAATGAAACATGAGCATTGCACGTGAGTTATAATGACGTGTGAAGTTTGTTAGAAGCCGTTATGGCATATGCACCTCACGTGCATTTCTGGGCAAGTTTCTGGGTTCGTTATAAAGGCTGTTTACACAGCTGGTTCTGGAGCAACAAGAGGGAGAGTGATCTTGTTCCTCTGTTGTGATCTCAGTAAATATCTGTGTAAAGATTCTTGAATCAATCAATAAAGCTGATCGATTTGTTCCTCTGGTGGATTTAAGCTAATGCAAATTAGCTGTGTTCTGTGATTCTTTGGTGTTTTGATATTGTTTTGATAGCTTCTGTTTAATCATCACTTGGTTCTGATTCAGATTCTTGATTAACTATTCTAGATCATCATTTGAACATCTTGGATAATGTGGCGGTGGTTTTTAAAATCATTTTCAAGGATTATGTTTTAACGCTTGTAATTCATTTAAAATGAGGCCACGTGCTAGTGGTGGCATTCGGTTTGGGGTTCATTTATAATCTATTGAATGGTGGGTAATTGGTATAGAATCAAAGGCTATATAACTCTCGAACTTAAATTATAATGTTAAGAGTGGTTGTCTAAGTTTATATATATAATTAGCACAAGATCTAGCTTGTTTGTGGTATATGATTTTCTTCTTTTTTAGCTAAAAATTTTTACCTGAACCTTAATACCGTCAAATCGAGGTTTTACTGTCATACATGATAATTCTAGGAATTAAGCAAAACAAGAACATATTATGAAAGAAAAAACAAATCAAGAGCTAATAAATCTAACTTTAGTGGTAAGGAATGGTTTCCCTAAGATTCAGATCCTGAGTTTAAATTTTGAGTCTCACTAGTGTAGGTAGGTTAATTGAAAAAAATAATTAAATAAAGAGGTAATGAGATGTTATTATAGATGACATTTATGCAACTGATTTCTTTGTTGGTAACAGTATAAGCGCCTTTCCCAATCAACACACAACCAACATTTCTGTTGGGTGACTTGTTATAGCTTAATACGATTCTAAATATTAAAGTTCACTAGCAAGGCTTAATGGAATTACTCTTTTAGATGCTTCAATCTGTAAAAGTACAAATTAAAGCTTGCCTTCCACTGTTGATCATGAGGTAAATTTTGGTTAAATTACGTGCAATAAAATTTTGACTAATGGATGAAAGCATTGGAGTAAATGCATAACAAGACAGTAAGTGCATCTGTGCATGTGCCCTCATCTTTAGTTCGGTATATGAATTCTCTTCTTACTTGAGATGATCAAACGAAGGAAACAGAAAGGACTCATATTTAGTACAAGTTCCATCCATTTTTCTTAATTTACAATGCTAGCGTTCCAAAATTAGTTAAGCTGACTTAATATGAGCATGGACTGACCACAATTTAGGCTTTCTTTGTGCTTTAACAACCACAGCCAGTACTGAATATATAACACAGGTGAATGACACAAGTCTAGAATACTTTTTTTTTATAGGGGAAAAAAAAAAGAATGCTAAGGGATTCGTATGGCTCGATCATTAATTATACTCAATTTTTATTTTCATTTAACTAGTGAATGACACAGAGGAATGAAATCCACTCTTCCATGGTAAATTTAAAAATAATTAATAATTATCATAAGTAATTTTTCATTCACAAAATATACTGATGATAATTATTCTATGGGCGGACTTGGGCTTTTAAACTTTAAAGGGCAAAAGGGGCGGATCACTGAGGATAACAAGGACAAGACTTAAAACATAAAATTAAATTTATATATATATTATTTTAATCAAGTGGAAGCAGCTAACCCCACTTGGATTATTTTCTTTAAATTTTGACACTTCTAAGGATTTATTTTATGTTTGTTGCACTACAGTAAAACCTCTATAAAATACTTTTGTTGAGACTAAAAAAAAAGTTATTTTAGTGAGGTTATTTATTTATCAATAAATGAATAATTTATTAATTTATCGATAAATGAATATGTATTAATTTATGAAGAATTTTCTTGATACATGTATTATTCTTTTAACTAAGATTCATGTATGAGTTATAAATACAAGTACATGTACCTAGAAGCCAAAAAATTAATGTAAATACATTTTAATTATCATGTATTTACAAATGATATTATAAATTAATATAATTACATTGTACATAGAAACCTAAAAATTAATGTAAGTACATTGTACATAGTACATAGAACATAGAACACAAACTCCATTAACAACTGTATCCACAAAAGAGGCTTCTCAAGCAATTGAAGCCTTAAATACCTACTTTCTATAGCAAGAAAAAAATATGTCACATGCAGTGCATGTTTTACAAAAAATAAGATGAGGTTGAGTTCAATTTAGGCACAAAGAAAAAACAAATAATTTTATATGCATATTTTGGAAAAACGTTGAATTTAGAAATGTAAGTTATCAAGAAAAAAAATTCTTAATAATTTGAATTTATATGTTGTTTATTATTAATATTTTTTTATATTTGATCAATTATTAATTTATATTTTCGTTGGGCCCTAAAGGATTTGAAAAAAAATTATTATCTTATACATTTAGCGAAATTATTATTTTAGTATACTAGCTCAAGTCGGGACCGAAATAATTTATTATTTAATCGATGTTATTAATTTATTGAACATTCATTTATTGAGGTTTTAATGTATTTTATTTATGAGCAGAAATAGTACACCCTTAACTATCTTTCATTCAAAGTGATTTTTGTCCACCTTGGCCACATCATTTGCATTGGCTCATTTGAATAAAGCTTATTTTTTCCATGCATTCATTGAAGGTGGTGCAGTTGCTGATAAGATCTCTCTTAATTCTTCTCATGCCTTGTTGAGAAAGCCATGAGTTTTAGGATTCTTTAAATTCATTCCTTTTATTATTTTTTTCTGTGCTTGTTATTATAATCATGAAACCCCGTCACTCTGAAGCATACTCTCACTTTTCTCTTAATTATGATAAAACGGGGTAGAATTTATCCCAATATTGGGCTTAGAAATGCAGCCCACAAGTTGGATCGACCTTAAGGTTGGTAGGAGATACCACCTACTAAATAAATGTAAATATTGATTAATATTAAAAAAATAAATAACAATACAAATTAGAAAAAAATATATATGAACTGTGCATGTGAACAGACTTAAGGGAATCAGAATTTGTGAATTAGGGATAAATATTCTAGTAGTAAAAAACAGAGAACAAACTCAAGGCAACCATAAAATGTGAATTATTATTAGTTTTTGAATTAAAGAAAATTTTATTGAGTAAAATAGGAAGGAAAGGAAAATTACATGAATAATAATCCTATCATGATCAAACACTCTGTTCAAGTTGGACTCTCGGTCTCGGAGAATATTAACCTATCATGATCAAACAACCCAATGTTCTTCAATTCAGGGGTAAATAAAGATTGAATATCGAGAAGCAAAGGCTTCTTGTTTGGAGAGAAGCAACCAACCGAATTTTGAATAATGGAGTTTTGCATCAATAAGAAATTTTGGTATTTGAACTTTGTGTCTCCGTTTGCAAGAAGGGTCGTAGAGGTAACATGAACTATTTGATCGGAGTAATGAAGGAGGTTCGTGATTAAGATTTAAGCTTACGATATGTTATCGGGGAGATTGGACCATGACTTCATCTTAGCGATCCAATGAGCGAGCGAACGAGCGAGAATAAACTACATGTATATATATGACCAGAGAATGAATATGTTTACATATACAACATGTAATTTGAGATTTCGTCTCTTGTATTGTTGGTCACGTCGTCTCGTTCGAATCCGTGTTAATCACGAAATATTTTCAAATTAAAGATGCAAAATCTTAAAGCAACTAACCTTACTTTTACTTCAGGAAGTCAAATCAAATTTGAAAACACATAGATTAGCTTCTCTTACCACTAGTAGAATGTATTGAGACTCAAAGATTCAGATCTCAAACATTTTTTATATATGTGCTGACATATATCTTGCCTTTCATAAATCAAGCTATTTACTCTCACCCAAAAAAAATGAGAGCGTATCAATGAAAAAATAAACAAATTAATAAAAAAGAATTTAAAACATATCAAAAAAAAAAAAAATCATGTTAATTGAGGAGGTTGAATCCAGATATTATCTAAACCTCTCCACTTCCACGGCTCTCCGTAATGTTTGTTGATTAGAATCATATACTTCTTGGTCCTCGAGAATACAAAAGACATAATATCGAACCCTCCTTAAATTTATAGTATTTGCTAATTCACTTGCCTCTCCAATTGCTGGAACTGGTATGGAACCTGCTTCCCCTATGAAAAACACTTTGTCACTCAATCTTTCAACTTCAAACCACTCCATTTGAGATGAATCAAGCCGAAAAATACGCACATAAGAGTGATGACAATCATAAAGTACCATTAGAAGAATTTGATCAGTTTCGGACACAACCAGCTTGTTAATTACAAGGCCTTTGATGATTTGTGGCTTCCGTGGTGACAGCCTCATACTATGTGTATGTATAAACTCTGTTGTTGAAACATTGAATGCAAACATCTGACGGGAAGCAATATATGAGAATCCTTTCAGATAGGCCACACCATGAGCACCATCGATGCAAGGACAAACAACTAAATGCACGTATTGACTTTTCGGAAGCCACGCACCTCACCAAAAATATCACGCACTCTGTTGAGGTTGGGCTCGCAGTGAACAACATTCTCTCATCGAAATACTCGGCCATGCTCAATTCTGCAGGGAGCTTTATAATTTTATTGGTGAATGGACAGTAGAAAAAGAATGAACAATGTGAAGTAGAGGCTTGTTGGTTGGAGAGAAGAATTCAACCATATTTTGAATAAACGGTCTTTGTATCAAAAAGATCTTTTGGCAATTCAATGGGGGTATCTTTGCTTGCGAGAAGGATCGTAGAGGTAATACGGTGGGCTACAAATAATGCTCTTATCTCTTTAATTTTTTCCATTAGAAAATATCCATGGAAAACTGTCAGCGTATTTGATAGGGAAAAAAATCTTCTGATCGCCAACTTTCGCAGACCGCCCGAAAACGTATTTGATCGGAGTAATAAAGATGGTCCATGATTAAGTTTATGATGTTATCAGGAAGATTAGCCCATGAATTGATGGAAGGATCGACGGCAACACTACGGTCACGCTTCATATTATAAAAACTAGATTGAATATTACTCATACAAGATTGACTAGTACCCATATCATCACAAATATATTCACAATCTTTTCCTTTGTTTTTATTCCTTTTTGTTTATGTAAATTTGTGTATAAAAATGTATCCACTGGACCTGTCCCGATAGATAATTAGATGGTTGGATTTAGATTAGTGTGTGTTAGTTTTGAGATGCGTAAATTTGGGATTAGTTTGGATGAGGTTGTTATTATAAGATTAGACTAATATCATGATTTCATTTTATAGTCTTTAAACAGGGGGACTTGAACAAGGAACCTCTGTTCTGATACTGATGGTTGCTTAAGTACCGTCAAGTCATAAAATAGCTAAAATATTCATACTCAAGAAAAATTATATTCTTCACTTGCTCACAATTTCATTCAATTTTGTTAAACCTCTCGGTAGTTATTGAACTGCTGCAAAGTGTTTTATACGATGAATCAAATGTTTGATGATTTGCCTCTGTGAAAGTCATACACCTGCAGCACCATCAGTACTATCCGATCCAATGAGCTAGCAAGCGAGCAAGCATAAAATGAAGTATGATCAGAGAATAAATATTTTTGTATATGGAACATGTAGTTGGAGATTTCTTCTCTTGCATTGCGTTGGTCACGTCCCATTCGAATTAGTATTAATCACATTTTTAAAAATACATAATTTCAAATCAAATTTGAAAACTGATTAAATAAGAAAAAGCTTAATTATAACTACATTTCCTTTAATTGTTTGATAATAAATTTTTAATAATAAGTACAAGCAGTCTTCTCCGTTGATCATGCCTACGTAATTTAACGAAATCACTGAACTTTCCCATGACTAATAGTTGCACTCAAATGGGATCCATTATCCTTTTCAAACCCTAAAATAGCATTTGTTCGTCTTTTCTACTTAGTAAACCCCGGTCGGTTAGTCTCTCTCTTCAATTTCAGCCCCGTTTCAGTTCTCTCTCTTCAAGCCCTCATCCTTCAAGGTTTCTTCGTTTTGTTCTAAAAACTATTGAAAACAGCCCAATATTTTGTGTCTCATAAGCTTAATTTATTATTAACTTTCTATTTGTTTTAGGTTTATGCTTTTTAGTTTAAGGCATTCCATTTTAAAATAAATATGTATGAAATACGCACAAAACAGGTTGTCCTCTAGCATTTTAATAAAATTAGTAATTTATGAGAATTTCACAAAGTTATCTTTCTTGTAAAAATAAAATGTTAAGTGAAAAAAAAATTACTTTAAATCAAATTCTTACTCTTTTATAATTGGCTTTTTTTTTTCAAAAAAAAATTATAAAATTTAAGAGTTTTTAGTGGAGAAAGAGTCTGAAAAAAAAATCTTGGATTTAATTAGATAAGATCTTATATTTAATACAATTTAAAATACAAATGACAAAATTATAAAGAGATAACAAGAGAGATTTTATAAGAGAAATAGAGCGATGTCAGTTACTCCACTCAAATATACAGCCGTATGACAATCATTGGATGTTAAAAATTACGGATCATGTAGAATGTAACGTGGCAAAAAACGAGGCTTCAATTAGCTCAACATTACGGATCATGTAATGTTGAAATTTAATTTTGAGTAATGATTGGGATCCCAATATTTGAGTCACAATTTGAGTCCCAATATTATAAGTCACTCATTTATTGGATGATAAATTTTATAACTTATAAAATTACTTAAGTACCCTCTAATGGATGAATGACACATTAGTTGGGATTTAAAGCGGGACTTAAATGTTAGAATACCTATCATTACTCTTTAATTTTATATATAATATCTTTAAACCCAATCAAACCCCGAAACCCACGTTCATTCTAGATAAATGTAGACCAACACTGGTTGGTGCTCGAATTGGATAAAAATGAAACGTCAAAAACGGGAGGCCTTCTGGTGATTTTCGGGATAAATTCAAATTCAAATTTGTCAGCATAAGTGTAACTACTCATATTGCTAACTATTTTTTCTGAATATATGAACAAGTTTATCACTGGTTACAAACATGGATTAAACATTTCAGCCTATAATACAACACAATTTCTGTCAATCACGAGTCATTTCTTCCTTTAGAGATTTCTAATTGGATGTTAAGGGCCCGCAATTAATATGAAAAAAATAAAATTCATATAAAATCAATATAATTAATTTACATATAATAAACATGCAGTACGTAATAACTTAACAATTAAGTTCTGAAAAATTCTTGGTCTCTCTCCAATTGAAGAGCTTGAATAAAGATACGTCTCTGCAAGGGCCGGTCGTCATCGATCCAAGTCCCACCGTAAGGTTTGGGACACGCCTGACTCTGTGCTGCCTTATGAAAAATATGACTAGAACACCACACTTCTTCTCTCCACGGCGCCCTAGTTTTGCCAGAAAAGTGAATCGTGTTTGCCAATTTGGTTAGTTCTCCAAATGCATGAACTAATTAATATGGAAGAGTTACTATCATGACACAAGAACAATATCTTGTTGCCCGAATCTTTGACTTCAAGCCACGTCCTACGTTGCCAATCAAATCTTAAAGCCTTACAAAGACTATTTCGATTGTAATAAACTATTGAGAGATGTCCATCCAACTCAGGGTCTGTTTGGGATTGAGGTGATTTATAAGCTCTTTGTGAAAAAAAAATTATAACTATAAAATAAAAGTTAATAATATATAGTAAATATAATTTTTAAATAATAATTTTGTTAAAATTATTAAAGATATAATAAATTTTTCATCATACAAGTGAAAAATTATTAAAAATCATATCAACATAGCTTCTAAGTTACAGTAGCTAGTGTTTATCAAACACTTTAGTACTGTAACTTAAAAGCTACAACTCCCCAACCTCAATCCTAAACACACCCTTAGTCATGTTACTCTCAATTCCCTGTACTCCAATCCGGTCATGCGGACATAATTTCCAGGTGTTTTTAGCGGCATTGAAGGCACCCAACCCGTGGGAGAAAGCACAGTATAAGACTCCATTTATAAAGGCTATTCCTTGAATATCTGTGTATAAACCATCATATTCATGCCTTGTCCAGAAACTATTTCCATATCTCCATTGGCAAATACAGAGTTTTCCAGGATTTTCATAGCTTACTACAAATACCAAACAATCTGAACAAGTTGGATTCGCGGAGAATTCTGCCATACAATCTGGAGAAGTTGGATTCGCGGAGAACTTTGCACGCCAGCTCAATAGCGGCAGCTCAATAATCTTGTCCGCAAAAGGACTGTAAAAGAAGATTGAAGACGGTTTCCGAGAGAAAAGCAACCAACCATGTTTTGAAGAAAGGATCTTTGCAGCACCAAGACGTCCTTTCTGATCAAAGAAGTATTTTCGTTTGTTATGAGGGTTGTAGAAACTACACAGGGAAATCAAGTCTTTGGATGCTCTGATTTGATCGTAACAAAATAACATGGGCAATTTTTCTGCATAATTGATGTTATAAATATTTGATAATCGCCGCCAACGCTTGCATACTAACCGGAAACGTGTTAGGCCCCCCGAGTAATGAAGATGCTTCATAATTATGCATAAGACATCATCTGGAAGATCGGACCATGGTCTTGCAGGAGATTAAAAGCTCATATTTGCCTTAGAATAATGATTGAAAATTCTATGAATAACCAAAACCTGAATACTTGGGGGATTTGAATTCTCTCTTAAGCAAATGACACGTGGCACTTTAATTCGTACAGTAAAGATTTATTTATTTATTTTTTAATGACATATCATTTTAACTTCAATAATTTCTCTATCAAGAATACTCTCTTACCACTTGTGGTACATCCATTATTTCAATATCGGTCAACATGTAAAGAAAATTTGGGTTAATGGGAAGAGAACCTTTCATGTAATCTTCCAATTAAGGAGGAAAAATTCTGAAGGTTTGGGCAAATCTTTTTGTTAAATCATTTATTCTCCAAAGCATATGTATTGATGAATTTCAGAATAATATATTATAGTTAATCACAATGACCTTTTTTTTCTTGACTACAACATATATAGCTGCATTCATAATCAAGGATTAGGATCCTCTTCTTGTTCTTCTTCTCTCCTTGCCTCTCCTTACTTTTATAATCTAGTGAAAATAGTTGGCTTGATTGTAAATAAAATAAAAAAGGCTTGATAAAACTCAATTTTAACTACTCATTAAATAAGGAGAGGCATGGAAAAAGGGGAAAAAAATAATGAGGAGAAGATCCAGGTCCTTGTCCCATAATCAAAATCAAATTGTACATTATATACCAACTAGGCAAATTCCAACCAGACAACCAAGTTTGAATAACTAAAAGCCCTTACATTCCTATTATTAAAACTTATGAAGACATTGACATTAAAACAGAGTTTTTGAATTCTTTTAATTTTATAACCACACTGTAAATAAAATAAAAAATCAAGGACTTAATGATAAAATTAAGAGAAATTGAGGGACCTGAGGGTTATTTTCCCAACATTTTTTATCCCACTGAGTCAGTGACCCTAGAAGGTTAGATGATTTGAAGGCAGATTGGTGGCTCATATTCTCCAAGGAATAACGACTAAAAGTTCTGTGAAGAGGAAAATTATTATTTTTAATTTAAAAGGGATTTAATAACTTTACTACTATTGAAAAAAATAAAGTGGCACTGATATTTGGCCCGAAATTCTATTTATCGAAACTACCAAAATTAACATTTTCTGTTAAAATCAAACTAAAATTGGGAGATGAACCATCGCCCATATTGCGAAATGGGTCATCGCCATTCTTCTATATAAGATCGTTGAGTAGAAGCTTATAATTCCTCCATGGTATAATGGTCATATGCACTTACACACGCTGCTTACCTTCTTCAACTCATACCATCCATCCTTGGAATTGAAAATATATAATTTCGAAAGATGGGTCATCCTCAATACAAAAAAAAGAAAAAAATTCAATATATTTAGTTGAATGGAATTTCGGATAAAATATCATTTTTCAAAATAAAAAATCATTGTAAAGGAGGAAACAATTATTATTGCTGACATATAACTTGCCTTTCATAAATCTAGCTACTTATCTTAACCAAAAAAAAAAAAAAGAAGAAGAAAAGAGAGAGAGAGAGAGAGAATATCACTAAAAATTAAAAAATACAAAATGAACTTAAAACTCATTATAAGTTAAAAAAAAAAATTCATGCTAATTGAGGAGGTTGAATCTAGATTTTATCTAAAGCTATCCACTGCCACAGCTCTTCGTAATGTTGTGGGCTAAAATTTTCAGTACATAGGAATATAAAAGAAATAATATCTTTCAATCCTTAGGATCTTGTTACTTTACATGATAGGATAACAAACATTACAGAATTGACAATATTTTTCCTAATTTTCCATTACTCCTTTATTATTGTTTAGTACATTTTCAGTCATTGGATTAAATCTAACGGTTTCTAATTTTATAATGTTGGTTAACTCACTCGCCCTCCCAATTGCTGGAACTGACATGGAATCTGCACCCTCCATGGACAACACTTTGTCGCTCAATCTTTCAACTTAAAACCAGTCCATTTCAGACGAATCAAGCTGAAAAATACGAACATATGAGAGATGGCAATAACAATATACCATCAAAAGAACTTGATCAAGCTCAGATACAACCAGCATATTAACTGCAAGGCCTCTGATGAATCGTGGAATCAGTGGTGTTCACCTCAAATTATGTGTATGTATTGTTGTGTTATCAGTGAAGCAAATCAAAGACAAACGAAACGACGAGGTGTTGTGCGTTTTGGAGCTGGATTCACTTAAATCAAAACGACACTGGATATGGCAATTTTTATGCGTATCAATATTGCTCATTGAAACGACTTCAGTACATGCCGTTTAGAGTTAAGTGAAGCACGAGTCAAACACGTGCATAGAGGCAGCTGCTTCAGTTGGTTAAAGACCGTTAATGCACATGAAAATCACGTGCGTTTCTGGATTTACCTGGGTTTGTTAAGAAGCCGTTATATACAGCTGGTTCTGGTGCAACAAATCAGTGTGTGAAGAGAGCTATATAGCAAGAGAAAGCTGAGGGATAAAAAGCATTCTTGGTCTACGCAAAAAGGCTCTGTAAAAGCTCTGTGATTCATTTTGAAAATCAATAAGATCTGTTCATATTGTTCCTCCCGGTGATGCAAGCTAGTGAAAGCTAGCTGAATCAAGTTAATTCCTAGCTAGCTGAATCAAGTTAATTCCTCTTGTTCTTTATTTCAATTCGTTCTTTACAATCTTCACAGTTAAGATCAAATATCTTGTTGTTGGTTCATTCTTGTTGAGGATTATTCTACTTCTTTCTTTGAAGCATCTTGTTTTTTATATGATTTGTGATCTTGGGAAGTAATTGGAGTGGTTTCTGTTCAAAGCACTTCAATTACTACAGTATTGTCCACTCTATTGCTGAAACATTAAAGGCAATTAACATTTTATGGGAAGCAATATGTAAGATTCCTTTCAAATAGGCCACACCATGAATACCATCAAAGCAAGGACAATCAGCTAAATGCTCTTGCCATGTTTTATCTCCAAGGCAACATGTGGTGATACTTTAACTTTTCGGAAACCAGGCACCTCACCACAAATATCAAACACACTGGTGATGACGGACTCGCAGTGAACAACACTCTCTCATTCAGGTGACGCATATATAGTGTTTGACAGAATGAGTCAACTATTCGATGATTTGCCTCGGTGAAAGTATGCACTTCATCAGGAGTTATTGAGCTTAAGTGAAGTGTTTGATATAATAAATCAACTATCTGTTGATTTGCCTCAGTGAAAGTCATATATTTGCAGCATCATCAGTTCTATGTTGTCCAGCACTGAGTTCATGAGAAATTTACAGAGCTCAAGCAATAGAAAACATACAAGTTCTCTGCTTCATTTCAACAGATTAACATTTTTTCTTTTTCTCTCTGTTTGACCAGCAAAGAACATATATGATAGATGAAAAAACCAGCAAAGAATACATATGATAGATGAAAAAATTATTCAAACCATAGATTTGCACAAGATATAATATGAAATATTTATACTGAAGTTAGTAAGAAATGCAGTTCATGTCAAAGAAAAGGCTATGTATATATAGCTTGCAGAAATCCAGAAAATTTAACTATAAGAATTTAATTTATGATATTATAATTGCTTTGAACATCAGAATTCAGAATTATGGAAGATTTACGGAAAAAAAAAAGTGTGAAACTTGCAAAAGGTTTATTACGAGTACTGTCTTTTCCGTGTGAAGTAAAGCCTTACAAATTCCAGAAACAGACTAGAGTTTCATATGAAACTTATTGCTGATTTGCTGTCATAAACTGAAACAGACTAGTGTTTCATATAGTGATTTGCTGTCATAAGATAGTTACCACTATCTTCAGCCTGTTCCTTTACCTATTCAGGGATAAAAAAAATACAAAACTTGTGGTCAGCAAACAACTATAATTAACAAACTAAAAACATGTCCAAAAATTCAAATATTATATTTTTGTTTTACCTTCTCAATGAGTAAACTCAAGTTTCCTGCTTCACCATCTTCAGCCATGTACACTCACCATCAATCTATTTCATCACCATAATTTATTCCCATTCCCTTGGCAACATTGCGCCAGCTAGGACCTTTCAATTTCAAGTAGCTTTTTGATACTGATGTACTCTTTATAATCACAATAGCACCAAAATCTGGTATACAAACAGCAATCTTCAATCCCTCGAGTATTTTACTTTGTAAGGACTGATCAGTGTTTCAAAGTATTCACTTGACTTTCCAACAAGGAATAGACATAGGCTGGGATCATTTGCTGTCACTTTTTTTCTGAACAAGTATTTCAACTCCCCAGCTGAAGGATAGTAAAGAATTTGCTTTGGTTTGGGATCCTCCTCCATGTTTTATTTATCCTTCCTGTTTTCTGAGTGACAGTAGAGAAAATATAATGTTGTAAATGATGAATTTGTACATGAACCAAATCTGCAAAATTACATGATTAATTCATCACGCAAAGAAAATTACACTCACCTACACAGTTCATGACAACATGCAACATTCAATCTCAGTCTCACCAGATGACAATTAATTAAGCATAACTATTGTCAATGCCTATCAAAAAGAAAAAAAAAATATTGTAAATGAAACAATTTTCAAACATATCATGTTGCTTTCAATTGAGAAATAACCTGAAAAGCAAGAAATTTACTTAGCCATTACAAATGAACGAATTAATTTACACAAATGTCTCACTAATATGCGCAAGGGTCCGTGCTATACGACAAAAGGACTGCACATGATAGAAATTATTATTATTATTGAGAAACATGATAGAAAATATTAAAAAGAGATCATCTTTGTTATCGGACAAAGCGCATAAACTTAAATTACAATGGATTGTGAAAAAAAAAAAGTCAAAAAGTACTTAAACTTATACCACTTAATATTGTGAACAACTTTTTGAGTGGATAGGGGTAAGGAGCTTTAAGTTTATTTAGTATTAAGATATTATGACTTTTAAACTATAACTATTGTGAAACAGAAGTTATAACTACTAAGGGATGGCGGTAAATATTATTATGGGAGACTTAATATGTGAAATTTTGTTTAAAATAGAAGAAAATAAACATTAAAAAAAAAAAAGCTATAGCAGTTACCAAAAGCCCAACCCAACAGCGAGACTTGAATACAATTTGAAAACCATAAGCTTGTGGAAGCCCTTAATGATACATGCATGTATAATACGAATGATCAAGATCAAATTATTTAGAGCCAGTTTGGTAATGTTTTAGCTTCTAAAATAATTACTACTAGTTGTGCTATAGAAATAATCAACTGTGAAGAGAATCAGTTAAGTGTTTGGTAAATTTTGTTTTCAGAAGTATTGTGAGTTTTGAAAGTAGTTGTGGGTGTTTGGTAAATATTACTGTTAAACTGTTATAAAAAAAATAAATGACTAAAATGGACATAATGTAGGATGAAATTTACTTACACATATAAAAACATGTACATGTAATATTTTTAATTGTGTATTATAATAATTTAATTAAAAATAAAATTTATATTATATTATATTGATTTTATTTTTTTATTTTATATAATAAAAATTTATTGAAATATTAATTTTGTTTCAATTTGAATAAGGATAGTTTTGAGTTTATGTAATAATTGTAATGATATTTATGAAATTGTATCGAAAGTTAAAATTGATTCTTAAAATTAGAATTTAAAAGCTGCTCCTTCCCTGCTTTTCAAAATTAGCTGTAGGAGGGGCTGATTTTGACAAAAGTGATTTTGAATTTTTTTTTACTAAACACTAAAATTAACTTTTAGATTTTTAAAATTACTTTTAAGCCTCTAAAAAACAATCACAAACGGACCCTTAATATTAAATGCAATATTAATTATTTAACTTTGGTGGGACTCACAAGATTATTTTCTGCACTAAACAAAGCCTTCTTAACTAAATTTTCTTTTACAAATATACCTTAACACAAAATTAATTTAAATTAATAAAATGTAGTACTCCACTTAAATATATGTAACGAAATTGGACGAAGAAATCACCTAAAATGATGTTTAAATACACACTCAGAACAGTTATCAAACTCAGAAAAAGAATCAACTCGAATTAATTTAAACAGTAAAAAGAAAGTAAAAACAGAACAGTTATTAAACTCAGAAAAAAGAATCAACTCCAATTAATTGAAACATTTAAAAGAAAGTCAAAACGCGGAGGTTTGGCGGCACTTCATCACCAACTCAATAATGAACTACAAATTACGACTTTACAAGGACCATATTTGAACCCAGAATTTCTCAATTTGACTCGTCTTTGTAAGTCCCATCAATTCCAATAACATGGCAAGTTGTGATAATTTCCCAATAAATTTGAATTGATTTTCAAAAAAGGCGCAGACATAGACTTTTCATGATAGAGAATTTGGAAATATTCCAAATTAGTATTTGATCCGTCTTTCTATTTTTGAAAATATTTTAAATTAGTGTTTGACTCGTCTTTCTATTCGTAAATAAATAAAGAGTCTGGTTATGGTAGAATTGCTCTATTATAAAGAATGCTTAATAATTATACGATTATAATAATAATTTATTTTTTATTATTTATCAATTTAATCGTGTGGTTATAAAATAATACCCTTCAGTAGAACAACTCCACTGTAATCTTACCGAAGAGCACTGCCCTAAATAAAATGTGCGAGGAGTGGTAACAAGAGTTGTCTTTATGAGCGACTGAGATAGTTGCTAGTTTTCCTCTGCCACTTGTCCCATTATTTTGATTTCTTTTTACTCTTCAATTAAGAATAAAATATTCTTTCAAAAAAATTAATAATAAAATATCAATAATTTTTAATTTTATGGAATATTATTATCTTTATACCAAGGAAATTTACTTTAATATCCTCATCCTATCTCTTTCCAAATTTTTTTCTTTTTTTTTCTCCTGCCGACTGCAACTTCTTCAATTTCTTTTCTGGACTGCAGAAGTGAGGACAGTGATGGAGGATTTTACATGAGGTTTATCGGAAATCGAATTCCCAGTTGGGTCAATCACCTTCTTTTTTAAAAATAAAGTTTAAAAAAGATTTTATTATTTAAAAAATGAATAACAAATTGTCCTAATCATGTAGATCCGATTGTGTACATTAAAAAAAAAATACCATATCAAAATTTTGTTATTTTTCCAAGCTTTCACAAAATAAAAAAGAAAGAAAAGAAATTGATGAAGGAATTAAAGAAATTGTAGTGGGCAGGAGAAAATGAATTTCCAAGCTTTCAAAAAATAAAAAAGAAAGAAAAAAAATTGATGAAGAAATTGAAGAAGAGGTTGCGGTGGACAGAGGAGAAAAAGAAGAAAAAAAAAACTTGGAGAGAGGGAGAGGATGAGGATATTAAGGTAAATTCCCTCAGCAGAAAGATAATAATATTAAAATAAAATTAATTTAAAATTATGCAGAAATCAAAATAATGGAACACGTGGCAAAAGAGAGAACTAGCGACTTATGGGAACTTGCAGAAACGCCTGTGTTGTTGTGTATTCAGGGAAAAACTTCAATGACAGACTTGATACCAAATAGAGGTGTTATTTTGCAGTGACTGAAACCAGCGTCCGATACCAAATAGCCTTTTCCATTCTTTCTCAGTTCTCTCAGACCCTCGAACAGAGCCTTTTTGATGGGGTCACTTGTCATAATTAGATTTTATTTTTAAAAGTGGAGGAAGGATACAGATCCATTTATTAATAAAGTAAATTCATAGTACAAGCCCTTTATTATTAATTTATCAAGACAACAAATAGCATATAGAAACTAAAAAAACAATGGCAAACTCCAACAGAGTAGCAACAATTGATTCTTATTTTATTTTCTTTAAAACGCTGTGTTGTTGTGTATTTAGGGAAAAACTTCAATGACAGACTTGATACCAAATAGAGGTGTTATTTTGTAGTGAGTGAAACCAGCATCCAAGAATAGCCTTTTCCATTCTTTCTCAGTTCTCTCAATTCCTCGAACAGCAACCATCATCAACATGTCGTACAAGAGCTTTGCTTCAGTCACTTCAGCTTCATCCTTCTTTTCATTGATCACGATGTCTATTATTATTAACTTTCCCCCTTCATCACCTTTGCTTGCAATAGCTTCTCTGCATTTCTTCAGTATCTTCAAGCAATCCTCATCAACAAATGCATGAAAAATCAACTGTTCGTGCAAGTGATCACCAATTCACCATTAATTAGAAGACTATTTATGCAAAATCAACTGCCATGCTAGTGATCACCAATTCTCACCATTAATTAGAAGACTATTTATGAAAAATCACGACCCATTGATCATTAATTAGAATAGGTACTATATAAAAAAAATCTACCGCCATGCAAGTCACTCATTCAACACCATTAATTAGAAAACTAAAGCATATTTCAGCATCCAAATATTCAAAGGCATTTATGTACATGTAACACCATTGAAGCTTAATTACCTTGAAGAAAAAGGCATCCGCTGGAGGGATAAACTGAAACATATCACCGGCTATGAATTTCAAGTTCTCAGTGTCCGGCAAGATAGGAACAACGTGTGGGCGGTCCAGTACCGTGCATTTTATGCCGGGAAATGCGTCGGATATGATCCTGGCAAAGGATCCTGTGCCCCCACCAACATCAACCAACGAACCCAAGCCTTGGAAAATTGGCTTACAGTCTTTAACAATCAAGTTTGCCATTTGAGAGTCACAGGCCATTGCTTCATTGAACAAGTTGCTGAATTCAGGGTTTTTTTCCGCATAATCCCAGAAGTTCAGTCCATCATGAGCAGTTTGAAATGTTGCAAGCTCATCATTTCCTCTAAACCAATGACTTAGAAACTGGCATGGATTTACAAAAACTCGGTCAGTCAATGCCAAAACGAGTGGTTTATAACAATAGGACTTGTCTTTCAGGAACATCTTAGAAGATGATGTGAGAACATATGCTTCTTCTTCTTCTTCCTGAACTTTTGTTGTAGAAAAGAAGCCTGAGTGAACTAACAAGCGCATTAGCCTGAACAGACCGTGCACTTTGAGAGGGTGAATCTCAAGTGCTGAAACCAACTCAGAGAAAGTGATTGGCCGTCCGTGTTTGTGAATTATGTCCGGAATGTCTAGCTCAACTGCACACCTCAAAGACATTGAGCTCACGTAGTTATATATGAGCTTAAACAGATGACTATTCGCGTGAAGCAACTCTCTTGCTCCCTCATCTTGAATCGGTTCCATACTTTTTTTTTAACTGTAAAATGAAATTAAATTGAGAGAATAAATATCTTAACAACAACATAAATAAATGGACAACAGATAAATAAATGAACACATGATCAGAAACTACTTACTTCTAAAAGTTTTCTTGTAAGTAGCCGAGGCTTGATTTGTTTAGTGATAGTAGTTTTTAAAGCAGGCGATGAATCCTATTTATAAGCACCTCATAGCATCAAATTTCAATTTTGGTTTTGAATTTTCAATTTAATTATCAAATCACACTCAATAGTCATCAATAAGACAAAAGGCTGCTGGTGCATTGTGAGGAAATTTATTGAGAATATACATCTATATTTTTTTAAAGATAAGGAATGGCTAAAGTCCAAATTTATTTTTTAAATCATATCTTCCCAAGATTGAAATCCGAGTGACCACTGATTAGTCAAATAAAGCCGCTTAAAAATCACAGGTCATTTACTTGGGGGCACATGTTTCAGCATCATGTGTCCCATTGGATAATTATGTTTAATTAATTCGTATATAGAAGTCACCTCCACACGCTACAAGAAAATTCATGTAATTAATTCCTATGTGCATTGCCTTGTATACAACACCGTTGTGTGTTGTTTAATTACTTGTACTTTATATATTATTGGATGTGGCTCAGTTACATTATATGTAACTTATTTCGACATTTAGACAACACTTGAATTTATGTGTACTACTCTTGTATTGATGGAAGTTACATATAATATAATTTAGCATGACCTGGCTTTTCTAACTTAATTTATTTCATATTCACTTCTTATTTTATTGTACAAGTTTTAAAGGTAACTTTTTAGGTTTTGGTTACGTATGAATGTTTTGGGAAATATTCAAACAACGAAAGATCAAAGTGGCGTTTTCTCGAAGCAGATAACAAAAAATTTCTATATAAATGTAGAAATGCGTAATCAGTAGCAGTATTAGAATGAAATTAACCATGTTAATTTAATTGTTTAATTCATTTTCACGTGAAGGATTCCAAATTTACCACGTAACGTGCGTGAATTTAATTCCTATTAAAAAAGGATTATATAATATATAGGTGGCGTCGGTTTTTAAAATCATTTTTGAGGATTAGGCTTTAAGGTGTGTAATTCATTCAAAAGAAGCGGCACTTGCTAGTGGTGGCATATGAACTAAAATTCCATGTTCGGTTTGGGGTTCTTCTATTGAATGGTAGGTAATTGGTATAGATTTATGGCAACTTAGACCTTGATGTTAAAGGTTATTATGTCAAATTTCTATAATTACTAATTAGCGCAAGATTATCTTCATTTTTACCTATAAATCAACTAATAAGTGTTTTTATCTGAACCTTAATACTTTAAAATTAAAGTTTTACCGTATAATTATAGGAATTAAGTAAAATAAGAATATATTACAACCTTTTGCAGACTAAATGGAGCGTAACAAAATCTAAGAGCAAATTAGGGGGAATATAATGAGTCCTTAAATTAGAAAAAGCAGCAGAGCTTATACAAAGCACAACTGAGAAATGACAAAACAAACAACACAACAGTCTAGCTTAAATGATACTGTTATTCCCCCTAGAAGTATGGAAAAATCACAAGGACGTACAATTCACCCACCATTTGCGAAGCATCCAAGGAGGAATTGAATAACAAGCATAGAATCACTTTCCAACTAAAATTTCATCCAACCCCCATCATAGGTTGTCTCAATGGAAAGGGCGGCAGTCATTAATTCAGCAAAAAAATAACCAAAGCTACCCAAATAATTGTCCAAATTATCCCGAACTTATTATGAATGACAGAACAATTTAAGAGCTACTAGATGTGAGGCCAAGGTCTAACTTCAGTTATGATCGATCGAGGAGTAATCTCCCTAAGATTTAGATAATGAGCTAATGGATGTGACTCTAAATCAGAAACTACAATTGTCTTTGATAAATAAAATTAAAGACTTACTTACTTTAACATGAATTAAACTACTGTATTGTGTTCCAAGAAAAAAAAAATTCCTTGCACTTATATTGGGTATATAAATGGGTTTAGAAAAGTAAAATTTTAAATTTTGATGATGAGTTTATTGGATGTTATGGTTGGTGAATTAGCTTCACTCATAATAATAAATTTCATTGGCTTAATGATATTACTCTTTTAGATGCTTCACTTTGTGAAATTACATATTGAATCTCGCCTTCCACTGTTGACCATGAGGAAAATTGCATGCAATAAAATTTTGAATAATAGATGAAGGCATTGGAGTAAATGCATAAAAAGACAGCAAGTGCATGTGTCATGCAATTGGAATGAAGAATTATTTAAGTGGCCGAAAGATTGGTGAGGGATGTAAAGCCGTAAAGGCCATATTCTTGGAAATCATCTCAATTCTCAAACATATGCAACAAGCCTTGGACGTAGGAAGAATTGAACAAGGATTTTTCGGTTCGTAGCTCTTTAAATAAATGGAAAACAGACAAATAAAAGATTACATCAGAAACTAATTTTGAAAAGTTTTATTGTACGTATGTGAGAGATTAATATGTGTTTGTGAAGGATTTTAAAGCAGATAATGAGTCCTGTTTATAAGGACATCAAATTTCAATTTTGGTTCTGTAATTTTAATTTAAATATTAATGTCACACTAAGACAAAGCCGGCTGCAAGAAATTTATTGAGAACAGACGTTTTTCAGCTTCCTGCGTCCCACTTGCCAAAGGCAGATTAATTCCTATTCTTTCATGTTTTTGTTTTAATGAAGAACACTACTGTTTGGACAACAAAAAAAAAAAAAGATAAATTGTTGACAAAAATAAGTGTAAATTTAGTTGTATATATTCCGCATTTTGTCAGCGTTTGGTTCACTCAACATTTTCTTTTGATGAATTATAATTAACATTATGCTTTAATGTTTTCATGTGTCAAAGCAAGAATTGCTGAAAGAAGAATTTTATGTATTCCATCAATAAATTCCACTTCAACCCCATTACGGTAAATTTATAGGAAAACTTTGTCATCAATTTAAATTTTAAAAATATTCAATAAAGTATTTCAATTTATTTGTTGAGATAGGATTGCAGTATTGATTCTCTATTACTCTCAAAGAAAACTAAAGATAGATTGAAGCTTGCAAAAAGTAAAAACTTTATTGCATCGAATGCATTACACTTCCACACTCATGGTACTATGGTCCTGTGTATATATACCATACTAATACACTGCACCACTGTGTATTACGCATTTTGCTTATTATACCCTATGAACCAAGCCTTGTCTAAATTAAAAAAAAAAAAAAAACGACGCGCATTTTAATGTACATCACTCTTACACCGTTGTCAATTTGTCTGGGACTTTAATCCTAGATTAGCAGTGCGAAATGAAAAAAATTTTGTGTAATGAATAATTTAAAAAATATTAATTAGCTACCTAAATGGGAAAGTATAAGAAACAATAGGCAGTTAATTAAGTATCATTCTCACTGAAAAGGAAAATTTTTTAATTTTGAGGTGTTGGAGCACTAGTTTTTCATTCATTCTTTATTATATGTATGCTTCAACCAAACAAGGCTCCTAAAAATTGAGATATTATTACTTACGAATTGCAGCATTATAATTTTAATATCAGGGAGTAACTATTACCTTAAACTCAAAATTCATTATAGCATAAAATAGAAAGTGAATTAATGGTGAATAGAGGAATGGGAGGATTTTATAAGAACATCTCAGTATCAAATTTCAATTTTGGTCTTCGTATTCCCAATTTATATCAAATCAAACTCTATAGTCAATAAGACAAAGACTAGTCTTGCATTCGTGTTAGACATTTATTGAGAAGAGACGTGTTTCAGCCTCCTTCCGTCCCACTGGCCAAATGCATATATATATATTTATCTAAAAGAAACCTACAAGAAAAGTTAACATGACATAAATATGATATGAATAAGTTTTTAACACAATATGAATATGACATGAGTAATTAATTTAGTGTTTAAGATATATATTAATTATTTTTTAATAAATATTACTATATATTAATTGATATTCGTGTCATAAATATGTAATCACATTGAAATGATCCAACATAGATATACAATGCAATTATTTATCGTGTCATGTCGTGTGAACCTATTTATTAATCGTGTCAATATTTATCAACATGAATATGAAAAAATTGTGTAGTATCCATATCGTGAATCATTTTACCACCTCTACTTGCAATAAAATTCTCCCGTAGAAACTTGAAACTTCTTGTCGTCGGTGATGGCTTTAGGTATAGGCAAACAAGGTAGTCGCTTAAGGCTCCATATTTTCGGAAGGCCTTATTTTTTAAGTATTTTCTTAAAAATTTTCTGATTAGTAAAGATTTTTTTAAAAAAATCACATATTGTACGAAATAGTAAAGTCCATTAAATATCTAATTAATTATTAATTACGTACAATTAATAATTACTTTTTTTTTAATAAAAAAATCTATATTTGGTAAACTTAATGTTAAAGAGATATAATTAATAATATTATATAACCATTAATTCATTCATTATTAGTCTTTCCAAGAGAAAAAAAATTAAACTATTTACCTTTTTATTTTTTAAAAAATTTAATTAACGTTAGAATCTTTGACTTTTAATATTTCTTTTAATTTCTGTTAAAAACTTATAATCTCAAAAATCAGTATATGAAAAAAAAATTCTTGTTCTCTTCTTTACAAAGAAAATTATTATATTTATTAGTTCATTTAAAAATAAAAAAATTAATTTCTTGAAATACAAAGTCCATATCTACTATCTGATTATTAATTTATCATCCCAACTTTCTATGCTCTATCATTCTAAATATTCTATTTAAAAATAATATTAGTCTTATTTATTTATTTTTTTATTTTGTAGTAGTTTTAATATAAGTAAAAAATATATCTTCTTGACTATATTTTTAGGTTTTGCTTTTGAAAATTTTTTTGGACCTTTTTATTATTGTTGAAATTTAAGAATTAAGAATAGAATGAATTTGTAACCTTTTTATATTTCTTTAAGTACTAAAATTATAAAATAAAATGAGTCATCATACAAAAAAAAAAAAATTGGCTAAAGTCCTAAATAGTCTAAAATTGACCCTACTTGCTGAAATCCTTTTCATTGAATTTCCGTGCATGTGAATGTTAAACGGCCTTTAGTTTCCTCTCACAACTAGTAACCCCCCTGCGCCGTCTATCTTGACGGGTTGGGTTCATTTAACACCATGCACGGTCTTCTATGAAGCCACGCCCAGCATTTATCTACAGGCGTAATGCCGCAGCCCCACGTACGCAGCTCACATAAGAAGACTTCGTTTGATATTGTTATTTAATTGCTGTAACATGTAGAAGACTTCGCAGCTCACAATACCAAATGAGTGAGTGAGTTGGCTTTGGTAACATGTAGAAGCATATCAAGACGATTAACATATTAGCCAAAATCAATATCTTTGTTACGTGCTTTATATGATTAGAATCATTATGAAACACAAAGATGGAAGATATCTCTAAATCAAGACGATTAACATATTAGACAGACCACATTTGAACTTACTGCATTCATGTAATATATTATGAGGCTATATATCAAACTACAAATTTTGGTGTATCTGAATTAACTAACAATATAACTAAGACGATGGGCTCTTGTTCTGGGCTAATATAACAAGTTGGTGATACACATATAAATTTGGGTGCCTACAACATGGCAGTGTTGGGGCTCCATACTTGAAGCAATGGGAGCCCAAGTACTGCTGTAACGACTCTTTGCGAAAACTAATAGCGAAGAAAAGCTGAATTAGGCAGAACAACAATGAAGAATGTCTAAATTCGAGTTTTCATATACAGAGTGACAAATATCAGCTAACAATCAACCTTTTTTTAGGCTAACCAAAACTAACTTGCTCAGCAGCTGTCAAGGTCTGCAACTGACTTCCAGCTGACGTGGCTGCCACATCATCATCAAGTCCTTTAATAGAATTTTTACCACAATTGGCATGATTAATTAACAGTATACTGACGCAAAACTATTTATGATCTAGAGAATGTTGTAAGAAAGTCAATAAAGTGCTGTCCAATCAATTCCAATAACACGACAAGTTGTTGGGATAATTTCAGAAAGAGAATTTCCAAGTTGTGAAATCTCTCAAGTAAACCAAGTGGAAAACAGTATGATTCATCCAGATCAACAGTTAGTTGTTTAAGACTGCCAAAGAGAATTTCAGGTATTTTCTATAATCAACAATAGTAGAACGTTAAACTTCTGCTGCATCAAGACACAATACTTGCTTGCAGTCTTTTATGATTTCAGCCGAAAGAACTTGAGCTGCAATGTTGGTCAAAATGGAGCATAGAAAGATCATTTCTTTGGCAGAGCATTTCTCTAGGAATTTAATTACCAGGAAGTTCCAACTATTCAGGAAGCTAATTTCAATAATATCATATTAACATAAGGATAGTACAGGGCAAAACATAGTATATGAGGTGATCGCTTTTTTAGTATCTTCTTATTACTACATTTTCCTTATCTTTCTCATTTCGATAAGTTGTTCAATATAAGGTGTTTGTTTTCTAATTAATGACTTATTGATACGAGTGTTACCAAAGGAACTCTGTGTGTGTTTGTTCATAAGCCAGAGCATAGTCATTGTTTGATACATCAGTATGGACAGCAACCAAACCAAGTACTGCGCTATCTTTTGCAGCATGGGGGAAATCAATCAATTTTGACCATTTTAAACCTATCTTGTTGAGATGTGAAGCAGACCAAATGAAATAAAACAGAGAAAACAGGACAAACGGAGAGCAAAAACTCAAAAAAAAAAAAAAAAAAAAGGAATAAATATGGTAGTTAGATGTGAAGCAAATAAAACAAAACACACTGATAACAAATGTCCTGTATTAATGCGTCAAAGTGTATCCTCAACATCTAATACAGTAAATTTCACATTAAAATACTCGAAATTTTCAACAACAATATAGTAAATTACAGGATAAAAATTTAATCTTCTATAGTTCAGATACACAAATTATTTCTCACTTCTTAATTATTAGATGATAAAATGAAGGAATCTCAAGGGCTATGGTAACATTTTCAAAGCTGTAGCGACACAGTGAACTAAAGAAGCCTCTCAGCATGTATACTTTTGGCAGAAGGAACACCAGTTTCACCAGAAAAAGTAGCTCTTATTCCAAAATGCTGCACACACACAGGAGTGATCTGAATTTTCTTCATAAGTAGGTACTCTGTAATCATAGAGCACAATATTATGCAGCAACTATTGAAAAATAATATTTTGTAACTTTACACATAACAGTATAACACGACCAAACAAGCTTCATTTTTTTTTTTTGAAAAAAAAAAACTCAAAACTTCATTCCAAAATTATTAGTAAACCAGTGACTCAATCCAAATAAATTAGATGAAACAATGAAACAAGCCATGAGATGAGATCAAAGAAATGAAATAAAAACTATTTACCTGCTGGGACTTTATTCTTCAAATTTACAACTCCCAAGTAATAAACTATACAGCATACGCGGTCAAGTCAAACCCAAAAAGTTGAGAGGGTTGTACTTGGTTGTTAAAGATGACGACCCCTCCAACAGCTGAAAGTCAATATAATTCTCATTCACTAATTTGACAAGAAGACTTTTATAGTATGAAAATTATTAAAGTAATTAATGATTAATGAAAATTTGACAATTGAACAAGATTTAACCGTACCTTTTCTGCATGTAATTGTTGTATGGTCGTGTTAACGTCACCATCATCCCAACGCAGTTGATCATCTCCCTCTCCGTAAACGACATTTACTCTTGACGATGTGCATAATTCTCCTGCAGTGAAAATCTTCATCTTGGGACAACCGATCACAACTAAATCTTGTAAAGATGGGAATTTGAAGGTGTAATTGGCGGAGCAGAAGCTTGTGAGACTATCTAAATCAAGGAGAGCGATGCTCTTCAATTTGGTGAAAACAATCTCTTCTTTGAGATTTGCTGCTCCATCTTCATCACTTATTACCAGCTCTGTCATTTCTCCGCATCCGCATACGCTCAGTGTTATGAGTCGCACTAGGCTTTTTGCTGTGGAGGATGTTACTAATTTCATCAATTTCTTGCAGCTGAAAACTTGTAGTATTGTTAGATTCCGGAAAGATAAGGATGACGATGGCAATAGAATTGACAGATTTTGACAAAAAGCCACTAAAATAATTTCAACATATTGGAAAATGGAGTCCAATTTGAAGTCTGGTTTCCACAGGTGCCTCAGCTCATCAAGGAACAGCAGCTGCAATTGTTTTATCATTGCGAACTCCCCCACAGGTTTCTCCACGTATCCTTCACTTGATGAGAATATCTCTTCGTATGAGCAGAAACTCAGTATGAGAATTTCCAGATTGTGAAATTTCTCAAGTAAACCAAGTGGAAAACAAGCCGAGTAATCAAACCCAAACTCTAGTTGTTTAAGACTGCCAAAGAGGTGTCGTGGGAAATCGCCCTGCAAAATCATCTTGATGTCTTTTCCAAATAATATCGCTTTCTCCAACTTGGGGAAGATCTGCTCATCATCAACAAGGTATGAAAATTTCTCTCATATATTCATCTACTTCACGCATATTAATTGACAGTGCATAAATCCTCAATGTTTTACAAAACTTTCAAAAATAGTATGAACAAGTTTTGATTTAATGTTAAAAAGTACAATTTTATTAGATGAGCTCTTTTTATTTGTCGAAAGGAACTCAAAAGCTAGGGGTTTCAGGAAAGCATAATTAACTTAAAATCTTTCTTAATAGTTAATAATATGTTTTTAACGATCACTTATAAACTAGAAAATCTTGCTTAAAAATTGAAAATCTTTAAATTATTATTAATTTTAGGTAGTAAGTGGGTCATATATGAAATTACAAAGGATTTTTCTATAATTTATTATTCAATAAATCACTCGATTATTAATTTAGTATATTTACGCTAAGTCGATTTGTATTTTTTCGAAGTCAAAGTCATCAATAATCTAACTACAATTCTTTGAGGAATTTACAAAATCTTTGGTTTATTAGTGTCTTGTAAGAAAAAAGCATGGTTTCAACTGATAAAAATTCTAAAAAATGGTTTAATACCTTTTCCAACAAGAACATAGGCTGTTGTGCAGGGATTCCAAGTTGATTATTTTGATTATTCTGGGATAATTCTGAACCGAGCAGCTTCAATTTCTCACAAATACCCACTTCCAATGCTCTTAGTGCCGGCCATTCTGACGTATGCATTCCAGGATAAAAACATGCAAGTTCTGGTAGATTTACCAGTCTCAGAGTGGTCAAACGTGGAAAGACAAAACAAGGGGTCACTTGATCTGGTCTGTCTTCTGAAATGATTGCTTGCAAACGCATACAACCGATTATCTCCAGGTGTTGTAGCTGCTCAAAGCTTCGGATCATAGAAGCTGAAAATATGTATTCTAATTTATGACAGCCAAACACAATCAATCGAGATAAACTTTGAAAGCGAGGAAACATGGTCGGAAGTTGATTGTTATGCCAAATCATGTCGACATTAATTTCAAACAGCTCCAGAGACTCCAAGTGAGGCAACACTACCTAAAGATAAATTTCAATTGCGAAGCACATATGACTTCAAATGAGAATGCATCATAGAACAAAATAATAAAGAAAAAGAATGTGATAGCGTATGCACCTTCTCATTGAAAAGCAGTGTCAACTTCTTTTGCGACTCTAGTCCGTTCTGCACTTCACGGCAAAATCTTGTAACCTCTGGAAGCTTTCCTAGACTCAAAGATCTTAGTTGAGCAAACTCTATCTTTTTAATTGCCTTATCGTTCTCAACATCAGCTTCGCCCCCAATTGCAAAGATTTCTTCCATCTTTTTGCAATTAATAGCTGCAATCCTCTCAAGTTTGCGAAGGCATTTTGCAGTAGAGAGAGAGAAGATATTACTCAACTCATCACAATTTTCCACTTTTATGGTTTTAAGTTCATTGAAAGAATTTACTGTCAGTCGATCCATACATACCCTCTCTATGTTGATCAAATTGTGAAGAGTAATTGACTCCAAAAGAGGAAAGGGATCGCAAGTTACCCTCTCTGTTAAGTCAACGATACATAACAAGTCAGCATTATCTTGAACAAGGAGATGCTTCAATTGGGAAAAGCCCTCTGTGTCCAATTCGAAAAGAACATTCTTGATACCTTGCAACTTATCCAAACATAAGTACTCAACGTTATTGATGCCCTGCATTTTTTTCGAACAAATGGCCGTAGAATTGAGCTTGAGTTTCAATGTTCTTAAACTTTCATGTTTACCGATCAAAAACTGCGGCCGACTTCGAAACCACTCTTCCGCAACTTGGATGGAAACCTTGACTGACCACCCATCTCCTATTGATATATTGAATCTTTCCAGCTTTTTAGTGAAAAAGCCTTCTGATAAAATATCATCATTTTTAACTTCTATTTCTAAGGTGGTCAGCCGAGGTAAAAGCACGATTTCATCAAGACTAGCATTACTTCTTTCATGATTGGCTCCTTCAACCTCCCACTCAACATAGCAATTATGCATATGCAGTGCTTCTAATCGAGTCAAGCTTGATAAGACATTCGGTGCAATAACTTTTAGTTTGAAGCAATCAGTTAAATCTAACAGCCTTAACTTAGTTAATTGACCTATTTCTTTAGGCAACATTACAATACCAGACTGGACAAAGCTAAGGACTTCTAGATTCTTTAACTTTCCAATAATGGCAACGTCTCCAAACATGCTTCTCTCTAGACACAGTGTTTGAAGATTTTGTAGGAGACTAATTGAATACGGCAATGAAACCAAGCGCATTCCAGAGAAATGTACAACTCGGAGCTTTATCATTCCTGTGAAAAAGTCTTGAGGAACATTTATCTCAAGAAAAGAATCCTTGGAATTCGTAACAGATACAAATTGAAGTTGTGGACACTGCAATCCTTCAGGAAGTTCATGAATACTACTATCTCTAACAGAGATTGCAAAGCATTCTTTTTTTGCATCCTCGTCTGGCCAATCCCACACGTCCTCATTTCTCACCGTAAAAGCATGTTCATCGCGGCATGCAATCGAAATAGCGACATGGCGAACAACATCATGCATGGAAAAATAATTACTACTATCACCCACGAGCAACAAACAAGAGTCTACAAGTTCCCGGACCAATGCATATAGTTTCTTATGTGCATCTTCCAGTTTATAGACTCCTTGAAACATACCCAGACCCATGCAATATTTGAACAAGTCAAGAGTGTAACCAGGATTTGGCATTAGACTCGATAGGAGAAAAATTTTCTTGAGTTTCTCACCTTTCAAATATTTGTAACTTAGCTCAATAGTTGAATATGCCTCTTTCGGCACTCCTTGGAAGTTTTCCGTTGAAGGTTTTCGGAGTTCTTGCAAGGCATTCTCCCATTCAGCCACGCTCTTGATTCTTAGTGCTCTTGCTGTCGTAGTCAAGGCTATCGGTAAACCTCCACATGCCTTTGCTACCTCTACTGCTATAGATTTCAACCTGCGATCTTCAACATCACCATCTGCCATCATCTTAAACATTCTCCAAGCTTCTTCTTCATTTAAAACGCGGATAAGGAAGTTATCTTTGGAGCCCATGCTTAACAGCACATTACTATCTCTTGCTGTCAGCAACACTTTACATCCCTTGTGATCATCTCCAAAAGGAATTCCAATAGTCTCCAAATCAAGAGGTTTCCATAAATTGTCTAAAACAACAAGCATCTTCTTTTCTTTCTTCAACCGTTCATACAGACTACTCGCTCTTCTAGATTCACTCTCTTCGCGCAATGTCAAGCCCAATTTTTCTGCAATTTCTCCTTGAATATATTTTATGTTTGGAGTTTGGGAAACCTCTGAGAAAACCACCAGATCAAAGATGTTGTCGTCCTTGGCTTGCCGAGCAACTTCTTTTACAAGTGTCGTCTTTCCAATGCCGCCCATGCCGTGCACCCCAATGATGCTGACACTCGGATCAGTTAATGCATTTCGTATAGACTTCAAAGTAGACAACCTTGATTCAAATGCCTCGTAACCTCTGTTAGAGTGGAGCCATATATCCTCCGGAATGGTACGGTAGGAGACTTTCGGAAATTTTGTAGCTTCTTCCCTGAGTTCAACAATATCCTTCACCAATGTTGCTGCTTTCTTGCTAAGCTGATAGCGAGTCTTCAGATTAGGACACAATCCCTTAAAGCAATGCTTTGTTGCTGTCTCTTCATCTCCAGCAAGTTTCTCTGCCTCATCAATGATCTTGTTCACTCGTTCAAGCCATTTCTCAACATCCTTTTCAATCTCCTGCCTATTTCTTTTAGCGTCATCAACGCTGTGCAGCATACTCTCACGTTCACCCCTCAGCTTCTCGACTTCTTTCCTGAGATTTTCAAAGTTGCTAGTGTAGTTGCTCAAATAACTGAATTGGCGTCCAATTGGAGCAGCCAACCATTTGGCAACTTCTAAAACAACATTCATAACAATTTCAACCATCTTTAATCCTTTTAATTTTTTTTTTTTTTGGGAGTTGTAAGAAGTAATTACGTGTGAAGCAAAACAAATATAAATAAAACAGACGAGATAACAGCTGGACAATTATTGCTTAGGAAGCGAACTAAATCATTAAACACAAAGTGACCAGAACAAACAGGCGGTAACAAAGGATTTTTGTGATACAAAGACGAAAATAAGAGTGTGAGTTTTTGGATGGAGAAAAAATACAACACGATAACAATTTTTTTTCCCCCTTTTTATGAACACGACGACAAGGGAGAAAGAATTATTCAGTACACAGAGACTAGACAATATTACAACAAACAGATGTAATGTGTTGTTGAGATCAGAAGATTGAAGTAAGAGAAGGGTTGATGGCAAAAGGGAACAAAATTAAGCTGAATCAAACAAGCAACAATGAACACAATTAGGAACAGAAGCAAGTTTGTTGAGATCAAAGGTTGCGAAAATGAAAGGGCTTCTTTGACTTAGAATTAACGAATGGAAAGAGCAAAATTTGATTTGATGGGAAAATTAAAAATGATTTCAACAAGGGGGGAGGGGCTGACGAATAATGGTTTGCCAAAAGTTTAAGGAATGGCATTCTCTTCAACTTCAACAAGCCAAGAATTGCATCTGATAATACTTCTCTTTTCTTTGGGGTTAAACTAACACACTCGAAGAAAGAATAATACAAAGATAGCAAAGTAAAGAAATGTGCGCATAAATCCAAACCTTCCACAGAGAGAAAAGTTAAGTAGAGAAAGTGTAGTCTTTTAATTAACATTAGTTGTAGCAGACAGCCAATGCATGCTACTAAAGTTAAAGTCACTCATCATATGCTTTTACAAATTTTTGTAGGGAAAAGGATACTTAAACCCATGGTTTGCTTAATTAAATGTACATGTAAACTCTCAATATTTGAAAAATGTCACAGAGATCCCTAATTGAACATCAAGTAATCAAATGAAGGAAAAATATTAGTGCTGTCACTATTGTAAAGCAAAGCTAAAGCAGAGCAGTGAAGATAGAGATAAAAACACCTGCTTGCAATCTTTTATGATTTCAAACGATGGAACTTGTGCTGCAATGTCAGTCAAAATGGAGCGTAGATTCATGATTGTAGAGCATACCACTTATTTAGGAATTTAATTAAGCCCTGGAAATTCCAACTCTTAAGGAAGCAAATTTCGCTAATATCGTTTGAGGATACTAAAGTACAAAACAGAGAATATGAGGTGATTGCTTGTTTTAGTATATTCTTATTGCTACATTTTTTTTTTTATTTCTCAGATTTTGATAAGTTGTTCAATAACTGTACAGAATAATAAGTGAATGGGTTGGGGGTTTGTTTTTTAATTGTGTTATGCCCATATTCTTACCAAATCCGATCTCATGGACCATTCTTACCAAACTCGAGCTCAAGGTCCCAGATCCAATAACTTGTCCTAATTCGAATAGGATAAAACAGTACAAGTCTTAATCTTCGTCAAATTCAAATCTTACAAGATAAGGGATTAGTTATCCTAATTCAACTATGCTTCTGACTATTTTCTCTTGTATAAAGAGGTCATCACTCCATAATAAAAAAAGGATCAAAGGTATGCACGAGAAAGTAGGCACATTAGAGGAGGGGGTACAATATCCTCCAAGCCTTTTCTCGTATTCTCTTCTCTTTTCTCTCTTTTACTCGTTATCGTGCTACTCCTGATCTCTGACTTAAGCATCGGAGGGTCTATGCCGGTAACAACGCGGCGACCCCTGATGAGTTATTGTTTTGTAGGATTCCAACCACCGACTCTTCGCTCTCAACAATGGCAATTCCGAGGATATCAAGCTCTCTCATTGCTCGTTCTCCAAGTAAACGAACTCTTTCTCATCTCTTATTGTCGATCCAAATTTTGTCATCAACAAATTAAATTTTTTTTTTTAAATTAATGACTTGTTGATACGATTATTTACTTCAACGAACATAAATAAAGGACTACTGCGAGCTCCTAAAAATAAAACAATTAGAAAAGAAAAGTTTTGATAAAAAATAAATAAATTTCTATCATCGATAAATGCTTCCTTGATTATATTTTGACCTAAATGTTAATTTAATTTCTATATTTTATAAAAATAGCTCGAACGTGGAGCCGTTTAAGTTATTTTTTTTGTATGCTTTTATAATAGTTTTTTTTCCCTATATTGCGTCCCAAGTGGCAATATATATGCCAATTCACTTATGTGAAGTGACAGCAATTTTTGAATAAAAACGTTGTGGAAGCTCCCAACGATAATGCGGCATGTGTAAACATGAGCATGGTCTTAGATGTTACTTCAATTTTGAATTTTGGTGTGACCACAATACTATTCTCTAGTGTCTACGCCTACTTCCTAACGAAATTTTCTGTTGCAAAAATACCTCATGAATAAATTTAATTTATACAAATAAAATGTATTATTCCAGCCACATAAATATATGTGATAAGTTTTGACCAAGAAATCACCCAAAACAATGCTAAAACACACACTCAGATGATCAAGAGCAGATGTCAAACTCAGAGAACAAATGACAGAAACATTTATATATTGTCTTCCAAGTGACAATATATATGCCAATTCACTTATGTACAAATATACAAAATTAGTTTAGTGGCTCTTCATTACCAACTCAATAACTGCAGACCTAATAATCTACAAATTACAAAGAATCATACTGAATGAAGAATCTCGATTTGACTCTTTATATACAAATATATGGTGTCACAAATATCAGCTAACAATCAGCCTTTTGTGCCCTGTTTTAACAAAACTAATTTTACACTCTGTAACTAACTTGCTGTCAAGTACTGCAAGTTATTTCCAGCTGACGTGGCAGCCACAATATCAAGTCCGTAATAGAATTTTAACCACAATTTAATTAACACTATACTCCAATGATGTAAAATTAATTAAAAAATGTTCTCAACAATATTTTAAGTGTTGTCAATAAAGTGTTGTCCAATCAATTCCAATAACACGACAAGTTGGGATAATTTCCCGATAAATTGGAATGATTTTTCAGATAGGTGCATGAGATAGACTCTACGCAACAGGCAAGTTTGAAAATTTCCAAATTCGAATTTTATGCTTACTAATAATAAAGTTGGCAAAAAGATTCGTAAAAAGAATTATGAAGAAGGATGAACAACCTTTATAAAATTCGGAAGTAAATGATAACAATTTTAACAATTATTAATTGTAGCATTAAATGTGATAAAACTTAATTCAGAGCCACGCATTTTTTTTTTGGAGAGAAACTTTTGTGGGGGCACTGAAGTGGGGCGTCCATCCACTAGGGAACTCCCATTGGATAGGTCCATAAATTTTTTATTTCAAAAATATATAAAATTATATAATTTTAATTTGTAGATTCATTGTGGGATCCATGGAACCTCTCTAATAGCAGGTCTTTTTACTCATTAGTAGACTGGCCAGCTGTGGTGGTGCGCCTTTTTCTTATTTTTTTGATACACCGCTTATCATTAGCTTTTCAAAAGATGAGGATAGGCAATGAGAGGATACAAACAAATCCATTTATTAATATAGGAAATTCACAGTACAAACCATTTGTTACTGGGCAACATCAAGCAACGCTTGATACTCAATTTTTCAAAACTATGACAACTTGCAGAAACGCCTTTGTTGTTGTGTATTCAGGGAAAAACTTCATGACAGACTTGATACCAAATAGAGGTGTTATTTTGTAGTGAGTGAAACCAGCGTCCAAGAATAGCCTTTTCCATTCTTTCTCAGTTCTCTCAATTCCTCGAACAGCAACCATCATCAACATGTCGTACAAGAGCTTTGCTTCGATCACTTCAGCTTCATCCTTCTTTTCATTGATCGCAATATCTATTATTATTAACTTTCCCCTCTCATCACTTTTGCTTGCAACAGCTTCTCTTCATTTGTTCAGTATCTTCAGGCAATCCTCATCAACAAATGCATGAAAAATCAACTGTTCGTGCAAGTGTTCACCATCAATTCACCATTACTTCGAAGACTATGAAAATCAACAATTCACCATTACTTAGAAGACTATGAAAAAATCAACTGCCATGCTGCAGGCCATCCATATTATCACTATTAAAGAGACGGGAGACTTACACTTAGGTCCTTATATATTGTTTCTCATATTTGATACTTAGGTCCTTAATTTACTTTTATATCAAACGTTATATTTTTATTGTTCAAACTTTAGTGTTCAAGGATAAACAAATGTGACTTTTTAACGTATAAAATTCATTCCTAACTTATTTACAAACACATCACATTAGACTGTCAGTGAACTTATGATAGTAAAAGAACATAAAAAAATGTGTTTTCTTGAATACAGTTTTATCATTAATCATCAGGATGTTGAGTAGTTAAATAAAATTAGGACCTAAATTATAAAATAATAGATAATAGAGACCGAAGTGCTTTTCCCTAAAAAAGACTATGAAAAATAACCTGCCATGCAAGTCATGACCCACTGACCATTATTAGAAGAGAACTAAAGCATATTACGGCAACCAAATATTCAAAGGCAATTATCATTCTTTCAGCTATGTAACAATATTGAAGCTTACCTTGAAGAAAAAGGCATCAACTTGAGGGATGGACTGAAACATATCACCTGGTATGAATTTCAAGTTCTCAGTGTCCGGCAAGTTGGGAACACCATGTGCGCGGTAAAGCACCGTGCATTTTATGGTGGGAAACACCTCGGATATGACCATGGCAAAGGATCCTGTGCTCCCACCAAACCAAGAATCCCAATCCTTGGAAGATTGGCTTACATTCTTTAACAATCAAGTTTGCAATTTGAGAATCACAGGCCATTGCTTCATTGACAATTTGCTGAATTCAGGGTCTTTTTCAGCATAATCCCAGAAGTTCAGTCCATTATGAGCAGTTTCAAATGTTGCAAGCTCATCATTGCCTCTAAACCAACGACTCAAAAAATAGCATGGATTTACAAAAACAGGGTCGGTCAATGCCAAAACGAGTGGTGTATAACAATAGGACTTGTCTTTCAGTCACATCTTAGAAGGCGATGTGAGTACATATGCTTCTTCTTCTTCTTGAACTTTTGTTGTAGAAAAGAAGCCTGAGTGAACTAACAAGCGCATTAGCCTGAATAGACCGTGTACTTTGGGAGGGTGAATCTCAAGTGCTGAAACCAACTCGGACAAAGTGATGGGCCGTCCATGTTTTTGAATTATCTCCGGAATGTCTAGCTCGACCGCACACCTCAATGACATTGAGCTCACGTAGTTATATATGAGCTTAAACAGGTGACTACTCGCTTGAAGCAACTCTCTTGCTCCCTCATCTTGAATCGGTTCCATACTTCTTGTTTACCAGTAAAATGAAATTAAATTATGTTAACACCAACATAAATAAAGGAAAACAGACAATAAATGAACACATGATCAGAAACTGATTACTTATAAAAGTTTTATTGTAAATAGCCAAGGCTAGCTTGATGTGTTTTGTGATAGTTTTTAAAGCAGGCGATGAGTCCTATTTATAAGTACAGCATAGCGTCAAATTTTAATTTTGGTTTTAAATTTTCAATTTAAATATCAAATCACACTCAACAGTCATCAATAAGACAAAATGCTGCTCTGGCATTGTGTGGAAATTTATTGAGAATATGTATTTGTATTTTTTTTTGGTTAAAGGTAAGGGGTGGACAAAGCCTAAATTCATTTTTTAACCCATTGTCTCTTTGAATTTAAATTCGGATGGTCAGTAAAAAAAATTGCTTGAAAATCAGGCACATGTTTTGGCATCATGGGTCGCACTAGACAATTCTGTATTGATTTTTAGAAAAATAGCATAATGAGTTGTTATTTTGAAGGTATAATTTTGAGTGGAACCCATTAGGAAGAATAGAATTAGATAATTTTCAATTCCTCTTTTGTCGTACGTCTATTTTGATAGAGTTCAGACACAGCGGAACTTCGCTATAGAATAACCTGGTGGTACGCTAGTGCTATTCATCACCATTGTATCATGGGAAACAGAAGCTATTCAAATCCTAAAGCACCCGATAGTAAGAGGCGAATATGTTTTAAGAAAACTGTGGCATCACCTAGGCCTCAGCTTGCATTATAATATTTTGTCTTATTTTATATTGTTATTTCATTGCTGTAATTAATATTTCATCTGTAATGTTTGTTATATTGTAAAGTCCCAATTTGTGATTTTGTTTATTTCATAATCCTCCTATATTGTATATCGCGTATTCTCCCTGCATTAATTAATTCCTATATAGAAGCCACATCCACAAGCTACAAGAAAATTCATGTAAGTAATTCCTGTGTGCGTTGCCTTGTACACAACACCATTGTGCGTCGTTGAATTGTTTGTACTGTATTTATTATTGGATGTGGCTCAGTTTCATTATATATAATTTACATCCGATACAAAAGTTGCAGCCAATAACTCAAGATATGTTTATAATTAAACAAAACTTAAATTTATAGGTATTACTATTGCATTGATGTAAGTTACATATAATATAGTTTAGTATGACTCGGCCTTTCTAAATTAATTAATTTTATAGTCAGTTTTTATTTTATTGTACAAGTTTCAAAGGTAAATTTTTAGGTTTTGTTACGTATGCATGTTTTGGAAATGTTCAAACAAGGAAAGTCCAAAGTGGAATTTTCCAAAAGCAGATAAAAAAAAATTGCATAATCAGATCATTCGATTACAAGACAAGTTCATGCATTAGTAGAAAAGCACCATGATAGCCAGCTGATCAGTATTATTTACCAACTGAAATTAACCATGTTAGTTAATTGGTTAATTAATTTTCACGTCCATCATTTTTTTTTTTTTTTGAATATTCGGCCCCGTCAAAGTGAAGAATTTATTGAAAAGAAAAAATGGAGCGTAATAAAATGTAAGATCAAATTAGGGAGAATACAATGAATCCTTAAAACAGAAAAAGCAGAAGAGCTTATACAAAGCACAATTAAAAAATGACGATGATCAATTGGGACTCAGCATTCATATGTTAATTCACCACATGAACATGAAAAATTATTCAATCCACAAATGCGAAAAGTTCTCTTTTTAAGGAAAAGTATCATCTACATTAGAGATACGAATCGTTAAAAAATTGGACCACATCTGAACTTACTGCATTCATGTTACATATTATATGGAGCTATCAACTAGTTTGGTACATCTAAAGCCATATACTGCTGAACTGATTTTTTTCATTTCGTTGCATAGATGCTATTTCCTTCCCTTTCTAAGTTATGAAAGAAAGGTGTGGAGTAAACCAAATGAAAATAAAACAGAGAAAACAGGACAAACAGAGAGCAAAAGCACAAAAAAACAGAACAAATTTGAATGTTAGATATGAAGCTAACAAAATAAAACAAACAGACCGCAAATGTCCCGTATTAAGCATCAAAGTGTATCCTGAATATGTAATAAAATAAATTTCACACCTAAAATACTCGAAAGTTTCAATAACAACAGCAATAAAAGTAAATTACAAGATAAACTTAATCATCTTTGGCTTAGATACACGAATTGTTTCTCAATTCTTAATTCAGATGAAAAAATGAAGCAAACTCAAAGGTTATTGTGACGTTTTCAAAGCAAAGGAGAAGCCTCCCAGCGCGTAAACTTTTGACAGAAGGAACACCAATTTCACCAGCTCTTATCTGAAGAGCATGTAACCAGCTGAAACAATAAGAACACTTTTCAAAGGCCGTGTAACCGGTTGTACGCGAAATTAGATGACAACCTCTCCAACAGCTGGAAAAGGAAAAAAAATAAAAATCTTATTCATTAATTTGAAAAGACTTCTATATCATGAAATTTATTAAACTAATGCTTAATGAATTTTTTGACAATTAATTGAAAATGATTCTCTAACTTTTAAAAAAAAAAAAATAGGACAGTTTCCACATGGGAGATAGCTAGCTAGGTGTATGTTAGTGAGTTATATTGTGTTAATATCATCCCAACGCCGTTGATCATCTCTCTCTCCGTAGATGGCGGCGTCCATAATTCTCCTGTAGTGAAAATCTTCATCTTGGGACAAAAGCTCGTGCATTTGAAGGTGTAATTGGCGGAGCAAAAGCTCGTGAGGCTGTGTAAATCAACCTCTTCTGTTGGATTTGTTGCTCCATCTTCGTCGGTTGTGACCAGCTCCGTCATTACTCCGCATCCAAGTACATTCAGTCGTACGAGTCGAACTAGACTTTTTGGCACGGAGGATGTTAGTAAGTTGATCAATTTCTCTCTGCTTGATCCGAAAAGACACCGATGCTGACGGTAATAGAATTAACAGATTTTGACAATAATCCACAAGAGATTCAGGATACTGCAAAATGGAGTCCAGTTTAGAGTTTGGTTTCCACATGTGCTTCAGATCATTAAGTCCAATCAGCTGCAAAGTTTTGTATCAATGCGAACTTCCCCTCCAAGTATTCTTTATTTTATGAGAATATCTCATTTATATGAATTTAAACTCAGGTTGAGAGTTTCCAGATTGTTAAATCTCTCAAGTAAACCCAACGGCTAGTAGTTTAAGTCTCCCAAAGAGGTGTTGTGAGAAATCGCACTGCAAAATCATCTTCGTTTCTTTTCCACTTAATTCCACGTCCTCCAAGTTGGGGAAGATCTGATCATCATCAACAAGGTCATAGCTAATAAATTCAACTGATAAAACTATTAGTTTAATATTTATAAAACTTTTGGTTTTTGAGAAACAATAAGGTTTCAACTGATAAAAAAAAAAAATTTCTACAAAATGGTTTAATATCTAAGTTCTAGTAACCCTAAGCTAAGAGCTTCAGGGTGATCAGCCGTTGAAAGACAAAACAAGGTAAGATCACTTGATCTGCTGCTGCTCTGTCTTCTGAAATGATCTCATGCAAAGCCATTCAGTAGTATATCTCCAGGTGTTTGAGCTGCTCAAATTTTCTGGCCGTAGAAGCTGAAAATATGTATTTTAATTTGTGATACAATTTACAAAAGTATACCGCAGGATCAATCGTTTTTAAACTTTGAAAGCCAGGAAACATGGCCAGAAGTTCATTGTAATCCCAAATGCCCAATCTTGTCCGCGTGAATCTCACGCAGCTCCAAAGCCTCCAAGTCCAAGTCAGGCAACACTACTAAAGATTAATTATGAGAAGCACTTACTGAAATTCTCTAATTAATTAATACAATGATAAGAGAAAAAGAATGCGTTAACTAGTCTACCGACAGAAATTTGTAAACTCTGGAAGCTTTCGTAGACTTAATATCTTAATTGACCAAATGTTGAGCAACCAGTGAAGCAAAACGACAGATGTTATGTGCGTTTTGGCGGTCAAATAACTTAAGCAAAACGACACAAAGAATCTGCGATATACTGATTCTGCTTGATCAAACGACAAGATCTATGCCGTTTTGGGTTTAATGAAACATGAGCATTGCACGTGAGTTATAATGACGTGTGAAGTTTGTTAGATGCCGTTATGGCATATGCGCATTTCTGGGCAAGTTTCTGGGTTCGTTATAAAGACTGTTTTTTACAGCTTGTTCTGTGGTAACAAGAGAGAGAGATCTAGAGTATTTGAAAAGAGAGAGTGATCTTGTTCCTTGTTAGAGTTGCTGCTGACATGTATTTGATGATGATGATGTGTCCAATAAGAGCTAGCTGGATTTGTGAGCTTGGAAGTTAACTAACATTTGCTGACGTGTCACGGCTGTTACTCAAAACTCGCGTGCATTAGTGAAGGAACAGATGGCATCTTATGATTGGTTCATAGCTTACAATTGGTATCGATTCTGTTATTAGATCTGCAGGTTGTTATCAGACTCAATGCATGTATAAATTGAGTTGATGAGCTTAGATTTGTATCGAGACTTCCAATCAATTAAAATCTGTTTGTTCTAGATCTTTCACATCCAATTTTTCTCTTTTATTTTTCTTGAGAAACAAACAAGTTCATCCTGTTTGTTCCATTAAAATCTGTTTGTTCTATTAAAAACAAACAAGATTTGTATCGAGACTTAAAATCAATTAAAATCTGTTTGTTCTAGATCTTTCACATCCAATTTTTCTCTTTTATTTTTTTTGAGAAACAAACAAGTTCATCAATTTTAACATGGTATCAGAGATAATGAATATGTCAAATCAAAGCGCTCCAGCCTCTGCTTCTATCACTTTCAACTTCATTCAACCTGTCAAACTTGACAGATCTAATTACCTTGTATGGAAAGCTCAAGTGAGTGCTTCAATCATTGCTAAAGGCCTTGAAAGCTTCATCAATGGTGATAGTGTGTGTCCAGCTCGTTATCTTATTGAATCAGCTGGAGAATCTAGCAGATCAACTAATTCAATCTCACAGAGACCAGAGAATCCATAGTATGTAACTTGGAAGAAACCGATAAGCTTCTACAGAGCGGGATGTTCTCTTCAATGGTGGATAATGTTCTTATTATGGTAATTCATGCTGAAACCTCTCTTGAACTGTGGAAGATGCTTGCAGACATATTCATGTCACAGTCAAAAGCAAGGTATATGCCTTTAAAGATGCAGATCCAATCAATGAAGAAAGGAAACCTCTCAGTGAGTGACTACTACAACAAGGTGAAGAAAATTGCTGACAGCCTGGCTATTGGAGGTAATCCACTGCCTTCTGAAGAACTGATTATGCACTTGCTTACTGGCCTAGATGATAGCTATGAATCTCTTGTGACAAATATACTTACTAGACTTGAAAAAGAAGAGATGACCGTTGAGGAAGTTTATTCTTTGATGCTTAGTCATGAGACTAGAATTGAGATGAGTAGAGGAAAGTTACAAACTGAAGTGTTGCATGATATGAGTGCTCAATTTGCTCAAAAAAGTCAGAATTAAAGTAAGGCTGGCTTTAATAATCAGAAAAATGGTAACTCTGGAAATTTTGGAAATTATGGTGGAAATAGAAACATGAATGTCACTGATTTTAATGCTGCTAGGAACAAGGATATTGTCTATCAAATTTGCTTTATTCCTGGACATGGAGCATACAAGTGCAAAAATCGATTTAATTAAGGTTTTGTTCCTAGAAACAAAGTCTTTGGAGGCTTTAGACCTAGAGGAGGTCAGAACTATAGGTTTTCTGGTGGAAATGAGCAGAATGGCTTTGGCAGAGGTTTTGGTTTTATCAATGGTGCTGTTTTTGGTTCTGGTTTTGGACCTTCTTATCCCAGGCAAAATGGACCTTTTGATGGATATGTTGCCTATCAGCATCCAACTTCTGTATATCCTCAATGCTATCCTGAGGTTCCATGTGTTAATGGAATGTATAATGGAGTTTTTCATAGGGCTGCAGCTAAAAATATGCATACTAATAATGCTGGTTTTCTTCACATTGTTGGTTTTGCATCAACTCCTGTACCCAATTATAATAGTGTCGCTGATTCAGCCTGGTATATTGATTCAGGAGCTACTAATCATGTCAATCAAGATGCAGGTATTTTCTCTAAATGCTCAACCCATCTTGGCACTGAAAAATTATATATAGGAAATGGTTTGGGGTTGAATATTCATAATATTGGGACTGCTGTTATTAAAACTATGACTGCCTCACCTTTTTATCTCCATAATGTTTTGCACGTGCCTGCTATTACCAAAAATCTTCTCAATGTCTCAAAATTGCTTGCTGATAATAGTATTTTCATTGAATTCTATGATGATATTTGTTTTGTCAAGGCCAAGAATACAGGGATCATATTGCTCAAAGTGATTGCTAGAGGAGGCTTGTATCAAGATGAAAACTTAAGTGCAGTCTGTAATGATTCTGGTCTGTCATCTTTTGTTTCTGTTTCCAGTTTGTCAAAATATGTTGTCAGTTCAATAACTAGTCCAGTGTCTATGTTTACTCAACTTAGTTCATCTGATGTTGTCAATTCTCCAGTGTCTGTAAACAATTTCAAGTTTAATAAAAAAAAATTCATTAGCTCTTATTGTTTCTTCAAACAAATCAATTTACTATAATCTGCTGCATAAGAGAATGGGGCATGCAACTGCTCATGCTCTCAAACAGATCATTTAAAAAGTTTAGATGCAACACATCCTATAGAGAGAAATTCAAAACCCACATTTTGTGATGCATGCCAGTTTGGTAAATCTCATCTGCAACAGTTCCCTTCTGTTGAAACTACCACCACACAACCCTTAGAATTACTTCATTCTGACCTTTGGGGGCCAGCTCCCATTTCTTCATCACAAGGTTATCATTATTACCTTTCAATTCTAGATGATTACACCAGATTTACTTGGATCTTTCCGCTCACAACCAAATCAGACACCTTATCAGTATTCATTAGCTTCAAATCTATGATTGAAAATAGCTTGAATCTAAAAATAAAGTGCATCCAAACAGACTGGGGGGTGAATTCAGATCATTTGTGTCATATTTGTCAGAACAAGGTATCCAATTCAGATATCCATGTCCCTATATCCATCACCAAAATGGTAAAATAGAGAGGAAACATAGACACATTGTTGAGACTGGTTTGACTCTTCTTGCTCAAGCTCATTTACCATTGAAATTTTGGTGGAATGTTTTTCACACAGCTACCTTTCTCATTAACAGACTTCCCTCACCTGTTTTAGATAACAAATCACCATTTGAAAAGCTTTTTCATAAGAAACCTAATTGTTCTATCATGAGGGTCTTTCGTTGTTCTTGTTATCCATATCTCAGGCCATATAATCATCACAAACTTGATTTTAGAAGTAGCAGATGTGTGACCACAAAGGTTATTTGTGTCTTCACTACTTTGGTAGAGTTTATATTAGTAATCGTGTTGTGTTTGATGAGTCCTTTTTTCCATATCAGTCAGGAGTTAATTTCTCTTCAGTGTCTAATTCTTGTGTCTCTAAAGAGTGTGATTCTTCTATTACTCCAATCATACTCATCAGACTGCTGCACAACTTGATACATCTCCCTATCAGTCACCTGCTGCAGCAATAGATTCATCTTCTAACTCATCCTTATCAGATAGCCTATCTTTTTCAATTCATCAGCCTAGTGCACATGACTTATCTTCATCACCAGATCACCATCCTCATCAATTAACTCCACCACCTCAACCTATCACTGGTCATCATATGATCACCCGATCTAAAGCAGGCATTTTCAAGCCCAAAGCAGTCTATGTAACTCATTGCTTACCTCACACCTCATAACCTACTTCAGTCATAGAAGCCCTTAATGATCCAAGATGGTTTCAAGCTATGAAGGAAGAGTATCAAGCATTAATTGATAACCAAACTTGGACTCTTGTTCAACCAGCGTATCCAGTTAAAGTTGTAGGTAACAAACGGGTGTAGAGTCAAATACAACCCTGATGGAACAGTTTCCAGGTATAAAGCCAGGTTAGTGGCTAAAGGATTCCATCAAATTCAGGGAATTGATTATACAAAGACTTTTAGCCCAGTTGTTGAAGCATCAACTGTTAAAGTGGTTTTTAGTTTGGCAGTAGTGAATCACTGGTGCTTGAGACAAGTTGCTATTAAAAATGCTTTCCTCTATGGATATTTGATTGAAGAAGTTTACATGGAGCAGCCAGAGGGCTTTCTGGATCAGCCTAAGCCTAATCATGTTTGTAAGCTACAGAAAGCACTTTATGGCCTTAAGCAGACTCCTCGAGCATGGTTTGATAGGTTGAAGCTAGCTCTGACTCAACAATGGGGTTTCTAGAACTCACAGTCAGATACTTCTTTATTCTTCAAAAACACTCAAGGTCATCTCTTACTTGTGCTTGTATATGTAGATGATATTATTGTGACAGGTTCAAATCCTCATCTTATTCAACAAGTTGTTACTAATCTACAATCAACTTTTCCACTCAAGGACCTTGGAGTTACTTTCTTGGTATTCAAGTGACTCAAAACTCTTCTGGTTTACATCTTTCCCGGTCAAAATATATTACTGATCTCCCGAACAAAGTTCATATGAAAGACTGCACACTATGTTCAACTCCAATGGCAGCAGGCATTGCTTTGACTAAGCAAGATAGTGAACCCTTTACTGATATAACTTTATACAGAAGTACCATTGGAGCTCTGCAATATGCTACCTTGACCAGACCAGATATAGCCTTCCAGTCAATAAACTCAGTTAGTTTTTACAAGCTCCAACAGTGAATCACTGGCAGGCTTGTAAAAGGATACTTAGATATCTAAAGGGTACTCTGCATATGGGATTTCAGTTTTATAATCATGGTCCTCTGCATATTGATTATTTCAGTGATGCAGACTGGGCAAGTGACAAGGATGATCGCAGACCAGTAGCAGGTTATTGTGTCTATCTTGGTCCTAACTTAGACTCCTGGTGCTCAAAGAAACAGGCTGTTGTTTCAAGGTCTAGCACAAAATCTGAGTACAGGGTATTAGCTATGGCAGCTTCTGAAGTATTATGGATCAGGTCTCTGCTGACAGAACTTGGCATCACTTTATCTTCAACACCAACGCTTTGGTGTGACAACCAAAGTGCAGCAGCTTTTTGAGCTTGATGTTCATTTTCTAAGAGAGAAGGTTGCCAACCACAGCTTTCAAGTAAGCTATATTTCCAGTTCAAACAACACTGCAGATATTCTTACGAAAGCATTAGCTCATCACCCCTTTCATTATCTTCGTGACAAGCTCAACCTCACTTCACTAGGCTGAGCTTGAGAGGGGATGTTAGAGTTGCTGCTGACATGTATTTGATGATGATGATGTGTCAAATAAGAGCTAGCTGGATTTGTGAGCTTGGAAGTTAACTAACATTTGCTGACGTGTCACGGCTGTTACTCAAAACTCACGTGCATTAGTGAAGGATCAGATGGCATCTTATGATTGGTTCATAGCTTACAAATGGTATCGATTCTGTTATTAGATCTGCAGGTTGTTATCAGACTCAATGCATGTATAAATTGAGCTGATGAGCTTAGATTTGTATCGAGGCTTAAAATCAATAAAAATCTGTTTGTTCTAGATCTTTCTCATCCAATTTTTCTCTTTTATTTTTCTTGAGTAACAAACAAGTTCATCAATTTTAACATTCCTTGTTGTGATCTCTGTAAATCTCTGTGTAAAGATTCTTGAATCAATCAATAAAGCTGATTGATTTGTTCCTCTCGTGGATGTAAGCTAATGCAAATTAGTTGAACCACGTAATTAGCTGTGTTCTGTGGTTCTTGGGTGTTTCGATCTTGTTTTGATAGCTTCTCTTTAATCATCATTTGGTTCTGATTCAGATTTTTTATTAACTATTCTAGATCATCATTTGAACGTCCTGTTGTTTCTGAATTGAAGATCTTGGGCAGCGTTTGAAGTGCTTGGTTGCACAGCTCTTCACTCACTACACCAAACTCTATCGTCTCATGAATTGCATTGATATTGTTGTTAACATCGGCATTTCCACCAATTGCAAAAATCTCTTCCATCTTTTTGCAGTTAATAATTGCAACCTTTCAAGTTTGGAAAGGCATTTTTGCGTAGAGAGAGCCAGAAGATATATAACTCAACTCATCACAATTTTCCACTTTTATGGTTTTAAGTTGATTGAAGATAACTCCCCTTTCAGTCGATCCATACATATCCTCTCCAAGTTATTCAAATTGTGAAAATGAAGTCACTTCAAAAGAGGAAAGGCATCACAAGTTACCCTCTCCATTGAGTCAACGATACGCAGCAAGTCCGGATTATTTTGAACATGAAAATGCTTCAATTGTGAAAAACCCTCTGTGTCTAATTTAGAAAGAACATTCTTGACACCTTGCAACTTGTCCACACACAAGGATCCAACATTCTTGATGCCCTGCAATTTGTAAGCTCTGCAAGCTTTCCTAGACTTAAGAGATCTTACTGCGCCATTTTTGTGCAACACTGGGGACACCTATTTGTTGATAAATACTATTTCTTTCCTTTCTAAGTTAAGAAAGATAGATGTGAAGCAAACCATGAATGAAAACAGAGAAAACAGGGCAAACAGAGAGCAAAGACTCAAAAAAAAAAAAAGAAATTTGAAAGTTAGATATGAAGCAAACAAAATAATTCAAACAGATCACAACAGATGTGGTATTCTAACCATCGAATTAAAGTGTTTCCCGAATATCTAATACAGCAAATTTCACATCTAAGATACTCGAAATTTTTAACAACAACCACAATAAAAGTAAATTACAGGACAAATTTAATCATCTATAGTATAGATATATAATTCTTGATTCTTAGATGATAAATTGAAGGAAATAATACAATGGGGATGGTAACATTTTCAAAGCAGTAGTGAGAGAGTGAAGTAAAGCAAAGGAGAAGCCTCTCAGCATGTGTAAACTTTTGACAGAAGGAACACCACCTTCACCAGAAAACCAACTCTTTTGTGAAGAGCATGTAACCAGCCGAAAAAGTAAGAACACTTTTCATAAGTCACGTCTCCAGTCGTACACGATATGAGATGACGATCCCTCCAACAGCTGGGAAAAAGAAAATAATTCTGATTCACTAATTTGACAAGACTTTTATATTATGAAATTTATTAAACTAATGATTAACGAATTTTTGACAATTCATTGAATGTGATTCTCTAACTTCTGCGAGAATTAATACTAATGTCATTATTAAGTAGGATTGGTTTCCACATTTTGTTAAAAATTGCAGATTTATATAGTAAAATTTTTGCATAAGAGATTGCTAGCTAGGTGTGTTTTAGTGAGTTAACCATACCTTTTCGTCATGTAATTGTTGTATGGTCGTGTTAAGGTCGCCATCATCCCAACGAAGTTGATCATCTCTCTCTCCGTATATGACCCTTACTCTCGGCGGAGTGCATAATTCTCCTGTAGTGAAGATCTTCATCTTGGGACAACCGGTCACCTCTAAATCTTGTAAAGATGGGAATTTGACGGTGTAATTGGCAGAGCAGAAGCTCGTGAGACTATCTAAATCAACCAGAGAGATACCCTTCAATTTGGGGAAAACAATCTCGTCTTTCGGATTTGCTGCTCCGTCTTCGTCACTTATGACCACCTCTGTCATTGCTCTGCATCCAAATATATTCAGCAGTAGGAGTCCCACTAAACTTTTTGCTACGGAGGATGTTACTAAGTTGATCAATTTCTCGCACTTGCAAACGCGCAGATGTGTTAGATTCCGAAAAGATACCGATGCTGATGGCAATAGAATTAACAGATTTTGACAATAATCCGCAGCTAGAGTTTCAAGATACTGCAAAATGTGTTCCAATTTGGGGTTTGGTTTCCACAGGTACTTCAGATCATTAAGTCCAGTCAGCCGCAAATGTTTTATCAATGCGAGATTCTCCACATGTTTCTCCAAGTATTCATCATTTGATGAAAATATTTCTTTGTATGAACATGCTTGCAGTCGGAGTTTTTCCATACTGGGAAATCTTTGAAGTAAAACAAGCGGAAAACACTCTGAGTCATCCACAACAACCGTTGCTATTTTTAGGCAGCCAAAGAGGTGTTGTGGGAAATCGCCTTGCAAAATCATCTTCACGTCCTTTCCCCATAAAGAAAGTTCCTCCAAGTTGGGGAAGATCTGGTCATCATCAACACGATAAAAGCTAACAAATTCATTTGATGTTCTCTCAAGCAATTGTGTTCAAAAAGCATGCAAAACTAACAAAAATGAGATATTATTTAAGTTGTGCCCAACGAAATTTCAAAGCAGAGATTCATTATTTATCATGCATTTGCTCTAAATAAAAGTATAGAGTTCATCCATTATTGATTTTAAATCAGTATCGTTAAAATTTGCATTCAAACTTTGTGAAAGATATAATACCTTTTCGAACGAGAATAGGGGCACTTGTGCTGCAGGGATACTAAGTTTATCATTCTCATTATTCAAGAATAATTCTGAACTGAACAGCTTTATTTCACCATAACTTCTCGCGTCCAATATTTTTAGTGCCGGCCATTCCGAAGTATGCATTCCAGGGTAAAAATATTTAAGTTCTGGTAGGCATATGAGGATCAAAGTGGTCAACCGTGGAAAGACAAAACAAGGGGGGGTCACTTGATCTGCTTCTGCTCTGTCTTCGCAAATGATCTCCTGCAAAACCATACCATCCTGTATCTCTAGGTGTTGTAGCTGCTCAAAGCTTCGGATCATAGATGCTGAAAATATGTATTTTAGTTTGTGACATTCCCACAGTATCAATCTTGTTAAACTTTGAAAGCCAGGAAACATGGCCGGAAGTTCATTGTAATGCCAAATCTTGTCCACATTAATGTTACGCAGCTCCAAAGCCTCCAAGTTAGGCAATACTACCTGAAAATAAATTTCTCGTTAGACAATTAATATCCATATGAGAAGCAATTACTGAAATTTACTTCGTTGATTTCAAATTAATAAAATGATAAGAGAAAAGAATGTGTTAGCTAGCCTACCTTCTCGTTGAAAAGCTGTGTCGAAGTATCAAGCTCGTCCTCTTCGGACTCTCGTCTGTTTGGTGACGCCAGAGGAGTCTTCACTTCACGGCAAAAATTTGTAACCTTTGGAAGCATTCCCAGACTCAAAGATTTTAATTGAGCAAACTCTATCGTTTCAATTGCATTTTTGTTGTCTACGTCAGCTTCTCCACCCATTGCAAAAACTTCTTCCATCTTTTTGCAATTAATAACAGCAATCCTCTCAAGTTTGGGAAGGCATTTTGTAGTAGAGAGCCAGAAGATATTACTCAACTCATCACAATTTTCCACCTTTATGGTTTTAATTTCATTGAAAGACTCTACTTTGAGTTGATCCATACATATCCTCTCCATGCGAATCAAATTATAAAGAGTAAGTGACTCCAAAAGAGCAAAGGCATCATAAGTTACCCTATCCGCTGACTCAACGACACACAGCAAGTCGGGATTGTTTTGAATATGGAGATGCTTCAACTGTGAGAAGCCCTTTGTGTCCAATTCGAAAAGAACACTCTTGACACCTTGCAACTTGTCCAAACACAAGTATTCAACGTTATGGACGCCTTGCAATTTCTTCGAGCAAATAGGCTTAGAACTAAGCTTGAGCTTCAGTGTTCTTAAACTCTCAAGTTTACCGATCAAAAAGTGCGGCTGACTTCTAAACCAATTTTCCATAAGATAAAAGGGAGGACTGAATGACCCATCTCCTATTGATATTTTGAAACTTTCCAGCTTTTTAGTTAAAAAGCCTTCAGATAAAACATCATCATTTCTAACTTCTATTTCTAAAGTGCTCAGCCGATGTAAATGCACGAATTCATCAAGGCTGGCACTCCTTCTTTCACTACCTTGTGTTTCGACCTCCCACTCAACATTGCAGTTATGCATATACAGTGCTTCTAATCGAGTCAAGCTTGATAAGAGATTCGCTGCGATAACTTTTAGTTTGAAGCAATCGGTTAAATCTAACAACCTTAGCTTAGTTAACTGGCCTATTTCTTGCGGCAACAGTACTATACCAGACTGGACAAAGCTAAGGACTTCTAGATTCTTCAACTTTCCAATAATGGCAACGTCTCCAAACATGCTTCTCTCCAGACACAGTGTTTGAAGATTTTGTAGGAGACCAATTGAATCCGGCAATGAAACCAACCGCATTCCAGAGAAATGTACAACCCGGAGCTTTCTCATTCCTGTGAAAAAGTCTTGAGGAACATTTATCTCAAGAAAAGAATCCTTGGAATTCGTGATAGATAGAAATCGAAGTTGTGGACAGCGCAATCCTTCAGGAAGTTCATGAATACTACTATCTCTAACAGCGATCGCAGAGAATTCTTTTTGCGCATCCTCGTCTGGCCAATCCCACACATCCTCATTTCTCACCATAAATGCATGTTCGTCTCGGCATGCAATTGAAATAGCAACATCGCGAACAACATCGTGCATGGAAAATTTAAAATTATTACTGCTATCCTCCAAAAGCAACAAACAAGAGTCTCTAAGTTCATGGATCAATGCATATAATTTCTTTTGTGCATCTTCCATCTTATATACTCCTTGAAACATACCCAAACCCATGCAATATTTGAACAGGTCAAGAGTATAACAAGGATTTTGCATTAGACTACAGTGTAGAAAAATTTTCTTGAGTTTCTTACCTTTCAAATACTTGTAACTTAGCTCAATGGTAGAATAGGCCTCTTTCGGCACCCCTTCGAAGTTTTCTGTTGAAGGCGTTCGGAGTTCTTGCAAGGCATTCTCCCATTCAGGCACACTCTTATTTCTTAGTGCCTTTGCTATTGTAGTTATGGCAATCGGTAAACCTCCACATGCCTTGGCTACCTGTGTTGCAACAGATTTCAATCTACGGTCTTCAACATCACCGTCCGCCATTATCTTAAACAATCTCCAAGCTTCTTCTTCGTTTAAAATGCGAAGAGGGAAGTTGTTTTTGGATCCCATGCTTAACAGTACATTAAGATCTCTTGTTGTCAACAACACTTTACATCCCATATGATCATCTCCATAAGGAATTCCAATATTAGTCTCCAAATCAAGAGCTTTCCATATGTTGTCTAAAACAATAAGGATCTTCTTTTCTTTCTTCAACTGATCATGTAGACTACTCGCTCTTCTAGATTCACTTTCTTCACGCAATGTCAAGCCCAATTTTTCTGCAATTTCCCCTTGATTATTTTTTATGTTTGGAGTTTGGGAAACCTCTGAGAAAACCACCGTATCAAAGATGTTGTCTTCCCTGGCTTGCCGAGCTACTTCTTTTGCAAGTGCCGTCTTTCCAATACCGCCCATACCGTACAGCCCAATGATGCTAACATTTGGATCAGTTAATGCATTTAGTATAGACTTCAAAGTAGAGGCCCTTGATTCAAAGGCCTCGTAACCTCTGTTAGAGTTGAGCCATATATCCTCCGGAATGGTACGGTAGGAGACTTTCGGAAATATTGTAGCTTCTTCCCTGAGTTCAACAATATCCTTCACCAATGTCGCCGCTTTCTTGCTGAGCTGATAGCGAGCCTTCAGATTAGGACATAAGCCGTTAAGGCAATGCTTTGTTGCTGTCTCTTCATCTCCAATAAGTTTCACTGCCTCATCAATGATCTTGTTCACCCGTTCAAGCCATTTCTCAACATTCTTTTCAATCTCCTGCCCGCTTCTTTTAGCCTCATCAACGCTGTGCAGCATGCTCTCACTTTCACCCCTCAGCTTCTCGACTTCTTTCTTGAGATTTTCAAAGTTGCTAGTGTAGTTACTCATGTAACTTAATTGGCGTCCAATTGGAGCAGCCAACCACTTGACAATTTCTAAAACAACATTCATAACGATTTCAACCATCTTCAATCTTCTACACTTTTTTTTTGTTGGAGTTTTAAGAAGTAATTAGGAGTGAAGCAAAACGAATATAAATAAAACAGACAAGACAACAACTGGACAATTATTGCTTAGGAAGCGAACTAAATCATTAAACACAAAGTGATCAGAACCAGCAGGCGGTAACAAAGGATTTTTGTGATACAAAGACGAAAATAAGAGATGAGTTTTTGGGTGGAGAAAAAAATACAACACGATAACAATTTTTATTTTCTTTTTATGAACACGATGACAAGGGAGAAAGAATTATTCAATACACAGAGACTAGATAATATTACAACAAACAGATGTAATGTGTTGTTGAGATTGGAAGATTGAAGAAAGAGAAGGGTTGATGGCAAAAGGGAACAAAATTAAGCTGAATAAAAAAAGCGACAATGAACACAATTAGGAATAGAAGCAAGTTTGTTTGAGATCAAAGGTTGCAAATAATGAAAGGGCTTCTTTGATTTAGAATTAACGAATGAAAAGAGCAAAATTTGATTTGATGGGAAAATTAAAAATGATTTCAATAAGGGGGGAGGGGCTGAAGAATAATGGTTTGCCAAATGTTTACGGAATGACATTCTCTGCAACTTCAACAAGCCAAGAATTGCATCTGGTAATACTTCTCTTTTATTTGGGGTTAAACTAACACAATCAAAGAATGATAATACGAAGATACCAAAGTAAAGAAATGTGCGCATAAATCCAAACCTTCCACAAAGAGAAAGTTAAAGTAGAGAAAGTGTAGTCTTTTAATTAGCATTAATTGTGGCAGACAGCCAATGCACGCTACTAAAGTTAAAGTGATTCATCATATGCTTTTACAAAATTTCTTTAGGGAAAAGGATACTTAAGCCCATGGTTTGCTTAATTAAATGTACATGTAAACTCTCAAGATTTAAAAATGTCACACAGATCCCTAACTGAACATCAAGTAATCAAATGAAAGAAAAATATTTGTGCTGTCACTGTTGTCAAGCAAAGCTAAAGCAGAGCAATTAAGATAGAGATACAATAACTGCTTGCAGTCTTTTATGATTTCAACCTATGGAACTTGAGCTGCAATGTCAGTCAAAATGGAGCATAGAAAGATCATGATCCCCTGTAGAGCATACCACTTATTTAGGAGTTTAATTAAGCCCTGGAAATTCCAGCTCTTAAGGAAGCAAATTTTACTAATATCATTTAAGGATACTAAAGTACAAAACAGAGTATATGAGGTGATTGCTTGTTTTATTATATTCTTATTGCTGCATTTTTTTTATCTCTCACATTTTGATAAGTTGTTCAATAACTGTACAGAATAATGTGTATGGGTTGGGAGTTCTTTTTTTATTGTAATTTTTTTAATTAATGACTTGTTGATACGATTATTTGCTTAAACGAATATAACTACAGGACTAGCTACTGGCAGCTCCTAAAAATAAAACAAAAACAAAATAAAAGTTTTGATAAAAAAAGTAAATAAATTTCTACTATAGGTAAATGCTCCTTTTGATTATATTTTGACCTAAAAGTTCAGTTAATTTCTATATTTTATAAAAATAGCTCAACGCAAGGCAGTGGGGCCGTTTAGGTTATTTTTTTGTATACTTTTACAATAATACTCTTACTTATAATGTTGACTAATGGAACATGTTGGTCGAGGCAACAGTATTGGTAAAATTGTTTTAAGTGTCTATTAGGTTTCAAGTGCTTCTGAGAAGCAAATTTGCGACTTTTAGGTTTCAAAGCTGGGGTTTTAGGGAGCTCTCTAGTGTGATATATTATCAAAATAAAAAAAATAAAAAGAAGCAAATTTGTGACGTTTAGGTTTCAAAGCTGGGGTTTTGGGAGCTTTCTAGTGTGATGATATATATGGCGTCAAAACAAGAGAGAATGGAAAGGACGATAATTTAGGCTTTTCATTTCTTGTACTTTGTGATTTAGGTGTAAGTAAACTTTTCAATGCCATTTGGGCTTGGAATCCAATTGTATACTCATGCCTTTAACATATGTTAAGGGAATGAGTTTTGAGTCTCATGGAGCACATTCCCTTTTGACTAAGCATTGATTTTTCTCTACAAATTACTAGAAGTACATTTCTGAACTTAATGCTTAACAAGCCTATTGTATATATTTGTGGATAAAAAACATTTTTTCCTAAAAATATTTTTTCCTAAAATTAATGATAGGAGTATTTAAGTATTTTTTAAAATATAAAGACTAAAAAGACATTTATCCTTTCTACTTCCAAATGACAGAAGCATGTATATTGTCTTCCAAGTGACAATTAATATATATATGCCAATTCACTTACGTGAAGTGACAGCAATTTTTGAACAAAAACGTGTTGAAGCTCCTAACGATAAAGTGGCATGTATAAACATGAGCGTGGTCGATCGTAGGAATGAAATATTTAGTATTGCTTCAATTTTGAATTTTGGTGGGACCCACAATATTATTCTCTAGTGTCTACACCTACTTCCTAACAAAATTTCCTGTTACAAAAATACGTTATGAATAAATTTAACTTATATAAATAAAATGTATTATTCCTGCCACATAAATGCATGTGATAAAATTTGACCACAATTTAATTAACACCATACTTCAATAATGTAAAACTAATAAATTAACAAGATATGCACACCAAACTTTGCACAAATAAGGATCTTTTTGCAATATTTATCAAATTTTTGTAATATTATTAATTTTAGATAATTGGACAATTTCTCCTTAAGAATATTCATTGTTGTCCAGTCAATTCCAATAACACGACAGGTTGTTGGGATAATTTCCCGATAAATTGCGTTAGAATCTACGCGAGAGAGAAGTTGGAAAAATTCCAAATTCGAATTTTATGCTCACTAATAATAAAAGCTGGCAAAAAGATTCGTAAAAAGAATTATGAAGAAAGAAAGATTAACAACTTTTGTAAAATTAGGAAGTAAGGGATAACAATTTTAACAATTATTAATTGTGGCATTAAATATGATAAAACTCAATTTAGAGCCACGCATTTTTTTTTTTGGAGAGAATCTTTTGTGGAGTACTGAGATGGGCGTCTATCCACTTGGGGACCTCCCATTGGACAGGTCCATAAATTTTTTATTTCAAAAATGTATAAAATTATATAATTTTAATTTGTAGATTCATTGTGGGATCCATGGAACCTCTCTAATAGCAGGTCTTTTTACTCATTAGTAGACTGGCCAGCTGTGGTGGTGCGCCTTTTTCTTATTTTTTTGATACACCGCTTATCATTAGCTTTTCAAAAGATGAAGATAGGCAATGAGAGGATACAAACAAATCCATTTATTAATATAGGAAATTCACAGTACAAACCATTTGTTACTGGGCAACATCAAGCAACACTTGATACTCAATTTTTCAAAACTATGACAACTTGCAGAAACGCCTCTGTTGTTGAGTATTAATTTAGGGAAAAACTTCAATGACAGACTTGATACCAAATAGAGGTGTTATTTTGTAGTGAGTGAAACCAGCATCCAAGAATAGCCTTTTCCATTCTTTCTCAGTTCTCTCAATTCCTCGAACAGCAACCATCATCAACATGTCGTACAAGAGCTTTGCTTCAGTCACTTCAGCTTCATCCTTCTTTTCATTGATCACGATGTCTATTATTATTAACTTTCCCCCTTCATCACCTTTGCTTGCAATAGCTTCTCTGCATTTCTTCAGTATCTTCAAGCAATCCTCATCAACAAATGCATGAAAAATCAACTGTTCGTGCAAGTGATCACCAATTCACCATTAATTAGAAGACTATTTATGAAAAATCAACTGCCATGCTAGTGATCACCAATTCAACCGCCATGCAAGTCACTCATTCAACACCATTAATTAGAAAACTAAAGCATATTTCAGCATCCAAATATTCAAAGGCATTTATGTACATGTGTCACCATTGAAGCTTAATTACCTTGAAGAAAAAGGCATCCGCTGGAGGGATAAACTGAAACATATCACCGGCTATGAATTTCAAGTTCTCAGTGTCCGGCAAGATAGGAACAACGTGTGGGCGGTCCAGTACCGTGCATTTTATGACGGGAAATGCCTCGGATATGATCCTGGCAAAGGATCCTGTGCCCCCACCAACATCAACCAACGAACCCAAGCCTTGGAAAATTGGCTTACAGTCTTTAACAATCAAGTTTGCCATTTGAGAGTCACAGGCCATTGCTTCATTGAACAAGTTGCTGAATTCAGGGTTTTTTTCCGCATAATCCCAGAAGTTCAGTCCATCATGAGCAGTTTGAAATGTTGCAAGCTCATCATTTCCTCTAAACCAACGACTCAAAAAATAGCATGGATTTACAAAAACTCGGTCAGTCAATGCCAAAACGAGTGGTTTATAACAATAGGACTTGTCTTTCAGGAACATCTTAGAAGATGGTGTGACAACATATGCTTCTCCATAGGATTCTTCTTCTTCTTCCTGAACTTTTGTTGTAGAAAAGAAGCCTGAGTGAACTAACAAGCGCATTAACCTGAATAGACCGTGTACTTTGAGAGGGTGAATCTCAAGTGCTGAAACCAACTCAGAGAAAGTGATTGGCCGTCCGTGTTTGTGAATTATGTCCGGAATGTCTAGCTCAACTGCACACCTCAAAGACATTGAGCTCACGTAGTTATATATGAGCTTAAACAGATGACTATTCGCGTGAAGTAACTCTCTTGCTCCCTCATCTTGAATCTGCTCCATATATACTTCAATAACGATTCCTTCTTGTTTACCTGTATATTTAAAATTCAGAGATTAGATGGGTAGATAACAATTTAAATAAATGGAAAACAAATGAATAAAAGAATACAACAGAAACTAACTTTTAAAAGTTAAACTTTTCTTGTAAATGAGAAATTAATGTGTCTGTGATGGAGTTTAAACCAGCCAATGAATCTCTTTTTAAGGACATCGGTTGAAGCACCAAATTTCAATTTTGGTCCAGTATTCTCAATTCAAACATCAAGGTCACACTCTGTATTCAATAAGACAAAGCTGCAGGCTGCAAGAATTAATAATTTATAATTTATTGGGAGCAGACAGACGTGTTAAGGTCTGGCACACCGACTAGGCAATTGTGTATTAATTAATTCCTATATAGAAGCCCGGCACACCGACTAGACAACTACCTATTAATTTCTATAGAGATGCTACAAGAAAATTCATGTACACTGGCACCATTGCGCGGCGTTGATATGTTTTATTTATTATTTTCAATATCTTTCTAACTAATAAATTTTATGTTTGAACATATATATATTCAAATAAAATTAAGATTCTTGATTAAAAACTCACTATATATATATATATATTATTGTACAAATTTTTTATGGTAATTTTTATGTTTTACTACGTAAGAATGTATTGAAATATTCAAACGAACAAAGCTCAAAGTCGCACTTTCTTGAACCACATAAACGAAATACTACTTTGTACACTTTTCACATTAAATTTACCACGTGCGACGATTTAATTCATTTTAAAATAAGGATTATGGGTGGCGTTGGCTTTACGTTTTAATTTTTTTTTTTGAAAATTTTAAAATCTTTTTTAATGATTAGGTTTTAACTTTTAAATATTTCCACTTAATTTAATAGGAGGCCACCTGCTAGTTCTGACTTCGAGCATATGGTTCGGTTTGTCCTCAACTAAAATTTCAGACTCGGTATAGTCATCCAATGAATGATGGGTACTCAAAAGTTATATCATTATTTTAAGAGCGGATTCCTCAAGTTTCTATAATCAGCACAATATTTATTTTTAGTTGTGGTGTGATTATTTTCTTGACACTATTATGGGTAGGTTGATTCCCTTACTTGAACCTTAATAATGTAAAATTGAAGTTTTACTATCATACATGATATTCTAGGAATTAAGCAAAATAACAACATATTACAATTAATCTTCTTGCAGGCCAATTCGATCATTGCTATTATGAAAGAAACAATAAATCAAGAGATAATATATTTGAGGCCAAGGTTCAACTCCAGTGATAATGAATGACCTTCTTAAAATTTAAGTCTTGAATTCAAACCTGATTAATGTACGTGCATTTATTGATACTCTCACCTCTGTTACCTGAGACTTTTTGTTCAGTTCTAGCTATGACCCTCCATCTACTTAAATACTCTATTGAGAGGTAGCACGTGCTGTGGGTCTTTTCTGCTTGCCCTACCTTCTTTATAGCATGAATGATGGTTGATTCTTCCGTTTGTATTACTTGCTTGATTTGTATGATTATCTGCTCGAATATCTCGTGTTATATAAGAAACGGACTTTCTTATATCAATTCATTGGCAATTATATTTTTCTCACAAGTTTGATTGTAAAATGTTTACTTGTGCCTAAATTTTGTCATAACATCTATTTTGAACATAGAATGTGAGAGGTCATGGGTTCTTTCTTCTGTTGTATTTTGCATTTTCTATTCATTTTCTTGCTTTGAATAGGGGGCATGGATCATAGTCAAGAGAATCTAAGAACTTTAGGATCTTATTTTCATTGTCACTCTGACAGAGGGCAGATGAAGCATCTGACTGGATACTTACTTTCCTCTATCAGATGCTCTTATTTTCTTACACCAATGACTGCTGTATCGCCAAAGTGAACGAGATGCTGTAACTGTAACCACAGTTATGGGAACAAAGTACTCATCTTTAGCTTGTTTGTAGTGTTATGCTTATATTTTTTACAATTGGTGTGTCGTGTTGAGTTTCAACAAAAGGAGCACAAAAAATTCCCAGACAAATGGCTTTATTATTCCAGATGCTGTACAGATGAGAGTCCAGTATCTTTCTCAGAGCCTGGACATTTTGTGATCATAAAGCACAATATTTGGGCAAAACTGGATAAAAATATTATCTTGCGTAGACATTCCGGATAACTTGCCCAAAAACTAGCTATTGACCCCAAAAAAATGTTAATTTGATCTTTATTTATGTAGTTTCACTTTGATTTTGGATCCAATCTTAGACACTGTTTACCAAATAGAAGGCTTAGGTTGCTAAATGCACTAGTTTCAAATACACTAGTGAATAGTAATGCATTCTAACCATTAACTGTTTCTATATAAAACAGAGCTTTCGAGGTGATTGATTGCTAACCAAATAACAGTACATCAGAGTATTGAATATATCCCAATATAACAAATTTCACAACTAAAACGCTTGATATTCCAAATTGTAGTAGTAATAATAATAACAGTGACAACAACAACAACATCGATAGTAAATTACTAGATTGCTGGTGAAATTTCATTTGCATGAGTGTCTGATAAAATTTCTATGATTTAATATGGGTTTATGCTTGCAAGGCCTGACATGTTTGTGATCACAAAATAAAAACTGATGATAGATTAGAACGATTACTAACCTGAAGATTGATCAAATATTTATATTCAAAATGTCAACGTACACAGGAAGTTTATTGCTTATGATACAAGGAGTACACACTACACACAAATTAATCACAAATCTAAACTTCATCAGTTGTGGTATATAAACTGTCTTTCAACTTATACATTTAAAGCTGTAGCGACACATTAATGGAGTAAAGGAACAACAAAGATCGAAACGAGCAGCCCCTAAGAAAACAAACTTTCAACAGACGGAACACAAGTTTCACAAAGAAGGAAATAGCATCCAGAGGCTGTGAAGAAGAGTCTAAATTGTCATTCTTCTTTATAACTTCAGAATTCTGTAATCAGAGCACAACATTGAGCAGTAACTATATAAAAATATTACTTTGTACACTTTTCACATAATAACCTGACCAAACAAGCAGTTTAATTAATTATTACCTGGGACTTTATTCTTCAAATTCAAAACTTAAAGTAATAAAAAGCCTATCAAATTAGTACATGGTCGAGTAAGATGATGACCCCTCTAACAGCTGAAAAAAATAATAATAAAGTTCTCATTAATAAAAATTCCTATCCTAATTTTTTTTTTTTTTTTACGGAGACAGATAAGTTATAGTGAGTTGTTTATGGAACCATACCTTTTCTTGATGTAAATGTTGTATGGTTGTGTTAAGGTCATTATCCCAACGACACGCGCTCTCTGAGTACCATACGTCTACTCTCTTGGGAGTAACTAGATCTCCTGTAGTGAAAATCTTCATGTTGCGTCAACCGGTCACAATTAAATCTTCCAGAGATGGGAATTTGAATGTGTAATTGATGATGCCAGAGCAGAAGCTCTTGAGATTTTCTAAATCAAGCAGTTCCAAGAACCTCAATTTGCTGAAAACAATCTATTCTTTTAAATTTGCAACTGCAATATCTGAATCTCCCTGATCACAGCTTACTACCACTTGTGTCATTGCACTGCATCCACTTACCCTCAGCGTTACAAGTCGCACTAGACTCTTTGCTACAGAGGATGGTACTAAGTTCATCAATTTCTTGCAACTGAAAACTACCAGATGGGTTAGATTCCCAAAAAAATACTGATGATGATACTGGCAATAGAGATAACAGATTTCGACAATAATTTAGTGATAGAAATTCAAGATACTGAAAAATGGAGTCCAGTTGAGAGTCCTGTTTCAACAGGTACTTGATGAGATGATTAAGTTTGACCAGCTGTAGAATTTTTATCCGTGCCAACTTGCTGACACCAACATGTTTCGCCAAGCAGCCTTCATTTGAGAATATCTCTTTGTATGAATTACAACTCAGGTGGAGAGTTTCCAGATTGTGAAGTATCTCGTGTAAACCAACTGGAAAACCAGCTGCCAAGTCATCATGCCAAACCTCTAGTCGTCTAAGTCTGCCAAAGAGGTGTCGTGGAAAATTGCCCCGGAAAATCATCTGGATGTCTTTTCCACTCAATGCCACATTTTCCAAGATGGGGAAGACCTGATCATCATCAATCACATCACATAAAATACTAATTCTATTTTGAGTTTCTTTTAAGAAACAACACGGAACTAATAAAAACTCTTAACAAAATAGTTTCATACCTTTTCGCACAAGAACAGGGGCTGTGGCACTGGGATATGGAACAGATTCTTCTCATCATTATTCCTGTGGGAGCTAGATAATTCTGAAGCGAATGCCTTTAGTTTGTCACAGCTACACAACTGCAAAGTACTTAGCAATGGCCGTTCTGAAGTATGCATTCCAGGGTATAAACATCTAAGCTGCGGCAGTCTTAAGAGTTTCGGAGTGATCAGCTGCCGGAAGACAAAACAAGGGTTCACTTGATCAGCTCCTTCCTCAGAAATGATCTCCTGCAAACTCACACCATCGTGTATCTACAGTTGTTGGAACTGCTCAAAGATACTGATCATAGAAGCCGAAAATATGTATTTTAATTTGTGACATCGACAGACAATCAATCGTGTTAAACGTTGAAAGCCACGAAACATAGCTGGAAGTTGATTGTGCCAAATCTTTTCCACATTAATTTGATACAGCTCCAAAGCCTCCAAGTTGGGCAACACAACCTAATAAAGATAAAGTTGTAGTTAGAATTTTATTTCCTTCCTTTTCTTTTTCTTTAAATGATTTATTTTCAACATAAATATCCTAGTCATCAAATGAGAATGCATGTTAGAGTAAAATGATAAAGAATTAATAAAAAAAAATGTGTTAGCCTACCTTCTTGTTGAAAAAAGGTGTTGAAGTATCCAAACTGATTTCGTTGGACTCTTGTCTATTTGGTGACGCTGAAGATGGCTTCACTCAGCAAAAACTTGTAAGCTTCGGAAGATTTCCCAGACTCAGAGACTTTAATTCAGCAAACTTTATCTTCTCAACTGCATCATTGTTGTCGACATCAGCTTTCTCCACCAACTGCAAAAATCTCTTCCACATTGCTGCAATCAATAACAGCAATCCTCTCAAGTCTTGGAAGGCAGTTTGTAGCAGAGAGCAAGAAGATATTACTCATCTCAACACAATATTCCACTTTTATGGTTTCAAGTTCATTGAAAGACTCTACTTTCAGTGGATAAATACATATCCTCTCTAGGTTAATCAAATTGTAAAGAGTAAGTGACTCCAAAAGAGGAAAGGAATCACAAGGTACTCTCTCCATTGAGTCACCTATACATAGCAAGTCAGGATTATTTTGAACTTTGAGATGCTATAACTCTAGAAAGCCCTCTGCGTCCAATTCGAAAAGAACATTCTTGACACCTTGCAACTTGTCCAAACTTAAGTATTCAACATTCCTGATGCCCTGCAATTTGTTCGAGCAAATGGTCGTAGAATTAAGCTTGAGCTTCAATCTTCTTAGAGTCTCATGAACGGCGAATGAAAAAGATGGCCGACTGAATCTGAACCAATCTTCTATGGACACCTCTGAAGGTATATCCGGCACATCTCCTACTGAAATTTTGAACTTTTCAACCTTTCTGCTGAAAAAGCCTTCGGGCAACGTATCATCATTTCTAACATCTATTTCTAGACTGGTCAGCCGAGTCAAATGCATCAACTCATCTAGGCCAGCACAACCTTGAACTTCCCATTCAACAAAGCAATTTCTCATATACGGTTCTTCCAAACAAGTTAAGCATATTATGACGTTGGGTGCAATAACTCTTAGTTCGAAACAATTTGTCAAATCTAACAGCCTGAGCTTAGTCAGTTGACCCAGTGTTTCAGGCAACTGTACAATGTCAGAATTGATCATGCTAAGGATTTCCAGATTCTTTATCTTTCCAATAATTGCTTTGTCTCCCAACATGCAATGATCCAAACATAGTGTTTGAAGATTTACTAAGAGATCAATTGAAGATGGCAAGCAAAATAATTGCATCCCAGTAAAATCTACAACTCTAAGCTTCCTCATCCCTGCAAAAAAAGTCCTCAGGCATATTGATTTGAAGGTAAGAATCTTTGGGAGATAAGTATGAACATTCAAGTTGCGGGCATTCCAATCCTTCAGGAAGCTCGTGAATACGACAACCTCTTATAGAGATCGCACGGCAATTTTCAAGTGCTTCCTTGTATGGCAGCTCCCACACATCCTCATTCTTCACCAAATATACATGTTGGTCTCGGCATGCAATTCATATGCCAACATCGCGAACGACATCATGCATTGAAAACTTTTCATTGCTACCACCCTCAAGCAACAAACAATAGTCTTTAAGTTTATAGGCCAATGCATATAATTGGTTTCGTGCATCTTCCATCTTCTTGACTCCTTGAAGTATACCCAAACCTATGGAGTATTTAAACAGGTCTGAAGTAAAAATAGGATTACCCATTAGACTACAGAGCAGAAAAATTTGCTTGAGTTGCTCATCTTTTATGTACTTGAAACTCAGCTTAATTCTTGAACAAGTGTCTGCCGGTAGTCCTTTGAAGTTCACCACCGAAGGCGTTTGAAGTTCTCGCAAGGCATTCTTCCATTCATGCACAGTCTTGTCTCTCATTGCCTGTGCTATTGTAGTTTAGGCGATGGGCAAACCTCCACATCCCTTGGCTACATCTGTTGCTGTAGATTTCAACTTACGATTTTCTACAGAATCACCCGCCATTTTCTTAAACAATCTCCAAGCTTCTTCTTGATTTAAATTGTCAATCAAGAAGTTATCTTTAGAATCCATTTTTAACAAAACATTACGATCTCTTGCTGTCAACGAGAGTTTACAACCTCTATGATCATCACCACAAGGAATTCCAACAGTCTCCAGATCAAGACGTTCCCAGATGTTATCCAGAACCACAAGAATCTTCTTCTCATTCTTCAATCGATCAAACAGTCTACTTGCTGTTCTAGATTCAAATTCCTCATGCAATGCCAGGCCTAAGTCCTCAGCAATATCTCGTTGAATCTTTTTTATGTCTACAGTTTCGGAAACCTCTGAAAAGACCACTTGATCATAGAGATTAGAGCTTGTCTCCCCAGGCTCGCCTCACGACCTCCTTCACTAGCGTCGTCTTTCCAATGCCACCCATGCCGTACACCCCAACGATGCTGACATGAACATCAGTCAATGCATTTTGTATACACTTGAAAGTAGAAAGTCTTGATCCAAAGGCCTCGTAACCTTTGTGAGACTTAAGCCATATCTTATCCGGATTGGTCAGGTAGGAAATTCTATCAAGTCGACCGGCCTCTTCTCGGCATTCAACAATGGCCTCTACCACTGCCTCTGCTTTCTTGCTAAGCTGATGGCGAGTCTTCAAATTAGGACACCAACCCCAAAGACATCGCTTATCTGTCGTCATTTCATCTCTAATGAATTTTTCTGCCTCACCAATGATCTTGTTTGCATTATCCTCCCAGTTCTCAACCTTCTCTTCAATCTTTTCTCCTTTTCCTTTAGCTTCAGAAACTCTGCGCTGAAAGCTGCTCCCTTTCAACCGTCAGGTTCTTGATTTCTGCTTTGAGTTTCCAAATGTTGTCGTTGTAGTTTTACGCAAATAAGTAAGGTGGCGTTGTGTCGGAGGAGCCAAGCATTCTACAACTTCTAAAACAACTGTAACAATTTCAACCATCTTCAATCTCTCTCTCTCTCTCTTTTAAAAAAAAAAAAACAGAAATAGAACAAGTTAACAAGGACAAAATCAGTATAACAGACGAGAATCAAAGTGTTGTTGTGATCAGAAAATTAAATCAAGAAAAGGGTTTCTTGATCCGATGAAAATGCAAAGAGTTGATGGCAAAGCTAAATAAGGAAACAGCTAGCAATGACCAGAATAAACAGAAGCGAAGCGTGTTGAGGCCAAAGGATGAAAATCAGGAGAGGGTTTCTTGAGAGAGAATCGAATGCAAAGATAAAGATTAGAAGACAAAATCAAAAGATATTTCAAGGAAGGAAGATTAGCTGAACTGCTGACGAATACAGAGATCAAAAGCAGAAATTGTTTTGATAAAATGGCAATTATTTCAATACAAGTGGACGTACGACTCCTTTTTGTCGCAGTCAACCATAATGACAAAACCTTTAGGCTCTGTTTGGTAGCTGAAACAAGTGCTGATGCAATAAGCTGAAGAAAATGAAATGTTTCAATGTGAATCACATTTTTCAATTTTAATATATAACTCTGATTTTTTTTTAAAAAATAGCTTACATCCATATTTTGAGAGAAGAACTCAAATTATTTTATTAAATGCCGTATCAATAGCTTGCAAATTATGAATCGAAGAAAAAAATTATAGTCATCAAAACCTTACGCTCTGTTTAGTAATGTGCAGTTGTGAAATGTCAGGCCTACCTATAAAATAAAAATTAATAATATTTGATAAATATAATTTTTTAATATTTATTTTGCTATAATTAATAAAAAAAATGATTTTTTCATCACAATTGCAAACTCGGCAAACTCTTTCAATCTGTCAGTGTAGATAGGTTTGATTATGAGGTCCGGCTATTTTGTCCATTTGTGAGTTGACCATTAGATAGATATTGACTCATAAGGCATATCAACGGCATAAAAATGTTCTTTGTTTTGTAACTATGTTTATCCGCTGAAAATGCAAAAAATCCAAAGATTTCAAAATCTTGACAAATAATTTGAAGTGTTTCAAATTTTTACACTTAAGTCCATTGAGAATTTGACAGAGAATTTAATTGTTAAAATTATCGACCATAAGGATAATAGTGTAATCTCACTAATAAATTCTAAAATTCATGAAAATCTGACACGCGTCAACAATATTTTTTTGTTACATAAAATCTATTTAATCTACAGTAAATTATTTAGAGATGCAATAAAAAATATTAATTTATTAATAATATTGATATATGACTAAATAATAAAAATGTTCGTTTTATTTTATTTTTTTTATACACACGCCATAGTTTTATTTTAAAAAAATATCATTACCCCACCTTAGCTGATAGTTTTAGAAAAATAATAATGATTAATAGTAACTTTATATGTTTAAATTCTGAAGCCTGTATTATTTTTCAATTTTCAACAAGCAACATGGACGACAATATAATTCAATTAGGAAATGACAAAACGGGAGTAGGTTACACTGAGCAACACAGCTTTGTCCTTGATTATGATTATTTGATAATAAAGATGTATTGATTATGATAACTTTTAAAATTTAACATTTCATCAAATATAAAATTGCCTTAACTTTCAAGCCACATAATTTATAAATATTTAACACACACTTAGACGACCATATAAAAACAGTATTGAACGGAACTTAAGCTGAGAATTAAATTAATCATACTTATTGGGATTTTTTCCCCCCTTTGAAGAGTTTCACTGGTAATTACTGATGGCTTTTTGGCATCATTTCAGTTCAAAAGACAAATCATTGAAGGCTAAATAGACCAGTCAACAACTTTCTGCATGAAAGTTAAATACAACGTTAACAGGCAAATTGATAGCATTAATTCCATCAATCAGTTGTTAATATCATATGCATCCCCAACTACCAATGGTGACTGACTTCCATGTCGTAAGTGATCCTGATATTTTCACACTTAGGTCTCCGACTCCTAATTATTTTATGGATACGGATTCGATCGGTGCCAATGAAATAGACCAGCCAGCATCCATCAAGTTTTTTAATGCATGATTTGATACCTCTTGCATTTTCTACGCACTCTTTCCTTGCCTTCTACATTTTGAAAGTTAGATTTTGAGTAAACAGAGAAACAGAACAAACAGAGCAACAATGATGACAATAAACAATTGGCAAAGTAGATTGATGATCAATATGTGAGGATACAGTTGTTCATAGCTACATCATTTTTGACAATTTTAAACTCCTTTTGTTCCTCCTCTTAATATATTTCTTAAATATGAAAATTTGATTCGAGGCAAACAAAATAAAACAAACCGAGATAACAAATCCCCTGTTTTCAGCATCATATATATTAGATCTAATAAATTCTAGAGCATGTATTTTCAGCTGTATATAAACAAATGCTTAGATTGTGATAATAAGGGGGTGATGAATCAAATATTTTTCAGAATCTTCTTTCTCTCTGTTATTCACTGTTTTCTCTTATTTTCTCTTTAATTTTCTCATTAGCCAAACACGTTATATTACAATTCTTTCATGGTATCTGAGCAAACTATGACGAGCTCTAATCAACTCTCTGGATCGTATAATTTTGTTACTCTAGCTAAGCTAGATCAGAATAATTTCATTGTTTGGCGAACTCAGATCTTAACCTCAATCAAAAGAAACGGCTTAGAAAGCTTCATCAATGGTGATCGAACATGTCCTGAGAAATTTCTTTCATCAGCTAGATCTGGACCTAGTGCTTCGACTGGAACTGAGAATCAAGAGATCAATCCAAAGTATACAGCTTGGATGAAAACAGATCAGCTCATCTTGAGTTGGATGATGTCCTCTATTCAGCAAAACTTGCTTGCTACAGTGATCCTTGCTCCTCTGCTAAAGAGCTTCTGGATACACTCACAAGTATGTTTATCTCACAATCTCAGGCCAGAATTATGCCTCTTAAAATGTAGATTCAAACTCTTAAAAAAGGTACAATGTCTATGATTGATTACTTTGCTAAGATGAAGAAATTGTCTTATAGTTTAGCATTGGCTGGAAAACTTGTTGAATTGACATATTTTATTCAATATGTTTTGACTGGATTGGATTCCTCTGACTATGAGTCTCTAGTTACAAGTGTCTTAGCTAAAGGTGACAAAACTAACCTTGATAAATTTTATTCCTTGTTGCTGAGTCATGAAAATAGAGTTGAGCAAAAGAAAGGCAAAATTGCTAGTGATATTACACATAGCTTGTCAGCTAATGTAGCTCAAAAGCAATTTAATTCTGGAAAAAATGCTGGCGGTGACTCAAAATATAATGGTGGATCTTATGGAGGGACTTACAATACTAGTTTTGGAAACTTTAACAATGGGAGTGGCAGCAGTATGCGACAGTTTGGTGATGTTAATTCAAATGTTGTTTGTCAAATCTGTTTTGCACTTGGTCGTGGAGCATACAAGTGCAAAATTAGGTACAATTATGCTTTTGTACCTTCAAGGAATCATGGAAGAGGATCTTTTAATGGTAATTTCAGGCCTAGTCAGAGGAATTTTGGAAGAGGTTTTGGGAGTGCTGGTGGTAGATCTTTTAATGGTGTGTATGGCAGAGGGTTTAATTCTAATTTTGGAAATGGTTTTGGTTATCCTAATTATGGGAATCCAAATATGCCAAGAGGTCCTCGTTATCAAGGTTATATGTTATATTTAGATCCTGCTGCTTTCTATGTCTCTAATCCTGGTAGCTCATTTGGTGCAAGTTCCTCTGCTTCTGGTTTTGGATTTAATGGAGATCACAGTGGTTATTCACCTTCAGCTCCTGTAATTCATACTCCTGAAATGGTTGACAATTCTACCTGGTACATTGACAGTGGTGCAACTAATCACATTACCAATGATTCAGGTAAACTTCTTGAACCAAAAGCTTATATTAGAACTGAAAAATTGCTTGTTGGGAATGGTTCTTTTTTTCATATTAAACATATTGGATAAATATTGCTTACCACAACCACACATGAACCTTTGATACTCAATCATGTATATTATGTTCCTCACATAACTAAGAATTCACTTAGCGTCTCAAAACTTTTAGCTGACAATAATGTAACAATTGAATTTCTTACAAACTGTTGTTTTGTCAAGGCTAGGAGCTTAGGGATCATTTTGCTTAGAGAAATTGCAAAAGGAGGCTTGTATCAAGTCTAATTTGCACCTCAATCCTCTGAAGATAACTCAGCTTTGTTCTGTCAATCTTCTTCCAATAAATTTGAGTCTATGTTTGCTTATTATCCTTCTTTGTCTTGTAATGTTTCTGCTGTGCTAAATAGTTCCTCTTCTGTCAATAATCAGTTATGTAAGTCAGCTTTCTTAGCTAATGCAAATACAATTGATATCAATTTGCTTCATAAAAGCTGCCTTTCATACTCTAAAAAATGTATTGAAGAATTGTACTGGTGTTATTTTGAATAAAACTCAAATGTTGAATTTCTGCAATGCCTGTCAGTTTGGCAAGAGTAATTTGTTACACTTTGATTCTATTCTAACAAAAACTACAGAACCTCTGTAACTATTATATGCTAATCTTTGGGGTCCTTCACATGTTTCTTCAACCCAAGGATATTCTTATTATATGTCCATTCTAGATGACTTTAGTAGATTCACATGGATTTTTCCTTTGTCTGCAAAATCTGATGCACTTCAAGTGTTCACAACCTTTAAAAGTTTTATTAAGCAACACCCACATAAATAAATCAAAACCATTCAAACTGATTGGGGAAGAGAATTTAGAAGTTTTTCCTCTTATCTTGCTCAATTTGGGATTCAATTTAAGCATCATTGTCCTCATATTCATCATTAAAATGGTAGAATTGAGAGATAGAATAGACACATTGTTCATATTGGTCTTACTTTGTTAGCTCAAGCCAACTTGCCACTAAAATTCTAGTGGAATGCATTCCACACTGCTGTTTTTCTTATCAATAGGTTACCAACACCAACCTTAAATAATATCTCTCCTTATCAAAAACTTTTTCATCAAAAACCTAATTATGCTTTTCTCAGGACATTTGGTTGTGCTAGCTACCCTTATCTAAGGCCATATAATAGACACAAACTTGAATTTAGAACTAGTAGATGTGTTTTTATCGGCTATAGTTCTCATCATAAAGGGTATCAATGTCTTCATTCTTTTAGTCGAGTGTATATTTCTAATCATGTGATTTTTTATGAAATTTCTTTTCCATATGTGTCTGGTTCAGATTTCTCTTCTGTCACTCAATCTTGTATTTCATTAGATACAGATTCTAATTCCTCTGCTATCTCAAATTATCCTTTCATTCATTTTCCAGTACAATCTCCTTTGCATCCTTTTTCAACAAATGATTCCTCTGATTCTTCATCAGCAACTCCTAGTAAGGTACATTCTCCTTCTTCATTTTCTGAAATTCATTCTCACACAAACCCTTTACCTGATACACAATCACCACCTCATTATTACCTGCTGCACCACCAGTAGGACATCACATGATTACTAAATCTAATGCTGGTATTTACAAGCCAAAGTCCTATCTTACTGCTTTTTGGCCATTCCTTCAAATCCTAGCTCTGTTTCCCAAGCTATAATTGATCCAAAATGGTTTAAGGCAATGCAAGAAGAGTATCAAGCTCTTCAAAATAATCACACATGGGATTTAGTTTTGCCAACTGTACCAATCAAAGTAATAGGCAGCAAATTGGTTTTTAGAATTAAACACAACTCAGATGGCACCATTTCTAGACACAAAGCCAGATTGGTAGCCAATGGATTCCATTAGGCACATGGGATGGATTATACAGAAACTTTTACTCCAGTTGTGAAAGCTTCAACAATTAGAATTATGCTGAGTTTGGCTGTTATGAACAGATGGACACTTAGGCAAGTTAATGTTAATAATGCCTTTTTAAATGGCATTTTAGTTGAGAATGTACACATGGCACAACTTGAAGGTTTTGCTGATCCTACTAAGCCTAATCATGTCTGCAAACTGAAGAAGGCCATTTATGGATTTAAGCAGGCCCCCAGAGCATGGTTTGACAGATTTAAATCAGCTATGGAAGCTAGTTCATTATTTTTTAAATCGATAAATGGTCATATTCTCATTGTTTTGGTGTATGTAGATGATATAATAATTACTGGTTCTAATCCTCAGTTGGTACAACAAGTTATTCACAATATGCAGACTACATTTGCCTTAAAAGACTTGGAGGACTTGAACTATTTTCTTGGGATTGAAGTGTCAAAAACAGCAACTGGTTTTTATCTTTCTCAAACAAAATATATAGCTGATCTCTTGGCTAAGCATGATGTGGCAGATTGCAGTCCAGTTCCTACTCCAATGTCTACAGGGCATTCTCTTATAAAAGATATGGTTCAATCATTTCTAGTGCCTCTCAATATAGGAGCATCATTGGAGCCCTGCAGTACGTAACTCTTACAAGGCCTAAGACAGCATTCTCTGTAAATAAGCTCAGCCAATTTCTCTCTTCACCAACAGCAGAGCATTGGGAGGCATGTAAGAGATTGCTAAGGTATTTAAAGGGTTCCATTCATTTTGGATTGCATTTTTATCATTGTGGAACACTGCAAGTGAATTGCTTTAGTGATTCTGATTTGGCTTTTGACAAAGATGATAGAAAATCAGTAGCTGGACATGCTGTTTATCTTGGTTCAAATATAGTTTCTTGGTGTTCTAAAAAGCAACCAGTGGTTTCAAGGTCCAGCACTGAAACTGAGTATAGAGCTTTAGCTCAAGCCACATCTGAAGTTGTTTGGATTCAATCTCTTCTTAGTGAACTGAACATTAATCTTGTTACAACACCCATAATGTGGTGTGATAATCAAGATGCAATAGCATTAGCATATAATCTAGTTTATCATGCTAAAACAAAGCATGTTGAACTGGATATACACTTTACTAGGGAGCAAGTGGCTGCTAAGAAGATCACTGTGCAGTTTGTTCTAAGTGAAGATCAAACTGCAGATGTGCTTACTAAGCCTCTAATGTTTGATTAGTTTCACTACCTTTGTAGCAAGCTAAATGTCCATCTAGGACAGTTTGGCTTGAGAGGGGATGTTACAGAGCATAATTAGAGTTGTGAGGTTGAGTACACCATATGATTTCTCAGCTGACTTGGAACATTTTGTTATAGTTAGTTAGCTGACTCAGGAGTGTGTATTAGATCTAACAAATCCTAGAGCATGTATTTTCAGCTGTATATAAACAGATGCTTAGATTGTGATAATAAGGGGGTGATGAATGAAATATTTTCCAGAATCTTCTTTAAGGGGGTGATGAATGAAATATTTTTCAGAATCTTCTTTCTCTCAGTTATTCACTTTTCTCTCTTATTTTCTCTTTAATTTTCTCATTAGCCAAACATGCTATACTACAATTCTTTCAATATATATTATGAATATCTCTAACATCATAAATTTCACATCTAAACTACTTGAAATTTTTCAAGTACTGGTATTAATAATAGTAATAGTGGCGGCGGCGGCAGCAGCAGCAACAACAATAATAGTAAAATCACAAGATTGCTGATGAAATTTCATTTGCCTGCATGCCTGATAAAACTTCTTGGATATTACGTGCGTTTATGCATGCAAGGCCTGACATGTGTTTGAGATAACAAAAATAAAATGAAGATAAGTTAGAGAACAATTATGAAACCTTTCAATGAAAATTCAGACACGTTTTCTATTAAATGTCAAAATACACCAGAAATTTATTGCATATAATACAAGGGGTACAAACAAATGATAAACTTAAAACATCTTTAGTTAAGCTATGTAGTACCTTTCAAACTTACGATGCTCAAATGAAGGAAACGAGATTTATCATAGCACATACAATGCTGTAGCGACACAAATGAAGTAGTAAAACAGCAAAGATGAAAGAGGAAGCCCCTCAGCACGTAAACTTTTAATACAACGAACACAAATTTCACAGAAAAATATCTTTGATTCCGCATCCTGCAAAACAAGAGTGATAACATTGAGAACTCTGTAAGCATAAAGAGCAACATAGAAGTACAGAAAAAATTATTATTTTTCTATAATATGAAGGCTTTCAACATAAAAGTGTTCATCCTTTCAATTACATTTTCAAGAAATTTTATCATAAAAAGTTTGCACAGTTTCAAGGAATTATAAATAGCATACTACAAAGCCTTAACTATCAAACAAAAAGTTCAAGAGTTGACACCAAAAGACATTCAATGATGTAAAATTTGGTCATAAAGCCCTGTACGAAACATTAAAACTTCATTTCAAAGTTAACAATAAACCAGTGACGCAATCCAAATAGATTAGGTGAACCGGTGAAACAAGCCATGAGATCAAATAAATGAAATAAAATTATTTACCTGGGACTTTATTCTTCAAATTCACAACTCCTAAGTAATAAATTAAAAAGCCAATGTGATCAGAATGTATCGTACTTCCACAAGTTAGATGACGACCCCTCCAACATCTGAAAACAAAATTCTCATTCATTAATTTGACAAGACTTTTATATTATGAAATTAAAACTAATGATTCATGAATTTTTGATAATTGAATTAGAGTTCCACACTTTTGGGAAAATGTCCGTTTTAAATTGGACAGTTTCAAGAATAAAATACAAAAGTGTCTCATACTTTTTAAAACCTGATCATGCACCTACTCAATAACGAATATTCTAATTAGTCAAATTTAGTTGTCAATGATCTATTTTCTATATTTTGTTAAAAAGTGCAAATTTTGCAAAAAGTTTCTATGGGAGATAGCTTGGTGGGTTAATCGTACCTTTTCAGCATGTAACTGGTGTATCGTAACGTTAAGGTCATTAGCCCAACGACACTCACCATCTCCCTCTCCGTACCAGACGTTTACTCTCGCCGGTGTGTATAATTCTCCTGTAGTGAAAATCTTCATCTTGGGACAACCAATCACATCTAAATCTTGTAAAGATGGGAATTTGAAGGTGTAACCTCCAGAGCAGAAACATGTGAGGCTATCTAAATCAAACAGAGTCAACGTCTTCAATTTACTGAAAACAATTTCATCGTCTGCTTCAGCTCCATCTTCCTCACTTGTTACCACTTGTGTCATTGCTCTGCTTCCACATACCTTCATTGTCATGAGTCGCACTAGACTCTTAGCTGTGGAGGATGTTACCAAGTTCATCAATTCCTTGCAGCCCCAAACTTGCAGATCTGTTAGATTCCGAAAAGATACTGATGATGATGGCAATAGAACAATCAGATTTTGACAGCAGTATACTCGTAGAATTTCAAGATTTGTGAATATGGAGTCCAGTTTGGAGCCTTGTTTCCACAGGTGTTTCAGATCATTCAGTCTGTACGGCTGTAAATGTTTTATCTGTGAGAACTTGCCCACGTGTTTCTCCAAGTGTCCTTCATTTGATAATATCTCTGTGTATGAAGTACGACTCAGATAGAGCATTTCGAGATTATGAAATTTCTCAAGTAAACCAAGTGGAAAACAAGATGAGTCATCACCCACAACCTCAATGTAGTTAAGGCTGCCAAAGAGGTGTTGTGAGTAATCACCCTGCAAAATCATCCTGAAATCCTTTCCACATAATAGTAGTTCCTCCAAGTTGGGGAAGATCTGAACATCATCAGTCACATAAAAACTAATTAGTTCAATTGATGTTCTGTCAAAAAATTTTGAGTAATATATACATGTACAGTGGGTATATCGAAATCTTTTGTTTGTGAGGTTCTACGTAAAACATAAGAAACAGCAAGACTCAACTGATGAAAGATCAAATAAATGGTTTCATATATACCTTCTCCAACAAGAACAGGGGCTGTTGCACTGGGATATGAAGTTGATTCTTATCAATGTTTCCATGGAAGCTAGATAATTCAGAACCGAATAACTTTATTTTGTCACAACGAAAGACCATCAACGTTTTTAGTGCGGGCCATTCCGAAGTATGCATTCCAGGATATAAACATCTAAGTTCTGGTAGATTACCTAGTCTTAGATATGTCACCCGCGGAAAGACAAAGCAAGGTGGCACTTGATCTGCTCCTTTGGAAATTATCTCAAGCAAACCCATACATTTGTATATATCCAGGTGTTGGAGTTGTTCAATGCTTCTGAGCATAGAAGCCGAAAATATATATTTTAATTTGTGACAGTCCCCCACGATCAATTTTGTTAAACTTTGAAAGCGAGGAAACATGGCTGGAGGTCGATTGTGCCAAATCTTTTCGACATTAATTCCAATCAGCTTCAAATCCTCCAACTTGGGGAAGACAACCTAAACATTAATTTCTTGTTAGATCCAATACAGGCTGAGAAGCATCTTCTTTGATTGTAAATATAAGTCATCAAAATCTTCTTCCAAGTGACAGCTTCAGTGCATGTTTGATATTTGATTATTTGACAATCTAATGTACCAAAGTATTCGGCAAATGTAATTTAAAAGTAATTATTAAAATCATGTGCTGAGTATTATTATTTATTGCAAAATACCTTTTACTTTTGAAAAATAATAAAACATGTATTTTATTGTAGTAAATTACCAAACATGTATATGTAGCAAATTTAAAACATGTATTTTAGTTATTATTTTTTTTTTGTTTATTTATATTCATTATTGGATTTTGCACCTAAAATAACTTGCAAGGAAAAAATAAAAATAAGAATTTTCCATGAATACTAAAAAAAAAAATGAAAATGAAGGAGAAGAAGAAAAAGATGAGGTCAAAAGCAAAAAAAAAAAAAAATGGATGCTTTATAGTACTTTTGTTTATTTTATTTTTGAAAAATAAATGAGCGCAAAATTTTTTTATTTATGGAAAAGTAAAAATAAAAATATTGATTTTATCATTATTCATCTAAGTACTGATTAATTAAAACATTGTAAATAAAACCTTTAAGGTTTAAAGCACGAGAATTATATACATTGAATAATGAGTATATTATATGGTTGTAACACCCATTGTTTTTGTTTTTATTATTATTATTATATATCTATTTTATAGAATATAGTGTTTTGGGCTAATGATATTTAAGGGTATTTTTTATTTTAAATTTCAAATCACTTAACTTTTTACCTATTTATTAAATACCTTATTAAAAGAGGAAATAAGTTCCTTAATGGGTAAGGGTATTAAAAAGCTTGGCTTATAAAAACTCTTCTTACGTTATTTTGTTTCTCAAAACCCTAGAGTCTAATAAAGAAAAGAATACAGCAGGAAACACAAAAGTAAACTCACGTTTTTGAATAAGAAGAAGGGAAGATTTTGATTGTGTTTCTCTTTTTCATTAACGAAGTTCTTGAGTTTTGATTTTGTTTTGAGAGTAGGTAAGAATTTATAATCCTTTGAACTTCTACTTTTATTTGTGATTTTATGGGATTGATTGAATGATTTTGTGTGTGCTATATTGATAAAATTGTGAAAGCATGATATTGTATTGATTTATGATGCTATTGAGTGGAAATAGTGCTATTATGTTATCTTGAAAACTTTGAACAGTATAGATTGAATGTCATATGGCTGTTGTGTTCATTGAGTCTCACATGCATAAAACTTTATAGATTATTAAACTAGATATCTTTATCTTTCTATCCACATTATATTGTTCAAAAATGCGTTGTATATTAATTGTAATGATCTTCCGAAGTTGGAACACTAGTGCTGGAAAATTCCAATTTTCAGCAGCAATTCTCAATTCTATAATTTATTTTGTAACACAAACAACTTCCAAAAATTCTGGGAATTTTTACTATTGTACATATATATGTCTAGTTTCTGTATATTTAAATTCTTAATTTTTGGCTTTATATAAAAATCATTAAAAATCATAGAGTTGGGCTGCCGCAATCTAGGAAACTGTTTTCCAGAATTGCGAGGGCTCATATTGAAGCGAGTTTGGGTTACTTTTTCGTCACTAAAGGCCCGTTTGAGATTGTTTTTGAGTTGCTTAAAAGTGATCTAAAAGTTAATTTTAATGTTTGGTAAACAAAATTTAAAATCACTTTTGTCAAAATCAGCCCCTCCTACAGCTGATTTTGAAAAGCAAGAAAGGAGCAGCTTTTAGATTCTGATTTTGAGAATCAATTATATCCTTTAATACAATTCCATAACTATCCTTACAATTATTACCTAAACCCAAAACTATCCTTATTCAAATTGGAAACAAAATCAATATTTCAATAAATTATTATTATAAAAAAATAAAAGAAATAAAATCAATATAATATAAATTTTATTTTTAATTAAATTATTATAATACATAATTAAAAATATTGTATGTACATATTTTTATATGTGTAAATAAATTTCATCCTACATTATGTCCATTTTAGTCATTTATTTTTTTACAGCAGTTTAATAGTAAGATTTACCAAACATCCACAACTGCTTTCAAAACTCACAGTACTTCTGAAAACAAAATTTACCAAACACTTAACTGATTGTCTTCACAGCTGATTATTTCTACAACACAGCTAACAGCAATTATTTTAAAAGTTACAGCATTACCAAACTGGCTCTAAATGGCTTATAAATTTTAATTCTGATTCCTATTGTCTCCTCTAATCGTCAAAACTTGAATCACTATTTTGGACATGGATAACCAAAGTTATGAATTTTGAATTAACAGTCCTCTGTTTATATCACCATTGGACATTTTTTTATGTTTTTTTGGGAAATTAGTTTTCAAGGATGTTCATGAACTCTTATTTATCTTGTAATATTTTATATTGAATGCCAACATGTTTCCAGTAGCTTTTTGTGATATTTATAATTTTCTGACATATTTATAGCTTGTTAAAAATTAGCTCCTTTAAGATGGCTATACGTAGTTTGGTGAACTAATATGCTTAAGTTAGAGTTAATAGTTTAAAGATTTTTGGGTTTTCCTATCAAGGTCCGAATTGAATAAAATATTGATAAGAATCTTGTCTTGATAATTATAAGCCAAGAGTAAGGTCGTGTGATTGGGGTTATTATTGATTACTTTGGATCGAGGTAAGTGAATTCATACATAATGTATTATAAGTATATATGTAAATATTTATGAAAAGAATAATGTTGTTCAAATGGATTGGCGATTTATGATTTTTAAGTTATTTAAAATATTTTCCTAAATTTGTTTTAAAAATGACTTTAATATACTTGTCATTCCAAAAATTATATGTCTTATAAGATTGTTTTATTGATCGATTATTGAATGATTAATATTGAAAGATTAAAAATTGTATTTAAGGTTTTGGCTCATTGTCCGTAGCTACCGTTATTGATATGACCGAACAGCTAGCTATATTATGCGCACCTATTGACGATTATTGTGGGGTAGAGTATGCTGCTTGAACTACTGGCCAGGTCACTGGAAATGCAGATGACACTATGTGGCATGAGCTAATTAAATAGTGAAAGGCTTTATTGATGAATGATTTCTTAAATGATTATTTATTGAAAATGAATATTACGTTATGACTTAACTGATTATAAGATTTACCGTACATATGTATTGGATTATAATATGATTACTATTTTTTGATTTCTGGTCCATAATGATTATTATATACCTTATCATTATTAGTAACATTATGCATGAATTTGCTTACCGAGTTAACGGCTCACCTCTCGTTTCCAACATTTTGTAAATTGATTTTAGCGATGAGGGCTTTTTGATTTATAGAAGAGGATTTGTTAGCGGAAAAACCTTGACGTTTTCTAGACGAATAAATTGTTACTACTTTGGTTATTGTTTAGGGCTGAATTTTATTTTAGAGGATTACAAATATATTTATTGTTTTATAGACTATATTCTGATTATAGACAATATTGATTTTTCTTTTGGGAATAGTAATAAAATTAATGTTATGAGGTTTTGATTCCAAATTCCTCTTGAGATTTTTGGGTGAATTTAGGGTGTTATGTGATGTGTTCAAAATAATTACATAATATTGATTTATAATAAATTATCGTCAACAATAATTCATATGATGGATATTTTTATAATAAAATTTTTATAAAAGTTAAAGTATTTAGAGTAATTTTTTTAGTGCAAATAATCCCACCTATTTACAAAACATTTGATTAAATTTTTTTCAAAGCTAATTTTTTAGAAATCCATGCTAAAAGTGATTCTTTAATAATTATTGCAATGCCAAACATACACTTAACATGCTATTTAATTCATATTATTCATGGGTTTAAAAAGCTTAGTAAGTCTGTAATTTCCTTTCTCATTTTATTTTTCTCTTATAAATTATTTTCTTCAGTTGTAATCAGAATGCATGATAGAATAAATTTAGAAAGAAGAAAGAATGCTTTGGCTTCATTATAATTGCTTACCTTCTCGTTGAAAAGCGGCGTCGAAGTATCAAGCCTGTCCTCTTCCTCCAAACTAATTTCGTTGGAGCAAGTAATAGCTCTCAATTCCTCTTGGGACTCTTGCGTATTTGGCCTCTTCACTTCAGAGCAAAAACTTGTAAGCTTCAGAAGATTTTGCAGATGTAAAAACTTTAATGCACCAAACTCTGTCTTCTCCATTGCATTATTGTTGTCGACATCAGCTTCTCCACCAATTGCAAAAATCTCTCCCATATTGCCGCAATCAATAACTGCAATCTCCTCAAGTCTTGGAAGGCAGTTTGTAGAAGAGAGCAAGAAGATATTACTCAACTCATTACAATTTCCCACTTCTATTGTTTTAAGTTCACAGAAAGACTCCACTATGAGAAAATCAATACATATCCCCTTCATGTTAATCAAATTGTAAAGAGTAAGTGACTCCAAAAGAGGAAAGGCACCGTAGGGTACACTCTCCGTCGAGTCGACAATACACAAGAAGTCAGGATTATTTTGAACAAAGAGATGCTTCAACTGTGAAAAACCCTCAGTGTCCAATTCGAGAAGAACATTCTTAACACCTTGCACCTTGTCCAAACACAAGCATTCAACGTTCTGGATGCCCTGAATCTTCTTTGAGCAGATAGGCTTAGAAGTAAGCTTGAGCTTCATGGTTCTTAAACACGAATTATCACCAATCAAATCCCGCGAACTGTCAAACCATTCTTCCGGAAGCGCGGGAGGCTTGAATGACTCATCCCCAATTGATATTTTGAACCTTTCCAATTTTTTTGCAAAAAAGCCTTCTGGTAAAATACTATCATTTTTAACATCTAATTCTAGAGTGGTCAGTCGAGGCAATTGCAACAACTCATCAAGGCTAGCAGTACTTCTTCCACTATTGGGTCTTTCAACCTCCCATTCAACAAAGCAATTTCTCATATAGAGTTCTTCCAATCGAGTTAAGCTTGATAGGACATTGGGTGCAATAACTTTTAGCTGGAAACAATTGGATAAATCTAACAACCTTAGCTTAGTCAATTCACCTAGTTCATCAGGCAACTCCACAATATGTGAATTTAAAAAGCTAAGGATTTCCAGATTCTTCAACATTCCAATAATAGTTATGTCTCCCAACATGCATTGATCCAAACATAGTGTTTGAAGACTTACTAGGAGATCAATTGAAGATGGCAAGGAAAATAATTGCATTCCAGTAAAATCTACAACTTTAAGCTTCCTCATCCCTGCAAAAAAGTTCTCAGGAATATTGATTTGAAGGTCAGAATCTTTGGGAGATATGCATAAAAATTCAAGTTGCGGGCATTCCAATCCTTCAGGAAGCTCGCGAATATGACAATCGCTTATAGAGATTGCATAGCAATTTTCTAGTGCTTCCTTGCCTGGCAGCTCCCACACATCCTCATTCTTCACCAAATATATATGTTGGTCTCTGCACGCAATTGATATGCCAACATCACGAACCACATCGTGCATTGAAAACTGTTCATTGCTACCATCCTCAAGCAACAAACAACAGTCTCTAAGTTTATAGGCCAGTGCATATAATTGGTTTCGTGCATCTTCCATCTTCTTGACTCCTTGAAATATACCCAAACCCATGGAGTATTTAAACAGGTCTGAAGTGAAAATAGGATTACCCATTAGACTACAGAGCAGAAAAGTATTTTTGAGTTGCTCATCTTTTAAATATTTGAAACTCAGCTCAATTCTTGAATAAGTATCTGCCGGCAGTCCTTTGAAGTTAACCATCGAAGGCGTCTGAAGTTCTCGCAAGGCATTCTTCCATTCAGGCACACTCTTGTCTCTCATTGCCCTTGCTATTGTGGTTAAGGCAATGGGCAAGCCTCCACATCCCTTGGCTACATCTGTTGCTGTAGATTTGAATTTACGATTTTCAACATAATCACCCGCCATTTTCTTAAACAATCTCCAAGCTTCCTCATGATTTAAATTGTCAATCAAGAAGTTATATGGATCTCCAGAATCCATATCCAACAAAACATTACGATCTCTTGCTGTCAGCAGCAGTTTACAACCTCTATGATCATCACCAAAAGGAATTCCAACCGTCTCCAAATCAAGATGTTTCCAGATGTTATCTAGAACCACAAGAATCTTCTTCTCTTTCTTCAATCGTTCATACAGTCTACCTGCAGTTCTAGATTCAGTTTCCTCAGGCAATGCGAGACCTAAGCCCTCAGCAATATCCCGTTGAATCTTTTTTACGTCTACAGTTTCGGAAACCTCTGAAAAGACCATTTGATCAAAGAGCTTGTCTGCCAAGGCTTGCCTAGCGATCTCCTTTACCAGTGTCGTCTTTCCAATGCCGCCCATGCCGTACACCCCGATGATGCTGACATTAACATCAGTCAATGCATTTTGTATACACTTGAAAGTAGAAAGCCTTGATCCAAAGGCCTCGTAACCTTTGTGAGACTTGAACCATACCTTGTCCGGAGTGGTAAGGTAGGAAATTCTATCAAGTCGACTAGCTTCTTCTCGGCACTCAACAAGGGCCTTCACCTGTGTCTCTGCTTTCTTGCTTAGCTGACAGCGAGCCTTCAAATTAGGACACAGGCCCTTGAGACATCGCCTACTTGCTGTCTCTTCATCTTCAATGAATTTGGCATTCACGTCATCGATGACCTTGTTGGCACTAACCAGCCACTTCTCAACCTTCTCTTCAATCTTTTCTCCTCTTCTTTCAGCTTCAGAAACTCTGCGCTCAATGGTCCTACTTTCAACCATCAGGCTCTCGATTTCTGCCTTGAGTTTCTGAATGTTGTCATTGTAGTTACGCAAATAAGAAAGTTTGCGTTGTGTTGGAGAAGCCAAGCATTTTACAACTTCTATAACCACAGTAACAGTGCTTTCCACCATCTTCAATCGTTACTTTTTTTTTTAACCTCTCAAATGGAAATAGAACAGAGCCAACAGCTGGACAATTGATAATCAAGCAGATGATGGCAAAAGGCAACAAGGCTAAATTAGAAAGAGAAATTATATTTGTACAAAACGAGGACAAAGTCAGTGAAACAGAGGAGAATCGGAGTGTCTTTGAGATCAGAAAGTTGAAACAAGAAAAGGGCTTCTTGATCCCATGAAAATGCGAAGAGCTGATGGAGAAAGGGAACAAATCTAGAAAAGGTATAATCTAGCTCTAGAGGTGACCACAATGAACAGATGCAAAGCGTGTTTGAGATCAAAAGATGAAAATCAGGAAAAGGCTTCTTGATAGAGAATTGAATGCAAAGAGTGAATGACAAAATTAAAAGACGTTTCAAGGGAGGAGCAGGAGGAGCTGAAGAATGCAGAGATCAAGGGAGGAACTGTTTGCTGGTAAACCTATTTTCAAGCAAAATCTACTGTAAAGACATCTGATAAACTTTTTTCAATACTAGGGGTGGACGACTCTTTTTCATCTTTTAATATGATGCAAGTTTCAGACATGTTATCCTGATCCAATCTGCATTATTTGTTTATTATAAATCCAAAATAAAAAATATAGGATGTGACTTAATCTGGTGTTACTGACATGTTATCCTTGTTTCACTATGTCATTTGGGCATTTCACCAAAAAGTTGAGATACACAGCACGTTGATTCCTGCAAGTTGTAAAAAGATGTTTAACTTAGCAAGGTCTAAGAGGATTGAGACCAAGGACTAACTCTTATCAGCTAGCGAATATTTTCGTGCTTTTTATATGCTTTAATGCAGCATCGATAGCTGTATACCATTTCATTCAACCAAAAAGACAAAGTAGAAAGCAACGACAATCCACTAACATGATACTTTTTGAAATTTTTAAAGTTTGATGACGCTTGCACAATAATTTCTGCTGACATTTTCAAACTTGGAAGGGAATAGGCTATAACTATGATCATTTGATAATCTAGATCTAGTGGCGATCATATGTGACGATAATTAAACTTGGCTAGTAGTTATGCTGAAATACAAAACAAAGTTTTTACTCTATCATCCATCTATCTTATTTATCGCGTCGCAGTTTTCTCAGCTTTTTGATGAGTAAATTGGGGAATGGAATTTGATTAGTTGAAAACAAAAATAAAAAAGAAGGTCATTTAGAAAACGAACAATGCAGAAACACAAAATTAAAAGACATTTCAATGAAGGAGGAGGAGCACAAGAATCCTATGATATTAAGCTCTCAAATTCCACCAATGTCATTTGGGCATTTTTCGGAATAGTTTATATACAGCACGAAGATTCCTGCAAGTTGACAACGCTACAACATTTTCAAACTAATGGGAATCGTTTAGGGCATAGAAGCTGTAGCATTTATACGAAAGGGATAGCTAATGTGAATTGTTGGTGAAGGATTCCACCACCACTGCCAGTCTAGTTAAAGACGGCAAAGCCATACCTAATATTCCCACCATGTCCCACCACTTGTTAATCTTTGCAAGCCACTACTCAGTGCTTTATCTTTTCAAACAGCAACGAAAATCAAGAGCCATGGCCCAATGTTTTACGGAATTAAAGAGAGAGAGATTTTCGGGTCAGCTGAACCGGGTCGGGTCAACCGGAAACCGACCAGCATATTATTTCCGATCTCGGCCACATCACCGGCAACAGAGGGTATCAACCGAAACCCCAGACAACGCCGGTCATCCTTGCACTATCATTGCTGCCGGAAAACGGCCTAAGGCAGCCGACTAACCCGTGCTTAGCCGCGGAAATGCCACCACGATCGGTGCATTTTTCTCCCCATTTTTGCCACGCCGTTAACTGGGTTTTGTTCTCCACGGCACCCTCTTCAAAACCCGACGGTCAATCGTCACCTAAAACAGCCGATTTGACGCAGATCTGCCGTTGAATTTTTCACGGCTGTCGAAGCTCGATTCGCCTTCATCGCTGCGCGCCAGAGCTCACCGCCGCCATCATAGGATTCAACACGCCTAAAGCTTCTATCCCGATCATCCTGACTGCCGTCGCTTGATTTTCGGCCGCCATTGCCCGGCGAGGGCATTTAGTAATTTACAACTTGGAGGATATTTTCGTAATTTGTAACTTAAGATTATTATAATTTAAGTGTGACTATTTGAGCCCACCAAACTGTTCAATAAATTTATTTTTAAAAATAAATTTTTATGATTAAAAAATTTCTAAATTAAATTATATATTAACCAACTTTATTGATGCTCAAACAGATTACAAGCTTAATGAGAATACTATATTGAACTAAGTTGCTACAAGCCTAAGGCCTTGAACCCTTATATAAAACTCAGATGATTCCAGGAAGTTGCACAGATAACCAGCTCACTAGCTTAGATTCTGGGTTTGTTACAACAGACTCAGAAAGCTCCCGCCAAAAGTAACTAATTAACAGCCTCATTACACGTGACCAACTCGTTATATACTAAAGCTCTCAAAACGACTCTTGAAATTGTCGTTTAATGCTTTACTTGTATTAAGTATATCATGTGCAGATCACATGTGTTACTTAAGTTGCTTATATGACAAAGCATTAATGTCATCCGAGCTGCATGTTCTTGAACTTTAATCTTCCCTTCTTTTTGCCTTTCCAACCCTCCCTCTTCTCAGATCTTCCTCTTACAGTTAATCCCTCACCATTTCTAGTTTCTGAATTTTTAGAGCTTTCTTTTAAACTCAAAGCTTCTTTAACATCCTGCATTGTCAAGGGCTGTCTTCCATTCAAAAGAGTATCAACAAAGTGCTCATAAGAAGGTGGTAAGGAGGACAAAAGGATGATGGCTTTATCCTCATCTTCAATCTTCACATTGATGTCTTCAAGATCTAGGATGATCTTTTTGAAGGCATTAATATGAGTAGTCAAAGAACTGCCTTCTTCCATTTGGAGTGTATAGAGTCTTTTCTTTGTACTCAATCTCTTTGTGAGAGATTTTTTTGTGTACAAATCCTCTAACTTCTTCCAAAGACCTGCTGCTGTGGTCTGATCTCCTACCTCTCTCAATACACCATCTCTAAGACTCAAGATTATAGTGTTGTGTGCCTTGTCCATGGCATCTTGCATGTCTTCATCTTTGATCTTGCTAATTTTCTTTGAGGTTTTTGCATCCCCTATAACTTCTTCAATGCCCTGGTGTACCAACAATGCTCTCATCTTCAACCTCCAGAGATGAAAGTCATTTTCCCCAGTGAACTTCTCCACATCCAGCTTCTGTGTTGCCATTCTCAGTTCAAGAATCAGAGATGTGAGCTTTGATACCAATTTGTTGAACTTAGAATGGTTAAATTCCCAAAACTAAATCCCAAGATTCACCAGACACTGATCTTAACCAAGAATGAAAACAAAACAGAAACAAGAAACAGAATGGTGGCCATGGCAGGATCGACGGAGGATTAATTATTGCTTGCTGAAGATACAAGAGAGGAAAGGGAAGGCTCAGTCATTAAGTTTAGGTTCCTACGGGCAGAATTGGTGGAATTATTAAGAGAACTATGGAGGGGAATATTTGGAGTAATGGAACTGGAGACTATGTCTTAAAATGGAAGGTTTGGATTTGGACTTGATGGGAATGATTTAGTCGAATGAGATACGAAAGATGTTGAAGGTGATATGGTTAGGACAGGATTCTCCGGTAATATTTGAATGGGAATTACATGCCAAGTCAGTTATATTAGGAGTAGAAAGTGAGGGATCAAAACGAGGCTGTGAGTGCATTGGAGACAAGGTATTCGAGGTAGATAAGAGAACATGTTGATTGAGATTATTAAGGGAATGAGAGAATGTAGTCCAAGGGTCAACTAGACTGGAGGAAGTCACAGCATTAGTAGAGGAACTTGGTAGTGACGAGAAATTGTTTTCCACAAATTCTACATGACGTGAAGTGTAAAGTTTCAAGTCTTGTGGATTAAGGTTTCAAGTCTTGTGGATTAAGACATTTATAAGCATTGTGTAAGTTTGAATAACCAAAGAAAATGCATGGTTTGGATTGGGCTTCTAATTTATGATGTGTATATGGCCTAAGCCATGGGTTGCAGAGGCAGCCAAAGGTTCGTAATTTTGAGTAATTTGGGATTGTTTGAAACAATGTTTCAAATGGTGATTTGAACTTAAGAATTGGTGTGGGTAACCAATTAATCAGATATATTGTTGCTTAAAAGGCGTGTGACCAGAGGCTTAAGGGTAGAGAGGCTTTATGAAGGAGGGTAAACCCTGTTTTGACTATATGTCGATGACACCGTTCAGTAGAGGCTATATGTTGTCGAGTGTAGGTTGGTGAAATAAGGTGCTGGATGCTATCAGAATAAATGGTTGTGATGTTTGTTTTAAAATAATTTTCAACCATAGGTTTGAATTTAGAAAATATAGAGTAAACATCAGACTTTTTAGACATTGGAAATAATCAAAGAGTATTTGGAAAAGTGATCCACAAAGATTATGTAATAGGAAAAACCATCCATTGAAGTGACAGGAGAAGATCCCCATACATCAGTATATAAAAGATCTAATGGACCTCGACTCTTTAGTGTAGACACTCCAAGTGGGAGCTTATGGCTCTTATTGCAACAACAAGAATTACAAAAGGAAAATTTGGATGAACTTGGTGAGACTTAAAGACACTTGTGAGAGGCTAGGTATTGAAGGATTTTGGATGAAGGGTGTCCTAGTCGATCATGCCAGCTTGCAAGAGATGTTTTTACACCAATCATTGCTTGTTTCATTGGTGTAGATATTTATTTCAAGCTAGGCCATTCGTACACATTATTCTTGTTCCACCTGCGAGCAAGAGATGTTTTTACGCTAGGTATTGAATGTTGCCCTCGTAGTTAGATCCTTTACAACAAAGAAAGATGGAAAGAATTCAATTAAAGTTTTGTTGGAGTGACAAAATTGCGAGATAGAAATAAGGTCACGTTGCATAGAAGGTACGCATAAGACATGAGATAAGGTAAAAGTTGCAGTTGGTGATAAAAGTGAGTGAGAGCCAGTGTGAGATATATTGAGTCCTGTACCGTCACCGATGACTATATCATCAGGTCCTTCATAAGGGTGCCGAAGGGAAAGATTATTTATGTCTGAGGTGACATGGTGAGAGGCTGTAGAGTCCATGAGCCAATTTGAGTATGATCTAGCTCCAGAGGTGGTGTGGTTGGCTGTTGGGCCACCTTGCATTAATTTCTTTGCGGATCGACATTCACGAGCTGTGTGTCCACGATTCTCGTAAAATTGACGTACTATGTTGTAGTTCCTTGCATTGTTTCGCTGGCCTTGATTATTACCATTCGGAGACTGAACATGGTTGATGTTGTTATTATTGTTGTTGTTGTTTCCTTGGAAAGTTTGATTTTGATTATTGTTTCTTTTGCCTTGATAATTTCCATTCTTGGAGAGGCAGGTGTTGTTGGCTGTCATAGAGACAGTGGCAGATCTGGCTTCCTCTCGTTTAAGAAAGGCTTCGTATTCAACTAACTTGTCATGAAGTTCTTCAAAGGAGATGATGGTGTCATGTAGGGGTGGGCAAAGTCGGATTTGGATTAATCCGATCGGATTTTGGATTATTCGTATCGATAAAAAACTCATCCGAATGTAATCCGAACTTAAATCAGATCCGAACTATTCAGATCGGATGAATAATTTAAGAATAATTCGGATTTGATCGGTTCGGTAATCTTGAATTTAATTTGGAATTTTAGGCCCCTGTATTCAGTGGAAGACATAGATCTCTGCATTCAACACTCAGATCGGATGTTCAACCAAATAGATAGAAAAAAAATAAGTCAGTTTCATTATAATTGCATGCATATCACTGAAAATTAGTATAAAAATTCATATTTTTCCAGAAAATATAAAGAGAAACCAGAATTTAGACAACATAACAAGCTAATAAAACCAATTCAAAACAAAGTCAAATAAAAATTTGACAATTTGAGAATTTCGTAGAAAAGAAACAACAGATGTAAGCTTGAGCATCCCTGCACAAAAACAACAAATGTACAAAAGCTAATAAAAACGAGTCAATTTTTTACTTTTCTAATTTTCTCGGAAGCTGACTCAATTCCACCTCCTCTACTCTTCCAAGTCATTATGACAATTTACTCAGTTTTTTCTCTCTCTTCAAAAACCAATCAAACAGCTAAATTCAACAACCAAACCAAAAGCTAATCGTGAGGCAGGTACCCCAAAAGTCACCAAACTAAAAGCTTGACTATTTATATATATTTTTTTATATTTATATTTAAAAGTGTACAATCCGGTCGGATTTTCGGATTGGATCCGAATCTGATCTGATCCGATTACAATCCAATCGGATTGAATACTTGTTATCCTATCGGATTACAACAGTTATCCGAATCCGATCTGATGCGCACCCCTAGTGTCACGAGCCCGAATTGCTGCTGCAATTTCCTTGAATTCAGGGCCCATGCCATTCAGTACGTTGAGGACGAGGTTGTCTTTCAAAACAGGCTTGTCAATTAAAGCCAAGTCATTGGCTAATCCTTTGATGGTTCGCAGGTATTCAGCTACTGGAGTGTGACCGCGAGTGATGCCAGAAAGGGTCTCCTTGATGCCCATGATTCTAGAGCACGATTTGTTGGCATACAAATTTGCCCCATGCGGCTTTTGATGTTTTGCTAGATCATTCAATGGGCCTCACTTCATCGGATAAAGAGGCAAGTATGGCATTGAGTAAAAGTTTGTTTTGCCGCATTCACATGGTGCAGGCTGAGTTGAGTATGGTCTTATCTTTTTCTTCAATTGTTGGTGGTGGGCACTCATTGGTTCCATCAATAAAGCCAAGAAGATCAAGGCCAAATAGAAGAGAATCGAATTGGGCTAGCCATGATGGATAATTAGGAGTGAGTTTTAACGGTGGTTGTGCTGGTGTATTGATGATTATGAGGTTTTGGTAGGTGAGGTTTGAAGATGGAAGAGCGGAAGTTGAGGTGGTGGAACTTTCGGCTGCCATTGAAAAAGTGGAGGGAATGTTTCAAAATTGCTTTGTTGGAACGTTAATGCTCTGATACCATAACAAGAATGAGCAAGCAATTGTGTAAGGCTTAAATATTATTAATTTAGTTTGTACAGATTTATACACATCTGCAAAGCTATAAAAAGGAAATAATTAAGGTGACCCTAAATTAAAGGAATTAGACATACAACATCTTCTGAATCAATGATTTGACAGAGGTGGATGAGGATTCTTTCCTAATAGAAACAAACTGAAACAACAAATCCCCTGTTTTCAGCATCAAACATGTTTTGAATATATCCAACATCTTAAATTTCACTTCTAAAATACTTCAAATTTTCAAGTAGTACTAATAATAACAGTAACAATGGCAGCAACAGCAACCGTAACAACAACAGTCAATAGTAATAGTAAAATCAAAAGATTGCTGATAAAATTTCATTTGCATGCACCGCTGATAAAACTCTACCGGGATATTATGTGCGTTTATGCATGCAAGGCCTGACGTGTGTTTGAGATAACAAGAATAAAACTAAAGGTAAATCAGAACAATCACGAAACCTTTCAATGAAAATTCAAACACAATTTCTATTAAATGTCAAATACACCAGAAATTTATTGCACATAATACAAGGGGTAAACACAAATAATAAATTTAAACATCTTTAGTTAAGGTATGTAGTGCCTTCCAGATATATGAAGCTCGATTGAAGGAAACAAGAGCTATCGTAACACTTACAAAGCTGTAGTGACACAATGAAGTAAAGAAAAAGTAGAACAACAAACATGAAACAGGAAGCCCCTCAGCAAGTGAACTTCTAACACAGAACACGGATTCCACACAAAATTATCTTTGACTCCAGATCCTGCACAAGAAGAGTGATAACATTGAGAATTCTGTAATCATAAAGGACAATATAGAAGTACGGAAAAATATAATTATTTTCCAGTAATCTGAAGGCTATCAACATAGAAGCGCTGTTTCTTTCAATGACATTTCAAGCAATTTTATCATAAAAAGTTTGCACATCGTCAAGGAATTATAAATAGCATACTACAAAGCCTTAACCATCGAACAAAAAGCTCAAAAGTTGAGACCAAAAGACATTCAATGATGTAAAATTTGCTCATAAAGCCCTGAACGAAATATTAAAACTTCGTTTCATCAAAGTTAACAATAAACCAGTGACGTAATCCAAATAGTTTAGGTGAACCGATGAAACAAGCTATGAGATCAAATAAATGAAATAAAATTATTTACCTGGGACTTTGTTCTTCAAATTCACAACTCCAAGTAATAAATTAAAAAGCCAATGTGATCAAAATGCATCGTACTTCCTCAAGTTAGATGATGACCCCTCCAACATCTGAAAACAAAATTCTTATTCATTAATTTGACAAGACTTTTGTATTATGAAATTAAAACTAATGATTCATGAATTTCTGATAATTGAATAAGAGTCCCACACTTTTGGGAAAATGTCCGTTTTAAATTGGACAGTTTCAAGAATTAAATACAAAAGTGTCTCATACTTGCTAAAACCTGATCACGCACTTACTCAACAACAAATATTCTAATGAGTTAAATTATTTGTCAAGTACCTATTTCTATATTTTGTTAAAATGTGCAAATTTTGTAAAATTTTTGCATGGGAGATGGGTTGGTGGGTTAACCGTACCTTTTCAGCATGTAACAGTTGTATTGTAACGTTAAGGTCATTAGCCCAACGACATTCACCATCTTCCTCTCCGTACCGGACGTCTACTCTCGGCGGTGTGCACAATTCTCCTGTAGTGAAAATCTTCATCTCGGGACAACCAATCACTTCTAAATCTTGTAAGGATGGGAATTTGAAGGTGTAACTGCCAGAGCAGAAACATGTGAGGCTATCTAAATCAAGCAGAGTCAACGCCTTCAATTTGCTGAAAATAATTTCATCTTCTGCTCCATCTTCCTCACTTGTTACCACTTGTGTCATTGCTCTGCTTCCACATACCTTCATTGTCATGAGTCGCACTAGACTCTTTGCTATGGAGGATGTTACCAAGTGCATCAATTCCTTGCAACCCCAAACTTGCAGTTCTGTTAGATTCCGAAAAGATACTGTTGATGATGGCAATAGAACAATCAGATTTTGACAGCAATATACTCGTAGAATTTCAAGATTTGTGAAAATGGAGTCCAGTTTGGAGCCTTGTTTCCACAGGTGCTTCAGAACATTCAGTCTGTACGCCTCTAAATATTTTATCTGTGAGAACTTGCCCACTTGTTTCTCCAAGTGCCCTTCATTTGATAATATCTCTGTGTATGAAGTAAAACACACATGGAGGGTTTCCAGATTGTGAAATTTCTCAAGTAAACCAAGTGGAAAACAAGCTGAGTCATCATCTGCAATATCAATGGCTTTAAGACTGCCAAAGAGGTGTTGTGGGTAATCACCCTGCAAAATCATCCTGAAATCCTTTCCACTAAATACCAGTTCCTCCAAGTTGGAGAAGATCTGAACATCATCAATCACATAAAAACTAATTAGTTCAATTGATGTTCTGTCAAGCAATTTTGAGTAATATATACATGTACAGTGGGTACAAAGAATCAAACGTTAAACATAAGAAACAGCAAGACTCAACTGATGAAAGATCAAATAAATGGTTTCATATATACCTTCTCCAACAAGAACAGGGGCTGTTGCACTGGGATATGAAGTTGATTCTTATCAATGTTTCCATGGAAGCTAGATAATTCAGAACCGAATAACTTTATTTTGTCACAACGAAAGACCATCAACGTTTTTAGTGCGGGCCATTCCGAAGTATGCATTCCAGGATATAAACATCTAAGTTCTGGTAGATCACCTAGTCTTAGATATGTCACCCGCGGAAAGACAAAACAAGGTGGCACTTGATCTGCTCCTTCGGAAATGATCTCAAGCAAACCCATACATTTGTATATATTCAGGTGTTGGAGATGCTCAAAGCTTCTGAGCATAGAAGCCGCAAATATACATTTTAATTTGTGACACTCCCCCACGATCAATTTTGTTAAACTTTGAAAGCAAGGAAAAATGGCTGGAACTTGATTGTGCCAAATCTTTTCGACATTAATTCCAAACAGCCACATATGCTCCAAGTTGGGGCACTCAACCTAAACATTAATTTCTTTTTAGATCCAATATAGGCTGAGAAGCATCTTCTTTGATTGTAAATATAAGTCATCAAAATCTTCTTCCAAGTGACAGCTTCAGTGCATGTTTGATATTTGATTATTTGACAATCTAATGTACCAAAGTGTTTGGCAAATGTAATTTAAAAGTGATTATTAAAATAAAGTGTTTGGTACATGTAATTTAAAAGTGATTAGTAAAATAATGTGCTGAGTATTATTTATTATAGAACACCTTTTTACTTTTGAAAAATAATAAAACATGCATATAATAGTAGTAAATTACCAAACATGCTTGTGTACCAAATGTAATTCAAATAGTAAAACATGTATTTTAGTTATTAATTTTTTTTGTTTATTTATGTTTAATATTGAATTTTGCACCTAAAATAACTTACAATGAGAACATAATAATAAAAATATTCCATAATACTAAAAAAAAAAAAAGGAGAAGAGAAGAAGATAAATAAAAAAAATGCTTTACAGTGCATCTGTTTACATTATTTTTTAAAAAATATTAAAATAAAAATATTGATTTCATCATTATTCATCTAAGTATTGATTAAGATATTGTAAATAAAAGTTTTAAGGCTTAAAGCATGAGAATTATATACATTGAATAATGAGTGTGTTATATGGGGTGTTCAAAGTAATTATGTAATATTGACTTATAATGAATTGTACTTAACAGTAATTCATATGTTAGATATTTTTGTAATAAAATTTTTATTAAAATTAGTGTTTAGAGTAATATTTGAAGTGCAAATAACCTCATTCATTTACAAAACATTTGATTAAATTTTTTTCAAATCTATTTCTTTAGAAATCCATGCTAAAAGTGATTCTTTGAGAATTATTTCAATACCAAACATACACTTAATATGCAATTTAATTCATATTATTCATATGTTGAGAGAGCTTAGTGAGTGAGTGTGTGAGATTCTAATTTCCATTCTCATTTTCTTTTTCACTTATAATTTATTTTCTACATTGTCATCAAATGAGAATGCATGACAGAATAAATTGAGAAAGAAAAAAGAATGCTTTGGTTTCATTATAATTGCTTACCTTGTCGTTGAAAAGCACTGTCAAAGTATCAAGCTTGTCCTCGTCCTCCAAACTGATTTCGTTGGAGCAAGTAATAGCCGTCGATTTCTCTTGCGACTCTTGTGTATTTGGCCTCTTCACTTTAGAGCAAAAACTTGTAAGCTTTGGAAGATTTTCCAGATGTAAATATTCTAATGCAGCAAACACTATCTTCTCCATTGCATTATTGCTGTCGACATCTGGCTCTCCACTAATTGCAAAGAGCTCTTCAATCTTGTTGCAATTAAAAACTGCAATCCTCTCAAGTCCGGGAAGGCAGCTTGTAGAAGACAGCAAGAAGATATTACTCAACTCATCACATTTTCCCACATCAATGGTTTTAAGTTCACAGAAAGACTCTACTTTGAGTCGATCAATACATACCCTCTCCATGTTAATCAAATTGTAGAGTATAAGTGACTCCAAAAGGGGAAAGGCATCAGAAGAAGCCCTTTCCATTGAGTCAACAACACATGGCAAGTCAGGATTGTTTTGAACATGGAGATGCTTCAACTGTGGAAAGCCCTCAGTGTCCATATCAAAAAGAACATTCTTGACACCTTGCAGCTTGTCCAAACACAAGTATTCAACATTCTGGATGCCCTGCAATTTCTTCGAGCAAATAGGCTTTGAGCTAAGCTTGAGCTTCATTGTTCTTAAACTCAAAGGATTACTGATCAGAACACGCCGATGACCGAACCATTCATTTACAAGCACGGGAGGCTTGAATGACTCATCTCCTATTGATATTTTGAACCTTTCCAATTTTTTTGCAAAAAAGCCTTCTGGTAAAATACTATCATTTTTAACATCTAATTCTAGAGTGGTCAGTCGAGGCAACTGCAACAACTCATCAAGGCTAGCAGTACTTCTTCCACTATTGGGTCTTTCAACCTCCCATTCAATAAAGCAATTTCTCATATAGAGTTCTTCCAATCGAGTTAAGCTTGATAGGACATTGGGTGCAATAACTTTTAGCTGGAAACAATTGGATAAATCTAACAACCTTAGCTGAGTCAATTCCCCTAATTCTTCAGGCAACTGCACAATATCTGAATTCAAAAAGCTAAGGATTTCCAGATTCTTCAACCTTCCAATAATAGTTATGTCTCTCAACATGCATTGATCCAAACATAGTGTTTGAAGATTTACTAGGAGATCAATTGAAGATGGCAAGAAAAATAATTGCATCCCAGTAAAATCTACAACTCTAAGCTTCCTCATCCCTGCGAAGAAGTTCTCAGGAATAGTGATTTGAAGGTAGGAATCTTTGGGAGTTATGTATAAAAATTCAAGTTGCGGGCATTCCAATCCTTCGGGAAGCTCGTGAATACGACATCCTCTTATAGAGATCGCAAGGCAATTTTCAAGTGCTTCCTTGTATGGCAGCTCCCACACATCCTCATTCTTCACCAAATATACATGCTGGTCTCGGCATGCAATTGATATGCCAACATCGCGAACAACATCATGCATCGAAAATTGCTCATTGCTACCATTCTCAAGCAACAAACAAGAGTCTCTAAGTTTATAGGCCAATGCATATAATTGGTTTCGTGCATCTTCCATCTTCTTGACTCCTTGAAGTATACCCAAACCCATGGAGAATTTAAACAGGTCTGAAGTAAAAATAGGATCACCGATTAGACTACAGAGCAGAAAAAGTTTTTTAAGTTGCTCATCTTTTAAATACTTGAAACTCAGCTCAATTCTGGAATAAGCATCTGCCGGCAGTCCTTTGAAGTTTATCATTGAAGGCGTTTGAAGCTCTCGCAAGGCATTCTTCCATTCATGCACAGTCTTGTCTCTCATTGCCCGTGCTATTGTAGTTAAGGCGATGGGCAAACCACCACATCCCTTGGCTACATCTGCAGCAATAGATTTGAACTTACGATTTTCAACATAATCACCCGCCATTTTCATAAATAATCTCCAAGCTTCTTCTTGTTTTAAATTGTCAATCAAGAAGTTAGCTTTAGAATCCATATCCAACAAAACATTACGATCTCTTGCTGTAAGCAAGAGTTTACAACCTCTATGATCATCACCACAAGGAATTCCAACAGTCTCCAAATCAAGATGCTTCCAGATGTTATCTAGAACCACAAGAATCTTCTTCTCTTTCCTCAATCGTTCATACAGTCTACCTGCAGTTCTAGATTCAGTTTCCTCAGGCAATGCGAGACCTAAGCCCTCAGCAATATCCCGTTGAATCTTTTTTACGTCTACAGTTTCGGAAACCTCTGAAAAGACCGTTTGATCAAAGAGCTTGTCTGCCAGGGCTTGCCTAGCAATCTCCTTTACCAGTGTCGTCTTTCCAATGCCGCCCATGCCGTACACCCCGACGATGCTGACATTAACATCAGTCAATGCATTTTGTATACACTTGAAAGTAGAAAGCCTTGATCCAAAGGCCTCGTAACCTTTGTGAGACTTGAACCATACCTTGTCCGGAGTGGTAAGGTAGGAAATTCTATCAAGTCGACTAGCTTCTTCTCGGCACTCAACAAGGGCCTTCACCTGTGTCTCTGCTTTCTTGCTAAGCTGACAGCGAGCCTTCAAATTAGGACACAGCCCGCTGAGACATCGCCTTCTTGCTGTCTCTTCATCTTCAATGAATTTGGCATTCACCTCATCAATGATCTTGTTGGCACTAACCAGCCACTTCTCAACCTTCTCTTCAATCTTTTCTCCTCTTCTTTCAGCTTCAGAAACTCTGCGCTCAATGCTCTTACTTTCAATCATCAGGCTCTCGATTTCTGCCTTGAGTTTCTGAATGTTTTCGTTGTAGTTACGCAAATAAGCAAGTTGGCCTTGTGTTGGAGAAGCCAAGCATTTTGCAACTTCTAAAACAACAGTAACAATGCTTTCCACCATTTTCAATCCCCCTCTCTCTTTTTTGTTTTTTTTTTTTTTTTGGGTACAAATAGATATAGAACAAGTCAACAAGGACAAAATCAGTGGAACAGACGAGAATCAAAGTGTTGTTGAGATCAGAAAATAGAAACAAGAAAAGGGCTTCTTGATCCAATGAAAACGCAAAGAGCTGATGGAAAAAGGGAACAAAGCTAAATAAGGAAAGGGCTAGCACTAGAAGTGACCACAATAAACAGAGGCAAAGAGTGTTTGAGATCAAAAGATGAAAATCAGGAAAAGGTTTCTTTCTTGATGAAGAATTGAATGCAAAGAGTGGAGGGCAAAATTAAAGGACGTTTCAAGGGAGGCGGAGGAGCTGGAGAATGCAGAGATCAAACGGAGAAACTGTTTGCTGGTAAACGCAAAATCTACTGTAAAGACATCTCATAAACTTATTTCAATTTTAGGGCCAGACGGCTCATTTTCGTCTCAGTCAACTATAAAGACAAAGCAAAATGATGGTTACCTCTCGAGGTAACCCGGTGACCTCTTTTTTTCTTTTTTTTTCAAATTTTCTTTTGATTGATTCCTTAAAGGTGATAACACTTTCAAATTAAAAATGTATTGTATTCGTATTTTAAAAAATATTTTAAAATATCCTCTTGATAAATATATTACGTTTTTACTATTATTATTTTTTTTTTTTATAATAGTACCCTGATAATAATATTTTTGGAGATTTTAGTGAAAATAAAAAAAATTAACTCATCAAAATAATCTTAAAAATTATTGTAAATTTATATGTTATTATTTTATTTTTATGATTAATTTAGTAAATTAATTTTTTATATACAATTATTTGTAAGATTATTGTAAATATATTAAAATTGCTTTAAGTTAGCCGATATTAATTTATTTATAAATAATTATTAGTAAGATTGTTGCAACGATAAAAAAATACTAGCTCTTTTATACTGATATTTATTGGTTAATTTTTAATAAATAATTATTTGTTAATTAATTTTTTTATAGATAAATTAATTAATATAAAGAATATTTTTGGTACGGTATTATTATAAAAGCAAAGAAAAAGTAAGAATAAAAATGAAAATATTTAATAATAGGATTATTTTGTGGTATTTTTTAAAATATGGGAATTGAACAAGTACTTAAGTACTTAAGTCAAAATATATGAATAATGCCAGGCATTTACCCATTATAATAATATTATGCTCATAGTACATTACAATTGCCAAATTCTTTCACTATTCACAGTGGCAGGCAATGAATTAACGACGAAGTTTGTGAATTTAAAGTCTTCACCTAAAGTTTCAGGCATGTTATCCTTCTCCAATCTGCACTATTTGTTTATTTATGAATGCAAAATTTAAAAATAAAAAATAAAAAATTGAAGGATGGGATTTAATCTGCTGTTACAGCCATGTGATCCTTGTTTCACTATGTCATTTGGCCATTTCATCCAAAATTTGATATATGCAGCACGTTGATTCCTGCAAGTTGTAAAAGAATGTTTAATAGTTTAGGCAAGTTCAAACTTCAAAGACAAAGGGGAATGACACCAAGGACTAGTTGCTCTGTTAGTAAACATTTTTATCAAAACTTAGGTTTTAGATTGCATTCTCAAATAGTCTTGGGCTGAAGGGTGATAGACTAGTAGTAAAAAGGCCTAAACGGATTGAAGTGCTCCTTCTATTCTGAACTTTCAAAATTATTGCATGCCCCTCCAAGTTTGATAGAATTTTAAAAATGTCAAGTTGTCTTATTCTTTTAGCTAATATGCTCCTTCCATGTGAACTGATGTTTTGCACATTTTGGGCTAATTATGGATCTCAATTATGGGTAAAAAAAAAAAAAGTGAGATAAAAGTTGATTATGTTAAATATGACTGAAAATAATATTTGTTACAAAACTAATTAAGATATTATAAATTTTTCATCAAACTACTACAGAAGAAAATTAATTTAGCTTAAAAGTTATAGTTAAAAGTGTTTACTAAATATTTTATACTGAAATTTTTAAGCCATAGTAGCCCCATAACGGTAATCAAATAAAAAAAGGTATTTTAGATAATTGTGTCTTTTATTTTCCTTTTAATTTTATGTTTATTATATCGTGCGGGCGCGCTTCCTTTGAGCTCAAGGGCAGTACTTAACAGTAAAAGGCCTAAACGGGTTGGAGTCCTTATTCAATTCTGGACTTTTAAAATTACTATTTACCCCTCCAAGTTTGATAGACTTTCAAAAATGTCAAGTTGTTTTAATTTTTTTCCCATTTTTTTAGTTAATATGTTCCAAAATCTGACAAACAGATGCGAACTCATTTTTTACACATTTTGGGTCAATTAAGAGCCAGTTTGATACTGAGTTGCGGTAAGTTTTAAGTCACAACTACAACTGCTAATTGTTGTGAAAAAAATTTATACTTATGAAATAAAAATAATTATGTTTGTTAATTATCACTTAAAATAATGTTTATTATAAAACTAATAAAGATATTATAAGCTTTTGCCAAACTATTATAAGATAAAATTAATTTGACTTAAAAGCCACAGGTCAAAATATTTATCAAATAACTTTGTAGCTGCATCTTTTAAGCCATGGGTGCCCCCACAATAATACCATAGAGACACTAACCCTTCAAAATATATTTACGTTTATGAATTTTCAAACAGCAAATTCTCTAAATATAGGCTCAATAAGACCTTCTGAATTTTGCTCAAGTTTCTTTCATTTTTAATAAAGTTTTTCCCATTTCTCATGATTGTGTTTTTTAAAAAAAGAGGGGGGTTGGCGTAACGTGGGTCCGTTGTAAGTATTCAATGGAAGGTCTAGAACATGCGGGGTAGGAGTGCAGGTTCAGTTAAAAGTGTCTACTTATTATTTATTTATTGTTTTTTAAATTTATTTATCTTTTTTTTACACTGCCCTTGATACACTTCTTAATAATGCACACTATCGTTCTCCTGCAAAGTGCATCAGATGTTGCTTTTCACATATACAGGGTTTGAAGCTTATTTAGACTTTGAAGTCTTCTTATTGTATGGTTTCATCACTTTTGCAGCCATGCTATTCTGTATGCATCCCACCAGAGGTACCGAAATGGAAATCGATGTTCCTTTTTATCTTTCTCATGTTAGGAAATTTTTATTTGATATGCAACTATGGTTGTTTGAAAGCACTTGTGCATACATGTGTCTTCATATTGCAATGGGATTAGAGGACATTTTTAGGACTGAACTTGGTTTTTATCTTTTTTATTTTATTTATCTCCTTGTGTATTTGTAGCATTCCTCTTGTCAGATTTTAGTCTAAATTGTTTGACGAGTTACCTGCTCTCACACATTATGAAAATAAGTATTCTCCCACTAGACTAAACGCTTATTAATTATTTATCTACTGATTAGTTCTTTAAATTATTGGTTAATTAAAGTGCTAGGGTTTAGGGGAACGTTGCTTTTCCAGTGTGAAACGAACTCAGCGTAATCGATCGAATTCATGTAAAGTATACATGGAGCTAAATTGGTTCATTTCATCAGAAGATGTGCATTCACCAACAGCTAGACTCTACACTTGCCCTGTACGCTATTGCCACTTGTAAATGATGTTGACGTGTCAAGCTTGACAGGTCTCTACAGCTTTAATGAAAGAAAAACTTTTTTAAAATGCCACGTGTACTTGATCATATGATAATCTCCACAATACATTCAGCCTTTTGGCCTTTTCCGTGTAAGTATGCATAGTACTTGATGTTGATAAATTGATTGATGCTTGATAATTTCTTTTCCTTTTCCTTACTGCCTTTCCGCATTATTCTTATAATTAATTGTTAATGAATTACCATCATATAACGTGATAAAGTCATATATATTAAAAACGGGACCTAACATTCCCACGTGTATATTTTAACTGATTTAGGAAAAAAATTACTTACACTACACTCTCAAGGTTTACTTAAATAATCACACATATTTTCTCATATTTATACATAGTCACACAGACCTCTTAATTTCATAAATGACTATTATACCATTTGATTATAACAACTTAAATAAATATAAATATAGTAATAATATAAAAATAATAAATAAATATCATATGACACAAATAAAAAATTACAATAAGTATAATTAATAAAATAACATGTATAACGAAAATTAATTTTAATATTAAGCTATTATTAGTATATCCCGATAGATTTTATTAATATTAAATTCTATTAATTCAAAAATTGACTTTAAGATTTATATTAATATATACATAATTAAAAAAGATATTGTAAATAAAATAACATAAATTTTATAAATTGCTGTGAATGTTAGTTGCAATTACTTTAATATTATTAATATGTCAAATAGATTTTATTATTATTAAAAGAATATGACATATTAATAATGTTAAAATAACTTTTTTAATATTCAAAATATTTTATAAATTTTATCTTATTGTATACATTACATTGTTTTAATTTTAACTTATATTTATTATAGAAGTTTATTTAGAGTTAATTATTGAATTGTTATAATTAAAGGTATAATAGTAAAAAAAGAGTCTGTGTGACCATTTATCAAACTAAGGGTCTGTTTGGGATTAAGGTGCTGTAGCTTAAATGTAAGCTATAACTATGCAACAAAAGTTAATAGTATATATTGAATATAATTTTTAAATAATAATTTTAACAAAAATATTAAAGATATGATATATTTTTCATCATATAAGTAAAAAAATTATATTAATATAGCTTTCAAGCTACAGCAGCTAATATTTACTAAACACTTTAATACTGTAGCTTTATTCTATGTGACAATTTAAGTAAAATTTAGGGTGTGGGAAGCCTTTCCCCCATCAATTTATTAAAATATTTTTTCTTTAATTGAAAAGGGAGAGTTTGCGGATTTGATAATCAGAAATAAAATCTAGCAGTCTGCCAGTCTAGTAGTAAGTTCCAGCCTTGTGAAGCCTACTGAACCTGCATTCCTTTTTTCCAATGTAAATGGATAAAAAAAATTATTAATTAAGAAGATATAATTAAATATTAATTTATTTCCTAGCAATTATTGATGCAGTGGTAATCATTCACGTCAATTGATATAGAAAAAAAAAAAATTAAGGCCAAATAGACCAGCCAACAACTTTTTTAATGGCCAAAAAACAGGCCAGCCAGCATCTAATTATTCCAAGAGATGTTCAGATTGTGCTCATAGCAAACATCTGATGGTTTATTGATTTGTTTTAAGGATAACGAGATATTTCAATTTTTCTTATGTTTTGTTCTAAGAGATGTTCAGATTTTTTTTGGTGGGTGTAATTATACGATGAATGATATTTCAATTTTTCTTATGTTTTCATATGCAAGAGCATTTGTCCATGTGCGTGATTTGATACCTCTTGCATTTCCTAAGCACTCTTTCCTTGTCTTCTAAGTTTTGAAAGACTTTGTGAAGCAAACCCAATGAAATAATCAGAAAAACAGAACAAACAGAGCAAAAACTAAAAATAACAGAGCAACAATGATGACAGTTAAAAAATAAAGGTCAAATAGTAAATGCAAGTCAAGTCACCGCCGGCTAGGCAATCTAATTCGTATTATGATTTTGTTAAGTTATAAGTAATGTAACTTACAACCTATGCAAAATATGTAAAAACTTGTGATAAGGCAGTGGGTTGTGAGTTACATTGATTGTAACTTAGTAAGACCCTTCATATTATATGTTGAGAGCTAGGTGAGTGTTATTTTCCTATTCACATATGTGAGTAAGCGCATTTAAATTCCTCGAGTGAGAATTTTTCACTTCTAATTATCTGAAAGTATTTCCAACATATTCTAGACTGAGACATTTGTAATTAAATCTCAATTTGATACACATTTGTGTAATATTTATAAATGTTATGCATCATTTTTTTTAATTAAATTACTTTTTAACTTTAATTATTAATCTCGGTAGGTCGTGCAAGCACATACACTTAACAAATATTCCCTTACATCCAAATATTCCTTAAAAGAAAACCATCCAAATGACAGAGAAATTTTATAGTACATTTGGGGTTCCAGGTTAGATTGTGTGTGAAACCACCAACTAATGATAGATGAACATACTGTGATAGATGTTAAAAAAAATTTAAAATAAAAATTTATATTTCCCTATCTTCAATATGCCTCCAATATTTTTGAATTAAAAAAAAATAGACAAATTATTAATGTTAATATTTCTCTCTCACTTCATTACCTCATTCATATTCTTTTGTTCTCTTTGTAATCTTCATCTTTATTCTATTGATTGCTATGTTTAGAACCTTGTGAAGAAGAAGATTATTTTCCTACGATGAAGAAGTTGATTTTGCAATGTTCGCTACCGTGTCATCCCAAGTACCAAGATGGCACCGACAACGACTCCTCCATCCGTAGGTACGTTCTCTCTGTCGGAGAGATTTTATTGGCATTACTCTTAATTTGTTAACTTATTAGTATTTATATCATTAATGAATTTTAATGAATAATATTTTATCTTTTTTTTACTAGTTCATTTGAACAGAATTTTTAAAATGTGCAGAAGTATTTTTCTTAGAAAATGATTTCAAGATACATTATCAGTACGATAAGGGAATACAAAAATGTATTCGGCATAGTTGGAGTAATAAGAGGGCAATAACCCTAAAATTTAATTATCATGCGCGGGGGAGAACTTAATTATTAGTCATGCTATACTTAAATAAGTATTTATAAGCTGATAGTCTCACCAATAATAATTAAAAAAAAAAAAAAGAAAAAAAAAACATGATCTTGCATGAGGAGGGTGAAGCCATATTTTTATGAGGTGAGTCCAATCATGATCATAAGGCTTCGGGCATAACGACAGACTTTCAGGTAGCTCTGTAAATTCATTTCCATGAATTCAATTAAAAAGAAACTACGAGCTGACTAAATTCAATTGAATGATATTCAATTGTTCTTATGTGTTCATAGGCAACAGCATGTGCATGATTTGATACATCTTGCAATTTTCTAAACACTCTTTCGTTGCCTTCTAAATTTTGAAAGATAGATTTTGTGAAGCAAACCCAATGAAACAAACAGAGAAACAGAACCAACAGAGCAAATACTAAAATAATAGAACAACAATGATGATAATAAACATTTGGCAAAGTAGAATAATGCCAAATATGTTAGGATATAGTTTTTCATAGCTACATAAATTTTGATAATTTTTTTACTCCTTTCGTTCCTGCTCTTCACATTACATATTTCTGTAAATTTAAAAATTGATTTGAGGCAAACAAACTGAAACAACAGATCCCCTGTTTTCAGCATCATACATATTTCGAATATATCTAACATAATAATTAAATTTCACAGCTAAAAACTTTAAATTCTCAAGTCGTAGTAATAATAATAGTTAACTTGGCAGCAGCAACAACAACAACCGGGAATAGTAATACTAAAATCAAAAGATTTTATTTGCACGTCTGATAAAACTCTTCTGGGAAATTATGTGCGTTTATGCATGCAAGGCCTGACATGTGTTTGAGATAACAAAAATAAAACTGAAGATAAGTTAGAGAACAATTATGAAACCTTTCAATGAAAATTCAGACACGTTTTTATATTAACTGTCAAAATACATCAGAAATTTATTGCATATAATACAAGGGGTACACACAAATGATAAATTTAAACATCTTTAGTTGAGCTATGTAGTGCCTTTCAAACATATGAAGCTTGAATGAAGGAAGCAAGAGTTATCATAATACACACATAGCTGCAGCCACACAATGAAGTAGATCAAAAGTAGAACAACAAAGATGATACAGGAAGTCCCCTCAGCATGTAAACTTTTAACACAAATTTTACAGAAAATTATCTTTGACTCCAGATCCTGCACAAGAAAGTGACAACATTGAGAATTCTGTTATTATAAACCAAAACATAGAAGTATAGAAAAATATTATAAGTTTTCTGTAATCTGAAGGCTATCAACATAAAAGTGCTGTTCCAGTCAATGACTATTTCAAGCAATTTTATCATAAATAGTTTGCACTATATATAAAGCCTAACTATCTAACAAAAAGTTCAAAAGTTAAGACCAAAAGACACTCCATGATGCAAAATTTGCTCATAAAGCCCTGAACGAAACATTAAAACTTCATTCCAAAATTAACAGTAAATGACGCAATCCAAATAGTTTAGGTGAACCGATGAAACAAGCTATGAGATCAAATAAATGAAATAAAAATTATTTACCTGGGACTTTATTCTTCAAATTCATAACTCCAAGCGATAAGTTAAAAAGCCAATGTGATCACCATGTATCGTACTTCCTCAAGTTAGATGACGACCCCTCCAACATCTGAAAACAAAATTCTTATTCATTAATTTGACAAGACTTTTGTATTATGAAATTGAAACTAATGATTCATGAATTTCTGATAATTGAATAAGAGTGCCACACTTTTGGGAAAATGTCCGTTTTAAATTGGATTAAATACAAAGTGTCTCAATGACAAATATTCTAATGAGTCAAACTTAGTTGTCAATGATCTATTTTCTATATTTTGTTAAAAAGTGCAAATTTTGTAAAACTTTTCCATGGGAGATTGGTTGGTGGGTTGACCGTACCTTTTCAGCATGTAACTGTTGTATCGTAACGTTAAGGTCATTAGCCCAACGACATTCACCATCTCCCTCTCCATACCAGACGTTTACTCTCGGGGGTGTACATAATTCTCCTGTAGTGAAAATCTTCATCTTGGGACAACCGATCACTTCTAAATCTTGTAAAGATGGGAATTTGAAGGTGTAACTTCCAGAGCAGAAACATGAGAGGCTATCTAAATCAAACAGAGTCAACGTCTTCAATTTGCTGAAAACAATCTCATCTTCTGCTCCAGCTTCCTCACTTGTTACCACTTGCGTCATTGCTCTGCTTCCACATACCTTCATTGTCATGAGTCGCACTAGACTCTTTGCTGTGGAGGATGTTACCAAGTTCATCAATTCCTTGCAACCCCAAACCTGCAGATTTGTTAGATTCCGAAAAGATACCGATGATGGTGGCAATAGAACAATCAGATTTTGACAGCAATATACTATTAGAATTTCAAGATTTGTGAAAATGGAGTCCAGTTCGGAGCCTTGTTTCCACAGGTGCTTCAGATCATTCAGTCTGTACGGCTGTAAATGTTTTATCTGTGGGAACTTGCCCACGTGTTTCTCCAAGCGTCCTTCATTTGATAATATCTCTGTGTATGAAGTAAAACTCAGATAGAGGATTTCCAGATTGTGAAATTTCTCAAGTAATCCAAGTGGAAAACAAGCTGAGTCATCATCCACAACCTCAATGAATTTAAGACTGCCAAAGAGTTGTTGTGAGTAATCACCCTGCAAAATCATCCTGAAATCCTTTCCACTTAATAGCAGTTCCTCCAAGTTGGGGAAGATCTGAACACCATCAATCACATAAAAACTAATTAGTTCAATTGATGTTCTTTCAAACAATTTTGAGTAATATATACATGTACAGTGGGTATTTCGAAAATCTTTATTTTGTGAGTTTCTTTGCAACAAAGAATCAAACGTAAAACATAAGAAACAGCAAGACTCAATTGATGAAGATCAAATAAATGGTTTCATATATACCTTATCCAACAAGAACAGGGGCTGTTGCACTGGGATATGAAGTTGATTCTTATCAATGTTTCCATGGAACCTAGATATTTCAGAACCGAATAACTTTATTTTGTCACAACCACAGACCCTCAATCTTTTTAGTGCCGGCCATTCCGAAGTATGCATTCCAGGATATAAACATCTAAGTTCTGGTAGATTACGTAGTCTTAGAAATGTCACCCGCGGAAAGACAAAGCAAGGTGGCACTTGATCTGCTCCTTCGGAAATGATCTCAAGCAAACCCATACATTTGTATATATCCAGGTGTTGGAGTTGTTCAATGCTTCTGAGCATAGAAGCCGAAAATATATATTTTAATTTGTGACAGTCCCCCACAATCAATTTTTTTAAACTTTGAAAGAGAGGAAACATGGCTGGAAGTTGATGGTGCCAAATCTTTTCGACATTAATTCCAATCAGCCTCAAATCCTCCAAGTTGGGGAAGATAACCTAAACATTAATTTCTTGTTAGATCCAATATAGGCTGGGAAGCATCTTCTTTGATTGTAAATATAAGTCATCAAAATCTTCTTCTAAGTGACAGCTTCAGTGCATGTTTGATATTGATTGTTTGACAATCTAATGTACCAAAGTGTTTTGGCAAATGTAATCTAAAAATGATTATTAAAATAAAATGTTTGATACATGTAATTTAAAAGTGATTATTCCCGAATAATTTGGCATTAATTAATTGGTTACAATTAATTCAGTTAGATTTTATAAAGAACTATCAACTAATTAATTAATGCCAAATCACTTGAGATAGTTATTTGGGACAGAAAATTTGGGATGTGTAGCATTACTCTTAAAATAATGTCCTGAGTATTATTTATTAAAAAACACCTTTTACTTTTGAAAAATAATAAAACATGTATTTTACAGCAGTAAATTACGAAACATGCATGTGTGCCAAATGTAATTCAAACAGTAAAACAAGTATTTTAGTTATTATTATTTATTTATTTATGTTTAATATTGAATTTTTCACCTAAAATAACTTACAATGAGAAAATAATAATAAGAAATATTCCATAAATACTAAATAAAAAAAAAAGGAGAAGAAGACAAAAGAAAGAAAAAGAAGAGGTCAAAAGAAAAAAAAAATGCTTTACAGTGCTTTTACTTTATTTTTGGAAAAAATAAAAAATAATGAGTGCAAAATTTATTTTATTTATGAAAAAATAAAGTAAAAATATTGATTTCATCATTATTCATCTAAAGTAATGATTAAGATGTTGTAAATAAAAGTTTTAAGGTTTAAAGCATGAGAATTATATATATTGAATAATGAGTGTGTTATATGAGATGGTCAAAGTAATTGTATAATATTAACTTATAATAAATTGTACTTAACAGTAATTCATATGATGCATATTTTTATAATAAATTTTTTATTAAAATTATTGTTTAGAGTAATTTTTGAAGTGCAAATAGCCTCACTCATTTACAAAACATTTGATTAAATTTTTTTCAAATCTATTTCTTTAGAAATCCATGCTAAATGTGATTTTTTGAGAATCATTTCAATACCAATTTTTTGAGAATCATTTCAATACCAAAAATACACTTAATGAGCAATTTAATTCATATTATTCATATGCTGAAAGAGCTTAGCGAGTGAGCGTGAGATTCTAATTTTCATTCCCATTTTCTTTTTCTCTTATAATCTATTTTCTACATTGTCATCAAATGATAGAATAAATTCAGAAAGAGAAAAGAATGCTTTGGTTTCATTATAATTTGCTTACCTTCTCGTTGATAAGCGCTGTCGAAGTATCAAGCTTGTCCTCCTCCTCCAAATTGATTTCGCTGGAGCAAGTAATAGCTGTCAATTCCTCTTGCGACTGGTGTGTATTTGGCCTCTTCACTTCACAGCAAAAACTTGTAAGCTTTGGAAGATTGTCCAGATGTAAAAGTTTTAATGCAGCAAACTCTATCTTCTCCATTGCATTATTGATGTCGACATCTGGCTCTCCACTAATTGCAAAGACCTCTTCGATCTTATTGCAATTAAAAACTGCAATCCCCTCAAGTCCGGGAAGGCAGCTCGTAGAAGACAGCAAGAAGGTATTACTCAACTCATCACATTTTCCCACTTTTATGGTTTTAAGTTCACAGAAAGACTCTACTTTGAGTCGATCAGTGCATACCCTCTCCATGTTAATCAAATTGTAAAGAGTAAGTGACTCCAAAAGGGGAAAGGCATCACACGAAGCCCTTTCCATTGAGTCAACAACACACAGCAAGTCAGGATTGTTTTGAACATGGAGATGCTTCAACTGTGGAAAGCCCTCAGTGTCCATATCAAAAAGAACATTCTTGACACCTTGCAGCTTGTCCAAACACAAGTATTCAACATTCTGGATGCCATGCATTTTCTTCGAGCAAATAGGCTTTGAGCTAAGCTTGAGCTTCATTGTTCTTAAACCCGAAGGATTACTGATCAGAACACGCCGACAACCGAACCATTCATTCATATGCATGGGAGGCTTGAATGACTCATCCCCTATTGATATTTTGAACCTTTCCAATTTTTTTGCAAAAAAGCCATCTGGTAAAATACCATCATTTTTAACATCTAATTCTAGAGTGGTCAGTCGAGTCAATTGCAACAATTCATCAAGGCTAGCAGTACTTCTTCCACTATTGGGTCTTTCAACCTCCCATTCAATAAAGCAATTTCTCATATAGAGTTCTTCCAATCGAGTTAAGCTTGATAGGACATTGGGTGCAATAACTTTTAGCTGGAAACAATTGGATAAATCCAACAACCTTAGCTTAGTTAATTCACCTAGTTCTTCAGGCAACTGCACAATATCTGAATTTAAAAAGCTAAGGATTTCCAGATTCTTCAACCTTCCAATAATAGTTATGTCTCCCATCATGCATTGATCCAAACATAGTGTTTGAAGATTTACTAGCAGATCAATTGAAGATGGCAAGCAAAATAATTGCATCCTGGTAAAATCTACAACTCTAAGCTTCCTCATCCCTGCGAAGAAGTTCTCAGGAATATTGATTTGAAGGTAGGAATCTTTGGGAGATATGTATAAAAATTCAAGTTGCGGGCATTCCAATCCTTCGGGAATCTCGTGAATACGACAACCTCTTATAGAGATCGCATGGCAATTTTCAAGTGCTTCCTCGTGCGGCAGCTCCAACACATCCTCATTCTTCACCAAATATACATGTTGGTCTCGGCATGCAATTGATATGCCAACATCGCGAACGACATCATGCATTGAAAATTTTTCATTGCTACCACTCTCAATCAACAAACAAGAGTCTTTAAGTTTATAGGCCAATGCATATAATTGGTTTCGTGCATCCTCCATCTTCTTGACTCCTTCAAGCATTCCCAAACCCATGGAGTATTTAAACAGGTCTGAGGTAAAAATAGGACTACCCATTAGACTACAGAGCAGAAAAATTTTTTTGAGTTGCTCATCTTTAAAATACTTGAAACTCAGTTCAATTCTGGAATAAGCATCCGCCGGCAGTCCTTTGAAGTTTATCACTGAAGGCGTTTGAAGTTCTCGCAAGGCATTCTTCCATTCATGCACACTCTTGTCTCTCATTGCCCGTGCTATTGTTGTTAAGGCGATGGGCAAACCTCCACATCCCTTGGCTACATCTGTTGCAGTAGATTTGAACTTGCGATTTTCAACATAATCACCTGCCATTTTCTTAAACAATCTCCAAGCTTCTTCTTGATTTAAATTGTCAATCAAGAAGTTAGCTTTAGAATCCATATCCAACAAAACATTACGATCTCTTGCTGTCAGCAAGAGTTTACAACCTCTATGATCATCACCAGAAGGAATTCCAACAGTCTCCAAATCAAAATGTTTCCAGATGTTATCTAGAACCACAAGAATCTTCTTCTCTTTCTTCAATCGTTCATACAATCTACCTGCAGTTCTCGACTCAGTTTCCTCAGGCAATGCGAGACCTAAGCCCTCAGCAATATCCCGTTGAATCTTTTTTACGTCTACAGTTTCGGAAACCTCTGAAAAGACCATTTGATCAAAGAGCTTGTCTGCCAAGGCTTGCCTAGCGATCTCCTTCACTAACGTCGTCTTTCCAATGCCGCCCATGCCGTACACCCCAACGATGCTGACATTAACATCAGTCAATGCATTTTGTATACCCTTCAAAGTAGAAAGCCTTGATCCAAAGGCCTCGTAACCTTTGTGAGACTTGAGCCATACCTTGTCCGGAGTGGTAAGGTACGAAATTCTATCAAGTCGACCAGCTTCATCTCGGCACTCAACAATGGCCCTCACCTGTGTCTCTGCTTTCTTGCTAAGCTGACAGCGAGCCTTCAAATTAGGACACAGCCCGCTGAGACATCGCCTACTTGCTGTCTCTTCATCTTCAATGAATTTGGCATTCACCTCATCAATGATCTTGTTGGCACTAACCAGCCACGTCTCAACCTTCTCTTCAATCTTTTCTCCTCTTCTTTCAGCTTCAGAAACTCTGCGCTTAATGCTCCTACTTTCAACCATCAGGCTCTCGATTTCTGCCTTGAGTTCCTGAATTTTGTCATTGTAGTTACGCAAATAAGAAAGTTTGCGTTGTGTTGGAGAGGCCAAGCATTTTACAACTTCTAAAACCACAGTAACAGTACTTTCCACCATCTTTAATCGTTTTTTTTTTTCAAATGGACGTATAACAGAGCCAACGGCTGGACAATTGATAATCAAGCAGATGATGGCAAAAGGCAACAAGGCTAAATTAGAAAGAGAAATTATATTTGTACAAAAATGAGGACAAAATCAGTCTAACAGACGAGAATCAAAGTGTTATTGAGATCAGAAAATTGAAACAGTAAAAGATTTTCTTGATCCAAAGAAAATGCAAAGCTGATGGAAAAAGGGAACAAAGCTAAATAAGAAAAGAGCTAGCACTTGAAGTGACCAAAATAAACCGAAGCAAAGCGTGTTTTAGATGAAAAGATGAAAATCAGGAAAAGGTTTCTTGATTGAGAATTGAATGCAAAGAGTGGATGACAAAATTAAATTGAGAATTGAAAAGGTTTCAAGGAAGGAGGAGGAGCTGAGGAGTACGCAGATCAAAGAGAGAGAATGTTTGCTGGTAAAACTATTTTCAAACAAAATCTAGTGTAAAGAAATAATTGCATCCTTTGTAATTTTGTTTTTAGTTATTTATTTTACTCATCGGAATTGGCTATTTTATGAAAAAATTATTGGAATATATTAATTGAATTTTATATTTGTTTTCTTGTAAATGAATTGGATGGTCTTCACATATCGGATTTCTATCCAATAACTGTAAGCCACTGGCCGAAATCAAATAATGCAACTAAAACAAACAAAACGTTGAAAGCAATAAGCCACCAATCCAATGGCATAAAGTGGGAAAGAGTAAAATAATTAGAGATTAGGTGATGATAATGAAAGATTTGTATTTTATGTTCAAAATCAGAATTAATAGCTATAAACCATGTCATTCAGCCAAAAAGACAAAACATAGAAAAGAATTAATAACAATCCAATATCTTTCAAATAATATAAAGAAAGACTTGCAGACATGGGGCTAACGCTCTAAATTTTTATTTAAAAAAAAAAAAGAGAGAGCTCCAGATGATAGCAAGAATGTTAGATATATATTAATTAGAGCAATGCTAAAATTATAAATTTATGTATAAATTTATTTTATATAAATTAATATATGGTATAAATTAATTGATCCTTAATTAAATCACTCAATTAATTATTAGCAACAAGTGGTAGCCTTGACGGACGTGCAGAATGTGTCATTTTTTATTATCAAAAAGTGACTTATAAGCTTTTTGTAATTACCCAAGTCGAAAAATATAGTTTGCAAACCTGTTAGATGTCCACTTCTTCTTGCTGCTTCTAGGGTGCTTCCCACTTGTAAATATGGGTCTGTACAGCTTTACTAAAAGAAAAGCTTTTGAAAATGCCACGTGTAATTGATTATATAATAATCTCTGCAATGTACATTCAAAGCTTTTGGCCTTTTGTTATGTACAATACTTTTTTTTAAAATGACGTGAGATTATTGTTCAAATTATAATTCATATTATATGAAATTATTATTGATATTTATAATCAAATATTATCAGGCCACTATCTAAATTTTACTTCCTCTAACATTTAAAAAATATTTATATCACTCATAATTAAAGAAAAAATTGAGCTCCTATAATATTTTGTGAGGTTCAAACCGTCTACTTTCATAATTGTAAGGACAGGGCTCTGCCCACTTAGCCAAACGTCCAGTGGTTACTTGATGTTGATAACTTGATTGATGCATCTTTGGTGATTTTTCTTCCTTTTAATTTTGTTGATAAGTTTTTGGCATTTTGCTAGTTTTATTTCGTAAGACTAGGTGAAATGACGGAAATACCCTTGTATTGCAGCTCAACATGTTAGGAGTAATTTGGTCGTTGTCAACGTGAGTGTGACAGTGCCAGGGAACTATGTGATTAGAATGGATAAATAAACTAAAGCCCACAGGGGAAATATGGAAAACTTAAACAAGTGGGACAGTAAAGGCTAACGTAATGTGGATGCTGCACAGCTCCAGTTGATGTAAGCTCAGTATTGAATCATGTGACACTTCTGTGTACATTCCTTTCTCTATGTTTCGCTGTTCTTGATCAAATTCTTTGAGTTTTGATTGTGATTACTTGTGTTTAATCAATTCACTCTTTATACATTACTTTGATTTCGATCTCTCTTGCAGAAATCCTAACAAGCTTGGAATTGCAGAGGTTAAAAAATGCAGCCCATTGAAGAACTATAAGCCTACTGAATTATGATTATAATAAGGTCGGCTGTTGGCTGTTGCTTTATTACCATAAAAAGATTTAATAATATCATTACTCACATATCTAATCCTCCTCACCTTGATAGTGGATATAGATCATTTATGCATGATATCGTTTTAAAAAATTATTATTTATTTTATAAATTTAAAAACATAGAAATAATATATAAAAAAATAATCTCCAAAACGGAAAATTCATTTGCAACTGTTGGGTTGATGTATGTTACATAATTATGTAACTTAACAAATTACATAATTATGTAACTCAACAAACACCTTGTTAGAAAATGATTTCAAGATACATCATCAGTACAATAAGCGAATACATGCTTGGAGTAATAAGAGGGTAAATCCCTAAAATTTAACTATCATAAGCGGGGAACACTTAATTATTAGTCACGCTATGCTTAAATAAGTAATATAAGTATTTATTAGCTAATAGTCTCACCAATAATAATTAAAAAAAAAAACAATGATCTTGGCTGAGGAGGGTGAAGCCATATTTTTATCAGGTGAGTCCAATCAAGACCATAGCTTCGGGCATAACGACTGACTTTCAGGTAGCTCTGTAAATTTATTTCCATGCATTCAATTAAAAAGAAACTATGAGCTGCCTAATTCAATTGAATGATATTCAGTTTTCCTTGTGTTTTCATAGGCAAGAGCATATGCATGATTTGATACCTCTTGCATTTTCTAAGCACTCTTTCCTTGCCTAATAAATTTTGAAAGATAAGATTTTGCGAATAAACCCAATGAGAGAAACAGAGAAACAGAACAAACAGAGCAAATACTAAAATAATAGAACAACAATGATGATAATAAACATTTGGCAAAGTAGAATGATGCTAAATATGTTAGGATATAGTCGTTCATTGCTACATTTGACAATTTGTTGACTCCTTTTCTTCCTGCTCTTCAGATATTTCTGAAATTTGAAAGTTTAATTTGAGGCAAACAAAATGGAACAAACTGAAACAACAAATCCCCTGTTTTCAGCATCATACATATATTGAATATCTCTAACATGATAAATTTCACTTCTAAAATACTTTAAATTTTCAAGTAGTAGTAATAATAACAGTAACAATAACAGCAGCAGCAGCAACAGCAGCAACAACAGTCAATAGTAATAGTAAAATCAAAAGATTGCTGATAAAATTTCATTTGCCTGCATGTCTGATAAAACTCTTCTGGGAATTTTGTGTGCGTTTATGCACGCAAGGCCTGACGCGTGTTTAAGATAAAAAAATAAAACTGACGATAAATCAGAACAATTATGAAACCTTTCAATGAAAATTCAAACATATCTTATAATAAATGTCAAAATACAACAGAAATTCATTGCATATAATAATACAAGGGGTATAAACAAATGATAAATTTAAACACCTTTAGTTATGCTATGCAGTGCCTTTCAAACTTGCGATGCTCAAATGAAGGAAGAAAATGTTATCATAACACTTACAATGCTGTAGTGACACAATCAAGTAAAGCACGAGTAGAACAACAAAGATGCAAAGCCGAACTATCAAACAAAAAGCTCAAAGTAAAGACCAAAAGACATTCAATGATGCAAATTTCGGTCATAAGGCCCTAAACGAAACATTAAAACTTCATTTCAAAATTAACAGTAAACCAGTGACACAATCCAAATAGTTTAGGTAACAGATGAAACAAGCCATTAGATCAAATAACAGAAATAAAATTATTTACCTGGAACTTTATTCATCAAATTCATAACTCCCAAGTAATAAATTAAAAAGCTAATATGATCACAATGTATCATACTTCCTCAAGTTAGATGACGACCCCTCCAACATCTGAAAACAAAATTCTCATTCATTAATTTAACAAGACTTTTATATTATGAAGTTAAAAATTTTTGATAATTGAATAAGTGTAACACCCCAAATTCACCCATGAAAACATAAGAGAAATTTAGAATGAAACCTTACATCATCATACTTATCACTATACATCAAAAATAATAAGCTAACAAATAGCCCTCTAAAAAAAACCATCTTTAAATACAAAATGAACTAGAGTAATCCACAAGGTTCCCAGTAAAACTTCTGTCTTCTAAGACCAAAAGCCACATTCTTAAACAGTCTGCAAAATGTTAAAGACGAGGGGTGAGCCATCAACTCAGTAAGCAAATCCATTCACAATATTAAAACTATTAATCATAATACATTAAACATTATACTAATCACTTTATCATTTGGCATAAGTGATGGATTCAACATAAGCATTTAAATAACCCAAACTTTCTGAAAACATGTAAACATAAAACATAGTTAGCTCATGCCTCGAAGTTCTTACCATCATTCAAGGTACCGCACCCCACATTGTTCATAACATAACATCATATGTGCACAACATCATCATGATCTAGCTAGCTGGCCATAACATAACATAACATTATATATAGTACACCGCTGACTACAGTATTCCAAATTATATGTTGAGAGCTAGCTGGCCATCAACTTCCAAGTCACCGCTGACTACACAATCTAATACAAATTATATGTTGAGAGCTTAGTGAGTGTCTGAGTTTCATTTTTCCTTTTCCATTTTTCTCTCTAAATGATTTATTTTCCACATATGACATCAAATGAGAATGCATAATAGAAAAAAAAATGAGATAAAGAAAAAGAATGTGTTAGCCTACATACCTTCTCGTTGAAAAGCAGTGTCAAATTATCAAGCTTGTCCTCCAAACTGATTTTGTTGTAGGAAGAAATAGCTGTCGAATCCTCTTGCGACTCTTGTCTGTTTGCTGATGCGGAAGGTGTCTTCACTTCACGGCAAAAACTTGTAAGCTTTGGAAGATTTCCCAGACTTAAAGATTTTAATTCCGCAAACTCTATCTTTCCAATTTCACTATTGTTGTCGACATCAGCTTCTCCATCAATTGTAAAAATCTCTTCCAAACTGCTGCCATTAATAACTGCAGTCCTTTCAAGTCTAGGAAGGAATTTTGTAGTAGACAGCAAGAAGATATTATTCAACTCATCACAATTTTGAAAGCCTCTACTTTGAGTCTATCAATACATATCCTCTCCAACTTAATCAAATTTTGAAGAGTAAGTGACTCCAAACGAGGAAAGGCATCACAAGGTACCCTCTCCATTGAGTCAACAATACACAAGAAGTCAGGATTATTTTGAACATGGAGATGCTTCAATTGTGAAAAGCCCTCTGTATCCAAATCGAAAAGAACACTCTGGACACCTTGCAGCCTGTCCAAGCATAAGTATTCAACGTTCTCGATGCACTGCATTTTCTTCGAGCAAATAGGCTTAGAATTAAGCTTGAGCTTCAATGTTCTTAAACTCTCATGATTACTGATCAAAAAGTACGGCCGACTTCGGAACTAATCTTCCATGACAAGCACGAGAGGCTTGAACGACCCATCTCCGATTGACATTTTGAACATTTCCAATTTTCTAGTGAAAAATTCTTCAGGTAAAATACTGTCATTTTTTACATCTATTTCTAAAGTGGTCAGTCGAGGTAAATGCATCAATTCATCAAAGCTAGCATTACTTCTTTCACTAGTGGATCTTTCAACCTCCCATTCAATAAAGCAATTACCCATATATTGTTGTTCTAATCGGGTTAAACTTGATAAGACATTGGGCGCAATAACTTTTAGTCAGAAACAATTTGTTAAATCTAACAGTCTTAGCTTATTCAATTGACCTAGTGCTTCTGGCAACTGTACAATATCAGACCCCCGAAAGCTAAGGATTTCAAGATTCTTCAATTTACCAATTATGGCTATGTCTCCCAATATGCATTGGTCCAGGCATAGAGTTTGAAGATTTACAAGGAGATCAATAGATGATGGCAAAGAAAATAACTGCATTCTAGTCAAATCTACAACTCTAAGCTTTCTCATCCCTGTGAAAAACTTCTCTGGAATACTGATTTCAACAAGTAGGTCCTTGGAATCCATGAGTAAAAATTCAAGTTTTGGACATTCCAATCCTTCAGGAAGTTCATGAATAATACTATCTATCAAAGAGACTGCATAGCATTTGTTTAGTGCATTCTTGTCTGACCATTCCCACACATCCTTATTTCTCACCACAAATACATTTTGGTCACGGCATGCAATTGAAATGGCAACAGCTTGAACAACATCATGCATAGAAAGCCTTTCACTGCTATCACTCTCAAGCAACAAACAAGAGTCTTTAAGTTCATGGACTAATGCATATAATTTGTTTCGTGCATCTTCCATCTTATTAACTCCATGCAATATACCCAAACCCATGCAACATTTGAACAAGTATGAAGTGAAAACAGGATTTGGTATTAAACTACAGAGCATAAAAATTTTCTTGAGTTGAGCACCTTCTAAGTACTTGAAACTCAGCTCGATAGTTGAATATGCCTCTGTCGGAACTCCTTCAAAGTTTACCATTGAAGGCGTTAGAAGTTCTTGCAATGCATTCTTCCATTCATGCACACTCTTGTTCCTTAATGCCCTCGCGATTGTAGTTAAGGCAACTGGTAAACCACCACAAGCCTTGGCTACATTTGTTGCTGTAGATTTCAACCGAAGATTTTCAACATCATTACCTGCCATCAACTTAAACAATCTCCAAGCTTCTTCTTCGTTTAACATGCCTATCGAAAAGTTTTCTTCGGGTCCCATACCTAACAGTACATGATGATCTCTTGCTGTCAACAATATCTTGATTCCTTTTTTATCATCTCGATAAGGAATTCCAACCGTCTCTAAATCAAGAGATTTCCATATATTATCTAAAACTATAAGGATCTTCTTCTCCTTCTTCAATTGTTCATATAGCCTACTTGCTCTTCTAGATTCAGTTTCCTCATGTAGTACAAGGCTTAGTTTCTCTGCAATTTCTCCTTGAATTCTTTCACATCAGGAATCTGAGAAACCTCCAAAAAAACCACCTGATCAAATAGCATGTCTTCCCTTGCTCTCCTCGCCACTTCCTTCACTAGTGTCGTCTTCCCAATGCCACCCATACCATACAACCCAATGACTCTAATATTAAGATCAGTCAATGCATTTTGTATAGACTTCAAAGTAGAAAGTCTCGATTCGAAGGCCTCGTAACCTTTGTTAGACTTAAGCCATATCTCCTCGGGAATGGTACGGTAGGAAATTCTATCAAATCTCTGAACTTCTTCCCGACATTCAACAAGGGCTTTCACCTCTGTCGCTGCTTTCATGCTAAGCTGATAGCGGGTTTTCAAATTAGGACACAACGCCTTGAGACATCGCTTATTTCTTGTCTCCTCATCCTCAATGAATTTACCTGCCTCGTCAACGGTGTTGTTCGCACTAACCAGCCACTTCTCAACCTTCTCTTCAATCTGTTCTCCTCTTCTTTCGGCCTCAGAAACTCTGCGCTCAATGCTCCTACTTTCATCCCTGAGCTTCTCGATCTCTGCCTTGAGGTTCTCAAAGTTGCCACTGTAGCTGCGCAAATAACCAAGTTGGCGTTCTGTAGGAGGAGCTAAGCATTTAACAACTTCTACAATACCAGCAACAATGCTTTCTGCCATCTTCAATCCTAGTAGAACAAAGTCAACGACTGGATCGGCAAATGATAATGAACTTAAAAAGCAAGGACAAAAATCAGAGAATCAAAAACAAAAATCAGAGAATCAAAAGTGCAGTTGAGATTAGAAAATTGAAACAAGAAAAGGGTTAATTCTTGATCCAGTGGAAATGCAAAAGGGGACAAAGCTAAATAAGAAAACAGGAGAATTGAATACAAAGACTAGAAGACAAAAGTAAAAGACATTTCAACGGAATTAAGCTCTCAAATTCCACTTATGTCATTTGGGCATTTCACCGAATAGTTTATATGCAGCACGAAGATTCCCGCAAGTGCCACCGCCACAACTTTTTCAAACTTGGAAGAAGGGAAGAACATATCTTAATTATTCGATAATAAAGCAAGCTACTGGATGTTTTAATACCAAAAGAGAAAAAATAGCATTTTAGGTAATTGTTTCTTTTATTTTCTTGTTCTGCACTTCTTGCCAACTTACACATTTTTTTAACATTTTCTTTTTAAATCCGCTATTTAATAAGTTTATAGAGACTAATAAACAAACGAGTTAAAATATTTAGAGTAAAAAATAAAGAAAAATGACAAGTACACTTGCTTAAATCTTTGCATTTTTTTTCCTTTAAAAAAAATATTAGTTGCTGTTAAGATGCCTTACAATTGCCATAAGTCTAAACATAAATATTCGTTTAGTCTCTATATTTTAACTTATATACTTGTTTAATTCCTATATTTTAGAAAACACATTAAAACACTCGTATTATTAAATATGTTGCACTCATGCTCTTATTTTTTTCTTTCCTATTATAATAATATCCTAGTAATAATATTCTTAGGAATATTAATAAAAAAATTAATTTTAAAAGTAACATAAAACTTTACACAAACTTTTATATTATTATCTTACTTTTAGGATTAATTAGGTAAATTAAATTTTATAAAATAATTATTTGTAAGATTATTGTAAATATATTAAACATTTCTTTAAATTTCTAATATTAATTTATTTATAAATAATTACTACTAAGATTGTTGCATGTGTAAAAAAAATACTAATTATTTCACACTGATATTTATTAATTAATTTTTTATAGATAAATTAATTAATGTAAAAGGATATTGTTGAAAGGGTATTATTGTAAAGAAAATAAAAACAGGATAAGAATGTAATATATTTAATTATATAGATGTTTTGAGATTTTTTTTTTAAAGAAAAATGCTTGATGTAGAGAAGGATAAGAAAAATAAAGAAGAAAGAAAAAGAGAGAGAGTGGGTGAATAGAGAGGGAGGACAAAATTTTCTCACATTGCTCTCACCCAAACATTGCTTTTTTTTTTTTAAATTTAAAAACAAAATGAATATTTTAAATTAAAATATAGAGGCTAAATAAATATCTAATTAATATACAAAGGCCAATGTTTAAGTTATTAATATATTAATATTAATATAAATATATATATATTAAGTTAAGATATTAATATATATATATTAAGTTAATATATATTAAGTTAATATATATATATATTAAGTTAATATATATATATATATATATATATATATATATATATATATATATATATATATATATATATATAATATATATATATATATATTAAGTTATTAATATATTAATATTAATATAAATATATATATATATATAAGTTAAGATATTAATATATATATATATATATATATATATATATATATATATATATATATATATATATATATATATATATATATATATTAAGTTAATATATAAGTTAATATTTGAAAAATTGACTTTAAATAAATTTCTATAACAAATACAAATAAAATATTAAAATAATCTAATTTTTTTAAATTTTATAAATCAATTTAAATACTAAAAAAATTATTTTGCTTTAATATTAGTAAATTTATTTTATTGATTAATAATATAGAATATTTGTATTGAACATTCAAAATAACTTACAAATCTGATATTATACATTTTATTTATAATTTTTTCACATTTTTTTTTATTGTGTCTATATTAACATAAGTTTAAATTAATTTTTGGATTAATAGATTTAAGTATTAATAAAATCTATCAAGACATACAGTGAATAACTTAAGATTAACAATAATTTGCATGACATATACATGTAACTTTATTAGTTATATTTATTTTATTATTTCATTTGTATTTATATGTTATTTTATTTACTATTTTTATGTTAATATTGTGTTTGTATCTATCATAAAAGTTTTGTTTGTAAGACAAGGGTATAGTCATAAAAAAAAAAAAAAAAAAGATTTGTATGACCATTTATGAAACTAAGTAGATTTATGTGCTTATTTAAGTAAATCTTCGGGGTATAAGTGATTTTTTCCCTAAATTTTAAAATGAAAAATTGGCCTAAAAACTAATACATTGGGGTGGACGGATAATTTTTTTTTTGTTGCTTTTTAAAAAAGTAAGGGCAAAGCATAAATTATTTTTTTTCCCTATTTAGAATTTAAATTTGGGTGATTAGTCATAGTAGTAATGCTACGTATCCCAAATTTTTTGTCCCAAATAACTATCCCAAATGATTTGGTATTAATTAATTTGTTACAATTAATTCACTTGGATTTTGTAAAGAAATATAAACTAATTAATGAATGCCAAATCATTTCAGATAGTTATTTAGGATAAAAAAAATTTGGGATGTGTAGCATTACTCTAGCCATAGAAAGCTAGTTAAAAAAAATAGAACTCAATTTGGGATGTATAATATGTATATTATACATCATGTTAAAGAGGAATCAATTATATTTCATTGTTTTAGTAATATTAGGTATCCCAACAATTGAGTTCCAATTAGAGTTCCAATTGCTAAGTGATACTCAGCTAGGTGAATTTTATTTCTAGTAAAATTACTTATTACTCCATTTGACGATCAAATGCTTGAATGCCACCTTAATTATGAATTAAATTAGTACTCAATGATTGAGATACCTAGCGTTACCCTTCATTTTCATTTTTATTTTTTTTTCTGACTAACGACTCCAACTTACTGAACAAGGAAAAATCTATTAAGAGCCCTAAAGTTTGCTTAAATATACACAGACCCCGTAACTTTAAAAATGGTCATGCATACCCTTTTTTTAAATAAATATATCCTTTGATTGTAGTCACCCACCATTATTTCATTTGGGCAAAATTGTCAAAAATGGGTATATATAATAATTCGTGAAATTAAGTGGTCTACATATTCATTTGAGAAAACATTGAGGGCATATATGGTAACTATTACCTAAGTCTTTATTTTAGTAATGTATTTGTATTTATTATAAAGATTTTAAATAAATCTTGGGTTAAATAGATTTTACAATTAATAAAATATATCTCACCTATTAATAATAATAAAATTATATTATATAATATTATAAAATAATTTAAATTTTCTATATTTATTTTATGTTTCTATTTATTATAAAATTTACTTTAAGATAATAAAAGATATCTAATAGATTGTAAAATATTAAAATATTTTTTAAATTTTGAAAATATTTTATAATGTATATATTGTTACATTGATTTTAATATTTTTTTTATATTTATTATAAAATATTGGAGTTAGATTTTTTTGGTTGATAGAGCTTAAAGGTGTTCTGATCAAAGGAAGTCTTGGTATCCTTTATTAAAAATTTGAGAGTTTTGCATGACCATTTCCTTATATTTCGAAGGTGTAGTTATTCTTTTCCTTTAATTAATATTTTGACTTAGGGACGACTGAAGTACAAAAAAAAAATTATCAGTCATTAAACTAAAAATAATATTTTAATATTATTAGTCTACTAGAAGGATTAAATTTTTTTATATTATATATGTATTTTTTAAAAAATTTAAAATCAATTGTTTTAGTTACAATATATAAAGGGTATTGGTCAAAAAGAGATTTTGGTGTCGTTTATTAAGAACTTGGGAGTCTGCATGACCATTTCTCTAAATCTTGAGTATGTAGTTATCTTTTTCCTTTAAAATAATGATATAGTTATAAATTTTTGGTACAATTTTTTAATGAAAATATATGTATCATAAATTCATAATCATTCAAATTATTATCAAGTGGTAGCCTTGACGTATATCCAGAATGTGTCATTTTTTATTATCAGAAAATGACTTATATCATTTTTTAAGTACCCTCATTGGAAAAAATAATGGTTTGTAAAGTTTTAGAAATGCAAACTTGTTAAATGTCCATTTCTTCTTGCGAGCATTTCCCTCGCTGGCTGTTGCTGCTTTGGTGCTTCCCACTTGCAAAGGATGCTGGCGTGTCATACTTGGACAGGTCTCTACATTCTACAGCTTTAAATAAAGGAAAAGCTCTTGAAAATGCCACGTGTACTTGATTATAACAAGGGTGGCAAAGCCAATAAATACATTGAATTTGATTCGAATCATAAATAAATTAGGTCAAAATTCAATAGATTTAAATTCGATTCATTTATTAAATGAATATTTATTTTATTCGTTTACTGTATAAAATTAAACGGATTGAATTGAATTTAGAATCGTTTAAGATTCGATTAATTTGTTTATTCAAAATTACTTAGTTTTGTCGTGTTATTATAGCTTATAATTACGAAATTTGTTTAGATTCGTTTAAGATTCGTTTAATTTAGATTTGTTTATTCGGATTTACTTAGTTTTGTTGTGTTATTATAGCTTATAATTACGAAATTATCGTCAAATTTTTAAATTTATGCATAAAAATTTAAGGATAAAAGTCCATTAAGTCCTTGTATTTTGAAGTTTGCCCAGTTAGTGTTGGTGCCTATTTGGTCCATGTATTTTTAAAAATATCTCAAAACATCCATACCGTTAAACTATTGACACCCATGATGTTACTTTTTATTCTTTTTTACTTACTTTTACAATATTACCCCCTTACAAGTAATGTTTCTTTTTTTTAGAGATTAATAAACAGGAAAAAATTAAATTACTAATTTAACCCCAAAAATAAAATAAAAACAAAAAATATATATATTAAATTTTGTGGATAACCCCCATTAGTGCGACATGGTGAGCTTTGCTCCATGCAAGGATTCGCACCAAGCCACCATAACTTGCAACACCTTAATCTATCAAAAATGACATAACAAAGTCTAATAGGCATTTCAACAAACACCTCGTATGCCATTTCTCTCACATCCTAATTTCATTAAATACTTTTCAAAATTCATAGAAAATTAACCCTAATACTCATCTATCATGAAATATACACTCAATGATGATGAAACGGGAACATTAAAGGGTTTGTTAATAGAAGAAACTATGTTTTTGAATAACAATAATTTTGTTGAATAAGTCTGAATGAATAAAATTAGGATTTTGAGCCCCTATTATAACAAGCTTAAATATTACGAATTTATAAAAATAGGCAAATTCGAAATATGATATGATAATTAAATTCTCCTAACCAAACTAAGAAAAGCAAAACAAACAATATCCAATTCCAACATATAGAAAAAAAGATAAAAATCCTAATAATCATGAAAAAAATCTTAAAACTAAAAAATGACCAGGAAAGAAGCAAAATTTCCCGCTTGACCACGAGGTATAATGGTACAAATAGTTTTAGTTTCATTCATCTCGTTGCAAGCTTCAAAATAATATATTATACACTGAAAACGGATACCTACAGTCCAAGTTATGGCCTCCGAAAATTACCCTGCTCATCCTACGCAACCATCCTACATTAGCCCCCCTCACTTGGAAACGAACTCGTCCTCGAGTTTGGCTCGTACAACTCCTCATCAATGGGATGATATTTAAACAAATCAACCATATTGAATGTGTGAGAGATATTCCAATCATCCAGCGGCTGTAGCACATAAGTAGTATCGTTAATCTTCTGTGCTACTCAAAATGGACCGTATTTCCACTTCTCCAACTTAGCGCAAATACCAGGGAAATGACTATGCCACACATGTTCCATCACCAAATCACCCTCCTAAAACATCTTTTTACAGTGGTGCTTGTCTACATCAGCCTTGTACTTAGCATAGTCAACCTCCAAATAAGCTCGAACCTCAGCATGAATCCACAGAGCCTTTTTTGTTACATTATCCACTGTTTTGCTTCCTCCAACTGCTGTTGGCATGATTGTCAGATCATAAACATGGTGCAGGGAACAAGTGTAGACAATCCTAAATGGGGTCTTGCCAGTAGATCGAGTCACCATACTTTTATAAGCAAACTCAACTTGAGGCAAGGCAGCTTCCCAGTTCTGTTGCTTGTCACCACAAACACAGTGCAACATGTTGCCCAAAGTTCAATTGACCACCTTCATTTGACCATCTATCTGCAAATAAAAGGCACTACTAAATTGTAATTGTGTACCAAACATATCTAGAGATGACGTCAAATTGTCAGAAGTAATAGTCTTTAGAATACTATGCAAATGCACCACCTCTCGAAAGAACGAATATGCATCTTAAATAGCATCTTTAGTCTTCTTATAAGCAATAAAATGCCCCATTTTTGAAAACCTATAGACCACAACTAATATGGAATCTCGACCTGTCCTTTTGCGAGGTAGCCCCAACATAAAATCCATGGATAGATCCAAACAAATACTCTCTAGAATAGGTAAAGGCATAAATAATCTTGTGTTCTGCTTATGCCCCTTGCCTTCTTGGCAAATTCGACATCTCTGCACAATCTTACGCGCACCTTTATTCAGCTGTGGCCAATAATATCTCTCCTCCACAAGCACTTTGGTTATCTCGACCAATATGAGCGCTCAATCCTCCTCCAAGCAACTCACGTATAATCTGCTCCCTTAAAGAAATTCGAGGCATACATAATTAATTAGCCTTGAACAAGTACCCATTTTGAATGAGGAGATTCGCCACATCCTGATGATTAATGCATTGATCCCAAGTACGCGCAAAGTCTTCATTCTCAGCATACAACTCCTTCAAGCTTTCAAAACTAGTAACTTTATTTACTAGAGTTACTATTAAAGTCGTTTGCCTGCTGAGTCCATCCGCCACCTTATTTTGCTACCAAGATTTATGCTTCACAATAAAAGTGAAATTCTATAAATAGCTCACCCATCTCGTATGCATCTTGTTTATATTTTGTTGTCTGTTAAAGTACTTTAATGCTTGATAGTCACTATAAAGCACGAACTCCTTATGAATCAAGTAATGCTTTAATGAATTTAGTGCCTTATGGATTGCATAAAACTCTTGGTCATAAGTAGAACACTTTTGCCGTACTTCATTCAACTTCTCACTCATAAACTCAATTGGTCACCTTTCTTGGGAAAGAATAGCCCCAATACCCTTACTAAAAGCATTACACTCAACCTCAAACAACTTCTCAAAGTTTGGAGAGGCTAACACAAGAGCGGTAGACAACTTCTCCTTTAGTAAAGCAAAACTTGCCTTTTGCTCTTCTCCCTATTTGAACTTCCGTTTCTCCAAACACTCAGTAATAGGGGTGGTTATAGTGCTAAAACCATGAATAAATCTCCTATAAAATATCGCCAGCCCATAAAAGCTCCTAACTTCACCCATAGTCTTGGATATAGGCCATTTTCTAATGGCTTGTATCTTCGACTCAATAACTCGAATCTCATCTACTCTAACTATAAAAATTAAAAACTCTACATTACTTTGCAGAAAACCACATTTCTTCATATTAATGTAAAGTTTGTTCTTCCGTAACACCTCCATAACCATTCTCAAATGCTCTAGGTGTATCACCACATCAACAGAATAAACCAAAATATCATCAAAATAGACCACAACAAATTTACAGGAAAAAAGCTTAAGAACTTGATTCATTAAGCGTATAGAGGTACTTGGTGCATTAAACAACTTGAATGGCATCACAAACTATTCATACAACCCTTTCCACATCTTGAACGCTGTCTTCCACTCATCACTAGGCCTTATTCTGATTTAATGATACCCACTGCACAAATCTATCTTCGAGAAAATCCAAGCACCATCTAATTGATCTAATAAATCTCAAAAAATAAGAATGGAAAATCGATACTTCATTATAATCTTGTTAATCCGCCTACTATCCACACACATGCACCAACTCCCATCTTTCTTTGGCACCAACAAAGCTGGTATAGCGCAAGGACCCACGCTTTTACGAATGAACCCCTTCTACAACAACTTATCAAACTGTCCTTGTAAGATCGCATGCTTATGAGGACTCATACAATAGTTGGGGAAGTTAGGTAAACTCGCACCAGGAAGTAAGTCTATATGATGTTGTATATCTCGTGAAGGCAGCAGCCTATTTGGCATTCTTGATGGCGTAATATCAGCGAACTCAGCTAACAATTGTTGCACCTCTTCAAGAATAGCCTTCACCTCAAATTCATTTTCTTTTTACAGCTTCTTGCAATTATCACAATCATCCTCTAGATGACTCTTAACAATAGCCAAAAAGTTCTTCCCTTCATTCTTAGAATTCTTCTTCTTGTTCGTTAAAAGTACCAAACAAACCTTCTTACTATTCCGCCAAAACTCATATATATTATCCCTTCCTCTGTGAACTGGATCAACATCGAACTGCCAAGGTTTGCCCAATAATAGATGGCATGCATCCATATCCACTATGTCGCACACTATATCACTCTTATAAATCTTCCCAATAGATAAAGGAATATGATAGACCTCCGCCACTCGAGTTTCTATCCATTTCTTCATCCACCTTATTCTGCATGGTGCTGGATGGTTTTCTATTGCAAACTCTATCATATCAACCAGCACCTTTGAAACTATATTCTCACTACTGCCGCTATCAATTATCACATTGCACACCTTATTATTAATAGTGCCACGTGTTGTGAAAATTGTATTGTGCTGGTTATCCACATCAAATTTCAACGCGAATAAAATCTTATGCATAATCCAATTCAACATCCCTCTTTCATCTGCCTTTAACTCCAAAGCTTCTTCAACATCCCCATCCTCAACATCATTCACCTCTGCCTGGCTAGCTTTAGCCTCTATCAAATTAATTTTTTTTACGTTAGTCACCCAATCAATGCCCTAGTTCCCCACACTTCAAACACTTGTTCAGCATAGGCTTTGTTTATAGGTTACTCTACATATGTGGTTAGTACTGTTGTTGCTTAGGTGGCTACTGCCTTAGCTATTTTTCTACTGGTTATTGCATCTGGCTGCTTCTAGTTCATGTTTTCTGCTTGTTCTTGACCTCATTACCACTTGTTCTATTCTACAGACCAGTAATTTGTCACTGCTGAGTTCTAAAAATAGCCTGTTGCCTCCGTTCTTCCAGCTTCTTAGCCCTAGCGACTGTAAAACCTAAGTCCCAAATCATATCCACTATCTCATTTTGTATCTCCTGTTTCAATCCGCCAATTGTTTCATAATTGTTCAGAATTCTAGCTCCTCTATATTATTTCTCGTGTGCAGACAATAAAATTCTTTTATATATTCATCCACACTGCGATTTCATTGCTTGCAGCTATGATACTTGAAATACGGCTACTATTGATAATCTGCTGGCAGGAAGTACTCTTTCATCATCCTTTGCTAGGCCACGATTTGATAAATTACTTTCCCGCAACTCTTCTTTGGTTCTGTATATGTTGCCACCAAGCAAAAGCTGCACCTTTTAATTTAAATGCGACATGCTTAACCTGGTTCTATTGAGGAATCTTCATATATTCGAAGAAGTTATCCACTGTTGATATCCAATCTAAAAATTCATCCACATGCATCCCAATATAAAAATCTGGAATATTAATGTTAATCTTGTGATCTGAACTTTGTATGTGCCTCTTATCATCCTTCACGGATTCTTCTTCTGAATCACTTCCTAATTCCTCTTGCACATACACTAGCATTCGTCGCACAAGGCCTAAATTCTAAGGCACTTCTTTGCAATTGATGCCAGGAGGTTCTATTTCGCAATTAACCCTCTAAGATAATTCTGTTGTAATCTTCTCGTTGTTCACCACGATTGACTCTTTTAAGTTCTTCCTTGCAATTAACTCCTTACTGTTGACCTTTCTCTCTATTTTCATTCAAGGAAAGCATAAGACTCTCGATTGCCTGCTTGATCGCTACCAACTTTTGGTTATAGCATCCTCAATCGCTTGCAAAGTTTCTTCTTTGGCTGTTTGTCTGACAGCATCCACAATCCGTGCCTACATCACTTGATCATTGTCTTCAGGACGGTTGCTACTTTGTTCGTATGGTTGTACTGACAAGAGAACTCATTCTGACACCAACTGACGAAACAGGAATGTTAAAGGGTTTGTTGATAGAAGAAATCAGGTTTTTGAATAATGATAATTTTATTGAATAAGTCTGAAAAAATAAAATTGGGGTTTTGAGCCCATTTTATAACAAGCCTAAATATCGCGAATTTATCAAAATAGGCAATATAATATGATACTTAAATTCTCAAAATAAGAAAAGAAAAATAAATTGTATCACAATCCGACATCTAGAAAAAAAGATAAAAATCCTAGAATAATCAAGAAAAATAGAAAAAAAATATTTAATCTGAAAAATGACCAAGAAAGAAGCAGAATTTTTTGCTCTACTATAGGGCAGAATGACATAAGCTATTTTAGGATTGGTTCGTCTCATTGGAAGCTTCGAAAGAATATATTATATGCCGAAAATAGACACTTGTAGCCTAAGTTATGGTCTCTGAAATTATCCCTGCTCAACCATCCTACATCAAACTACATTCAAATGACAGTCAATCTTAAGGGAACAAAAAAAAAATTGCTTTGGGAGATGAAGCTGCCATTAAATGCCCATCGAACTGCTGTCTAAGTGCCGGAAATAGAGCTTCGTGCTGCCAAAGATAAAGCTACCGTCAAATGCCAGTCGAACTACTGTCGATTGTTGCAGGAAAAGCCGAGACCTAGCCGCTGGATATGAGATAGAAGAGAAGATTTGGTTTCTTTGGTTTTGGAATGACAAGGGTATTGTCCAAAAATGTTGAAATTGGCTAGATAGGGTAGAAAAAATTAAGCTGGCTAATTCTAAAAGACCCTGAGACTTTTGGGCCATTTTCATCCATTTTCATAAATTTCCCAAAAAGCTTCGCTTATTTCCAAGTTTCACACATGTGATTGATATTTTTTAAACCAACATTATAATCTTTTTATCCCCTTTCCTATAAAGACTACTTATAGAAATAATTTTTTCACTTATCGTTCTTTTGATATGATTTATCTAATAGTCATAAGTATTTATTTAATTGCTAATGAGCTCATGGTCCCAATTAAATTTGGGAGGGGTAAAATTGTCTCTCCATTATTGCAGATAGAATAGATATTTCTCTAGTAAATAGTCTCCCCATTATTAGGGGGAGAGTAGATATCCATCCAGTATTATGTGAGGGTCGAAATTTGAGTACTAAATATCACTAGAATTCTGATTGTAATATATCAGTATATTTAAAAAAAAGTATTTATTTTATTTTATAATTTTTTTAAAATTTTTTATTGTTGTCAGTTAATTTTTTTTTAGTAGAGTTTTTGAAGATATTTTATTTGTACTAGCAAAAGCTCATATTTTAAACTTTTGGGAGTATAAGTTGACAAGCTTTTTTACTATATTAAAATATATAAAATATCATTTACTTATTTAACAATCTTATTTTATTCTTTTCATAATATAACTTTAAAAAACTTGTCTATTAAAGTAATTTTATAACTTTTAATAAAAAATATTATTGACAACTAAATAATTAATTTTTTTTTATAAAAACTTTACTTGTAAAAATTATATTTAAATAAGTTCTATTTTAAAATTTATACCAAATGTAGCCTTAGAGCATGATTAATAATGATGTAAGCACGTAAAATATAAGATTTTATATTTTCTATTAAATCACATCTCAGCAACCAATTAAAAAAAACAATTGAAGGTTTTAAATGCAATTAACTTTTATAGATAGACGCACCATCAAAGAGATTATAAGAGTAAAGTTTCTTTATTTATGCAGACCACAAATTTGTTGAAAAAAAACAGTAGTAATGATGAAGTTGTGATGATGGAAGTACAGAGAAACCAAGAGTTAAGTAAACTCACCTGCTAAAGAAATTAATTGCAGTACAGGGAATTCAAGATTTGGATTGAGGAAAATTTTAAAAATAAAAAATTTTATTAAAATTTGGGTGTTGAAAGTAATTTAAGTGTGCAAATAGCTCCATCCATTAATTAATTACACAAAATGAAGTGCAAAGGTTCATAATTTGTTGAATGGACCGGAGAGATGATAGACAGAAGAGTCAACATAATTTTTGCCCAGCAAAGCACCTCTAATATTCACAAGGACACACTAAACAAAAACGTCAAAGTTATTCAAACAATTAATGTCACTGGCTAATCATCTTTGCCTAATCCTTTTATTCATTAAATCATCGTCATCATCAACCTTCTCATCAAAAGCAATAAATTTCAACAAGAATGACATTACTAGCCATCATCGCATGAAACTCTTCAATGAATATGTCTTCACGATCCTCCTAATCTTCATCCTCATCAGTCACCGATAAGATCATGGAACGTTCAACCTAATTTTTCCATTACACCAATAGTTTTAACTATCAATACATAGTTTAACATAAAAAAGAACATAATTAATCTGAAAAATCAAAAATATCTTATACAAACCTCTTGGTGGCCCTCGAAATTTTCCTCCTCAGTTTCCTGTGGTGAAAGCCAGAATGATTACTAGAGCATAACATGAAACTCATTCTGAATGCTAGTTTTTGACAAACCCTAAGAAAGAAAAATGGGGAAAAAAAGAATCTGAATGCCTTCGACATAAAAGTGCTGCGGCTTTTGATAACAATTTCAAGGCATTTCACATAAAATGTATGCACATTTTAAGAAAATAGCACATTAGAAAGCCGAACTGCCGAGCAAAAACTCTGAAGTTAAGACCAAAGGGCCTTCAATGATGCAAAATAGGGACTGAACGAAACGTTAAAACTTCATTCCAAAATGAAGAATAAACCAGGGACTCATTCCGAATAATTTTAGATGAAACAATGAAACAAGCCATGAGATCAAATAAACCAAATAAAAATTAATTACCTGAGACTTTTATTCTTTGAATTCACAACTCCAAGTAATCAAATGCCTATGGGATCAGTACATCGTCGAGAAAGATGACGACCCCTCCAACAGCTGAAAATAAAATTCTTATTCATTAATTTTAATTTAAAATTCCTAAGAGTAAGCTTAGGCACTGGAGAATAAAAAGTATACCACATAGACGAGATTATCCAGGAAGCGGGAGACTTAATAAATTTAATAGCAGCAATTTAATTTGACAAGAATTTCGTACCTTTTCTGCATGTAATTGTTGTATGGTAGTGTTAAGGTCATTAGCCCAACGCCGTTCATCATCGCTCTCCCCGTACCAGACGTTTACTCTCGGCTGCGTGTGTAATTCTCCTGTAGTGAAACTCTTCAACTTGGGACAGCCAATCACAGTTAAATCTTGCAAAGATGGGAATGCAAAGCTGTAATTGCCTGAACAAAAACTTGCGAGACTATCTAAATCACCCAGAGTCAACGTCTTCAATTTGCTGAAAACAATCTCTTCTTTGAAATTTGTAACTCCATCTTCGTCATTTATTACCACCTCTGTCATTGCTCTGCATCCATATACCTTCAGCGTCACGAGTCGCATTAGACTTTTTGCTGTGTAGGTTGTTACTAAGTTCATCATTTCCTTGCAACCGGCAACTCCAATTTTTGTTAGATTCTGACAAGATACCGATGATGATGGCAATAGAGTTAACAGATTTTGACATTCAATTACTCTTAGAATTTCAAGATGTTGAAAAATGAAGCCCAGTTTGGAGTCTTGTTCGTACAGATGCTTCAGATCATTAAGTCTGTATAGCAGTAAGTGTTTTATCAGCGCGAACTTCCCCACATGTTTCTCCAAGTATCCTTCATTTGAGAATATTTCTTCGTATGAACAAGCACTCAATAGGAGGATTTCCAGATTGTAAAATCTCTCAAGTAAACCAACTGGAATGCGAGCTGATGAGTAATCATCCGCAACCTCTAGTTCTTTAACACTGCCGAAGACGTGTGGAGGGAAATCGCCCTGCAAAATCCTTGAGACGTCTTTTCCACTTAGTGTCAGCTCCTCCAAGTTGGGTAAGATCTGATCATCATCAATCACATCAAAACTAAATAGGTCAATTGATATTTTATCAAATAATTTTGAGTAATCCAATCATATACTAACATACATATGCTGTAGGGTATTTCTAAAAAAAATTTGTTTGTGAGTTTCTTTGCAACAAAGACTCAACTTAAAAAGTAAGATACAAGGACTGCACGGAAAAAAAACATCTGAAAAATGGTTCCTCACCATTTCGAACAAGAACAGGGGCTGTTGTTTTGATAATTCTGAAGCGAATATTTTTATTTTGTGACAATGACACACCAGCAACTTTTTTAGTGCTGGCCATTCTGAAGAATGCATTCCAGGATATAAACATCTAAGTTCTAGAAGATCTTTGAGAAACAAACTGGTTAAATGTGGAAAGGCAAAACTAGGGTTCACTTGATCTGATCCTTCCTCAGAAATGATCTCCCGCAAATCCTTACAGTTGTTAATCTCGAGGTGTTGGAGCTGCTCAAAACTTCTGACCATAGAAGCTGAAAATATGTATTTTAATTTGTGACACTTCCACAGGATCAATCGAGTTAAACTGTGAAAGCGATGAAACATGACTGGAAGTTGGTTGTGCCAAATCTTTTCGACATTAATTTCATCCAGCTCCAAAGCCTCCAAGTTGGGCAACACGACCTGAAGGTAAAGAAATTTCTTCTTTAATAGAAAATGCAAGTCAAAATCAAAAACCAAAGTGACAGCTTGTGAATGTAATTTCAATCAAATTTTGTAAAAATAAAAATAGAATGTGTTAGCCTACCTTCTCGTTGAAAAGCACTGTCGAAGTATCAGGCCTGTCCTCCAAACTGATTTCGTCGGAACATGTAATAGCTGTCAATCCCTCCTGCGGCTCCTGTCTATTTGGTGATGCGGATGGTGACTTTACTCCACAACAAAAACTTGTAAGCTTTGGAAGATTTCCCAAACTTAAAGACTTTAATTCAGCAAACTCAATCTTCTCGATTGCATTATTGTTGTCGACATCAGTTTCTCCAGCAATTGCAAAAATCTCTTCCATGTCCCTGCAATCAATAACTGCAATCCTCTCAAGTCTTGGAAGGCAGTTCATCGCAGAGAGCAAGAAGATATTACTCAACGCATCACAATTTTCCACTTTTATGGTTTTAAGTTCATTGAATGTCTCTATTTTGAGTCGATCAATACATATCCTCTCCAAGTTAATCAAATTGCAAAGAGTAACTGACTCCAAAATAGGAAGGACATCACAGGAAGCCCCTTCCATTGAGTCAAAATAGGAAGGACATCACAGGAAGCCCCTTCCATTGAGTCAACAATACACAGCAAGTCAGGATTGTTTTGAACCTGGAGATGCTTTAACTGTGAAAACCCTTCTGTGTCCAACTCGGAAAGAACATTCTTAACACTTGCAATTTGTCTAGACATAGGTATTCAACGTTCTTGATGCCCTGCAATTTTTTGGAGCAAATGGCCGCAGAATTAAGCTTGAGCTTCAGCGTTCTTAAAGCCTCATGATGAGCAATCAAATAGTGTGGCCGACTAATTCTGAACCAATTTTCTCTGAAAATTTTGGAAGGCTTGAGCAGTTCATCTCCAATTAATATTCTGAACCTTTCCGGCTTTTTAGTGAAAAAGGCTTCTGGTAAAATGCTATCACTTTTGACATCAATTTCTAAAGTGGTTAGCAGAGGTAAACGCATTAATTCATCAAGGCTAGCATTCCTTCTTTCACTGATATTGGGCCCTTCAACCTCCCATTCAATAAAACATTTACCCATATACAGTTCTTCCATTCGGGTTAAGCTTGATATGACATTGGGTGCAATCACCTTTAGTTGGAGACAATTGGTTAAATCCAACAACCTTAACTTAGTTAACTGACCTATTTCTTCAGGCAACTTTGCAATATCGCACCTTACTAAGCTAAGGATTTCTAGATTCTTTAGCTTTCCAATAATGCCGATGTCTCCCAATATGCTTTGATCTAGAAATAATGTATGAAGATTTACTAGGAGCTCAAACGAAGATGGCATTGAAAATAACTGCATTCTGGCCAAATCTACAACTCTAAGCTTTCTCATCCATATGAAAAAGTTACTGGGAATATTGATTTCGGCAAAAGAATCCTTGGGATGTGTATATAACATTTCAAGTTGTGGACATTCCAACCCTTGAGGAAGTTCATGAATACTGCAATCGATTATAGAGAATGCATAGCATTTTTTAAGTGCATCATCCTCTGGCCATTCCCACACATCTTTATTTCTCACCAGAAATGCATGTCGGTCTCGGCATGCAATTGAAATAGCAACATCACGGACAACATCATGCATAGAAAAACTTTCACTGCTACCATCCTCAAGCAACAAACAAGAGTGTTTAAGTTCATGAACCAGTGCATATAATTTGTTATGCGCATCTTCCATCTTATAGTCTCCTTGAAATAAAGCCATATTTGAACAAGTCCTTAGTTGAAGCTGGTGTAATTAGACTACACAGTAAAAAAGTTTTCTTGAGTTGCTCACCTTTTAAAGACTTATAACTCAGCTCAATAGTTGAGTATGCCTCTGCTGGCACTCCTTCAAAGTTTCCCATTGAAGGCGTTCGGAGCTCTTGCAAGGCAACCTTCCATTCAGGCAAACTCTTATTCCTTAGTGCCCTTGCGATTGTAGTTAAGGCAATTGGTAAACCTCCACAAGCCTTGGCTACATCTGTTGCTACAGATTTCAAGCGACGATTTTCGACATCATCGCTCGCCATCATCTTAAACAATGTCCAAGCTTCGTCTTCATTTAAAACACCAATCGAGAAATTATCTTTGGAGCCCATACTTACAAGTACACTAAGATGTCTTGCAGTCAGCAATACTTTACATCCCATGTGATCATCTCCATAAGGAATTCCAACAGTCTCCAAATCAAGATATTCCCACATATCATGTAAAACTATTAGGACCTTCTTCTCCTTCTTTAGTTGTTCATATAGCCTACTTGCTCTTCTAGATTTAGCTTCCTCGCACAACTCCAAACCTAACTTCTCAGCAATTTCTCCCTGAATCCTTTTTATGTTCGGAGTCTGGGAAACCTCCGAGAAAATCACCTGATCAAAGAGCTTGTCTTCCCTTGCTTTCCTAGCGACTTCCTTCACTGGTGTCGTCTTTCCAATGCCACCCATGCCGTGCACCCCAATGATGCTGACATTAACATGAGTCAATGCATTTTGTACAGCCTTCAAAGTAGAAAGCCTTGATTCGAATGCCTCGTAACCTTTGTGAGACTTAAGCCATATCTCCTCTGGAATAGTACGGTGGGAAATTCTATAGTCAAATCTCTCAGCTTCTTCTCGGAGTTCAACAAGGGCCTTCACCTCTGTTTCCGCTTTCTTGCTAAGCTGATAGCGGGTCTTTAAGTTGGGACACAGACCCTTGAGACATCGCTCATTTGTCGTCTCCTCATCTTCAATGAATTTGGCTGCCTGCTCAATGATGCTGTCCGTACTAACCAGCCACTTCTCAACCTTCTCTTCGATCTTTTCTCCTTTTCTTTCAGCCTCATAAACTCTCTGCTGAATGCTCCTACTTTCATCCTTGAGCTTCTCGATTTCTGCCTTGAGATTCTCCAAGTTGCCGTGGTAGTTGCGCAAATAACTAAGTCTGCGTTCCATTGGAGGAGCCAAGAATTTTACAACTTCTAAAACAACAGTAACAATGCTTTCCACCATCTTAAATCTTTTTTTTTTTCAAAATTTTGAAAAATAAATAAATATGGAGAGAATCAGAGAGAGGCGGAAAAAAGAAAAAAGAAAAAAAAAGATGGAAGTTTCGGAAGCGGAGAATTGAAAGAAGGAAATTGAAAACAGTTATGGAGACTCGGGCACGATAGGACAATCAGTGAAGGTGCAAAAACAAATAGCAAGCAGACGGAAAGTGTTTTTCAGATGAGAAGATGGAAACAATATAAAGGGTTCCAGTTGAAGAGCAAATGGAAAGAGCCTATGGGATTAGGAGTGATTTAGAAAAGGGGGGAGGAGGGATCTAATCAAAATAACTTGAAGAGAAGAAAGATGAAAATAAGCTAATGAGAGCAAAGAGTGGATGGCAAAAGAGAGAGTGATTTTGATTACCAATTAACAGCGTCTACAGATGGTTTGAGAGCAAAAATATTTTACTGATATGACAGGAGTATGCTTTAATGCTTTCACCTTAATAGAGCAAACCATTCATCTTACTATTTCTCAGGTTCGCTGTGTTAACTGACTCCTTAAAGAACAGGGGCAAAGCCAGAATTTTTATTCACTTTATTAATATTATCTTTTGTACAAATATCCCCATTCTATTTATTTTGTGTAATTTTATGTAAAATAACATTTTATCATTAAATATTCCCAAAGATTCTTGCAAATTGTTGTTAAACCTACTATAAATATATAATAATCAAGTGGAAGTTTCGTGTAAATTGTTGTAATAAAACTTATTATAATCAACAAGTAGTAGCCCTGTTCTAAATTATGGAATATAGATTAAACAAGTAGAAAGGCCAGAGGATGAAGAAGCACTATTAATGTATTTATGAATTTAAAAATTGAAACTAAAGAATTTTCCTGTTTTTTATTTGGTAACAGAAAAATTCAGAAAAAGAACATTTGTACTTTTAACAAATCAGCGTACCAAGTACCAACAAACCATCGGCATACCTTTTTGAATATGCATTTCATTATTTCAGAGAAACATGAAAATAAAAGATAGAGCTTTCAGTAATATTTACTGGTTTTAATCCGATTATTTCGTGACCTTATGTAATAGTAAAGCTAGCGAACATTGTTGTAAATACAAAACAGAGTTTTTTAGGTTTCCTTCATTTCTACTTATTGCTGCATTAATCGTTTCATTATCCGTTCCCTTTTTCTGACCGATATCATTCTATCTTTCACATTATTATTATTATTTTTAAGGATCACTGGATTTCAATTCATTCTCTTTTACAGAGGCTTAAACTCAAGACCTTAGCCCTAAGAAACAATGCTCTTACCACACGCCAGGTCTAGGAATCAACAACACCAAAACTTTCTTGAGCTAAGACTTCGCCTCACTTTCACAATAATTTATCCAACTTGAGCATAATGCTCCTATGAGCACGCAAGATCCATTATCCTTAGTAATTTTATTTTTAATTATTTATTTCGTTGTGTACATTTTACTCATCTGAATAGGCTATTGCATGAAAAAACTATTGGAACATAATAATAGAGTTTTAATTTGTTTGGAAATGAACTGAATGGTCTTCATGTCTATTCAACAACACTAAGCCGCCAGCCGAAATCAAATAATCGATTATTATAATCCAACTAAAACAAACAAAACGTTGAAAGCAACAAGCCAACAACTCTCTTTATATGTATCCACAATCAAACGTAATTAAGAAAGACTTGGGCAATTAGTGAATCATATAAAGTTCTTCGGAGCTATGGATGAGATATTAAAAAACTGATTTACATACGGAGGGAAAGAGTAAAACAATTGGAGATTAGGTGATAATAGTGAAATGTTTGTATTTGTCTTCATAATTTATATGTTTGAAATCAGAATCAGTAAGTATAAACCATGTCATTCAACTAAAAAAGACAAACCATAGAAAAGAATTGATAACAATCTAACAACTTACAAATAATATAAAGAAAGACTTGCAGACCTGAGGCAGACGCTGTAAGTCTTTATAATCATAATAATAATAATCTCCAAACAATGACAAGTTAAAAAATTAATTGAACTAATGATAAAGCTACAAATTTTTATATAAACTTATTTTTTACATACTGATGTGGTATAAATTCATTGATTAGATCACTCAATTAATTAATATCAAGTGGTAGCCTTGTCTTATATAATGTGACATTTTTTTATTATCAAAAAGTGACCCAGGTGCATTTTTTAAGTGCCTAGAAGGAAAATAATAATAAAAATAATAATGGCTTGTAAAATGTAAACTAAGTTTCAGAAATTCAAAGCCTGTTAAATGTGCCATTTCTTCTTGCGAGCATTTCAGTAACTAGATGATATGCATTCACAACTCCTACACTCTATACTTGCCCTGTTGGCTGTTGCTGTTGGCTTCGGTGCTTCCCACGTGTAAATGATGCTCACGTGTCATACTTGGATAGGTCTCTAGAGCTTTAAATCAAGGAAAAAGCTTTTTAAAATGCCAGGTGTACTGTACTGGATTATATGATAAACTCCACAACATATTCAAAGCTTTTGCTATGTTGTGTAATACTTGATTGATGCTTTGATAATTTTTTTTTTTACATTCAATTTTTATGTTTCTAATTTCGCGCGCGCACATAGCCTCATGGGTAGTAGCAAAAGGGCCTGACCGGGTTGAATGAAATCCAGCTTCTAATTCTAAACTCTTACAAATTACTAACTACCCCACCAAGTTTGATAAAATTTAAAAACTAACTTCTTATTATTCAACAGTTAAGTTACCTTTTTTAAAAAAAAAAAAATTTTACTTTTTCACTCCTTTTAGTTAATATGTTCCTTTCAAAATCTGACACCATAGGTGAACATGCGCCAGTTGATGTCACACTGAAAACTTAAATTTTTTGAGCTATTCAGCAATTTATTTATAAACTTGTTTGTTCTTTCAATTTAGTCAGTTAATTACACCAAATGAAGTGCTAGGGTCCATATTTTGTTGATCCCGGAACATGAGGTATTGTAATCTTCAAGAATCTGAGTAAACTCATTACTGTCTTGAGCTGTTGTGAGATGAATTTATCAAATACAAGTAATATACAGTGGAGCTAATTAAGTTAGTTCATTTCGAGAAACAAGGCAGGTGGGGTGAGGTGATTGCAATTTGCAGCAATAACTTTCAATTGTTCTTAACTGCTATTGCAATCGTGCGCCTTTTCTTTTTTTTCCTTTTTTTTTTATGAATCCTCACCGAAGTGAGGAAATTTTATAAACATAAAATAAAAATGGAGCAAGAAAACCGGGCAAGCTAAACTTACAACAACTAACTAAACCGATAGCTAGGTAGCTTAAAAACATCCTTGTGCAAAAGAGTAGCTGTTGGTTTAAAAACGTTTTTGCAGCGGAAAAATTAAGATCGCGTTTCTCATACAACACACAGAATTACTATAATCTATAAATCGTACCTTTAGCTTTTCGTAGATGTAATTCAGGCTCTCAAATCATGATCTATCACCACCAATCCTGTTGGATCACGATCCGTCACCAATGATCTTTTAGGTTATGACTCAAGTTTGATCTGCACTTAACATGTGGGCGCCTTTTTCACTACTGAAAAGCAATTAGCAAGAGAAAATTTTTCTCTCAAAGTTAGAGAGAAAAATTTATTTTCTCTATTCTGTATATTGTGGTTCTCCTGTTCTTTTAGGAAAGAACAAACCTTTTTATATTTTATTGGTGGAAATCATAGGCTCTTTTTTTTTAATTCTATTAAATAAAAAATATTTTATTTAAATAAAAAAGACAAAATGGCGTTACTTGTTGTTTGTGATAGGGGCTCATCATGTAAAATAACACAAAGCCCCTTACACACAAGTATATTTAATAGAGCCTCCCACTAAATAATATATTTAGGCTTTTAACCCAAATAGCTAGTTATCTTGCTTATCAACTCAGTAGTAGTGCAGTCAATTAAATGAGCTAACCCAAGGATCATATGGGTACATACAATAGTGGCTACAATAATTAGGCTTGTAATTAAACTAACCCAATTATTTAATTCCAAATCTACTCCACTAAAAGATTGGAATTGACCTTCATAATTGTATGCTATTTAGGATAGTGTTCTCAAATAATAATTCGACCTATACCACATTGATTTCTTTACTGAACAATCCTTTGTACCACATCGCTAATTAAATTGATATCTCAACTGTCCAATCAATTTAATTACATCTTGTTCCTTGACACTTACTGGCTTTTTCTAATGATCATTTTCAACATATAATTATGTTGACACACTCTGGCCAGAGAATTCTATGATCAAGTACCAAAAACCTATCAAGAGATATGTTGTACAAATTCTATATTGTTAATCTATAATCTCACTGCTCATAATTGCTTCCACCAACATACAGGGTAATCTTAACTACAAATTTATGTCACGCCCATTGGTAACTCAAATGAAATGACAATCATAAATATGAAACTATAATTAACTCAAGATTGAGAATGCAATAAAATCAATGCCTATGAGATTTAATAAGTCTGACAATCATTTCAAGGTTAATTAAATCTCATATGTGATCCAATTCAATGTAGTCAAACTACATCAGTAAATTCATACATGATTAAGACAAACCATTCAATGAATTTACTACAGTCTAAACATAAATAGAGCGCCCAACTCTATTTATCAACTGCGAACTCAATTTATTTAATCATAAGATAACTTGTATTTATGTCTTCTATGAATCTATATGATGATCACATAAATACATATAATATGATTAAATGGATCTTATTCAAAATATTTATACAATTAAGATATCTGAAAAAATATCTCAAATGTTTTATTAATCAGAAAATCAATATTCTTTAAAGAGCACATAATCCCAACAGTAGCAACATCAATGGGTGCAGAGTCCCACCAAGTAAATTGGCCAAACTATCAACTACACCATAAGTCTCCCTGAAGACATGCGAAAAACGGATCGTCGTGAAATACACGAGAGCAATACAATTATGTTGGAACAATTTTCAAAATAAATAATATTTTATTGTAAAGACATGTCTTATTAATTATACTTTATAGAAGAGGTATCTTTTCATTTAAAGATGCATCCTTTCGTGGTGGCATTTCATTTAAAATAGTGATGGTTCAATTTAGACCATTGATTAAAATCAAATCGTGATCCAATGGCCATGAACGAAGGGGCATCGTGAAAGATAACAATCCAAATAGAGTGGCACAGGTATATCTATAAATAGAGGCCATGTTTAAGCCATTAAGACATGAAATTAATGATCTTACAACACCTTTTTTTCAGCCCTCTTTCCTAAAACGAATTTCATCATATAACATCTATTTTTCATGCATCGAATATCCAATATATTATTTTATGCAAGAACAATATATTGATTTTTGACAGGCTTGTAATATTCAAGAATATTTAAGTTAGCTTTCACCGATGCACAACGCAAGCAAACAAATAAGTGCTTCATTGTATTCTGGAGGCGTATTTGCTTAAGTCGCGTACATCACTCAATTGGTGGGAGTAAATAACATCTTATGGAAAGCGACATTTGTAACGTGCCTTGAAATACATTCTATTTTTCTGCAGTTTACCTATTACTATTATTTTCTTGTCCCTTACTATATATAATAAAGTTCTACCATTATTACTACAATTCTCTACATTTGTCATTCCCCAAATATATATATCCCCGACAAATTATTCCATCGATGAATAACAAACCATGGGGGTGGAAGACGCTTGTTATGAAGATGAAGCACATTTAAATTAGAATCACATTCGATCCACAATTTAGTCCAACCTCGAACAGAAGCATGTTCAATAGCCAAGATAACAGCCATCAACTCAGCAACAAATGCCGTCTCAACATGTAAGGGACAAGAAAAACAATCTTGCTTGTTAAAACAAGCCATTTGGTAGGTTTTAAGTAGAATCAACCCGTACAATTCTTGCACAACGAAGTATCTCCAATATTCTTAAGGGAAACAGAACATAAACGTCGAAGTCATTCAAGCAGTGTCACTGATTCTCATGGTTAGTAATTTCAACATGAATGGACATCATCATCTTCACCGTGATCCTTCCCTCCTCATCTTCATCATCTTGACCATACTCCTCATCTTCATCCTCATCAGAATCCGATAAGATCATGGGACGTTCAGCCTAATTAATTTACCATTACACCAATATGGTCAGCATGGAGTTTTAAATATCAATTCATAATTCAACATAAAAAAAGAACATGATTAATCTGAAAAATAAAAATTATCTTAAACAAACCAATTGGTCACCCTCTACATTTTCCTCCTCCTCCTCCTCCTCCTCCTCCTCCTCATTCTCAAACTCGTATTCAACCCCTGTGATGCGACGTTTAGCCTACGGTTTTACACATAACTCTTATTAGTAGCAGACTAAATAGTTCACTAGCCATCAAGTTAGTGAGATAGATTAATGAATCAGTGGCGTACCATTTTTTCATTCAAGTATTGAAGTGTTGTATTGAGGTCACCTTCCCAACATTCTTCATTCAGTTCCCAATTTTGAACTGCTCGTAACCTTAGTGTCCTCAAAACTCCAGCAGAGAAAGTATTCAACATGGGGCAATCCACCACGATTAAAGCTTCCAAGGATGGGAAATAGAAGGCGTAATTGCCAGAGCAGAAGCTTGTGATACGATCCGAACGTTCAAGAAACAACCATTTCAATTTGCTGAAAACAATTTCATCATCCGCATCTCCCTCATTTGCAACTATTTCTTCCAGGCTATGGCATTTAGATACTCTCAATTCTCTAAGTTGCATAAGACTTTTGGCTGTTTGGGGTGTTACTAAGCTTATTAGTCTCGGACAGTCGCATACTTTCAAAACTGTTAGATTTCGGAAAGATGCTGAGGATGGTACAAGACTTGTCGAACTAAGCCAACAATCTTTTACCTCTAGAATTTCAAGATTTTCAAGAAATGAGTCCAACTTGGAATCTGGTTTCCATAAGTGCTCCTTAAGATCCCAAAGTTCATTTAGCTTTAAGCTTTTTATCTGTGGGACCCTCTCAGCATGTTCATCATCCTCTCCACATGAAAATATTTTTTCGTATGCACAATTACTCAGTACAAGCTTTTCCAGATTGTGAATATTCTGAAGCAAACCAACTTGGAAAAAATCTGATCCATCAAATATGACATGAAGAACTTTGAGTTTGTGAAACTGGGTCTGCTGCCATATGATGAAGTTATTTTTGCTTAATGCCAATTCCTCCAAGTTGGGTAAAACCTGATGACCAATCAGACAAAGCTAGATTGGAGTTGAGGTTACAAAAATAAAAAGTAAAAAAAAAAATATGGTCACGCCACAAACTAATGTGACTAGACGTTCAAAAATAAATCAATCATTTCAGCTTAGCAAAGAAAATCATAATTCAAACCTTTCCGAACAAGAAGAGGGGTTTTTGAGCTGGGAAATCACGTTGGCCTTCCTGAATATAATCTGAAGTAAACACCTCGACGTTGTCAACTTCTAGTTTTTTTAACTCAGGCCATTCCAAAGTGTGCTTTCCAGAATAGAAAGTTGTAAGATATGGCAAATTCCATAATCTGAGGAATGTTAAACTTGGAAAGATAAACTTAATGGTTGCATCATCAGCACTTCCTTCATTTGCAACAATCTCCTCTACTGATTCACAATTCTTAATAGAAAGCCTTTCCAGTTGCTGAATGCTCTTGGCAATGGAGATTGGAAAGATATTTTTCAACCTCTGACATTCAAAAATTCTCACAAGGACTAGATTTCGGAAGATGAGCTTTCCTTGAGGATCCTTACTCCATATCTTCATCAATTCTGGTAGACGAAAAAGACGCAATTCTCTCAATTGAATTACTGTTCCAGAATGTGTTTCTTCAGAATTTATTTCCTGGATATCGAATATCTCTTCTAGTGAACCACAATCATCAACAATTAGTGATTCAAGATTCCAGAATCTTGCAAACATATTATGAGGAAAAATAGTCCGTAGACTTTTGCAGAGTCTAATTTCTATTAGTTTTAGTTTGCAAAAGGACTCCCCAGCAAATTGTCTGTGCCATATCATCTTCAAGTTACCCATGTTCGAAAGAACCATTTCCTCTAAGCTAGCTAATGCAACCTGTAGCAATTATATATGTCATTGAATCACTCAGTTACTAACTTCTTACTCAAGTTGAAAACAGAAATGGAAAATCTTTTAGAATAAAGAAAATAATGGAATATAAGACCACAAAGATTTTAGAGAGTGAAGAATGTAAAAGTCTTTTACCTTCTCATTGAAGAAAGGTTGAATCCCCACTGCAGTCATGTCTGTGCTGATATTTTGCAAAATGAATGCCTTCAATTCAGGGCATTTCACTATCCACAGCTTTTTCAAGGATGGAAGTTCAATGCAATTTACTGAGCAAAATCTTGTGAGCTTCTCGAGATCTTTCATCTTTAGGAAGTTTAATTGAGGGAACATGATGTCCTTCCTTTCTTCTTCTATCAACTCTTCCGGGAAGACTATCTCTTCTAAGTCCTTGCACTTGCTTATCTCAAAGTGTTGGAGCTGCACGAAGCTTCTGACCAGTGAAGCCGAAAATAAATACTTCAAATTACTGCAGCCCCGCACAATCAAACGAGTTAAATTCCGAATGCAGGATGACATTGCTGGAAGTTGATTGTGCCAAATCATCTCAGAATTAATTGCAGAAAGTTTCAAGATCTCCAAACTGGGGAAGGCAACCTGCAGATATATATCGCTTTTGGTTCAACATATTTTCATATAAACAAAAGAAAAATTCAATAACACAAACTAAGCAAAGACAAATAATTTTTAACAAACTAAAAGAAGCAAAAAGAATAAAAAGAAACAGAAAAATGTTGTTGATAACAAACCTTTTCATTGAAAATTGTTTTGTTAGTATCAGCCTCATAATCCAGAATGACTTCAGTAGGCAAAGTAGCACTTGTCAATAGCTCCTGCTGTCTTTGCAAACTGTAAGATTTCTTCACTACAGAGCAAAAGCTTCTAAGTTGTGGTAGAGATTTAAGAGTCAGTTTGCGCAATTGACCAAACTCAACCTTATCGATCACTTCAGTGTTGTTGATATCATCTTCGCTGCCAACCACAAATATCTCTTTCATATTCTTGCATGCAATCACTTCAATTGTTTGAAGTTCTGGAAGGCCTCTGGAAATGGAAAATGAGAAGATATGGGTCAATTTTTTGCAACTTTCCACTTTTAGGTTTCTTAATCTGCGGAAAGACTCTGCTTTGAGTTGACTACAACGTATCATCTCCAAGTTCATCAAATTGCTAAGAGATAATGACTCCAAGAGGGGAAAGGCATCGCGAGGAACCAACTCTGTTGAGTCGATGACACACAGAAAGTATGGATTATTTTGGATATGGAGATGCTTCAAACTTGGAAAACCCCCTCTGTCTAATTCATAAACAACATTTTTCACACCCTGCACTTCATCCAGCCATAGTTCTTCAAGTCCCTTCAACTGCATGAAAAACTCATCCTTCAGGCAAATGCTGGCATTGAGGTTGAGTTTCACTATTCTTTTATTCCCATATCTATCAGGCCAATTCCACTCATCTCCTATAAATACTATGTATCTTTCCAACTTTTGAGAAAGCAAACCCATTGGAAGAACCTTGGGATCTCGAACTTGAATTTCTAAAGTGGTCAAGTGAGACAAATGCTTCAGCTCACGAAGGCTAGCCCTGCTTCTTTCAGAACTGTTTTGTCCTTCAGTCTCCCACTGGATAAAAGTATCGCCCAAATATAGTTCTTCCAATTGGGATAAGTTGGAGATAACATTTGATGGAATAGCTTTTAGTTGGTAACAAGAGCTCAAATTTAATGACCTTAGCCGAGTCAATTGACCTATTTCTCTAGGCAACTGCTCAATGTTAGAACCTTGAAAGCTAAGGATTTCTAGCTGCTTAAGCTCCCCAATAACAGCTACATCTCCTAGTAAACAATAATCTAGACACAATGTTTTAAGGTTTACCAGGAGATGAAGTGACGATGGCAGTGACAATAAATGCATTCCCATAAAATCTAAAACTCTGAGCTCTGTCAACCCTGTGAAAAAATTATCAGGGATTTTGATGAAAGCCTCCTTGGGGCTCATATGGAAGAAATTAAGTTGCGGGCATTCCAAACCTTCAACAAGTTCACCAATTTTACAATTATGTAAAGAGACTGCAGTGCAATTTTTGAGAGTATCCTTGTCTAACCATTCCCTAGGAGGAGTCTCAATATTTTTCATAGCAATTACATGTTGGTCTCTGGACGCAATTGATATAGCAACATCACGAACAACATCATGCACAGAAAAAGTTTCACTTTCAGGACCATCAAGCAACAGGCAAGAGTTCTTGAGTTTATTAACCAATGTAAGAGCTCTATCTTGTGCTTCTTCCATTGTATGTGTACCCTTAAATAAACCCAACCCCATTCCATAGCTCAACAAATAAAGAACTGAAGGATTTCCAATAAAATCCATTAGACAACAAAGCAAAAATGTTGACTTGAGTTCCTCACCTTCCAAATGATTGTAACTCAACTCTATAGTTTTGTACGCCTCAGCTGGCACTCCTGAGAAGCTACTTGATGAGGGCCTTGTTAGTTCTCGCTGTGCATTCTTCCATTCAAATGTATTCTTGTTTCTTAATGCCCTAGCTATTGTAACAATAGCAATAGGCAAACCTCCACATGCCTTGACTATGTCCATTGCGACAGATTTCAAATCGTTGTTTTCAAAATCATCACCCACTAACTTCTTAAACAGATCCCAAGCTTCACTTTCATTTAGAACACCAACCGAGAAATTATTTTCACAATCCATCTTACTTGACAATACATCTTGACTTCTTGATGTCATCAAAACTCTGCATCCCCTATCTCCGAAAGGAATTCCCACATTCTCAAGATCAAGATTTGTCCATATGTTATCTAAAATCACAAGAATCTTCTTCTCTTTCCTCAATCGTTCACATAGCTTCCTTGCTCTTCCTGATTCACTCTCCTCGTAGAATTTCAAATCCAGCCTATCAGCAATCTGTCCTTGAATCTTTTTTATGTCTGGCGTCTGAGATACATCTGCATAAACCACCTCACGATTATCGAAGAGCTTATCAACCTTAGCTTGCCTGGCGACTTCCTTCACTAGCGTTGTCTTCCCAACGCCGCCCATTCCATACACCCCAATCATGTGAACGTCAGGATTCTTCAAGGCATTTATCACATCATTCAAAATGGACATTCTTGATTCAAAAGCCTCGTAACCTTTGATGGAAGTAAGCCATATGTCTTCTGGAACTGTACGGTAGGAAACTTTATCAAATCTCCCTGCTTGCTGCAGGAGTTCAGCTGCTGCCTTCACCTTCCGATCTGCTTTCTTGCTAACCTGAAAGCGGGTGATCAAATTAGGACACAATCGGTTAGTTGTATTCTCTCCGTCTTCAATGATCCTTGCGGCTGCATCCAAGAACTGGTCAACATCAATCAGCCAGTTCTCTACGCTCTGCTCAATATCTTCCCCATTTCTTTTAGCATCATCAATCTTATGCTGGACACTCTCTTTGGCATCCCTCAGCTTCTGAACTTCATCCGTGAGCTTCTCTAAGTTGCTCTTGTAGTTGCAGCAATAAGTAAACGGATGAATTATGGGGCCAACCAAGTACTCAGCAACTTTTGCAACAATCGCGACCGCAATTTCAACCATTTTCAACCCTCTTTATCTCTTTTTTTTTTTTTTTAATGAATATAGATATCAAGCAAACTGGATAAAGTAATGACAGCAAAAACAAAGAAGCTAGGTGTTACTGAGATCAAACTTTGAAAATATAGAACTGGGGACCAAATCTTGGACTACAAGGAATTAGTGAATAGACTATAATAATCATTAAATGGAAGACAGGATGAGACAAAGACGGTAAAGAAATGTGAGTATGAATCCAACCTTCCACAAAGTGAAAATAAAGTAGATGCCTTGTAACATTTTTCAGTCGTGGCAGACAGCCAATGGATATGCATGCCACCAAAGTTAAAGCGAGCATATGCTTTTACAAAAGTACTGTATATGTACGTAATTTTTAGAAATATTATTGCTATCAATTATTTCGAAATCTTAATAAAGATATTCGCGCCTCATTAAATTAAGAGAAATTTTTTGTGCACTACCTTTTTTTTATTGTATGGGAAAATTATTTCTGCATCATTTTTTTGTTGTCATATGTATAACTAATCACTATAAAATTTTGATATGTTCTTTGCACCATCTTTATTTATAAACTTATATCAATCAATCACTTCGATACTAAAGAGTGATCATTTTACCCCTAAATAAATTTAAAAACTAATTTATTCTACAAAATTTTGAAAAATAACAAATTATAATTACAAGAATACCCCTTAATTTAATAAAATAAATAAATCTCAAAATCTAAGATGTTTAATTATTTATAATTATAATTTCATTTAAAAATTATCATGTTAAATTTTTGCAACTATAATTTCCTTTAATTTTTGTAATTAAATTAAGTATAGGAAAGTTTACAAAAACTAACATGAAGAGAAAAGCTCCCTATAATTATTGTAAATTTCTCTATAATTAAAATCAAGAAACTTTCCTATACAAATTAATGAAACTATAATTATAAAAAATAAAAACCTTGGATTTTGAGATTTTTTTGTTTTATTAAATTCAGGTGTATTCTTGTGATTATAATTGTTTTATTTTTTTTAAATATTGTAGAATAAAATAGTCTTTTAATTCATTTAGGAGTAAAATAGTCATTTAATATTGTCAAAGTTGTTGACTAATACAAGTATAAAAATAAAGATGGTGCAAAGAACGTTTTAAAATTTTGTGGTGATTAGATGTATATATAATAGAAAAAAAGTTGTGCAGAGATAATCTCCCTTCAATTAAATGATAATGAAAGGATTGAATATAGAATGATACAAAGATAGTAATGAAATGTGAGTATGAATCCAACCTTCCACAAAGTGAAAATAAAGTAGACGCCTTGTAACATTTTTTAGTTGTGGCAGACAGGCAATGGATATGCATGCCACTAAAGTTAAAGCGAGCATATCCTTTTACAAAAGTTCTTTTTATTTATGTAATTTTTAGTAATATTATTGCTATCATTTATTTCGAAATCATAATTTTAAGGAATAAAGATGTTCGTAACTCATAAAATTAAATGATAATGAAAAGATGGAGAAATAATACAAAAATAAAAAGTGGAGATGCAGAGGGCCGAACCATGTACGGATGTACCCCTTGTATGCAAAGCAAGCGCTCTACATCCCCCGTTTATTATTAGAGTGAAGTAATCATTGTATTCTCATTTTCAAGTATAAATACAACGTCAAATACATCAATGAAAATACATAGGAAATTCATTACATTAATATTACAAGTCACCAACAAAGGCAGAATTTGGTGGTTTCAGGGAAATTCATTCAAGTAGACAATAATATCCAGTGTACTTCAACCCTCTACGACAAGGATCCTCCATGCAATTGAACCTCAAATAATCAAATGAAGGAAACTTTTAAGTGCTGTGTCATTGTTGTGAAGCAGAGCAATGAAGATAGAGACTCAACATCTTCTTGCAATCTCTTATGATTTCAACAGCAGGAAATTGAGCTGCATTGTCTCTCAAAATGGCGCATAGAAAGATCATGGTCACCTCGATCTTCTTTAGGACTTTAGTGATCTGTTATCATAGAGCACAAAACATTGAAAGGGGAAGTGTATTAAGAGCTTGTGCTTAAGTTTACCGGACAGTGCGAAAATAGGTAACTTAATTAATGAACCAATGACTTACCGATTCTTTTATGAAGCTTGCGTATCATTGTATCAATGTCACCATCCTGACACCCTTCATCCTGCTTTCCTTCTGCTAGCTGTACTTTCCTCAATCTTGGTGTGCTCAAGACTCCTCGAGAGAAAATCTTCATAGTGGGGCATCCTCTCACTGTCAGCCTTCATCTTGTAGAAGGCCTCTGGCAATGGATACTGATAAAATGCTCTTCAATTTGTTGCAATTTCCAACTTTTATGATTCCTAAATTGCAGAAAGATGCAGCTGTGAGCCGACCATTGCATATTTTCTCCAGGTTAGTCCAATTGCGAAGAAACAATGACTCCAAGAGAGGGAAGGCATCACAAGCTACACCCTCCACTGAGTCAACAATACACGGAATGTATGGACTATTCTGGACATGGAGATGCTTCAATTGTGGAAACCCCTCTGGGTAATTCATTAAGAACATTCTTTACATCCTGCAGTTCACCCAGGTAAAGGTCTTCAATTCCCTTCAATTGCATGATAGTCCCATTCTCCAGGCAAGTTCTGGTATTGAGCATGAGTTTCAATGTTCTAGATGTCTCATACTTACCACACCAGTCCCACTCATCGCCTATTGATATTTTATACCTTTCTAGTTTTTTGGAGAACAACCCTCTTGGTAGAATCTTGGCATCTGGAATATGTCTCTCCAAAGTGGTCAGGCGAGACAAATGTTTCAGCTCATCAAGGCTAGCATTACTTCTTTCAATGTTGAGTCTTTCAACCTCCCATTGATCAAAACTCTTATCCATGTACAGTTCCTCTAATCTAGATAAGCTTGATAGAACATTTGGTGGAATAAATTTTAGTTTGGAACAATTACTTAAATCTAAAAACCTGAGCTTACTCAAGTGACTTATTCCTCTGGGCAAATGCTTAATATCAGAACTAAAAGGCCTAAGGATTTCTAGTTGCTTCAGCTCTCCAATAACAGCTAAGTCCCCCAATACGCATTGATCCGAGCACAATGTTCGAAGGTTTACTAGGAGATGAAGTGAAGAAGGCAGTGATAATAAATGCATTTTAGTCAAATCTAAAACTCTAAGCTCTATCATCCCTGCGAAAAATTTGTCTTGGATTTTTAATACAGAGTCCTTTGCGTACATATAGAAGAATTTAAGCTGGGGACATTCCAACTCTTCAGGAAGCTCATTAACATCATTTTCATGCAACGATATTGCACTGCAGAATTTTAGTGTATCCTTATCTAGCCGTTCTTGTGGAACAACATGATTTCTCATTGCAAACACATGTTGATCTCTGGATGCAATTGATATGGCAACATCACGAACAACATCATGCATGGCAAACATTTCACTGGTATGACTGTCAAGCAACAAAGAACATGCTTTGAGTTTATGTGCCAACGTACATGCTCTATCTCTTGCTTCTTCCATTGTATTGACATCTTTTAATAAACCCATACCCATTCCGTATTTCAACAAGTCTCGCATCGAAGCATTGTAGGTATATCCCATTAGACTACAAAGCAGTAAAGTTGACTTGAGGTCCTCACCTTTTAAGAAATTGGAACTCAACTCTATAGTTGAACAAGCAGCTGCCTGCACTCCTGTGTTGTTTCTCGAGGAAGGCCTTTTTAGTTCTAACAACGCATTCTTCCATTCAAATAAATTCTCTTCCCTTAACGCCTCAGCTATCGTTACAATGGCTAGGGCAAACCTGCACATTCTTTGGCTATATCAACTGCTAAAGATTGCAAATCACGGTTTCTAATACAATCACCCTCAGCCACCATCTTTTGAAATAGGCTCCAAGATTCTTCTTGATTTAAAATGCCAACCAAGAAGTTAATTTCAGAATCCATCTCTCTTGATAATACATCTCGACTTCTTGATGTCAGTAGTACTTTACCTAGAGTCTCCAGATCAAGTCTAGCCCAAATATCATCTAAAATAACAAGTATCTTCCTCTCTTTCTTCATTCGCGCATATAATCTCCTTGCTCTACCAGATTCACTCTCCTCACATAAGAAAAGACCCAACTCATCTGCATTTTGTCCTTGCATCTTTTTTATGTCTGGAATCTGCGATACATCAACAAAAACCACGTCATCAAAGAGCTTGTTGTTGACGCCAAAATCCAATCGAGTCAGTTAGCGGCTTGATACCAGACTCTGCGTCACCATTAAATTTGTTTTTTGGGGAAGCGGCTTATCGATCTCCAAGAAAATACTGCGACCATGAGTAGATAATCCACGAACTGACGATCAACAAGCACCTGAAATCACAAATGATGGTGAGAGGCGCCGAAAGTTTTTCCGGCATGGACCTTCTGATGCTCAAGTCAGTCATCGAGCCTTTTCTGAGAAAAAACTTATGCCACCACCCTCTAGACTTAATTTTAATTGCTTTAAACAAAAAGCTTTTTTAATAAAATAAATAAATAAATAATAAATCTAAAAAGAGAGACCAAAGAGAGAAGAATTAAGAGAGAGAGAGTGACTGCAGTCATTCCGAGAGAGCTCCTCCTCTTTCAGTTTCCTTGACCTTTTTATAAACTACCAGAATCAGCGCCCTTAAAACATGCACACAATCGTAGGGGGTTGGTTACATAATTGCTAGAGGATGGGCTGCATAACTGCTAGTTAGTTGGCCTCATGCCCAGATTTTTCGAAGGGAATAAGTGAGGTTTGCTTTGACTGAGTTTTGCCTCCTGGTGACTTGGTCAAATGCCTCCTCAAAACCCATATGGTCGAGGTGATGTGCTCGAGGTCAAGAAATCACCTTCTGGTCGAGCTGACATGCTAGAGGTAAAGAAATCACCTTCTGGTCGAGGTAATGTGGTCGAGGTCAAGAAATCACCTCTTCATGGTCAAGGTGATATGCTAGAGGTCAAAAGAAATCACCTCCTCATGGTCAAGGTGGTTTGCTCATGGTCACATTAGCTTCTGGTCGAGGTCACTTTATTTCATTACCAATCACTTGTCTCCTTTGACTTGTCTAGCAACTTCTTGATAATACATCTCGACTTCTCAAATCTTCGATAGAAACATATGATCCTTACAGAAACAAAGTATTATCTAACTGCACAGTTTCTTGATTTACTCATGCAGGACCATTCTTCATTTTTCTTCTACAATAATTTAATTGCCTCTTGCTCCTTCAATCCAGCACTTGTTGCAATGAAATTAAACAATAAGTCCTTGTTACCAATATCACCTTCTCTGATTCTAACAAATAAACATTCAGTTATACTAGAGTACAAGTCAAGTAAAGTTGCAAAAATCAATGAAATTCAGGAAACATAAACCTAAAAGATTTGAGAAGTTGAAGCTTTGATAAGAAAATAGTAAGACCATAAACTCACATCGAGTTTAAGTGCATCAAACTGGTTTAGGATCTCAAAGAAAATACTCGCAGTATAAAATGTTTTAGCAATATTCCTATAACAATCATTAAGTAATTCCTGGATCATGTACAGACACAAACGAAATTCTCACGAAATGCCAATATATAGAAAAAAACAGAGTTTGCACAAGAAATAATGTGAATAAGACACTCAACATACAACACCAACACCAAAATTTGCTATGACACTCGATGTTAGGTAAAGCCTAAGGATAGGACCAAGACCCGCCCTGAGTCATATGGCTTATATTAACATCATTAGTCTTTCTGATTTTGTCATGTTCTCTTCTATATTAAACCACTTCTAACCTTACACTTACATGCAACCTAGATTCCACATATCCTTCTGGTTACCAATAAAGCATGAACAAAATCTCACTAATCCTTGAGTTTGTAGGTCCAACCAATCATGAAGTGCATACACAACAAGCAAAGAATGAGCTTCAAGACATGAGTTACTTGTTCCCAAGTGCCTCAAAATAAGAGATATAGACATCAAGATACTTGTAAAGGCTCGAGCTCAACAAACAAGTAGATATTGTCCGCTTTGGGCACACAGCCCGTCACGGTTTTGTTATTGGGCTTTGCAACCCAAAACGCGTCTTCTTACTTAGGAGAGCCTTAGGCTTATAAACTAGTTCAGGAACTCACTCGCCAGCGATGTGGGATATTACATACTTCCCCCCTTGAGGACCTCACGTCCACGTGAGGGTCATCGAAAACTATATCATATCATTAACATATTCATCCACACATCGGGTCACGAGTCTACTCTGATATCATTTGTAATAGTCCGGGCTCAACAACCAAGTAGATATTGTCCACTTTGGGCACACAGCCAGTCACGGTTTTGTTATTGGGCTTTGCCACCCAAATGCGTCTTCTTACTTAAGACAGCCCAAGGCTTATAAACTAGTCCAGGAACTCACTCGCTAGCGAAGTGAGATATTACATACTTCACCCCTTGAGGACTTCACGTCCTCGTGAGGGTCATCAAAAATCATATCATATTATTAATATATCCATCCGCACATCGGGTTACGAGTATGCTCTGATACCATTTGTAACAGCCCGGGCTCAACAATCAAGTAGATATTGTTCGCTATAGGCACACAGCCAATCACAGTTTTGTTATTAGGTTTTACAACCCAAAACGCGTCTTCTTACTTAGGAGAGCCCAAGGTTTATAAACTAGTCTAAAAACTCACTCGCTAGCGATGTGGAATATTACATACTCCCCCCTTGAGGACCTCAAGTCCACGTGAGGGTCATCGGAAACTGTATCATATCATTAACATATCCATCCGCACATCGGGTCATGAGCCTGCTCTAATATCATTTGTAACAGTCCGGGCTCAACAATCAAATAGATATTGTCCGCTTTAGGCACACAGCCGGTCACAATTTTGTTCTTGGGTTTTGCAACCCAAAACACGTCTTCTTACTTAAGAGAGCCCAAAGCTTATAAACTAGTCCAAGAACTCACTCGCTAGTAATGTAGGATATTACATACTTCGTCCCTTGAAGGCCTCACGTCCTCGTGAGGGTCATCAGAAATCATATCATATCATTAACAATCCATCCACACATCGAATTATAAGTCTGCCCTGATACTATTTGTAATAGCCCGGGCTCAACAACCAAGTAAATATTGTCCGCTTTGGGCGCACAGTCCGTTACGATTTTGTTGTTGGGCTTTGCAACCCAAAACATATCTTCTTACTTATGAGAGCCCAAGGCTTATAAACTAGTCCAGGAACTCACTCACTAGCTATGTGGGATATTACATACTTCCCTCCTTGAGGACCTCACAATCATCGGAAACCATATCATATCATTAACATATCCATCTGCACATCGGATCGCGAGTCTGCTCTGATACCGTTTGTAACAGCCCATGCTCAACAGCCAAGTAGATATTATCCTCTTTGGGCACAAAGCCCGCCACGATTTTGTTATTGGGCTTTGCAACCCAAAACTCGTCTTCTTACTTAGGAGAACCCAAGGCTTATAAACTAGTCCAGGAACTCACTCGCTAGCGATGTGAGATATTACATATAAAAAATTTGGACCATTTCGCAATTTGTGAGTGTCATCCTTGCGCAGAGGCCATGCTAATCTTCTCTGTATCATTCCAATTTTATCTGATACCTCCTTGTAACTGTCTGAGCCCAACAACCAAGCAGATATTATCTGCTTTAAGCACACAACCCATCACGGTTTTGTTATTGGGCTTTCCAATCCAAAACACGTCTACTTAGTTAAGAGAACCTAAAGCTTATAAAGAAGTCTAGGAACTCACTCGCTAGTGATGTGGGATATTACAATACTTATGTGAATAAGTTTAATGCTACAGGTAGCATTCAAGCATAACAAAAGAACCAAATGTCAAACAGTTGAAGCCATATAAAAATATTAAAGTTTGTCATATAAGTCTACTCATCTAGCGCGATCTTGCTTATCTGCCATGGCAAAAAAGTTCAAAGTAATTCCCTCTAGGTACAAATTATCTCCAGGCCCCAACTTCAATGACTTGTTATCCTGCAAAGGACCAATATCATTCTTACCAATTAGGAAAAATACCTGGTGATGAAAGGAACCATAAATCTGAAAGACAATTAATATAGTAAAAGTTTACAGCCTCAAATTTTACATTTAACTGAATAAAGTTACAAATGAGCAATTTCAGAAAAGTCAATGAAATAAAATAACCAAAAGGAAGCTCCACAACTTAAAACTACATAAATCATTCAATTTCTTAAAAACATTAGATAACAACCAAGTAAACAATTTATTTCTATAAAAAAAATTATCAGTATGAACTAAAAACTTGTAAAATATTGGGAGGGCATTATAGGCAGCAGAAACACTCTAAAATAGCTTAAGCAGCAAACCTGATCCCAACTATTGTTTTTGCATATTGAGATTTGGAAACTGGGTAACTCAATAATGACTCAGAGCATCAGCATCTTGCTGTGTCTACCTCGAACGGCACACCAACAGATCAAATAGACTCGATATTCATTCTGTTTTGAGATATGCCTAATTCCTAATCTTTCAGCACTACTCAATATCGATTGTAGTTGGCCCCCACAATAATAAATTCGACATCAGTTTCCTAAGGCTAAGAGCCCATGTTCATATACGAATCATCAAAATCTTCCCCCCATTACCAACTGCTTAATCTTTTTAAAAAAAAATATTACTAGTTTTAGTAAGGAATTACCCACTGCGTCGAATGATTTAATCGACACAAAAACATAACAAAGTGACGCGAGATTCACTTTGATTTCATAGATGCCTAAATTTTCAGCACCACTAACTTTCAATTGTACTTTGTCGCAATGACTATAATTTTGTTGCCGATTGCCTACAAGTGATAGGCCATATTCATGTATGAATCATTGGAAATTTTTAATTGCCATAAAAATTACGATTCTCTAATTCCAATTTTGTTTGTTAATTGTCTCCTGATCGATTTTGAGATGAAATCAGTGTAATTGATATAGTATTAAGAAATTTTCGGAACGGCCAACTACAACGGTTGTAAGTTGCTGCATCGATTATCCAATAGTTAATTTCAGCCGTTAGATTGAACGAGGAAGCATCCAACGATTTTGCTGAGTAAGGACAAAATAAGTGGTATGATACCACTGTTACAACATAGGTGGATCCTTTTTTCTAAGGGGAAAGACCACTCACATCCCCAAAGTTTACTTAAATGATCACACACTCTCTCTTAGTTTTATAGATGGTCACATAGACCCTTTTTTTTTATTATTATACCATTGATTACAACAATCAAATAATTGAATTTAAATAAACTACTATAATATATAAGTTACTTTATTAATGTAATATTTTTATTTGTATCATATAATATTTATTTATTATTATTTTATCGTATTACTATATTTATATTTATTTGGGTTGTAATAATCAAAGGGTATAAACTACTATAATAAATATATAAGTTATTTTATTAATGTAATATTTTTATTTGTATCATATGATATTTATTTATTATTTTTTTATCTTATTACTATATTTATATTTATTTGGGTTGTAATAATCAAAAGGAATAATAGTCATTTATGAAATTAAGGGGGTCTGTATGACCATTTATTAAACTAAAGAGGTGTATGTGATCATTTAAGTAAACCATGAGGTGTAGGTGACTTTTTTCCCTTTTTTTGAATCAAAGTTTATTGAAATAGCATTGCCCTTGTAAAATTTCAAATACAAATTACTTACAAACAATTAGTAAAATATAACAATAATTTATGTTTTGAATTCCGATAAACAACATCGAAAAGTAGTTGAAGTTGAAACACGAGAACCAATTGCTAATAAAATTATTTTTTAAGCCAGTGCAAAGACGGATCTAGTTATGATCTTTGTAATTCAAGTGTATCAGGAGTCAGGACGAGGTGAAAGACTCTCGAGTCAGTGAAGTACAAAGACAAACTACAAATCCAAAGCAACTAACTTTTACTTACGCGTGACATTTTAAGATCTTTGTTGTTGCCAGTGTCTAGTGTCATCTAAAAAAGTGTTTATGCTATAATCCCATTAATTATATAGTGGAAGGTTATTTGAGTTATAGTAATTTAATTTTTCTCAATTTAAGTTTTTTACGTAAAAATATATATTGCTTGTGGTTGATTTATTGCCTCAAATGAATCATATTGTGTTTAACTTTTACTTATTTGTTTGTTATATACATCTTATTTTAATCATACAAAGAGAAAAAGAATTGTAACTACATATGTGGGTTCTTTTCCCAACATCAAGTTACTTTTTTTTTTTTCTTTTCCATGTTCCTTTCAAAATCTGACAATAGAGGTGAACCTGTATAATAATGAAAATAAAAGAGTATGGAAAAAAAGTGTATTATAAAGAAAGAATTTTAGTGGGGCCAACTAAAATATTCAAATTATATAAAGAAATATTTATAATTTATTTTCCTTAAAAGAACACATGTTTTACTCGAATTTTATTTATTTTGAAATTTTTGAAATTAATTTATTAATTATTACATAATTATTTATATCAGTTATTTCAAGAATTCTATATATTAAAATTTGTTGTTCTCCACTTTTATGAAGTAAAGTGAAAAAGGAGATGATTTGTTTTTGGTATATTTTCTTTATAAGTGGTGCTTAGTGTAGAGAAAGATGTCATTTTTCTCTACCCACCCACTCTCTTTCTTTCCTTTTCTTTTTTATTTCTATCATCTTTTTCTACACTTAGCATTTTTCTTTACTTTATGGTGTAAAAAAGAATCCATCAAAATTTTCTTAAAATATAGGGGTGGAGTAGCTACGTTGTGGCAAACTGATAATGCAGCTGCCTCAAACACGCCCTAAGTTTTCTATTATTTTATTTTCGCAAAACGGAAAATGGCTTGCAGAAAATCTTACAAAATGCGCTCTAAATTTTTTTGAGCTATTGTGAATTTTTTAATGGTGAATTAATAATTTCCTCTCCTAATTTTTTTTTTATTTCTCTCCTATCCTCTTCTAATTTATTGAGTGGTCAAGATTGAGTTTTAAATTTTGATATTGACAATCAAGTCAGTTTTTTTTCGCTTTACTGATAATTTTGTTAACAATCAAACCATGAAAGAAGAAAACTAAGAGACAATCCTAAATCTTGATGAAATGTATAAAACACGCATGGCAGGATAGTAAAATCGTTTGTGATATTTTCAGCTATTTATTTATAAACTTATTTGTTCGTTCAATTTAGTCAGTTAATTACACCAAATGAAGTGCTAGGGTCCAAATTTTGTTGATCCCGGAACATGAGGTATGGTAATCTTCAAGAATCTTAGCAAACTGTTTATTATTGTCTTGAGCTGCATTAATTGTCGAATTTTTCTAGATTGTGAAATGAATTTATCAAATTCACGTAATGTACATGGGAGATAATCAAGTTCGTTCATTTCGAGAAACAAGGCAGGTGAGGTGAGGTGATTGAAGCAGTAACTTCTAATTGTTCTTAACCGCTTTTACAATCTTCAATCTTGCGCGTTAAACAAGCCATTTGGTAGGTTTTAATTAGAATCAACCTGTACAATTCTTGCCCAACAAAGTACCTCTAATATTTTTAACAAGGAACACAAAACATTTCAAAGTCATTCAAGCAATGTCACTGGCTTATCATCCTTCTCATGGTAAGTAATTTCAACATGAATAGATATCATCATCTTCACCATCATCCTCCTCATAATCATCATCTTCACCATCATCCTCCTCATAATCATCATCTTCACCATCATCCTCCTCATCTTCATCATCTTCACCATCCTCATCCTCATCTTCATCATCTTCACCATCATCCTCCTCATCTTCATCCTCATCAGTATCCAATAAGATCATGGGACGTTCAGCCTAATTAATTTTCCATTACACCAATAAGGTCAGCATAGAGTTTTAAATATCAATTCATAATTTAACATAAAAAGAACATGATTAATCTGAAAAATAAAAAATATCTTAAACAAACCAATTGGTCACCCTCTACCTCCTCCTCAGTTTCCTCTGACATCGACATCTCAGACTCGTATTCAACCCCTGTCATGCGACGTTTAGCCTATAGTTTTACACATAACTCTTATTAGTAGCAGACTATATATGTTCACTAGCCATCAAGTTAGTGAGACAGATTAATGAATCAGTGGCGTACCATTTTTTCATTCAAGTGTTGAAGTGTTTTGTTGAGGTCACCTGCCCAACATTCTTCATTCAGAAAAGTTGACTTGAGTTCCTCACCTTCTAAATGATTGTAACTCAACTCTATAGTTCTGTACGCCTCAGCTGGCACTCCTGAGAAGCTACTTGATGAAGACCTTGTCAGTTCTCGCAGTGCATTCTTCCATTCAAATGTATTCTTGTTTCTTAATGCCCTAGCTTTTGTAACAATAGCAATAGGCAAACCTCGACATGCCTTGACTATATCGATTGCTACAGATTTCAAATCATTGTTTTCAATATAATCACCCACTAACTTCTTAAACAAATCCCAAGCTTCACTTTCTTTTAGAACACCAACCAGGAAATTATTTTGACAATCCATCTTACTTGACAATACATCTTGACTTCTTGCCGTCATCAAAACTCTGCATCCCCCATCTCCAAAAGGAATTCCCACATTCTCAAGATCAAGATTTGTCCATATGTCATCTAAAATCACAAGGATCTTCTTCTCTTCCCTCAATCGTTCACATAGCTTCCTTGCTCTTCCGGATTCACTCTCCTCGTAGAATTTCAAACCCAACTTATCTGCTATTTGTCCTTGGATCTTTTTCACGTCTGGCGTCTGGGATACATCTGCATAAACCACCGCATCGAAGAGCTTATCAACCTTAGCGTGCCTGGCGACTACCTTCACTAGCATTGTCTTCCCAACACCGCCCATTCCATACACCCCAATCATGTGAACGTCAGGATTCTTCAAGGCATTTATCACATCATTCAGAATGGACTTTCTTGATTCAAAAGCCTCGTAACCTTTGATGGAAGTAAGCCACATGTCTTCTGGAACTGTACGGTAGGATACTTTATCAAATCTCCCTTCTTGCTGCCGGAGTTCAGCTGCTGCCTTCATCTCCCTAACTGCTTGCTTGCTAACCTGAAAGCGGGTGTTCAAATTAGGACACAATCGGTTAGTTTTATTCTCTGTGTCTTCGATGATCCTTGCCGCTGCATCCAAGACCTGGTCAACATTAATCAGCCAGTTCTTTACTCTCTGCTCAATATCTTCCCCATTTCTTTTAGCATCATCAATCTTATGCTGGACACTCTCTTTGGCATCCATCAGCCTCTGAACTTCATTCTTGAGCTTCTCTAAGTTGCCCTTGTAGTTGCAGCAATAAGTAAACGGATATATTATGCGGTCAACCAAGTACCCAGCAACTTTTTCAGCAATCGCGACCGCAATTTCAACCATTTTCAACCCTCTTTACCTCTTTTTTTAAAATGAAAATAGAAATCAAGCAAACTGGATAACAGAATAACGACAAAAACAAAAAAGCTAGGTGTTATTGAGATCAAACTTTGAAAATATTGAACTGGGGACTATAATAATCATCAAATGGAAGATAGAATGATGCAAAAATAGTAAAGAAATGTGAGTCTGAATCCAACCTTCCACAAAATGACAATAAAGTATATGCCTTGTAACATTTTTTACTTTTAGTTGTCGCAGACAGCCAATGGATATGCATGCCACTAAAGTTAAAGCGAGCATATCCTTTTACAAAAGTTCTTTTTATTTATGTAATTTTTAGTAATACTATTGCTATCAATTATTTCGAAATCTTAATTTTAAGGAGTAAAGATGTTCGTACCTCATTAAATTAAATGAAATGATAATGAAAAGATGGAGAAATAATACAAAAAAATGTGGAGATGCAGAGGATCGAACCAGGTACGGATGTACCTCTTGTATGCAAAGCAAGTGCTCTACATCCCCTGTTTATTATTAGAGTGTAGTAATCATTGTATTCTCGTTTCTAAGTATAAATACAACATCAAATGCATCAAATGAAAATACATAGGAAATTCATTACATTAATATTACAGGTCACCAACAAAGGCAGAATTTGGTAGTTTCAGGGAAATTCATTCAAGTAGACAATAATATCCAGTGTACTTCAACCCTCAAGGACAAGGATCCTCCATGCAATTGAACCTCAGATAATCAAATGAAGGAAACTTTTAAGTGCTGTGTCATTGTTTTGAAGTTTTGAAGCAGAGCAATGAAGATAGAGACACAACACCACCTTGCAATCTCTTATGATTTCAACAGCAGGAACTTGAGATGCGTTGTCTCTGAAACTGGCTCATTGAAAGGTCATGGTCACCTCGATCTTCTTTAGGACTTTACTGATCTGTTATCATAGGTCACAAACATTGAAAGGGGAATTGTATGAAGTGCTTGTGCTTAAGTTTACTGGACAGTGTGGAAATAGGTAACTTAATTAATGAATCAATTACTTACTGATTCTTTAATGAAACTCATAAATCTTTGTATTAATGTCACCATCCTGACACCCTTCATCCTCCTTTCCTTTAGCTAGCTGTACTTTCCGCAACCTTGGTGTGCTCAAGACGCCTCGAGAGAAAATCTTCAGAGTGGGGCAGGCTCTCACAGTCAGCTCTTCCAAATAGGGGAATCGGAAGGTGTAATTCTCCAAGCAGAAGCTTGTGATGCTCGGAAAATAAGAAAGAGACAAACTCTTCAATTACTGAAAGTAATCTCATTTGCTGCTGCATCTGTAGTCATAGAGCATTTTTGAATCCCTCGTGGAGTAATAGGCTTGATTTCTTGATTGCTGCTGATATTATCTTCTCTTTCAGTACCTAAAATCACTTCCGTACTTTTGCATTCAGTGACTTCTATGACTTGAAGTTGTAGAAAGCCTCTGGCAATGGATACTGATAAAATGCTCTTCAATTTGTTGCAATTTCCAACTTTTATGATTCCTAAATTGCAGAAAGATGCAGCTGTGAGCCGACCATTGCATATTTTCTCCAGGTTAGTCCAATTGTGAAGAAACAATGACTCCAAGAGAGGGAAGGCATCAAAAGCTACACCCTCCACTGAGTCAACAATACACGGAATGTATGGACTATTCTGGACATGAAGATGCTTCAATTGTGGAAACCCCTCTGGGTCTAATTCATTTAAGAACATTCTTTACATCCTGCAGTTCACCCAGGTAAAGGTCTTCAATTCCCTTCAATTGCATGATAGTCCCATTCTCCAGGCAAGTTCTGGTATTGAGCATGAGTTTTAATGTTCTAGATGTCTCATACTTACCATACCAGTCCCACTCATCGCCTATTAATATTTTATACCTTTCTAGTTTTTTGGAGAACAACCCTCTTGGCAGAATCTTGGCATCTGGAATATGTATCTCCAAAGTGGTCAGGCGAGACAAATGTTTCAACTCATCAAGGCTAGCATTACTTCTTTCAATGTTGAGTCTTTCAACCTCCCATTGATCAAAACTCTTACCCATGTACAGTTCCTCTAATCTAGATAAGCTTGATAGAACATTTAGTGGAACAAATTTTAGTTTGGAACAATTACTTGAATCTAAAAACCTGAGCTTACTCAATTGACCTATTTCTTTAGGCAAATGCTCAACATCAGAACTAAAAAGGCTAAGGATTTCTAGTTGCTTCAGCTCTCCAATAACAGCTAAGTCCCCCAATACGCATTGATCCAAGCACAATGTTCGAAGGTTCACTAGGAGGTCAAGTGAGGAAGGCAGTGATAATAAATGCATTTTAGTCAAATCTAAAACTCTAAGCTCTATCATCCCTGCGAAAAAGTTGTCTGGGATTTTTAATACAGGATCCTTTGAATACATATAGAAGAATTTAAGCTGGGGACATTCCAGCTCTTCAGGAAGCTCATTAACATCATTTTTGTGCAACGATATTGCAGTGCAGAATTTTAGTGTATCCTTATCTAGCCATTCTTGTGGAACAACATGATTTCTCATTACAAACACATGTTGATCTCTGGACGCAATTGATATGGCAACATCACGAACAACATCATGCATAGCAAACATTTCACTGGTATGACTGTCAAGCAACAAAGAACATGCTTTGAGTTTATGTACCAACGTACACGCTCTATCTCTCGCTTCTTCCATTGTATTGACATCTTTAAATAAACCCATACCCATTCCGTATTTCAACAAGTCTCGTATGGAAGCATTGTAGGTATATCCCATTAGACTACAAAGCAGTAAAGTTGACTTGATGTCCTCACCTTTTAAGAAATTGGAACTCATCTCTATAGTTGAACAAGCAGCTGCCTGCACTCCTGTGAAGTTTCTCGAGGAAGGCCTTTTTAGTTCTAACAACGCATTCTTCCATTCAAATAAATTCTCTTCCCTTAACGCCTTAGCTATCGTTACAATGGCTATGGGCAAACCTGCACATTCTTTGGCTATATCAACTGCTAAAGATTGCAAATCACGGTTTCTAATACAATCACCCTCAGCCACCATCTTTTGAAATAGGCTCCAAGATTCTTCTTGATTTAAAATGCCAACCAAGAAGTTAATTTCATAATCCAGCTCTCTTGATAATACATCTCGACTTCTTGATGTCAGCAGTACTTTACAGCCCTTATGCTCATCCCCAAGAGGAATTCCTAGAGTCTCCAGACCAAGTCTAGCCCAAATATCATCTAAAACAACAAGGATCTTCTACTCTTTCTTTCATTCGTGCATATAACCTCCTTGCTCTACCAGATTCACTCTCCTCACATAAGAAAAGACCCAACACATCTGCAATTTTTCCTTGCATCTTTTTTATGTCTGGAATCTGCGATACATCAACAAAAACCACCTCATCAAAGAGCTTGTCTCCCTTGACTTGTCTAGCAACTTCTTTCACGAGCATCGTCTTGCCAATACCACCCATACCATATATCCCAATCATGTCAACACTAGGATTACTTAAAGCATTTATAATATTCTTGAGAGTGGACATTCTTGAATCAAAGACCTCGTAACCTTTACTCGAAGTAAGCCATATCTTCTAAGGATTGATAAGGTAGGAAACTTTATGAAATTTTCCGACTACTTGAAGTCCAGCAACAGCCTTGGCCTCCCTTGCTGCTTTCTTGCTAAGTTGATACCGGACCTTCAAATTAGGACACGGCCCCCTGAAGCATTGGTTCTTTATCTTTGCTCTGTCTTCATCTTCAACAAACTTCACTGCCTCACTGATGATCTTGTTTGCAGTAATCTGCCACTCTTCAACATCTTGTTCGATCTCCTCCCTTTTCTTTTAGCATCAGCAACTGAATGTTCTACCCTGGCTCTTGCATCAATCAGCTTCTCAACTTCTTTACGGAGATTTTCTAAGTTATCATTGTAGTTACACAAATAACCAAATTTGCGTCCTATGGGAATAACCAAGTACTAAACAAGTTTTGCAACAATAGAAACGCCAATTTCAACCATTTTAATAGTGACCACAGCAACAAAGTGGCCAACTATTATGTTCTTGAGATCAACTATTGAAAACAACAAAAGGGTTTCTTGATTAAGAAGTATAAAGGCAAAATAAGGAGACATTTGGATGGATTTTTGGTAAACAAAGTTTGAATTAGCTAAGGCAAGGAAAGAATCTAAAGACAAACAAAATGAGTTGCTTGTTCAAAAATTTATTTCCAGATACTGGACTTCACAATTTAAATTATTTACAACTTAAGCCGGGTCATTCAACTTCTGGGGGGGAAAAAAAAAAGGCAGAGTCAATGAAGCAAAATTAAAAGTTTTGGAAGCAACAGCAACTTTCTTGGTTTAAAATATGAACAGTCGATTCAAATGTAAAGAGAGACCTGGTCCAAGTCTTCATGATAATTGTACCTGTGAATCTTTGAGAGTAACAACAAATTGAAAAAATTACCAAATAAGATTAGAAAAACCTGTGATTGACAGCAAATGTTGGACCCGAAAATCAAAAAAATTGCTACACTGGAAAATAAGATAATATTAAAAAAGAATGCATAAATAAGATTTAGAGAGGATGGGGATGGGAAAACCTGCAATTGACAGCAAAAGTTGAACAGATTAGAACAGTTATCTGTAAAATTGGAGATGCAGGGGATCGAACCCTGTACCTCTCGCATGCAAAGCGAGCGCTCTACCATTTGAGCTACATCCCCGTGTGATGCTTATAGCTTATAAAATATCTTTATTTGTAAATATGAAATGAGAGATTTTTATTGTTGGGTGCACTGGAGATATGAATTGTAAAAATAACCATAGGGAAGAAGAAACTATGCTCGTTGTTCAATTAACATTTTGGAGATATGAGGAAGCCCAAGACTCAAGTGTGTGTGTGTATGTATATGTGTGTGTGTGTGTATATATATATATATATGTGTGTGTGTGTTTGTGTATTGTTTGCGCTACCCATGATTCTTACTAATGTTCGTTGGCTTCAGTTATGTCTGCCGGCCATCTAGGGCGGATTGAGCTTGTTGGTGCAACAATTTGCTAACTATTGTTGAGTCATTTGAGCAATCAAAACTCAAATAACCCATAAGCAAAAAATTATTTTATGTATATGCGAGCAACAGAATTAATGCTATTATAAGATGTGATTATTTGGTGCAATGATCTGCTGATTTGATAGGATCAGAAGTGGTAGAATTGTGGTTATTTAGCTGTTATTACAACTAAGAAAACAGAAAGACAAGTTGAAGCTGGCCATGAGTAAAAATATATAAGAACTTTTTGGGGAGAATTGATGGGAAATAGTACCTTTAAAAAAGGATTAATTAATATGTGTGATATCGTTTAAACGCCATCAAGATGGAAATGAATTGCTAGGTATGAATTTGTGGTGAAATCGGAACTGAGTGAATTAAAAAAAAAAATGTAGTTAAGTCAAACGTTGATGTACCATCAAGGCATAATTTTTTACATCAGATGTATTAGTTAATTTTTAATAAAATTAAAATCATTTTGACTTTTATATTTAATCAATGACCAGAAACGTAAATGAAAATGATAAAAAATAATTTACATGAACCAATAAAAGAAAATCGATACTTGCACATATAATTTAAGACATTAAACAATGGATAAACCACAATATATAATTTTGCTAACATTCAGAGAGGAAATTAGTGCACTCTGGATAGTTTTCGACATAATTGGAGTAATAAGAGCATAATAACCCTATAATGAGCAAGAGACAACTTAATTATCAGTCATATATGTTATGCTTAAATTTCCAATATAAATAGTTATTAGGGTGATAATAGTCTCACCAATGATAATAATAATCATAATAACAATAAACCTATGATCTTGCTAGCTAGGTATATATAAACAGTCATCATAATAAGTTTTTGAAAAAAAAAACTATGATCTTGGTAGCTATGCATATATAAACGATCCGAAATGTATATAAAAAAAAAAAAAAAAGGAAAGAAAGCAAGAAACAGTTTACACAAACCAAAAACAATCGATTAAACCACAATATATAATGACATCCGGAGAGGAAACAAGTACACTTGGGATACTATTAGGCATAATTGGAGTAATAAGAGGATAATTACCTAAAATTTAAAATTCAAAGAACATGTTCTATATATCTAGTATGATGATACTATAAATTTGCCCCCGTTAGATTAATTAAATGAATCAAATTCAAGTTCAAATTTATTTTAAAATCTCATCCATTTATAATTTATTGGTCCAATTACATAATTTAAATGCCCAAAGTCCAATTAATTTGATATGATTTCCAACTGCTCAACTTAATATTAAAATTTCATCAAAATGAAATTTATTATTTTAGAAAAACAAAAATACATGCTCTTCAATCTTCATGATTTGGCTGCCTTTTTCTTAAGGCGTATATAAGGAAAACACTTAAAAAAAATTAGAAAAATAGTGATGCAAAGCTGTAAATTTTTTTCTCTCTTTATATTTTATGTTTAGGTTGATTTTCTAGCTGTGCCAATGCTGTCATAAGCAAGAGAAAGCTTAATTATTAGTCACGCTTAAATATGTAATATAAATAGTTTTCTAAAAAAAAAGAGTAATATAAATGGTTATTAGGGTGCTAATAGTGATCTCACCAATAATAATAAAGAAAAAATAAACAATATATAATAACATTAAGAGCGGGAACAAGTGCACTTGGATGGTATTCTGCATAGTTGGAGTAATATAAGAGAATAATAACCCCAAAATTAAATTATCATCAGAAATATTTATTAGGTGCTAAAAGTCTCACCAATAATAATAATAATAAACTATGATCTCGGATGAGGAGGGTGAAGCCATATTTGCATCAGGCGAGACCAACGATAATCATAAAGCATAGGGGGGCATAACGAGTGACTCTCAGGTGGGTTTCTATGTCCGTTTCCAGAAAAACAAGAGCAATCAAAGTAACAGAAGCGATCATACCAATGAATTATCCATGAAAATTCACTTCCTTTCTCCAGCGAAATTGCTAAGGATGAATTACCCAAGAACAACAACATACCATCCCAATCCACCTCCGACCCATCAAATCTTATGACTCGCCACCGTCCGAGATGAGAAACATAATGAGCCATTAAAAGTTTTCCATCACATTCAATCAAATGATCAGGAAGCAGCCAACCACTTCGTATCGGATATGGAAATATTTTCCATTCTCTTAGAGCAACATTGTAGGCAGCTATCGCTCTTCCACTACTCAGAGCACACCAGAAGAATCCATCCGCATACTCCACATCGCGAATCAACCGGCTATGATTATTAAACCCAAACTCATGCCATATTTTATCTCCAACTTTACATGTACTTACACGGCTCTTTATTTTATCAAACCTCAATACAAATACCACGCAATCCGGAGAATCTGAGGTGTTTGAGAACGCTGCTTTAGTGAATGAAGTGTTTGAGAACTTTGCTCTAGGCAGTTGGGGAGTTCAATGATCTTGTCAGTGAATGGTGAGTAGAAAAAGAGTGAACCTCTTTCCGAATTGGACTTGTAAATTACCCAACCATATTTTGAATGAAGCACGCTTGAATCCATCAATTTTCCTTCTCTTATGACAATACTGGAGGATATAGTGTGTGTTTGTTTGTGAGAAGGGTCGTAGAGGTAACATGTGCTCGAATTGTAGGCCATGAGCACGGCAATTTATCAACATACATAACAAATTTTGCGCCTCTCCAACTCTTACAAACCGCCCGGAAACGTCTTTGATCGATATAACAGAGAAGGCCAAGAATCAAGCACGTGATATCAGGTGGAAGATCCGACCAGGACTGCATGTTGTTGCCACTAACCATATGACAAAACCTAGGCTCAGCTCTCAATAAAAGTCGGCTCTTCTATATATATGGAACTGTTATTAATTTTACAAAAGAGAATTATTCTCTTTACATTTTTTCTTAATTGATTAGGTAATACTAAAGATATAATTTTTTTCTTCCACAATTGAGAATATTCACTTGCATTTTTCTTTCATAATTAGGTAATAAAAGAAAAAGACATAATATTTTGTTTCCACAATTGAGAATATTCACTTACATTTTTCTTTCTTTATAATTAGGTAATAAAAAATTTGCTTCCACAATTATTATTTTTTCTTCTTTATTTTTCACTCTCTGGATGCTTCTCCAATGTATAGAAGTTCATAACCCTAAATCTTATTGAAAAACTAATTCAAGATTTATAATTGTCCAATACTTATATTATTAACTTAGTATTGTTGTGTTCTTTAGGATCATAATATCTCTCATAATACAAGACAAAAAATGGGGTATGTTGCCACAAAAGTAACATAGCATGACCTATAATGCTACAAGTAATATTATCGCCATAAATTTTATAATGCATTAAAAATTAACTCTATTAAGTTACACAATTTAAGAGCGTGTCCGCATTAAAAAAAATGAGGACACCCATACCTAAAAATAATTATATATATATCAATACTAATATGTTCCAAGATTCTGGACTTTGTTAAAGTCCGGAAAAATTATTAAACCGCGTGGTTTAATAGTGGAACATTTCTAATAGATATATAGAGAGAGAGAGTTAGTTTGCCTTACTCATGATTCTTACTAATGTCTTCTACTATGCGATACCCGCGGTGGCCATCTTGGCCGGATTAAGCTTGTTGGTGCAACGCTTACTAACTCCTATTGAGTCGTTTGAGCAATCAAAACTCAAATAACCCATATGCAACTTATCATATATACGACATTGTTCCACTGATACCCCGTGAGCAATCAAAACTCAAATAACCCATATGCAACTTATCATATATACGACATCGTTCCATTGTTCCACAGAAGTAATTACTTTGGTGTGATTACTTTGGTGCGATTATCTGCTGATTTGATACGATCAAAAGCGGTAGAATTGTGGTTAACTGGTTATTTAGTTGTTATTACAGCTAAGAAAACAGAAGTTTTGAAAGCTAGCCATGAGTGAAAAATGTATAAGATATTTTGTGGAAATTTGGTGGGAAATAGTACCTTTAAAGTTTAAATAAGGATATGTGTGATATTGTTTAATTAAAAACGATCAAGAACGTGAATGAATTGTTAAGTATGAATTTCTTGTGAAAGTGGAATTGAGTATAAATTTATTGTTATGTGAGAAGTTGTTGGTGTGTCATCAAGGGTGTAAACATTCTACATGGCATAAATTTTTACATCAGTTTAATTTTCCAAAAAATTAAAATCATTTTGACTTTTATATTTACTAATAAATAGGTAACCACATATTCTTTTGTAGCTAGACAAACAATCAAGAATATGAAAAATAAAAGTAAAATAAAATAGTTTACATGAACTAGAATAACAAAAGAAAATCGATACACATATAATTTAATATGTAGACAATTGGTTAAAGTATTATTGTATATAACTTTGTTGACATTCAGATAAAAAAATCGGTGTACTTGAGATAGATTTTGGCATAGTTGGAGTAATAATTAAGAGGATAATAATCCAATCATGAACAAGAGAGAACTTAGTCACTATTCATGATATGCTTAAACAATTAAGCAATATAAATAGTTATTAGGGTGCTAATAGTCGCACCCATAATAATTTAAAAAAAAAAACACTATGATCTTGTATTTTCATCAATGAGTCCAATCTTGATCATAAAGCTTCGAATAAAACAAGAGTAATCAAAGTAACAAGAGCGACCGTACCAATGAATTCTCCACCGAAATTGCTAAGGATGAATTACCTGTTAACAACAATAAGCCATCCCAATCCACCTCTGACCCCTCAATTCTGATAAAATGCCACCATTGAAGACAAGAAATTTGATGAGCCATTAAAAGGTTTCCATAACATTCAATCAAAGAAATGTTGAAGGCACCTACTGGTTTTCATTCCATTGTTGAAAGCACAGTAGACCATGTTTTATCTCCAATTTTTCATGTAATTATACAGCAATTTTTTTTTTTAATCACACAATCTGGAGAATCTGGACCGTGTTTTATCAATCTTTTGTCAGCGAATGGTGAGTAGAAAAAAAGAGTGAATCTCTTTGCGTTGGGGTTTTTTCTTCTTTGTTTTTCTCTCTCTTGATGCTTCTCAAAGATTTAGATTTATTCCCCTCCCTCTCAAATAAATTTTTTTCTGAAATTTTTTAATTTGTCCTACTGCAACGTATAAAAATTCATAAATCTAACTCATATTAAAAAATTAATTCAAAATTTTAAAATTTTATATATATATATATAGGAGGCTTGAGGTGATGCGCCAATCTTTATTTTTATATATTATCTATTATTTAATAAATTATTATCTTTTTTAACTACTTCTTCGCCACTTTTCATCTTTTTATTTCCGCAACGGTAAAGCAAAGAGAAATCAAATATTGAATTCTGTAATTAAATTTAATAATAACAACAATGAGCGGACAAAGCTAAGATCGACTGAGATAGAAAATTCACATTTCACACGCACGACACAGCACAAACAAACTTTTCCTTTCATTTTCTTTCTCTCTTTCTCGCTCTCCAAACAGAGAGAAGGGACCTTCGCAAAATTCTTCATTTCAATCCAAAATCATGAGCAACGAATAGTGAGTCTCCCTGTTTCCTTCCATTTCTTTCATATTAACGTTTTTAGCATCTACTCATTTTCAGTTATACAATATTTTAATTTCTTTTTTTTTTTTTGTTGAAGCGATTATCTGTTCAAGCTGTTGCTTATCGGAGACTCGTCCGTCGGAAAGTCCTGCCTGCTGCTCCGATTTGCTGTCTGTTGACTTTCCTTTCCCTTTTTATTTTCTTTTTTTTTAAATTAATTACGTTCTATTTTAGCTTTTTGTTCTTTGAGTTTGTGTTATTAAGATGATAATTTAGAAGATAAATAAAGATTATTCTTGGAAATTTTAGTTTTTGTTACTTTTCTTTCAAAGGTATGCTTTCATTTCTCTCTTCATTTTTTTTTGTTTTTTTCATTCTTAGTTTGCACTTTTAAGCAAAAGGTATTATGTCGGCGCTGCAGCAGATCAGAGAGAAAGAGCAGAGGGACGGTCAAAAGAAGAACGAAGAGACGATCTCTAGGTATATTTTTTTCGTTAATTGATTTTAGCTTGGACGTTGAAGATTTATGTGCTTATATTTTGCTTATAATTTCTTTAAAAAATGTCAAATGTAGCTATTCTTTGGTTAGATTATTTATTTCTTATTTTTGGTGACTTATTGGCTTCTGCTTTTTTAATTTAATTTATTATGATTCAGATCCTTAATTGCTTGTGCATGATGCTTAAAGAATTGTTATAGCTATCAAATAAAATGATGATGTATCTGATTCATTTGAATTTTTTCTATTTGTTTTTTCATTTAAACTTCAGTAATTTCGATAGTACTTTCAGCTTGAGTCACTTAATTTTTTAAGATTCCTTTTCATTTTACATACATCAACAATGCAAACAATTTGTTTCACACCTACATTAGCTAAAAACGATCAAAGCCTTTTTGTTAATGAAAGGTAGAAAAATACTGAAATGCTTTTTAGAAAAGAATTTGATGAGTGCTTTCTTGAGAGTATCTTTTAGATCTGAAATGTACTCGAAGTGTTTATGTTGAGAAACATTTGATACTCCTATTTGCAATTTGTAACTACGGATTGCATAAAAATAATGATAAATTCTTCTGCAAAAGCATATTTGCTTCTAAATGCTGCTATAAATATAAGACACATAAGCTCCAATTTTCAACTTTGAAAGACAGTATGGTGTGTTGTTAAATGCGCTCAAGTTATCTTGCTATGTTTATGCTTCCTTTGCTGTTTATGTACCAATTCTGCAATTATAGTAGATAATTTATGTTTCGTTACAGTGTGGCTACTGAAATCCAGTCTAATATTGATGAGCTGAAGTCCAAAATCGAGAAGGATAGGTAAAATTTAAATCTCTCAGTACACTTCAGTAACCAGATCGAACATCTAACTTTAATTTGTGCACAAACTACACTGTTTTATTCCTTTTTGCATTTTCATTGTAGACAGAGTTTTGCTAAGGCACTATCGAAGAGCTCAAAAGAGGTTTGATGTGAACAAAGGAACTTGACTTAAGATTGCTGGAGATGAATTCTAGGTTTAGTTATGCTTTTTCTTTTTTCAGTTATCCAATAGATTGTTTGGATAAGATATGTGGTTACATATTTTCGGTGTGAAAGTTGCTTGAAGAATGAGACTGCCAAGTTCCAAGATGTTTATGAGAAATTCTGCAAGGAGAGAGCTGCCCGTCTTCAAGTCTGAAAAGGTATGCCCTGTTGCTATTTGTTTCTTTTGGTCTTTTGGCTTGTGGTCCAGAAGGATTTAAACTCAAAACAATGTTGTACATTTATGTATGCATTCATCATCAACTAATTTATTTATTTTTCATTATCGATCGTATTTAAACTGTCTTTCAAACTAGATTCATTGTTTTTAAAAGTAATTTGGTTTGTCAGCTTTAAGGATTGCTTCTCTCTAAGTACCCTGTACATGCAACAAAGCACCATCCCATTGTGTCTAGGCTGGTAGCATTTTTGTAATGTTACCCTGAAATACATACCAACTTGAGTTGTTGGCTGCATTTTTCCTGAAGCAATATGGAAAATGAAAAAATAGGGCCTAAACCATTGGTCAATGTCCTGCAACCAGTCAATACTGGAGTTGTCAACTCAGAAATAATTCAAAAGTGTGAGCCCTTTTACCTTGCTCAGTGATATGATTCTGTTTGAAGTGATACCGGTAAATAACTTTATCTACTGCATTGACAGATACTATTTCTAAGTTTGAAGAGGACAAGGAAAGACTGTTCATTCGCTATGAACAACCAAGTAAGCAAGCAACAATATTCTATTTCCCACTTGATAGAAACTTAATTCCACTAATCTGGTGGCTCTTTGAAATCAGGGAAGAAAGAAAAGGTTATGATATCTGAACAAGAGAAATTCTGTGCTGATAAAATTGCTAACTTGGAGGAGTCCTTGAAAAAGAAGAAGCAGGTAAGCAAATTTTAAGCATCAAGTTGCTAGATTGCTAGTTGTTTGCACTCATGTTAATAGCTATAAATTAGATTTTACTTTTTGGAAAGCAAGATGTCAAAACTTTCAGCATTTTGAGGAAAACTATTGGTTCATTTCTCAGCAATGCCTCAGTTGAGGACTTCTTGCCTGATGATTGAAGATTTGCTTCAAAAGAGTTTCAATCTTCTAATAAGCTTTTGTTAACTCAGTTGTTCGGAAATAATAAATAATTGTTATCAATGAGGAATTTGAAGTTTTCCCATGTTTCTATATGCTATCTCTTTATTGTCTGCAACCAGTGGCCGAATCAAAATCTTTGATTTGATGGTTATTTTGTTATAAATAATAACTAACAGAGGTTAAAGTATAATAAAGACTACTTTAGAGGGTAATTTTATATAACGTGAAGCAGTCATTTTGTGGTGAATGACATCTAACAGGGGCCAAAATACAAATAAGATATACACGGGCCCTGCCTTCAATATTTTTGCCACAAAATTGAGGGAGGTTTAATTCATAATCATTCATCATTGATGGTTCTGTTTTTAGTTTTAATTTGTAATAACAAGCTGCTATCATATCATTTGATCTCAGTCACTTAAGTCAATACAGAGTTGGCTCAATGTGACCAAAAATAAAACTCCAATGTTAATCATTGTCTGGTTATGGTTTGTTGAAGTTTAAATGCTTTTTAATTTAGGTTATTTGATTGAGTGAATACTTAAAATGATCCTGAGGAGTTTTGTGGCGGCTGAATTTGGTACATATTACAAAGAATAGACAATGGATCAAGAATTACCAACAACCATGGACCACGAACTACTCAATGTACTGAGACGTGGGGATGAACATCAAATCAGGCTACTCGCAGGTCGAATGCAAAACATTTTCAGCACAATGAGTCCCCGAGGCAACACAGTGCTTCATAGGACTATCAGATTTCAAAACCATAAAGTGATACAGGCGTAGTAGAATAAACAAGCGGTTAAAATAATTAATGTAAAAAAATAATAATAAAAATTATTCTAAATTCAATTAGAATATAGAATGAACAAAATATTAAATAAAAATTAACAAAATTCTTTTAAATTCTTTTTCTAAAACTACGCGAATTGCAGTTCTATTTCCTAGTCTAGCATAAAAGTTAGGGACAAAACATAATAATTACGAGTATAAGAATTCTACATCCTTATTTATATAATAAGTTTAAGAATTCTACATCCTTATTTATATAATAAGTTTATAATATTGAATAACAACTTTATAACAAAAGCACTTCATTACATGAAAGTGGAATAACTTAAGGTAGTGTTTACTTTTTGGATTGGAGGAGGAATCCTGGGATTGGAAGTGTGGAGTGGGAGTGGGAGTGGGAGTGGGAGTAGGTTGTTTACTTATACTGGAATGAGAGTATGGAATTAAAATCAGAATTCAATAATATGTTTACTTTATCTTAGATTGGGAGTAAATGGTTTCAAATTATAATTTTACCTTTATTTAAAGAATTGTAATTTTTAATTATAAAATTAATAAAAATATATATTTGAAAAATAAAATATTTATTTTAATATATTTGTAAATTAATAATAATTATTAATATTCTTAATTATGTAAATCACAATTTTTTATTAATTTTAATTTTATTTATGTAAATTAAAAATTATTGATAAGAGCAACACAAATGAAATATTATTATTATTAATATAGTACAAAATTAGTATTTTCTTAAAATAAACTATTTATTATTATTAATTATTAATATTAAATAAATATAATACTATTATTTTTAAATAATATATTTCTATTATTATTATTATTTAACTTAGAATCAATATAAATTATTATTTTTAACTAAGTATAATAATATTATATTTAAATAAATTTAATATTATTATTGTTAATAAATGTAATTTATAAAATGATATAATATAATTATTTAAATAAATATTATTTATTTTATTTTATTAAATATTATTTATTTTGAATTTAAATTAAAAAAAAGGTGAAAAATAAACCTCCCCATGAGAGTGGGATTTAATAATACAAGAAAACGCTGGAGTGGGAGGAATCCACACTCCTCACTCCCACTCCAACAAATAAACACACCATAAAAGCAATTTGTCAAATGATCGAGATTGCAATAATAAAATAAAGATTAGAGAGGCATTCATACAAAGATTCATAACGTTGAACATCCATTAACTGGGGACTGTTGGGATCTTTCAAACCTTTTTTCCATCTCCTGTGACCATTGTCCGAAGTCGCGCGCGCACACCTCCGCTGACGCTGTAAACATTTTTCCCATCTCGTCTGACTTTTTTTCGAAGTTGCTCTCGCTCCACGTTTTTTGGGACTCTCTGTCATACAATTTTTCCATCTCCTCTGACTTTTGCCCGAAGGGGCGCGCGCTTTCAAATAGTGTTTTTAGTTCATAAAAGGCTTCTATTTGGATTTCATCAGGCTTCTGCTTTGGAGAAGGGTCTTTCTGAGGACTAGTAGTACTCATGATGTGCTCTTCTTCAGCATACTAAGTATTTGCTCCTGAGAAAGCTAGCTAGCTCAGTGCAAATGACGTTAGCTATATAAGCTACAAGAAGACACAGAGACTTAATGGAGAAGCAAAACCCTATTCATGAATCGTGAAACCTATCAAAAATCAGAATCAGAATAAATAAAGGGTGGTGTAAAACATCTATATATGCAATTTCCTCCCATCTTTCTCGTAATCAAATAATGCTGATAAAGGTGAATTTGTGAATCGAATAATTCAATAATCGTAAAGAATAAGAATTTGTGCTATTACCAATAGTAGTGTACTAACACTTGCTTTCTAAGTAAGAAGTTAAAATAAATTGTGTTCTTTGAATTTAACCTAATTTATTATTATCATTTTTCTCCAAATCTTTCCTGGCTTGATTTTAAGCTCAAGTCCTCTTAACATTTGACAAAAGGATATATTTTGGGTTAGTCCCTTTATTTTGGTTTAAGTATTCATTTAATTTTTATATTTTTTAAAATGCCCCAAGATATCCCTGCTAATAATTATGTTACATTTTTGCCTTGATTTTTTCTTCTCTTTTACAATAATACCCTTGCAATAATATTAGGAACAAAAATGTAAATTTAATATTAATAACAAAAAATTTATATCAATTGTTATTTTACTTTTAGAATTAATTTGGTAAATTGATTTTTTTTTGTAGTGATATTTCCACCCCATAAATTTTGTAAATCCACCCCACTTCTAGAAAATAATTACAAAAAGTACACATTATTTTTAAAAATTTCAAATAAAGAAGAATTTTGAAGAATTAATTAATTAAATCTACCCTAATTTATTTTTTGTGATAATTTAATTCATTTTTTTGTGACCTAGATTTTTTTATTATATTTGACTATTAAGATTCCTTTAGCCTAAATTTAAATTGACTACATTACCCTTAAAAGTTAAAAAACTTATATTAAAGCAACTTTAACAGAAAAAAAAAATCTAAGTAAAAAAAATATAAGAATGATTTAATTGATTAATTATACAAATATTTTTATTTATTTGTATTTATTAAAAATATTGAGAATTCATTGTAAATATTTTTTATAAGTGGGGTTGGTTTACACAATTAATGGGGTGGAAATATCCCACCCTTTTTTTTCGATTAATGTCCCTAAGATGTTGCAAGGATCTTATTGTCAAAGGAAAGAAAAAGTAAGGATAAGGCTATAACAATAATTATAAGGACTAAACGGATAATTAATCATAAATATAGGAACTAAACGAACATTTACTCTTGAAAAAATTAACTCTTCTTTGATTCTTGGAAATTTTATTTGTCTCTTTTTTTTTTAGTAAACGACGAACATGAGGAATAGAAAGTGTATGCAACACATATGAAAGAATATGAAAATTTTAGAAAAATGATCGTTTGAAGTTAAATCCTGTGTTTTTGTTTAAAAATTTTTGAAAAATTATCTTGCGTAGTTTTTGTTCTTTTTTATTTTAATACTTGGGAGGACATATTGGTGATGGCTTTGATAGCTTTCTTCAGTAGATTAATTCATCTTTTAATTTGCTCTTCAATTTTACTAATTTTAAGGAATAAAGTTCAATACGAAAGATCCCTTAAGTTATTAAATTAAGGGATAAGCCAAAATATTATAAAAACATACACTCTAATATACTATCAGGTATATTTTAATTGTCTTTTAATTTATCTCTTACTTTAATAACTTAAGGGATCTCCTATTAAATAACGACTCTACTTTTAAGTCTTTGCAGTTAATTGATGTTTGCTATATAATTAGCATGCAACAAATTTTTTTAATTATGGTTAAGAAAGAGTGAAAGATTGGGCAGTAGTCCAAGATTTATTTTATTATCACATTCTTTATTTCTATATTTTCTTCTCATTTCTTTGTTATATGTTTATATTTTCTTTATTTACACCCATCATGTTTTTCAAGTTGGAAAAAGAAGCATCAATCCATGGAAACTTCCCATCAGACCAAATCAAGCTTTAGAAAAACTTGATTAATTTGGTTAATCTAATCCTAATAATGCATGAAGAAGAAGATGTAGTTGCACGCCAAGATAATTAAGTACTCGAGTTTGATTAACAAGAGGGAATTTGAGAACTGGAAAGAGGAATATTTCAACAAAACATTCAATTTTCTTTAGGTTTCAAATGACATAATTGATTTTATGTATGGAGTAAATGGCATTGGTGGATGCTATTTTAATAAAACATCTATCGAATAGAGCAACTACTGAAAGTTCAAACAAGAACGGAGGATAAAACTGTAATTTCAGCTAAAAAATTATAAAATGGGGTGTTATTAATTAGACCAAACGTGGGGTGGAATTATCATCACCCACTCATCGCACGGTTCGTGGTCCAGCTTGTTGGATGTTTAAGTGAAAAGGACTGAAAAATGCTGATAAAGTTGAAAAACTAAACAGAGAAGCAAACCCCATTCAAAAAATGCTGATAAAGTTGATTTTGCAAACCGAATAATTCATTGATCAATAAAGAATAATTCAATAATCACAATCGCTGCTGTTTGATGTGAAAATCAGTAACAAATTAAGGGACTGTTTGGGATTGAGGTAAAAAAATTATAATTATGAAACAAAAGTTAATAATATATAGTAAATATATTTTTTAAATATTAATTTTGATAAAATTATTAAAGATATAATAAATTTTTTTATCATACAAGTGAAAAATCATATTAATATAGCTTCCAAGCTACAGCAGCTAGTGTTTACCAAACACTTTAGTGCTGTAACTTTTAAGCTACAGCTGCCCAACCTCTATCCCAAACGCACCCTAAGTGACGGCGGATTTGTGGCTTTTATGTAGTGGTTCTGGACAGTGATTGACGTCGATGGCACAGCTGTATGGTCGCTAGTGTCTGAAGAATGTGATGGTGGGTCTTATTGATGGTGAGGTGGCAGATAAGGTGGTGGAGTAGACGGTGGGACTTGCAGGTTTGGTGGTTCAGGGGCGGAGGCTAGTCATATTTTGGTCAGTGAAGTCCGGGGAGTCTGGTAGTGCTAGCCTCTGGCAGTGATGAGTGTTGGATTTTTTATTTTATTTTTTCTTGCGATTGGCACAGAACTTCTCTAATACAATGAGGTAGCGGCAGATTGATAGAATAAATAAATACTAGATATCCGGATTAGATTACGCTCTAATTTAAGTGGATTAGATTTCATTTTGTAATTTAAACGAATCTATATAAGAGAGATTATGATAGATAATCTTAAAAAGAATTATAAAAGACCTTAATTATTAATCAAAATCTTCAATAAAAATAATAACAAGACGTCTCTATTTATAATAGACTAAACTCACTTCCCCAAGTTAGCTCAAATAAAAAAAACTAAATCATAATAATAATATAAATTAAAGACTAAATACAAACATGAATTAAAATGGAAAGTATCAAAAGATCTAAAATAAATAAACTCCGGAATCTTTTAAACATTTCCTACATCAACTGTTCAATCAAGTTAAAACTTAAAATTAAGGCCCCTAAGAGTGTTCTTTTATATTGGCCATCGCATAGTGGGAGATATAGTTAGCCGAATAATGAAATATGTACTGAAAATAGCAAAAAAATTAGTACCAAATTCACAAAAGACAAAAAAAAATCCTTTTCTTGTAGTGAATTTTTCCTTTTTAATTTTTGAGTGATGACGTGCCATATTTTGTACTATTTTTTGTACACATAATTGTTGTTGTTTGCAAGAATAATTATAATTTATAGATTTCAATTTTCTATAGGTTTCAAATGACATAATTGATTTTATGTACTGATTTAATTAGATCATAAAAGCAATTTGTGAGAAGATACATAAATTAATGGATTAATTTTCCTTATGTTTGAATAACACTATTAATCAATGAATTTATGAGATTTCTAATAATTACATGCAAAATTATTCAATGGGCTAGGTAATGAAAGAGAAATCAAATGAAAATTAGATTTATGATCGACGATGCTTCATTGAACTGACTTGTTTTAAACGCAACCTTGTTTGCCTGTGAATTCTTGATTTTCTGATCTGCAGATTGATTCTACCTAGCTCCTTTCTCTTTTTGATGAAAGATAATATTATGTTCACTAATGAAGCAAGGAGACCTCATGATCTTCAAGTCTTTGTCGACACTCGACATGCTGCTTTAGGGTCCAATAGATTACACAGTATGCATGGGTTGGCAAGACAAGAGTCACAAGACTTCATATCTTGTACATGGCTAATAAAAGATTGTATTGATCGTGGAATTTTTGCTAACTCGTTTTAATTTGCGAAGGAATGAGCTTTTATATTAGTTTCATAAGTGTTGCTATTGGCATATACTAGTCAAACTCCAGGTGAAACAGGATTATTAATTATTCTGAGCTAGCAGCTAGCAACTGAAGTTGTGTATGACACAGTAAAGATGGCAACCACAGCTCTCAAATTGACATTTCTATCATTATTACCACCACAAGGATGCCTCCTCATTCAAGCAGAACTTGTCATTTTTTGAAAAAAGGAAGAACCGTGAACAGAGTTTGAACAAAAGAGAGTAGAAGCAGGAAAAGGGCAGCCAAAAAGGAAATAAATGCCCACGGATTGTTAAAATATGTGCGTCTCAAGTTGGCCATCCCTCTGGTCCAACGCCTGCTGCAATGCTTATTCACATCGTACAAAAGTTGCGAGTAAAAACTCTCAGGCGAAAGCACCAGAAAGAAACCAATAGTATTGAAAATATTGGCAATCACTTGATCATCAACCATGCGGTTTTTGATGATTCCGTGCTGACAAAGTAATTCCACGTCTTTTATGGAGGCAATGAGGCATTCCACGAGATTCATATAATCAGTCACATAATTTGGAGTGTTGTCCTTGGAAGAGAACTGCTCATAGACTATGAGATTTCTCCAAAAAGGATCAGAGTCATCATCAATATTCAATGTTGGGAATTTCATTACTCCGTTTTCAAACTTCACATCAAACAAGCTTTCTCCCTCAGCCTGCATGAACTTAATTCCAGCTTCTTCAAGCTCTGTGACGCAACGTATCACCTCTCTATATTTTCTCTCTGTCACATTTGAGTTGTTGTTCTTCATTGTTGAAGGTGAAGGCTGCCAGTTAAGGTGCATAAATTCCACTAGATGTTTGATTTCGATGGGGTAATATTAAGAGTTATGTGCATAGCCTGGACCGGGAAGTGCAGACTCAAAGAATGCATAAATCTTCTGTGTCATTTGGCATTACGGTCGTGTCGAAGAACTCGTGAAGGACAAAGAAGGGAATTTGATTTTCAATCAATAGCAATTCACGGCGCAACCCCCTGATGATCCAACACAGATTGAAAATGGGATCGTCATCCCCTCGCAAATTTGACATAGTATACTTGCGGAAGCTCGCAAATTTCTCACGGGTGCACATGAACTTAAGCCCTATGGCTTATGAAAAAAAAAAGCGAGAGAGAGGAATGAGAAAGAAGAAAAAGAAGAAAAGACACAGAGAAAAGAAAGACGGAAGGGGAAAAGAGAGAGAGAAAGAGAAGAAGAAAGGGAGAAGAGAAGCTGCAGACCCTGGACCCGAACCCGTGACCCTCTAACCCGAACCGGATTCAACTCCATTTTTAGGCCGCATCTCCGGTAAAGAAAGGTACCAGAAAGTTTGAAGGCCGGTCATCTTACCCAACATCCCCGTCGTCTGAAACAGGCTGGAACTCCCGAGATCTAGCTTTGAATTTGACCCGAAAACCCGCGAGCTTGACCCGGCGATCTCTCAACTCCGGCCACCTCACCGTCGAATCTTAGTCCCAAATCGAAGCTTGTGAACCAGTGATCACTTTTCCGTCATCATCGTCGCCGGAAACGACCTGGAACGCCGCCGATCAAGTTTGAAAAGTCGCGGCCAAAATCACCTCGATCCGGCGCCGTCCTCGCCGCACGTGGAGCTCACCGCCGGCACCATTGAACTCAGCTCGGCGAGAAGTGTCTAACCCGAGCTTCCCTATCGTCGTTGGTTCAATTCCGGTCACCGTTGACCGGTGAGGATAAATTGGTAATTTTATGCACCGAGGGTAATTTTGTAATTTCACAATTTGTGGTTATTTTAGTAATTTCAGAAATTGACGATGCATTTGGTAAGTTACGAACTTGTGGGTAAATTGATAATTGATGTTGGGGGCATTTTAGTAATTTACGCATACAAGGGCGTTTTGGTAATTTCAAAATGTTAAGGGTAAATTTGTAATTTTATTATTTAAGGATATTTTGGTAATATCAGAATTGGAGGATAATTTGGTAATTGTGATTTTGAGAATATTATAGTAAAGTGGGACTATTTGAACCTATTAAATTACTCAATAAACCTATTTACTAAATAAATTCTCCTTCAAATTTTAAAATTTTAAATTTTACTCAATAAAACTATTTAAATATCTAATATATCCTTACTAAACTCTAATAATAATGATTTTTACTCATTATACCCATTAAATTTTCATCAATTTCTTGATGATAGTTTTAGTTATTGGAAAACCTTTATTTTTGTCTTTTCTCAATTGTTTTCACTTTAGTCTAAAATATTAGTTGTATTCAATATCCTCTCTCTCTCATTATTATTAATTTTTTAAGTCATAGCATAGGTGTCTTTTTTTTTTTTTGTTTCAACACTCACAAAGAATCTCTTTGTTTACTCTGTCAGAACCTTGATTCGAAAAAACGACGAAGTTCTTCTTGATATGGAAGCACTTCAAAAAAAGCTGTAATGGCAAGCTCTAAACCTAGTACTTATAATATTAATAATTACTCTCAACTAATGTGAGATACTTTTCGTATAACCTCCGACTAATATTACGTACTCTTTAAGATCATAATATATTTTTCATAATAAGAGACAAAAGATGGGGTACCCTATTTTACTATAGGTGATATTACTGTCCTAAATTATTGTAAAAATTAATGTGTCATGACATGATTGATTGATCTAAATATAAAATAATAAAAATAAATTTTGTAATTCATATAACTTTTTCATTCAGTTAATCATTTTATGTCACAATAATTTGTATAAAATTAACTATACAAAGAATTTGTAGTTATATCATTATTCTAATGAGTAGGTCGAATTTGTACCCAAATTAATTTATATCTTTATGGTTACACGTATGATCAATATTCAAAATTAAAGTAACCTATGGTAGTAATTAGTTTATGATCTCTAATTACAATCTTATACTCTATTCGAAATTAAAAGATTAAATAAGATACTATATATATATGGTGCGGGGGTGCAGCTGATAATCATTATATGTATATATACAAAAATCAAGGCTTTCAAAAATGTTAAAAGAGAACCAAATGACCATGAGTCACGTTGAGATTTTAACTAATGTACAAATTAAAAACGACTTTTGCTTTTTTTTGAAAGGCAACAGCTAATTAATGAAGCAAAATATAAATGACGAAAAGTGTGAAACTTGTCACCTTTCCAATCATACTGTTTTTATGCTGTCAATTACCAATTCTATAATCATACTTCATTCACCTTATCTATATAATGATATTGTAACCAAATTTTCTGTTTGAAAGTTTAACACGAGTTGAATACATCAAGTGATAAGATATTAGAAGAAACTAATTTGTTTACTGTTTTATGAAGTCAGTTAAAGTTAGTTTAAGGCATGCAAATGCAAGATTTCTAAATGGAGCATTTTATTTAGGTCAAACATAACTTTAGAGATTTAGCGTATGGAGGATTTCTCTATTGTTTTGGTAGACAATATTTGGAATCTTTGCACATACCAATCACTTGAAGTTCATCAAAAGAATTCAATTTTCAAAGTAACTCTGTAAAACTTCACGTCCTCCCTTGAATGCACATGAAGATCAAAGAGGTTTCATATTCAAGTAATTTTGTAAATCTTTTATAATAAAATAAGTAGATGTGAGAGAGGTGGTAAAAATTTTATATACGGATAACTTGAAAATGTAGTGAGAGGATTCTAATTTTCTATAATATAGAGTTTTCGTAAAATATTATATTATATTTATCATAGACAACACGCAACATAACATGTAACATGTAAATGCTTAGAGAGTAAATTGGGCAGATTCGTATGTATAAATATAAAAACAAAAAACAAAAGAAAACAAAAAAATGTAAAATTTTATACGGTGATGGACAGAAATATTAATAGATTTCCAGAGAAAACTCGCTATCTGACTTCCTTTTTTATTTTTTATTTTTAATTATAACACCGTTCCCATTGTAATTCAACTTCAATTTGTGGATGTCATCTAATTAGACGCTAAAATATTATGTTGAAAATAAGAGATTTTGATGTTCAACTAAAATATGTAATGTTGTTTAACAAAATGAGATACGCCTATTTTCCTATTTTTTCAGAATCTCCCACAACAATTCACGATATCAATCTCTCTGTCCAGTAATGAACTAAAGGCAAAAATTAATGAGATACAATGCGACTAATAACATATACTCCCACTGAGACTTGCAGGGGATAATTACGAATCTGAACTGCAAGATGAGCCATGACACTACAGGAATGCCAACTGCATTGATAACACAGTGAGTCTAGAGTTTTTCAGAGCATTCTCAGCTAGACTTTGATTTGGTTCGCAAAAATGACTGTCTGGTTGATGGGGGAGATATGACCTCCCAAACATTGTGAAGGATGCCTTTATCATAGATGTTGTTCTTAACAACAGCCTCAGCATCTTCCAAAGGGGATCTACGAAAAAATGTTTTCCATTTGCTCTCTGGAGGCTTTCTTTCGCTGCTCATCCCATTGATGCTTGCTTTAAGTGCTGCAGCACTTGCCCTTGCTTCTTTCACCTTCCTCTGCCAGTTTATATGATCTTGCCACTTGACAGTCTGTATTTGAAGTAGATAACCGCTCATAAATCCAGGGTTTCAGTAACAAACTTTAAATGTTATGATAAGTTGTTGACGCTAGAGATATTAAGTATATCTCAACAGAGGCCTTGTTTTACATGTAGCAGGGATGCTTATCTAGTGGCAACAGAGCCATGAGGCTCATTCCCACATCCTGCCCTCTTTATTTTTACAAGAAATGATAAATTGCTAAAGATTTACCTCATTTGTTGTTGTATTTGTTCGACAAAGGTTGGCATGATACCCAAAGAAGCCCACCAGTAGGAGGGAAACAACAGCTAGAAACACAATAAGAAGTATCTGACTGTTGTATGAACCCAACAACCACTGTTACACACCAAAAACATGTTAATCAAGTAGCCAAAAAAGACTTCAAGTGCAAAATGTCAAGACATGGACTTTTGATTAGATACGTAAATGCAGAGAAACGTCCCATTGCGCACACACAAAAATGTTAATAGCAAGCAGTCAGAGTTGTCATATATTTTCTTGACATCAGAAAAGATAGTTTAACGATTTTTTTCCGAGTTAAAAAAATAATTCTCAGTAGATAATAACAAACAAGTGATGAAGCATACATTTCTAGAAATGGAAAGATCAAATATCTCCAGATTTGGATTCTGCTGAGGGACAATCAACTTATTTTAGGAAATATTTCAGCAAATCCCGTATGCCATTGGAAAAAAAAAGGCACTCTTTGTTAAAGTTAATTCAAAACACAAGTTTTGCCCATTGTCCATGCATTGAACAAGTTCACATGATAAATTGTTTAAAATACTCACCTGTACAACATGTGGAGCTAACTTGCGAAATGAATTTTCTATACCATAATAAACTGCAAAAAGGATGAAGAAAGACATGTCATATTGACTCTCAAAAGTAGACTATATAACAACTAGATCTTAAATGCATATCATCATTACCCGTTAGAATATATACAACTCTTAATTCTTTCAATCTTCCAGCCAGAACAAACCCAAGGGCTACAATTCCATATAAACAAAGAAACAAATGCCTGCAAAACACTAATGTAGCATTTAACATAAATAAATAAATGGAACAAAATACATGCAGCTTATTGCATATCTAAAGGGCCAAGTAGCAAAGGTGATGGCCCAACTAATGGCAAAAGAGATTCTAATAATCACAGAACACTCACCATAAAAGAAAAGCCATAAAATATCGGGTATTTCTCTCCCCTATACAATTATTCTGCAATAGTGAAAAAAAAAATTATTGACTTTCATGATTCAATATATACAACAAGGAATATAGTTTAAAATAAAACTGTACCATCCATCCACAATGATGGTCAAACCGAGCAACACAGCGATTGCATATGCTGCAGTGCTTCGACCTAGCAGGTCTGAAACAAAGATCCAAAGAAAAATCTTTTCATTATGGATGAAACAAGAAGTTTTAAAAGAGTGTTTACTAAGAAAGAAAGGAACTCACTTTGGAATTTTACAAGTTGAACATTCTTTCTCTGTGTATATGATATTGTCATAAGGATAAGCAGATTGATATTGAGAAACATTCTCAGCTTTCACAGTTCCTGGATCCGTAAAGCTAGTTAACAGAAAGAAAAAAACACCAATGACAACCCCCAACAAGCTTGTGTACCTGGAAGAACTTAAAAATTATTACTTACGTTCAGCATAAAACAAGAGCCATAAAAATAAAATATCTTAAGCTCAGCATAAAACAAGAGCCATAAAAATAAAATATCCATGCATGGTTTCTTACTTATGAAATCCACTTAAATAATATCCAGGAATATAGCTGAAGGATGACTTTGCAATAAAATAATAAGTGACTCCAATTATTGCCAAATATATTATCTGCAATCAAAGAGAAATTTTTAACAAAAGATTTACCATGTCATAACAAGAAAGGGAAACCTTTTACACATCCATGTGGTAAAATTATAAAAAAAGTTATATGAAGAAATTCATAAATGAAAAAGGAAAAGTACAAATAAGCAACTTTCACAACAGCAGAAAAATTTAGAACATTTACTCAGTTTGTAAATCTTTGCAGTCGAAGATAAACCCAAAATTCTACCTCGCCCTATCTTACACCTTCTGTAACCCAATCATAACCAATCTTCTTAGAAGGTTGAAAATCTAATCTTCTTTAGTCAAAATTTTTATGTCAATCGAGTGAAAGCTCACAAAAGAGCAAAAGAATTATCCATATGTTAAGACATTTGTTAGATTATTGAATAGAAAACAACAAAACAAAATTACCAGGAAGGAATAGAAGCAACCATCTAAGAACTTGCACATAAAACTGTTATTCTCTAACTTCGAGAAAAGACCTTCATCATTATATAATCACTAAATAAAATTATCTGAAAACTCATCCCTAAAGTGATCTATTCCCTAACCTCAAGAATAAGAACTGAAGGATCACAATCAAAGATATGAGAATAAAATGTCTTCTTCCACAAACAGCATAAGACAGAGATTTTCCTTTTGCCATGCAATTTAGTTGGTAATGATAATTTCCAGAAATAAACCATGTTTCACCAATAGAATGCAGAATTTAGAATCCAAAAACCGAATGTACAAATCCCAAGTGCTTTTTAGAACCCCAAAAAGTGCTTTCATCAAAATGCACATTTATGCCTATCTTAAAATACTTGGATAAAATAGAAAAAAGCATACTTAACATAAACAAAGGCACCCAAGTGTTATTTGGAGAAGCAGTTAATAGATGGTTCACTCAAAAGCACTTGAACAGCTCTCTATAAGTGCTTTTAGGAATTTTGGCTTTACACCAACAGACTTCCAAGTTTCCAACAAACAAGGAGCATCCTAAAACTAACTCATTTAGCATAAAAATACCAACCCCGGTTAAAGCAATTGTCAATTTTGAATAATCCCAAAAGTCCCACTTTCAAATTCCCTTTTTACTGTCAGATTTATCAAGAACTCACATCGTCATACCACTTGCACGCACAATTCAAACAAATTATGAAGAAAAAATACAAATTAGAAACCTGCAAGACAGGATTAGGGCGATCGCAGCAGAAATACTCAACGGAGAGGATAGCATTGGTGGCCTTTTCACCAAACACGAACCCAACAAACCGGCTGCAAGAAACCCACGAATAAAATCATCACAGGGAATCAATTCTCGAAAAAAGAGAGAGAATTTGGTGGGTGAGAGAGAGAGTACAGGAAGTAATCGTAGGCGCCAAAAGTGAGGAAATAATGGATGCTTTGAATTGGAGTGCCTTCGAAGATCGGCCATTGCCCGCAGAGAAACGATACCACTATTAATAGCGTCAACAAGCCGTGAATTATGAGGAGCCATTGTACGTCCATTGTCTCCTTCGTTGGTGTTTCAGAGCAGTTCTTTCTGAGGTTTTATTGGTCTTAACGTTGACCTTGACCAGTAATTTCATTTATGGATTTTAATATTTGGGTCCCTGTCTTTTAACGGAATCACATGAAAAATTAAAATATTTCTATATTTAAAAAATACTATCTACTGAGACTCGAATTTGGCTCCAATCAAGAATGGTATACTTTCAATTTTCACATAAATTTGTATTATAATTTAACATAGATGTTCGGAAATTTTATGTGCATATAACAAATTACAGTATTTGCATAACTCTGTTTGCAATTGAAAGAATCTTAAGTAAAAGATGTTTGGTTACTAAGAAAATAGAGGACGAAAGAAAATGAAAGAGAATCCAAGTGGAAGATTATAGAAAGTTCTCAAATCTTATTTCTGAATCAAATACAGAATACAAGCTTATATACTAAGCTTTTCAATCTGTTGCAAAAATCGTTATGCATACACGTGCTAATACAAATAAGCTAATTACAAATATGTTACAAACGCGTGCACAATACTTTTAAGATTCATAAATAATTCGTGCCAGATCATTTTGATGAACTGTTCTGCTGCAGCTGAATGTATGATACTAAAATACTCTGCTGAGCTACTGAGCTGATATGCTTCAGCTTCTAAACTCTGTTTCTGCTTACTCACTAATACCCCCTCTCAAGCTGAGATGTCTAGGATTGACATTCAGCTTGCTGCGCAAGTAATTAAACTGTTCATATGTAAGAGCTTTAGTTAATACATCTCCTGTCTGATCTGCACTTGGAACAAAATAAACCTCTAAACTTTTAGCAGCAACTTTGTCTCTAATAAAATGGATATCCAGTTCAACATGCTTAGTTTTAGCATGGTAAATGGGATTATGAGCTAAAGCAATGGCTCCTTGGTTATCACACCACAAAGTTGGAGTAGCTGCTGGTGTGATGCTTAACTCACCAAGCAATGACTGCAGCCAAGCAACTTCTGAAGCTGCATGAGCAAGAGCTCGATATTCTGCTTCTGTACTCGATCGAGAAACAACTGATTGCTTCTTTGAAGACCAAGAAACTAAATTAGCTCCCAAGTCTACTGCATAACCTGCAACTGACTTTCTGTCATCCTTGTCACAGGCCCAATCTGAGTCTGTAAAACAGTGCAATTGCAAGGCACCATTTGAGTAAAATCGCAGTCCAAAGTGAGCGGTTCCTTAATTCCTTTCAAATATCTGAGCAACCTCTGGCAAGCTTCCCAATGTTGTGTCTTAGGATTTGACAAAAATTGACTTAGCTTATTGACAGAGAAAGCTATGTCAGGTCTTGTTAAAGTCACATATTGCAATGCTCCTATAATACTTCTATATTGAGAAACATTTTCAATGTCAACACCTGAATCTTTAGTAAGATAATGACTAGAAGACATAGGTGTGGGAACTGGACTGCAACCAATCATATCATTCTTGGCCAAAATATCAGCAAAATATTTCCCTTGAGAAAGATGGAGCCCCTCTGCAAATTTGGTAACTTTTATCCCCAAGAAATAATTAAGTTCTCCCAGGTCTTTTAATGCAAAAATCTTATGCATATCATGAATAACTTGCTAAATCAAAGAAGGATCAGAACCAGTGACAATAGTGTCATCGACATAAACCAGAATAAGAAGTATATGACCATTACTCCACTTAAAGAAAAGGGAGTTATCTGCCTTAGAATTCTGGAAATGCCACTGTGTAATCGTAGCAGCCTTAAATCTATCAAACCAGGCCCTTGGAGCCTGTTTCAAGCCATATAAGGCTTTCTTCAACTTACAAACATGCTGAGGTTTTGTAGGATCTACAAAACCCTCAGGCTGTGCCATATACACATCTTCAACTAAGATCCCATTGAGAAAGGCATTATTAACATCTACTTGCCTTATAACCCATTTTTGAATCACTGCCAAGCTGAGAACTACTCTAACAGTGGATGCTTTAACTACAGGACTAAAAGTTTCGGTGTAGTCAACCCCATAGGTTTGATGGAAACCTTAGCAACAAGCCTAGCTTTATACCTTGAAATAGAACCATCTGAGTTGTATTTGATTCTATAAACCCACTTATTACCAACAACTTTGACAGGATATTTTGGTAAGACTAAATCCCAAGTTTGATTGTATTGAAGAGCTTGAAACTCTTCTTGCATAGCTTTATACCACATAGGATCAGACAATGCTTGTAGAACAGAGGAGGGTTCTGTAGGTTGAGCTAATAATGCTGACAAATAGGTTTTAGGCTTAAAAATACCATTTTTGGATCTGGTAATCATTGGATAACCAGTTGAAGGTGGAGGAGGTAACAAATGAGGTGGTGAATTCTGTGCAGTGACAGGTTGGGAAGAAGCAGTTGATGAATTATGTGGAATGGAATCACTTGAAGAATTGTTTGAAAAGCTGTGAGATGAATGAAAAATTGAGTTATCAAAAACATTAACTGATGGTGTTGCTAAAGGAACTGAAAGTTGAACTACAGAAGTAGCAGAAAGATCTGCACCAGACTCACAAGAATTAACTGAAGAAGAATGACTATCTGATATTGAAGAAAAATCTGCACCAATAACATAAGGAAAAGATTGTTCATCAAATGTGACGTGATTGGAAATGTAGACTCTCCCTGAGGAGTGAAGGCACTGATAGCCCTTGTGATTAGGACTGTACCCAATGAAAATGCATCTTCTAGTTCTAAACTCAAACTTATGTCTGTTGTAAGGCCTGAGGACTAGATAGCAAGCACAACCAAAGGTTCTAAGAGATGAGTAATCTGGTTTTTGGTTGAATATTTCTGAAAGGGTGAGACATTATGTAATACTGGAGTTGGTAGTCTGTTGATCAAGTAAACTGCAGTTTGAAAGGCATTCCACCAAAATTTAAGAGGCAATTGTGCTTGTGCAAGCAAAGTCAAACCAATATCTACTATATGTCTATGCTTTCTCTCTATCCTTCCATTTTGATGATGCATATGTGGACAAGGATGTCTAAAATATATCCCACATGTGGTAAGAAAAGAAGAAAAAACTCTGAATTCCCCTCCCCAATCAGTTAGAACAGTTTTGATAGTGTGGTTCAGATGCTTTTCAATAAAGTTTTTGAAGTTAGAAAAGATTGGAAAAGCATCTGACTTAGCAGATAGAGGAAATATCCAGGTGAATCTGCTATAATCATCTAATATGGAAAGATAATATGTATAACCTTGTGTAGAAGAAACATGTGAAGGTCCCCAAAGGTCAGCATAAATGAGCTGCAGTGGTGCTGTTGTTTTGGTAGTTACAGAATCAAAGTGCAACATGTGATTATTTCCATATTGACATGCATTACGGAAAGGCAATCTATCAATTTTATTCAAATCAATAGTCTTTACAAGATTTGAGTATGGTTTTCAAAGTATGAGTAGCTGGATGACCCAATCTCTTATGCAAAAGAGTAACATCAACAGGTTTGAGTATGACAGAAGACAAACATGACATTTTATTGACACTATCAGACTCATTTAACTGAGATATACAGCAAGAAGCAAAGAGAGACTCAGGTTTAAAAGCAGCAACTGATACTGAACTGAGGAAAGCTGATTGAGCAGTTGACTGAGATGAGAGACAGTTGACTCTATACAGACCATCTTTAGCAACACCTTCAAGCAAAATTATTCCTGTACTCCTGGCCTTTACAAAGCACATATTATCAACAAATTCAACAATAACAGAATTATCAGCCAACAGTTTTGAAATACTAAGTAAATTTTTGGTAATTTGAGGCACATGAAGAACATGATTAAGGAGTAAACTTTCTGAGGTTAAGGTCTTAAGCAAAACTGATCCCATATGTGTAATATGCAATGCATTTCCTTTTCCAACAAACAACTTTTCATTGCCAGTAAAAACTTGAGGATTCGGTAACTTACCTAGATCATTGGTGATATGATTTGTTGCTCCACTGTCAATGTACCAAGAAGGGTCTTCAATAATCTCAGGGGCTAGATTCTGAGAAGGCTGAACTGGAGATGTAGATGCAAAGGACTGCTCAGTGTATCCATTATTTGAGCCAGAAACAGATGAAGCTGAACCTGATTGCAGAGAGTAATAGGCAGAAGGTGTTCCTAAAACCCTATTATCTGAAAACACCATGCTTCCTTGAAAACCAGAACCTCTTGGTGTAAAAGAATTTCCAGTATTAGAACCATAACCCCTGCCAGCACCATTAAAGAACCTTCCTCTACCAAATTGGCCTTGAACTGGTCTGAAGCCATTGATAGAATTAAAATTTCCTCTGCCAAAGTTTCTTTGAGGCACAAAAGATGAATTAAATCTATTCTTGCATCTATCTGCTCCATGACCAGGAATGATACAAATTTGACAAACAATATCAGAAGCTTTATTTCCACCATTAAACTGGCCAGCACCATAGTTATTGAATCCTCCATTATAGCTTCCAAATCCTGAATTATTTCCTCCTCCAAAATTCTTTTGAAAACCACCATCATTCTTTCCAGAAAAAGAAGAATTTTTCTGAGCAACATTAGCTGACATATTATGCATAACATCACTAGCAATCCTTCCTTTCTTTTGTTCAACTCTATTTTCATGATTTAAGAGCAGAGAATACAGCTCCTCTAGAGTTATCTTTTCACCTCTAGCCAAGACTACAGTCGCTAGAGACTCATAATCTGATGAATCAAGTCCAGTCAACACATGCATAACAAAGTCACTTATTTCAACAGGTTACCAGCTAGTGCTAATTTATCAGCAATACATTTGATTTTAGCAAAATAGTCAGTCATATGCATTGAACCTTTCTTAATAGTCTGGATCTGCATTCTAAGTGTTTGAATTCTAGCTTGAGAGTGAGAGATGAACATACTGTTAAGCGATTCCCAGAGATGCTTTGAAATAGCACAACCAATTACAGTTGACAGCAGATTTTGTTGAATCGATGACATCATGCAGCTTAAGAGCAGCTGATCAGTTTTGATCCAAGCCGTGAACTCAGGATTTACAGATCTGGAAGCTCCATTGTTGTTTCGAACAGATCTGGAAGCTTCATTGTTATTTCCAGTATTAGCATCTTCATTGACAGTTGCTGAAGGAAGAAACTGATCTGGACACTCATGATCTCCATTGATGAAGCCTTCTAAGCCATTTCCTTCAATTGTTGCAAGAACTTGAGTACGCCATAGGATGTAGTTGTTCTGATCCAGTTTCACAGGAGTAACAAAGCTTAAAGAATTATTTTGAGCTAAATTTGCCATGTTATGGCTCTGATACCATGAAAGAATCTTAAGTAAAAGATGTTTGGTTACTAAGAAAATAGAGGAAGAAAGAAAATGAAAGAGAATCTAAGTGGAAGATTATAGAAAGTTCTCAAATCTTATTTCTGAATCAAATACAGAATACAAGCTTATATACTAAGCTTTTCAATCTGTTGCAAAAATCGTTATGCATACACGTGCTAATACAAATGAGCTAATTACAAATCTGTTACAAACACGTGCACAATACTTTAAGATTCATAACTAATTCGTGCTGGATCATCTTGATGAACTGTTCTGCTGCAGCTGAATGTATGATACTAAAATACTCTGCTGAGCTACTGAGCAGACATGCTTCAGCTTCTAAACTCTGTTTCTGCTTACTCACTAACATTTGAAGAAATTTGAGATGAAATTAAATGTCAGCGTCATCTATGTTATCTTCTATAATGTCGATGCAAGAGCCTACAGATTTCCCCATGGTCATGGCCTCTGCAAGTTTAGCTCGAGCTCCTTCATGGCGACGCAAAAGTAGGACTGTGTTTAATAAAGACCATCTGACTTGAGAATCTGCTTTCTTCTGCGTGAAACCTAAGCCTTTGAGTAATGCATCCAACTGTTTCATTATTGAACAAAAGTCAATTAGCAGTAAAGATAGTACAAGCAAAGATCTGGATTTCAGTAGCAGTCAATTGAGCAGAGTTGTGTGAACCTTATTTATATCAGCAAGGCCACCCTCAGCATATCCATATAACAGATATTCAGTTGTGAGGCCTGCTAGTGCTATACACGAGAATCTGTTCAATGTCTGAGAAGATATATTCAACCTTTAGAAGTATATAAGCAAGAGAAGAGAACCAGTTATTTTAAGAGAATATACGATCCAACATGGCTATGAGCAGTGATTAAAGAATGTGAGAAGTTAAAAACATACTGTAGCTGATACTTTACCAGAATTAACCTGCATATGACATGAGAAATGGCACAATCAGAAGAAAGTCGTTAGGCTAACATGGTTAGAAAATTGAGATGATCAAACACAAAACAATTGCCAAATAGCTAATGCCTAAAAGTGTTCTCAGACATCGGATTAGGCCTTAGGACGTAAAATTTAACAACAAACCATCAAACTCCATGTAAATTTTCCAGATCTTACATAGTTTACTCAGTTGATAGGTGACAGTTCTAGTTTTAGTGATTCTTCACTATGGAACCAAAGTTGAACTGAAGCGATCAATCTATTTCATTGGAATTTCTGAAAGTGCATACATACTATACTACAATTTCTTTTTTTCTTTTTCATTTTTTTCCCTTTTTTTCCCTCTTCCATTGCACATGCCCTCCATCAACCACTGACAAAGACATGGCAGAACCTGCGGCTTTCATGATATATCATTCCAATTTCCTTGCTAAGAGGTCATAAGTGAAGCAAGAAGGGGAGGATAACATTGAGGTCTATAAGTTGCCTATAGCGAAAAAACCAACTTTTATATATATATATATATACTACACAATGCAAACCCTTGAGGAAGCAGAACAATATATGACGTACAGAAGAAAAGCTACCAAAAGAAAAATAAATTGAAGAAAACTACCCACTTCTTCTAGAAATTCAAAATCCACAAATGCAGTTCCTGCTTGAACATTGAGGGATCCTTCTTTCTTTAAAGCTTCCAAACTAGACAGTGTATATCCCTTGGGAAGAATACCAACCAAGTAGGCAATCAAGAAATGCCCAGCCTCATGCTACATAGAATGATGATATTTGCAGAATTAAATGGAAGCCATTCTTTGTTTTATCAAATAAAAAGATCCAGAATAGACAGCGGATAAGTGATAAAGGTAGTATCCTACCAAAATGCCATAAAAGCAAACTGTTTAACATGTTACGGCCATGAAAAAGAAAAAAGTATCATCGAGTTTGTTATGACATATATGTAAAGAATTTTCCTATAGAATTTGACTGAAAATTGTTCTCTCACTTAGCTAGATAAAACTATTATTACGAAATTCCAAAAACAGAAAATAGATAAACAGACGTGTTTCTTACTTGAATAACCCTATTGTGGTACTTCTGACTGAAGGTGTGACCAATTGTGTCGAGAACCAAGCTGCCAACTCCTCCATTGTAAGCGACCTGCAAAAACCACTATGATTAAACACACTAGCAAATTAATTGTCAAGAAACTTTTCACCACAAAAATTGATTGAGCTACATGCAAGTCGACAACAATTCCAGATGTGAAGGTTAGAAATTACCGAGTCCACTGTCCAGAGGAACAACAATGCCAAAGACAGATAGAAAATCTGTTGTGGGTTAAAACCAAAAACATTCCAAGCAGAAACGCCACCAGCAATGGCAGCAAGCTGCAGATTTCGTTCTATCGAACCAAGAGTTTCATCCACCGGTGACAGAAGTGATCTTGTCTCTATTCCATTCAGCCTCAATTCATCTAAGGTGTAAAGCCTTTGAGGTATCTACAAGTTGAACACCTTTATAATGACTCTCTACTTTTTGACCATTATGAAGTTCTTTCAACACACACCCTAACTAAATATGCATTGATTCTAATTTTAAAGCTAATCAATTTTAGAAATCTACTAAAAAGTTATTTCCCTTACATTTGAGTACAAAAAAATAATAACAATAACAAAAATATATCAAACAAGCTAACGAACCTGACGGGCAGCGCCAAAACACCGAAGCCCACCAGGCTTTCCTTGCAAATCTTTGACCAGAGCAAGCGCAGCCCCTTCATCTCCCTTGCTTAGCTCCTCGTCCACTTGCTTCAAAACTCGTCGTTTTGAGAATCGAACTTCAGATGAACTCACAATTCTACTTAAAGAGAGTACCTTCACTCGTGGACGTGAAGATAATAAGCACAAGTTATTGTAAATTAACGTGCCCATAAAATTCTATTCAATTTAAATAATTAATGATTATATAATCTGAGAGGAAACAAAAATTAATTTTAGGTTTTTAACGGTAACCAGAAACACATTGAACAGTGTCAGCGACATTGCATCGCGCGAGATTATTGTCCAGATAACGAACTTACACGTGTGAGCATTTTCACCTAAAATGACAGAAAAACGCCTGATTATAAGACAAAATTACAATATTACTACGACGACGTTTAAGGTGGAGATTTTTCGACTCCGTTATGCTCAACCGTCATTTCATTAACGTTTACTCAGCTGCCGGCTCGGAGGGGAGCTAATGGCGTCGAGTGGAAAAGAAGCTGAGTACGCTAAACGGCGTCGTCAAGCCCTGAAAAGAGTAGATAGGGAGCTTTGTTTGTTTCTTTTCCTCTCACAGAGATTCTTCAATACGTAGTTATAATTTATGTGTGTGTATATTTTTACGGACACGTGCGTAGTTCCGTGTAGGTGCCTAAAAGGCTGTCGTCGTTAGATGAATTAGAGCTCGACTCGGAGGACTTGTTAACTCTACAAGCATTGTTTGACTCAGTTATGGAATCAATGGAAAGTTGCAATCTTTTTGATTCATGAGATGAGGTATTTATGTTTAATTGTTTATTCATTTTCCTCTTGCTCTATTTTTTAAGCGAATGTTGATTGTGATTGAGATTTCATTGATTGAGGTGTTTCAGATTTGATAGGAAATCGCTAAGTTGTCAAATGCAAGTGAGTGTTCACTATTTACCAAACACTTATACCTGTCTTACTTTTCAAAATTTAGTGACAAGCACTTAAGATGGGGAATAAGAATAGAGGATTGAAACATTAGATGAACAAATTTAAACATCTATGCCTGTATTAATTGGAATAAAATGGAGAATTATCCAGCATTACAAGCACCTGGATTGAAACTCTTAAACTAACAGTTGATAATTGGTTGCAGACTTTTAACAACTTTTCATCTGTGATATTAGAAGGCCTAGATAAAGTGTTTCAATGGCTGGATTATAATAAGAGTGAAGCTGACTCTCAAGTGAAATGGGCAGCATTGAATACGGTTCTTATATCAGACGACCACGTCGACGTTAGATCAAGACTAGCTGAGGCCATGGCACTGGGGAGATCTATTGGCTTTTGTATTGATACAATAGTGAATGCCCTATCAGGAAAATTAATCTATCTAGGTTCTATCTTGTTTGATGACAAATAAAATGTAAAATGCAATTGATTAATCTCAAACTTACATATAGTGAAAAAGATTAGCAAATGCAAATATTTGATACCACAAAGAGTTGTGAAACCCCAAAAAAAAGTAAAGGAAAAAAACTCATCGCCATTTTTTTTTTACAGGTACTAGTAAAATTCTAACAGAGCAGAGTCTAGAACTCTTGAGAAGCAGAACCAATGTCACCCTTTCCTTTTCCCATCTTCTTGGGAAGCAGAGTCTGGTGAATGTTGGGTAAAACACCTCCATTGGCAATGGTAACCGAGCCCAGCAGCTTGCTCAATTCCTCATCATTTCGAACTGCAAGCTGAATGTGCCTTGGCACTATACGGTTCTTCTTGTTGTCCCTTGCTGCATTGCCGGCAAGCTCCAAAACCTGTAGATTGATTTACAAGATGAAATCAATTCCCAAATTACAAGGCAGAAAAATCACAATCTTGAACCATTTAATCGGTTTTCAAGAAACAATTTTTGAAGTATCAATAAGCAAACAGCTTTAATTATTCATTACCATCCGTGCTTAAGAATAAATCAATCTAATATATAATTCTAGCTCTATTTGTTCTGATGAAGAAATGTTTAAGACCCATTAAAAAATTTAGTATTGAAAAAAAAAAACAGTTAATCATTTTTCAAGAAACAATTTTAGAAAAGAGAAAAAAAAAAAAAGAAGAAGAAGAAGACGACTTACATTTGAAGTATCAACAGGTAAGCAGCTTTATTTAAGAATAAACAAATCAAAAAAACATAATTAACAAAGAAATGCTTAAGACCCCTTTGAAAAATAAAAAATTTTAACGAGGAAAAGCAAAAAGATATATTAAACCCTTAAAAGAAATTTCTTTTGACAAATTCGAAGTTCAATTCAATCAAACCCTAATTTCATTATCAGGCAATAACAAACAAACAAACCTCGGCAGCGAGGTATTCAAGCACGGCAGAGAGGTAAACGGGAGCTCCGGCGCCGACGCGCTCGGCGTACTTTCCGGCCTTCAAAAACCTAGCGATCCTACCCACCGGGAACTGAAGCCCCGCCTTGTGCGACCGCGACACCGACTTCGAAGCCTTCGGCTTACCCCTGCCGCCCTTCGTTGACCCTCCAGTTGAACTCATTCTTATTACGGAGAAACCCTAACCCTAGATTTCGGTTTGGTTTGAAGCGATTTATAAGTGAAGCCAAACGCAGCCCTGTGAAAAATGACTTTTGAGTATTTTTGTTGAATGAGAAAATGCGTGGAGTGTAAATTTATATAGGAGCTTTCACTAGTTCTTATTGGTCAATGGGGAAGCACGCGGATTGCCAACGTGGCACTCGAGTTTTGGTTTAGCGGGAAATTTGTGCTTGTTTGGAGTTGCTTCGCGGTTAAGAACTTTTAAGTTTGCTTTCGCGCATCTCGAAACGGCGCCGTTGGGATTCTTTTTTTTTTTCTTTTTCATTTTAGTATTGTACATGTACACAATGTGAGACAACTTTTGAAAATATTGTCACATATATAATTTTTTAATTTCTTAAAAAATAAATAAAATTTAAACTTTTCAAGTACATAATCTTTTCGTAAAGGCGTGTTTGGCATTCGTCGTAATACTGTATTAAGAATTTGTATTGTGTTATATTAATACTATAGTATGTATAGGTTTTATTAGATATTGAATTAAACCAAATTATAACGTGGCAACACCCGCATAAAATTGGTTGTAATCGGATTTCATAGCCATTTCTTTGTGTCAACTGACAAAAGCATTTTGGGTTTGCATCGTGATTTCCAATTTTCTGGAGAGTTGTTATTAACTTAAAACTTTGTTAATGGGCAAGTAAGAATGTTAGTGAAGACTAGTCCATTAGCTACTCGTGCGGAGGATGTAAATATTTGCACATATAGATTTGCATCGTGCACTGTAAAAATACATTTGTTGATTGGGTTCATTTATACATATCAAATGTTGATTGGGTTCTCATTTAAATAATAAATGAGAAGAAAAAGGAATTGAGTTTCTCGTTTGGTGGATTTGATTTTATTACTACTTTTGTTTTTGTTTTCTCTCTTCTTCTTTTTCTTTACATGTTGATTTCATTCAAATTGTATAAAATTTGATTTACATATTTTTCTATTATGGTTTGACTATGTCCATGTTGCCCTTTATTATATTATCTAAGATGATTTTTGAACTAATCTTGTATGTTTTATTTATTTATTTACGTTGTGATATTATTTAAAAGTTATTTGATTGAATGATTTGATTTGATCTTTATTTCACAGGTTATATATTTGGAAAAGGCTGAAAAAATAAATGTTATTTTGTCAAAAATTTAAGGCCATAAACTTTGATCTTTACGAAGAATTATGATTTTTTTTAATATTTATGTTATGAAAATAAAATTAAATGTCTAAAATTTAAGCTTTTATGTTTAGTAATTTTTCTAAGCACTAATAATATTATTTTTTAAATATATAATTTAAATTCTCAACGAATTTAATACAATACAGTGCATCATCAAGCATAGTATAATTAAAAATTAATACAGTATAGTATAGCACTAAATATTATACAATATTATCATAATGCAGTACTAATACAATACACATGTATTAAAATAATATAATATAACATAATACAATACAATGTGCCAAATACACCTAAAGTGTAGTTGTAATTCAAGCCAATTATTTATTGGGGGTCCTTTTCATTCAAAATAAACTCAAAATACATTGTCACTTAAAAGAATATAAAGAATGGAAGACAACCTTGACCCTATTTTTTAAGAATAATAATAATATACTAAATTTAGGTTTTTGGAATTGATTTTAAAAAAATTTAAGTTTTGGAAATTGAAGATGATCTAGCACAATCATCAATTGAAAACGTAAAAATGGAAAAGAAAAGTGGCCTGTTAGCAATTAGAATTAGCCCAAGCAAAAAGCATTGGCCCTTTGAAATGGTCCGAATGATTGATTGTTTTGTGGGTCACGAGAACAAATGAATGAGGCAACGAGCTGGATTTGGGCCATGTTTTCTCATCTGTTTTGAGGTTGATTGGACCTACTGAAATACTGAATTGATAGTTCATACATTCTATCCTTAAACTCATCAACAAGAAATTACAAAAAAAATAAAAAAATCAAAATCAAACTTGTTATTTCTACAAAAAGTTGTTTATTCTCATCATTGCATATTTCTGTCATAATTGTTTTGTGCATGGCTTGTCAAAATTTGAAGTTTTGTGAATAAGTATTATCAAGAATTGATCATGAATTGTGTAACAGTTATTCATGTAATCTTTTCACAACAAAGTCAACATAACATGTCTTTTTTGAGTCAATCTCATATATATTCTTCCATACTTGCATTCGTATTCAAAATACTCTCAATGAACCGTTTACAAAGACTCCCTCGTGCATTATTCCACTACTACTAAAACAATATTGTCATTCTCATATTTTTTTATCCCAAATGATACGTCAATCAATGTAACATTATCACGTGAACGATGAAATTATAGAAAAATGAAATGTTAATCTTACTTTAGTTGACACATTTATTCTTCTTCTTCGGTTTATTTTTTCGTTTGTTTTCAATAATTTGGGGGCTCAGATTGAAGTATGTAGGCAAATTATTTAAGATAAACAGAAATTAACCATCACTCAAAAGACTTTTCAACTGACTCATGTGTTTCAACATAATTACTCTCTTGAAAAAGGCCGCATTGCTTCTATAATCTATCTTGTGTTGATTCCTATACGTCCCTTAGTTGTGTTTTTATTTTCTTGAAAGAATCAACCCTTCCTCATTTACCGTCCAGAATATAAAAAATTTGATAAAAAAATCTAATCAGCCTGACCTCCCATTTAACTAGTGTTTAAAATGGTGGATAGGGGGTGCTCAGGTGGTTTCAATAATTAGATGATAAATTGAGATATAGCAATTTATCTAGGGTTAATCCAAAAGTAAACCTAAAAAAGTTACTCATTAAACAATGTCGCACACTAATCTTTCTAATAAAAACACATGCAATTTGACATAATTACTCCCTTGAAAAAAAAGCAACATAATTTCTATGGTCTCTATCTTGTGTTGATTCCTGAACATATTACCCCATTTGGTCAAATTCCATTTCACTGCTGTCAAACAGAAGCAAGTACTAATAAGATATATTTGGGTATGTGAATCAAAGTTTCCTGTTTCATATTGCTTTCCAGCACCCACCTGCATTATTTTCGTTTTCAGGCACCAGCTTAGATTCTCAGCCTAGTAAAAAAAATTAAAAAGCCTACGTTTTATAGATTCCACCTCTATTAGATTTTCTATCAAGTGCGTCAGTGTATGTCTGTTGAGTTTTTATGGAATCGGCACATAGAAGGCTTTGCCCCCCACCCCCCACCCCCCAAATCAATCAATCAGTCAATCAAAATTACAGCCATGCGGCCCATGCCCACATAATTCAAATTTCCTCCCCAGTTTTAAAATAAGGTTAATTTCGGATTATCCATCCCATCAAATGACAATTTTTAAATATTCTATAAACTATTGGAAATTTTAACTTAATTTTTATTTTTGTAAAGAAAACAAAAAAATTTCCATCAACTCCCCTCTATTTTTCACTCATCTTTTGAATAAAAATAAAGATAAGTTAAAGCTCACTCATCCTACTAAGTCATTACTCGAGTTTAAGTTATGAAATATCATGTGACACATATAAATCGATTTTGAAATTTATTGAGACCTATCTTATCGATTTTGAAATTTACTGAGACCTATCTTTAATACTGTTGATTAAATAATTGTATTTACGCTCATAGGTTAGACAGTTTAAATAACATTATTTCATATAATGTCTTACATTTGATTTGTTGGATTTTTAATTCAGTATTGTGAATCCTCAATCTAACGTTAGCCTCAATTTAATGTTGGCCTTATATGTAAATAATTATGTGTTGCGAATTGTCATATAAGATTAAGTTCAATTAGAAATGATCTATTAAGATTTTCAGTAATTTAGACTTTAATTTATCTGATAGGATGTGAGCCTTTAATGTATAGAAATAAAAAAGATAATTATTATTTTTATGATAAATTGAAATAAAAATATTAAAGACAATAAAAAAAATTATTTATATAAATAGTTATAATCTCCATATTACATGTATCATTCTATTTATTTCAATCTTGAAATAAATATTGACTGAGCTTTTGCGTTTAACAATTCAACTAATGAAATCTAATTTTCCATGGCATAAGATAGTGAGACACGAAAAACATATATAATTGGCATAGAGAAGAAGTACCCCACACGTTTTTTGGTATCAACGTACGAAGTCTCTTCACTTTTGGTGACGACTAATGATTGCAGACAAATTCAATTATGCGGGTTCATTTTCTCTACAAAATTTTCACCAGCAAAAAACTTCTTTCAATTGTCAATTTCACAATGATTAAGCATCACTATTTTTTCTGCAAATGATCATTCTACAGTGAATCTAATAATGTATGAAAACAGCAAACTCCCAAACAGAAATAAATTCAGTGCGACAAATGGCAAAGGGAAGGTGACAACAATTACCAATTAATAAATGCTAATCAATGTTAACTTCATTTGCCATTACTGTTAAAATTAAATATATTGTCACAATTTCATTTGATTATTGTTCATAAGGGTTGGATCTTCTTGTTTTGAGTTCTTACAGATCTTACGTTATACTCATCAGTCATAATAATATTATGAATTAATTTTTTATATTTTAATTATCTAATAACCACCTATAATGAGATTTCATTTTGCTAAAAATGAAGTTTAAATGATGGAATATCTCGGTTTGTTTCATACCACTGTAGACTAACAAATTAGCTAGGAGAATGAAATGATAATAGTGAGTTATTCTATAATGCCGTGACTAAAATAATGGCATTAATATTGTAATTAAATAAAAATAGTATAAATGAAACAGACACATAAATTTAACATAAAATTTGTACATTAATGTTAAGTGTAAAATAAAACATAAATTATGTAAATAGAAAGTAAAATAAGTAAATTAACATAGAAGTGGTAAACTGGTTTATTACTAGTAAATAATACAAAAACTTATAAATGTAACATAAAACTTATAAATCAATATTAAGTATAAAATAAAACATAATTGTGCAAATGGAACACAAAACTTATAAATAGAAGGTGAATCAACATAAGTGTAAAATAAAACATAAATTAAATAAATAAAACATTAAACCTGTAAATCGAAGGTAAAACAAATAAATTGACATGGGAGTTGTAAAATAGTGTATTGTTGGTAAACAAAACATAAATTTACAGATGCAATATAAAACTTGTAAATCAACATGAAATATAAAATAACATATAAATTATGTAAATGAAATAGAAGACTTACAAATGAAATGCCAAATAAGTAAATAATATAAGAATTATTTCAAAAATAAAAGCTCATTATAATAATACATTTATTATTTTTATTTCTAAATTGAATAATGATAATTTTGGGTTTATGTAATACATGTGATGATATATGTGAAATTTTATCAAGGATAAAATTTATTCTTTTGAGAAACTTTTTTTTTCATGTTTTTCAAAATTATTTGTAAAATAAGTGTTTTGCATCCTTCTAAACCTTATCAGCAGCAATCCCAAATGATCTTTTAGTATAAGTAAGAAGCAAAGTCTGAAACTACATGAAATATGTATAAAACTAAGAATTGAATCCAATTTTATTGATATTTCATAAATGTCTAATAATATAAGAAAGTCTTTTTGTTTTGTTTTGTTTTGCCTTGATCCGCATAAAAAAAATAATTTTGCTTAATTACTTGTATAATAAACAAATACTATGATAGAAAATGAAAAAAAAAAATTATAAATGTCCTAGCATGAATATAGAATTTATGGTTAAACTAATTTAGTAAAACTTATTCCAATTGTTTTCAATATAAACATTTCTTCTCAAAAAAAAAAAATACAAATGTTTTATTTTCAATTTAAGAGTAATTTGTTTCTTTGCTTAAATAAATAAACTATTTTTTCAAATTAAACCATAATATTGATTTACAAGTTTTATGTTATTTTTACAAGTGTTTGTTTTTTTTTTACAATTTTAAAGCACCAATTTACCATTATTATATTATTTTTCTTGATTTTTTTTCATTTACTAGTCTTATGTGTAATTTATAAAATTTACTTTTATCACGATATTGATACCGTAATTTTAATCACGGCATAATATAATTTTTCATGATAATATTTTAATTTAACTTCATTAAAAATTTCTAAATAAATATTTCGACTTTAGAGGGCAACGAAAAAAATTACATAAAAACCACTTGGTCAAACTTTTAGGCCAAATTAAAAATAATATTTATTATTTAATTTTACCAAGAATGAAAAGTATTATAAAAAATTAAGCTTTTTTTTCCCCAACAAAATTAACAATATTAGCAACAACGACATTGACTAAAAGTCTAAAAGCATATATACACGAAAATGTTAATTATTAATCTCGGATGACTTGATGTAGACAAAGACCTTCCAATATTGGGACTTAGATTATATGATGCTACTAAATTCCAACAACAACATTATATCCCCATGCCTTCAATTTTGGCACAAAAATACAAATTACGACCAATTTACATGAAGAATAAGGTTATAAGAATGACAAGTTCATCACTCTTTAATTGAATCGACCTTCTTAATCATCATTCATACAAATAAAAAAAAAAAAATCAACACATCAAAGAACTCAAAACACACATTTGACATTTGAGGATCAAATTAGTACACGTACTATAGGCAGATTAAAGAAATAAAGAATGTAGAGCAAAGGCCAAAAGGAGAGGGACACGTAATTATCAAATTAATAAAGCATATGCAAAGATTTAAGATGCGGTCAAATTTGGTCCATAGGCTCCTTTTTTTAAAGTCTCCTATCTTATTCTTACTTTATTAATAGGAGAGAATCTATAATTCTAATTATTATTATCTACTAATAAGAGGATAATTAGTTCCAATAATTACTTTTATTAGTAATAAAATTAAAATATATTTCTCTCAACTTTTAAGATACAAGTTGTTTAATTATTAATAGGCTCGTAGTCTATCGGCACAACCTATTCGAGATAAAATTTTCTCCCAATAAAATTAGATAGGGTTAAAATTATTTCTCCCAAAATTCGAGATAGAATATATATCAATTTAAATTCTGATCGTAATATACAAAAGGGTAATCATCTAGTGGCCACCACTTATTAAGTAAAACTTCTGTAAACTACTAAATTTTAAGATTATACCTGTAAACCACCTACTTTTTAAAGAAACATCTGCCACCCACCTTTCCGTTAACAGACCGTTAACTCTATTAATGGAAACATGACGTCAGCATGCCATCATAAGGGTAATATTATTATTTAGTTAAAAATAAATATTTAATTATATAAATATTCTTATCATTTTCGTTTGTCTCTATAAAAGTAATATTGAACAAAAAAATACCAAAAAAATAAAATGAAAGTGTTTTCATCAACATAATTATTGTATTACAAGAGTAAAATAGTTTTTATGCAGAAAATCACTAACGACAGTTAATTTTTTTAACGAAAAAGTGGTTAGAGTATTTCTTTAAAAAATAAGTAGTTTATAAATACAATCTTAAAATTTAATAATTTATAAAAATTTTATTTAATAAATAATGATCACTAGAGAGATAATTACCCTTAAACAAAAATCAAAGTGTGGAGTCGCGAAGAGAGGATGATATTCTTGCAATTTTGCCTTATTTTTTTGGTTGTCAGTAAAAAGGTTAACTCTTAAGGAAAAGCCAAAAGCAGTTTCTAGTTGTTGACACCACACTAGTGCTTCCAAAAAAACTCACTGTGCATTGTGGGCTTCTCAATAATAGTTCCAAGTCCCCCCAAAAGGTGCCGTATTGACAGTGAAGTTCATGAAAACGACCTTCATTTATAAGTTTCCAAGTGCTTCTTTGGTTCATTTGCGTGTGTCACTTAGTGAACCCATTATTGTTCAAAAATTATTGGTCAGTTACTACTCTAGGCATAAAAAATGATGATTTCGAAAGTAAATTTTCTTTATTGTAACCTATTATTTAGAGTGGCTTTAACATTCGTAACAACTTTCTAGCACGATGGGAAAGTCTCCTCAGCCCAACTATGGGAGTATTTTTCTTTATAAGTGATAAAGACAAACACTCCCTTTAAGATAGACTTACAAACTAGTTTATAAATAACTTTAATTTAGGTGGGTTTAGAAAATTATTATTATACTCTCAGTGTCTCATTAGACCAGATGACTGTTAGAATTAAATTTATGAATATCTTAATTTCGTCTACATTGTTTGCATTACGTTTTAATTTCGTTTGTGTGAGAGGGAAGATTTTCTTCTAAATATCTTAAAGTAGATCTGATCGATAGCAAAACTATCATTAATTTAAGTAAAATTTTAGCTAATTTTTTTATTACCATTATGAGTAGTTTATATTACATTCGAAAATATATTTCATAAATAAAAGGGGCGTGTATGCCTCTAAAATAAAAATGTTTAAAATTAAATTCCCGTACAAATGAGTGGTCGAACTCGAACCTGAAAAAAAAATATCGAATTTGTGTTGTTAATTATTAATTTAAATTTTGCCTTTTTAAATTTTTTTAATAATATCTCATAAAATTTTTAGAAAATTGATTAAAAGAAAAAAAAAAAGGTATCTTCAAATATCTCCACTGTATTAATCACACGTAATACATATCTTTTGGGGGGGCGCGTTTTCGTTCTCACGGTCCACCAATCAAAGGTTCTGATTTTGAGCCTACGTTGTGAAATACGTAGAGAATTGCAACCCTCGTCAAAGTACTCTTGCGTGTACTTGTCTTATAGCAAGGACAGGGTGCTTTCTGATAACGATGGGCCCTTGGATTTCCCTATCAACATAAATGAACGGTGGATAACGCCAACGAATAACGATTGTATCTTCACTCTTTAACGTCTAACCTTATGCTCCCCAGCAGTTTACCAATCAGAGCCTGGGCACACATGATCCAACGGCCTAGGATTTATAGCTGATATTTTGTTACTTGATCCTAATATATACTTCTCGTCGTATCAAAATTAATATCAAATAATATCACCGACTAAATCATTACTGTAAATACACTAGTTTATGAATTATGACTTATTTTATTAGTTTTTTTATTTTCTAAATTTTACAATTTACAAGTTTATGACTCTTTATTTTATTATTTTATTAATTATTTTTTTTTTCTATATTTTGCAGACCTTGAAAAGAGTTTCCAAACGGACCCCGTTTGTCGTCACGCAGCGTGGCGTTGGCCGCACGCACGGAAGCTTTTGTCCTCACCCGTTCTTTTTCTTTGTTTCTTTATCGAAATTTAAAAAAAAAAAAAGAAAAAAAATTTCCACTTATTTATTACGACCAAAATAATAATAATAAAAACAGAAACTCTTCAAAAGACAAAAATGATAATAAAACATATTAACGAATTAATAATTAATTTGCCAATTTTTATCATCTGGGTCCCACTTACCAGCTCTCTTTCGGCCGATCAATTTGTCGTCTATCTCGTCCCCATTCACTGTTGTGCGCACTTTAGCATTTGTCTTTAACCTCTAGCTAATTTACGCCTCTCTTCTGATCACATCACTTCTCTCTCTGTTTTATTGCAGTTAGATTTTATAAATTTATAGCAATTTTATAATAATATTATTAGTAAGTGATTACTGCCACCTCATTGCTTTATCTGAAAGGAGAGTGAATGAGAGCTGAAAATTGGGACTTTGTGGGCTTTATTTAGCGTGATCCGAGTAGAGTGAATGAATATTTGATGATTTTGTGAAGTGAGGATTAAAGTATGTGAAAAATTGTGAACTGGGTTGCTCTTTAAACAGGATCTGTGTTCGAAAGTTTTTGGCTTTATTATTATTTTGGGATTTTGTTTTTTGGAGAACTAGTTCTAATGGCTGCAAGTGAAGAAGTGAACCTCAATGATTCAAAGGTGTGTTTTATTCGGGGAAAATTTACTTATTTTGTTCATTTTGTGATGTTTTTTGTTTAGAGTTTGTGGTGATTGTGTGCTTTTTTTTTTCTTTTTCCGAAATATTTGAAACTTCTGGTGGGTTTGTGTCGGTATTTGGATTTGATCAATGTTTTGGTTGTTGAGAGTTGAAATTTTCTCTGATTTTAGCTCGGCTTCTTGGGGAAATGATGCATATGTCGATTGGTTGTACTGGTTTTTTTTTGTTATTGTTCCTTTCTCTATGGTTATTTGGGTTCTGGGATTGTGTTCTTGATAAGGGAATATTTTGTTAATTTTTTTTTAAATTTGGGATTGTTTTGTTTTTGGTTTTGATTTCCTGTTATAGGATGCTATGGCTGGTTTTAACACTCTGGGTTACCTAAAGTTCCCATTGCTTCTACTTTTCTTCTCTTTTTGCTGAAGTCGAAAATTTGCCAGTCCACTTCCAGTTTAAAGCTGTTTTCAGTAGGTTTTTGATAGATTTTGAAGATTATTTGAGGGTCTTATTAAAAAAAAAATGATTATTTGAGGGTTTGCGTATGAGTTTCTTTTACTATTGTTACCATCGTTATCAATTTTTTTTTGGATTAGATCAATTTAATTTGGAGGGCATCTTTGATTTGCGTTTGTGGTTAGAGCCTCTTATTTTTGCCTTCTGTCCCTTCCTTCCATATTGGCAACTGGTCTTTGATTTTCTGCTATGTTACTAAAGTGTGTGGTTGCTCATTTCTGGGGCTTCTAGCTCTACCCTGTTTATATGGTTGCTCATATCTGGGGCTTCTAGCTCTTCCCTGTTTATATTGTTTTCAGTTTTTTAACTTCTGTTTAGAATAGCTACAAATCTTGGTAATATGTTGACATGAAGTTGAATTCTGATCCTGTGATTTTCTGTCTAGATGGTGGTTCCATTGCATACATGGGTTCTTATCTCTAATTTTAAGTTGGCTTACAATCTTCTTCGTCGTCCTGATGGCACTTTCAATCGCCACTTGGCAGAGTTCCTTGACCGGAAAGTCCCAGCAAATGCGAATCCTGTTGATGGTGTTTTCTCCTTTGATGTCATCGTTGACCGTGGCACCAACCTACTTTGCAGGATTTATCGACCTACAAATGGGGAAGAGCCTCAGCCAAATATTGCCGAACTGGAGAAGCCTGTGAGCTCTGAGGTCGTTGTGCCAGTAATAATTTTCTTCCATGGAGGAAGCTTTGCACACTCCTCTGCAAATAGTGCCATATATGATATCTTATGTCGCAGACTTGTCGGGACTTGTAAGGCTGTTGTGGTCTCTGTGAACTATAGGCGTGCACCTGAAAATCGCTATCCTTGTGCTTATGATGATGGATGGACAGTTCTAAAATGGGCTAAATCGAGATCATGGCTTCAAAGTAAGGACTCTAAAGCTCATATCTACTTGGCTGGGGATAGCTCTGGTGGCAACATTGTACACCATGTTGCTTTAAGAGCAGTAGAATCAGAAGTCGAAATATTGGGGAATATACTGCTCAACCCAATGTTTGGTGGGCAGGAACGTACTGAATCTGAGAAGAGATTAGATGGAAAATATTTTGTCACTGTCCAGGATCGGGACTGGTATTGGCGAGCTTATCTTCCTGAAGGAGCAGATAGGGACCATCCGGCATGTAATCCGTTTGGTCCAAAAGGTATAGATCTTGTAGGAGTGAACTTCCCTAAGAGTCTTGTTGTGGTGGCTGGTTTAGATCTCATTCAGGACTGGCAACTGGCTTATGTGGAAGCACTGAAGAAGGCTGGCCAAGATGTGAAACTTCTATATCTGGAGCAGGCAACTATCGGGTTCTATTTCTTGCCTAATAATGGTCACTTCTATACAGTCATGGACGAGATAAGTAATTTTGTGAGTTCTAGCTGTTGATATGCTTAACTTTAACCAATGGGCAGTCAACCGGGCAGAAGCTTTAGATTGCACTTGGGCTAATCAAAGGTTGTTTGCAGTTTTTATAGTTGTGTAGTATTATGATATTCTGTTTTACTAATTGTGGTGGTGTTCTACTATCTGGTGCCTGAGTCAAATTCTAGATATGATTAGGCTGAGGCACTTGGTTATCAGGGGCAGAAAGTGTAGTTCGGCAACTAGCTGGACGTGGATGTGTTCTGTTATACTTTCAATTATCTGAACTTGGGTGATATAGTTCAATGAAGCTTTAATGCAGCAGGAACCGTTTGACTAAGTTTAGTAAACCCGCAAAATCTTAAGAGTACTTTCTCTAGCTTCCAGCCACAACGGAGAGGAAGACTGAGTCTTGGTATAACATTTGGTGGCCGATCAATTGTGTTCGGTCCCTGGCTAATATTATATAAGCTAATTTCAAGAACATGGATGGGAAATCTTCCATGTTGTTGTGATCCTGTTATACATATGTATTAGTATATATAAAGACGATTGTTTATCTGTTTTAACTGTTTTCATTTTCTTCTTTATTCAACTTCAATTCTGGTATTCTGTGCCTAATTTGTGCCTTACTGCTTGGTAACTGTAAATATAATAATATTGAGAAAATGTGGTAGTTTTGCTTTAGTCTTATGTCCATTGTCCACAATTATAATTGATATGTAACAGATTTTAAGGCAAGCAACCTTGAAATATATGCTTTCTATTTTTATCAACCCATTGGTTTCCTGCATCTCTGGCTGTTCTATTTTTGACCGAAGATTTATGATCAACTAAGTTATATGTTTACTACTGATAATAGGCCAATGGCATGGGGTACATTTATATAATAGTCATTCAAAAGCTGGGAAGAAGTTATAATTCCTCATCAACTTTAAAGGTGTTGCCTTTTCCTCCATTGAATCCTGTGTGTTCTGATTAGCCTCAATTCAACCCCACGAAATGATTGGAAGCAAGTTTCACTGGACCATTTTGGCCGTGGAAAGAGATTGAGTTGGTTCAATCCTGTCAGTTCCTGAATGCAAGTAATCTGGAGCTTGGGATAGCACAAGATACAAAAATTGGCTTGTTTTGTTAGTGGAGAAACCAATAGATTATAAATGGTGGTTAGACTTTGGATGCACTTTAAGGGATGCAATTGAGGGGACCACTTAAGTAAACCACACACAGCCCTTTTGAGAAATGGAATTTGCTTTCAGAATGACAAAAGAATATTAGCATAGAGATAAAAGAAACAGCTAAGCATTTGATAGAGACATTAACCCTGTTTAATTGAGCCTCTGTGGGCCAACTTAAGCATCATGTTAGCAACTTTTATGCTTTTTGAGTAATCGACAGAAGTTGCATGCACCATTGAACACTAATGTGTAGTACTGGAATAATGATCTCTTTCTTGACAATAAACCTTATTTATAGCTATACACGGGCAATCTGTAGCCTGTTAGATTACAAATTGAATTGTTACCACGGAATGTGAATTGGCTTGCAAGTTATCAGGTGACATTGTTGGTACTTATATTTGCTATTACAATGCACGATAGAAATCAAACAAAGGGCACAGCAATAAAATCTTGCCTTTGCCTATGCCACAACAAAAATTAAATGAATATACTGCGTGCACCTACAAATGCCACAACAGAATAGGACGATACTTTCGATGATTTAATTTTTGACAATTTTGTGAATCATTGAACCAAAAACAGGTACCAGAAGGGAAGTGAACATAGAGATGCAGGTGAAGTGCAATAAATTTGATGCTTCATTTATTACACTCACCAAACATAAAATGATTATGTCACAGGTCATTAGCCTCAGTCATATGCTTGACCCAAAAAAGAGACATGGAAATTATAGAGAAAGTTCAAATGGAAATGATTACTTCAGAATCTAATTCTCATCAACAGAATTAATAGGGGACCACTATGTATGTACTAATAGAACAGTTACCTTTTGCATACATCATATTCCATTCTTACACAACAACACAATAACCATTTTGATCTAATCAACAAATGCATATGGAAATGAAAATAAATATAAATAGAACCAGTAATCAATAATTTATAATTGCAAATGAACATATAAGATAAAATGGGAAATGAAATTATGAATTGGTGATGTTCATACTCATAAAGCAGTTCAAAGTAATAATCATCATTCAAAAGACATTATTATAGTGTTTAGAAGTTAAAAAACTATCAAAACAGCATTTGGTCAAGAAGTTTATAGAGAGTTCTTTGAATTAGGAAAACAGACTACTGAATAAATTACTCAACGGATTCTAGCAACATATGCGACAGAAGCTGCAGCAAAGATAGTTGTTGCGGAAGACACCACAGTCCAGAAGCTCTTCTTCTTGTGTGCCTCCACAGAGTTCTGCATCAACTCAACTTGATGCTTCATGTCTTCAACCAATTTCTCCCTGTTCCTAAAAGCATTCTCGATTGCTTCCAACTCCGCCGCATATTGATCAGTTTCACCTTGCAGCTTCTTCTCATTAACAACGAGTTCTTCCTTTCCATGGAGATCATTTTCAGATTGACACACCATTGCTGCCGTGTTCTTCAACATGCTCAAAGCTCGATCAGAATTAAAGCCAATTGATTCCATTTTAGCCCTCAAATCATCAGCACTTTGTCTTGCCTCCAAAAGATTCTGCTGCACCAATTCTTTTTCCTCTACCAACAGTCCAATGTGACTCTCCATTTTCTTCCTTAGATCAACTAGAGTCTCACGCTCATTCCTAATTTTTGCCAATTCTTCAACAGTCTCTTCAATCTGCTTTTCCATTTCTGATACTTTCGACCTCAAGTCCATGCCACTCTTTTTCTCCTCATCTAAATCCTTCCAAGCATTATCCCTCTCTCGAGTAGCTTGATCAAGAGCACTTTTATAATCCGCAACTTCATTGACCAATTCTTTGCTTTTATCTTGTTGATCTCTACAAGACTCTTTTAGCTTAAAAACAACATCCCTCAATTCACCAATCCCCTTGTGCAGCCCAGAAATCTCACTCTCCTGACAAACTTTCCTCTCCTCCATATTATTCTTCTCTCGAAGCAATTTTGCAATCTCTCCCTCCTTATTATCTAATCCCACCACAGCCTTTTCCAACCTATGCGAGATCTCATCCTTCTCCTCCATCAGCCTCTCAATACTTCTCTGCTTCTCCCTTTCCTGACCCATTAAAGCTTTGATCTCCAAAGTCATCTCTTGTTTCTCATCCATAGCCTTGCTGCAGCTCTTTTCCAATTCAAAAATATTTCCACGCAAAACTTTCTCCTCCTTTTGCAAAGCCGAAACAATCTCATTCAATTTCTTTTCTTCTTTCTCCAGCTCATCAATTTTTACCTCTTGGTCACTGTTCTGCATCTCAATTGCATTCTTTTCCTTCACAATCACTTCAATCTTTAGCTTCAAATCATCATTTTCCTTTTCCAACCCAACCAACCTCTTCCCAAGCACACCTTTTTCTTTCTTCAAAGCTTCAAGATCTCCATCCCTCTCATTTTTCTCCTTCTTTAACCTTTGATAATCATTCTGTAGCACTAAAATCTCACTCCTCAGATTCCTCTCTTTTCCTTCCATTTCAATCAGTCTATCTTTAAACCTAGTTGCCTCCTTAACTTGATAATGAAGTTCATACTTCATCAAATCCTTCTCCCTACAAGTCTGGCTCAATCTCTCCCTCTCATTTTCAAGATTAGCCATCAATCCACTAACTTCACTCTTCAAAACTCTAATCTCATTCTCCCTCTCATTCTTCTCTGCATCAAGCCCCTCACCCATTTCCTTCATCTGGGTGGTCAGAAAAACACAAAACAAATCCTTCTCAATTTCCAAGCTGACATTTTTGTCACTCTCACCACTCAACTCAGCCAAAAGCTCACTCTTTTCAACTCCAACCTGACTCAACTCAGCCTCTAAAGCCGCCTTGGCTTGACTCAAATACTCAAACTGTTGTCTCTGATCATAGTTCCCGTGAACAAGCAAATCGTTCAGGGATTTCAGACGCTTTATTTGCTCTGAAGGGTCTTCCATGGAGTTTTGGTGGGTCAGGGTTAGGTTTTGGTTATTCTTTTGCTCTTGTGGGTTTGCTTCATTGGTGTCATTGGTCTTTTGGGTCACTTTCTTTTTGGCCATTCTTGAGGTGGAGTGGAGATGATGGGATTTCAGATTTCGCAGATTAGGGTTTTTGCTAGGGTTTGTTTGTTTTATGGTCGAGAAATGTAGTTGTGATATGTGTGTGAAGATAGAGAGGCAAAGAGAACGACTAGAGAGAGAAAATGGAGGGCTGTTTTCAAGAATTCAAATATTGGGGCCCACAGTTTTAGGGATTTTTTTGGGGACTTTCAAAGCCTTTATGTACCTTAAAATGTGGGATTTGATTAATTGATCTATGAGGATATGGTTTTTCAAGTAAATGTGGATGTTTTCTCAAAAAAAAAGTAAATGTGGATGTTATGTCGGTGTTCTTGATAAGAACAGTTGGCCATTTATTGATATCATGGTGATGATAAATCATCAAATTTTTATCTGTTTTTTGCGGCTAGAAATTGTTTAGTTTTGTCTGTAATTTAAATTTTCAAGTTTTGATATAATTTACATATTCAATAAAGAAGTTGAATTGTTTAATGGCACATTCGTTAGCTGAGCTTTCCCTTAATCTTCATGATTTTTCTTATTTGGGTAAAAATGATCCTTTACTTATTGCAATCTTTATTTTATTTTTTTTTAAATACAGAAACTTATTAAAGAGAAAATGAAAATACAAATGAAAGAGGTTGTAACACAAATTAAGCAAACAGCTTATTATTATTAAAAAAAAATAACTTATTTTTTTTCCACTACAAAGAAGAGGATAATTGGTAATATTTTAATATGAAAATAGAAATACATTTATTTTTTTAGAAGAAAGGAAAAGACGGAACTTCAACCTTTATTTTTAAAATTTTTTTAAGATGACCTTCAATTTATTTAGAAAAGATATTAACTTCTATTTAAGATGTTTATATTAGTCTTTAATTATCACAATTAGATCCACTTCCAGAGGCAACCCAAAGGGCAGGTAAATCAAGTGTCACTAAAGGTGAAATCATTTGTATATTTAGAGGATGTTTGTTAAATGTATGAAGTCTGAAATTTTATTATTTTCAGACTTTTTTTAAAATATGTTTGTTTGTTTTTTTATAACTTATGACTGATTTTCAGATATTTATATCTAAATAAAAAAAGTAAATTTTTGTGACTTTTATCTGAATGGAAAAATGTCTAAATGACAAGTAAATATTATATTTCAAAAATATCTCTACAAAATAACTTATTTCCTAAATTATAAAATTTAATCCTTTTTTTGGTTTTAATAAACAAGTACATAAATGCCAAATAACCAAGTTTAAGATGTTTTTTATTATAAAAACAAACAAGATGTCATTTATATTCAGATATTAGAAAAAGAAAAATAAATATGTCATTCAGATTTTCGTATTCAGACCCATTCAGAGTTCAAAAAAATTCAGATCCATTCAGATTTCAGAAAAAAAAACAAACGCTACCTTAGTATTTAATTATCTCATTGGTGTAAATTCTTTGCTCATGTGTTAGTGGAGTTGGCCTTCAAAATATTTTTCTTTAAAGTAGAGGAGTGAGTAAAATTTAAATTACTTTTTTTTTTAATTCTCTATCTTCTTCGAGATTCAAATTCGAATAATCAACTAAATAAATATACTTAAAAAATCACTCGGCTCTACTTTAAGATGCTTTTGAAGCATCTTGAATTTATAATTTGGCCGATGAATTTTCTAATTGAAGTATATTATACACTCTTTAAGGTTCTGTTTAATATTGAGGTGCTGTAACTTATTAGCTACAATTGCTGTTGAAAAAAAAATTGTAATTATGAAACAAAAAGTATGTAGTAATAAAATTTTTAAATAATAATTTTGATAAAATTAGTAAAAATATAAAAGAATTTTCATCATACAAGTATAAAATCAACTCAACTTAGCTTTCAAGTTATAACAATTAGTGTTTATCAAACATTTTAATACTATGACTTTTAAGTTACAACTGTCCAACCTTAATTTCAAATGGAGCCTGAGGTTGTTATTTCTATTTCAATCAAAACAAGCATTTTCTTGGGCCAGCCTGAAAGCCTAAATTTTACATTCTATATATTTAAAATTTTTTTTTTCATGTTCTGTAAATTTATAATTTATAATTTTTTTAATTAGATTAGACTTTGAAAGTTGGACTTATAAGATTTTAAATTATAAATATATATTGGTCGGTCAATTTTAAATATTTCTCAAACCTGAAAGTTTGGGTTTTTAGGTGAAGCTTGAGCCTAGTTCGAGTGTTTATAAAACATGCTCGGACCGGGCTTGAAACAGTTGGGCTGGTCGGACAAACTTTCTTTTTCATCCGTAATTGTAGACAGTAATTTAGCATATGTAATATATATGGTGAATGAAATAGGCAGGCAGACTATAGAACTCTTGAATGCAAGTGACAACACAAGTGACCTAAACATAACTTACAAAGTGTCCCAAGGCCTATAAATTAATGATCTTCAAGTACTTTCAAATTTAAACTGTTTTAATGTAAAGTTCACCATGAAATTTTACATAGCCATTATTTTGCAAAGAAACTTATTTCATGATCCATTCATCTGTAGAAGAAGACAGAAAGTACAACGCATATTCCAACAATAACATCTTCCTTGGAGGAAGATAGGAAAGTGTTTACATAGTCTGGGACTCACTTTTTGAAGCACAGCCGGTCTGTTCCTCTTTGCGCAGGATGCCGGTCTCTTCATAGTTCTTGACAGAATCGCGGATGCTTTCTTCTATTGGCCTGTACTTCCATCCCAAATTCTGCAATTTCCCTGAACTCAGCTTTAACTCCTCATCCACCTTGGTGAAACTGCCATGATATGTATCAAATATCAAGAATACATACTAAATTAGAAGCTGATGAAAAAGTACACAAGAACTGCTGCAGCAATCATACAATCACCTATTTTTCTCGTGCTTAATACATATATATAACTTTTAGAATCAAGATGCATGGCCGATCAGTCGGAACTTACCTGTTAGAGTAATCATAGTTTGGATACATGCTCTTTATCTTGTCCGCCAGTGCCTGCATTCTGATTGTGAATGAAGTACATATATACCTTCCTTTTGCTTCAGGCTTCTCATATACCAGCAAAATAGCATCAGCCACGTCGCGTACATCTACCAGGGGTCGATCTTTATCTTCCAGTGGTTCACTTCTATCTAACATTATCCATGTCATATCTCAGAATTAATACTAACATCAACCAAGAAAAGAAAATGCATCCTAAGCATGACACAGAATATCTTTGAGCCCCTAATTCCTTGGATGCTTAGTTACAATTGCCTCAGAATCGTCCCAGGTGCAATGATATAACAAGCTAAAAACATGTAGGAATGAGATGCTGTACGAAAGAAGAAACCTTTGAGAAATGCTAGAAGCAGGAGGCTACTGGCACTTATTGTTGGCTGCAGCCTGGGACCAATAACAATTGATGGACAAACTGTCACGATGTCAAGTTCCCCCCTCTTAGCATACTCCAAAGCCTGAATCTCTGCTATTGTTTTTGCCAGGCAATAATAGTCCTGGAATTTACAAGAGCTCATTTATATTAATGAAAGCAATCTTCTGACAAGATTCTCTTGAGTTCATGATATGAAAGCAAATGAAATTTTGTTAATTTGGATACCTCAGTTGCCTTGCAGAATTCCTTATCAGACCAAGATTCCTCATCCATGACTTGATCCTTTGGCCAATTTGGATTCAGCATAACAGCTTCAATAGATGAGACAACCACAACCCTGTATACTTTTGCCTTCACACATGAATTGAGAACATTCCTTGTCCCAACAACAGCCGGTTCAATCAGTTGTACCTGCACAAAAGATTTTATTAGACTCAAGCCAGAGAGAATTAGCCTTTGCATGTTTTTATCAAACACAAATTCCTCCATTCTAATTATAAGCTGACCAAACTTCAATAGGCAAAAACAGTAAATTAAATGACTAAAAATCATGCCTCAGGATTAGGAACTTTGGCAACCGGAACAGGGCATGCAACATGGAAAACTCCAGTGCAGCCAACCGTAGCAGCACAAAGACCCTCATAGTCAAGTAAGTCTGTTTTGAATAGCTGCAAATTCTCTGAAGCGCCTTCTAATTTCTTCAAATGAGCATTTTTTTCATCACCTGAAGATAGTTTATTTTAAAATTAAAAAAAAAAAAGAAAATTCCAAGTCGGTCCATTGAAATAGCCAACAACACAAACGGAAACAGAATTATTTATGAATCTTTTGGTACCAAGTAAGAAACTTACATGGTTCTCTAACAGTTCCATGGACCACGTAGCCCTTCAAAAGCAGATTCTTGACAAGCCATGAAGCTATGTAACCTCCAGCACCAGTCACGCACACTCTCTCCTTATCTTCTCCACTCATTTCTAATCTCACTTCCAGTTCTTGCCAAGCAATTCAATTTGTTCGAAGAGTCAACACAGTGTTTTCAGTGCCCAAATGGACGTGCAGATCATGATATAAATATTATATTAAATAGTCAGTTTGGCGATACCATCTAGCCGCTTGTTTTGATTTGGTCTCGACACAGACCTCGATTGGTTCAAGAGAAAAGCTGACATCAAACATATGAGTTTTGTTTATATATATATATATATGTGTGTGTGTAAAGTAATGGAATGTTCTCAAGGGCAAGATAAATGCTCTTTTCAAGGAAGCAGAAACCAATAGGATGATTAATAGATATATGTCTCTAAAAAGCTTCCGGTAACTTCAATATGTTTACTTCCATTTTAAGGGCTAGATGCATATTCATTGCTGCAGCTTGTGAATGGTGATACCAAAAAAAATAAGAAATCACCAATGGTATCATTTCTGTCGCTATTGCTTTTGTCGAGGTATTCTGACCCTGAGCTTGTGAGTGAATACTACACCTATTCTATTTTTATTCTCGTCCGATTATTCAATTCTTCAAAAGTCAAAAGAAAGAACCGATCAGACCATGGAGATGGAGTGAATGATTTGAGCTTTGAATTTTCTATTAAATAGTACGAATAGTACATAGTGTTACATCGACTAACAAGAAGAAAAGAAGAAAGAAATTTTCTAGCACTGTCTTTCGACACCAATTAAAATTGCATTGCTGTGTCAGAAGAAGGATAACTATACATATTCTAAAAATACCGAGAAAAATTCCTGTACGCTTTCATTGTAAATAAATATAAAAAGATGATAATAAATTTCTGCACATTTTCGTCATTACAGGTCAAAGCAAAAACCAAATTTCATTGTGCTCCTGGCTGCAGGGATAAACTTTTAAAATGTCATCATGGATATGAAGGAATTAAGATTAGGAAAGGAGCCCCCAGGCCCAGGCACCTCCTTTTTCCTTTTGAGCATGAAGCTGTAACTGTAAACAGTTGGAGTCGTTAATTGGCTGCAAAATTAGAGATGACAAAATGTAGGGTTTGACAAAATGTCGGATTTTGGGCCGGATTTTTTCTGGCCCACTAGTAAAATAACCAACAAAAAAAAAAAAGAGAGAAAAAAACAAGGGGACCAAGAGGGCAACATAACTCACTGCATATTTAGTTTGTTAATCTCGTTGAAGCTTTGAAAGGGCATATTTATAAGACTAATTTTGATATTTATGTCCCAAATTTATCCTCCCAGGGTCTAGAACTACTGGCTAAGTAGGGATGACATAAATTCACACGGAGACGAAGATCTTTGGGGATTTTTTTCATTCAGGAAGGGTATAGAAATAATTTTATACCTAATTTCTTATTTGGGGAGGGGGCGGGGATAATTTTTTATCCAATTCCTCATTCTCCTTATTTCCCCATTTTTTATTTTTTATTTTATTTTTCTAAAATTTTTAGTGAATAAATAATTAATTTTAAATCGTAAAATATTAAATATTGGTATGAATACTAAATATCACAATATTTATATTATTAAACCTTTGGACCTTATTTATAGTAATAAATTTCTATTCCGAACATTAACAATGTCGGACAGATCCTATTGGCCCCAAAGTTTTGTTTTAATTATAATGTTTATTAAATATTTTAAATTTTTATCTAATTAAAAAATATTATTATAGGATTATGAAGATTGATGAAGACGAAGATAATTATTCTGATGATTTGTATTTTATATTGTGACTTTTGTAATGGATTAATTTTAATATAAAATATGTTTTAAACTTTATTTTTATTTAAATTTTTTATTGTAATATGATTAAATTGAATGCAAAAATAAAAAACGGATTAGTTATTCGGGGATCAGAGACCCTCGGAGATCCCCTGTCATTATTCGAGGAGGAGACGTAAATTCCCTCAAATAATTTTTACGAAAACGGGGACTATGCAGAATATCAGGAATGGGAACGGATCCCCTCCCCTCCCCTCCCCATTGCCATCCCTAAGGCAAAGCGTCTTACATCACAATCATATCCATTGCAAAAAGGCAAAAGGCGATAAAAAATCATACGCAGACTAAAACCACAACCACAAAGCCAGTAATAGATATTTTGGCTGAACAAATCAATGATTATGAGACTAGAATCAGTACTATTTCGAAACTATGTTTCGTAGCCATTAAATTTATCTTATTATTAAACAGATAAAATGTTGGAAATATAAATGTAAACGTCTACTCTTAATTCAAAATTCCAGCTTTCTTGTAGCTCTCAATGGAATCCACAAGAGTTTCCTCCAAAGGCCGATAACTCCAACCCAGTGTCTGCAGTTTCTCCGAAGTCATCATGTCTTCCTCCCTTCCCTCAGTGAAGCTGTAACACGCAAGCAATTTCATTTACGAATCACCGGAAATAATGCAAAAAAAATGCAAAATGATGATACTGATACTTTAGACGTCACAATGGTTCAGTTACCCAAGGCTTACTTTTTAGGATAGTTGTAGTTAGGATATAAACACTTCAGTTTATCAACCAGGTCGCGTGCTCTAATCATGTGTGCAGTGCATATATATCTCACTTCTGCCTCAGCCTTTTCATACGCCAAAAGCAATGCATCAGCTACATCACGCACATCAACTATCATCCGAAGCCTGTTTTCCAATGATTCATAACCTTCTGTAAAGACATACAATAGAAACTGCTTGTTTCAATTCAGAATGCATATAAGAATTAGAAGACTCCAGTACCAACTGTAACTAGACAAGCAGCCGGGAAATTCTCTTTATCATCAAATACATTAACACAAACAATTCAACACAGTTTGTTGTCTATCCAAAACTACTAATGATCCACAAGCCACATTCAAAAGATTAAGAACCTTCTGAGTGTCCAAACACAACTTGCAAGTTGCAAATCCATAAATCTGAAAAAAAAAAGACATTGCATTGGTCACATACCTCTCAATAGCTTAATGAGAACTAAGCTACTTGTATTCACTTTGGACTGCAGAAGAGGCCCTAAAATAAGGTTAGGACAAACGGTTACAACATCAAGCCCAGTTCTTTTTGCAAACTCCAGAGCTTCACTTTCTGCTTCGGTTTTTGAAAGACAGTACCAGTTCTGGTAAAAACATAGAAATCAGCATTCAGCACATACTAAGAATAACATTTGCAACACTGGTTACATTTAAAAATTAGCCTGAGGTTTAGTTAGAACAACAGGCAAGACTATAAATTTGATATAGAGTTGAATACTGGAATTGGTTACATTCGTTGTTCTGCAGTATTCTTTATCAGACCAACAAGTCTCATCCATAATTTGGCCCTTGGGCCACCTGGGGTTCAGGAAAACAGCAGCTACAGAAGACACTACAATAACTCGCTTAACTTTTGCCTCGAGACATGCTTTGAGCACATTGAGTGTTCCCTTTACAGCCGGCTCAATCAGTTCCACCTGAGACAGACCATCAAATACTGTGATAGGTACCCTTATATATCATTAAAATGTAAACAAAACAAAACAAAATGTAGGCATGCTTGCTTGCCTCAGGATTTGGAACAGTGGAGGATGGAACAGGGCTAGCAACATGGAAGACACCGTTGCATCCAACAATAGCAGATTTAATAGAATCGTAATCCAGTAAGTCAGCCTTGAAGAGTTTCAGATTCTCAGAGGCTTTCTCAAGTTTATACAAATGAGCATTTTTCTCATCACCTGCAATATCATTTTTCAAGAGATTCACTATAAAATACCATTGAAAGTTTTGTGCAAACAAAAGCATAATTCCTCTTGAAATCATCACCTCAGATTTAACCAGAAACACCACACATGCACACCAACCACTAAAAAGAAGAAAAGAAATCAATATTTTTTGCTGCGAATTAAAAATAAGAGTAAAAGAGAGAGAGGACGCTTACTGGGTTCTCTCACGGTTCCATGAACTAAATAGTCTCTGGAGAGCAGAAGCTTGACGACCCACGAGGCAAGATACCCACCAGCGCCTGTTACACAAACTCTTCCTTTCAGTAACGCCATTTCCAAAACCTTTAGACACCCACCCAAGTCTAGAAACCAGTTTAAAGATTGTTTCTCTCTTTCTGGGTCTGCCTGGATGGTCCCTCTCGTCTTTACCTACATAAGTTTGTAACAAGTTAAGTTCCAGTTAAATTGAAAATTTCTCTTTCCGTTAACCGACTTTCAAATTAAAGTAAAACAAAATTGTTTGATTAGCTTTAGCTAGGCAACGATGTCAGAACTCGCTCAGAAGACAAAGTTTTACATTTTTTTAATTAAAAATAATATATAATGGTCCCTCTTCTCTTCTGGAACTGGGTTGGTTCAGTTTTGGATAAAGTAATTCCGCTTCCGCAACCTGAATTTACTAATCATGAGGATTCGGTAAAGAGTGGAGCTTTTAACACCTCTTTGAAATCATTATATATTAATTTATAAAATACACATTTATATATTAAATTTAATCATCAAACTTAATGTTTAAAAAATTAATTTTTTTCCATTAGGCAAAGAGTGGAGTTTTTAACAAATTCTTATAACACCTTCTGAAATCCTTATAACACCTCCCTTTTTTATTTTATTTTATAAGACACCCTAGTTTAATTTATAAAATACACATTTCTATATTAAAATTAACCATAAAATTGCACTATAAAAAAATAATTTTTAAAAAAATTTTTATTTATAGAATTCATACAACTCATAAAATCTTAAATTATTTTTTTCTTATTATATAATTTCTATCTACTTTTTAAACTCTTATAATTTTCACAAAAAAAATTTATTATTCAAACTAAAATATAAATATAAATTATGAAATAGTGTGGGGGTAGAATATTTGTTTGAAAAATAATTTATTTAAGTGTTTAATTAAGTTTTCATTTAAAAAATGAGAAGTGAATTAAATTATCTTTCATTGTTTTTGGTCATTTAAGTAATTTCAATTAAAATGATATTCTGCCAAACCCGAGCCCGAGCCCGAGCCCGAGCCCACACATAATTCATCTTTGCACCTTTTATCTACTTATGACTTGAAATCTCATTATCATGGACATGTAGTCATATGTCATAATGTCGGATTGCCGGGGGCTGGTCTGTTCGGGTCAATGCTCATCAGTCATGACCCAAATCCAATTCCCCCGTACTGCCCTCCCCTTTTTTCTTTTTTATTTTTTTTGAATAATCACCATTAACTACTATATATGAAAGATTAGAAATGTTTTAATTTAGAATTTTTGATTATATTAAAATTATGGATAAGATGACAAATTAAAAAAAAAATTCAAACTTTAATATAATATATTTTATCTATAATGTATTAAAATTTATATTTTTTACTTTTTATTTTATCTCCGACTTTAATATTGTAAAAAATCTCGATTCTTAAATTAGAAAATCCACTCTATGAAAGATTATAATTTAATGTTAAAAAAGAAGCAAATCAATAAGTGTTATACATGGTACATAAATCTCAAATAAGATTTTTGTATCACTTTTTCCTTTTGAGTCATCAATATCCGATAGCAAATCTGATATTTCTTCCCTTTCATTTTAGCTCTCTCTTCCATTTGTCAGAACTCAAAACTTGGGGCATATCTATAATTCACTGTAACATGAAATTGCTTACACCTTTTTTGAATTTGAAAGATGTTAAAAATTTGCCAAATTTGAGGTAATATTATGAATGTTATTGTCCAATTTATAGAGAGTTAATATTCTCGTTCTTGGTATTGACATAAATCCATTTTGTGTTGTGTTCTTTAAACAATTTTCATGAAAGTTTGTTTGTAACCTTTTTTATCTTGTTGTGTACAACATAAGAGCTTATAATAGTAATAATTTTTCTTCGTTGTGGAAATTGTAATAGATTGGCTGTGTTACCTGGGATTATTTGGATAATAATTTTGGTTGCGTCCATTGGAAAATTTTTGGAGTATGATCAACCTCGCCGGATTCTTGTAGATACTGATGTTGATGCAGATGATGTTTTTGCTCTCTTTTATCTGTTGAAGCAAAACAGAACCGAATTCGACTTGCAGGTTTTTCATTTTCATTTCTTATTACCCTATAGGTACTATGTTACTATTATGATACACAAGTGCTTCTTATGGACTTGTTCAATACTATATTGTTAATAATTTTATACTAAATTGTTTCGGGCCTATGTATAAGTCTGCATGTGAATGTCTGCACTGAAGAGTAACAACAACATTACAAACAAATCTTAGAGCAGGCAATAACTATAAATGCAAATGGATGGAGTGATGCTGGGCATGCAGTTAATCATATATATGACATCCTTTTTATGATGAACCGGGATGATATTCCTGTTGGAGTTGGAGGAGAAGGTGGCATTTTGCCTAATGGAATGATTCTTCCAGATGTTGGTGGATACCAGCCTATTATTGATCAGGTACATCTCTTCGATTTTGATCTGTTATGCCCCAGTAATACTCGTGCTAACATGAAACGTTAAACTTGTAACATTTGAACCTCAACTTACAAATATGATGTTTGCTAATTTTTGTGGCAGGGCATGTCAACAGCTGGAGAGTGTAGGTATAGACAAGCAATTCCAGTGGGGCAAAGAGGGCGTCTATATGTTGATACAAACTATGGCCTCAGAAAAGCCTTTCTTCCCCAGGTTTGCATGTTTTCTTATGACACAAGGCACTTCTATAGAGAATTTATTTTCAGATCTTTTCTGCAAGAGCAATATAATCTAGCTTTTATATGTCTTGACATGGTGCAGGGTGGCAGGAAGTATACTCCTCTTCGGCAACCTACCGCACAACAAGTGATGATAAATGCGATATCTGCAGGTCCTATCACTGTGTTTATAATGGGATCCCACACAAACTTTGCTATATTTCTTATGAACAATCCCCATTTGAAGAAAAATGTTAAGCATATTTATGTCATGGGAGGTGCAATTAGATCAAACTGGTTCAATAGTACAAACTCTTCTCGGTCAGAGCAATGCAGCAGCATTGGTAATTTATATCCAGAAGATAGCAACCCATACGCAGAGTTCAATATATTCTCAGATCCTTTTGCTGCATACACGGTAATTTTCTAGCCAATTAAGTGTAACAGTATCTGGCATTCGGTCTACTTGCGGCATTGATGCATTTAAAATGTAAAATTATATGTGTATATGTGGGGTGCGGCAACGCTTTTGTCTGAAGCAGGTGTTACATTCTGGAATTCCAGTCACAATCATTCCTCTGGATGCAACAAAGACTATCACTGTGAGTGAGAATTTCTTTGTAGAATTTGAAAGGAGACAGAATACATATGAGGCACAATATTGCTTCCAATCCTTGAAAATGATCCGTGAAACATGGCCTGATATCCCCTCATTTCATGAGGTAATCTCCCAAAACTGCTTTATCATTTTCTATGTATAAAAAAGCTGCAAGGTATTATGAAATCAATTTCTATCACATTTGATATGATTAACATTTTCAAGGCATACTGCATGTGGGACTCCTTCATGGCTGGTGTAGCACTATCAATTATGCGCAATTCATCAAGTCATAATGGGGAAAATGAATATTGTGAGATGGAATATATGAATCTGACAGTAGTTACTTCAAACGAACCATATGGAATATCAGATGGATCAAATCCACTTATTGATGTACTTGCGATCCCAAAATTCAATGTAGAGAAAAATGGTGTACATTCTGGTCATGTTCAAATGGGAATGCAAGATCCATTTTGCCTTGAGAGTGGGAAAGGAAAATGCCAGGTACTTAATCTTTTATAATCTCATGTTGTATTCAGGAAAAGATGCATATACCATATGAATAATCATATACAACTGTGACAGGATGGTTACATTAAGGAGGTCATGGGTCCAGAAGCAGTCCGAGTTCTTGTTGCTACAAAAGCTAAACCAAGTCAAGACTTCGGAAGATTACTTGAGAAAGAATTTTATTTAAGCTTTTTGGATGTAAGCTTTACAAAATTGCTCTATAACACTAATGGTCTATTAATCGGGTAAATTTTCCATTTTTAGCTCATCGATCAGCTGCTCTATATATGAAAGTACAGTACTACTGAATTTAGAGCAATGCATCATGTTAGCTACATAGTATGGGTTATAAGAAAAACCAGAACCAAGTGATTTTCACGATTACTCCAGCGACTGCCTTGGATTCAAACATCTTGTATAGTCTTTTTTTTAGGTTGCACATGAACTGAATGAATTACGTGGTCAAATGCAGGCTTTAAACTTCCCTCAGCAAGCAGGGAGGTTCAATATCAGTACGCAGTTTCCTTACTACGAGGAAGTCCTTCACAAACCAGACTTTGGAAAGAAATTAATGGGCAAACCTGTTGTGTTTGATATGGATATGAGTGCCGGGGACTTTCTAGCACTTATATATCTCCTAAAATTGCCAGTGGAATTTATCAATCTCAAGGTACAAAGTCTCTTTTGTTGTTCTTGAGTCTTTATTTGAAATGAAAGCAACAAAAAATATTAGTATTCTTGTTTCATTAGTACTTTAGTATCTTCTTTCAGTTTAATTATTCTAATGTTCAACCAGGGAATACTGGTTAGCCCGACTGGGTGGGCAACGTCTGCGACAGTAGATGTTATATATGATTTACTTCATATGATGGGGCGCGATGACATTCCAGTTGGTCTAGGAGATGTATTTGCAGTTGGTGAAGTGAATCCAAAATTCTCTCTTATTGGAGACTGCAAGTATGCCAAGGCTATCCCTCTTGGCAGTGGCGGTTTCTTGGACTCTGATACCCTTTATGGACTTGCTCGTGACTTACCTCGTAGTCCCAGAAGGTATGCTTGATTCTTCATTCTGATTTTTGTTATTGCTATTTTTAAGAGGGCTAGTTCACGAGTTCAATAATCAGTTGAAATATGCAGCTAGATGATGTTCAATTGCATTGCTGGTGTATAAAATTTATCTAACATATAATTTTTTTGAATATTCAATTTCAATCTTGGAGGTACACTGCTGAAAACTCTGTAAGATTTGGAGCTTCTCAGGATACTGATCATCCAGAACTTAGGCAGCCGTTGGCAGTGGACGTTTGGAAGTCTATTGCAGAATCAATGGAGCCAGGGTTAAAGATTACTATATTGACCAACGGACCATTAACAAATTTAGCACAAATAATTGATTTGCAGAACTCAAGCTCAGTAATTCAGGTAATGCTGCTTACTATATATCATTAGGTCAGGTTCAATTGGTTTCACCAAGACACTAGTAATGGCTTGGTTAGGTTCTGCTTAATGCTTCACTTAGTTGAGTGTTGAGTCGGTTATAGCCTCTGGTTAATGATGTAGGTTCCAAAAGCATTTTTAAGTATGCAAGTCAGCATGCAATAATCCAATAGCCATCCTGTGTGCTGATGTTGTTTTTAATGCAGGATGTATATATTGTTGGAGGAAATATAGGCCAAGACAATGAAAAAGGAAATGTCTTTACCGTTCCTTCTAGTGAGAGTGCAGAATTCAACATGTTTCTTGATCCTTTAGCCGCAAAGGCAGTTTTTGAATCAAAACTGGAGATTAAACTCATTCCACTGCACATGCAAAGGAGAGTTACTTCTTTCAGCAAAATCTTACATAAGTTGCAGAACACAAATAAGACTCCTGAAAGTGTGTTTTCCCGGCGTCTACTTCAAAGACTAATGACGTTACAGCAGAGTCATCACAGCTATCATCATGTGGTACAAATTAAAAAATTCTGACATTGACAATGCATACTACATCAGTCAGCATTTTCTTAGCCATACCTTAGAATGAATTCGATCTCATTATGTCACCTTACAGGATACGTTTCTGGGAGAGGTCCTTGGTGCAGTGATTTTGGGTGGCAATCCGCATTTGAATCAAATGTATAAGATAAAGTCTCTCAAGATCATTTCGGATGGAGGCACATCAAAAGTTGGACAGATTATTGTCAATCAAGAACAAGGAAAATTAGTAAAAGTCTTGGAAAGTCTTAACGTGGCAGCATACTATGATCATTTTGCAGAAGTATTAGGAGATCAAAGGCAGTCTGCTGTAATTGGAAGCTTTTATGACCAAGAAAAGACATGGAATACGCCACCAAACAGATCAGATAGCATACATCGGGCTAGGATATAAATATTCGATTTCAGTTGGAAAATGTTTTGCATGCTCCTAGTTATTTTAAATACATGAATATACTCATACTTGTGTATGTACTTGTACATATCTATATGATTAAAATATTACCAAGACAACAAGGCAGTACATGAACATGCAAAACAATTTTAAATCCACAAGTTTGGAGCTAATCTGTTCTGGTTGAACCAAAATATTAAAGTACAACTTATAGTGGAATCTGCCCAGCTGGACTGGAAACTCAAGGTATAGAACAAGTCTTGGTCTTCCAAATCAGATTTTTTTTTTAATTCTCATTAATTTATTATTTAGTTCTTCCCATACAAGTCATTTGTAGCCCCATCACAATGGATTCCATCTTTGAGATTGCTTCATAACTTTAAGCTAGCTTTCTCCAACTTTAGCTTTGGCCATGGACTTAACTATTTTTTTTCCCTTCATCCAATAAGGATGAAAGTGAAGGCACTTGAGTTTGATTTGATTTGATTTGAAAGATTCAGCTGACAAGATAGAAGTGGAAGCAATCATCCATTGACATGGAAAAGCTTTCATCTAAGAAATTATAAAAAAAAAAGAAAACGTAATACAGAACTAGATTAGTTGGTCACGGTGATCATTTCTTGAAAGCTGCAAGCAAACGAGAGTAAAATATGAACAGTGCAGCCATTGAAGCATAATATTTTAGCCTTTGATTGTACGTGATCTGCAGACCCGGGGACATCCCGCTCCATGTGATAACAGTTGACTATATATTTTATGTAACACCCCAAAATTTACTCGGGTAAAATTGAAATGAAACCTCACATCATTTATTCTTATTAATAAATCTCAAAATAGGCAATCATTATCTATAACCCCACTCAGTTCTTACATAAAACATCTGAAATAAAGTCTCTAAATAAAAGTCTCTAAACCAAATAAAAAGTCTAGCAAGATTTATTCCTTAAAGCAATTCCAAAGTTCCGCTAAAGCAATCTCTCCATTTAAGTATCCAAGCCACATCTCTAATCGATCTGCAAAATATTGGAGACGAGGGGTGAGCCGTAACTCGGTAAGCAAATCTATGTACAATATTTGAAAACCTTTGTCATGTACCTTTAAACATTTTATATCATCATATAATAACATCTTCATTTAACATAAGGGATGGATTCATGTAAAAATATTAAAAACATTAAAACATTCATAAAACCATTAAAACATAAACATTGGTAGCTCATGCCTCGTAGTCATCATCATTCATCATTCATCATTCATCATTTAGGGTACTATACCCCGCATTATTCATAACATCATTGTGCACAAGATCATCATCATCATACCAGCAAACTGGCCATAGCATTTCATAACATCATAAAATTAGCATCGTATACATTACTACGGACAATGAGCCAAAACTTTTTTTTTGAATCCATCTTACATTCTTTCATAAATAACATTTAAAGACTTTTAAAACATTTAAGAACCTTTCTTTGATCATTTAAATCTTTTAGAAAATTATTTAAGAAAACATTTTGTTTAAGAAAACTAATTTCTTAGGAAAATTCATTTGTATAAATTCAGTTGAAAGTGTTTTTATTTTACAAAATATATTTAATAACCTTTAAAATCAGTTTTGCATAAATTCCCTTTTAACATAATCGTTATAACATAAACAATATTTTTCATAACATATCATGTATGAATCTACTTACCTCGATCCTTAGCAATCAACAGTAAATACCTCAAGGACAAACCAACGAGCTCGCCCACGTCCTATAATCATCATAAAAAATATCCTTATCAATATAATCTCTGACCATAAATATAATCCCAATCATTCTTAATATCATATGCACTTATACTACCTCAACACCTAGATATATTCTAGAATAAACCTGAGCATCCTATACAAGCTAATTTTTAACAACCTATACACATGTCGGAAAGCCATGAAAATTTACAGATGAACTGTGAACATACATGGCATTGCATACAAAATTCATAAAAATAAGCACAAGTGAAAACCGGGTCAGAATATTGACCTTTCACCAAAGTAGCAAAACTGTCCATAAAATTTCAGATTTGCAGACCGAAATCCAAAAATTCATATCTTTTATTTTACATGCCCAAAAATTGCGATTCCAGTTTCTAAAGACAGAAGAAAGATTGAAATTTCATTATAAAATCATAATATGGCATTTAGTATTCATAAAATAGTCCAAACTGCTACATGTTTCAGCTTCCCAATTCTGAAAACAGTTTTCCAGATCTGCAGTAGCCGCATGTTATGAATTTTAATAATTTAACCATGACGAATAAAATTATGAAATTAAATATGAGATCATATGAGACATAGATCTATTGATATAAAAATCGCCTTAATTTTTAAAGATCTTTAACCTTATGGAACAATTTGCAGAAGTCAGAACTGCTGCTGAAAATCAGAATTTTCCAGCACCAGTAACCCAACTTCGAAAAATCATATCAATTTGCATATTCAGAGTTTTTCAACATAAAATATATCAATGAAAAGCTTCGGATGTCTATGAAAACAGATTCATGTGATTCTAATTAAATAAAACGATTTAAAGCATAGAATACAGACTGTTCATATCATCATAGCATAACAAACACATATATCTTACCCAAGTCATGTTACAAGTAATTAAAGACAATAAACAATCATATAAATTAAAGAAACACCTAATACCTTAAAGAACACCCAGCAAAGAAGTTATAAAACCTTCTTTTTCTTCTCCAAAGACTTTATAAATTTTTTTTAGAACCGCGTAAAGAATAGAAAATATTTTCCTTTTAAAAATCCTTTATCAAATAAGAAATTTATTTATTAGAAATACTTAAAAAGAAATTTTAATAAGTAAAGAAAACCGTAGGATCAGATAATAATGATAATAATTTTTTTAATAAAACTATTAATATACGTAACTTATTTAAAACAAATTTGTGAGTCTTACTCAAACCCAAACACCCATTATTATCAACTTAAATAGAAATAAAAGAGGAAAATAAATGCCGGGTGTTACATTTTAAACTTGTGTGCAATGAATGTGATACAGATTGTGCAAGCAATTCAATTTGTTCAAGAGTCAACAGAATGTTTACGATGCCCATGTGTTAAATAGTCAGTCTGGTGATGCCATCCAGACGCTTGTTCTGTCTTGAATCTCAGACACAAACCTCGTTTTGTTCAGGACAAAAGATGACTTCAAACATATGAGTTTTGATTTTCTTTCTTGGCTGCATTCCAATTTGGAAGTGCATTTTGTCTAAAAAAATATTTACTAGTCAATATTTCTTCCTTTGTGGTCTTAAGTGGTTACAAACCGCTAACAATTAGCTTGCCCCATTTAAACGATTTCGAGTTTCACTTACCTACCTTCAACTTTCGTTTTTCAGCTCTCTAAAAAGCTTAACGTGTCTAAATCCACTAACTTCATCATGTTTACTTTCATTTTAACGGCCAAATACAAAGCCATTGTTGCAGCTGGCTATAATGGTGATACCAATAACTTCACCAGAGGTATCATTTCTTTTGCTACTGCTTTTGTCAAGACAATGTAATATTAATATCTGGCACTGAAACAGAAAATTTTATTGTAAAAGAAACCAAAAATATACAGAATTTTTTGAAAAACTTATCAGATGGCTTTGTTTTCAAAGGACATTACTATATAAGCCCAATTCTGACAACTGTGTTTGCTCCAATTCATCCTCTCTAGGACTAGAACTAGAAGTGTCCTACACCCGAACAAAGGCATATGTCGTGTCCTTTTACAACCCATGATCAATGAGATATACATTTCTTAGTTTAAGATTCCAACTTTCTTGTAGCTCTCTACAGAATCCGTGAGAGTTTCCTCCAGTGACCGGTAACTCCAACCCAGTTTCTGCAACTTCTCCGAAGTCAGCATTACTTCCTCCTCTTTCTCGGTGAAGCTGCCAATAAACAAAGTGATTTTGTGAACAGATCACCAGATATAATGCACAATTACGAAAGGCTGACGTTGTTAATACTATAATTATTAATTATAATCATCCTATTGGTTCCGTGGGCATTTACTTTCAGTAACTTGAGGCTTACTTTTTTGGATAGTTGTAGTTAGGATATGAACTCTTCAGTTTATCAACCAAATCGCATGCTCTAACCATGTGTGATGTGCATATGTATCTACCTTCTGCTTCAGCCTTTTCATACGCCAAAAGCAATGCCTCAGCTACATCACGCACATCAACTATCAACCGAAGTTTGTTTTCCAATGATTCATAACCTTCTGTATAGACAGATGATAGAAACTGCTTGTTAGAACTCAGAAATGCATAAGAATTGGAAGACTCCAGTTCCAACTGTAACTAGACAAGCAGCAGCGAAATTCTCTGTCATCACATATACTAACACAAACAACTCAACTAAGTTTGTTATCTATCTAAAACTACTAATGATGCGCAACCCACATTCAAAAGATTTAAGAATCTCTTGACTGTCCAAATACAACTTGCAACTCCGCAAATCTAAAAAAAGAAAAACATTGCATTGGTCTCATACCTGTCAATAGCTTAATGAGAACTAAGCTACTTGTATTCACTTTGGATTGCAGAAGAGGCCCCAAAACAAGGTTAGGACATACAGTTACAACATCAAGCCCAGTTCTTTTTGCAAACTCCAGAGCCTCACTTTCTGCTTCAGTTTTTGAAAGGCAGTACCAGTTCTGGTAAAAACATAGAAATCTGCATTCAGTGCATACTGAAAATAACATTTGCGGCACTAGTTACTTTTAAAAATTAGTTGGAGGCTTAGTAATAGAACAACAGGCGAGACTATAAATTTGATATAGAGTTGAATTATGGAATTGGTTACATTCGTCGTTCTGCAGTATTCTTTGTCAGACCAACAAGTCTCATCCATAATTTGGCCCTTGGGCCACCTGGGGTTCAGGGCAACAGCAACTCCAGAAGACACTACAATAACTCGCTTAACTTTTGCCTCAAGACATGCTTTGAGCACATTGAGCGTGCCCTTTACAGCTGGCTCAAGCAGTTCCACCTGCGGCATTGTGTCACAAAATATGTGAAATTAAAATATAACATCTTCCATAAGCAAAGTGTATCATGCAGACTGCAGAGAGGCCATCAAATACTGTGATATACACCCCTCAATAAAATGCGAAAAAAAAACAAAATGTAGGCATGCTTTCTTGCCTCAGGATTTGGTACAGTGGTGGATGGAGCAGGACAAGCAATGTGGAAGACACAATTGCATCCTACAATGGCAGATTTAACAGAATCATAATCCAGCAATTCAGCCTTGAAGAGTTTCAGATTCTCAGAGGCTTTCTCAAGTTCATACAAACGAGCATTTTTCTCATCACCTGCAAAATTATTTTTCAAAAAATTCACTATAAAAAACAGCGTTGAAAATTCTGTGCTAACAAAAGCCTAATTCCTCTTGAAATCAGCAGATCAGATCTTACTAGAAACACCATACATGCACACCAACCATTAAAAATAAGAAACAAAATCAGATACAGATAATGAAAACCAAAGCAGATGAAAACTCGAATTTAGGCCACATGCAAATCCAGAGCATTGGAATAGCCCAAAAATAAAAAGAAGAGCACAAGAGAAAGAGGACACTTACTGGGTTCTCTCACGGTTCCATGAACAAAATAGTCTCTGGAGAGCAGAAGCTTGACGACCCACGAGGCAAGAAACCCACCAGCACCTGTTACACAAACTCTTCCTTTCTCTAACGCCATTCCCAAACCTAAAGACATCCAACTCTAGAATCTAGACTAAAGATTGTTTCTTTCTTGCTGTGTCTAGCTGAAACTCTTCTCTTGTCTTATATAATTTTTCAACAAGTTAATTTCTAGTTAAATTGAAAGTCTCTTCCCTTTGACTTACAAAATCGTTTCATTAAGCAATGATATCAGAACTCAGAAGGGAAAATATTAAATTTTTATTGATTAAATATTCATAATGGTCCCTCTTCTCTTTTGGGCAGTTTATATTTAGCAAATGTATATTATGCAATTAAAGTTGGAAACGTACTCTTTACTTTTTCTCAGATTCCAGCTGCCAGTACACGATCAATTTTATAAACAAATAACCATACGTAATGCCCAATTTATTTGAAGTCACACATGTTTGTAAATTCAGTTTTTTTTTAAAAATATTTTTTACTTGCTAGCTTAGCTCCATCTCAGAACCTAAGTCCTAGGAAGGCTGCTCCTGTCCACTAGAGCTAGACCTTACCTTATGTCTGTAAATTCAGTTTGTCTGTTGGTTTGTTTGTTCCTTTTTCTGGAATGGTGTTGTTCAGTTTTGAATGGTGTTGAGGCAGGTGATGTTTTTCGACTTGCAGGTTTTTCATTTTCATTTCTTATTCAATACAATAACATTTTCATTTTCATTTCTCTGTTATGATACACAAGTGCTTTTTATGGACTTATTCAATACTATATTGTTAATCATTTTATACTAAATTTTTTCGGGCCTATGTATAAGTCTGCATGCAAATGTCTGCACTGAAGAATAACAATAACATTTCAAACAAATCCTAGAGCAGGCAATAACTATAAATTCAAATGGATGGAGTGATGGTAGGCATGCAGTTAATCATATATATGACATCTTTTTTATGATGAACCGAGATGATATTCCTGTTGGAGTTGGAGGAGAAGGTGGCATTTTGCCTAATGGAACGATTCTTCCAGATGTTGGTGGATACCAAACCAGCCCATTATTGATCAGGTGCATCTCTTTGATTTCGATCTGTAATGCACTCACTAATATTCACACTAACATGAAACATCAAACTTGTAGCATTTGAACGTGCACTTACAAATATGCTGTTCGCTAATTTTCATGACAGGGCATGTCAACGGCTGGAGACTGTAGATATAGAAAAGCAATTCCAGTGCGGCGAAGAGGGCGTCTATATGTTAATAATGGCCTCAGAAAAGCATTTCTTCCCCAGGTTTTCATGTTTTCTTATGACACAAGGCACTTCTATGGTGAATATATATTTAGATCTTTTATGTATGAGCAATATAATCTAGCTTATATGTCTTGATATGGTGCAGGGTGGCAGGAAGTATACTCCTCTTCGGCAACCTACCGCACAACAAGTGATGGTAAATATGATATCTGCAGGTCCTATCACTGTGTTCATAATGTGATCACACGTAAATTTTGCTATTTTCTTATGAACAATCCTCATTTGGAAAAAAAATAAAAAATGCTGCTCATATTTATGTCATGGGAGGAGCTATTTAATCTGATTGCTTCAGTAGTGACAACTCTTCCCTATCAGAGTAATGTGGCTGCGTTAGTGATTTATATCAAGAAGATACCAACCCATATGCAGAGTTCAATATATTCTAATCTGTAATCTGTTGAATTATGAATTCTATAATCTGTTGAATTATGCAGCTAGCTGATATTCAGTCGTATTGCTGGTGCATAAGAGCTATTTAACATACAGTAATTTAAAATGCTCAATCTCAATTTTGCAGATGCAAAGCAAAAAATTCTGTAAGATTTGGAGCTTCTTAGGATAATGATCATCCTGAACTTAGGCAGCCGTTGGCAATAGATGTTTGGAAGTCTATTGTAGAATCAATGGAGCCAGTGTCAAAGATTGCTCTACTGACTAGGAGACCATTAGCAAATTTAGCACAAATCATTGATTTGCAGGACTCAAGCTCAGTAATTCAGGTAATTGCTTAATGCTGGTAATTCAGTTTACTCTACATATCATTAGGTCAGGTTCAATTGGTTTCACCAAGACACTGGTAATGGTAAGGTTCGGCTTAATGCTTCACTAGAGTGTTGAGTCGGTTATAGCCTCTGGTTAATGTGGTAGGTTCCAAATGCATTTTTAAGTATGCGAGTCAGCATGCAATAATCCAATAGCCATCCTGTGTGCTAATGTTGTTTTTAATGCAGGATGTAGATATTGTTGAAGGAAACATAGGCCAAGACAATGAAAAGGAAATGTCTTTACTGTTCCTTCCAGTGAGAGTGCAGAATTCAACATGTTTCTTGATCCTTTAGCCGCAAAGACAGTTTTTGAATCAAAACTGGAGATTAAACTGATTCCACTGCACATGCAAAGGAGAGTTACTTCTTTCCGCAAAATCTTTCATAAGTTACAGAACACAAATAAGACTCCTGAAAGTGTGTTTTCCCAGCATCTACTTCAAAGACTAATGACATTACTGCAGAGTCATCACGACTATCATCGTGTGGTACACATTAAAAAATTCTGACATTGACAATGCATACTACATCAGTCATCTTTTTCTTAGTGATTACTTAGAATGAATTCGAGCTCATTATGTCACTTTACAGAATACATATCTTGGTGCAGTGATTTTGGGTGGCAGTCTGCATTTGACTGAAATGTATAAGATCAAGTCTCTCAAAATCATTTCGGATGGAGACACATCAAAAGTTGGACAGATTATTGTCAATCAAGAACAAGGAAAATTAGTAAAAGTCTTGGAAAGTCATAATGTGGCAGCATACTATGATCATTTTGCAGAAGTATTAGGAGATCAAAGGCAGTCTGCTGTAATTGGAAGCTTTTATGACCAAGAAAAGACATGGAATACACCACCAAATAGAACAGATAGAATACATCAGGCTAAGAAATAAATATTCGATTTCAGTTGGAAAATGTTTTGCATGCTCCTAGTAATTTTAAGTGCATGAATATACTCATACTTGTGAATGTACTTGTACATATCTATATGATTAAAATACTACCAAGACACCAAGGCAGTACATGAACATGCAAAACAATTTTAAATCCACGCATTTGGAGCTAATCTGTTCTGATTGTATCAAAATATTAAAGTACAACTTATAGTGGAATCTGCCCAGCTGGAAACTCAAGGTACAGAACAAGTCTTGGTTCCAAATCAGAATTTTTTTTTTAAAATTCTCATTAATTTATTATTCTGTTCTTCCCATACAATTCATTTTCAGTCCCATCACAATGGATTCCATCTTTTGAGATTGCTTCATAACTTTAGCATTGGGCATGGACTTACCTTTTTTTCCCCTCCCTTAAAAGATGAATGACGTCCAATAAGGATGAAAGTGAAGGCACTTGGGTTTGGTTTGGTTTGATTTGATTTGACAGGTTCAGCTCACAAGATACAAGCGGAAGCAATCATCCATTGACATACAAAATCTTTCGTTTAACAAATTAAAATAAAAATAAAAAAGATAAAACAGAACTAGCTTAGTTGGTCATAGTGATAATTTCTTGTAAGCTATAAACAAATGAGAATAAAATATCAACAACGCTGCCATTGAAGCATATTATTTTAGCCTTTGCTCGGACATTACCTGCAGACCAGGGGACATCCCACCCCATGTGATAACAGTTGACTATATATTTTAAACTTGTGTACAATGAATGTGATAAAGATTGTGGATAGGTTTATAAACAAATCAACGCAACAACGTGGGGGTTTCTTGTCAATTTTTTAATATAATTATGCATTGCTAACCAATTGCTTTCGCCTTAAAATATGCAGAAAAGATAGCAGATACGTCAAGGCTAATGGTCGGTGGCTTCGAATTTATTTTGCCAAAGCATTATGCATATGCTTATTTCTTGAAGAAGACTTTTGCACGGTAAACAGATAGCATGTAAACACAATTGACCCAGATGGGGACTTTGCTATTGGAATCATTTATGAGAAAATTCTGATGCACATTATAGCAGTTAGTGTTGATAAGAACATTTGTTGTGAAAACATTATTTGAGAGATTGACAATTTAACAGCAAATTAACAAACTGAAGTGAACAAGAAATTGATCAAGGGCAATGTTAATGAAGAGAAGGGAGGGGTTTATTCACATTTTTGTCATTGCTAATACATTAGATACAATACAAGCTGAAGCTCGAAAGCTGGCTTAACCTTAACCCTCTAGTAGCTTAAATGCTTTAAATACTAAAATTGACAGAAGTACAACAAAGAAAAAAAAACATCTCTACAGAGCCAAAAATCCACACAGATTTCTTGCTTTAATTTGTCTGCAGATCATAATTCTACCGCATCTCATATATAGGAATTGACCCACCGGCTGCCAACAGTTGTTGCTGAAGCTGCAGTCAAACAAGAAAAGAAATAGGACTTGAATGAAAGTTTTGTTTTAACAACATAAGTTCTCAAGAACTTGCCAGCCTTTTGAAGCATACCTTGAAAAGAGTTTGAAGCTTATTTTTCACAAGGTAATACTCTTGGTTCAAATGTTGCAGATATTGCCGGCACCTAAACCAGATTATTTTTATATTTGCCATAAAAAAATGGAGCTTCCAACAGTTATAGCACTAAATAAAGGTAAGATTTTATATGCGGTTTTAAAGAAACTCACCCTTCAATGTTCTTTTCTTCGCAGAAGCTGCGAAAGGCCATGCATACATTGTTAACTCTCTGTGCACCAACGCTGTTATTAAAGCACATAATTTTCATCAAACACAGATGGAAGTAAATATGATGAAAGCTTCAACATAACGACAAATATGTGGTCAAAATGCTTCTTTGATGTGGGGTTCCTCATACTAATCAACCTCAAAGCACAAAATTAAGAAATAAAATGGGACATTAAATTAAAACATTAGTGATGTAACAGTTGTTCCTCAATGATTAAGCACTATGAGAACAAAGGTTCAGAACAACTGCAAGTTGTTTATTCAGAACAACTGCAAGTTAATTAATGTAAACAGATACACAATTCTTGTAATAAATCAAGTAGCGGCAATGTAGTGATGCAGAGTTGGATTTAAAAGACAGAATTATCTTTGTTTCAATGAGGTTACTAAAGTGGAGAAAAATAAACCTGGAGCTGCTACCCTTCAATTGATGAACATGGCCACCCACCTTTGTGAAATCTACATTCTGCTGGTCTCTATGTGACATCCCAAAAAAAAAAAAAAAAAAAAAGAATCCTAATACATTCAGAATTTTCAAAACTAAATGTAGAAGAATTGGGAGAAGAGAGAGCTAAGATTCTCACAAAGCAATGGTGATCTCATTGAGAAGCCTTTCAGAATCTTGAAAGTAAAGAGTCGCCACTTCAACAACAAAATCTGGGTTGCTCTCATCTTGCAGTTGCTGCAGGTGGCTAAATTGATTATCAAGAATACCCTACACACAAAATATAAAAACAAACACATCAGTAAAAACAAGGCCAAAAAAAAAAAAAAAAAAAAAATACACGCACATAAGAAGTAAAATATGCAAAACCTCATGAAAGAGTGAGTTTGAGTAGTCAACCAACTGCCTATGCAACTGAGTCACAGCATCCATTGTAGGTTTTTTCCCTTTTTACTTAAGTTATCAACTTACTGGCAGATCTTATAGAACTAAGGATAAATCATCTTTTCTGCTAGTAGAAGAGAGAGTAAAACAAAGAGGGTGAGATGTTTTATAGTGTGAGGCGCCAAAGATTCTCTGTGTCCTTGGAAGAGACTCAATGTACTAATACTCCGTATGTGAATACTCTCCTTGTTGTTTTCCCTCCTCTCACCTCTGGATTGTGCTTCTGTTTTCTTCTTTCTAAGACATTATTTCTAGTATACAATACACCCTCTGTTAATTAAGTATAGTACTCCCATTCTTGATTGAAATCTTACATTCTCAATTAAATTCCCATACATACATACATACACACACACACACATATATATATTAGAAATGTTTCAATCCAGGGTTCTAGATTTTGTGCTTAATGGTATAATGTCTGTGAAAGTTATTAAGCGGTGTGGTTTAATAGTATATTGGCATAATGCTATTAAACCGCATACCTTAATAGTTTTTTTAAACTTTAATAAAGTCCAAGATCCTGGACCAGATCGAGACTATATATATATATATATATATATATATATATATATATATATATATATATATATATATATATATATATATTATTACTTGCTAAAGAGTTTATCCCACATCAACTATGAGAGTAGTTGACTCAGACCCATGAACTTCTATCATATAAATCTAAATTTTTGTGTATCATAAGTAATAAATGATAGGTTAGGGGTTGAATGAAAAATTTAGAGAATTGTATCATAAATGATATATGATAACTCAGGAATCAAATGAAAAATTTAGAAAGTATAATCGAAGATTTGAGATTTTCAATGGATAATGTTTAACTTTACCATTGACCACGATTGTATTGTAGTCATTCTCTGATTAACAATCATTGTACGAGTTGAAGCTATAAAAAAAATATATAAAAATGTATATACATGTAGATTATTTTACCATCATAAGATCCAAAACTTGATTTGCCTGAACCATTCACCTTTCAATCGATTTCTCAGTAAATTATTGCTTTCTCTCTCCCCCTCTCTCAATTATTTTACTTAATTAATTTTATCACTTGTTAATTGTACTTTTGTTTTTCCTCTCCAAGGTGCTAGCTTGTCTTAGGGAACAAACCAAATATTTTCAAAGTTTTGGCCCTGAATCCAACACTCCACTGAGTTAATTCTTTGCTACTATAAATCTTGCTGCAGCTACTGAGCATTAAAATGCTTTAACTGTAATAACCAGCGCATTGGTGAAATTGAAAAATGATTTTGACGCATCATTTGATACTGATCTGTCAATCTAACAAACCTATGCCACTTAACAAACAAACTTCAAAGTCCTTTTAGGGTAATGCAGCATTACCCTATTGTGCTTTTAAAATTCACTATTACATAATAAGGTGATATAGAATGTACAATCTTATTAAATACAATTTTTTCCTTTTACATAAACAACAGTTACTAAAGTCTCACTCCGAAATTTTTTATTTCTGTATACCGAAAATTCTAGTGTTTAATACAAACAATTAATTAATTAACAAGAGAAAAATGTAGATAGACCCACATTTTCAATCCTATCTTAGAATATGAAAAGAAATGAAAATGACATGAAATCATGTTACATCCATATAAAGATCTTAAAAATCTGTTTCATCTATGAAACCAAGTTGATAATGAAATATTTTATATAAACAAAAAAAATCAACAACAACATTGGACTTGTTTGTAGTTGTTCAAAGTTGATGATGCATGCCTATTATTTCTCATCATACCTACTCCCTTCTTTCTTTCCAATTATTTTACCTTTGCCCCCCATGCATGTCGCATTCACATATTTTATTTTATTGCTTTTAACTACAAATTAACTCTCAAACGATTCAAGAATCTTATCAGGATCACTGCTGCTCTCACTGTATATGTTTGTTGCTAGTGGACTTTTGTTTTGTTGTTTTGCATGTGGTTGTAAATGTGTCTTTGGTTAAATTCATTTTCTTCATCTTTTTAGAAACCCACAAAGGACAATAAGCCATTAGACATATCTTCCTGTTCTGCCAGAATATAAATGACCTTAATGCTCATTTTTCTTTTTCTTTTTTTCAATTTAATTTTTTGATCTTTATCTAGTGTTTGATGTTGAAATGTTTCGTCCTTCTTGTTGGTTTCAGAATTTTGGTCCCAGTATTCGGGTGATATGATTTTATTGTTAGAGGCACGTGTCGCAATTTGGGGGCTTCTTGGTGGGGGGCACACTGTTCGTTTTAGTTGCACTTACATTCAGAGTTAAAGAGGAAAATGAGATGTATAAAAGATTATTACAAAAACATGAACATACCTAGTTTCTACTTTCTAGATTTCTGATCTGGTGTTTTTTTTTTTATCTTTTTAATTTGTTTCCGTAAACATTTTTCTTGCTCTATAATACTAACTTGATTTCAGGGTTTAATACTTGCACAAAATAAGGAACAATGTTTATTTAATACTTGATACAATAAAATTACATGAGATGACCCATTATTTATGAAATTATGATGAAGAATGTGAAATATAATTTTGAGTTGTTACATTTGCAATTTTGTAATAATAACATGAATATGTGTAGTCAATGAAAGTGGGAAAGCTTGCACAAAAGAGCTTAATTAAGACATTGAAATGCTTTTGGGCTCAACTGGGATTTAGTTATGACAACGAAGCTGTCTCTTTCGGAGCAAAACTTTCGATAATCATATATCATTAACGGTGAATTATCATATCTTTGTTTAGTCCAATTTAGTTTATCTCTATCTTAAGAATCTTTGTATTTTAAAATTCTAAATCTTGTCATTTTCAGAAAGATACAAGGTCCCAAGTTCTAAGGTGAAATTATTAGATAGGCCCCCCCGGCACCCGCGTGATTTACAAGTCTTTTCAATCTCAATTTGTCTTGTCGTCTTGTCTCAAACGCCAACACAAAGGCTAAAGCTCCACAAAGGAATTTTTAACAAACACTCTTTATCTTTCTATAAATAAAAAGACATCCAAAGATTGCAAGCCTATGTTTAACCCATCACAAAATATTCTATTGCAGTTAACGAAACACTTAAAAAGTGTAAACATAAAATAGTAGCAAGGTACGTAGATGGAAACCAAACAGTATAGAAAATCATTTTAACCATTTGATAATACTTCTCACACATCCTAAACAAATCCAAATAAACTCATCTGACATTGAACTTGAGCAATGAGCACTTCCGTAAGATTAGATTGCTGAGGGAAGTTTATTTGGAAAATCTCAAAACCGACAAAATCTATCACTGTTTTACCCAAAACCTCGAGAAAAATCCTCTAGTAAAAAGTGAAACCCTGAACAACCCTATTGCCGACGAGGCAAAACACCAAGGGATGGCTTCACTTCTGACACCACCACCTTCACATCGCTAGTTTTTTATGACTACCAATACAGCCTAATAAGAATTAGGGGACCACTAGAAATGTTTCTCCCCCTCAAAATTTGATATCAAGGGCATCCAACTGGGGCCCATTTTCAACAGAAGAATTCAATCCATTATTGTAGCTGCCATGCATGAAAGGCCACAAGAATACAAACTTATAGGATGTCTGGGTATCCAAAGTTAATGAATGAACAGCGAACCATTAGCCAAACTACCATGAATGTACCTATCAGAGTACCCACAAGAATTGTTTAAGATGGACAAATATATAAAGTCTGAATAAATGATCTGGACCCATCAATAATACAAGCCTCACCCCTTGCGAAAACAAACAATCTTAAAAGGAAAGCATGAGAAATCATAACATGCTGGCTAACCATAGTGGGGCTAATTCATATCAAGTGGATTAACTTTTGATCACTTAACTCATTTCTTTTCCTTAACAATAAAACTTTTCTAGTCTCCACCATCAATCATTATAAGAAAAGGAAAAGAAAAGTTACAATCATTCTATTTGAATGTATAATCTATTTTCATGCATTCCGATAGCGAAGTCATACAGAACTATAGATTGGTAGCAAGACAATCTACAGAAAATTTTCTATGATTTAATATGCAACAAAATTTTCGGGTAAAATACCATACCTTATGAGTGAATTTACCACTTTACTACAAGGAAGATGCTCTGTGATCCACCAAGCACATCCGTAAAAGCAGAACTTCTCCTGATTAGTGCAATGTAAGAGATTAAGACTATCGGACTAAAGTCTAAGATCGTGTTCACCTGCCTCACCAAGGAGTGAAAATAGCGGAATTCTTTCAAAAGAAAAGTGGACATTATCGCCGTCCCAAAACCTGATCTGTCAAAAGGACGCAATTTGAACAGTAATAAATCACTTTTTTATTCCTTTTTTGATTTTTGAAGAATTATTAATGTTACACAGAATATAACATCCTTTCCACACATTTCACTGTATCAAGAATATGAATTTACATGCTGTACAAGAGAATTAGAAGAGTAGAAACCAAGCATCTGCTGGCAGCACGAAGATGAGTCAAAATTATATAACTTGTCATATAAATCAGTCAGTAGCAGATCTGGTCTATTAGTATCTGACACTCCATAAGGCCGACCTTTGACCAACCTTTCAATTTAACCGTTCATTGAGGATACATGAATTTCAAACACACCAGGGAGGAAATGCTTCAACCTGCAACCAAAGAATTGTGAGCTTCATTATGGTCAGATAAAGAGTCTAACAAATGACAGTGTGAGCTAAAGCTAAACATCATTATTTTTAAAAATTACATCTTACGTAAAGCATATCACAAACGACAAGAAAGTTAATTATTTAAACATTACATTATAGAAGTTAGGAAGAAGTGAGCTACCGTAAGTTGTTAAACTCCTGCTAGGACAAATTGAAGAAAAGAAATTACAGGCAAAGAGAATATATCTCACAAAACAAACAATAATGTTTAGACAATTCTATCCTTAACGAAAGTTACTGTACTTTAATGTTTATGACATAAAGTAGGAAATACTTGCATCAATACTCCTGTCAAATTCAAAGAATCATAACCCTCAACAGCAAGAATAGTGTAAAATGATTTACTAAATTCTACGTTCGGATTCCTACCTTCTTCGGAGAAGGCAAAGACACCTCCTAGCATGCCATCACTGTCACTATCTTCCTCAGATTTATCATTTTCACCGTCTTCCTCAGATTTATCTTTATCACAAGGAGTGCTGCTGTTATCAACATCAGTAACAACTCCTGTTGACTCGTGACAATCATTCAAGGCCGATGCTTTACAGGACTCCTCTTGAAAAAAATGTTCAAAATCCAGTGAGCCATTCACCAGGCCCTCATCTAATTTATTCATACTTAACTCAGGACAGTTAGTAGTAATGCTTAAGACTTCACCGGTCCCACCATTTGTTGATGACTGAACTTCTTCTCCAGCTCTTCCAGCAACAAGTGAGCCGTTTGTTAAAGATGACACAGCATTTGAGAAAAAAATATCATCTGTAGGAGAAAAGTCGACTGCAGATTGTTTGAACGAAATGGAACCATTATCTTTGTTAAGAGAAAAGTTGACTGCAGATTGTTTGAACGAAATGGAACCATTATCTTTGTTAAGAGGGCTTTGTTTCAGCATAGCCGATGACAAAACAGAACTGCCTCTTTTTGTTTCGATATTTTCATTCCCATATTGAAATATAGCTGGATAAGTAATCTTTGATGATCCTGATAGAAATGTCACGAAATCAAATAAGTCGAATCATTTTACAAGTCATAATCTTCTTTTAAAAAAGTCAAAACGAAAATCATACCATCATCTGAGCTTTCAACTGAGTCTGGTGACAACAACTTAGACTGTAGGATTATAGCTTCTTCGGGAAACTTCTCTTTAGCATCATAAGAATTAGAAGATGAAAGTGAAGATTTTCCTACGACAATGCCCCTGCATAAAACAATCGATTGTGTTGATTTCTGGCAAGAAAATGAAATAAAGGTCCACATTTGTGATCACAACACATTTAGTGGTGGTTATTCAGCTAATATGCCAACCCTATACTTGGCAAATGATACGAACCAGCCTCATCCTCAACCAGAATATGCACGATTATATTATCAGTTATGACATAATTCTACTTGAGAAAAACAATCCAATGTACTATACTAGTTTGACATAATAACATCAAGAGGAAAGATGAGTGAAAAGGCATACCATCAAAGGAAGCAGAAAGACTTAACCATGAAAAAAGAGACTAGTAGGTGGTTGGGCGGATAAGAGAATCTCATTATGTGAAGAATGGCACTTAGAGTAGGATAATGGACAAGAATTCTTTCTACTATCAAATATGTGATTGACACACCCTTGTATAAAAGTAACTGTAAAGTAATCACGACTAGAAAGCAAAAGAGCATGTAATACCTGTCACCCCAATCAGCTTGAATACTGTGGGAATGGTCAAAAAGGGGCAACAAATCCTTCCGCCTAATTTCAACGCAATGAGCAGGAATGTTTTCCAATTCAGTCTCTCCGCCGTCATGTTCTTCGGCAGAACTATACTCATCAGTATGCAAAGGACTCATTGTACAGAAATGTATCTGAAAAATATATAATACATGAGCAAAGTTGATAGCAATGCAAACAGAAGCATCCCCAATTCCATATCACAAATACCTTATAATTTTGCCAGACCGGTATCCTTCCAGAGCTCATATGCACCTCTGCATTGGAGATATACAAGTGAGATCGGTCATGGAGTTTTAAGACTGCCCTATTCCCAATATCATTATCCTCACAATCAGAAGCATCCATCATCATCTCTGGAGCTTCTTGTTTGCCAAGAATGATTCCAGAAATACACTCCTCTCTTTCAGGCCAATCTGTTCTTCGACACACATCCCATGCTTGAACTGCTTCCACTTTTACTCCTAACTCCTCATCTTGCATCTGCAGGGGAGACCCTTGCCCAATTCTCATAGAAGTTTCATTTGTCTCCCCCCCTATGGATGATAGTAACTTATATTGAACAACATGACCAGAAGGAGTGTAAACCAATAGGCGCTCCAAGTCATTGACCTTGGAGTGAAGGGGTTGCAAGTCCTGAGGCAATGAGCTGTGAAAAACAGCAGCTAGGGCACCGGATGGAATTGAGGTCTTTCCTGCTGTAGAAGACGCAGTGTTGCTAACAGTATTAAGCCAGCCAGAATTATTATTTTTTATTCTGCTAACCACTGAGAGTGTTACAGGTGGTGGCGGTGACAGAGAAAAAGATGGTTGGTTTATCATGAAAGATGGACTGGACCACCAGGGTACAGATAGAACTGGTGAGAGAGTAGGCCTATCTACATGAGAATTTTGAATTTGTAGAACAGTCTCACCACCAAAAGGGGCAAGCACGAAAATATGGCAAGTTCCCCTGGATGAAACAATGGCAATCCACTGACTATAATGACTAAAACGAATGTCTTGTATCACCTGCATGATGAGCACAAGGGAAAAGAAATCTATTAACATTCTAAAAAGGGTAAATTTTTTTTTACCCCCACTAGAATCACAATCCTCAATTTACCCCCCAAAAGTGTGAAAACGTCAATTTACCCCCATTATCATTGCAAAGATGGGGGCAATTGGGGGGCACGCATTGATGAATTTTTTTTACTTCTTAACAGTAAATGGGGTAAATTGATATTTTCAAAACATTGGGAGGTAAATTGAAGATTGTCACTCTAGGGTGGGGGGGGTAAATCGAAGTTTACCCTTCCAAAAATAACAATGTTGAAAGAAAAAGTGAGAATGAACATACAGCTGATGTCATGCCACGATGGAGCTTGTAAAGGTGTACATGAGAAGAAGTCCAATCATAAGTTTGAGAGACTGAACCTGAACGACCTTTTGAGCTGGATGGCATGATTCGAAAAATGTTTATATTGTTTCCATGTATAGAAGCAGTAACCAATAATGTCCCGCTTGGGTCAAAGCACAATGCAGAAATTGGACTAGTATGAGCCCTAAACTGTGATATCACAGCTCTGGAAACAATATCTTTCACAACAACCTGCAAGAGGATAAATAAATCAGAAAAAAATAAAAAAAAAATAACTTGGCTCTTGGTTTGATGTTGATTGCTTAACAAGTTTAAAAAAAAAAAGGCATCCCTCTACAACTTTATATCTAAGAACTACTGATCAATACAAAGCCCCTCAGGAGATTCTACTTCATGACAGAGGAACTCAAAAGCATGATCTTTCAAACCACAAATGAACTTTATTTGTCTTCTGAATTTAATGCAGATATCACGTGGCTTTTAGTGACAATAAAAATGCCAGTCATCAGGTTTTCAAAGACTAACCATTCCAGCAATATCGGTATCCGAAGAATGTGATGCATTGCGTCCAACCTTCCAGCTTGCATTTGAAGATACAGGAGAACTAGAACCATCAGGGATAAAATCTTGATAGTATCTAGATAAGGTCTTGTAACCCATGTCACCCAGATTGATTAGTCCAGCAGCTAACTGCTTACTAGATTCCACAGCATATCGAGCCATCAGATTACCATTGCTGGGTGAGGTTGACGGACTCACACTAGGAGGAGTAAGGCTTTGAGGACTTAGGCGGCCTGTATTTGGCAGTAATGGACTGTTAGAAGCATAAGCTAACCATCTGGGGCCCACTGCCATTGGACCATATCCAATATTAACCCCCGGCATTCCTTGGCCTCCAAAATGAGGGACTGGATATGTAAGGACACTGAATTTACTTTCAAGGGTGAGGGCATCGAAGCAGTATATCTGCACCAAAAAAGAAAAAATTAGAACACATTAGCTGGATTAAAGAATTAAGCTTCTCTGACAACTTTGTCAACTGCAATTGCAAAACGTTTATGTTTAGACAACAAAACATCCCCCTTCAAGAAATTTCTTGATAAACTGACAACCATCAAATCTAAGCAATCAGGGTTATCCAAAAACAGGTGACCATTCTACACTCACATCTATTAAAAGATAACAACATAACAAATCTGCCTCTGTTTGGGATAATGTAAGAAATTTAGTCCACGCACAAGTAAAATTGGAACTAATTTACAAAAAAAACTAACAACAGCTAATGCTTACTTGAGCTGCAAGACCCACAGCCACAATCCGGGGACTGCATCTAACCATATAGACGGTTGACCGGAATCTGAGAACATGAACATAGTTGTGAGACCTTAGCGAGTAAAACCGAACAGCTGTTGGAGACAGGGCTACATTTCCTGCTTGAGGCTCATCATAGCCATCTCTTACTGGCCCATCTCTCCCCACATGCACATGCACTCCACCTGAGCTCTTCGCTTCGTCACATGCAACAACCAGGAGTAAAGGATGAGAATTTCTAAATCCTTCCTGACCATCAGACTTGGCAGGGAGGGGCTGCATCTGTAAAAAGGTAACTGGATCATCATGCCTCGAAACAAGTTCACTGACATTGGTAGCGTCTTCAACATCAAGGACTTGAAATCCATTGGAGTATCCAAGTAAGAGAACATGTTTGAACGAAGACGGACTAAGCTCTAGTTTGTCAAAGGAAGACCATAATACCTGTTTGAACAAAACAATTCAAATCATGCTAGTATATATAATGCATCACCCAAGACACAATAAAAATGTAAACAACAATCATGTCATCCATCAAGGCGCCTTGATTGACCACTTTCAATCATACATAGAAATTAAAACTATCCCCTTAATTTCTGTAATTGTTTTAGATTGAGGTGCAATGGCTTACCAGCTGCATTCAACTGGTGTAACAAAACCACTATCTAAGTAGTGCATTTACCAAAATTTAAGCAGAAGCACAACAATTACAAACATGTGGTAAATTGTATAAATATATAAACCTATCATAATGAAAATGTTTGTCATATCAAAATTAATGCAATGCGCGCACAATAACATCCAACTAATTAGACTTACTAATTAATCATGACTTCATTCATTGCTAACTAAATTCACTAGCTTTCACCTCACTTTCGCAAGCTACCAAACACAAGATACATAACTCAGATTATTTAATCATCAAAACAGATTAAAAATATAACAATAAAAATTTTACCAACAACTAACAATATCTTTCTATTGGACAGCTAAAATTAAAAAAAAATTGAAGAAAATTAGGATTCATTGAACCTGGTCCTTTAGCTCATGAGAATCGCCGGATATAGACGCGGCTACGGAGGCGCCAGCTGACCGGACACCAGAAGAGGCGGTTTTAATACAAGAAGAGATGAATTTCAACGAATTTGGAATCAATTTCAAACCATTGGTGTGCTTGATATTGTTATTGTTACTCTGATTATTATTGTTATGATTGCTCTTCATAGTCTACAAATAATTGACCGACAATACGACCGGCCACCGCGGCGTCACCGGCGAGTCAAAGAGGCGATCGCCAAATAGCATAAAAAAGGGACGCGAGAAACTCAATCTCAAAGTCCCGGGCAGAAATTCAAAGTTCCGGCGATAATTTCGCCTCTTGATTGTTGCTTTTTTAAGGAAAAAAAAATTAAATAATTAAAAATTGAGAAGGGGAAAAAATGACCTTTTAATGGAGACGGTTTTGGTTTCTTTTCGGCTTTTTTGTTTATCGCGTGTGTCGTTGCTTTAGGGGTTTAATTGAACTGTAAGCAAGTTTCGGAAAATGTCACAGGATTCCCTTGAAGACTTTTTAAATTTCATTTGAGTGCATTGCTGTTGGTTTCATTTAAAATAAAATATTTTTTTTTATTTATATGAAGTTAATGAGTTCATAATAATCTTGGATAAACTCTTGAACACAAAGACAGGTAGTTAATAAGATAAAGGATAAGAATGAATTTATTATTTATGGAATGATTCACAAATTTTTATATTGATAATTAGATATTCGAAAAAAAAAATTTATTTCATTATGATGTCATCATTATAACAAATTTTACATGAAAATAAGATGTGTTACATTTATGATATAAGAATTACAATAAGAATGATACTTTGAATACTTCCCATTAATTTATCTAATAACTTAGTTTTATTTATTAGTGATACGTAACACAAAAATATTAGACATCCAAAGTGATAATGTAATGATAATCCTTATTTATTAGATAATAAATTTATTAAATGCATGTACTTGAGATTATAAAAATTAATAGCAGAAGGTGGTATATTTTTATTAAAAAATAAATATAAGTAAAAGTTTAAAATCAAACAATCAATCAAGATATTAATGCGATAATAATTTGAAGGAAAAGATAAATGTCAGCTTCTGTAACAACTAACAAGTGTAAACTGGGAGCAATTGGTCTTTTCCGAAAATTTTACCTCACAATGTAACGGGTAAATCACGCATTATAAGAACTATATGGGGCATAGTCATAATAAAGAAATAACGAGGGAGTAATGTGAAAAACCGTGAAACGTATGAAATGAAAAACACGAGAATGAAGGGAGACATTGGTTACGTTACGACAGAGAACGAGAATATCTTAAAACAAGATGCCGAAGCCAATCGCTCCGACTTCGATAGCTTATTATTAATTTTCTCCCCCAAAATAATAATTTTTATTATTTTATTATTTTGATTTTTACGAATTTTGATTTTCATTTTGTTCACAGAACTTGCCTTTTACGTGTCTTCTTCAGTTTCTCAAGCAACCTCCATTCCACTTATTTATTTTTTTGTTATTTTATTTTTACTTTTTACTTTATTCGACAATTTTAATTATTTTCTTTGACTATCAGATCAAGTAAACCTACTCAAACCATGCTTTATATTTGATTTATAATATACTTTTTCATTATCAAAGTCGCTTTCAATGTTCTTTTCTTTCGTTTAGTTTGTCGTCGAGGACTCAAATGGTTTGATTGAAAATCCATAAGAATTTTTTAAAACATATTTAATCATTTTCTGAAAAAAGAAAAAAATTTAGAACAAATTTGAATAAATGAACGAGCGAAGATGGAACCTCATCATAAAAAGCAAAGGTTTCGGGTTTCTCAGATTGGGCCCAGGCCCAGCCCATGTCTTCAATAGATCTTTTGTGGCTGCTACAAACTACCTGTTACTTTGGGCTTGTTTGGGAAGTGGATTTTTTTTTAAATAATTAATATCGTATTAAGAAGTATAGATTATTCTTATTTTAATAAACACATTTAAAAACATTTTTTAAGATTACATTATAAAAAGAATGAATAAAATTCTACAGCCTCATCTGCAAATTGACTTGAAGGAATTTTTAAAATTTGTAAGCATAATTTCTATTAATTTCAACAAAACTTTGCAACTACTACACACACATTGGTTGAAAGAACCCCTTTTTAACTTTTTGGGCACATCAAAGTGATAAGGCGACAAATATGACTAACCACACAAGGCTTTTATAATACTTATGCAGAAATGTTGTAGCTGCACCTAACCATGTGCTAGGCTACTTCCATTATGATAGGGACTAGGAATTATAAAAGTAAGGTAATGTCTGAGATTGAGGTGTTGTGGTTATTGCAAAATAAAATCAACCGTTGTTCAATATTTAAGTGAATGCTTATCTAATATTTTAGCGGTTGTACATTCAAAATTTAGCAGAAATAGGACAGTAATAAATGTATCCGGATAATAAGCTGAAGCAAATCTAATAATATAGATTAAAGCATTCATGCTAAAGTTCTATGAAATTGAAACTTTATCTTGCATACAATATCAAAGTTCCTTGCTGATTAAGCCAAAACCTTTTTTATGTACAGTAATGGAAGATTGGGGGGGTGTTTGGGCATCCTATGGAAAGAAACCCATTTTATACTGCTTTGCCTGAAATTACGATGGAAAGCTGTATATCATGATTTCATTTCCATGTGATTATCAAACACTCCCTTGTATAACTCTATATGGAACTATCCCAACTAACATTCTATGTACTGCAGATTGCTTTCAAGAACCTAAAGCAATCTCCTTGAATCGACTGATATCACTTAGGTACCTTGTTGAGTTGTATTCTTGTGCATCAAAAAGTTCTTCTGAGTAAGTTCTCCGGTGAGTTCGCTTTTGGCTTTCTTTCACACTCTGTGCATTGTCTTCGTCACCTCTAAGCAGTATCATAACCTGAACCAGCAGGAGAACATAAGTCAAACTACACCCAATACTTGTTTCCATTAACCTATTAAAACTTTTAGCCAATGCAGAGGGAGGAACACAAGGTGAACTTCTACGAACTAGGACAATTGACATTCCATGTTCCAGTCATATATCAAACTACCAACCGACAATTGACTCTTGTCATAATAGATCTTCTTAACATGAAAGAAAATGAAGTCACCTTATTTATATCTCTTGTAAGTGAAATACATTTATCAATGGAATATCCTATGCATTTATCTAGTTCTAAAAATGGTATTTGAAACCTACTTAATCTTATGGAGCCACGAATGTAAAAGGAATGCAGTTTCCTATACTTAATCCTCACCTGACTCATTTTAGGACGGAGAATAGGAGAGTGCTCAATGCACAAAGAAGCAGTCAAAACTGCACGGTCCATCTCTTCAGTGTCATAATTATCACCAAGAGAAGGATCTACGAGCTCCTTAATATCATTGCTATCAAGCAAAGGCTTTGCCTATAAGGAAGAATAAATAAAATCAGACAGTTTAGTAGCTCTAATAGATGACAACTTGCATACTGATCAAATTGATCAGAAGCAAAATTACCCATATCACAACACTTTGCTGTAAATGATCAACAGCTCGGCGTCCTGTTATGAGCTCCAAAAGCAGGACCCCAAATGAATAAACATCTGTTTTCTCATCAACTATGCCATGCATGAAGTATTCAGGAGCAAAATAGCTGCAATTCAAGAAACATGGTTATTTACTGAACCATGATTACTCCAATAAAAGCCAAAACAAGAAGCTTTTGGCTCACAAACCCGAATGTGCCCTCAAATTTTGACACGTTGTGGTGAGTCCACTGTCTTGGCAGCCACTTCGCAAGTCCAAAATCACAAATCTGTATCGGCTCAGATATTAATGAGAAAGCCAAAAGAAGTAAGAATGTAGATTTGCATAAATATCTATCTCAGATAATTAATAACGAGAAAGCCAAAAGAAGTAAGAATGCAGATCTACGTAAATATCTATAGTTTTCTGTATGCAATAAGTTTTAATCAAACGCAACTAAAAATGTTATGATTAATGTTTCAAACTTTGGCTGCAAGTGTTATCCTGTTATTAAATATGAAACCATATCACAAGAAGGAAAATTGACATAGAGAGTAAAATTCAAACAGGACAACGATTTAAAAAATGATGCAAAGGAAATATGAAGAAGCAGTTTACTGTCATGGAAATCACTTGTTTGTTTGTGCTCGAAACACATTGTTAGTTCTATAAAGGAGTTTGATAATAAATTTCTTGTCCAATCTCAAGGAAACATATAAGTGAATTAGTATTTATAAATTAATCGCCATTAAGACGCAGATCACTATGCAATGAGCTCCAAACAAAAATAATAATTAAAAAATTTATAAATGTGTCCTGACGTAATGCTTACGGGACAACCTAAAGAAATGAGACTCAATTTGTGCACCCCTTCCATTTCAGGCTTAAACAGGTCTAATGCTTTACAGCATCTTAGAACATAGAAGTTTAGCATACATTGATCTGTTGGACATTTACTAAATAGCAAGCTGTTTTCCATGGTGGCTTTGAACACAATTTAACCTTGTATGCAATATTTTTCACTGCTGAAACTACTCATTCGTATAGCTATTCTCGCAATCACGCATAGTCATGCATGACAGAATCTATACCTATCTTTCTTAAGCGATTCTTGTTTTTCCACCCGGAAACTAATCCGAAAGGTAGCAGCCTGATTAATACTTCATTAGAATGATGCCCTAAATAGGATCAGGGATTGGGAATAAACACTTCACTAAATTATGCTCTTGTTCAGTTAATATGCTATTATTCCTGACTTAGTTCTCCTGATTCCTCATTCCAACTGATGTTGTAAGGACCTTCTGACAATTAATGCAAAGTCATACTCGAAGAGTAATTTGGGTGCGTGCCATTAACTTTCCATGCCACCAAGAGCACCTAGCTCATTTTCTGGCAAATAGAGAAACACTGGGTAGTAATACTTGTTATGTCTAAAGACCATACTAGCAAAGACATTTCTTTAACATTTCCAGTGCATAAGAGTTGGAAGTCCGTATGTCATTTGTGTTGGTTACACTTGTTTTCAGCCAAAACGAGCTTCACAAATATCATTTTCCTGACCACCTCATATTCAACACCATGTCAACATTTGTATGGCTCAATAGTAGTATTTAAACTCTAAAAGTAGTATGTGCAGATATAGACGTAAATAAAAATTTGAAGCTCTGGGTTATATGGAAAGGCCTACACTAAAAAACCTTAACAATGTATCCACTCTGCTTTGCAAATCAAGAAAATTTCTTCACAAAACAAAACTACAAAAAGCACAAATTCCAGCAATGACTAAAGTTTTACTGTTTGAACATTCTTGGCTGTGAACTTGAAAGATACCTGAGGCTCATAATCCTTGGTGAGCAGAATATTATCAGCCTTGATATCTCTATGAATAATTCTCTTTTGACAACCCTCGTGAAGATATGTAAGACCATTTGCTGTCCCCAAAGCAATTTTATATCTTTTGCTCCAATCTGGTTTATCCTTTGAACCTGGAGGGAAAGTAATTATAAGAGCTTCAGAAATGCATGACATAATTCAAAACAAAAAAAAATTGAAAATCAAAAGAAAAGAGGGAAAACCGTAGAACCAACCATGAAGAATAGATGCTAGACTCCCCAGTGGAGACAATTGAAAGACAAGGTGGATTCCATCACTGTCACACCCTACCAACTTAGCAGTATTTGGATGGTCTACATAGGCTATGATACCAATCTCGCATAAAAAGCCACAAGTCTTCTCATCTACAGTTCCTTTGGTAAGTCTCTTTACTGCTACCAGTGTCCCATCTCGTAAACAACCCTTGTAAACTTCAGCATAGCCACCCTTTCCAATTAAATTTTCTGCAAGTTGCAACAATCAATCTACATCATTGTACAACATTGTCCAAGTGGTGAAGTTTGCTATGAGAATTGCACCACATTATGCTACGTAACAAAATAAGCTAACAGTAATGGAAAGTAATTCCTGATCCCAGAGAAAGTACATACCACTGCTAAAATTTTTTGTTGCAGTTTGGAGCTCAGCGAGTGTAAACTCTTTCAATGATGACCTATAATTGTATATATGTGTCAAATCTGGATCCTCTTTAGTGCTCCTACTTTGTTCTCTGGATAGCTTTGGCATGGCAAGAGGAGGGAATGTGCCTAGGTGCTTGGTTGATTTTTTTTTCCATAACTTGAAGAATCTGCTCCAGTTAGTAAGTGCCCGTGATTTTGAAGGAGTTTCTGATTCTGTAGTATTTTCCTTAAAAGGAGCTTCAGATTCTGAGCCTCTAAAGCAAGTATCTAAAACTCCTTTAGGAGATGATGCATCTATGTTCTCATTATTCACATCTGAAAATCTCAGGTCTACAAAAATAGGAAATACAGGAAACAAAACACAATGAAAGTAGAAAATGACCATGTTTGCATACTTACATAAAAAGATGTGATGCATAAAGGATCATAAAACAACAAAAGATGGAAAAAAGTTACCGCAGGCTGAAGCAGAGGATGTAAGCATTTTAGGTTGTTTCTTATGTGCTATGGGAACAATCTCATTTTGCGATTTTTTCTGAGGTACGTTGCTAGAATCATTAGCATTGTTCCTGCATTAAGTTATGGCAACCGTTGTAAAAGATTGTCAAACCAGCCAAATGAAAGAAAGAATTAACATGTCAATTTAATATGTGTTTGAGACAGAGAATGTTTAGCATTGTCACATTGGTAGAATAAACAACACGAGGGAGAATTCATAAAAGACTAAATTTTACACAAGAAATGTGGAACCTTTAAGTGAAAGGAATAAACGACAATAAAGGAAATCCGGATTAAGACTACTTTATTCAATGGTTATGGCTAAATTTAAATGGCCCCATAGAGAAGGAAAACCATAACCATCCATCCTAGTCCAAAAGGGACAAAAAGGATTAACATTCCTATAAGTTTTAACTATAAAGGGGAAGAAGACTCACTTATGAGAAAACAATTAGGATCAAATAACTCATGCTCATAGATGGAAAAAAACAAACACTCAATTTATCAGATATGTATACAAATTTTCGGGACCTCATCAGCTAAAACTCAGATAAAGCAAGATTGCATAAAAGGTAAGGCATTACATGATAAACAATAATAACAGTTAAAACATTTAAATAGTCCCTTGTTCAAAGTCATCTAAACAATTTCCATATCCATCAGCCAAATCTCAAAGCATATCAAAAGAGAAACAGGCACAAGCTGACAATCTCAAACAATAACAAAAACAGAAAATCTATCCATCTCTTTTCTTGTCAAATCAGTCCACAAAATCTAATAGTCCTCTAAGCTAACACTCCATAAGCACCAGAAAACTGAGGACATACCCAGATAAAGAAAACTTTTAAGGAAAAAAAAGGTTTCTTTGATTGTTTTAATTTACTCTAATCCCATTTCCATCTTAACTGCAATATCCGAGAGCTTATGATTCAAAATTACCATTTTTAAAAAAAAGAAAATTACAGACATTAACAAAAGAGCCACATATTCCAATTCAATTGTACTGGCACGAGCAGACAAAATCCAAAATACCCATCTACTCAAACTCAATAAACAATGCATAAAAAGAAAAATGGATATAAACATACCCAGATGAGAAAACATGAAGAAGAACATACGCATACCATGGTTTAGCCGCTTTGCCAAAATTACCATTTCCCATGAACACAAGCACTCACAACAAACAAGAACCCAAAAACCAGAAGAAGGAAAAAAACGACAAGAAGCAATGTGAAGAGACTTAAAAAAACAAAAAGGAACAAAATAAAATCTTTTAAAAGAGAGTGGGGTTACCATACCAACTTTAACTTACCATACATACATGCATTAAAGAGGCTGCAATTTCTTGCATATTTGGAGCCCAGTTTATCTGGAGAGCCAGTCAGATAAGGGAATCAATAAACAAAAAGTTAGAGCCAAATATGGTTAAAAAGTTTTTTCATTTATTGTTCTTTCTTTGCTTTCTTTTCTCGTTTCATAAGAACTAAAATATTTTGAAAAATGAAGTTCTATTTGTTTTTGTGCTCGTTTTTGTAATGTACGGACCCCCGTGTTTGTTTTTTCCTCCTCTTGTTAGAATACCTCGAGTCCCGCAAGAATCGCTGGTTTGGTCTACTTTGTTGCTGACAAGTGTTGAATGCTATTCAGCGACCTCTGCTCTCAACCTTAATAAACACCTGTGTTTTCAGTGAGAGGGAATGATGTTAAATTATATTAAATTCAAAACTAGAAAAACTTTTGGGGCTTTCCGGTATTTTGCTAAAGTTTGAGGACTGCATTATAATTTATTTATTTATTTTTTTCTCCCGAAAAAATATTTGATATATAAATGAATATAATTAATGAGTTATACTAATTATGAATTCCATTGATTGGAGTAGTGACTAAACAGTAACTGAATCAATAATAGGTGCTTTGCGATAATTATAACAAAAAGTTGAGAAAATATTTCCTTTTGATTGTAGCTATAAAAATAGAAATTCAATTTTATTTTATTTTTTTTAAATTTTTGGTTAACTGCCACCTTTCAATGTAATTATTTTAGGATAAAAATTGTAATAATGACTTACATAATGTGACATTTTAATAAAATGAACAATTTCTCTCTATTTTGTGCTCTTTTTTACTTAAACATAATATTAAACAGTCCCTTGAGCTCTAAGGTTCTTTTTTTTTTTAAAAAAAAAGTTATTTCAATTTAGATTCATGTCCTTGCAATATTCTTTTATTTTTTTTAAAAATAATTTTTAATATTGTCATGTTTTAAGACTTTTTTTACTTTTTATTGACCTTGATTCTGCCTTGCCTAGTATATAGAATTATAGATATATGATGAGCTCTAATAAATTCTCTTAATTAATTGATTCAGTATTGATATTTAGATGTAGCTACTATCTAAATCTTCCAATAAACAATGCCCTCTCTTTCTCTCACTTTCAACGAAAATGTGTCAAGCTTAATTGAAAATTTAATCTATTTTGGCAATAACATAAAAATACACTGAGAAAGATTTGGTTATGTGGGGTTTATTGGGACTCTAACTACATAGATTTATAGTACATATTAATACTAATTCAAAATTTTTTTGATATTAACAATATTAAAGAAAAATTTAAACATAATATATTAAAAATCTAAACTGGGGTTTCGAACTGAGTATGTGGGTTTCATACCGTTCATTACTCCTAATTGTCCTCTCTTCCTACATTAAAAAAATAAATTCTTAAATGGGACTAAAATAAAATAATTTTTTTTTTGGTTTTTATGGCCATAGCTCAGCTTATAAGTCTTTTGGTGTCTTCATCTGCCACCATGTGTTAATTTTTTCCTTTTTTTTAAGTTGTTAAACATGGCTATTGGTGCATAAATCAAAATTTTTTGAAACTTGTGTTGTGTTTGTCTCTCTTTTTTTTTCTTCCGCCCATTTTACAACTTATTAAATTATTTTATTTATATACTTTTCGGTTTATAATCCACCATTTGAAGGCATGTGCTTGAACAGGAACCAGTTCTAGCCATGTTTAATTGGTTATTTATTGCAGAGAAAGTTGTGTGTGTCTATCAGATTGCAGGCCCCAATTTGAAGTTGAATTTTAATTGTGAATATTAATTGGAGTGACATGAAACTGCAACTTGGTTAGGTATGCCATAATCTTGTTGAATCAAAATCAGATATGGTCCTAGTTGCTTAATTTTTTTGGTTGCTGATAAAAAATGCTTATTAATGATAAGACAAGAGAGAAATTTCAGGATGAAATTCAAGATGCTCAAATTAAGAAATTCATTATCATCATCAACATGAAGTACATTGCTTATAACACCATCATAGAATGTCTATGATCGATTTACAAAACATTAATTCAGAATATAGAAACTAAAGTCCACATAATAAATTTAAGCTCGAATACAAAAGAACTCTTCATCTTAATTTATACAATGATGGCTCATCTGTTAAAATCGATTTTGTAGGAGATCTAATAAAATCTTCAAGATCTAAACCTTAGAAATTTTAAATTTATAAAAGAATTCATATAGTACACAAAAAATCACTCTACAGATCTATATCTAGATAGATAAAAATTAACCACCATAAATCAAAATATATGATATCTTTTTTTCATATAAGAAATATATATTGAGGGAAAAAAGAGCAAAGAATTAATTAAAAACAGAAAATCCACCAGAGAGGGAGCCCTCCCCAATGAATTAAATAAACGAAAAGTTGGGTTTATGCAGAATAATAGTTCATTTTAATTTCCTCTTAATTAATACTACCTACTACTGAGTTTGTTTTATTGTATGCTGATTCAAAACTTAACCCAACTTTCACAGGCACGGCCAAGTTTTTTTTTTTATTTAGATATGTAAAACCGGGAGCGTTGTTTATGTCACTCCTCTGACTAGCTACATGAAGGATATCTGACTCCATCAACACATAAAGTGCACACAATAAGCTTGAGCTTCAGTGGATTAGTTATTAATGAAATTTACAGGTAAGGGAGTCTCGCCTAAACCCCCCACTCTTGGGTGGTTTTTAATTAAAAAAAAACAGAAGAAAAAGCTTGAGCTTCACTGAATAAAAAAATTCTCTCTCTCTCTCTTTAATACTCTCTACCACACCATATATAGTTGGTTCTTTCAACTGGCATTGTGTGGTGGTTCATCTATTGAATTCGATTTTGTAAGACCTAAATCTTCAATATCTAAACTTTAGAAGCTCTAAATAATGCCCGAATAAATATTTCAGCCCCATCTAATTATTCTACATTTGAATTCAGGTGGCTAGCTAAAGAAATTTATTTGAAAATCACAGGCGCCAAGTTCTAGGCTGCCCATCTTCAACACTAATTTGTATGACAAAATTATAATAAAAAGAGTGCATCTGTGCATGCACTGTGATTATGCAGTGTTTTTCACACCGATCGACCTAAAACCCTATCAGCACCAACGTACATTTGCAGCTGAAGAACTTTTGCGTGTCCTCTTTTCATGTAAGATCGACTAAGTACTGAAAAACAATTAATCAATGTCATAATAAGCACATGAAGACTCATTCTAAACACTTACAGTTCTTTTGTTGTCAATGAATTATATATGTCTTACATTCGACAAATAAATACATCACTTTTAGCTAATGCTTACTCAACTTTAGAATATATAAGAGTTTTAAATTGCTCTCAGTTACATTACACTACCTACTCCTGAGTTTGTTTTATTGCATACTGACTCTAAATTTAACCCAAACATCACGGGCACGGCCAAGTTTTATTTTTAATTAAATCTAGGTTTCAATAACCGGGTCTTCACTCTTCAACGTACCAGAGAATCTAAGAAAACTAGAGAATCTAAAAAAATATTATGGTATTTTGGCATGTGGCTCATGGCCAGTCATGTAACTCCAAGCAAACAGAGGACCCTCATCATGCATGAATCATGGATCTTAGCCATATTGTTGTTTTATAAGTTTTTATTTGAAAAGCCAAATGGTAAGATGGAATGGTTCAGGATTTGAAATCAACACAAGAAGGCTTATGGTCAAAGAATGAAAGAAATGTGAGTAAATTATCATAACCAAAGATTCTTCTTTACCTAATAATTCTATTTAGGAATCATGAAAGTCAGGGACCCTTGAGTATGCAATAATGACGTTTAGTCCATAACTTGTGCAAAATTGTAAGTTTTGGACTTTGCTGAATGCTGATAGCCTATGACAGTTAGATACGAACGGATAAAAAATCAATTTGTAAGAAATTTGACTCATTACGATAAAATAATAATTTGTTATATATACGGATCAATTTTATTAATTATTAAGAAACAATAAAATATCCTCTGACACTATCACCGCCGTAATTTTATCATAGAATAGCATTACAATTAAAAAAAATTAAGAAATTTATAATTTTTTTTAAAAAGTAATTTTTTATTTTTAATGTTTTAGTTTTTTTTTCTGTTTTTTTAGGAATAATACTGACAATTCAAGTCTAGTTTTCTTAAAATTTTTTAATTTTTAATTTTTTTGTCTTCTTCTAATTAGATTGACAATGGTCAATAACGTGTGGACTAAAGCTTACACTTCTGCAGAAGTTGTATATCAAACTCTCATTACTATATAATTGAGGGTAGCTAGCTGTCATTATCCCTCTCCTGTTTTTGACTGGTTCAAACATTCAGTTGCAGACTTGCAGTCCATTCACTACCTGCCAATACCGGCCATTAGAGAATAGATCATCTCATACTTTACAAAACTAAGAGCTAATAATGCTTTTTTCAGAAAGCTAGCTATTATAATGGTTTTCAATTCTGATCATCAATTGTCACTCTTCAAATGTCACTCTTCCTATCAATTTTCTTTGCATTAGTTTCAGTTTTATCATCAGTTTCCAGCTCCAGTGGAAACCTTTCTGAATCCTCATGTCCACTAAACTTTGATGCCGTCCGAAGATTAGTCAATGAAGGTCCCAAAAGGCCTATGCTTACTGATATGAACACACAGTGCCAAATTGTTCTCCAAGGCATCCGTTTGCTTCGGGCAGAGTATCTTAGAACAAATGGCTACTTTCTTCCTCCTGCCAACAGTTCTTGCTATGAATCTTGCAGGAACTTTGTTACCGAATTTGTACAAGGTTTTGACATCAGAACCTCATGTGGGTACCATCCTGAATTGATTTCGGAAGCCTGTATGAATATAACATCTCGGGTACAATTCGAGAGCCTGATTCCGAAGTCCAAATTGCGGGAGATTAAGCGTCATTGCAGTCAATCCCTAGAGAATAGTTATGCTTGTGATTCATGCACCAGCAAGTTGTCAAGTCTCAGCGAAATATTACCTCATAATCCTGGAAATGGAAATGGAAATGTCTCGGATTGTTCAGGGTACCCATTTCTGTATGCTGCTGCTGTTGTTAATCAATTCGGACCAACTGATAGAGCAACCGCCAGGTGTTTGTTTTCACTTTATTTTTCGGCGCGTCAATCCGGTTTGAACAGGAGGCATGAGATTGTCATTTATGGGCTTGTGTTAGGTTCTGTTATTGGGATCCTAGGGGCTTTCACTGCACTTTGGTTTCTCTTCACCCGATCGAAGAAATCTAAGGAGAGGGTGGTGACGGTTACCGAGAATGATGAGCCTAGTTTGGTCCTGGAAAGCAGAAGTAGCAATTTGGCCAGGTTCAAGATTGATGAGATAAAGGCGGCAACAATGAATTTTTCCAGGGATAATATTATTGGGAAAGGAGGATATGGGAATGTTTACAAGGGAATGTTACCCGATGGGACTGAAGTTGCAGTCAAAAGGTTTAAGAATTGCTCTAAAGCTGGTGATGTGAACTTCAAACATGAAGTTGAAATTATTGCAAGTGTTAAGCATGTGAATCTTGTTGCTTTGAGAGGTTACTGTACAGCAACAGTTCCTATGGAAGGTCACCAGAGAATAATCGTGTGTGATTTGTTGCATAATGGGAGCCTCTATGATCATCTGTTCGGATCAGGAATGAAGAAAATGAGCTGGCCAATACGTCTGAGAATCGCCCTTGGAACTGCCAGAGGATTGGCCTATTTGCACTACGGGGTGCAGCCTGCAATAATCCACAGAGATATCAAGGCCAGCAACATACTTTTGGATGAAACATTTGAGGCAAAAGTGGGAGATTTCGGCCTGGCAAAGTTCAATCCTGAAGGAATCACACATCTGACCACAAGGGTAGCTGGAACCTTGGGCTATGTAGCCCCGGAATATGCTCTGTACGGGAAGCTAACACCGAGAAGTGATGTTTATAGCTTCGGGGTGCTGCTGCTTGAGCTATTGAGTGGGAAAAAAGCATGTGAAATAATCCAAGGAAAATCTGTGCTCTTGAGTGATTGGGCATGGGGGTTAGTAAAAGAAGGCAAACCGTTGAATGTTCTTGAAGAAAATATGCTAGAAACGGAATTGCCTGAAATGATGGAGCAATATGTGCTCACTGCTGTCATTTGTGCTCATCCTATATTGCAAGCTAGGCCAACAATGGACCAAATTGTTAAAATTTTGGAAACTGATGTTCCGGTTCGCTCGATTCTTAGATCATATGTTGCTTCTTTTAACAGAGAGGATATTAGTGTGAGTTACATGTCAAGTTCTGCAGAGAGTAGCTGAGGAGTGATGATCATCACATTATGCTGATTGTATGCTCTGTTCATTCCATGAACTGTTTATAGATGTATGTAGCTCCTTTGTACAAAAGAACAAGGGAAAAAAAGAAAGAAAAAACTCTTGCTGAATCTTATCAATTCTTTTGACTTAGAGAGGAAAAATAAGGAATTATTATATACTATTACAATTTTTTCTCTAAGCTGTTAATAATCAAACAATATTACATTTAAGGTGCGTTTGACACACTGTATTATATTATGCTGTATTGCATTATTTTAATACAGGTATATTGTATTATACTGTATTTCATTAGTACTGTATTATAATAATACTGTATAACATTTGGTGCTACATTGTACTATATTAATTTTTTTGTAATTAATTTAAATTATATATTTAAAAATAATATTATTAGTACTTGAAAAAAACTAAATATAAAAGTCTTAAATTTTTAGTAATTTAACATTATTTTTTAATATAAATATTAAATAAATATCGTAATTCTTCATAAAGATCGAAGCTTATGGACTTAAATTTTCGACAGCATAATATTTATTTTTTCAACATTTTCTAAATATATAACCTATAAAATAAAGATCAAAGCAATAATTCAATAAATAATCTCTAAATGATATTATAAGATAAACAAATAATTAAAATTAACAAGATTAGTTTAAAAGTTATTTTAAGATGATGTAATAAAAATTTATACATAGCATAAGATAATTACAAAATAACAAGTAATAATCACTAATAAAATAAATTCTACTAAATAATCCAAGTCATACTCATCCTACTGATATAAAAATATTTACAAGTACTCTTTTTGCATCTTTCTCTTTCTTTAAAGGCTTCTTTCTTTTTTCTTAGAACTTTCTAGTTCTTTATTTTTACTTCTTTCTTTTTCTTTTCCCCTGTTTTCTTGTTCTTTCTTTTTCTTTTCCTTTCTTTTACTCTGTTATCTTTTTCTTCTTCTTTCTTTTCCTCTATTTCTTTATCTTTCTTTTTTTCCTCTGTTTTTTTTTCTTTTTCTTACAAGTTCCTTCTGGGTGATTTGACGGAGAGTTGTGTCCCTTTGATTATTGGGTCTTCCAGATCACCTTCAATTGGGCGACTGGGTTCTTTTGTATGCCTTGCTAGCCGACGCTACAATATGCAAAGAATATGGCTATTTTGCAGCTCTTGTATAGCTATTTTTTGGTGGTGCAATCCGCACCTGTGGCGGCGGGTTGAGGTCAAGTTCGTCGTCAGAGATGGTGGTTGTGGACATTTCTCTTTCTTTTTTTTTTTAACTCTCTATTTTTTTTCCTTCTAATGTAATGAGGAGCAATTATGACACCCCCACGGGTTTATTTTATGTGGCATTTGGTGTATTACAACAGTAATTTTGTGTGGTCTAATGCGGAGTTAAGTTTTAGCCAAACATGATATTGTATTAATTTAATACAATATAGAGTTATAATATGGTCTATTGCTAGAAAAATTCTAAAAATATATCAGAGATAATACAACTATTTAATACATGTATGACATATATATTTAAATTTAATACACCACCACTTGCATGATAGTTTTTTAAAATAACTGTACATATATCATAGTATAATTTATTTGTTGTATGACTGACATAGTACCTCTGATGTATTCTAGAATTTTCCTATTGTTGGGTGCCAAACACACCATTAAGTTGTTATCAAACACCAATATTCAATTTTATTTCGTTTATTTAATCTTTATTTTATTTCCATCAACTGCCATTATTGTCTCTTCTATCATCCGCACTCTCTATCACAAATCTCTTTAGATTTCTCTAATATCTGTCCCTAAGTATGCTTCAATTTATTTATTTATTTATCCTTTTCAATTTAGTTATCAAACACTAAAAAAAATTTCTTAGCCGCATTAGTCACTTTACCTATTTATGTTCTTTGTTAGATTGACCCAAATCTATGTTAAAAGAGCCAATCTCCTATTTTATTCCTATTTTATCTATAGCAACAGGATTTACTTTTGCATGTGGTTCTTCTCTTATCCAGCCGCAAATATCGTTAAAAATTCAACAAAAATTTCCCAAAAACAAAAAGAAAGTTATCCACACGACATAAGATTATTGACGATTAATATATAAAAACAAAACCAATTTTCCTGTAACTCCGCTTGGATAAAATCAAATTATCTTTCCACTAGGATTTTCTCAGAATCCAAACATAGAACTTATGATTTTTTCATACTACACCTTTACTGGTATACTTCATTATTAGTATTACACGTTGTGTTTTGCTTGGTCCATGCAAGAGACTAAGATTCTCTAGTGATCTGAGCTTAAAGAATCTTTATTAAATCATGCACATTGTTATTTATGTAAAGTCTTCTTCATAGTGTTCTATTTTATAAAAATCAAAATTATGTTACTACTTTTTTACCTTCCTCGTTCCTCCTGAATAATAATGTTTCAGGATTTTGCTTTCTTGCAGTGTTGAACTAAAATAGACAGAAACAATGGCCGCAAAGAAAGATGTAGAAAGTGGAAGCAGCAACTCATCGGAGCCAAATGTTGACAGAAAGAATGAAAATGGAAACGTAAGAGAGCCATTGCTTGACACAAAGAATGAAGCAAAAGAGCAACAAAACCCAAGTAACAATGACGGATTGTGCATGGTTCTCTTCAGTACATTTATTGCAGTTTGTGGCTCCTTCGAGTTCGGATCATGTGTAAGTACTCATTCAATGATATTTTCGTGGAATGAATTTATCTGACTGTTTATGTTTTGAAAGGAAGATTATAGCATCCTGAAATAAATTAAAAAAAAAAAAAGATTTTGCAGGTGGGTTATTCATCACCAGCCCAGTTTGGCATTATGGCTGACCTTAAAGAGTCTTATTCAGAGGTAATTAACTTTGAATCCAGTCTTTCTAAATTTTGTAAATGATTGAAGTATTTAAATGGCTATGTAGTTTGATAATGGGGAAGCATTTTGTTGTTTTTAGTACTCACTCTTTGGATCCATATTGACTATTGGAGCCATCATTGGTGCAATCTCAAGCGGACGCATTGCTGATTGGGTTGGCCGGAAAGGGGTAGGGACAAAGCCATTATCGCGTTACGCTCTCTTGAATCTTCACCTATTACAGACCCTTTAATAATATGGCCTTGTTGTGGTTACAGGCTATGAGGATTGCATCAGTTATATGCATAGTAGGATGGCTAACAATCTCCGTATCTTCGGTATGTTGCGTAAATTAATGAGTGTGTGTGTGTGCAAATGTGCATAGCTAATACATATACAACCATTTAATTCTATGTCTATCAATAGACTGCTCCTCTGCTGGATTTTGGGAGATTTTTAGCAGGATGTGGAATTGGAGTTATGTCTTATGTGGTATGCTAGTTTACTTTTATTTGATCTTTGTATTTGACTAACAATATATACATATTGGGAATTCACAAACACCTTCTATTGCACTCTCTGAACAAATAGGTCCCGGTTTATATCGCTGAGATAACTCCAAAAAACCTCAGGGGAGCTCTGGGAACAGCAAATCAGGTACTGAGTCGCATGTATAAGGTCATTAGAATTCAGTTTAGTTTCGAAAGTTAGCATCTAAAGTGTTTGATCGAAATATTTTATACTTGTAAACTTTCTGTCTGTCTTCTTACACTTTACAAGTTAAAGATTTCATTTCATAGCAGCTGTGGATTAATCTGAGTCTCAAACTGATCTATCTCCGTTCCCTTTATTGTTATTTAGACCCTGATTACGCGTTTTCTCCTCTGCAGCTCTTCATTGTCATAGGGACGCTTGTTGCCTATGTAATAGGGGCACTGGTGTCTTGGAGGATACTGGCTCTAACTGGTATTGTTTATCAGAATCACATTAATATTTTTCTATGGCAAATAATTCCCAACAAGGATTATTGAAGTGGGGTTATGTTAGTAGGACTCTTTTTCATTCCAGAGTCTCCCAGATGGCTGGTAAGCTCAAGCTTTTTAACACTTATTGCAATTTATTTTCCTGGAGAAATAATCAAATTCTCAAAAAAAAAAAATTTGATTCTTGTGCTGCAGGCAATGATTGGTAAAAATCAGGAATTCGAAGTTGCACTAACCATGCTTCGTGGAACTAATGCTGATGTGTCAGGAGAACTGAATGAAATTCTAGTACTTGCTCAATTCCAATTTAACCAACTTTATTCCTTCAGTGTATTCAGTTTCGACAGAGTAAATAATTTGCTCTCCTCTTTCAGGAATACTTGGCACTTGTTAATCAACTTCCCCAAGTCAATACACTGGATTTGTTCAATAAAAGGAACATCCGATTTGTCAATGTAAGCATCAGTAATTAATTTCTTTCCTGCTTTAACTTTTTATCATGATCTTCAAGTGGTCTCATCCTTGAATATTTGCAATCAGGTTGGAGTTGGATTATTTTCAACAAGCAATTGGAATCAATGGTTATATATTCTATGCTGCTCAAATTTTTAAGTCCGCAGGTAAATTCCCGAAGTTTGTCGTCCTCCCGTCTAATCACAACAGTTATAAACTTTTGTTAAAACATTCTAGAACCCCTAAAGTTTCTGCTACATTTTATAGTAACCGTTGATTAAAAGTCACAGTACCTCACTCCAAAACTGGTCATTTTCTTATTTATTTATTTATTTATTCTTATACTAATTGGAAGAGTTATTGTTTTCTGAACTCAGGAGTTTCTCCCAACCTTGGAAGCATTCTATATGCTTCTCTACGGTTGTTCTCACAGCATTCGGCGCAATCTTGATGGATAAAGCTGGAAGAAGACCCCTTTTAATGGTAATTAATCATGTTTAATTTTCATCATTACTCGGAATATAATGTAATTACACAACCAATAATTGAATTCCCATGTTCTGGTTTAACATTTTCAGATTTCTATAGTCGGTCTACTGCTTGGCAATCTCTTAACTGGAATGTCCTTCCTTCTGAAGGTAACTAATCATCACTAATCAAACTTAAACACATTTAATTATCCATATTTAAGTCTATCTATATACCTCCTAATTTTTTTTTATTTTTTTCATTAGGATCATCATTTGGCTTCTGATGCTGTTCCAATCCTTGCAGTCATTGGAGTCATGGTAACCTGCATTTTTAATTTTTAATTTTGTTTTTCTGATGTTTACATTACTCTCTTGCAACTTCTTCAGGTTTACATTGCCTTCTTTTCAATCGGGATGGGACTGATTCCTTGGGTTATAATGTCTGAGGTAATTAATATTTTAACGAATTTGTAAAATTAGTCGAAAAATTTGCAATTAATTACCGTGCTTCAGCTTAGTTTTAAAAGTGCAACAATTAAACAGTGATCTGGCTAGTAACACCAACTTTTTATTTGACAAGAAAAAGTTTACTAATCATCCATTCATTTATATATACTTTGACATCTAGTGATTCTGGATCTAATTCAAATTATTTTTCTGGCAGATTTTCCCACTCAACATAAAGGGTCCAGGTGGAAGCCTGGTGACTGTAGTGAACTGGATTGGTTCATGGGCCATTTCCTACTCTTTCATCCTTCTTATGACTTGGAGCTCATGTGGTGAGTCTTTGTACATGCAAAACAGAAATTGAAGCAATTTAGCCATGATGCATACACCCATTTGGCCATTTCCATAATTTTCTGATAAGCTTGGGTTTTTTTCAGGTGTATTTTTCTTGTATGCTACGTTTTGTGCCATATCAATGCTATTCACCATCGAGTTCGTACCTGAAACAAAAGGCAGAACATTGGAAGAGGTTCAAGCATCCATGAACTAAAAATAAATTGAATTTGTACATACAGTTTTTTGTACAAAAGGAATATAATATTTCTACTGTGTTCATATCTGCATTGAATCGTAGTTTGTACTATTTGTATTCCAATAGTGTCATGTAATTATGCAGGCAATGGAAATGGGAATAAGACAATCGGAATTATTAATGTGTTTATTTACTAAAATTGATCTTGGAATGGGAATAAAAAATACAGGGCTCACACCATAAGGGGATTGTGGCATTCCAGGGGGAGGTCTGGGAATCAGAATCCCATTCCCCCCAATAACGAAAATACCCTCATTTATTTATCAATATGTCGAAGCTACCCATTTTGCAAGTGAAAAATATAAATTGAAAAATTGAAAAAAAAAGGAGGAAAACGAAATCTCCATCTCCCCGACGCCGACCCATCTCCATCTCCCTCACGGTTGGCACTCATCTCCATCTCTCTCGCACTCATTGTCGGTAGCAGCTGCTCGTCACCCATCGCCGGTTGCAGCTTTCTCTCTCTTCTCTTCTTTGGCGGTTGCAGCTTTCTCTCTCTTCTCTTCTTTGGCGGTTGCAGCTTTCTCTCTCTTCTCTTCTTCGCTCACGTGCGTCGACCACCATCTCATCAACACTCTCTCTCACGCTCAGCACTCCTCGCTGGTTAAGCCGCCCATCGTCGCTGATTACAGTCCGGTTTGGCCACGTGCGGCAGCCACTATCACACAACTCATCAGTGTTCACCTCCCATCATCATTCCAAGTGAGTTTTCCATTTTCTGCTCATTTTATTTCTATCAATTTCCCCATTTTGTTTTTATTTAATCTTTCATTACTTGTTATTATTATTAATAGATATTTAATTAACTTAGAATTATTGTGAACGAAATTTTTTTTTAATTATTTGGGCCTTGGTGTGAACCCTTGTGTTTATGAAATTGATGAAGGGGATGATAAACTAACCCCCCCCCCTCTCGCAGGTACCTACTCGTGCTTCCATTTTGACTCCTTTATTCGCTTATATTTGCTTTGCTGTAGGTAGTGTTTTCATCATTGTTCAATATTCTATAGTTGGTTCTCTCTCTTGGTTCCGGAGAAACATTTGGGTAAATTCGAAGTTGTCAACAATTTTGTTATAAATTTCGCTTTAATGCGGCTTTGACTCAACTGGGTTTTTGTTTTTAAACAGCGAGATCTGTAAAGTTTCCTTCTTTTATTTTCTTCCCTTTAGTAGGAAAAAGCTCACTCATTTGTTTTTTTTTTAAATAAAGTTGTATGATGATGTTTTAATAGAAATTGTATAATTGGTTGTATGAACTAGGAATTAGTTGAAATCTACTGCACAGGATTTAGTTTTTGATGGGTTGTGGGTTTTTGTGGTGTTATTTATGAGTAATTATTTATTTTGATGGAAAATGTTGCTTGGGTGTTTTTTTATCAATATCAAAATTGTTTCAATACTTCAACGTGTTGTAAAGTGGATATGGCATCTATTTCTTTTGTTGAATTATTGGTTAATATCTGGCAGTAAAGTACCGAAGCTTGAATTATTGGAACAACGGCTGAGACGGTGGCAGCAATAGTACTGGCAGCAATAGTACCGAAGCTTGATGGTTTGATTAGTGTGCTTTCTACTTCTGATAAGGATATAGCTGATTTGCAAGCTAAGTTGTACGAAGAAATGAGCAAAATTGAAGGCTTGGGTGATGAAGCAATATATGATGCGACTAGTATATTGGCCACAAAACATGATTTGTTACGTGTGTTTTTTTACCTTGCCTGATCACCTTAAGAGAGTATATGTCATCCAACTGCTTCGTCGTGGGATGATGTTTGATTTTAATGTTAAAACTTGTACTTATGTTGTTGTGTTGGGAACTTTTATTTTAAATGTGCTATGTATGGATTTTTAACTAGTGATGGTTGAACATTTATATGTGTTATGGAAGGATTTTTATGTTGGTGGGACTTATGGGACTTATTTAATTTTATGTTGGTGGAACATATGTTCTATTGGGAATTATTTTGGATCTAAATATGTATTTTATGTTAGCTTGTAAATATTTTAATTTCAATTTATTTTGATGTTTGAATGATGATTACAAAGGATGTTTCAGTTATTAGGTCTCTGGATGCAAACGGCTAGCTGTTTTCGAGCAGAGTGCTCTTTGGAATTTTTCAGCTAGCCGTTTTCCATAACGGCAAGCCGTTTGTGAGTAGAATGCTCTCTGTAATGTTCACTTCTTCATTTATAATAATAATAATAATAAATTAATCAATTATAATAATATTATTGATTATTATTAATAAAAAAATAATTAATTGAATTATAAATTTTATTATTATTATTATTTTTATTACTACTATTTATTATTAATATTATTATAACTATTTATTTTTATAATAATAATAATAATAATAATAATAATAATAATAATAATAATACTATTATTATTATTATTATTATTATTATTATTATTGCTATATTTGTTATTATTATTTTTTTATTACTATTATTTATTATTATAATAATGATTATTAATTTATTATTATTTATATTTATAATAATGATTATTAATTTATTATTATTATTATTAAATAATATCAAGGACAATAGTTAACATAAGGTATTTTAGTAAATGACTATATTTCATTCCGATTCCAAGATAAAGTAAACACATCAATGGAAATGAATCTTATTCCAATTCCGATTCCTAAAGTTCAAATAAACAAGTTATTCTGATTCTCATTTCTGATTCCGATTTCAGCCCATTCCGATTTGAGCTAATTCCGATTGTAATCTATTCTGATTACTGATTAGTAAACGCACTATTAATTCGGCTGTTTCCTTTTAACAAAGTTATGGCAAAATTTTGTCTGGCCAGGTACATTTTTATTGTCATATGACAATATCGTGACATTTTAAATAATTACGATTAGCTGTGCGTAGACTTAATTAATTTGAAAAGCAGCTCCTCTTTTTCTTTTTAATTTTTTTTCTTTTCTGTAAAATGAAATGATTTTACCAAAATAATATTCACTTTTAACCATTCCAACAAGAAGCAAAAACTGGCCCAAAGATGGGTCTGTCTGGCTGGTATCCAACTTCAATTATTTTTATGTACCAATGAATCCCAACCCAGCTGGTCTTGTCAATAATTGAAAGAGTTCATAGAATAAGAATTAATTGTTTAATTTTGATATAAAAATTTTTAATTAATTTCTTTTACAGCTGTTATTTCGATTTCTATTAGCTGTCGTACTTTAGTTTTGTTTTCAAACATGGAAAAGTAGGACAGCTTTCCTAGCTACTCATATAATAAAGATCATTATTAACATCAATTTTTTGTTCCCACGAGCTATCTGCATAAAGTAGCTGTGAGCTCTGTACCTTCTTATATCTGAACTTTTTCAAATACCCAACAGCATTTCAATTTCTATCATTCAAACATAATTCGGTTTGAACTTGACTTATAGTTGGATGATCATACACGGACGGTGAACATACTTTCAAAAGGAAAAGAAAAGATGGGGAAAAAAAAGGAAAAAACTCATTATATTACCATTAGTTTTTAAGTGAACGTAAATGTGATAAAATTTTAATAAGTAAGCATATACACCCACCTAATAAGATCTTGCCACATATATATTCACTTAAAAACTAAACCAACAATTATAATAATACTCATGATTAGAAATTAAATTTTGAAATGTTCGGTGTATAACTTTTATGCATCTTGATTTAGCTGACCGTCCGAGTTCAGATCTTTAATAGAGTAGGAGTTTGGATTTTTCCTAGCATTTCTCTAGCTGTCAATAATAGAAATAAAGGAAAATGATACTTACACTCCTAAAGTTTAAGGCTTCGTTTGGTACAGCTTATTAGAATAAAGTTTATAAGAGTAGAGCTTATATTAGTAGAGCTTATATCAATAGAGCTTTTGACAAAAAATTATTGGGTGTTTGGTTGTCAATTAAAAAACTCTTTCGAATCATTTAGACTATTTGGTTATTTAAAACTAAAAGTACTTTTGTGTAATTAAATTACAAAAAAGGATATGTAAAAAAATTTGTTTCATAATTATATAACTTATAATAAAATAACCAAGCTATCAATTAACAAGAAAAAATTAGTTCAACAATTTCTTCAATGTTCAAAATTAAAAATACATTAATAATATATTCTTCCAAAAAAATAATACTATCCAAATTAAAATGTTAAAAAGAATAACAACGTGATTCTTATTAAAACATTAACCAATAATTGTTAGGAGTTCGTTGGAAATCAAGATCAGATTTAAAATAAGGATGAAATAATACCAAGGTAATAAATATATTGAATAATATAAAAAAAATAGTAGGAATTCACATTCATATCTGGTACGCTGTGGTGGCTATGAATTTTCTCTCAAGTGGTGGTTATGTGTAGGGTTTGGTATTTAATTTGCCAGTATTTTCATAAATAATAAAAAAAAGTGGCAGTAATATGTTATTCAGCAACAATTTTTATTGTGTAGATTTTGCATATAAATAAGGGTATTATGTAATTAATAAAATATTTTTAGGATATTTTTGATATTATATATATTTTTGGAAAAGCTCTCTAACGTACTCCCAAAAGCTCAAATTTTGGGCTTTTGCTAGTAGAGGTAAATTAACTTATTTAAGCTAAAAAAACTCTACTAAAAAAACAGCCAAACACTAAAAAAAATTTTAAAAAGTGCTTATGGGATTAAATAAGCATTTATGGCCACTAAATAAGTCATACTAAACAGGCACTAAGTAAATTGTCATATAAATCCCCAAATTTTCAATAAGGCACATCAAGATCTCCTTTTGACTATAGCACTCTTTGGTTCTATTAACTCAAAAAAATTGACTCTGATGTTTTATAATAAACAAAAATAAATTATTAAAATAATGTAATAAATTTATAATATATACATTTTAAAATAATTTCAGTATTTAAAAATATTTTAATACTTTACAATCTTATATTGTATTAAATTAAATTTTGTAATAAATAAAGACATAATATTAAAATAAATATATAAAAATATAATTTATTTTCAATATTATATAAAATAATTTTAATATTACTAATACGTGAGATGTATTTGATTAATTGTAAAATCTATTTAACTCAAAGACTTATTTAAAACTTTTATAATAAATAATAATATATTATTAAAATAAATATATTATTATTGAAAATAAATATGATAATTTAATTTATATTTTTAAAATTATTTTATATATTAAAAATTATTCTAAATTATTAGTCTACTAGACGAATTAGCTATTTAAATTATATTTGTATTTATTAAAAAAATTCAAAGTCAATTTTTTATTTACTACCTACAAAGGTTATTATATATAGTCAAAAGCTAAAAGGGGATCTTGGTGGCCCCTAATGAAAACTTAAGGGTCTAGATGAACATTTTTCTAAATTTTATAGGTGTAGGTGTCATTTTTCTTAAAAATAAATAAATAAATAAATTTTAAAATGCATGAGATAATTTGAAACAGTCCTATTGTGATCATTATACCTAATTAACTCTTTACTTAATTGGACTCTGAAGGCTTAGTAGAGTACTTTTTAAGCTGTTTTAATTAATTGATTACTTGAATCCGAATCTTAGAGCATCACCAAAAGACTCTTTAAATAAGATTTTATTACTTATTTGAAGAGCCACATCAACATTTATGATTCTAAAAGACACTCCAATTAAGATTCTTCAAATAAGAAATGGTTCTCTCTCTTCAATTTTGTAGAATAGCTTTCTCCTTCTTCAATTTATATTTTATTACTTTTGATTGGAGAGAAAGAGATAAATGCTTTAATTACTATTTATTTTTCTTTTTAAAAAATAGTTATTTGATTAAAATAATATTAATTTATTTTTATTTGAAGAGTCTTTAGGAGGATAACATATTTTTTTACTCTTTTATTTATCACATAGATAAATAAATAGATGTTTGAAAAATAAAATTAGTAGAACTTTTTAGAGATGCTCTTAGGAGGAGGTAGAGGGTAAAAAACGAAGGTCTTGGCTTGATCTCATTTGTGTGAACATTAACACCTCAGCATTTTACATACGCTCCATATTATGAGTTATGACACATCAACTAGTTGGTAGAAGTGTCAAAAAAAAAAACTAGTTGGTAGAGATGCTACTAGATAGTCGCTGAGTCCTAATAATGTATTAAGGCGGTAATTGCCGAACCTATATCAGTACTTTTCAGTATTACAAATTTTTGAAAAACCCAGTTAAATATCCCGCATTCTGCTTTAATTTGAGCTGAAAAAAAAAAAAAAAACTCTCAGAGCCACCACTCTTTCTTCTCTGATCGGTCTGTCTTTTGCTCAGAAATGGAAGAACGTTCACTAATAACAAGCTCATTGATTTCAAAAAGTGGAGCCTCAATCACAAGCTATGACAGCAATAACCAGCTGCCAAATGATGACCAATATTCATCTGATCCTGTAACCCTTAGAGTTATCTTCAGCAGCTTAGTTGCCGTCTGCGGCTCCTACGTTTATGGCCATGCAGTAAGTGTATATAACTCACTCTCTCTCTATACATACATATATATAAGTCACCAATATTAAAGCATTTTGATTTTCAAGATTTTAATTAAATAGTTTAAGAGTATATATGAAAAGCTGATATAGATTATGGTTGTGATTGGTCAAATATGTTTTGAAGGATTTTGATGATATGATAAAAGGGCATATTAATTGTTATGACATGGGAATATTCAATTTTAGAACATAATTTATACATGAATTTGATAATGATTCTGGGTTATGGTTTGTAGGTGGGATATTCATCACCTGCAGAGTCTGGAATTGTTGGTGACCTTGGCCTTACCACTGCTCAGGCAAGTACTTATTCGTCTTTAGTACTTTTTTGAAAAGTGCTTTTGTTGAGTTGTGTTTCACATTGGTTAGTAAAATGAATCTGATAAGTTAGTTTTTTAGATTTGATACTTAAAAATCTTAGGCCAAGCCCTCCAATAAGTGATATTAGAGTCAGATCTTAATAGCCAAAATATAGTGGTAGAATAATTTAGGTGTGTCAGACAAAAAGATGGGTTGACGGTAATTTCATCCGAGGAGGGAGTTGTTGAGTTGTGTTTAATATTGACTAATGAAAGGGAGTTGCTTTAGTTTATATTTAGGTAGGGTGGACAAAAAAGTCCGAGCTGGCTTGGATACAGGCCTAAGGGAAAAAAGCCCGAGCTAGGTCTAAGCCGGCTTAATTTTTAAAAAATTAATTTATAAATTAGAATAATAAATTAAATTTAAAAGAATAATAGAAAAATAAAAAATAAAAAAATAAAACTTAAATCCCTAATTCATACATTAATAATGATTAAAAAAACCTAAAATTATAATACTAAACTCTTTCTTAAGTGTTAATTAAATAAGAGGGTGCTTGAATTAGAAAATTCAGTATTAAAAGATTAAATTTATAAGCATTTATTTGCTTAATTTTCTTTATTAATTATTTTATTTTGAAGTTTTTATGTTCTTTTATTCATTGTTAATTATAATAATTTATTATTATTAATTTATTTCAAGTTTACAATAATTAAAAAATTTTTAAAAATAAATAAAGCTCAAGCATGGCTCGACCTGGCCATGCTTTTCTTCACCCGGCCCAGGCTCATATATTGCCAATCCGATACTTAAAATAAGCCATTTTATATAATAAATTAGTCTTTTAAATTAAATACCTAAAAATTCTACTCCAAACCCCTAAAATGCAACACAAATTCATCAATAGAATATCATTTTCTCCGGTTCCAAATTTTTCTTTTATAATTCCCATGAAAATGGAGGACACATTGGAATGTAGACACGTGTTCATTTTAGTTAAGGCAATTATTGTCTGCTACTTGACGGAGACGTGGGAGTTCTCCTTTGCCAAGCGCCCAGCGGCCCAAGCCTAGATTATCCTTAATAGTAAATATCTGAGAAATATTAAATAAATTACCGGGGGCACAAAATTCTACTTATTAAATAAATAAGTAGTTGGGCCTACCTAAGGCTGGCCCTTGGACTGAAAAATGAAGTTAACTTGCTTTGGGCTTGGGGTCAGAAAGAATTTTCCCTTGTTCCCCCTTCCTTTTATATTATCCAAGAAATAGCAGATTCTCTGAAGTAACCAAACCACTTAATCCTAAACTTAATAGGCTCCAGTAACCAAGTCAAATAAATTACAAAATTAGTATATTGTATTTCTTTTATAAATTGATGTTGACATATAGTCAGATGTAATTAACTGTTTTAGATGAAAATCTCCTATTTATACTAATTTATACACTTGCTATAAATTTCAGTATTCTGTGTTCAGCTCAATTTTGACAATAGGAGCCATGTTAGGTGCAATTTTGAGTGGGAAAATAGCTGATCTCATTGGTAGAAGAGGTGTAAGTTTCTCAGTTATTGACTAATGTTTAAAATTCAATTCCTTACGCTTAATTTTCCAATGACAATATTCATTAATTAATCTTGCAATGCAGGCTATGGGAATTTCACAAATTTTCTGCATTTCTGGTTGGCTTGCTATGATATTCACAGAGGTTTCAAGAATTAATACCTTTTTTTTTTTAATAGTTAATCTATTATACATTTGTAATAATATGTGGTCTATTGAGACTCTATACATTTATAGTTACAGTCCATAAATCTTTAGAGATTAACTGTCTAGAAATCTAGTCTCACTAACAATATTGGACAGAAATCTACCCATTTTCTATATTTTTGTGGAAATGGAAAAGAACCAGCCTCACGGTGGCTCGAACTATTACATTAATGTTGAGGGCAGAATGTCAAATTAAAACTCGTTTCAATTGTAATAGATAGTATATGTATTTCTACTTCATTAATACTTACAAAATCAATTTGAAAAAGCTCCAATACTTGTTCATAGGGTGTAAGGTGGCTTGACATGGGAAGATTTGTACTTGGATTTGGAATTGGCCTTGTTTCTTATGCGGTATACATTTCCTCTAATCCTCCTAATTGATTTGTCATGTTTAATTCCCAAACACAAACCCCTTTGATAAATAGTGATTTGTTCAACACATACTGTCTCACAGGTACCCATATATATTGCAGAAATAACTCCCAAGCATGTTAGGGGATTATTTACTGCACTAAATCCGGTACATATTTCATTGAAGGCCATCTTTAGCATATTTTATTAAAGATATAAAATCTTCTTCGGTCACTAAATACTGTCCATTTTCACAGTTAATGATGGGATTTGGCCAATCTTTGGCCTTTCTATATGGTTCTCTTGTCAATTGGCGCATCTTGGCCTTAATAGGTCATAAATTCTTCATATTAATCTCAACTTTTTTATTGGTTTTAATGCATTATGTTTCACTTGTTAAATGTTTTCTATATGTGAATTTCATTTTTGCAGGAATTATTCCTAGTGTCATACAATTGTCAGGACTATTTTTTATTCCAGAGTCTCCCAGATGGCTGGTAAGCCTTGTTAATTAAATTATAAAAAATTAAAAAATTAAACCCAAATATTAAATATAAATAGAATAATACTACACTTCACGCTCAAGTGATAAAATATCTGATGTGTCATTTATTAATACTTGGAATAATATTATACATTAAAATTAGGAAAAAAAGTCAAATTAGTACCTAACACATCACTTGAGAAAATGATTGATAACACATCACTTGAGACAAAAACCTTGTATTCAATTTTGTAAACATAGCATTGTTGATATAAATATTACAAATCATATTAGTTGTTAGGTTTAAATTATTTAAGCCCCTTTGGGACTGTTGCAATGCGGCAATGTAGCAGTTTAGCTGCAATAGTGTGGTAGCCCCAGTGTTGGGGATTGCTGTCCCAAACAAGGCCTTAAATCTATGGAAAAGAGGGAAAATGAACGCGCAAGAATAGAATCAAGATATTGAAACCCTGACATGATCCAAAATTCTCAAATTCTATTAACAAGGCCCCAGTCGAAGGCCTAACCCCTTCCACTCTCAAATTCTCTCTCTACAGTCACGAATCACAACCACAAATTGTGTTTTTAAGCCAAAAGCCCAAACGAAACTAGCTTGCCTTTCCCGCTCTTCATAACGACTTTAACCGAACTTTGACTTGGTCAGAATAAGTGAATCACGTGACTTGTCACGTGTGGACTTATCTGACCAAATCACAGAGTTTGACCGCTGAAAAACGCCGCGTTTTGGCTCAATTTTTGATTCGCTAGTATTAGAACCACTACTACTGCTTCTGCTTGCAGGCAAAAGTTGGCCGAATGGAGGAGTTTGAAGCTTCTTTACAGCGCCTTAGAGGAAAGGATGTTGATATTGCCCAAGAAGCTGCTGAAATCAAAGTAAATTTTTTACTTTTTATTTTTTTAATCTTTATGATAACTGTTTTTTGAGCTTTCAACATTTAAGCAAGGTTAATATTTTCTTCAATTTTTATTTTTTTTCTGTTTCAATTTTCAGGATTATACGAACTTCCTTCAGCAGATATCAGGAGATGGAATTCTGAACTTGTTCCAGCGGAAATATATTCATTCACTCATTGTGAGACTTACAGATTATTTATCCATTATCTCATGGCCAGTTAAATTTTTGTTTTTTTAATATGCCTTGCTCAGTTGTGTGACTCTTATAGAAATTTCATTATTAAAAAAAACAAAATTCAGGTTGGAGTTGGACTCATTGTTTTCCAAAGATTTGGAGGAGTCTATGGATTTCTCTTCTATGCCAGCACTATTTTTGAGTCAGCCGGTAATCTATATTAGAATTTATGTAAATGAAAGAAACAAACATGTTATTTGGATATATAAAAATATGTTTGTATGTATTTTGTAACAGGTTTTTCAAGTACAATTGGGTCTATGACAGCAGCTATTGTCCAGGTTCTTCACTATCTCTATAATTCTAACACTTAAAAGCAGACGTTTACATATGAAAATGATTATTTTATATACGTCGTATTAATTAAGATACAATTTTCATTCTTCTGCAGATTATAACCACTGCTCTTGGGGCAGTCCTGGTAGACATGTCCGGACGACGGCCCATGCTACTGGTCAAAAGAAAAACACATTTAATCTTTCTATAAAAAGAGGAAAAAAAAATAGTTTGTAGTGTAGATTCTAATAAAGAAATTAATTCTGAATTCTACCAATTAACATCTGCAGATATCTACTGTCGGTGCATTCTTGGGTTGCATAATCACAGCATTGGCATTTGTATTCAAGGTTCATCTACTACTGTTTATATTTGATGCATAGTCTTTTTTTACTTTTTCGTGTTCTGTTTGTGATTCTGTTGCTTGCTGGCATAAGCAGGAACTAAATTACAGCACAGAGATCTCTGGCACGTTGGTCCTCATTGGTGTAGTGGTAATAAATTCAGCTTGTTTTAATTTGTATGAATTTATTTTTGTTTAATTTTGTGACAATGAGTACCCTGAATCCTGAGATTTATTTATTGTTTGTTTTTGTCTCCGCAAATTAGGGCTATCTGGGGTTTCTTCAACTTGGCCTTGGAGGAATTCCCTGGATTATAATGTCAGAGGTAAGATGTGTTTTACTTTAATTTCTTCCTTCTTGATTGATTTAAGTTACTTTGGTTCAATTAAGATGAATGATGGGGTTTTAATTTTTTTCAGATATTTCCTATAAACATCAAAGGCTCAGCTGGAAGCCTTGTGATTCTTGTTAGCTGGATTGGATCCTGGGTTGTGTCCTACACTTTCAACTCTTTATTTGATTGGAGCTCAATAGGTGAATATACCTCCTTCACTTTCCAATTCTTCCTCTCATTCTCTCAATGGGAATTTGTCTAGGAGTGAATTTGGTAGATGCTGTAGTTTTAACTCACAATTGCTCTGTATGATGAAATCACCAGTTAGTAAATGCAAATATATTATTGGTGGGTGATTTAAAAATAATTGTTTACCAAATATTTTAGTGACTTTGCTTTCAAATTTATTGGAGATGAAGAATTGTGTTTACACTATTTCAGGAACATTCTTCCTGTATGGTGCCATTTGTGGTCTTGGAGTTTTATTCATTTGGAAGCTGGTACCCGAGACTAAGGGTCGAACACTCGAAGAAATTCAAACATCGATGATGAATGGTCGCCGTTAGAAAAAAGAAAAAAATTCAACACATTGAAGAGTTTATTATAACAAGGTGATTAATTTATTTTATGAAAATTTTGAATCTAGAAACAAATAGTTTTGTTCTACTAAGAAAGTTTGCAAACTATAATTATTTGAGCTACAAGGTACTGAGAAATGGATGAGTTGGATGGATGAAAAATTACTGCAACCCCAACACGAGTTTTTGCCTGTTTGGGTGTTAATTGTTTCTGCCCGAGAAAACGAAAGTCATTCTTCCATTCTCAAAATAATGAAGAGGAGATTCATAGATTGATCCAGATATGAATGTTATTTTCTCATTTTTGTATTTGCACTATTGATTTATTGGAGTTGAGTATTTAATTTCATTCATTGGAGTTGAGAATTTAATTTGTTCCCTATTGTCGTTGAAATTGTTTTTTTTCTTCAGAGATTGCAAAACACCAAGTACTGATAAATGTTATACATCTGTTGGAAATAGATTATGAACGGATTTGACGTAGAAAATAACTCTGTTTCTTTTTTTTTTTCCTTTTAAAGGCTTGATGGGGATGAAAAACCTCATTTATAAAACACCAACTCTTGCAGCCTATTATTATTACTCGAACTCAAGTGATCACCGATGAAAATGTATTCACAGCTAGCCGAGCTAGAGGGGTGTAACTCAAATTAAACTATTTTAGCATGCAGTAATAACAAGTACGGTTTTCATCATTGATTTGACAAAGGGTGATTAATTTTGGGAATAACCTTGGCACATTGCAGGCACAGAAATTAATGTTGTAGTGGGTTCATAAAACAAGTTATGGCCCATGAAACAATCTGTCTTTGAATTTTCGAACAACAGAAAATTGTCAACGCGGAGACACATTCGAAAGAGTAACCTCATTAACAGAGCAAATTTTAGAATATGATGATGAGGATTGACCAGACTTAGCAACAATTCGGCCAACAGAAAATGTAGGCTGGGTTAGTTGAGGAAGTGTTACTGTATCATTCGCCAACATTACCACCACAGATGACATGTTAGGTCTGTCGGATGAGTCTTCCTGAACGCACAACAATCCAATATGTATACATTTTAGAAGTTCAGTGGCCACGCATGACTGCTTGAGTACTGGATCCATCAGCTCTAGCGCTTCTCCTTTACACCATAATTTCCATGTCTGAAATTTTGTGAACAAAGATTAGCATCCTAGTATTAATCATCAAGAAATCATTCTTCCAAATGAGTGATAAAGATAGTTGCATACATGCATGTTCTCAAGTACCAACTAGTTCAGTGGTAAAATCTTTTGAGTTAAAACAAGAGATCTTTTAATTACCAATCATGTTAAGATTAAACTAAAAAAAGGCCACGTACATAAGTAAGGAGGCTTTGACTGTGTTCGGAAAGATAAAATCCACTATTCCTTTTCCCACTTATGATCTCCAGAACAAGAACTCCAAAGCTAAAAACATCCGATTTTACTGAAAATACTCCCCTCATTGCATATTCAGGCGCCATATATCCACTGTTAGAAATAAATGTCAAATGAATAAATTAAGTCAATCAACACACATTATTTTAGATTCTCAGTACTTGCATATTGTAAAATATGATTGTACTTACTATGTTCCAATGACTCTATTAGTATTAGCTTCATTTTGATTGCCGCCAAAGATTCTTGCCATTCCAAAATCTGATATCTTTGGGTTCATCTCATGATCCAATAAGATATTACTAGATTTAAGATCTCGATGAATAACTTTGAGCCGAGAATCCTCATGCAAATACAAAAGGCCCCTCGCAATTCCATTAATGATGCTTATGCGTCTTTTCCAGTCCAATTGTGCACCTCTAGTTGAATCTGGCTACCAAGAAAAAATCGCAATATGCACTTGAGTACTTACTTTGTCTTGCTTTATTTTTAAGAGGAGAAAGAAGCCGAAAAGGTTGTTGATTTGTGAAATTTTAATTTCATCTGATCATATGTTAAACAAAATACAAGGTAGTTATACATGAGATATGACTAGAAAAATATCATATACTATTATATATGCACACATGACATAAAAATTTTAGAAATTCAACACATCTTCTATCAGCATGCGATCTAAATTCCTTGTGCTAATTTATGTTGGTGCTTGGTAGCTATGTCTAAAAAACCGTGCAAACGGCCACGACAACATGCATGGAATTGAAAGGCTTCATACGGCCTAAAACCAACCCAAAATCCTACCAACGTGTTAGGAACCTAGAAAGGAAATACGGTGCACCATGACTATAGTTTTCGGCTAGTGGCAAGCATCTGATCCTAATATAACATATTTGTTCTATTTGCAGATTTTAGCTACCAGCAGCAAGGGAAACTAAATTTTTCCAAAAACTGAACTAGCTTAAGAAAGTTTTGAGAGGCAAACCAAAAAGAAAGAAATCAAGGCTTTTGTTGGGCATATATTCATAGATGAGCAGTAGTTCATTTCCATCTAAACAGCATCCCAACAGTCTCACAAGATTTTTGTGTTGTAATTTGGCGATTAAAGTAACTTCATTCTTGAACTCTTGTAGCCCTTGCCCCGATGTTCTTGAGAGCCTCTTCACTGCAATTTCCTTACCATCCACTAATATACCCTGGACACAAATTTTAATTGTTACTATAAAATAAAAAAAATCTAAATCCTCTATTGGTGGAAAGTGTTGGCAAATTCCATTTCAATATTTTCATTTGAACAATATATATTATGGGCTATTTGAACCCACTAATTTTCTCTCTACACCATCTTGTTAATTTAGAATTTTATTGTCAAATAATTTTGATAAAATTCCTTAATTAACCTTTTTCCTGTTGTCGTTCTTAATTCCTCAATTCTCATCAATTCCTTCACATATTTCCTTTTAACTACAAATAATTGATTTTGTTATAGACTATTATAAACTGAGAGGAGCAAAAACCCATCATTCAAAAAAGAAAATCAATAAATTTTTAAAAGCCGTGAAAGTTAATGGATATCAACAAATTAATCTTACCAATCATAAAAGTTAGTAAATATCAAGAAAAAATTCTTATATATATAGAAAACATGAAATAGAGATTATGATTTACTAAGAAAGAGGGAAAAAAATGAATCCAAAAGAGAGTGAAATTGAGATTTTAGTTTGCATGTGAGAGTAGAGAGAAACTATGCAATCATGAGTAGAGAGAGAGATATTTGTGAAGGGTAATTTTGAGATTTTTAAATTTTAAATTTTAAATTTTTAATAATGAATTTATTTTTTGAAATGTGTGTAGAGAAGCTTGGTGAGTTCAAATAACTCCACCCATATATATTGTTTACAAATAAAATAAGGTTAGAATGACACTTTTATCCCTCATATAATTAATTTTTACCTTTTAGGTTACAGATAGTTATTATTATTATTTTTTGGCTTAGAGTTTTCATATACAAATTAATTATCTACCGCTACAAACCAAAACTAGCTAGTTTATTTTGTTAAAATGTCAAATTTACAGTTTATGGGTTTTTTGTTGTAGATAGCATTTTGTCATTACACCGGTACTTCCTGCGGAAAGGCATGAATGGTTCAGTTGCTTTCATAAATTAAAGCCAATAACTACCTTGTATACAGGGCCGAAACCACCTTCTCCAAGCTTATGTTCATCAGAGAAATGTTTTGTAGCCTCGAGTGCTAGGCTTAATGGGAAGATTGGGTACTCTTGATGAGATTCCCCCTGCGTCTCTCTTCCTAAAATATCATATGAGTAGTCATCCCCAATTCTACCTTCTCTCGAATAAAGTTCTTGTAGATTTATTGCTTTCTTCTCTGCAAGACATATGGCCTTTAGTTTCTTTTTGGGGGAAAAAATAGAGAAAAATATTTCATTTTCTATGCCGTATAATTATTTTCCAGAATACTAAATTAGTACTGAACGAAGTTGAAATCTGAACTTCATAAATTATAATAATGTTAGGGATCCTAAAATTTGAGTCCCAACTTGAGTTCTAATACCATGTCACTCGTCTATTGGATATGATGTATTTCATAGTATTTAAAATTACTTAATCATCATTCAATAAATGAATGTCACATCAATTAAAACTTAAATATTGGATACCTAACATTGCTCTATTTGTGAAAAAATGAAGCAACCTTCGAAGTCGCCAAAGAAATTCAATATTACCTAGATTTCTTCTCCTCCTGTACCAAACAAAAGAACCCAACAGTATGAATACAGTAAATGTTGGTATAGTTGTGACAATTGCAATCCATGTTGCTCTCGTTCCTTTGCCTACAAGATACCAAAACCCATAAATATATATGTGTATTTTTTATTCTTTCGAAGTATCTAAATAAGTAATTTTATAGCGACAAATCCATGATGTAAAATAGAAATTAATTGACGAGGCATAACAATACTGGTCGAATAAAAATTTACAAAAATAAATAAATAAATAAAATGGGTCCTATGGTATTTTCTTTGGACAAATTATTGTTTCATCGAAGAGATGACGTGTTCCTTAGGTATCTAATATTTTGCGGTGAAAGAAAGAGATTTAACCATGAATGGTATTACATTCTCACCAAAAAGTTCGAATAATTTTAACTAAATCAACTCAATTTAAAGGATGGCTATCAAATTTGATGTTTCCAAAATTAAGAATAAAATTCGAAATTACTTTACCTTTAGAGGGCGCCGGCTCCGGCGTCGGTGACACGATCAGCGTATCATTATAAAATGGGTACAGTTCATATCGGATGTTACAACTTGGATACAGCACTCTTCCTCCTCGCCTAATGCTACAACATCCAGCCAAGTCTGAAATAGCTTCGCGAAGACATCGACTACAGTCGTCTGGTGACAGGTCCTGCGTGCACTGAACGAGGCCGTATAGCGTTTGAAAGTCTGAATACTTTTTCTTTGCTGTCCCAAACATTTTGGTACTACTTAGAGCGTGATTCAAAGCTTCGTTCATCAAATTCCACACTTGCTGGTCAAATAACCGACGACCTGTAGAATTTTGTGTATTCAGCAAGTAAACATCGGGCTTGGTGTCCATGGTAGAGAAGAAAGGCATGTTCGAATAACGTAAAAGGCACTGGTTGTACCATATTACGGCTTCCTTTAGCACGGGACAGCGTTGAGGTAGATCTGATGCAGCAAAATTGACACAATCTTGGCATGTTTCTGCACTGACATCACCACGGCAGAGAAAGAGACCGTAGACCTTGACAGGGTCTTGGCCTGCAGTAGCGTTGTAAAATCCTTCGGAGAATTTGTCGCTGCTGCCGTGGGTAGCGTTAGAGCGAAGAGTAGTGAGGAGGAGATTAAGGTTGGATTGGGAAGTGCTGTTTCTGGCGAAATTGACCCTGTTGGAGCAGTTATGATTAAGGTACTTAGGGTCAGCTATTGCTCTTGAGAGGCTGATTAGAAAGCTCTGCACGGAGAGAAACACGAGGATCATATTCATATTCATCTTGCGGAAGATTAATTGATTAATTTGATTATATCATCAGTAACAGAATTGTCAGTTAACTAAGTAATGCTGACGCGAGGAAGTAGGTGCAAAAGAGACTCCGATATTCAAAAGTCAATAGGCTAAGTTTCAGTTTCTGTGTGCTCTTCGAAAAAGTAATGCAGAATACCTCAGTCCAAGAGGAGTGCCAGCGTCGCCTCGATGACTTATGAGTAGACTCCTTTTAACATTTTACACGTTTTTATTATTTTGTTTTTATAATTATGACTTTCAATTGTTAGAAAAAAAAAAACATTAACTTATATTTTATTTTATTACTATTTTACCAACACTTTTATTAAACAAAATTACAAAAATGAACTTGAACTTCTTTTTATCTTTCTCCAATCTTTATCAATCTTCTCTCTCCCCCATGACAGATTCTCTCTCAAGTTCCATGACATTTTGCAGAATCAAGAGTGAAAGAAACCAGAGCTTATAAGTCTGATTACACAACAAATTGACACAAGATCCCACAATAAAATTAGAAACTCCATAAAAAAAAATACTAAAACCCAAACTGAGGAAGCTTTTCAAAAAAAAAAAAAAAACAGTAAAGCAGCACAATGCAACTGGAAACAATAATAGCCGGTAAAAAATACTAAAACCCAAACAAATACAACACATCCACAAAGGAAACCCAAGTAATTTCTATTAAAATTTCTGAGACCATCACCTCTCAGAAGCAACTTTAATTTGCCTTAAGCCTCTGCACACTGCAATTTTTTTTTTTTTTTAATGGTTTGCAAGCAGATAAGCCCAAAGAGATTTGATTGAAACATGAATTGTTGGGTTAAAAGTTGCAGGTATTTTGAGGAGTGGAGAGTAGATGGCAAATTCGTAATTAAACACAAAGGTCTAAGTTCTGTGGTAAAGCAATAATACACGTGTCATAAAAACAGGCCGCGACTGCACCCCACGTCGGTCCAATTTTAGACTAGGATCGTCTTAACATGGATCCCCTCCTTGACCACAACTGCTGTTATGTGTAATGTGTATCTGAAAAACATTAGTGCAAAAATGATATATGTTACCTAAATTATTGTATCAAACAGAATCTACTGAATTTTCTTTTCTTTTGTTGTAAAAAGGTCAATTGTTTTGGCTGCCATATGATTCATGTGGGGTATAAGGACGGATGAGTATCATTTTTTAAGAAATAAAAATAGAAGTAAGATACTGTTGGGTAAATATGTTTCTTGAATTTTTTTTTTATTTTTAAAATTATGTTAAAAATATGATACATTTATATCTTAAATTAAATATTAAGTCATCATATTAACTTCCAACTCACATACACCAGTGTTTATCAAATACTTTGTAATAAACTATTAGACAACTAAACTGAGCTTTGAATAGGCGCTCGGTTAATCATCATGTCGGATGGACAACAAGTCAAGATAGGTGATAGACAACGCCAAATTACCAACTAATTCAATAATATAAGGAAAGGAATAAATGTTACTAAGCTAGATTTTTTATTTCCGGTTACCCTCCAACGGCTAGCTCATTACCTTGTATCCATAATTCAATAAAATTAAAGCAATTTCAGTATCAACATTAATTTCTTTAGAAATTAAATTCTTTTATACATATATATGAGTCTGTCATTTTTCTAATGAGGAAGTCTTGATTTAAGAAACTGAAGAGGCAAGTGAAAAAAAAAAGAAATTTTAATTTGTATGTTTTTCTTATCTTTTAACGATTCAAGATAGTGAAAAATATACTGATGATTGATAGGCCAATTTAAGGCTGGCTTCGGACTGAAAATGACTAGCTTTGAGGCCTTGGCCCAACTAGGACCAGCAATAGAATGATCTTTTATTATATGAAAGAAAAATGGGCAAAAGGAGGGAAGAAAAATTCTATGCGGCTACTGAAGTGAGGCCAATTACACGGAAGATCACATTGTTTAAACTAAACGATTACACAAGTGACAAGTTTAAGGTGGCTAGACATTGGAAGATTTGTACTTGGATGTGGAATTGGCCTTGTTTCCATATGCGATATAATTTTTCTAATCCACCTCAGTATATCTGTTTTGTTCAATTCCCAATACCCTTTTGAACAAAAGCAATATTTTCAATATATTGTCTCAATATGCTGTAGAAATCACTCCCAAGCATTTGAGCGGATTATTTATTGCAGCTAATTAATCAAGTACATACTTAATTTGATTGAAGGTCTTCTTTAACATAGTTTGTTAAGGATATAAAATTCTTTTAATTAGGTGATAATACCCTGTTTTGGTATTGAGATGTTGTGGTACTGCACTGGTCCACCGAACTTTGACTTGGTAAGAATAAGGGAATCACGTGACTTCTAATGCGAGGGGTTATCTGACGAAATCACAGAGTTTGACAGTGGAAAACGCTGCGTTTTGGCTCTGTTTTTGCTGCATAATTGTTTATGATATGCTCCAAGCCTCCAACTCAGAGGAGGCTGCTGATATCTGTCAAGGAGCATACTTAAATCAATGTAAAACTTTTATTTTTTTGTGTTTATAATATCTGTTTTTGAGCTTCAAAATTAAAGCAAGTTTTTTTTCTTGAATTTTTATTTTTCTCTTTAATTTTCAGGGTTAAACAAACTTCCTTAAGTAGATGTCAGGAAATGAATTTCTGAACTTGTTCCAGTGGAAATATGTTCATTCACTCACTGAAAGACTTACAGATTTATGAACTTTTCCATATGCATATGGTTCTCTTGTCAACGAGGAAACTCATTTGAAAGAGTAACCTCATTAACAGAGCAAATGTTAAAATCTGATGATGAGGATTGACCTGACTTAGCAACAATTCGGACAGCAGAAAATGCCGGCTGGGTCGGTTGAGGAAGTGTTACTATGTCACTCGCCAACATTACAACCACAGATGACATGTTTGGTCTGTCAGCTGGGTCTTCCTGAACGCACAACAATCCAATATGTATACATTTCAGAAGTTCAACGTCCACACACGACTGCTTGATTCCTGGATCCATCAGCTGTAGAGCTTCTCTTTTACACCATAATTTCCATGTCTGAAATGTTGTGAACAAGATTAGCATCCTATCATTAATCATCGAGAAATCATTCTTCAAAATGAGTGATAAAAATAGTTGCATACATGCATGTTCTCAAGTGCCAACTAGTTCAGTTGGTAAAATCTTTTGAGTTAAAACAAGAGATCTTTTAATTACCAATCATGATAAGATTAAACTAAAAAAATGCCACATACATAAGTAAGGAGGCTTTGACCGTATTCGGAAAGATAGAATCCACTATTCTTTTTTCCACTTATGATCTCTAAAAGAAGAACTCCGAAATTAAAAACATCTGATTTTACTGAAAATACTCCTTCCATTGCATATTCGGGCGCCATATATCCACTGTTAGAAATAAAACGACAAATGAATAAATTAAGTCAATCAACACCCATTATTTTAGATAAATTCTCAGTACTTGTAAATGGTAAAATAGAATTATACTTACTATGTTCCAACGACTCTATTAGTAGTAGCTTCACTTTGATTGCCACCAAAGATTCTTGCCATTCCAAAGTCTGATATTTTTGGATTCATCTCATGATCCAACAAGACATTACTTGCTTTAAGATCTCGATGAATAACTTTGAGTCGAGAATCCTCGTGTAAATACAAAAGGCCTCGAGCAATTCCATTAATGATGCTTATGCGTCTTTTCCAGTCCAATTGTGCACCCCTAGTTGAATCTGAAAACCAAGAAAATAACACAATATGCACTTGAGTACTTACTTTGTCAAGCTTTATTTCTTAGTGGAGAAAAAAATTGGAAAAGCTGATGATTCGTGGAATTTTGATTTCATGTTGATCAATCTGATCATATGTTGAGCAAAATTCAAAGACTGTGATCGATGGTTATTTATGAGATATGACTGAATAAATAAGTATTTATATCATATACTATTATAAATGCAAACTTGACATAAAACCTTTAAAACTCAACACATATTAGATTAGCATTAGATCCAAATTCATTATTGGTGCTTGGTAGCTATGTCCCGCAAAGAGTGCAAACCATTAGAATATGCATGTAATTGAAAGGCTTCATATGACCTAAAATCAACCTAACATCCTACTCAGTAGCTAAGAATCTAGAAAGGAAATATGGTCGCACTAAGTCTATTAATTTAAGCTTTTTGCCTAGTGATAAAGTACGTGAACCTAACATCACATATCTGTTTTATTTCCAGAACTTAGCTACCAGCGGCAAGGGAAATTAAATGTATCCAGGACTGAACTAGAGTTAGAAAGTTTTGAGAGGCAAACCAAAAAGGAGGAGATCAAGGCTTTTGTAGGCCATATATTCATAGATAAGCAGCAGCTCATTTCCATCTAAACAGCATCCCAATAGCCTCACAAGATTTTTGTGTTGTAATTTGGCGATTAAAGTAACTTCATTCTTGAACTCTTGTAGCCCTTGGCCGGATGATCTTGATAGCCTCTTTACTGCAATTTCCTTTCCATCTGCTAGTATACCCTGGAGCAAATTTCTATTGCTATCATGTATAAAGCAAAAATCTAAATCCCTTGTTTAAGTTACATTTGATCAATACTTTCCATATCAAAATTTACATTTGATCAATATGCTTCTTTTTTTCTTTTCCCCCGAAAGTGATCAATATACACATTCATGAATGTTTTGTGAAATATCCATGCACTTGACAAAAATCCAATAAAAGGATTGCATGCATGGGGAATAGAAAAGATTTTTTCACAACTTAAAGCACCTACGCTGACAACCAGTTGTTATGAACCCACGAGATAGAAGTCGATGTTAAAAATCCGTTGTTAAGTGGGGGTGCCTTGGAGTTAATAAACTACCAACAAAGACAAAATTAAGCAAATAGAAGGGATCCTAACACGGAAACTAACCACAGGGCCTTTTGCTAGGTGACACACTCTGACAATCATGGCATTAGTAGTTTAGTTGCTTAAATAAATTAAAGAAAAGTACCTTGAACACAGGGCCGAAACCACCTTCTCCAAGCTTATTTTCATCAGAGAAATGTTTTGTAGCCTCGAGTGCTAGACCTAACGGGAAGATTGAAAACACTTGATGAGAATCCCCTTGCTCCTCTCCTCCTAAAAAATCATATGAGTAGTCATCCCCAATTCTACCTTCCCTCGTATAAAGTTCTTGTCGATTTATTGCTTTCTTCTCTGCAAGACACGTTAACTTTACTATCTTTTTGGGGGTGGAAAGAAAAAACTGAGAAAAATGTTTCATTTTCTGTGTCGTACGTATAATTTTCCAATAACATCATATTACTTTTGGAACGAAGTCGAAATCTGAACCTTAGGAATTATTCATTTTGGGGGAATTGATTAAAATTCCTTGGTTTTTTAATAAATTAATTAATCATTTTTCTTTTGTTTTAAAATTAATTAAAACCCCTCTGTCACTAGAAAAAAAATAAATATCAAGTATCAAATATCAATATTTTTAATATATTACCGTTTTATCACAGATACTATAATATCCAACTTTGTTCAATAAAAATATCTAACAGTAAAATAGTGAAAAACACAAAAAAAATTAATTTTTTTTTTAGTGATTTTGAAACAGGGCTGGTGAAATGAGGAATTGCGGGCGCAAAACATCAAATTTATTATTTATTTTTCTAGTATTTGTGAAAAATGAAGCAACCTTCGAAGTCGCGAAAGAAATTCAGTATTACCTTTATTTCTTCTCCTCCTGTACCACCAAACGAAAGAAACCAAAAATATGAATACAGAAATGGTTGGTACAGTTGTGCGAATTGCAATCCATGTTGCTTTCGTTCCTTTGCCTGCGGGATACCAAAACCATATATATATTATTTTATTTTATTTTATTCTATGGACGTAACTGCAATAAGTAATGTTATAGACACAAATTCGTGCGAAAAATGTCTTACACAAATTAATAAAAATACCCAAAAAATAAATCCAGTGGATCATGTGGTATTTTCTATGTGCAAATTGCTGTTTTATCAAGGAGATAACGAGTTCTGGAGGTACTTTGCAGTGAAAACAAGGGCATAATGAGGGATTGAATTAAATTCTTAACAAAAAGCTCGAATAATTTTAACTAAATGATTTTTTTTTTGGTCCGCCCGGAGGGGGGGGGGCGCAGTGGTAACTTTATGAACTTGATTTATAGGATGGCTATAAAAATTTGATGTTAATTTCTAAAGTTAAGAATGAAATTCGAAATTAGTTTACCTTTCGAGCTTGTTACAGAACCAGGAGATGGGGGAGACAAAAGCACAGGCGGCGGTGTCCGTGCCGGCGTCGGTGCCGGTGCCGGTGCCGGTGCCGGTGCCACGATCAACGTATCATTATTATAAAATGGGTACACCTCATATCGGATGTTACAACTTGGAAACAGCATTCTTCCTCCTATCTTAATGTTACAAGATCCATCGAAGCCTGAAATAGCCAAACGAAGACATCTACTACAGTCATCTATTGACAAGTCCGGCGTGCACTGAACGAGGCTGTATAGCGTTTCACAGGCTGTATAATTTTTCTTTACAGTGGCAAACATTTTGGTAGTACTTAGAGCCTGATTTGCAGCTTCGTTCATCAAATTCCACGCTTGCTGCTCAAATAATCCACCCGTAGAATTTTGTGTATTCAGCAAGGACACATCGGGCTTGGTGTCCATGGTAGAAAAGAAAGAAATGTTCGAATAAAGTAAAAGGCACTGGTGGTACCATATTATAGTTTCCTTATGTCCGGGACGACAGCGTTGAGTTATATCTGAGGTAGCAAAATTGACACAATCTTGGCAGGTTTCTGCACTGACATCACCACGGCAAAGAAAGAGACCGTAGATCCTGTCAGGGTGTTGGCCGGCGGTAGCTTTGTAAAATCCTGCGGAGAATTTGTCACTGCTGCCGTGTGTAGAGTTAGAGCGAAGAGTAGAGAGCAGGAGATTGAGGTTGGATTGGTAAGTGCTGTTTCGGGTGAAATTTACTCTGCTGTTGCAAAAATGATATTCGTAAGTAGGGTCATCATATGCCCTTGAGAGGCTGATTAGAAAGCTTAGCACGGAAAGAAACACGAGGATCATATTCATATTCATCTTGCGGAAGATTAATTGATTAATTTGATAATATCATCAGCTCTTTTCCTTTTTCTTTTCACTCCGGTTGTTTTGATTCGTTTCTCTCATGTTCCTAGCCATAATTATCTGATAGCTAATAAATGTTGACAGGAAGATGAAGGAGCAAAGGAGACTCCGATATTCAAAAGTCAATAAACTAAGTCAAGCAGCCAATTAAGTATCCGTGCGCTCGTGAAAAAAAAGAAATGCTGAATATCTCAGTCCAATTTTGTGGAAAGTTGGAAGAGCTATTATCAAGTGGGACATAAGTTGAACAAAAACTAACAAGATTTTACTAATTTGGCAGATTTGGATTGATCAAGCTATTTTTAATTTTAAAACCAATGGATACGGTAGCATTAAACGGATGGTTCCATCTCAAAACCAAGCAGGCCTAGCAAAATATATGGCAGGTTCTTATCGGTTTAAGTGCACCAACTTAACATGTTAAGATGTTATGCCCAACCTACATCAGTTTTTCTACAATCTTAGACAACATTTGTTGGGGACGGAGATATAAAATTTGTTGAGGAGCGACAAGTATGACTAGTATACATTTTTAACAAAATCATTATTTTATTAACCATTATAGTAAAAATAGAATGTCTTAAATAGACTCTTTTAAGGAATTTAGATCCAACACTAATCTTTAAATAATATTCTATGGCACCTGCATTTGTAACAGTATAAATAAATAAAATCTACTTATCTAATTACTAATTATAAATTTTTAAAAAATCAGTACAAAAATCATTTATATCAACGTGCACTTAATATTGGAAAATATAGTTTTGAGTAAATTATATTTGGGCCATATTTTGAGGGAGATCTACTTAGTATATCATAAATGATTGGTATATCATATGTTCAAAATGATGGTCACATGAATGAGAAATTGTCTCATTAATATGCACACTTGATGTTGGAAAATTAAAAAAAAGTGGACTTATCCCATATGAAAAAAGTAAGAAGAGGAAATTTTAGTAATACCATAAAAAATAGTAGTCTTTTTGTTATTTTGCAATAATCGTAAGACAACTTGCCTCTCTAAGTTAGTCACGTGGCAAGTTAAGATTGTGAGGAATTTTATTCCATCAGGCAACAGTCCTGATAATTTTAGAAGAGCATTACACATTACACGATACATGTACATACTTTTCTCGAGTTCGATGTGAAAATGCCCAGAAACTGCAGTGGAAATTATTACAACAGCTGAATCAGCATCCATATCAACAACCAAATAGCAAAGTTTACTTGACTATTTTTTTGAAAGTAAAGGCAAAAACTTGAGGTATCCCAAACATTCGATTTTCTTCCTGATTGCTTTCACTCACAAATATCTTTTTCTTCCTGACTATTTGTTTGAAAGTAAAGGCAAAAACTTGAGGTATCCCAACTATTCGATTTTCTTCCTGATTGCTTTCACTCACAAATATCTTTTTCCTTAGTTACATAACCCTAATTCTGTGAGCTTAGATCATAATCGCTTCGGTAAAGTCTGTATAGCTCTAGGCTAGATTTTATATTTCCTGTTTAGCCTCCAACGGCTAGCTCATGACTTTTATATATCCACAATTCAGTAAAATTAAACAATTCCAGTTAAAAAAAAAAGGAAAAAAACATGAACTTTAATGTACTTTGGATAATAGATATCCCAAATTTTTATTTCCAATATCATCCTAATAATATGTCATTCATTAAGTGGTTGATAATTCTTTATAAAATCCAAGTGAATTAATTATTTGATGAATGATACATCATTTTAAATAATATTTTCAGATAAAAAATTTGGAATATATAGTACTATTTATATACTTTTCTTATGTTTTATCTTTGTTATAGTTTTACTAACTGACTTTAAGATGAAAATAAAAAAGTTCACACTTTAACCAAATGAATCACGTGACTTCTCACGTGAGGACTTATCTGACCAAATCGCAGAATTTGACGGCAGAAAACGCTGCGTTTTGGCACTGTTTTTGGTTGCACAATTGTTTATGAAATGCTCCAAGCCTCAAAGGAGAGGTTGCTGATACCTCCCAAGAAGCTGCTGGAATCAAAGTAAAATTTTTATTTTTTACTTTTCTGTCATTAATTTTTAGGATTATACAGAATTCCTTCAGCAGATGTCAGAATGAATTTCTGAACTTACTCCGGCGGAAATATGTTCATTTACTCATTGAAAGACATATAGATTATTTATCCATTATTTTCTGGCCAGTTAACATTGTTTATATGCCTTTCCTAACTTATATAAACATGTCATTAGAAAAAATAAGGAAAAAAAATTCTGGTTGGAGTTAGACTCATTGTATTCCAAAGATTTGGAGGTGTCTATGAATTTCTCTGCAATGTAAGAATTATTTTCGAGTCAGGCGGTAACCTATCGAATCCATTTTAGCAATTCATATAATTGATGAATCTATTTTTTTTTTTCCATTTTAAAATCAATGGATTTTGTAGCATTAGTACGAATGGTTCCATCATAAAACTAAGCAGGGCCAAGTAAAATGGCAGCTTCTTATCGTTTGGATCCACCATTTTGGCATGCTAAGGGTTTTGGCCAACCTATATATGTAAGTATTTCTAATGTTTTAGGCTACGTTTGCCGGGGATGGATATATGAAATTTGTTGAGGAGGGACAACTATGAATAGTATAAATTGTAATCAAATCATTATTTATTAACCACTATACTATCAATAGAGTGTGTACTTTTGAGTTTTGAGGAATTATGATCCAGCGACACTAATCTTTAAATAATATTCTATCACGTATGCATTTATATATGTGTGTAGGCGTGTGTATGTGTGTGTATTTATATATAAATGTTCCAACCCAGGATTTTAAAGTGTGAGAAAGTCTAGAAAAATACATAAATTATGCGGTTTATGCACTTTAAGTTTTAAACATATTAAATCCCACGGATTAATAGATTTCTTAGACTTTCTCGGACTTCAAATAGAATGAATGTATTAGTATGACAAGAAAAAGAGATTTTAGTAATACTATAAGAAATTATATAAAACTAAATCTAATTTTTTTCCCCATTGGTCAATCTCTGGGCAATGGACTATCATCAGGCTATCGTCTAGTTTGAGAACAAAGAGTTGGTGGGCGATGGTCCATCTCCCGATTTTATGTTGATTTCAACGGAAAACGTTAATTTAGTAGTTTTATTAGACACAGTTTCGGTGCATATATTAGTACAGAAATTAGGGGTATTTTCTTCACCCATAAACCCCGCGTCAACTATGCTCAAGCCAATTTTTTTTTTTTGGGTAAAAAATTTAGGTAACGTTTACTTTTTGGTTTATTTTTTGGATTGGAGTAGGAATCCTGAGGAGTGAGAATCCTGGGATTGGGAGTGTGGAGTGGGAGTGGGAGTGGGAGTAAATTTTTTACTTACACTGGAATGGGAGTGTGGAGTCGGAATCAGAATCCAATTAGGTAGTGTTTACTTTTTGGATTGGAGTGAGAATCCTGAGGAGTGGGAATCTTAAGATTGAGAGTGTGGAGTGGGAGTATGAGTAGGTTGTTTACTTACACTAGAATGGGAGTGTGGAGTCGGAATCAGAATCCAATTAGGTAGTGTTTACTTTTTGGATTGGAGTGAGAATTCTGAGGAGTGAGAATCTTCGGATTGAGAGTGTGGAGTGGGAGTGTGAGTAGGTTGTTTACTTACACTAGAATGGGAGTGTGGAGTCGGAATCAGAATCCAATTATATGTTTACTTTGTCTTGGATTGGGAGTAAATGGTTTCAAATTACAGTTTTACCCTTATTTAAAGAATTGTAATTTTTAATTATAAAATTAATAATAAATATATTTGAAATAATAAAATATTTATTTTATTATATTTGTAAGTTAATAATAATTTTTAATATTCTTAAATGTAAATCACAATTTTTATTAATTTTAATTTTAATTATGTAAATTAAAAATAAAGATAGTATTATTATAAATTATCAATATTAAATAAATATAATACTATTATTTTTAAATATCTATAATAATATTATATTTTTAAATAAAGATAATAATAATAATATTATTATTAAATTTATAAAATAATAAAATAATATTATATTTATAATAATATTATTTTTTTAATAAATTTATTATTATTATTAAATTTATAAAATAACATAATAATATTATATTTAAATATTATTATTTTTAATAAATATAATTTTATAAAATAATATAATAATATTATTTAAATAAATATAATATTATTTATTTTATTTTATGAAAATTAATTATATTAAATTAATAAAAAAAAAAGGGCAAAATGGAAAGATGGGAGTGGGAATCATGGGAGTCCTACTCCCACTCCCCATTCCAAAAAAGAGTGGGGCCCATGGAGTAGGATTCTCACTCGGCCACTCCCTTTTATTTTAGCTAAGTAAACACTTGATTCCCACTTCCACTCTACTCCAATCCACTCCAAAATGTAAACACACCCTTAATGTTTACTTTGTCTTGGATTGGGAGTAAATAGTTTCAAATTATAATTTTACCCTTATTTAAAGAATTGTAATTTTTAATTATAAAATTAATAAAAAATATATTTAAAATAATAAAATATTTATTTTATTATATTTGTAAATTAATAATAATTTTTAATAATCTTAAATGTACATCACAATTTTTTATTAATTTTAATTTTAATTATGTAAATTAAAAATAAAGATAGTATTAGTATTAATTATTAATATTAAATAAATATAATACTATTATTTTTAAATATCTATAATAATATTATATTTTTAAATAAAGATATTATTTTATTATTATTAAATTTATAAAATAATAAAATAATATTATATTATTAATAATAATAATTTTTTTTAATAAATTTATTATTACTATTACTATTAAATTTATAAAATAAGAAAATAAAATTATATTATTAATAATAATTTTATTTTTTAATAATTTTACTATTATTATTATTATTAAATTTTATAAAATAAAATAATAATATTATTTAAATAAATATTATATTATATATTTTATTTTATTAAATATTAATTATATTAAATTAATAAAAAAAGAACAAAATGGGAAATGGGAGTCCCACTCTCACTCCCCACTCCAAAAAAGAATAGGACTCACGGAGTGGGACTCCCACCCTCCTATTTTTAACTAAGTAAATACTTAATTTCTATTCTCACTCCACTCCAAAATATAAGCACACCTTTAATTGCTTTGGCTGTGGTATGATTCATGTGGAGTTTAAGGGCGGGATGAATATCATTTAAAAAAAAAAAGAAGTATAGGCAGTGATTGGTAAATATGTCTATTGAAAGTTTTGTTATTATTAGTATTTTTTTAGAAGTTGTGAAATATATAATATATTTATATCATTAATCAGATATTAACTCATCACATTAACTTCCAGCTCATATACTCTACAAGTGTTTATCAAACATTTAACAATAAATTATTGGACAACCAAACAGAGCCTTGCATAAGTGCCAGGATGGACAACTTCTCAAGATAGAAGATAGGCAGCTCCAGACTAATAATTCAATGAGGAAAGGAATAAATGTGAAAACACTTGTCAACTAATTAGTTGGTAATGTGGCAAGCTTTATTCCATTCGGCAACAGGCTCCATTTTTTCAGAAGATATTATTACACATTACCCAATACGTCAACTATTTACTTCTCTCGAGTTCGATATGAACAGCTGAATCAGCTGCCAAATCAACAACCAAATAGAACAGTTGTTTGCTTGCAAATCTATGAATGAGGGTATGAGACTATAAAAATACAAAATCATTGACAAATTTAGCCTTAAAAATTCAGATTAATTACCAAATTACCGCTATAACATATCCATTTTTTTCACTGTATTTTGTCGCAATCATATAATTTTTTATTTTATAAATATAGCAATAACTGTAGTGTTCTGCAAAATGAAGCCAAATTCATTTCATTCTCATCAAATTAAATTGATTTCATTTTCTTTTTCCTTTTTCTTTTATATATTAATTCATCAACTTAACTTCTAATATGTATTAAATTTAAGAACAAAGCTTGCCAATTGTCGTAGCGAGTGAAAATCCAATAAGCATAAAATTATCCAAATAAGAATTTCCATGGCAAAATAATTCAAATACAGGAAAATGAACCAAAAAGAACTATAACTGCATTATCGCACTAACATCTATCATAATCCCAAAAAAAAAAAATAATGGCGGTTAGCCATTAACCGTTGCACTAATAAAACATTCAAGGCTGATTATAACCTTAAAATCCTTTAAGCTATTGATCTTGATACCGTCAGGTTTTTAAGAACATGAATGACGCTGTACGGCTCAAGGCTAATTGATTCAATGTCGAGCATTTGCATTCACCTACCTTCTTATGCCTCTATCTTCTCTAACTCTCCTACAATGATTCTGCTGCTTCTGGGCTGCTGCTTCTATATCAACAAGAGTTGCACTATATTAATATATGAATCATCATATCAATCAAAGTTTGAAAGTCTAACTACCTGAGATTTGTGGCTGTGATTGTGTTTGAGACTGGATTCCATTCACTTGGTTTGTTGCCTATACAAAACCAAATTACAAGTGTTGAGAATTACATTTGATCAAAGACATTAATTTTAAAATTAAAAATAAAGTTAATACAAGTAAATCATTACCTGAGATGAGCTCGAAGGATTCTTACAAGACCTTTTATTATGCCCTAAGATGCTGCAGTTAGTGCACCTGACCGTTGCCTTTTTCTATCTTTTCCCAAGCGACTCATTGGGTTCTTTCTTTCTTGCAAACTTTTTAGGTCTACCAACTTGAACTAGCATTTCTGGTGCTTCAATCTCTGGGCCTTCAACAACAGGCCATATTTTTTTATCAAGTAAAGGCTTTATAGATTCGGAGTAAGTGTTAATTTATGCTCGAACTGTGAGGCGTGGATCTACATAATCAGCAGACCGTTCATGTCTCAATGCAATACATGGCATAACATGTTTGCAAGGGATCCCACTAATTTGGTATGCCCCACAACCACAAATTTTTTTATCCAGATCAACCACAAATTTTTCATGTGTTTCATCATCTAATACCTCAAAGTCATAATCGTCAGCCTCCAACACCTTGCATGTTCTCCCTTCTTGTCTATTCATATTCAATTTCTTCTGGATGTTTGGAGGAAGCTTATCCTTCCACGTGTTGGCCTCCTTCAATCTCTTTCGCAATCTCCTCGTCACTTTCATTCTAATATGTTCCATTAAGATAAGCACCGGGCTGCCCCTAAATTCTTTTAACCAACCATTCCACGACTCTGTCATGTTATTAGTCACGTGATCAGACTTAGCAAGACTGTTAAAAGCATGCCTAGCCCACTTTGTCTTGTCAATATTTTCTAAATATGTGTATGCTTCCTCTTTTTCCTCCTTAATTTTTTTCATGTAGTTATTGAAATCATCTTCATATGTTGTTCTCGCTGCTGACCAAAACAATGTTCTAAACACTTGTTCTGGCCATTTGCCTCCCACATTGGCAAATATATGCCTAGCACAATACCTAACAGTTGACTTAGGCCAAAATTCTGCTAAAGCTGCCAATATGCCTTTTTGCCCGTCTGTCATAAACGTAACAAGGCTATCATCTTCAATATCAAGCCACTCCCTCAAAATGCTCAAGAACCACCTACAAGTCTCTCCACTCTCTGTCTCACAAATGCAAACAGCGATAGGGAAAACACCACTGTTTGCATCTAAGGTAACTGCTGACGATAATACTCCACCATAAGGGCCTTTTAAGTGACACCCATCAACACCAATAAACCACCTACAACCTTTGATGAACCCATGCTTCAAAGTTGGAAAACTGAACATAAGCCTCAGGAATCTTAACTTACAAGATTTTCCCCCATCAATACATTGTAACTTGACAAGTACTCCTGGATTTGTTTGCTTTAGAATGGCTTCATAGTTCCTTAGAAGTTGGTAAGACTCAGAATGAGACCCACAATTTCTTATCTTAGCAATCTTCTTAGCCCTATTAATCTTCTTAATATTACAATGCAATCCATACTTCTGTCTTAACTCTTTGTGCATTATACTTGGTCGCTTTGTAGGATAATTCTTCAAAGAGGTTTGAAAATGGTCAGCAATCTAGTACATGGAAGCCTCTTTAGACTTAGAATTTTTATCACATGTGTGTGTGTCATTAAGCTGCTGTATTCTAAAAATAATGCCAGACTTAACCCTAGCAGCATAGATAAACCAACTGCAAGGAAGTCCATCAACCTCACCTGCACACCTAGCTTTAAATCTCCTCTTTTCATTCTTAATCTTATTAATTTCAAATCCCTGCTCAATTAAATAAGTTCTTAGTTCAGCTCTAAACTCAACCACATTGTCAAATTCATCTCCAACTGACAACACTAACATTCCATCTTCACCCCTCTTGCATTTTTCTTTCCCTAAAGATGTAACAACCCTTTGAATCTAAGTTAGATTCAAAGCCTTATTCTGTATCATCGGACTCGTAATTTGACAACACACCATCTTCTTGAAACTTCTCATTGTCTGTATCATCTAATTGATCTCCTTCATCAACATTCTGTCCATGACCATGAATAATTTGTTCATCAACTTCTCCATTGCGCTTTTCATTAACAATATCATTGTCATCTGACCAAAATACTTCATCTCTTGCAAACTCAGCAAATTCATCTAGTAAAAAATGTTATGGCTGTTCCATTTGATCTATGGAGTTAAGCTCAAGCAAGTGCTGCCAAGGGCTGGTAGGTTCATAAGTTTGCATTGGAGCAGTGCTACTGGCTTCATTGTGTTGTCGTAACTCATTTTGGTTTATTAGCTGTTGGTGCTGTGGATTGATATATTGTTTTGGTGGCATTGGATGTTTTGGTGGGGCTGGATAAATTAGATCATTTGAGGGTAGTTGTTGGACTATAGTCATAGTGTGTTGCACATAGGAAATTTGGGATGTTATATGGACAAAAGAATTTTTTTTTGGGCTAGTCATTGGACTTTACTTGACAAAACTTGGACTAGCATGAACCACCTGTCAACAATGTTTCCCTTATATATCATTCACAGCACATTTCCAGAAATAGTGACACAAAACTACTGAAGCTCAAGTAAACATCAGCAGCATATAATATCATCCACTTTGTGAATCCATTTTTCAAGTAGTTAGCCATTTTTAACTTTTCTTTCCTCGTCAAAAACCAATATCAATGTCAAATAATATATCGACGAATATCAATAATAAAAATCATTAACATACAAATAGCTTACAACATTGATTTGTGTTGGTGCACAGGATAGGTAAAGATATGTGTAATTAAAAGGAAACTTTTTATGAAAATAATTAAGAAAGAAATCATAATTTATTGCCATTTGGGTAAATTAAAACTACAGTTTTACATATAATGGAAAATCACAAACTGAAGCCATGTAAATGATAATCTAGATATTTTATATTTTACAAGAGATTGATTTTTTTTAATATATGTTAAAGAATTATTGTCATGTCTCATGTATAAATTTTGAACAAAATAAAAAAAAATAAATCAATTGAATTCTAGACTATAACCATATTAAACCTTTTTCAATTCTTTCCAATTTCACCACAAATCAATTGCATTCATTGTTAATCCGTGAATTAAAAATCCACAAGAATAAAAAAAGCAAAACAAATAATTTTATGTTGTGCTTACTTTTACAAAATCAATGGCCACTCCTCTTGGGTCTCTTTTTTGCCGCCATGTTTGTTTGCTCACTGTCTCAATTTGTGTCCTTTTACCAAGGTTGTGTTCCTGTGTTTTGTTTGGTCAATAGATTAAGTCTAAGCCTTCACAATGAAGGAAAAAATGCTAGGGTAAGTTTTTTTGTTTGGTTAGAGTGGAGAAGAAGAAAGCCGCGGATTTTTGTGATCTCAGTGCAAATCCGAATGACAAAGGCATGTGTTTTGTTTGATACTTTTATATTGTCCACTTATTTTTTGACATGTGGTGCTGAGTTGTAATAATAAATTTGACATAGTACGTTAGTCAAAATTTTCTTAAGTCATTAGTCAATAAAAAGAAAAAGTACTTAAATACCCTTTAATCCATCTAATTTAATGGCTGAAGCTAACGGAAGGGGGTGTTGGTGTACATTCATGAAATCAAGGGAATCTACATGACTATTTCATCAAATCTTGGAGGTGTTGGTGTTGGTGGCTTTTTCCCTAATTAATTTCTTTAGATGTTAAATTCTCTTATACATATATATGAGTCGTCTCTTTCTAATGAGGAAGTCGTGATTTAATAAACTGAAGAGACTAGCGAAAAATATCAAATAAATAGGTTTTGATATGTTTTTCTTATCTTTTAAAGACTCGAGATGGTAAAAATATACAAATGATTGATGGGCCAATTTAAGGCTAATTTTGGATAGAAAATGACTAGTTTTGAGGCATTGGCCAAACTAGGACCCGCAATATAATGATCTTCCGTGGGGTGCAATTGGCCTTACTTCAATAGTCAGTAGTCGCATGGAAATTTTCTGTCTTGTTTTAATTCCCAATAACACAAACCCTTTTCATCATAAACCGTGATTTGTTCAGTATATTGTCTCAATATGTAGCAGAAATCACTCCAAAGTATTTAAGCGGATTATTTACTGCACTCAATTAACTCAATTAATCTGGTACGTGCTTAATTTGATTGAAGGTCTACTTTTAACATATTTTGTTAAAGATTTAAAGTCCCTTTTTAATTAGGTGAGTAAATGCTGAGTCCATTTTCACAATTATTGATGGGATTTTGGCCAATCTTTTTTCTTTTCTATATGCATATGGTTCTCTTGTCAACTGGCGCAGCTTGGCCGTCATAGGTCATAATTCTACGTATTGATCTCAACTGTGCCATAGGTCATAATTCTATATGTGAATTTAATTTTGCAAGAGTTATATTACTGCATTGTTATAATAATAATACAACTGCCAGGACTATTTTTCATTCCAAAGACTTCCAAGCGGCTGGTTGTAAATTAGTAATGTTGTAGAGAGTTCATAAAATAAATTATGGTCCACGGAAACAAACTGTCTTTGAATTTTTTAATACCAGAAAATTGTCAACGAGGATACACATTTGAAAGAGCAGTCTCATTAACAAAGCAAATTTCTGAATCTGATGAACAGAATTGACCAGAACTAGCAACCATTCGGTCAACAAAAAATGCAGGCTGGGTTGGTTGAGGAAGTGTTACGATATCATTGGCCGACATTACTACCACATATGACATGCTAGGTTTGTGGGCTGGGTCTTCCTGAATGCACAACAATCTAATATGTATACATTTCAGAAGTTCAGCGCCCGCGCATGACTGCTTGAGTACTGGATCCATCAGCTCGAGAGCTTCTCCTTTACACCATAATTTCCGTGTCTGAAATGTTGTGAACAAAGATTAGCATCCTATCATTAATCATGGAGAAATCATTCTTCCAAATCAGTGATAAAGAAGTTGCACACATGCATGTTCTCGAGTACCAACTAGTTCAGTTGGTAAAATCTTTTGACTTAAAACACGTGATCTTTTAATTACCAATCATGTTAAGTGTAATACCAGTTATTTATTTATTATTATTTTATTTGAATTTTGTATTATTTACCTTTAATTATTTGCTTTATCTTTTCTTTATAATAGATAATATGTATTATTTAAAAAAAAAGAGGTTTAACATGTTTTGTTTTAAATTTGAATAAAAGTTAAACTCTTTTATTAAACCCTAATCAAATACGTTTGTTTAAAAAAAAAGGGGGGGGGGGGGGGTTTATCATGTTTCAAAAGAAAAGAGGGTAAATAGAGGTTTCTTCTTGTTTGATTGATCTTATTTTTCTTTGGCTTGGAATTGGTTGTTTCTATGAAGAGAAGTTAAATAAGGTATTTTCTGATGATTTATATGTGAAAATTGGTGATTCTATGCTATATATGCATGTTTGTTATATATATGATTTATTCTCATGCTATTTTGTGTGGTTGTGAATCTGAGATTCTATAAGTAGCATGGACGTTTGACTGAATATTTTTTTAATCTATTGAGAGTTATGGAAAACGGTTTATATGTGAAAAACTAGACTTCCTAAGGTTTCTTTGGTGTGATTTATGTGATTTTCCGAAGCAAGATATTACTAGAAATTTTGATCTCAATGAATAACTCCGATTTCTATAATTTTTCTGACAAGTTAATTAATGTATTTAGTTACGAAAATTTTTGTGTTGATTTGCATGCATGTCTGGTTATCTATTATTTAATTTCGTGATTTTTCAGTATCTGGAAAAATTATTAAAAATCAGTTAGTAAGGAAAAAAACACAATATGCACTTGAGTACTTATGTTGATGCGTTTTTAAAATACTTTGAAAATGATTAATGTTCAGTAAATATTTTATTAATGATTAATATTGTGTCCTTTGAATGTGAGAACTGTTTCACTGAATTTCATTGAGTGGAAGTTAAATTATAAATTCTTGAGTATGACTTGTTCTATTGTAAATGCTCTAGACAGTTTTGGAGTGTTATGTTAATGACAGTGTTTGACTATGTTTCTAAACTCCATTAAATCTGAAATGTGTTTGTGTATGTGTTGCAATATCTCTGTGAATTTCGTGTGATTTGGGCGTCATCAATTAGTTAAAAATCAGCTCATATAGGGTGTTCAGGTATACTTTAGTGAATGGGTGGTTATATTGACATTATGGTTAATGGTTTAAGAATGATTGGGCTATGATTTGAGGTCAAATTTACATACGTATTGATCATGATAACGTATTGGTAATTATAGGTTGAGGGTGAGCTCGTGTGGTCTCAGATTGTGGAGGTTTGTTTAGTTGCGTTGGATCGAGGTGAGTGGATTTATACATATTGCAAGTGGTTTTAATATGGTTTATAAATTGATTTTGGAAATTGTTTTAATAAATAACATGTTTTAATTATAAAGGTTTTCCTTAAAATAGTTGTTTAGTATATGTTTTCATAAAGTTATTTTCTAAAATGTAATTTTAAAGCACTTGTTTTTTCCTTAAATAGTTTTCTTTAAAAATGTTTGGAAGGTTCCTACAGTTTGAATATGTTACAGAACTTTTATTGAATGTTATTTAAAATGTGGCTTTTACTGAATGTTATTGAAAGATTGAAAAATTGTATTTAAGTTTTGGCTCACTGTCCGTAGTTACCATTACTGACATTAAATTGACTGAACAGCTAGCTGCATACCGATTGTGCACATCCATTGATGAGTACCGTAGGCTATAGTACCCTTAAATGATTAATGGCCGGGTCACCGGGATTACAGGTGACACTATGTGACATGGGATATTGGTTTACTGAAATGTTTTACTATCTATTGGCTGTTGAATAAGTTTTAAATTGGTTTTTGATTTACTTTGAGCTATGATTTATGTTTCTTTAAATGATTTCAATGTATTTGGAAAGCAGTAGTGACACAATATGCATGGGTTTGCTTACTGAGTTGTCGGCTCACCCCTCACCACTAATATTTTTTTACAGATGTAGTTAGATTTGTGGGCTCTTGGTTTAGAGGATAGAATAATAGCCAGAGACTTTGGAGTTTTCTTTCGTTAATAAACTATTGTTGCTCTAAGTGATGTTTTGAACTAGAGTTTTTTTTTCTAGTGGATTTTTGTATTAATTACTAGTTGGATTTGATTTTGAGTTTTGGGAATAATAGAGATTTCTTTTAAGATTGATAATAAGATTATTGATTTGGGGTTTCACTCTAGTTTTGCTCTTGGGTGAAATTGGGGTGTTACATTAAGATTAAACTAAAAAAAGGCCATGTACATAAGTAAGGAGGCTTTGACCGTGTTTGAAAAGATAAAATCCACTATTCTTTTTTCCACTTATGATCTCTAGAAGAAGAACTCCAAAACTAAAAACATTTGATTTTACTGAAAATACTCCTTCCATTGCATATTCGGGTGCAATATATCCACTGTTGGAAATAAAATGTCAAATGAATAAATTAAGTCAATCAACGCACATTATTTTAGATAAATTCTCAGTACTACTATATGGTAAAATAGGTTTGTCTATACTTACTATGTTCCAACAACTCTATTAGTATTAGCTTCATTTTGATTGCCGCCAAAGATTCTTGCCATTCCAAAATTTGATATCTTTGGGTTCATCTCATGATCCAGCAAGATATTACTAGTTTTAAGATCTCAATTAATAACTCTGAGTGGAGAATCCTCGTGCAAATACAAAAGGCCTCGAGCAATTCCATTAATGGTGCTTATGCGTCTTTTCTAATCTAATTGTGCACCCCTAGTTGAATTTGAAAACCAAGGAAAAAAACACAATATGCACTTCCGTACTTATGTCTTGCTTTATTTCTAAGGGGAGAAAGAAATACAAAAAGTTGTTGATTCGTGGAATTTTGATTTTATGTTGATCGATCTGATCATGTGTTGAGCAAAATTCAAAGACTGTGATCGATGGTTATTTATGAGATACGACTGAATAAATAATTATTTATATCATATACTATTATAAATGAAAAGATTAGATAAAATCTTTAAAAACTCAACCCAAATTAGATTAACATTGGATCCAAATTCATTACTGGTGTTTGGTAGCTATGTCTCGCATGTTAAAACAATTAATCTTTTGGTGAAAACATCACCTATAATCCAGGAACATTCATGTTGTGTGACCAAGAATCAATAATCAAATATGCGGAAGTGTACCTAAATCCATAACACTTAATTGCTCTCCAGAGTTGTGTGGTTAGCCTTCCAAACCAACACGTTCTCCTAGAGAACCCTTTAATTTTCTCACTGCACTCTCTCTGATGATGGGATGCTATAAGAGAATAGAACGATGTGTGTGACCAGGAGACCATAACCAGTTATATAAATAACTTTTCATGTTATCATCAAGTATTCCTATTTCAACCCATTATAAAAATAGTAATTACCCTTTTAGTCTCTACACATTAAATAAATACATTAAAGTCCAAATTACTAAAAACCATAATAGATCACTTTTAATTGAGCTTAACCTTATATAATAGTTTGCAACACATAATTATTCACATATAAGCCTAAAGTTGGATTAAGGATCCAACAATGTCGGATTAAAGATCCGACAATCTCCCACTTAGGCTATATATGTAGCTTTATAATTATGCTTTGCCAAAAGAAATAATGGTATGAGCTCAATCTTACCGTTATTATCGAAATGTATCTATAACCAATTTAGTCCATCAATTATACTAACATAGGATCAAAGTGACTTTTGTTACAACTGTCATAACTCGACCCATCAAAGGACACAATGCTAATACAATTGAATGACATGGATCATGTTGTGGATATGTAGCATGGAAATTTCATGCAATGTGTTCTTAACATGCCTATTTCCACCTGGTCTACCTCAAACTTTAGTAATATCAAACCAAACCAAAATTAGAGTGTCTATAAACCAAAAAACTTTATTTTTACAGAAAATAACCTTAAATATCCATAAACTCAAATAACTAAAAATGTCTATATTACAAGAGCATCTAAAATCACAAATTCCCACTAAAACTAAATATCTTTTAATGACAAAACACCCATACGAGCAGTGTGCTCATAAAATATTTTGGGTACAATTATAAAATTTGTGCCCACGTGCTCTATAGACAACTGTCCACTTTGAACTATTTCTTTAACATCTAGGAACTTGATAGCCGCCCCCGATAACGTGGCAAGTTTTATTCCATTCGGCAACAGGCACGATATTTTTAGAAGATATTATTACACAATACCCAATGCGACAACTATATACTTCTCTCGAGTTCGATATAAATAGCTGAATCAGCAGCCAAATCAACATCCAAATTAGAAAATTTTACTTGCCTATTCGAGTCATTGGATTTTCTCCCTGATTGCCTTCAATCACAAATATCTCTTTCCTTACTAGTTAGATAACCTTAATTCTGTGAGCTTAGATCATAATCACTTCTGTACAGCATATGTCTAGGCTCGATTTTATATTTCATGTTTAGCCTCCAACGGCTAGCTCATTACTTGTATCCATAATTCAATAAAATTAAAGCAATTTCAGTACCAATATTAATTTCTTTAGATATTAAGTTCTCTTATACATATATATGACTCGGCTTTTTCTAATGAGGGAGTCATGATTTAATAAACTAAAGAGACAAGTAAAAAAAATTAAATAATTAGATTTTGATATGGTTTTCTTATCTTTTAACAACTCAAAATGCTAAAAAATACAAATGATATAAGTAGTCTCACCCTTCATATAATTAATGAATCCATTTTTTTTTTTTTTTACATTTTAAAACCTATAGATCTCGTAGCATTGGTACAAATGGTTCCATCACAAAACTAAGCAGGGCCTAGTAAAGTGGCGGGTTCTTATCGTTGGGTCCACCACTTTAGCATGCGGAGGTGTTCTGCCCAACCTATATAAGTATTTCTAATGTTTTAGGCTACGTTCGCTGACGATGGAGACATGAAATTTATTGAGGAGGGAATACTATGAATAGTATAAATTTGAATCTAATAATTATTTATTAACCATTATACTAACAATAGATTGTGTACTTTTGAGGAATTTAGATCCGGTGGCACTAATCTTTAAATAATATTATATCACGCATATATATATATATATATGTGGGTGATGTAAGACTTTTAAAATTTATTTTTACATTATATTTATTATCCAATGACTTTAATGAATCAATTTAATATACATAAAGTCAGCACAAAATTACTTTTTCCTCTTATATTTTTTCTCCTATTAATGAGTGGTAAAAATAACATAATTTTAAGTATCATTAATCCTTCCCCTATAGTGGTTGAGATGTGTCTTTGGTACTCATGTAAGATTTAATTATCTATATATTTATATCTAATGACTTCTAATCAAAAATTTTTAAAAAGTCAGCGCAAAATTACTTAATCCAATTTCAATTTTGAGTGGCTACAACATTTGAAGTTCTAGAAGAGGAGAGAAGGTCTTTGGTACTCATGAAAATTGCTCCCTAACTATTCAATGGTTGTCAATGGATCTCTTCTTCTTGTCATCTAATTAATACATTCCTTCTATTTAGTTGTTCTAAATAGAATGAATGTATTAATTAGATGACAAGAAGAAGAGATTTTAGTAATACCATAAGAAATTATATAAAACTAAATCTTTTGTTTTTTTAATCTTTGGGTGATCTCTGGGCGATAGACTATCATCCGGCCAGCACACAGTTTGAGAACAAAGAGTAGGTGTTGATGGTCCATCACCTGATTTTATGTTGATTCTAACGGAAAAGGTTAATTCGGTAGTTTTAATAGACACAGTTTTGGTACAAATATTAGTATAGATATGTGCTAATTAACTAGATGAAAGAAGAGGGGATTTTTGTAATATAATAAGCAATAGTCTTGTGTTATCTTATTTTGAAAGTTGCAATTCCGAGCATTAATAAATAATAACGCAGGATAACTTCTGTTAAATGCCCATCAATAGATTAATTTTGATTCCCAATTCCTGATTCTAATTTCAACCCATTCCAATTCCAGTCAATTCTAATTGCAGTCCATTCCAATTATTGATTAGTAAATGGATCATTAAGTGAAACACAAATTCATTAATCAGAATATCATTTTCTTCGGCTCCAAATTTTTCTTTAATAATTCCCATGAAAATGGAGGACACATTGGCTTGTGGACACGTGATCAGTTTAGTTAAACCAATTATTGTGTACTACTTCATGGAGACTTTGTGAGTTTTCCTGACTTTATGAGTTTTCCTCTATCATTAGGGTGGGAAAAAAAAATCTGTGCCAGCCTAAGCTTGCGGGCTTTGGCCTGGCCCTTAAGTAAGAAAAAAAAAGTTCGGGCCAGTTAAAGCCTGTTAATTTTCTTTAAAAAAGTATTTATAAATTATAATAATAAATTAATTTTAAAAAATAATAGAAAAAAAAGCTTAGACCCCTAATTCATAATCAATAATGATTCAAAAAACCTAAAATTATAATGCTAAACTCTTTCTTAAGCGTTAATTAATTAAGAGAGTGTTTAAATTAGAGAATCCAATATTAAAAGATTAAATCTCTAAGCTTTTATTTGCTTAATTTTCTTTATTTATTATTTTATTTTAAAATATTCATGTTCTTTTATTCATTGTTGATTATAACAACTTATTAATTATTAATTTATTCCAAGTTACAATAATTAAAAAAATTAATGAAAGCCCAAACCTGGCCCTTACACGTCCTCTGTAATGCACTTGGATTTGATCTTAGAAAAACCCAACTCAAGCCCATATCTTGCCATCCCTGTTTGCCAAGTCTAGATTATGGTTAATAGTAAATATCTAAAAAATATTAAATAAATTACCGGGGCACAAAATTCTACATGTGTAACAATAAAGATGACGATGGTTCGGCCTACTTAAGGCTGGCCCTTAGACCAAAACATGAAGCCTTATTTTTATATTATCTAAGAAATATCACATTCTTTAAAGTTATCAATCCATTTATGGTGCGCTTACTAATCAGTAATCGGAGTGGACTTATAATGCATTTACAAATTAGTAATCGGAATGAGCTGGAATCTGAATGGAGTGGAATCAGAATGGGCTGGAATTCCTTTAATGTGTTTACTTTATCTTGGAATCGAAATCGGAATCAAAATGAGTTAGACGGAATCGAAATGAGTTAGATGGTAGTAAATTACTGAAAAGTCCTTAATAGTAATAATAATCAAAATAATAGTAATTAAAATAAAATTATTATTAATCTATCCATTAATTATAAATACTTTTATCATAATAATAATAATAATAATAATATTGTTAATATATTAATTAATTATATTCATATATTGTTAATATATTCATTATAATAATTTTTATCATTAATAAATAATAATATTAACATTAATATATTGATTAATTATAAATTATCATTAATAATAATAATCATCATCATCAAAATCAAAATCAAAATAAAAAATCATCATCATCAACACAATAATCCATTTCCAAAATAATAATCAAAATCCCAAATAATCAAAATGACAACAATAATCAAAATCTCAAATAATCAAAATAACAACAATAATCAATTATCATCACCATCATTTTTTCCCAAAAAAATCATCATCGTTGTCGTTTAAAAAAAATTGTAATTTCCATAACATTGTGCTCATCTATTGACTGGTGGCAGCAGATTGCGATCACGAATGGCTGTATGACGAGGGCAAGCACGACGGTAGCAGATTGATCGCGAGCACGGCGATAGCACATCGCAACAAACATCAACAGCAGATCGTGATGAACGACAGTAGCAGATCGAGATCGCAGCATGACGAACGGCATGATGGCGAGCAGCAAATCGCGATCTTGTGGGTAGCCTTTGGTTGCTGGATGAATTCTTGAGCTTCAAATCGCGATCCTGTGGGCACTGGACAGCAAAATCGTGATCGTTTTGTTTTTTTTTTCTTTTTTTCTCCATTTATATTTTTTGAATTTCAAAGAGGGTATTTTTAAAAAATTAGAAATGTAGCGGAGACAAAAATGGAATTCCAGGGAATGGGGTTTTGATTCTCAGCCCCCCCTGCGGGAATCAAAACTCCAGGAATGAAACCCAAAATCGCGTGGGTCCACACTCCATTCCCATTCCCAACTCTAATTTAGAAAGTAAACGAGTTTTTTATTCACATTCCCCTATTTCGATTCCCATTCCTTGTTAGTAAACACAGCATTAATCCTATGCTTAACTTAAAAAGCTCCGTAACCAAACAGAATGCCTCAATCTCAAATGGACACTTTATTAGTATTAGTTGAACCAAGGAACATCTACATAGTCAAATAAATTACAAAATTAGTACATTGTATTTCTTTTATCAATTGATGTTAACATATAGTCAAATGTAATTAATTGTTTTAGATGAAAATTTCCTGTTTATGCTAATTTATAGGCTTGCTATAAATTTCAGTATTCTCTATTCAGCCCAATTTTGACAGTAGGAGCCATGTTAGGTGCAATTTTGAGTGGGTAAATATCGGGTGTACGCGGATCGAATTTTGCGGATTATAAATTTTCAATCCAATCCAATCCACGGATTGGTGATTTCAATCCAAATCCAGTCCATATGTCTGCGGATCTGATGCGGATTTGACTCAATCCATATATAATTCACCATTTTGCGAATTAAAAATTTTTTATTCTGTTCGATCCATGAATTAAATAAATAAATAAATTTAATATAAAAATAATTTTACTACCGATCAAATATAAAATTGAATAAGATTTAAATAAATTAATAGTTTAAATAAAACTAGAATAATACATTAAAAGTTTCAAAATATAACACACAGAAAAGAAAAAATCTCATTTGTTTAGATCAATATATGAAAATGAACTAAAATTATGAATTTAAATCTATACAAAAGTTGAAACTTGAGAGTTTGGATAATCTATCAAAATGTCCACCTCCAATTTATATTTTGTACTTTAACCTGAACAAAATAGACATAATTGAAATAAATAATAAATAAAAATACACATAATTGAAATAAATAATAAATAAAAATATTCAATTTAATAAATATTTATCCTTACTATTCTATCGAATGGTATCAAGCTTCATCAAATATTTTCTTGTCAGCTCCCAAAATCTTTGTACATGTAAGACCAAAAAAATGTCAATATCCTCAAAATCTTTGTACGTGTAAGACAAAAAAAAAAAATTCAATATTTAAAAAATAAAATAACATCATAAAATTAAATAATAATCGATAAATATAATTAAAATTTAGTTGTTACATTTACTTGTCTCAACATGTTCAATCTCATCTATTGTTTCATCAAAGATTATCGAATTTGAACATAATCAAATTTATGTTGAAATTAGTGCCACTACCATCCTTGTAGATAGTGAGCACTGACGTGAATCAAGAACACGACCACTAATACTAAATGTTTGTCTTAGGTTTTTTTTTTTTGTTTTGCTTTAGAATTTTACTATTTAGGAAGCTATATTTATTTATTTAATTATTATTTTATATTATTATCAAATAATATATAATATAGTGTTAATGTAACTACATTTTAACTTATTTATTTATTAGTAAGTGGTAATGCCATATTTACAAGTTTTATTTTTTAAATAAATAAATATTTTTGTTTTTTTGCGGATTTAAGGATTTTTGCGGATTTACAGAAGTAAATCCATATATAATCCATCGACTGGGATTTTTAAATTTTCAATCCAATCCAATCCACCAATCCACGGATTGGATTTTTACGGATTAGACAGATTGAGCGGATTGTATCGGATTGAACACACCTAGTTAAATTGCTGATCTCATTGGTAGAAGAGGTGTAAGTTTCTTAGTTATTGACTAATGTTTAAAATTCAATTCCTTACGCTTAATTTTCCAATGACAATATTCATTGGAAATCTACCCCGGCTTTGGGAATTTCACAAATTCAATCCCGGCTTTGGGAATTTCACAAATTTTCTACATTTCTAGTTGGCTTGCCATGATATTCGCAGAAATTTCAAGAATTAATCCTTTTTTTTTAATAGTTAATCTATTATGCATTTTTAATAATCTGTGGTCTACTGAGACTCCATGCATTTATAGTACAATCCATAAATCTATAGATATTAACTGTCTAGAAATCTAGTCTCGCTAACAGTATTGGACAGAAATCTACCTTTCTGCTATTTTTTTGTGGAAAGGGAAAGGAACCAGCCCCATGGAGGCTCAAACTGTTATATTAATAATGAGGGCACAAGCCCACTATTGGCACAATGTCGACTTAAAATTCGTTTCAATTGTAATATATAGTATACGAATTTCTAGTTCAGTAATACTTACAAAATCAAGTGAAGTTTCAATACTTGTTCATAGGGTGTAAGGTGGCTTGGCATTGGAAGATTTGTACTTTGATGTGGAATTGGCCTTGTTTCTTATGCAGTGTACAGTTCCTCTAATCCTCCTATATTGATTTGTCTTGTTTAATTCCCAAACACAAACCCTTTTGAAAAATAGTTGTTTGTTAAACATATACTGTCTCACAGGTAGCCATAAATATTGCGGAAATCACTCCCAAGCATGTTAGGGGATTATTTACTGCACTAAATCCAGTACATATTCGATTGAAGGCCATCTTTAACATATTTTATTAAAGATATATAATCTTCTTAGGTGACTAAATACCGTCCATTTTCACAGTTATTGATGGGATTTGGCCAATCTTTGGCGCCTTTGTATATGGTTCTCTTGTCAATTGGCGCATCTTGGCCTTAATAGGTCATAAATTCTGCATATTAATCTCAACTTTTTTTTATTGGTTTTAATGCATTATGTTTCACCAGTTAAATGTTTTCTACTTTTCTATATGTAAATTTCATTTTTGCAGGAATTATTCCTAGTATAATACAATTGTCAGGACTATTTTTCTTTCCAGAGTCTTCCAGACGGCTGGTAAGCCTTGTTAATTAAATTGTAGAAAATTAAAAAGTTAAACCCAAATATTAAATATAAATAGAATAATGCTATACTTCACGCGCAAGTGATGTGATATCTGATGTGTCATTTATTAATATCTGAAATAATATTATACATTAATATTAGAAAAAAGGTCAAACTAGTACCTAACACATATTGAGAAAATGATTGATAACACATCACTTGAGACACAAACTTTGTATTTAATTGAACATAGCATTCTTGAAATAAATATTACAAATCATATTAGTTGTTAGGTTTAAATTATTTAAGCCCCTTTGGGACTGTTGCAATGTGGCAGTGTAGCCGTTTAGCTGCGATAGTGTGGTAGCCCCAATGTTGGGGATTGCTGTCCCAAACAAGGCCTTAAATCTATGGAAAAGAGGGAAAATGAACGCGCAAGAATAGAATCAAGATATTGAAACCCTGACATGATCTAAAATTCTCAAATTCTATTAACAAGGCCCCAGTGGAAGGCCAAACGCCTCCCACTCTCAAATTCTCTCTCAACAGTCACGAATCACTACCACAAATTGTGTTTTTAAGCCAAAAGCCCAAACGAAGCTAGCTTGCCTTTCCCGCTCTTCATAACGACTTTAACCGAACTTTGACTTGGTCAGAATAAGTGAATCACGTGACTTGTCACGTGTGGACTTATCTGACCACACACACAGAGTTTGACCGCAGAAAAACGCCGCGTTTTGGCTCAAATTTTGATTCACTAGTATTAGAACCACCACTACTGCTTCTGCTTGCAGGCAAAAGTTGGTCGAATGGAGGAGTTTGAAGCTTCTTTACAGCGCCTTAGAGGAAAGAATGTTGATATTGCCCAAGAAGCTGCTGAAATCAAAGTAAATTTTTTACTTTTTATTTTTTTTAATCTTTATGATAACTGTTTTTTGAGCTTTCAACATTTAAGCAAGGTTAATATTTTCTTCAATTTTTATTTTTTTTCTGTTTCAATTTTCAGGATTATACAAACTTCCTTCAGCAGATGTCAGGAGATGGAATTCTGAACTTGTTCCAGCGGAAATATATTCATGCACTCATTGTGAGACTTACATATTATTTATCCATTATCTCGCGGCCAGTTAATTTTTTTTTAATATGCCTTGTCCTGGGTTGTTTGATTCTTATGAAATTCCATTATAAAAAAAAAAAATTCATGTTGGAGTTGGACTCATTGTATTCCAAAGATTTGGGGGAGTCTATGGATTTCTCTTCTACGCCAGCACTATTTTTGAGTCTGCCGGTATTCTATATTAAAATTCATGTAAATGAAAGAAACAAACATGTTATTTGGATATATAAAAATATGTATGTATGTATGTATTTTGTAACAGGTTTTTCAATTACAATTGGGTCTATGACAGCAGCTATTGTCCAGGTTATAATTCTACACTTAAAATGCAGACGTTTACATATGAAAATGATTACTTCATATACGTCGTATCAATTAAGATACAATTTTCATTCTTCTGCAGATTATAACCACTGCTCTTGGAGCAGTCCTGGTAGACATGTCCGAAAGACGGCCCATGCTATTGGTCAAAAGAAAAACACATTTGATCTTTCTATAAAAAGTGAGAAAAAGAGAGAAAAATAGTTTGTAATGTAGATTCTAATAAAGAAATTGATTCTTGAAAGAAAACAGAGATATACTGTTTGGCTTTATAGAAAAGTTCAGAGAAAATGAATCTTCATATTTTCTGGAAGATTCAATCCATATCTAATCAATTGCTTGTACATATTTATATATACACGTGAATAATGCTATTACTCAACTAACTAATTCTAATCAACTTGCTATAAATCGTTACAACAATTGGAAAGCTGACAATGACATTTTTTAACAAACTTTGCTGAGCTGTCATTCTTTATTAACTACCTTTGCTGACGTGGCTTCATGAGGCTTCTTAAGTTTGTTTCTCTTAACTTCTGTAACCTCTGATAAGTGTGATGCTTTAACAGCCCCCCTCAAACTCAAGGGACATGGAATGACATTGAGTTTGGCTCTTAGATAATTGAATCTAATGAATGAAAGAGGTTTAGTCATGATATCAGCTATCTGTTCTTCACTTAGTATATACTGAATATTCAATTCACCTGCAAGCACCTTATTTATGGCAAAATGCATATAAATTTCAATGTGTTTTGCTCTTGAGTGGTAAACTGGATTGTGAGCTAATTCAGTAGCACTCATATTATCACACCAAATAACAGGCTTTTCCATACACTACATATTTAACTCAGAAAGCAGTGATTGTAGCCAGCTTATTTCTGCACTTGCGGAAGCTAAAGATCTATATTCACTCTCTGCACTTGACCTTGCAATGACTGGTTGCTTATTTGATGACCATGAGATCAGATTATTACCCAAGTAAATACAATAGGCTCCAACTGATTTTCTATCATCCAAATCTCATGCCCAATCTGCATCTGTAAAGCCTGTTAGCTTCATACTACCATCTTTGATAAACTTCAATCCATAATCTTGAGTACCTTTCAAGTATCTGAGAAACCTTTTGCATGCCATAAGATGCTGTAATGTTGGTGCAGAAACATATTGACTTAGCTTGTGCACACTGAAAGCAATCTCAGGCCTTGTTAAGACTAAATACTGCATACCACCAATGATGCTCCTGTAATGTGTCACATCTTCAATGTAGTGACCAAGGCTTCCTTGAGCTTCTTTCCATTATTTCAATCCTGTACTCATAGGGGTGTCAATTTCTTTATACTTGATCATTTCAACCTTAGACAAGAGATCTCTAATGTACTTTCTCTGTGACAAATAGATACAATTTGTATCAAACAAAACTTCAATTCCCAGGAAATAAGAGAGTTCTCCAAGATCCTTTAAAGCAAATACTGTGCTGAACTCAGTAATAAAGTTTTCTAGCTCAGAACTATTTGGTCCTGTAACTAGAATATCATCAACATATATAAGAATTAAAATCAAAGATGTCTTATTTCCTCTTATGAACAGAGAAGTGTCTGAACTTGAGTTTATGAAACCCCACTATAACAAGCATCCTTTCAGTCTATCATACCAAGCTCTTGAAGCTTGTTTGAGACCATAAAGAGACTTGTGAAGCTTACATACATAATCTGGTTTCTCAGCATCAACAAAACCTTCAGGCTGATCCATGAATACATCATCTGTTAGCTCTCCATTAAGAAAAGCATTATTCACATCAATTTGTCTTATCATCTACTGATTCATTACAGCTAAGCTCAAGATCACTCTTACAGTTGCTACCTTTATGACTGGACTAAATGTTTCAAAGCAATTTACTCCCATGATCTGTTGACCCCTTAGCCACCAATCTAGCTTTGTATTTAGCTAGGCTACCATCAGTGTTGTATTTCACCCTATACACCCACTTATTACCAACTATTCTCTGATCAGCTGTTCTAGGCACTAATGACCATGTGCCATTTTTAATCAATGCTGCATATTCTTCTTTCATGGCTGTGAACCGTTCTGGATTTTGTATAGCTTAATATACAGTATCAGGTTCTTTGTGAATAAGTGTGGTAATGTATAGCTTAGGTTTAAAAATACCAGCTTTGCTTCTGGTAGTCATAGGATGAATATTAGATTGCAAAGATGGTGATGATGTGCAGGGTACTGATTGTGGCGATGGTGTTTGAGGTTCTGTTGCTGGCTCAGTAATTGGTTCAGTATTTGGTATATGTGGTTGAGATGAAAAATGTGGAATGTCATCCTGAGGAGGATTAACTGAATGTGGAGAGCTGCTGGTGGAGCTATTTGAGTGAGGATTGTATGAGCTGCTTTCATTTGACAAAGGAATGACAGGTAGTGTAGACAAGTGATAAACTTGTTGAGGAGTAAAAGATTGATTTGAGCAAGAAACTAATTCATTAGAATGAAAGACTGAATAAGTAGAATAAGGAAATGAAAACTCATAAAAAATAACATGCCTTGCTATGTATACTTGACCTGAGGAATGCAAACACTTATACCCTTTATAAGATGGAGTGTAGCCAATAAAAATGCATTTACTTGAATGAAAATTAAACTTGTGCTTATTATAATATCTTCAGTAAGGATAGCATGTACAACCAAAGCACTTGAGCATACTATAATCTGGTTTATGATTGAAAGCTTTCTCATAAGAAGTAAGAAGTTTCAGAACTATAGAGGGTAATTTATTAATATGATAGACAGCAGCATGAAAAGCATCCCACCAGAATTTAAATGGTAGCTTGGCTTGTGCTAGTAAGGTGAGTCCTAACTCTACAATATGTCTATGCTTCCTTTCAACCAATCCATTTTGATGGTGTGTGTAAGGACAAGAGTGTTTGAAAACAATCCCACATTGATTCAAAAACTAAGTAAATGATCTGTATTCTCCCTCCCAGTCAGATTGCAGGTTCTTAATGGTGGTGTTAAATTGATTTTCAACCTGCAATTTAAACAACTTGAACACTTCTAATGCTTCTGATTTCAGTTTGAGATGATAAAGCCAAGTATATCGACTGTAATCATCAACAAAACTGATGTAATAGGTATAACCATCCCTTGAAGATGTGGGTGAAGGACCCCACAAATCATTGTGGACAAGTTCAAGAATTTTGGTGGTTTTGGTTTATGTGACAGGGAAATGAAGTCTATGAGATTTACCCATTTGACAAGCTTCACAAATATGTTCAAGTGCTTGCTTGACAGATTTACTTGAGAGATTAATTGAAATATTATTCTTAAGTAAATGCATTAATATCTGATGATTAGGGTGACCAAAACATCTATGTAACAAATGAACTTTATTGATTGATGCAGTACATGGAGAATCACAACTGGAAATGCTGCTGGGAAACGTATTACAAGAAGTATCAGCACTGGAATTATTATTCTGAGTATTACTAAAAACTGAAGAAGAGAAAGAACATGCAGATAACATTGATAATGGTTGAATAGATGAAGAATGACTCAGAAAGGAAGAAGGAAGAGACTGGGAAGACTTTAGAAGTAGCTTGTACAGCCCTTTCTCAGCAATTCCCCTCAGAAGCACTTGCCCCTTTAGAGAATCTTTCACATAACAGACAGTACCAACAAATTCAACAGAGACAGGATTATCAGTTGTTAGTTTTGATATGCTTAGTAAATTCTTTGTTATTACAGGAACTAACAACATATCTTTGAGGAGAATATGATTTGGTTATATGCATTTGAACCTTTATAACTAAAGCATGCATCACCAACATGAGTTATAGACAAACCATGTCTATTGCCAATGATAAGCTTGTCTGATCCTTTGTACTCCTCTCTGACATGCATATTTGCCATGTTGTTGGTTAAATGATGTGTTGCACCACTGTCCAGGTACCATCCCTCATCTGCTGGTCCTTCATAATTTATGAGATATGCTTCTGGAGCAGCATATTCCACTGATGGATATGATGAATAGACCATAGGATCATAGTTAAAGTAGGAAGCACCAGGATATTCTTCAGCTGATGGTGCATAACCAGAAAATGGACTAAAGTTAGCCAAATAAACAACTTTAGAATTCATTGATCTGCCTTTGCCAAAATGCCTTGGGGAAGGAAGATGAGTATCATCATATCTGTGCCAACATTCATCTGCTGTGTGTCCTTGTTTGTGACAGATCTGACACACAGGAGATGGCTCATTAGACTCATTAGATTGTAGAGTGAAGATGGGTCTCACAGGAGGCCTGAGAAATTGCAAAGCTTGTCCTCTGTTATAAGCTCCAAAACTACTGTTACCAGTTGGAAATCCTCTAGAATAGGAACCAAAAACCATGCCTCTACCAACATTAAAACCTCTGTTCCCAGAACGACCATGATTATGACCACTTCCAAATGCACCTTTCCTGAAATTTCCTCTCATATAAGAGTGAGTAGCAGAGTGATTAGTATTCATTGTACTGTAATTAGCATTGAACATATTTTTGGCCCCCTGATTTTGCTCAAGTCTAGCTTCATGTGTCAATAATAGTGCATAGGCATCATCATAGCTCATCTTATTTGCAGTGATAATTGAAGCTAGATCTAGATATCTAGGACCTAAACCATTTAGAATCCTCATTAACAAATCTTTGTCAGTAATTTTATCACCAGCACATGCAAGTTTATTTGCAAGCAATTTCATCTTGGAACAATACTCTTCAACAGTCATAGATTCTTTTCTCAAAATGTTCATTTCATAACGAAGTTGCATCACCTTAGCCTCAGATTGAACACCAAACTATTTTTCAATTGATCTCCAAACATCAAATGAAGTATCATAACTAAGAACTGAACTTAAAATACCTTCACTAATGGTTGATAACAGCCAGCTAAGAAGTGTTTGATCCTGTGCTCTCCAATTAACATAGGCTGGATTTTCAGTTCTTTCACCAGATCCACCATTTGTTGAACCAGTGAGATACTGATTTGGAATGATCTGAGACTCTGAAATGAATCCTTCAAGACGATTTCCTCTGATTGAAATTAAGACTTGTTTTCGCCAAAGCAGAAAATTTGATCGATCGAGTTTCATAGTAGCAGCAAATGTGAATGGAGTTTGTGAGGATTGATTTGAGTTAATGATCAGTGGATTTGAAGCTGCAGTACTGGAACTAGCCATTAGTGGCTCTGATACCATGAAAGAAAACAGAGATATACTGTTTGGCTTTATAGAAAAGTTCAGAGAAAATGAAGCTTCATATTTTCTGGAAGATTCAATCCATATCTAATCAATTGCTTGTAAATCTTTATATATACATGTGAATAATGCTATTACTCAACTAACGAATTCTAATCAACTTACTATAAATCGTTACAACAATTGGAAAGCCGACAATGACATTTTTTAACAAACTTTGCTGAGCTGTCATTCTTTATTAACAACCTTTGATGACGTGGCTTCATGAGGCTTCTTAAGTTTGTTTCTCTTAACTTCTGTAACCTCTGATAAGTGAGCTGCTTTAACAATTCTAAATTCTACCAATTAACATCTGCAAATATCTACCATCGGTGCGTTCTTGGGTTGCATAATCACAGCATTGGCATTTGCATTCAAGGTTCATTTACTACTGTTTATATTTGAAGCTTAGTCTTTTTTTCCTTTTTCGTGTTCTGTTTGTGATTCTATTATTTGCTTGCATAAGCAGGAACTAAACTACAGCACAGAGATCTCTGGCACGTTGGTCCTCATTGGTGTAGTGGTAATAAATTCAGCTTGTTTTAATTTGTATGAATTTATTTTTGTTTAATTTTGTGACAATGAGTACCCTGAATCTTGAGATTTATTTATTGTTTGTTTTTGTCTCCGTAAATTAAGGCTATTTGGGGTTTCTTCAACTTGGTCTTGGAGGAATTCCCTGGATTATAATGTCAGAGGTAAGATGTGTTTTACTTTAGTTTCTTCCTTCTTGATTGATTCAAGTTACTTTGGTTAAATTAAAATGAGTGATGGAATTTTAAATATTTTTTTAGATATTTCCTATAAACATCAAAGGCTCAGCTGGAAGCCTTGTGATTCTTGTTAGCTGGATTGGATCCTGGGTTGTGTCCTACACTTTCAACTCGTTATTTGATTGGAGCTCAATAGGTGAATATACCTCCCTCACTTTCCAATTCTTCCTCTCATTCTCTCAAAGGGAATGCTGTAGTTTTAACCCACAATTACTCTCTATGATGAAATCACTAGTTAGTAAATGCAAATATATTATTCGGGGGTGATTTAAAAATAATTGTTTACCAAACATTTTAGTGACTTTGCTTTCAAATTTCTTGGAGATGAAGAATTGTGTTTACACTATTTCAGGAACATTCTTCTTGTATGGTGCCATTTGTGGTCTTGGAGTTTTATTCATTTCGAAGCTGGTATCGGAGACTATGGGTCGAATACTCGAACAAATTCAAGCATCGATGATGAATGGTCGCCGTTAGAAAAAAGAAAAAAATTCAACACATTGAAGAGTATATTATACCAAGGTGATTAATTTATTTTATGAAAATTTTGAATCTAGAAACAAATAGTTTTGTTCTACTAGGAAAGTTTGTAAACTATAATTATTTGAGCTACAAGGTACTGAGAAATGAGTGAGTTGGATGGACGAAAAATTATTCTAAACCCAACACGAGTTTTTGCCTGTTTGGGTGGTAATTGTTTCTGCCCGGGAAAACGAAAGTTATTCTTCCATTCTCAAAATAATGAAGATGAGGTTCATAGATTGATTTATTTATGAATGTTATTTTCTAATTTTGTATTTGTACCATTGATTTATTGGAGTTGAGTATTTAATTTCATTCATTGGAGTTGATTATTTAATTTGTTTCCTATTGTCGTTGAAATTGTTTTTTTTTTCTTCAGAGATTGCAAAACGCCAAGTACTGATAAATGTTATACATCTGTTGGAAATAGATTATGAATGGATTTGACATAGAAAATAACTCTGTTTCCTTTTCTTTTTTTTTTTTCCTTTTGGAGGCTTGATGGGATGAAAAACCTCATTTATAAAACACCAACTCTTGCAATCTATTATTATTACTTGAACTCGAGTGATCACTGATGAAGATGTATTCACAGCTAGCCGAGCTAGAGGGGTGTAACTCAAATTAAACTATTTTAGCATGCAGTAATAACAAGTGTTTTCATCATTGATTTGACAAAGGGTGACTAATTTTGGGAATAACCTAGGCACATTGCCAGCATAGAAATTAATCTTGTAGAGAGTTTCTAAAATAAATTATGGTCTCTTTGAATTGTTGAACAACATAAAATTGTCAACGAGGAGACACATTTGAAAGAGTAACCTCATTAATTGAGCAAATTTTAGAATCTGATGATGAGGATTGACGAGACTTAGCAACAATTCGGCCAACAGAAAATGCAGGCTGGGTTGGTTGAGGAAGTGTTATAGTATCAGTCGCCAACATTACAATAACAACTGACATGTTAGGTCTGTTTGCTGGGTCTTCCTGAACGTATAATAATCCAATATGTATACATTTCAGAAGTTCAGCGGGCACGGATGACTGCTTGAGTACTGGATCCATCAACTCTAGAGCTTCTCCTTTACACCATAATTTCCATATCTGAAATATTTTGAAATTAGCATCCTATCGTTAATCATCGAGAAATCATTCTTCCAGATGAATGATCAAGATAGTTGCATACATGCTGTTCACAAGTACCAACTAGTTCAATTGGTAAAATCTTTTGAGTTAAAACAAGAGATCTTTTAATTACTAGTCATGTTAAGATTAAACTAAAAAAAGGCCACATACATAAGTAAGGAGGCTTTGACCGTATTCGGAGAGATAAAATTCACTATTCTTTTTTCTAGTTATGACCTCTAGCAGAAGAACTCCGAAACTAAAAACATTTGATTTTACTGAAAATATTCCTTCCATTCCATATTCGGGCGCCATATATCCACTGTTGGAAATAAATGTCAAATGAATAAATTGTCAGTACTTGCATATGGTAAAATAGGCTTGTACTTACTATGTTCCAACGACTCTATTAGTATTAGCTTCATTTTGATTGCTACCAAAGATTCTTGCCATTCCAAAGTCTGATATTTTTGGGTTCATCTCATGATCCAGCAAGACATTACTTGCTTTAAGATCTCGATGAATAACTCTGAGTTGAGAATCCTCGTGTAAATACAAAAGGCCTCGCGCAATTCCATTAATGATGCTAATGCGTCTTTTCCAGTCCAATTGTACACGCCTAGTTGAATCTGAAAACCAAGAAAAAAAATTAAAATATGCACTTAAGTACTTACTTTGTCATGCTTTATTTCTAAGGGAGAAAGAAATAGAAAAAGTTGTTGATTCGTGGAATTTTGATTTCATGTTGATAGATTTCCTCATGTGTTGAACAAAATTCAAAGCCTGATCGATATTTATCTATAAGATATGATTGAATAAATAATTATTTATATTATATACTATTACAAATGCAGACCTGACATAAAATCTTTAATACTCCAACACATCTTAGATCAGCAGTGGATCCAAATCCATTACTGGTACTTAGTGACTATGTCCGACAAAGAGGGCAAACCATAAGAACATGCATAAAATTGAAAGGCTGCATATGACCTAAAATCAACCCAAAATCCTACTCACATGCTAGGAATCTATAAAGGAAACATGCTGCAGCCAAGTGGCAAAGCATCTGATCCTAACATCATGTATATGTTTTAGTTGCAAAACTTAGCTACCAGCAGCAGCAAGGGAAATTAAATGTATCCAAGACCGAACTAGAGTTAGAAAGTTTTGAGAGGCAAACCAAAAAGGAAGACATCAAAGCTTTTGTTGGGCATATATTCATAGATGAGCAGAAGTTCATTCCCATCTAAACAGCATCCCAATAGTCTCACAAGATTTTTGTGTTGTAATTTGCCGATTAAAGTAACTTCATTCTTGAACTCTTGCAGCCCTTGGCCAGATGATCTTGAGAGCCTCTTTACTGCAATTTCCTTCCCATCCGCTAATATACCCTGGACACAAATTTCCATTGTTACCATGTATAAAACAGAATCTAAATCCCCTGTTCGAGTTTCATTTGATCAATCCTTTCCATATCAAAATTTACATTTGATCAATGTGCTATTTTTTTTATTTAAAGGGGTCAATATACACATTCATGATTGTTTGTGAAATATACATACACATGACAACAATCTTAAAAAAGAATTGCATACTTGCATGCATGGTGAATAGAGAAGATTTTTTTCACAACTCGTAGCAACTGGTCAAACAACCAGTTGTTATGAACTCATAAGTTAGAACTTTATCTTAAAAATCAGTTGTTAAGTGGAGGGTACCTTGGGGTTAATACACCACCAACAAAGCCAAAATTAAGGCAATAGAAGGATCCTAACACGGAAATTAACCACAGGGCCTTGGGCTAGTTGACACACACTGGCATTCATTGCATTAATGGCATTTAATTGCTTAAATAAATTAAAGCAAAGTACCTTGTACACCGGGCCGAAACCACCTTCTCCAAGCTTATTTTCATCAGAGAAATGTTTTGTAGCCTCGAGTGCTATACCTAATGGGAAGATTGGGAACTCTTGATGAGATTCCCCTCTCGTTTCTCCACCTGTATCATTTGAGAAATCATCCCCAATTCTACCTTCTCTCATATAAAGTTCTCGTCGATTTATTGCTTTCTTCTCTGCAAGACACATTGACTTTACTTTCTTTTTGGGGAAAAAAATAGAGAAAATGTTTCATTCTCTGTGCCGTACATATAATTTTCGGATAATATCATATTAGCTTTGAAAAGAACTTAAATCTGAACCCTAAGAATTATTCAATTTGGGGAAATTGATCAAAATTACTTCTTGTTATAATAAATTAAATAATTATTTTTCTTTTTATTTTTGAAATCCCTCAGTCACTAAAAAGAATTTAAGTTCTAATTTAAGTTCCAACTAAAATGGTATTTATTCATTGGATAATGGTTAAGTAATTTTACAAGCTATAAAATTTATCATCCAATAGATAAATAAAGTTGGGACTCAAGTGTTAGCGTCTCTAAACTATCACTGATATTATAATATCCAACTATGTTCAATAAAAAATTTTTAAGGATAAAATAGTAAAAAATTACAAAAAACAAATAAAGTTAATTTTTTTTTAAGATTTTAATAAACATGGGTAGTGAAATGGATTTGATCCGCAAACAATAGGAGAGTTTAGATCACTTACTCTTAACATTATTATTTTGTAGAGTCTAGAGGAATTTAGGGGCGCAAAATATCAAAATATTTTTTTGTAGTTTTTGTATATACGTATATGCAAAAAAATGAAACAACCTTTGAAGTCACCAAAGAAATTTATTATTACCTTTATTTCTTCTCTTCCTGTACCAAACAAAAGAACCCAACAGTATGAATGCAGTAATTGTTGGTATAGTTGTGCCAATTGCAATCCATGTAGCTTTCCTTCCTTTGCCTCCTAGATACCAAAACCATAAATATTATTTTATTTTATTCTTTTGAAATATCCAAAATAAGTAATGCTATATCCACAAACTCTTATAAAAATTATCTTATGAAAATTAATTAATAAGACATAACAGTATTGGTTAAATAAAAATTCAGAAAAGTAAATAAATTAATTAATTAAATGGGACATAAGATATTTTTGGGTGCAAATTGCTATATATATATATATATATATATATATATTTTGTGAAGAGATAACGAGTTCCTTAGGCATTTTGTAGAAAACAAGAGGTTTAATTAGGGGTTGTATTGCAATCTCACCAAAAAAATAGTTCGAATAATTTTAACTAAACGAACTTAATTTAAAAGATGGCTATCAAATCTGGTGTTTCTATAATTAAGAATAAAACTCGAAATTACTATAACTATGGAGGGCGAGGGCGCCGGCGCTGGCGTCGGTGTCACGTTGAACTTTTCATTATAAAATGGGTACAGCTCATATCGGATGTTACAACTTGGATACAGCACTCTGCCTCCTCGCCTATTGTGACAACATACATCCAAGCCTGAAATAGCTAAACGAAGACATCTACCACAGTCATTTGTTGACAAGTCCAGCGTGCACTGAACGAGGCCGTATAGCATTCTTTGAAAGTCTGTATAATTTTTCTTCACTGTCGCAAACATTTTGGTAGAATTTAGAGCCCGATATACAGCTTCGTTCATCAAATTCCGCACTTGCTTGTCAAATAAACGACCTGTTAAATTTTGTGGATTCCCCCAGTAAACAGGGGTCTTGGTGTCCATGGTTGAAAAGAAAGAAATGTTCGAATAACGTAAAAGGCACTCGTAGTACCATATTATGGTTTCCTTTTGCACGGACAGCGTTGAGTTATATATGATGCAGCAAAATTGACATAATCTTGGCAGGTTTCTCCGCTGACATCACCACGGCAGAGAAAGAGATCGTAGACCTTGTCAGGGTCTTGGCCTGCGGTAGCATTGTAAAATCCTTCGGAGAATTTGTCGCTGGTGCCGTGTGTAGCGTTAGAGCGAAGAGTAGTGAGGAGGAGATTAATGTTTGATTGGTAAGTGCTGTTTCTGGTGAAATGTTGCAAACATGAGATATGTAAGTAGGGTCATCATATGCCCTTGAGTAGGGTCATCATATGCCCTTGAGAGGCTGATTAGAAAGCTTAGCATGTTGGATTATTTAATCCAATAATGTTGGATCTTTAATCCAACATTAGGCTTATATGTGAATAATTATGTGTTGTGGACTGTCATATAAGGTTAAGTCTAATTAAAAGTGATCTAATAAGGTTTTCAGTAATATGGGCTTTAATGTATCTAATAGGGTGTGGGCCTTTATTGTGTAGAGACCTAATGATATTCTAATTCTATGATGGGTAGAATTAGGAATACCTAGTGACAATAGGATAAGTTGTCTATATAAGTGGTAATGGTCCCTAGGTCACACGTACCGTTCTATTCTTTCTGACATCCCATCATCAGATAGAGTGCACAGAGAGAATTAAAGGGCTCTCTAGGATATACGTGCTGATCTGGAAGCCAACCACACAGATCTAGAGGATATTCAGCGGTATGGATTCAGGTACGCTTCCTCATATTCTGTTATTGATTCTTAATGATTTAACATGAATGTTCCTGGGTTTATATGTGATGGTTTTTCACAAAAGAATGTAGTTCTAACAAGTGGTATCAGAGCCTCTTCATGATGAATCATTGAAAATCGAATTTATTTTTGATTTTTGATTAAATTTTTGGGTGTTCTTGAATTTAATAACCCTGTATTATTAAGTTTAAGAACAAATTTGTGTCGTATGGATTAAGTATTACAAATTCAGAAATTCAGTTTTAGTAATAAGGTCCTTTAAAAAAAAAGTTTTCGAAAATTCTGGAATTGAATCGTAATAATAACAAAACCAACAGAATGGATTTAGATCTCATATTCATGGTTTTCAGTTGTTTAAGATCTAGAAATTCGAATTTGTTAGAAAATCAAATTTTGGCCGGATTCAGCAAGACACATATATATATATTCAGGAAGAGAAGGAACCTTCTCGTTTATATTGACCCCCAATGCCATAAACTGTTTAAATATATATATATATATATATGAAAAGATTTGGACAAGCAGATTTTGAGATTTTATGGCCATGGATTAAACTTCGGTTTTGAAGGGTTTAAACTTAAGTCGGCTGTTTGGCATACGAGGCATCAAAACACAGCACCATCATGCTGCTGGTGCACGGTCGTGGCCATCGCGCGGCTGTTTGGCATGCGATGTAGCAAAACAAAGCACCATCGTGCTGCTGCGAGCTCGCTATCTGACCTAGTGGTGCGTAATCCGTGCTCTGCGCATGATTCATGCGCTGACCGCATGATTTATGCTGCTGCAGCGTGCTGAAGAAAGAAGAGCGACGGCTTCACCATGACAGCTGATTTTTTGGCCGAAAAAGGCGTAACCATCAGGCCACGCCGTCAAGGAAGCCGTGGCCACGAGGTCGGGCTCAAATGAGGTACCGCCGCTGCTCAAAGAAAAAGAAGCACCTATAAAAAAAAAAAAGTTCTCGGGTAGGGTTCTTTAGATCCGGTTCAGGTCAACCCAAACCGGTCGAACCCGAACCCGGTTTTAAGGATTAATGATTTGGATTTAGTTTTTGGATATAGGTCGATCAAACCAACCCGAACAGTAACGACCCCGTCAACGGTTGACCGGTCAACAGTCAGCCGTTGACCATTGGCTTTGACCCTAAAAAAAAAAATTTTTTTTTGAAGGGTAGCTTGGGACAATCTTAAATTCAAATATTGGTATGGTTTTATATATATATATATATATATATATTTTGAGATAAATTAATTGAAACAACATGTCGCCAAAGTAACCTCTCTTGTGGAAATTAATTTATTTTGGAATATAAACAGTTTTGTGCATGTAATTTCTGTGAATGTCGATCAGCCCAAAGGAATATCCATATTTAACAGAGTTGCATGTGCACTTGTGGTAATAAACACGTGATGATTATTTGGTTTTACATGTGAACAATAAATCGGCCCAAAGGAAGATTTGTTGTTTGATATGTTTTTATTATCAGTGTTTAATTACTACACTAAGGTATCACTTACAAGTTAATATTTTGTCCAAAGATGAAATATTAATGGAGTGTCCGGTATCTTGAGATGGGGTTTACCTTTATTTGAATTTATTATTGTTGTTTTGAGACTTATAGGAGAGTGTTTTGATTGTTAATTGTTCTCTGTTCAGATATGTCTGCTGCTAATATTACTGCCAACATTAATTCAATTCCTATGCTAAATGGCTCTAACTTCAAGCCATGGCAAGAAAACCTCTTAATAGTTCTTGCGGTCATGGATCTTGACCTTGCGTTAAGGGTTGATTCTCCCCCGCCTCTTACGAATGAGAGTACTTCTGATGACAAGAAGGCTTTGGAAAGGTGGGAGAGATCAAATCGCATGTGTATAATGATCATGAAGAAGGCCATTCCGGAAGCATTCAAAGGCTCAATGTCTGAAAAGGCAACTACAGCTAAGGAGTTCCTAGAAGAAATTGAACAAAGGTTTGTCAAGAATGAAAAGGCTGAAATTGGGACACTCTTGACAAACTTAATTTCAATGAGGTATATGGGTAAAGGCAATATCAGAGAGTATATTATGGAGATGTCTCATCTTGCTTCTAAGCTAAAAGCACTTAAGCTTGAACTCTCTCAGGACTTGCTAGTGCATTTGGTTCTAATATCCTTACCAACACAGTTTAACCAGTTTAAGGTGAGCTATAACTGTCAGAAAGAGACTTGGTCTCTGAATGAGCTCATATCACATTGTGTTCAAGAAGAGGATAGGCTGAAGAATGATAAGACAGAAAGTGCTCACCTAGCCTCTACCTCTAAGGGCAAGGACAAGGGTAAGAAAAGGTACAAGGATAAGAAAAGGTACATGGATAAGGAAGCTGCAGTTACAGCACCTCAAAAGAAACAACAAAAGAAATCAAGTGTTTTAGAAGGTACTGGTTGTTTCTTTTGTGGAGCTGAAGGACATAAGAAGAAGCATTGCACCAACTGTCACGCATGGCGTGCTAAGAAAGGTATGCTTCTTAATTTGGTTTGTTCTGAGGTTAATTTAACTTCGATGCCTAGACACACATGGTGGATAGATTCTGGTACAACCACTCACATCAGTGTGTCTATGCAGGTTGCCTAAATTGCCGAAAACCAAGTGATGGTGAAAGATACATTTATGTGGGTGATGACAAGACAGTTGAAGTTGACGCAATAGGCAAATTTAGATTATTATTGAGAACTGGATTTTATTTGGATCTTAATGAAACATTTGTTGTTCCATCTTTTAGACGGAATTTGATTTCTATTTTTGTTTTGGAAAAATCTGGTTTCTCTTGTTCATTTGGGAATAGAAAATTTAGTTTGTTTCATGATTCAAAATTGGTTGGTTCTGGTTCTTTGTCAGATTATGATAATCTTTATTTGCTCGATACAATTGCTTCATGTGGAGAATCCTTACAATTATGTACACGAGGTGTCAAGAGAAAATTAACCAATGAGAATTCGGCTGCGTTATGGTATAAAAGATTGGGTCATATCTCCAAACGGAGAATAGAGAGACTTGTGTCAGACGAAATTCTAGACCCTTTAAATTTTACAGATTTTGATATTTGTGTTAATTGTATTAAGGGGAAACAAACCAATAAAAGGAGATTTGAAGCCAATAGGACTTTGGACGTCTTAGAACTCATACATACGGATATTTGTGGGCCATTACGGCTTCTTGGAATGGTCAACAATATTTTATGACGTTCATAGACGATTTTTCTAGATATGGCTACATATATCTCCTTCATGAAAAGTCACAGTCCTTGGATATGTTCAAAAATTTTAAGGATGAAGTTGAGAGTAAAAACGTTAGATCTGACCGTGATGGTGAGTACTGTGGTAGATATGATGGTTCAGGTGAACAACGTCTAGGACTGTTTGCTAAGTTCCGAAAGGAGTGTGGTATCGTCCCACAGTACATTATGCCGGGTTTGCCTACTATGAATGGTGTTGCTGAAAGACGAAATAGAACGCTTAAAGACATGGTAAGGAGTATGATTTGTCATTTTACTTTACCAGAATCACTCTGGGGCGAAGCACTTAAGATTGCAGCATATATCCTTAACATGGTTCCAACTAAAGCGACTGTCAAAACCCTTTACGAACTTTGGATGGGCAAGAAGCCTAGTCTAAAGCACTTACATGTTTGGGGATGTCCAGCTGAGGCAAGGCCTATAGGCCAAATGAAAAGAAACTGTACTCAAGGACGGTGAGTTGTTACTTTATTAGATACTCTGAAAAATCAAAGGGTACAAGTTTTATGATTCCACGACTAAGTCTATTTTCAAGTCGGGAAATGCGCGGTTCTTTGAGGATGTCGAGTTTGAAGGGGGAGATATAATTAGAGACATTGTCTTTGAAGAGAAATGTGTTAATATTCCCACATGTGTTATTGGCATTGATAAGGGTCTCATTCCTGGCTTTGTTCAAGACACAACAGATAAAGACAATGATGAAGAACCCCATATACCAGAAATTCTTCCAGAAGAACAAACTTTTCCACCTCAAGAACTTATACCATTAAGGAGATCCACTAAAGAAATGAGAAGTTCTGTGCCAGATGATTACATTCTATTTCTCCAAGAACATGAGGTTGACATTGGAGTGATGAAAGATGATCCAATCAATTTTCGTCAAGCCATGGAAAGTTCTAACTCTCATAAGTGGATTGATGCCATGAATGAGGAGATAAAGTCAATGAAAGACAATGACGTATAGGAACTTGTCCTATTGCCAGAAGGTACAAAACCCATTGGTTGCAAATAGATATTTAAGACCAAGAGGGATTCGAAAGGCGATGTAGAGAGGTACAAGGCACGTCTTGTCGCAAAGGGCTTTTCTTTAGTTTCTTTGAAAGACTCTTTCAGAATTATAATGGCATTGGTGGCTGTTGTGCAAATTTTTGAGCTTAGTTTTGTAAAATTCTCTCTCCTTCTTGTATTTCTACGTATTTATATAGTATATAGACTCTTTCAGTATCCTATATAAATACACACTTTCTAGGAGAGAGAATTTTACAAACCCCTGAATCCATTTTTGAGCTTAGTTTTGTAAAATTCTCTCTCCTTCTTGTATTTTTACGTATTTTAGTATAATACCCATTTTACCCCTAGTTCAAATAATGAGTAGCTAATTTTCTTTCAAGCTTGGGTTGAAGGTGAAGTCTCAACATGTTTATTAGACTGTGGCTCATGAGGAGTGGAAATCCCCCTCATGATTTAATTGGCACTAATAAGGAATATTAAGCCCATGGTGCATGTTGATGCAGATCCAAATACCCAAGCATCTTATTTATATAGTTTCATCTCTAGCTTAATTCCGCGATTTCAATTTAAATTTTAAAGTAATCTAAATCATCTTCACCACAAATCCAACTACCTAACTAGAAAATTAACCCTACACCTAATTAAAATCCACCTCCTCGTGGGATCGACACTTGTCACCATTGATCTAAAATGGTTGAGCCACACTAAAAAATGGATACAAGAAGCAATGCACTTGATCAAGATTGGTTGACTTTGACGTTGACCGATGACGTGGCAGCAAATCATTGAATCAATGGATATTATACTAACCTTATCGTTGTAATATAGTGGTAAGTATTCCCGCCTGTCACGCAGGTAACCCGAGTTCGATCCCGGCAACAGCGCCAAAAACTTGTTGTGCAAATTTTAATGAACTCGCAAGCGCACGAATCTATTGTAGTATAGATCAATGGTGACGAGTGTAGATCCCACGAGGAGATGGATTTTAATTAGGTGTAGGGTTAATTTTCTAGTTAGGTAGTTGGATTTGTGGTGAAGATGATTTAGATTACTTTAAAATTTAAATTGAAATTGTGGGATTAAGCTAGAGATGAAACTATATAAATAAGGTGCTTGGGTATCTGGATCTGCATTAACATGCACCATGGGCTTAATATTCCTTATTAGTGCCAATTAAAACATGAGGGGGATTTCCACTCCTCATGAGCCTCACTCTAATAAATATGGTATTAAGCACTTATCGTGCCAAACAGTAATAACCTTGCTCTAGGAAGAAGATAGTATCGGTGCAAAATCTAGACAAGATTATTACTATCTATCGACGAAAAGTCAAGACAGCCACATAAATCAGAGGGGTGAAGAAAGTAAATTTACCAAATTAGCCCATGGAACATGTTGAGGCTTCACCTTCAACCCAAGCTTGAAAGAAAATTAGGTATTCATTATTTGAACTAGGGGTAAAATGGGTATTATACTAAAATAAGTAGAAATACAAAAAGGAGAGAGAATTTTACAAAACTAAGCCCAAAAATGAATTCAGGAGTGTCAAATTAGGCGAGGGGGGAGCCCTCCTTTTATAGATACAATGAGTAAATCATGGCTATTGGATGAAATCAATTCGGACGCTCAGGATTGCGCCATGTGGCAAGCTCTGATTGCTTTGAACACATCATCAGCGACTGTGATTTAGTTTGTTGCATGTAACTTAAGACAATTTTCGCATCCAATGATTTGCTGCCACGTCATCGGTCAACGTCAAAGTCAACCAATCTTGATCAAGTGCATTGCTTCTATCGTAAGCTCATTTTTTCGGTCCAATAATACACTGCCACATCATCGGTCAGCGCCACATCATCGGTCAATGCCACATAAGCAGTCAATGCCACATCATTCGTCCAATCAAATGCTGCCACGTCATTGGTCAATGCCATGTCATCGTACGTATGCGTGAATAATGCCGTACATGAACAATGACGTATAGGTGAACAGTACCATATACGTAAACAGTGACATTTTTCTTTTTATGCTCCTCCTAAGGTTTTCGACTGCCCTGAGTTCAAAAATATTGTTCATTTTACTGTCCAATATCTCGTTAATTATGAAATAGCCAGAATTTTCCTGAAATACATAAAATACTTAAATTATAATAACACACAAACAATTAAAGTGCAAGGGACTTAAATACATAAAAGTAGAGATATTAGTGAGACTTGAAGTGTAACATGATGATTTTATTCTATATAAATGCACACTTTCTAGCACTCAAAACACCCCCCAACCAGCTTATTGCTAGTCCCTAGCAAATTAAGCGAAAACAAAATTCAAAACCAAAATGTTTTTTTTTTTGAACTAACAGTTGTGTTTACTTCTTCAATCGGACTGATGACGGCAATCAAATAAAAGTATAAACATTATCTCCAGCCTAAAGGAATATTACTCCCACATTGACCATCCACATGAACCAGTCCAGTATACTATGTCAATGCCGCATTAATCAAGCCACTTTCAAAAATGACATGTCAATCCCTAAAATCTCACCGATAGGAGTGACACTTTCACAAGAAAATTGAACCCAATAAAAATAGTCACTCCAATGAATGGTCAATTGAGAGAAAATAGTACAAAGACAATTTCACACACCTCACCAAGATGAAATAATGCCCACAGCTTAGAAATAAAATGATCTCAAGTCAAACAAAGTGCTAGTCAAACCAATGTAGTCATTTTATGCATTACTACATCTTTTCAACCCATCTCACTAGCTTCTACTTCAGTCTATAGTACCCTAAAATCAAGAAGGACTTTTATTAGGACGTAACGTAGGTTAGGGACATGGCTAACAAAGAAGGGGATGATAGGAAATACAAAATATATGTTTGAGAAAAATAGAGATTTTTTGGAAATTACAAGGTGTATTTCATTTATTTGGCTCTCTTTTTTTTTTTGAATTACACATCATCATTTTTTTATTTTATCCTCTTTTTTTTATTCATATGTCATTGTTTTTTTTAAATATTGCACCACTTTTCTGAATAAAATAGTCATCTAAATTTTTCTCAAACAAAAATGGGTGATGGAACACATAAAATATGGAGTAATACTCTAAGTTAGAGTGGGACAGGGTGATAAGTTAACAAAAAAAATAAAGTTTTTTTTAAGGCTCAAAGGGGTTAACTATAGATATTATACTCAAAGGATGGCTCGAAAAGGCTCAAACGGGTCAAAGATGGCCTTTCCGTCATCTTCTAGGGCTCTAAATAATCTTCCATATCTACTAATCAGATGGACCTTCAGATATAGTAACACAAATATTTTAAAGATTGACTCAAAGAAAAATATAGAGATCATGTATAAAATGATAAACTACTAAACTGTATGAAGAATGGGCAAAAAGGGTTATTCTCCAAGAAAAACAAAGGCTCAAAAGCTCACTTGGAATTTATTATGACATGTACATTCCATCAAGTAACTCAATTAATTTCACCCGTCAGATTTCTCCAACCCGCATGCAGAGTAGCAAACATAGTGTAATATAACTCAAGGCCAAAGATAATACAAATACTAAAATTTAAAAGTCATCATGTCATCCAATGTCACAAGATCACACAAAATACTTAAATTTTTTTTTGTTTTTTTTGTAAGACATAATAAAAGTAAATGTTAGAAAAGTAAACTTTTTTTTTTTGAACTTTAAGACTGAGAAGATGCGTGTCTAGAGTAACTAACTCCATATTCTGCCATCTTCTGACTCAACAAGGATAGTAAAAATATAACATCACTACTATTAAATATTCCACAACATTCAACCATTCCTTCCCCCCAACCAGAACGAGACATTGTCTTCAATGTCTTAAATGAAAGAAGTATGGTTAAGAAGATCTCACCTGGATGCCGCAACATAGAACAAAAGCAAATTATCACAAGCGGAGAGTTAAATCTAATGTGCACTGCTTACTGTGGCTACTGGTACCATTGTTAGTCGGCCACTTCAACTCAAGCGTCTTGGGATCTGGCTCTGGACTATAAGCTTGTAAAAGATCAAGTAGCTCATTAACAGTAGAAGCACAAATAAAAATTTTTTTCGCTGTGAAAGGAATGAAATGATTTTTTATTGCGTGGTTAAGAAATGTAAGAAAGCCATCATAAAAACTATTGACATTTAACAAACCGATGGGTTTTTGATGAATGTTCAGATGGGCCCAAGATGTTAATGTGATTAGTACCTCTAGAGTTGCAAGATCTCCTAGTAAGAAAATAAAAGCATCAGCATGATTTAGCATTTCAGTTATTCTCTCTTGCATACCTGAGACGACTAACTCCTCTCCAGTTGGTGGGCTAGGCAGACATCCCAAAGATTTTAGGGAATGATGCCTAACAGTTGACTACCTCTAGTAAAAGCAGCTTGAGAGACAAGCTTTGATAACCCTCAGTCACCTCTTCCAAATATCAAATGTAATTTTCTCTCTGCTATGATTCGACCAAAATCTATGGCTGCTTCAACAAACTCTTTGTATTTACCACAGTTAAACCCGGTGAGCACACAAATGTTCTTTAATTGTTTACTGGAAGTAGCTGCCATTGGAACACTTTTCAAAAATAATTTTGTGAGTGCTGAAAAAGAAGTTCGTATTTAAGGATCTTGGTAACAATGATTGATAGCTGTATATAAGGTGGTGTGTCTTTGTCAAATGACGCATAAAGTACATGGCTCGAGAGTCAAAAAGAAAATAGTAAAAAGAAAAAGTAAACTATGATAACATCACAATATTAAAGAAAATAATGCAAATGATAAAACAACAGTGAATAAAAGAATATTTACAGGTAGTTGTGACTGTGGCTCACATCTTCCTCTGGTTTTATGTCCATAAACGGCTTGAACGCCCTTTATGGGTCGAGGATAGGCTTCCAATCCAGTTTTCTTATAAACTAGCAAACAGGGTCATTTATAGCCAGATTTCCGAGACTATATCGTGCACACTCTTTCTGGAATAATGGCCATAACTGGAGAATTGCTCGCTGTACGTATCCGCTGGGATGCGTTTCAAGAGACAAAAGGATATTATCCAATGACTCTTTATTCAAGCCATTCCTAATGAATTGAATCTTATCTTCCCTGTTATCAGACACCATTCCAAAAGAAGTGCATGGGTTTTTAACACATTTCATTCTAGCACACTTATGACACGAAACAAGAAGTCGTCGAGGTCTTCGTTTTCTTAAATAATTTCCTTTACCACAACCAGGCATGTAGGCAATAAATTTCAGAGGTAACTCACCTACCAATCATACTTTGGCTTCGATTAACCAACGGATGTCAGCAGGGATGTTGTTCCTCATAAGCAATCGAATGCGTTCGGACCGAGCTTTGTAAATCGTGAGGAGAGCATTTTAAGGGAGTGAAGGAAATCGTTTGTGAAGCTTTGTAAGAATTGTGTTTCTGTCCATACCTTCGCCTCAGAATATCAGTTATTCTGGGAAATTGAAGTAACCGACTTTAAATGTCACGGAGTACCGTTATCCGCCACTTAACCGGGTTAACAAATTAAAGCACACAAAGAAAATTAAATCTGTAAAATCAAAACAAAGTGAAAGCGAACAAAACAACAAAAAGAAAACACACTAAAACTTACATCCGTCCTCTTATTGCATTAACCTCAAGTTGTAATTGGAGGTTATATATACCGCCTTCTATTTCCCAAAGTTGTTGTTCAAGATCCTCAATGTGGGCTACTAATTCTGGTGGTCGTCGTTCCCAAATATGATGTGATTTATAACTTCGCATCAGGTCTCTTAAGTGATATTTCACATGTAAAAGGCTTCTAAGGTGCTTGAAGTTGATCTGTCTAATTGAGGTACTCATGATTAAAAATGAGAAAAGAAAACACAATTGTTTAAATAAACACACTTATTCAAACAGAAATAATTTCGATCAGCAAAAGAATAGTAAAAAGAAATGTCAAAAACTTAAATTGCTTAAAAGAAAAGAAAAATCTCATTTCAAATTTGGTGGGTCCCCTAAATTGATTTCGGTGTTCTCTGCATGTGGTTTTGATCTTTGACCATTTATTTCAAAAGTGGCACCATTCTTTGGATCCTTAATTTCAGCTGCTCTATGTGGAAAAACAGTGTGTACAATAAAGGGTCCAGACCATTGAGAGCGTGACTTACCTGGGAAAAAGTTCTGGCAGGAATTAAGTAAAAATACTTTCTAACCTAGTGTAAAAGATTTTTTTGTGATTCGTTTGTCATGAAAGACCTTCATCACCTTCCTATAGTCTTTAGCTTTTCCATATTTTTTCTCGTGATTCGTTTGTCATGAAAGACCTTCATCCACTTCCTATAGTCTTTAGCTTTTCCATATTTGTGAGTCTTCTGATGTTTTGCCATCTGTAATCTCTTGTCTGAACTAGAGATGATGCCTTCATTTTCTTGTTTATTGTCATGGGATAATGAAATGATTTCTGGCAATGTATTTTCTTCTCCCATGAATGTATGTTCCAAAGTATCTTGTGACAATTCAACCTGAAGCTTTAGTGGTGATTCTGATGATAAGATAGGATTTTCTCCTGATGGTGTTAGTTGCTCAATTCTTGACTTCCATTTATGAGTGTCCATGGATGGTGCTGAATCAAGTAAGACATTGACGTCATCAATAGACCTGTTAATATCAAAATCCAAACCAAAGTGAGTTAAACATTTTTGTAAAGGATCATCACTAAGGTTAGAAGGAAAAATATAATCAACTAATTCTTCTATTAGATCCACTTCAACAATTCCATCATCTCCATCACGAGGTTTTTTGGCAATGTTGAATATATTCAGCTTCGTAGTCATATTGCCAAAGGACAATTGCATATTTCCAGTCCTGTACTGAATATGAGCATCAGCAGTTGCCAAGAAAGGTCGGCCTAGGATAATGGGGATGTGCTTCTTTGAATCCTGCACTGGTTGGGTGTTAATCACAATGAAATCAACAGGAAAATAAAACTTATCTACTTGGATGAGCACGTCCTCTACAATACCATGAGGTATTTTCAAGGATCGATCTGCAAGCTGTAACACCACTGGGGTTGGGTGTAATATTCCCAATCCAAGTTTTACAAATACTGAGTAAGGCAACAGGTTTACACTAGCTCCTAAATCCAACAAAGCATTCTCAATTGTGTGATTCCCTATACTACATGAGATAGTGGGGGAGCCTGGGTCTTTGTATTTTGGAGAAATTTTGTGTTGGAGTATAGAGCTAACGTTTTCTGTTAAAAAGGCCTTCTTTTGAACATGAATGTTTCTCTTTTTAGTGCAAAGGTCTTTAAGAAACTTGGCATAAGATGGCACTTGTTTTATAGCTTCAAGCAAAGGGATGTTAACACTTACCTGCTTAAAGATTTCAAAGATCTCACCTGTGGAATTTCCTTTCTTTGCTTTAGTTAACCTTTGAGGGAATAGAGCTTTGGGGACATATTCCCGTATGCTGCTTTCTTCTTTTTCCTTCGATGATGAGTCTTCAGCATCTACAGGTGCATCTTGAGTTGTTTTTGTCACTGGCATTTCCACTTTGTTGTTGACTTCTTTTCCTTTTCGCGAGGTCATGACAGCTTTGACCTCTTCATGCTGCTGAGGTGAACTTACTTCATGAACTCCTTTGGGATTAGGCACTGGCTGGCTTGGGAATTTGCCCTTCTCGACGGTCATTGCTAAGTTTTGAACTGATGAGGCAAGTTGACCTACCATTTTTTCTAGATTCGAGATTGATTGGGCTTGTGAATTGAATCCAGCTCTCATCTCGCTCCGCAACTCATCAATGGTGCGATTTTGTTGTTCTATTGCGGAGTGAGTCCAATTTTTAAGACCTTTAATTGCCTCTTCCCATGGTTTGGGTTGTGAGTAGTTATGGTTATGATTATATGGTCTAAATGGTGGCTTAGAGGCTTAAAGAGCAGGAGGAATTCGTTGCATTGGAGCTACAGTTGCTGTGTTGTTTTGTTGGAATCCTTGAGACCATGAAAAATTTGGATGGTCTCTCCATCCAGGGTTATATGTGCTGGAGTAGGGGTTGTAATTGGATTGTTTCCCATCACATTTATGGCATTGGCTTAGTCTCGGTATGAATCTTGGTCAAATTGGTTGTAGGCATGTGGCTTAGTTGTTTTTGCAGTCGTTAATGATGCTATTTGGCAAGAAAGGCCTTCGACTATTTCTTTAACTTCCTTAATTTCTGATCTTGACTCGCCAACATGGACCTCATTTACTCCTTTGACTTTTCTCACATTCCTGAATGATCGGCTTCGCTGTTGAGAATTATCCGCTGGCAGCCTTTGGAAGAAATCCCCAATCTCTGATGCACTTTTCGACATTAGCTCTCCTCCACTTGTTGCCATTAGCCATTCTTGCACATGTGGCAATAATCCCTCCAAAAAGTATTGGCATTGGTGCCACTTCTCGTACCCATGATGTGGACACTTCAAGAGTAGCCCATTGAATAGCTCCCATGCTTCAAAGAACTGCTCGTCTTTTCTTTAGGTGAATTCTGAGATTTCCCTGCGAATAGCATTGGTTTTATGCACTGGGAAGTATTTATTTAAAAATTTAGTAACCATTTGTTCCCATGATGTAATGCTATTAGCAGGCATTGTGTTAAACCATGAAGGAGCTCTATCTTTTAAAGAAAATGGAAACAGTCTAAGTTTAACATCGTCATCTGAAAAATTTTCATATTTAAACGTTTGACAAACAGCATGAAAATCATTCAGATGGGAGACAATTTAGCACACTAGGTTTTAATTCAAAACTCCTAGCAGCTACATTTTGGTATCTTATGCATGATGTGCTCAAATTAGCTAAGGGACTGAAGTAGTCCTTAAATGGCCTCTCCTGTGGTGCTGGTGGTTGTTGTTGCAAATCCATTTCAATTTTATTTTTAATTGCAACGTGTTTGTGTGTGCGAAGTGTTTTTTCTAGTTCAAGGTCTATAGGCTCAAGATTAGGTGATTGCGACCTTCGACCATGCATGCAAAAAATAAAAAATAAAAGAAATAAAAGAAATGAATAAAAATGAAGAGAAAGGAGAAATTACAAAACTAACCTTATCACGCTGTTACAACCTTACTACGAAAACAAACTCAAGTGCTATTATTGTACAAAAAAGAAAGAAAAAAACGTGAAATAAAAAATAAATTAACTGAAATTAAAATAAATTAATAGGCGGTGGAACCGGCCAAATTAACAAAAAAAATTATAAAGAAAAATAAAATAATATTAAATTATAGAAATTTAAATAAGAGAAAAAGAAAAGAAATATTTACCTTAATATGTGGATTAACATTCTTCTTTATTATTATATATATATATTTTTAAATAATAACAAAAAAAATTACAAGAAAATAATTACATAAAAGTTATTAACACAAGAAAAATAACTCTACGAATTAAAATGACTTACCTCCCCGGCAACGGCGCCAAAAACTTGTTGTGCAAATTTTAATAAACTCGCAAGTGCACGAATCTACTGTAGTATAGATCAATGGTGATGAGTGTCGATCCCACGAGGAGGTGGATTTTAATTAGGTATAGGGTTAATTTTCTAGTTAGGTAGTTTGATTTGTGGTGAAGGTGTTGATATAACTTTGTTCTAAATCTAAATTAAAATGGTGGGATTAAATTGGAGATTAAACTATGTGAATAAAGTGCTTGGGTGTCCGGATCTGCATCAACATGCACCATGGGCTTAATATTCTTTATTAGTGCCAATTAAATCATGAGGGGAATTTTCACTCCTCATGAGCCACACTCTAATAAATATGGTACTAAGCACTTATCGTGCCAGACAATAATAATCTTGCACTAGGGAGACGGTAGCACCGGTACAAAATCTAGACAAGATTATTACTATCTGTCGACGAAAAGTCAAAACAGCCATATATAAATCAAAGGGGAGAAGAAAGTAAATTTACCAAATTGGCCCATGGAATATGTTGAGGCCTCACCTTCAACCCAAGCTTGAATGAAAATTAGCTACTCATTATTTGAACTAGGGGTAAAATGGGTATTATACTAAAATACGTTGAAATACAAGAAGGAGAGAGAATTTTACAAAACTAAGCCCGAAAATAGATTCAGGGGTGCCAAATTAGGGAGGGATCCCTCCTTTTATAGATACAATGAGTAAATCATGGCCATTGGATGAAATCAATTCGGACGCTCAGGATTGTGCCACGTGGTAAGCTCTGATTGCTTTGAACACATCATCAGCGATTGTGATTCAGTGTGTCGCATGTAACTTAAGACAATTTCCGCATCTAATGATTTGCTGCCACGTCATCGGTCAATATCAAAGTCAACCAATCTTGATCAAGTGCATTGCTTCTATCGTAAGCTCATTTTTTTGGTCCAATAATACACTGCCACGTCATCGGTCAGCGCCATATCATCAGTCAATGCCATATAAGCAGTCAATGCCACATCATTCGTCCAATCAAATGCTGCCATGTCACCAGTCAATGACACGTTATCGGTCAATGCCATGTCATCGTACGTATGTGTGAATAGTGTCGTATATGAACAGTGATGTATAAGTGAACAGTACCGTATACGTGAACAGTACCGTATACATGAACAGTGATATTTTTCTTTTTATGCTCCTCTTAAGGTTTTCGACTGCCCTGAGTTTAAAAATATTGTTCGTTTTACTGTCTGATGTCTCGTTAATTGTGAAATGGCCAGAATTTCCCTGAAATACATAAAATACTTAAATTATAATAACACACAAACAATTAAAGTGCAAGGGACTTAAATACATAAAAGTAGGGATGTTAGTGAGACTTGAAGTATAACATAACCATTTTATCCTTTGTAAATACATACTTTCTAACACTCAACAGTGGCACATTTCAATCTTGAGTTACATCAGATGGATGTGAAGACAGTGTTTCTCAATGGCGACATTGATGAAACAATCTATATAGTGCAGCTAGAAAACTTTGTGTCCGAAGACCCAAAGAATATGGTTTGCAAACTTAAGAAATCCATCTATGGGCTCAAGCAAGTATCTCGACAATAGTATCTTAAGTTTCATCCAGTAATCATCTCGTTCGGTTTTGAGATGAATTTGGTTGATGATTGCATATACCATAAGTTCTGTAGGAGCAAGTACGTCTTTCTGGTTTTATATGTCGATGACATTGTGCTTGTCAGCAACTATATAGGCTTATTGCACGAAATCAAGAGATTTCTAGCTAAGAATTTTGAGATGAAAGATCTTGGTGACGCCTCTTTTTGTATTAGGCATACAGATACATTGGGATCGCTCTCGAAGTATTCTTGGATTATCACAAAAGAGCTGTATCGAAAAGGTTCTCAAAAGATATGGCATGCAAGATTGTAAACCATGTGATACCCCAGTAGCTAAGGGAGACAAGTTTAGTCTCGATCAGTGCCCTAAGAATGATTTTGAGGAAAACGAAATGCAGAAGATTCCTTATGCATCAGCAGTAAGAAGTCTAATGTATGCTCAGGTTTGTACGCGACCGGATATTGCATACGTTACTGGGATGTTGGCCAGATATTTGAGTAATCCAAGAGTAGACCATTAGAGAGCAGCCAAAAGAGTCTTATGGTATTTACAGAGAACAAAAGACTACATGCTCACATATCAGAGGTCAGATCGGTTTGAGATCGTTGGGTATACTGACTCTGATTTTGCTGGATGCCAAGATAGTATGAAATCCACGACGGGCTATATCTATCTACTAGCTGGGGATGCTATTTGCTGAAAGAGTGCTAAACAGTCTCTTATAGCCTCTTCTACGATGGCAGCAGAGTTCATAGCATGTTATGAGGCATCTAATCATGGAACATGGCTGCGGAATTTTATCACGGGGCTGCGTATTGTAGATGGCATTGATAGGCCACTCAGATTATTTTGTGACAATAAGTTAGCAGTGAAGTATACCAATAACAACAAGAGCTCGACGAAGTCGAAGCATATAGAGATCAAGTTCCTAGTTATTAAAGAAAGAGTTCAGAGTGGACAGTTGTCTATAGAGCATGTTGGCACAAACTCCATGATTGCAGATCTGCTTATTAAGGGATTGCCACCCAAAATGTTTCATGAGCACACTGTTCGTATGGGTGTCATGTTGTTAAAGGATATTCAGTTTTATTGGAAGTTTGTAATTTTAGATGCTCTTGTAATATAGACATTTTTCGGTTATTTCGGTTTATGATTATTTAAGGTTATTTTCTGTAGAAATAATGTTTTAGTTTGCTCACATACTCTGATTTTGGTAAGGTTGGATCTCACTAAGGTTTAAGGTGGACCAATTGGAAATAGGCATGTTAAGATCACATTGCATGAAATTTTCATGCTAAACATCCACATCATGATCCATGTCATTCATTTGTATTGGCATTGTGACCATTGATGGGTCGAGTTACGATAGTTGTAACGAAGGCCCTTTGATCCTATGTTGGTATGATTAATGGACGGGATTGGTTATAGATACATTTTGGTAATGACAGTAAGGTTGAGCTCATACGGTTATTTTTACAAAGCATAATTATAAGGTTACACATATAGTCCAAGTGGGAGATTGTTGGATTATTTAATCCAATAATGTTGGATCCTTAATCCAATGTTGGGCTTATGTGTGAATAATTATGTGTTGTGAATTGTCATATAAGGTTAAGCCTAATTAAAAGTGATCTAATAAAGTTTTCAGTAATATGGGCTTTAATGTATCTAATAGAATGTGGGCCTTTAATGTGTAGAGACCCAATGATATTCTAATTCTATGATGGGCAGAATTAGGAATACCTAGTGACAACAGGATAAGTTGTCTATATAAGTGGTAATGGTCCCCAGGTCACACGTATCTTTCTATTCTTTGTGACATCCCATTATCAGATAGAGTGCACAGAGAGAATTAAAGGGCTCTCTAGGATATACGTGCTGATCTGGAAGGCCAACCACACATATCTAGAGGATATTCAGCGTTATGGATTCAGGTACGCTTCCGCATATTCTGTTATTGATTCTTGATGATTTAACATGAATGTTCTTGGGTTTATATGTGATGGTTTTCATAAAAAGATTTATTCTAACACAGAAATGTTAACATTTCACATCCGCTAATGATTTAATTAAATCTGTAACTTGACTCAATGATAAATTTGCCAAAACAGATACCTGTGTATGTAGCAGAAATAACTCCGAAAGAATTTAGTGGAGTTTTCACAGCATTCCATCAGATGATTTGGTATCATAATGTATGAATTCAACAAGCTTGTTCTTCGTTCATTAGTCAAATTTTTAAAGATTTTTCATGTGTGCAGTTGATGAATGCATTCGGCTTTGCACTGATATTTATCGTTGGAAATGTCATTCCCTGGCGTATCTAGGCTCTAATCGGTAACTTCTGTACTCCATGCATTCTGTTATGTTGGAGTGTGTTTCAAATTTCCAAGGTTTGCGGGTATAAATGACTAATCACAGACCCTTGGGGGTTAGGGGGTGTTTGCAAGGTTTACAGACTTTACATTAGCGGGAAAAGATGTTACAAAAGAACCTGCCATGGCCAAAAAACTTTGTTAGCTACATTTGACTTCGTTGACCATTTCTGGGTTTATATGCTGGTCATTAGGTAGATTTTGTAAGCTGGTATCTCGCGGTCTAGAGAGAGTAGCTAGGGAGTGAGTAATAGCTCTTCTTGAAACCTATAAAACTCTCTATCAATTTGGGTTTTTTATAATCAACAATATGGAAAAGGAAGCTCACTCTATTCTTTGAAATTAAGATCCTTGTTCTGTGTTCGCGTGTTGTGTGTTGTTTTAGTTCTTGGACGAATATTTGTTTGTTTTTTATTCAATCCTTGTTTGCTTTGTTATCACTTGTTAACGATCCAATCATCAGTGTTAGATCACTGGTTCTTGGGGTTCAATTGTGGTATGGATGATCATCGCAATTGGTTATTAAGATGTTGATTTGATCAAAATATAGTTTAGTATGAAGTCATATTCTTATATATATTTGTTTCATTTCAGGTGCTATTGCATGTGTGTTGCAACTCTTAGGTTTATTTTTCATTCCAGAGTCTCCCAGATGGCTGGTGAGCTCAATTTAGCACATTGTTTGATATGCAATGAAAATTTTTGTGATAAAACATACTTGGGGAGAAATTTTTATAAGTAACAAGAACAAAACTTTTGCTGCAGTTAAAAATTAGTAAAGAAAAGGAGTTTTAAACTGCTCCGCAGAACGTCGGGGAAATGAATACCGATATTTCGCAAGAAGCAGTTAAAATTGGAGTATGTATAATCCCACTTTTTAGGTTTAAAATAGAGTTTAACTTCACCTAGAGGGAAATTTAATTAATTCTTCTTTTCCATTGTTTGTAGGATCACATCGAAATCTCTTAGCAGCACTTAGAAGCTAGTCATTTTAGACTTGTTCTAGAAGAGATTTGCAAATTCACTCATTGTGAGCTTGCTGAGAAATGCAAATGAATCTTTTAATCTTTTGCTTTCAGTATAATATTTCTACATATCTGAATATTTGAATATGGACTATTAAAACCTGTTTAATTATATTGGAGTTGGCCTCATGTTACTACAATAATTTGGAGGAATCAGTGCATTGGGATATTATACCAGCTGCATTTTTGAAGATGCTGGTAAATTTTCCATCAGTGTTCTCTAAAACTATCGATGATCGAAATTTCTATAGAGAACACGGAAAGAAAATGATAATACGAATGCCTGATGATTCACTATAGGTGTTTTCAGTAGCATTGGAACTAGCGGAATATCCATTTTGCAAGTACAATTAATGACTCCATTTTTGTAACTTCAATATTCTGCTCAATGAAGAATTTCTTTGATAGAGTACAATGTTGTTTTCTTCTAGATTCCTGCAGTTATTACCTGTGCATTATTGATAGACAAAGCTGGAAGAATACCACTTTTTATGGTAATTTTGACAGAACAGATTTTGTTGTCAATTACAATGGCTACCAATGTTTTGCAGATTTCAACTACTAGGTTGGGTTTCGATTCCTTCTTTTTTGGACTGTCATTTTGCTTGAAGGTTAATTTGTTTAATCAAATCGTAAAATTTCTAAACATATTTATGCTCCTTTTGTTTATTTATCTGTTGAAAAATCTACACCCAAACCAACTTGGCACATGGTTGAAAGTCAAATAAGGGCTTGCATGGCTCATTAATTTCAAAGATATTGGTTGCTAATTTAAAAGGTAAAATTGGAGGCATGTGGATTGTTGACAAAAGGCATGTGGATAGTTGACAAAAATGTGCATGGTTGGTGGATGAAATGCCTATAAATAGAGGCATCGTTCATTGAGCAATAGCATCCCAAAAAAATCTCATTTTGAGAGCAATTGCAAGTGAAGCAATTGAGAGATATAAGAGAGCTTCAGCTTGAGTGTTCTAGTAGAGATCCATTTGGGTGTATTAGGGTATTGGGTTTTGAGAGTTTTTCCCAAATTTGTAAATTCCCATTTGTTAGTGAAATTATCTTCCAGTCTTCGCCCATGGACGTAGGCTTTACGCCGAACAACGTAAATTATTGTGTCTAATTTTCTTTGCATTTGTTTACACCACATTCATATTTCTCCAAAAGTCACAGTCATCATAAATTGTTAATTGCTCAACCCGTGCTTCCATACAACAATTGGTATCAGAGCAGAAGGTTCGTACTTGGCGTATACGACACTGTTTCAGTATACGATACTATTTACATATACGGTACTATTCATAGATACGGTAATATTCACAGATACAGTACCGTTCATAGTGGTGGATATGGCCATTTGTACTTAGGAGACAGTCTATTGTAAGTAGTGTGTATTTTTGCATGTCTAGAAAAGTTCTGTCAACAAGACAATAAGAGTCTAAGGAGTTTGGGTTTTAAGTGGGATTGTTGTGAACCTTCCATTCTCCTAGGAACTTTCCTGGTGCATTTATTCATGCGAAATAAACATCATAGAGACTGTTTTTCCAGTGTGAATAGTTGTTAAAGGTACTGATCATTTGGGGTTGAGAAGGATGGCAGAAGCATCATCGTCGTCTTCATCAGCGAGGACTACTGTGACTAATGCAAAGTTTGAAGTGGAGAAATTCGATGGTACTAATAATTTTGGTATGTGGCAATGTGAGGTGTTGGATGTCTTATGTCAGCAAAAGCTGGATCTTGCTTTAGAAGAAAAGCCTGACAAGATGGATGACAAGGAGTGGACAAAAATCAATAGACAGGCGTGTGGTACTACTCACCTATGTCTGGTTAAAGATCAAAAGTACTCTGTCATGAGGGAGACATCAGCAAAGAAATTGTGGAAGATGTTAGAAGAAAAGTACAAGAAGAAAAGTACATAAAGAAAAGCCTTGAAAATAGGCTGTATATGAAGAATAAACTCTATCGATTTACATATGCACCTGGTATGTCGATGAATGATCATGTGAACTTATTCAACAAAATATTAGTAGATTTACTAAATTTGGATGAGAAATTTGAAGATGAATATAAGGCATTATTGCTGTTGAATTCGCTTCCTGATGAATATGACCATCTCACCACTACTTTGCTTCATAGGAAGGATAGTGTCACATTTGATGCTGTGTGTCGTGCGCTATATAACGCTGAGACCAGAAAGAAAGACAGAAAGGATCACAGAGATACAGTTACAGAAGTATTGACAGCTAGAGGTCATTCACAAAGCCGTAAACCTGAAAAAAGGAGCAAGTCTAAAGGGAGGCCTGCTAAGGACGAATGTGCTTTTTGTCGTGAGAAAGGGCATTGGAAAAAGAATTGTCCTAAGTTACAAAAGGGCAAGGCTATTTCTGATGCATGTGTAGCGGAGCATGATGAGGATTTTTGATGTCACTCAGATGAGTGGATTTTGGATTTGGGTTGTACTTATCATATGTGTCCGAAAAAGGTCTGGTTTTCTAGCTTTAAGGAACTAGATGGTGGAGTTGTTTTTATAGGCAATGATAATGCTTGTAAAACTATGGGAATAGGTTCAATCCAATTGAAGAACCATGACGGTTCAATCCAAGTTTTGACGGATGTTCGCTACATACCAAGCTTAAAGAAAAATCTCATCTCAATAGGAGCCCTAGAATCCTAAAGGCTCACAATCACTCTGAGAGATGGATTTTTTAAGGTAATAGTTGGTGCACTGACGGTGATGAAAGGCACAAGAAGAAATAACTTGTACTATTTCCTAGGGAGTACAGTTATTGGATCAGCATTAACAGTTTTAAGAAAGGATGCAGATTCAAAGGCAACCAAGTTGTGGCATATGCGTTTGGGACATGCTGGTGAAAAAGCTTTGCAGACTTTAGTGAAACAAGGCTTATTGAAAGGTACAAATTCTTGTAAATTAGAATTTTGTGAACATTGTGTTCTGGGCAAGCAAACAAGGGTAAAGTTTGGTTCAGCAATTCACGATACAAAAGGAATTCTGGACTATGTTCACAGTGATGTGTGGGGACCTACCAGAGTAGCTTTTTTGGGAGGTATGCACTATTTTGTTACTTTTGTTGATGATTATTCGAGAAAAGTGTGGGTGTATTTAATGAAGAACAAGAATGAAGTTTTGGGCATATTTCTGAAATGGAAGAAGATGGTTGAGACACAAACTGGTCGAAAAGTCAAAAGACTTCGCTAAGACAATGGTAGTGAGTACAAGAATGATCCATTTCTACGAATATGCCGAGATGAGGGCATTGTGCTACACTTCACTATTTGAGATACACCACAATAGAATGGGGTGACAGAATGCATGAACTGGACTATACTGGAGAAGTTCGGTGTATGTTGTCCAATGTTGGATTGGGCAAGGAATTTTGGGCTGATGCAGTTGTATATGCATGCCATCTGATTAACCGTTTACCATCAGCTGTAATTGAGGGCAAAACACCCATGGAGATATGGACTGGTAAACCTGCTACTGATTATGATTCTTTATATGTTTTTGGTTCCATTGCTTATTATCATGTAAATGAATCTAAGTTAGACCTAAGAGCAAAGAAAGCATTGTTCATGGGTATAACTGGTGGAGTAAAAGGATACTGTTTATGGTGTCCAGATACGAAGAAGATCATTTTCAGCAGAAATGTGACTTTTGATGAATCAGCCATGTTGAAACAAAAGGATTCACAAAAGGATGACAAAACCAGTGGTACTTTGCAACAGGTGGAGCTTGAAAAAGTTAAAGATGATCCAACCGGAGTTGAGGAAATGGATGATTCTCTACCCACTGAAGATAAAGAAAAGGTTCTGACCCAGGAGCCTTTACATGATCTTGATTCAATTGTATATAGAAGGCCACGAAGAGAGATTTGTAAACTTACTCGCTTTGTTGATATGGTGGCCTATATACTTCCAATTGTAGATGGTGATGTTCCATCCACTTACAGAGAAGCAGTAAGTAGACCTGAAAGTGTACAGTGGAAGCAAGCAATGGATGAAGAAATGCAGTCTCTTCATAAAAATAGAACCTGGGAGTTAGTTACACTGCCCAAGGAAAAAAAGGCAATTGGGTGCAAATGGATATATACAAAGAAGGAAGGATTTCCTTGTAAGAATGAAATTTGATACAAGGCTAGATTGGTAGCGAAGGGTTACGCTCAGAAGGAAAGAATAGACTATAATGAGGTATTTTCTCCAGTTGTGAAACACTAATCTATTCAGATTTTGCTAGCCATTGTTGCACAATATAATCTTGAACTAGTTCAACTTGATGTGAAAACCGCGTTCTTACACGGTGATTTAGAAGAGAAAATCTACATGGTTCAGCCAGATGGATTCAAGGTTACTGGAAAAGAAAATTAGGTTTGCAAACTGACAAAGTTGCTTTATGGATTGAAACAATCTCCAAGGCAGTGGTATAAGCGATTTGATCGGTTTATGAAAGGGCAGAGGTACACAAGAAATAAATTTGATCATTGTGTGTATTTTTACAAGCTACAAGAAGGATCTTTCATATATTTGCTCTTGTATGTCGATGATATGCTAATAGCATCTAAGAGCAAAGATGAGATTGAGAAGTTGAAAGCACAAATCAATCAAGAGTTTGAGATGAAAGATTTGGGTGAAGCTAAGAAGATTCTTGGCATGGAGATATGCAGAGATAGAGCTCGTGGCACAGTCAGCTTGTCACAGAAGTAATATTTGAAGAAGGTACTACAACAGTTTGGCATGACTGAGCAAAGAAAACCTGTGAGTACACCGTTGGCTTCTCATTTCAAGCTTTCTGCACAGCTATCTCCTTCGACAAATGCGGAACGAGAATATATGTTGCAAGTTCCGTATTCTAATGCAATTGGTAGTTTGATGTATGCTATGGTGTGTACAAGGCCTGACATTTCACAAGCAGTTAGCATGGTAAGCAGGTATATGCATAATCCTGGTAAAGAACATTGGCAAGCTGTGAAATGGATTCTACGGTATATTCAGAAGACCGCAGATGTTGGTTTATTGTTTGAGCAAGATGACACACTTGGTCAATGTGTGATTGGGTAGGTTGATTCTGATTATGCCGGTGATTTGGGCAAACGACGGTCAACCACCGAATATGTATTTACTCTTGCTGGAGGGCTAATTAGCTGGAAGTCTACACTACAATCTACAGTTGCATTGTCAACCACAGAGGCCGATTATATGGTAGTTACGGAGGCTATTAAATAGGCTGTTTGGTTACAAGGCTTGCTTGGAAACTTAAGATTGGTCCAGGAGCATGTTAACTTGTATTACGACATTTAAAGTGCTATTCACTTAGCAAAGAATCAGGTTTATCATGCACGTACAAAACATATTGACATACGATTTCACTTTGTGCGGGAAATTGTTGATGAGGGGAAGATTCTTCTTCAGAAAATCAAGACTGCAAAGAATTCCGCAGATATGTTGACCAAGGTGGTGACGGCGATCAAGTTTGAGCAATGTCTAAACTTGATCAATATTCTTCAAGTTTGAAAACATTGAAGAAAGCAGAGATTGGAGGGTGGTTTGTTGATAGTCGGCTCAAATTTAAAAATTTCGCCGAGGTGGAGAATTGTTGAAAACTCTGCACCTAAACCAACTTGGCACATGGTTAAAAGTCAAATAAGGGCTTGCATGGCTCACTAATTTCAAAGATAATGGTTGCTAATTTAAAAGGTAAAATCGGAGGCATGTGGATTGTTGACAAAAGGTATGTGGATAGTTGACAAAAATGTGCATGGTTGGTGGATGAAATGCCTATAAATAGAGGCATCGTTCATTGAGCAATAGCATCCCAAAAAAATCTCATTTTGAGAGCAATTGCAAGTGAAGCAATTGAGAGATATAAGAGAGCTTCAGCTTGGGTGTTCTAGTAGAGATCCATTTGGGTGTATTAGGGTATTGGGTTTTGAGAGTTTTTCCCAAATTTGTAAATTCCCATTTGTTAGTGAAATTATATTCCAGTCTTCGCCCGTGGACGTAAGTTTTACGCCGAACAACGTAAATTATTGTGTCTAATTTTCTTTGCATTTGTTTACTCCACATTCATATTTCTCCAAAAGTCACAGTCATCATAAATTGTTAATTGCTCAACCCACGCTTCTGCACAACATTATCAAGTTATATCTGAAAATTATTTCGTATTTTTCTGAGGATGTCGAGAACATGAATGTTGCCACTCCTATTTTTGCTCTTGTCGGCTTTTTGGTAATTTGTCATAACAAAGAAAGCAATAAACTTCTGCTAGCTGATTTTTCATTATTATTAATTACTTTTCCTACAAGTTTCTCAGGGGAATGCTGTATGCAACTGTCTAGGCAATGAAGGAATTCCATATATTATAATGTCAGAGGTAAAGAAAAAATGAAAAATGACTTTTGAAATGAAGCAAAAACTTCAATAACAATGTTTTGTAAATGTAGGTTTTGATTCATTCAAGGATATATAAAATATTCATTAATCTTGCAATGCAGACTATGGGAGTTTCACAAATTTTTCTGCATTAAGACTTTTTTTCAGCAATGGTTGGCTTGCCATGATTTTCGCAAAGGTTTCAAGAATTATACATCTGTAACAATTTATGGTCTATTGAGACTCTATACATTTATAGTACTATCCATAAATGAAGAATAACTGCCTAGAAATCTACTTTCACTAATAATATTGGACATAAATCTATCCTGATTCTATATTTTTGTGGAAAGGAAAAAGAGTCAGCCCGTGGAGGCTCGAACTGTTAATGTTGAGGGCACAAGCGCACCATTTGCATGGTCGATTTAAAACTCGTTTCAATTGTAATATACGGTATATGTATTTCTAGTTCGCTAATACTTAAAAAATCAATTAAAAAGTTTCAATACTTGTTCATAGGGTGTAACGTGGATTGACATAGGAAGATTTGTACTTCGATGGGGAATTGGCCATGTTTCCTATGCGGCATTCAGTTCCTCTAATCCTCCTATATTGATTTGTCTTGTTTAATTCCCAAACACAAACCCTTTTGATAAATAGTGATTTGTTCAACATATACTGTCTCACAGGTACGCATATATATTGCAGAAATCACTCCCAAGCATGTTAGGGGATTATTTACCGCACTAAATTCTGTACATATTTGATTGAAGGCCATCTTTAGCATATTTAACTGGAGATATAAAATCTTCTTAGGTGACTAAATACTGTCCATTTTCACGGTTATTGATGGGATTTGGACAATCTTTGGCCTTTATATACGGTTCGCTTTTCAATTGGCGCATCTTGGCCTTAATAAGTCATAAATTCTGCGTATTAACCTCAACTTTTTTATTGGTTTTAATACATTATATTTCACAAGTTAAATGGTTTCTTTATGTGACTCTGATTTTGCAGGAATTATTCCTAGTGTAATGCAATTGTCACAACTATTTTTCATTCCAAAGTCTCGCAGATAGCTGGTAAGCCTAGTTAATTAAATTATAGAAAATTGAAAACTTAAAACCAAATATTAAATATAAATAGAATAATGCTATACTTCACACACAAGCGATGTGATATCTCATATGTCATTTAATTATATGTGGAATAATATTATCACATTAAAAAGAAAATAAAGTCAAATTAATACCTACAGCATATTGAGAAAATGATTGATGAAACATTACTTGAGGTATAAATTTTGTATCCAATTTTAGAAACATAGCATTCATGATACAAAAATTACAAACTATATTAGTTGTCAGGTTTAAATTATTTAAGCCTCTTTGGGAGCAGTTTAGCTGCAATCGCGTAGTAGGCCCAGTGTTCGGGACTGTTATCCCAAACAAGGCCTTGAATCTCTGGAAAATAAGGAAAATGAACACACGAGAATAGAATTAAGATATTGAAACCTTAACATGATCTAAGCCAAACCCGAAATTCGATTAATCAATTCAGTCACGATGTGACTTATATCCATCCAAGAATCAAACCAAGCATCACACCACAAAGAGCAAATTGGAAGGAGAAACCCCTCTTACTCTCAAATTCTCTCTCTACAGTCACGAACCACTACCACAAATTGCGTTGTCTTTTTTTTTTTTCCCCCTTTTTTGAGAGACCACAAATTGCGTTGTTAAGCTGAGTTTGTTAAAGCCAAAAGCGCAACAAAACTAGCTTGCCTTTCCCGCTCTTCATAACTACTTTAACCGAACTTTGACGTGAATCACGTGACTTGTCACGTGTGGACTTATCTGACGAAATCACAGAGTTTGACCGCAGAAAAACGCCGCGTTTTGGCTCAATTTTTGATTCACTTGTTTTAGAACCACTACTACTGCTTCTGCTTGCAGGCAAAAGCTGGTCGAATGGAGAAGTTTGAAGCTTCTTTACAGCGCCTTAGAGGAAAGGATGTTGATGTTTCCCAAGAAGCTGCTGAAATCAAAGTAAATTTTTTACTTTTTATTTTTTTAAATCTTAATAACTGTTTTTTGAGCTTTCAACATTTAACCAAGGTTAATATTTTCTTCAATTTTATTTTTTCTATTTCAATTTTCAGGATTATACAAACTTCCTTCAGCAGATGTCAGGAGATGGAATTCTGAACTTGTTCCAACGGAAATATATTCATTCACTGATTGTGAGACTTACAGATTATTTATCCATTATCTCGTGGCCAGTTAATTTTTTTTTTTTTTTAATATGCCCTGTATCAGTTGTTTGGTTCTTATGAAATTTCATTATAAAAAAAAAAAAATTCAGGTTGGAGTTGGACTCATTGTCTTCCAAAGATTTGGAGGAGTCTATAGATTTCTCTTCTACGCCAGCACTATTTTTGGGTCAGCCGGTAATCTATATTAGAATTTATGTAAATGAAAGAAACAAACACATTATTCGGATATATAAAAATATGTATGTCTGTATGTATTTTGTAACAGGTTTTTCAAGTACAATTGGGTCTATGACAGCAGCTATTGTCCAGGTTCATCACTATCTGTATAATTCTAACACTTAAAATGCAGACGTTTACATATGAAAATGATTATTTTATATACGTGGTATTAATTAAGATACAATTTTCATTCTTCTGCAGATTATAACCACTGTTCTTGCAGCAGTCCTGGTAGACATGTCCGGACGACGGCCCATGCTACTGGTCAAAAGAAAAACACATTTAATCTTTCTATTAAAAGAGGAAAAAAAATAGTTTGTAGTGTAGATTCTAATAAAGGAATTAATTCTGTGTTCTACCAATTAACATCTGCAGATATCTACAGTCGGTGCATTCTCCGGTTGCATAATCACAGCATTGGCATTTGTATTCGAGGTTCATCTACTACTGTTTATATTTGAAGCTTAGTCTTTTTTTCCTTTTTCGTGTTCTGTTTGTGATTCTGTTGCTTGCTTGTATAAGCAGGACCTAAATTACAGCACAGAGATTTCTGGCACGTTGGTCCTCATTGGTGTACTGGTAATAAATACAGCTTGTTTTAATTTGCATGAATTTATTTTTGTTTAATTTTGTGACAATGAGTACCCTGAATCCTGAGATTTATTTATTGTTTGTTTTTGTCTCTGCAAATTAGGGCTATTTGGGGTTTCTTCAACTTGGCCTTGGAGGAATTCCCTGGATTATAATGTCAGAGGTAAGATGTGTTTTACTTTAATTTCTTCCTTCTTGATTGATTTAAGTTACTTTGGTTCAATTAAAATGAATGATGTGGTTTTAATTTTTTTTTCAGATATTTCGTATAAACATCAAAGTCTCAGCTGGAAGCCTTGTGATTCTTGTTAGCTGGACTGGATACTGGGTTGTGTCCTACACTTTCAACTCTTTATTTGATTGGAGCTCAATAGGTGAATATACCTCCCTCACTTTCCAATTCTTCCTCTCATTCTCTCAAAGAGAATTTGGCTAGGAGTGAATTCGGTAGATGCTGTAGTTTTAACCCACAATTGCTCTCTATGATGAAATCACTAGTTAGTAAATGCAAATATAATATTGGTGGCTAATCTAAAAATAACTGTTTACCAAACATTTTAGTGACTTTGCTTTCAAATTTCTAGGAAATGAAGATTTGTCTTTACAATATTTCGGGAACATTCTTCCTGTATGGTGCAATTTGTGGTCTTGGAGTTTTATTTATTTGGAAGCTGGTACCGGAGACTAAGGGTTGAACACTCGAAGAAATTCAAGCATCGATGATGAATGGTCACCGTTAAAAAAAAAAAAATTCAACACATTGAAGAGTATTTTATATCAAGGTGATTAATTTAATTTATGAAAATTTGAATCTAGAAACAAATAGTTTTGTTCTACTAAGAAAGTTTGTATACTATAATTATTTGAGCTACAAGTTACTGAGAAATGGGTGAGTTGGATGGATGAAAAATTATTGAAACCCCAACACGAGTTTTTGCCTGTTTGGGTGGTAATTGTTTCTGCCCGAGAAAACGAAAGATATTCTTTCCTTCTCAAAATAATGAAGAGGAGATTCACAGATTGATCTAGATATGAATGTTATTTTCTCATTTTGTATTTGTACTCTTGATTTATTGGAGTCGAGTATTTAATTTTTTCCCTGTTGTCAATTGAAATTGTTTTTTTTTCTTCAGAGATTGCAACAGATTACTACAACATATGTTTTCTTCAGAGTACTGATAAATGTTATATATTTGTTGGAAACAGATTCTGAATTGATTTGACATAGAAATTAAAACTCTGATTATTATTTTTTATTTTTTAAAGGCTTGATGAGGATGAAAAACCTCATTTATTAAACACCAACACTTGCAGCCTATTATTGTTCGAACTCGAGTGATTACCAATGAAAATGTATTCACAGCAAGCCTAGGTAGAGGGTTGTAACTCAAATTAAACTGTTTTACATCTTCTATATTAAAAAAACGTATTAAAAAAAAACTTTGGAAAAAAGTGGGTATTGAACAGCGTTGAAGACTTTTTCGTTGCAGTAATAACAAGTGTTTTCATTATTGAGTTGACAAAGGGTGACTAATTTTGGGAATAACCTTCCCACTTTGCAGGCACAGAAATTAATGTCGTAGAGAGTTTCTAAAACAAAGTAAGGTCCATGAAATAGTCTGTCAAGGAGCTTACTTAAATCAAAGTAAAACTTTTATTTTTATTTTTATTTTTTGTCTTTATAACATCTGTTTTTGAGCGTCAAATTAAAGCAAGTTTAATTTTCAGGGTTATGCAGGCTTCCTTAAGCAGATGTCTGGAAATGGATTTCTAAACTTGTTCCAGTGGAAATATGTTCATTCACTCATTGAAAGACTTACATATTATTTCTCCATTATCTTGTGGCCAGTTAAATATTTTCATGTGCCTTTCCCGACTTATATAAACACTTCATTGGAAAAAGTAAAAAAAAAAAAAGAGATAGAGAAAAGAAATTCAAGTTCGAGGTGGCTGTGAATTTCTATCTAACAATTTTAATAATTCATATAAATGACGAAAATTAAAGAAACAGACATGTTATTTAGCTTATGAAACTCTTATTATATATTATTATTCAAACTCAAATGACCATGGCAAAAAGCGCATTCACAGCTAGTCGAGCTACACTAAGTGGCGTAACTCAGAATAAATTCTTTTAGCATGCAGTACTAACATATGTTTTCGTTATTGATTTGACAAAGGGTTATGATTAAATGGAATTTGGGAAAAACCTTGGTCCAGCTCCACCGTGCACGTTGCAGTCACAGAAATTAATGTTGTAAAGAGTTCATAAAACAAATTATGGCCCATGAAACAATATGTCTTTGAATTTTTGAACAATAGAAAATTGTCAACGAGGAAACACATTTGAATGAGTAACCTCATTACCAGAGCAAATTTTAGAATTTGATGATGAGGATTGACCAGAGTTAGCGACAATTCGGTCAATAGAAAAAGCAGGCTGGGTTGGTTGAGGAAGTCTTACTGTATCACTCACCAACATTACAACCACAGATGACATGTTAGGTCTGTGGGCTGGGTCTTCTTGAACGCACAACAATCCAATATGTATACATTTCAGAAGTTCAGCACCTACGCATGACTGCTTGAGTACTGGATCCATCAGCTCCAGAGCTTCTCCTTTACACCATAATTTCCATGTCTGAAATGTTGTGAACAAAGATTAGCATCCTATCATTCATTAGCAAGAAATCATTCTTCCAAATAAGTGATAAAGATAGTTGCATGAATGCATGTTCTCAAGTACCATCTAGTTCAGTTGGTAAAATGAGTTAAAACAAGAGATATTGTAATTACTAATTATGTTAAGATTAAACTAAAAAAAGGCCACATACATAAGTAAGGAGGCTTTGACCGTGTCCGGAAAGATAAAATCCACTATTCTTTTTTCCACTTATGATCTCTAGAAGAAGAACTCCGAAACTAAAAACATCTGATTTTACTGAAAATACTCCTTCCATTGCATATTCAGGCGCCATATATCCACTGTTAGAAATAAAATGTCAAATGAATAAATTAAGTCAATCAACACCCGTTATTTTAGAAAAATTCTCAGTACTTATATATGGTAAAATAGGTTTATACTTACTATGTTCCAACGACTCTATTAGTATTAGCTTCATGTTGATTGCCACCAAAGATTCTTGCCATTCCAAAGTCTGATATTTTTGGGTTCATCTCATGATCCAACAAGACATTACTTGCTTTAAGATCTCGATGAATAACTCTGAGTCGAGAATCCTCTTGTAAATACAGAAGGCCTCGAGCAATTCCATTAATGATGCTTATGCGTCTTTTCCAGTCCAATTGTGCACCTCTTGTTGAATCTGAAACCAAGACAATAACACAATATGCACTTGACTACTTACTCTTATTTCTAAGTGGAGATCGAAAGACATAGAAAAAGTTGTTAATTTGTAGAATTTTGATTTCACGTTGATTGATATGATCATATGTTGAGCAAAATTCAAAGACTGTGATCGATAGTAATGAGATATGACTAAGTAAATAATTATTTATATCACATACTATTATAAATGCAAATAACCTGACGTAAAACCTTTAAAACTCAACGCATGTTAGATTAGCATTAGATCCAAATTCATTACTGGTGCTTGGTAGCTATGTCCCGCAAAGAGTGCAAACCATAAGAATATGCATGTAATTGAAAGGCTTCATACGACCTAAAATCCTAATCACAAGTTAGGAATCTAGAAAGGAAATATGGTTGCACTAAGTCTATTAATTTAAGCTTTTTGCCTAGTGGCAAAGTACGTGAACCTAACATCTTGTATCTGTTTTATTTCCAAAACTTAGCTACCAGCAGCATGGGAAATTAAAATGTAACCAAGACTGAACTAAAGTTAGAAAGTTTTGTGAGGCAAACCAAAAAGGAGGAGATCAAGGCTTTTGTTGGGCATATATTCATAAATGAGCAGCAGCTCGATTCCATCTACACAGCATCCCAATAGCCTCACAAGAATTTTGTGTTGTAATTTGGCGATTAAAGTAACTTCATTCTTAAACTCTTGTAGCCCTTGGCCGGATGATCTTGATAGCCTCTTTACTGCAATTTCCTTCCCATCCGCTAATATACCCTGGACGCAAATTTCTATTGTTACCATGTATAAAACAAAAATCTAAATCCCATGTTCGAGTTACATTTGATCAATACTTTCCATATCAAAATTTCATTTGATCAATATGCTTTTTTTTTCCCAAAGTGATCAATATACATATTCATGAATATTTTTTGAAACAAATATGCACTTGACAAAAATCCAATAAAAGGATTGCATACATGGGGAATAGAAAAGATTTTTTCACAACTTAAAGCACCTACTCTGACAACCAGTTGTTATGAACCCACAAGATAGAACTTGGTCTTAAAAATCCGGTGTTAATTGGAGAATGCCTTGGAGTTAATAAACTACCAACAAAGACAAAATTAAGCCAATAGAAGAATCCTAACACGGAAATTAACCACAAGGCCTTGAGCTAGGTGACACACTGACATTCATGGCATTAGCGGTTTAATTATTGCTTTAATAAATTAAAGCAAAGTACCTTGAACACAGGGCCGAAACCACCTTCTCCAAGCTTATTTTCATCAGAGAAATGTTTTGTAGCCTCGAGTGCTAGACCTAACGGGAAGATTGGGAACTCTTGATGAGAATCCCCTTGCGTCTCTCCTCCTAAAAAATCATATGAGTAGCCATCCCCAATTCTACCTTTTCTCGTATAAAGTCGTTCTTGTCGATTTATTGCTTTCTTCTCTGCAAGACACATTAACTTACTATCTTTTTGGAGAAAAAAAGATAGAGAAAAATGTTTCATTTTCTGTGTTGTACGTATAATTTTCCGATAATACCATATTACTTTTGGAACGAAGTCGAAATCTAAACCTAAGGAATTATTCTTTTGGGGGGAATTGATCAAAATTCCTTGTTGTTTTAATAAATTAATTAATCATTTTTCTTTTGTTTTAAAATTAATTTAAACCCCTCTGTCATTAAAAAAATAAATAAATATCAAGTATCAAATATCAATATATTTTTAATATATTACCGTTTTATCACTGAAATTATAATATCCAACTTTGTTCAATAAAAATTTGTAAGGGTAAAATAGTGAAAAACACAAAAAATTTAACTTTTTTTTTAATTATTTTGAAGCAGGGGTGGCGAAATGAGGAATTGAGGGGCGCAAAACAGCAAAAAAAAAAAAAAAATTTCTTGTATTTGCTAAAAAAATGAAACAACCTTCGCAGTCGGGAAAGAAATTAATTATTACCTTTATTTCTTCTTCTCCTGTAACAAACGAAAGAAACCAACAATACGAATACAGAAATGGTTGGTATAGTTGTGCCAATTGCAATCCATCTTGCTTTCGTTCCTTTGCCTACGAGATAGCAAAACCATATATTTTATTTTATTCTTCTGAAGTAACGAAAATAAGCAATGTTATAGACACAAACTCATGTGAAAAATGTCTTATACAAATTAATAAAAATACACAAAAAGTAAATAAATAAATAAATCAAGTGGATCATACGGTAATGGTATTTTCTTTGCGCAAATTGCTGTTTTATCAAGGAGAAAACGAGTTCTGAAGGTACTTTGCAGTGAAAACAAGAGGCTTCATGAGGGATTGTATTAAATTCCTACCAAAAAGCTCGAATAATTTTAACTGAATGATTTTTTTTTTTGGTGTTGTGGGGGGGGGGGTGTTTCCAATCGTAAATTAATGAACTTAATTTATAGGATGGCTATAAAAATTTGATGTTAATTTCTAATGTTAAGAATGAAATTCGAAATTAGTTTACCTTTCGAGCTTGATACAGAACCAGGAGATGGGGGCGACGGTGTCTGTGCCGGCGCCGGAGTCGGTGGCGCAATCACCGTATCATTATAAAATGGGTACAGCTCATATCGGATGTTACAACTTGGATACAGCACTCTTCCTCCTCGACTAATGCTACAACATTCAGCCAATTTTGGAATAGCGTCTCGAAGACAAGTACTACAGTTATCTAGTGACAGGTCCTGCGTACACTGAACGAGGCCGTCTAGCGTTTGAAATTCTGAATAATTTTTCTTTGCTGTCCCAAACATTTTGGCACTACTTAGAGCCTGATTTAAAGCTTCGTTCATCAAATTCCACACTTGCTGGTCAAATAACCGACGACCTGTAGAATTTTGTGTATTCAGCAAGTAAACATCGGGCTGGGTGTCCATGGCTGAAAAGAAAGAAATGTTCGAATAACGCAAAAGGCACTGGTCGTACCATATTATAGTTTCCTTATGTCCGGGACGACAGCGTTGAGTTATATCTGAGGTAGCAAAATTGACACAATCTTGGCAGGTTTCTGCACTGACATCACCACGGCAAAGAAAGAGACCGTAGATCTTGTCAGGGTGTTGGCCGGCGGTAGCTTTGTAAAATCCTGCGGAGAATTTGTCACTGCTGCCATGTGTAGCGTTAGAGCGAAGAGTAGAGAGCAGGAGATTGAGGTTGGATTGGTAAGTGCTGTTTCGGGTGAAATTTACTCTGCTGTTGCAAAAATGATATACGTAAGTAGGGTCATCATATGCCCTTGAGAGGCTGATTAGAAAGCTTAGCACGGAAAGAAACACGAGGATCATATTCATATTCATCTTGCGGAAGATTAATTGATTAATTTGATAATATCATCAGTTCTTTTCCTTTTTCTTTTCACTCCGGTTGCTTTGATTCGTTTCTCTCATGTTCCTAGCCATAATTATCTGATAGCTAATAAATGTTGACAGGAAGATGAAGGAGCAAAGGAGACTCCGATATTCAAAAGTCAATAAACTAAGTCAAGCAGCTACTTAAGTATCCGTGCGCTCGTGGAAAAAAAGAAATGCTGTATATCTCAGTCCAATTTCTGGAAAGTTGGAAGAGCTATTATCAAGCGGGACATAAGTTGAACAAAAACTAACAAGAGTTTACTAATTTGGCAGATTTGGAGCTTGTGGACCCCGACAAATAAGAACTTACCATTTGGCAGATTTGGATTGATCAAGCTATTTTTAATTTTAAAACCAATGGATACGGTAATTTTTAATTTTGGTCACGTGGCAAGTTAAGATTGTTGGGAATTTTATTCCATCAGGCAACAGTCCCGATAATTTTAGAAGAGCATTACACATTACACAATATATGTACATACTTCTCTCGAGTACGATATGAAAATGCCCAGAAACTGCCGTGGAAATTATTACAACAGCTGAATCAGCATCCATAACAACAACCAAATAGCAAAGTTTACTTGACTATTTGTTTGAAAGTAAAGGCAGTACTTGAGGAATCCCAGCCATTCGATTTTCTTCCTGATTGCTTTCAGTCACAAATATCTCTTTCCTTAGTTACATAACCTTAATTCTGTGAGCTTAGATCATAATCGCTTCGGTAAAGTCTCTTTCCTTAGATTTTACATTTCCTGTTTAGCCTCCAACGGCTAGCTCATAACTTGTATATATATATCCACAACTCAGTAAAATTAAACAATTTCAATAAAAGAAAAAAGGATAAAACATGAGCTTTAATGTACTTTGAGTAATAGCTATCCTAAATTTTTTATTTTTTTATTTCAAATTTCATTCTAAATAATGTGTCATTCATTAAGTGATTGATAATTCTTTACAAAATCTAAGTGAATTAATTGTTTGATGAATGGTACATTATTTTGAATAAAAAATTTGGGATGTATAGTCCTATTTATATACTTATCTTATGTTTTATCTTTGTTGTAGTTTAAATAATTGGCTTTAAGTTGACACTAAAACAGTACAAAGACTTTAACCAATTGAGTCACGTAACTTCTCACGTGAGGACTTGTCTGACGAAATCACAGAGTTTGACAGCAGAAAACTCTGCGTTTTGGCTCTGTTTTTGGTTGCACAATTGTTTATGATATGCTCCAATCATCCAACAATGAGTGCACCTTCCTGCAGGCAAATGTTGGTCGAATCATTGAGTTTGAAGCTTCTTTACAGATCCTCAGAGGAGAGGATGCTGATACCTCTCAAGAAGCTGCTGAAATCAAAGTAAAATTTTTATTTTTTATTTTTCTGTCATTAATTTCCAGGATTTATACAGACTTCCTTCAGCAAACGTCAGGAATGAATTTCTGAACTTGTTCTGGCGGAAATATGTTCATTCACTCATTGAAAGACATACAGAAAATAAAAATTTAGGTTGGAGTTGGACTCATTGTATTCCAAAGATTTGGCGGTGTCTATGAATTTCTCTGCAATGCAAACAATATTTTCGTGTCAGCCAGTAACGTATGGATGATTTTTTTTTTTTCTCATTTTAAAACCAATGGATCTCGTAGCATTAATACGAATGGTTCCATCACAAAACTAGGCAAAGCCTGGTAAAATGGCAGGTTCTTATAGTTTGGATCCACCACTTTAACATGCTAAGGGTTTGCTGGGACATTTAAAATAATAAAGTATTTCTAATGTTTTAGTCTACGTTTGCTGGGGATGGAGACATGAACTTTTGTTGAGGAGGGACAACTATGAATAGTATAAATTGTAATCTGATCGTTATTTATTAACCACTATATTATCAATAGAGTGTGTACTTTCGACTTTTGAGGAATTAAGATCCGGTGACACTAATCTTTTAATAATATTCAATCACGTATGTATTTATATATGTGTGAGCGTGTGTGTGTTTGTGTGTGTATATATATATAAATATTTTAATCCGAACTTTTAATTTAAGTTTCAAGCCTACAATTTATTAATTTTTCCGGACTTTCTTGGATTTTAAATAGAACGAATGTATTAATTAGACGATAAGAAAAAGAGATTTTAGTAATACCATAAGGAATTATATAAAACTAAATCTACTTTTTTTTTTTTCCTGGGCAATGGACTATCATCCGGCTATCGCCCAGTTTGAGAACAAAGAGTTGATGGGCGATGATCCATCACCCGATTTTACATTGATTTTAACAGAAAATGTTAATTTGGTAGTTCTAAGAGACAGAGTTTTGGTGCATATATTAGTTTCAGAAATTAGTGATATTTACTTCACCCTTAAACCCCACGTCAACTCTACTCAAGCCAACTTCCTTTTTTTTTTTTTGCCCTTTTTTGGGTAAAAAAGTAGATTGATTTGGTTGCGGTATGATTTATGTGGAGTTTAAGGGCGGGATGAATATCATTTAAAAATAATAACAAAAGCAAAGATAGTGATTGGTAAATATGTTTATTGAAAGTTTTGTTATTATTATTTTTTAAAAAGTTGTGAAATATATAATATATTTATATCATTAATCAGATATTAACTCAACACATTAACTTCCAGCTCATATACATCTACAAGTGTTATCAAACACTTAACAATAAATTATTGGACAACCAAACAGAGCCTTACATAAGTGCCAGGATGGACAACTTCTCAAGATAGATGATCGACAGCTCCAGATTACTAATTCAATGAGGAAAGGAATGTTTGTGAAAAATACTTGTCAACTAAGTTGGTAACGTGGCTAGTTTTATTCCATTTGGCAACAGGCTCGATATTTTTTAGAAGATATTATTACACATTACACAATTCGACGACAATATAATTCTCTCGAGTTCGATATGAATAGTCAGTCATCGGCAGCCGAATCAACAACCAGATTGGATAAGTTTGCTTGTCTATTTCAGTCAATTTGATTCTCTCCCTGATTGCTTTCAATCATAAATATCTCTTTCCTAACTAGTTATATAACCTTAATGGTGCGTTTACTTCATGAAATGGGAATGAGAATTGACTGGAATGAGAATGAGATTCTAATGTTTACTTGACAAAAATAAATGAAAATGGGAATGTGCTGGAATGCCATTAATGTGTTTACTTAGCAAAATAAATGAGAATATGAAATGGGAATGAGAACCAATTTATTAAAATACCCATAATATTAAATACTGTAATTTTCATTAACTAGATACATGTATAAATATTATTATAAAAATGATATTAATTAAAAAAATAAAATTAATAATATTTAATAATAATAAATAAAATAATAAAATTAATAATAATAATAAGTGTTAAAAATGATAATATTAATAAAAATAATAATAATAATGACATTTAAAATAATAAAATTAATAATAATAATAATAATAATAATAATAAAAATGTTAATAATGATAATATTAGTAAAATAATAATAATAATAATGACATTTAAAATAATAAAATTAATAAATTTTGATGATGATAATAATAATAATAATAATGATAATAATAAATGTTAAAAATGATATTATTAATAAAAATAATAATAACAATAATTAATAATAACTAAAATAATAAAGTTAATAATAATAATAATGACATTTAAAATAATAAAATTAATAAATTTTGATAATAATAATAATAATAATAATAATAATAATAATAAATGTTAAAAATGATAATATTAATAAAAATAATAATAACAACAATTAATAATAACTAAAATAATAATAATAATAATAATGACATTTAAAATAATAAAATTAATAAATTTTGTTAATTAATCTATTTTAATACATAGATTAATCTATGTATTATCATCAAAATTATTATTATTATTATCTATTTTAGTATGCAGTAAAAACATGTGTTTGCATCATTGATTTGACCAAGGGTGACTAATTTTGTGAATAACCTTGGCACATTGCAGGCATAGAAATTAATGTTGTAGAGAGTTTCTATAACAAATTATGGTCCATGAAACAATCTGTCTTTGAATTTTTTAACAACATAAAATTGTCAATGAAGAGACACATTTGAAAGGGTAACCTCATTAACAGAGCAAATTTTAGAATCTGATGATAATGATTGACCAAACTTAGCAACAATTCGGCCAATAGAAAGTGCAGGCTGGGTTGGTTGAGGAAGTGTTACTGTATCACTCGCCAACATTACAACCACAGATAACATGTTAGGTCTGTCAGCTGGGTCTTCCTGAACGCGCAGTCCAATATGTTTACTTTTCCGAAGTTTGGCGGGTAAGCATGACTGCTTGAGTACTGGATCCATCATGCTCTAGAGCTTCTCCTTTACACCATAATTTCCATGTCTGAAATATTGTGAACAAAGATTAGCATCCTATGATTAATCATGGAGAAATCATTCTTTCAAATGAGTGATAAAGATAGTTGCATACATTCATGTTCTCAAGTACCAACTAGTTCAGTTGGTAAAATCTTTTGAGTTAAAACAAGAGATCTTTTAAATACCAATCACGTTAAGATTAAACTAAAAAAAGGCCACATACATAAGTAAGGAGGCTTTGACCATGTTCGGACAGATAAAATCTACTATTCTTTTTTCCACTTATGATCTCTAAAAGAAGAATGCTGAAACTAAAAACATCCGATTTTACTGAAAATACTCCTTTCATTGCATATTCGGGTGCCATGTATCCACTATTAGAAATAAAATGTCAAATGAATAAATTAAGTCAATCAACACCCATTATTTTAGATAAATTCTCAATACTTGTATATGGTAAAATAGGTTTATACTTACTATGTTCCAACGTCTCGATGAATAATTCTGAGTCGAGAATCCTCGTGTAAATACAAAAGGCCTCGACCAATTCCATTAATGATGCTTATGCACTTTTTCCAGTCCAATTGTGCACCCCTAGTTGAGTTTGAAAACCAAGAAAATAACACCATATGCACTTGAGTTCTTACTTTGTCAAGCTTTATTTCTAAGTGGAGAAAGAAATAGAAAAAGTTGTTGATTCATGGAATTTTGGTTTCATGTTGATCGATCTGATCATATGTTAAGCAAAATTCAAAGACTGTGATCGATATATAGTTATCTATGAGAGATATGAGTGAATAAATAATTATTTATATCAAACCTAACATAAAACCTTTAAAACTCAGTACATATTAGATTAGCATTAGATCCAAATTCATTACTGGTGCTTGGTAGCCATGTCCCTCAAAAAGTGCAAACCATAAGAATATGCATGTAATTGAAAGGCTTCATACGACTTAAAATCAACCTAAAATCCTAATCACGAGTTAGGAATCTAGTAAGGAAATATGGTTGCACTAAGTCTATTAATTTAAGCTTTTGCCTAGTGGCAAAGTACGTGAACCTAACACCTCGTATCTGCTTTATTTCCAGAACTTAGCTACCAGCAGCATGGGAAATTAAATGTAACCAAGATTGAACAAGAGTTAGAAAGTTTTGAGAGGCGAACCAAAAAGGAAAAAATCAAGGCATGTAAGGCATATATTCATAGATGAGCAGCAGCTCATTTCCATCTAAACAGCATCCCAATAGTCTCACAAGATTTTTGTGTTGTAATTTGGCGATTAAAGTAACTTCATTCTTGAACTCTTGTAGCCCTTGGCCGGATGATCTTGATAGCCTCTTTACTCCAATTTCCTTCCCATCCGCGAATATACCCTGGAGGCAAATTTCTATTGTTACCATGTATAAAACAAAAATCTAAATCCAAATTTCTATTGTTACATTTGATCAATACTTTCCATATCAAAATTTATATTTGATGCTTCCCCTCCCGGCGGGCCGCGAAAGTGATCAATATGCAAATTCATGAATGTTTGTGAAATATATATACACTTGACAAAAATCCAATAAAAGGGTTGAATGCATGGGGAATAGAAAAGATTCTTTCACAACTTAAAGCACCTACTTTGATAACCAGTTGTTATAAACCCACAAGATAGATTTCGGTCTTAAAAATCCGTTGTTAAGTGGAGGGTGCCTTGGAGTTAATAAACTACCAACAAAGACAAAATTAAGCCAATAGAAGGATCGTAACACGGAAATTAACCACAGGGCCTTTGGCTAGGTGACACACACTGACACTCATGGCATTAGCGATTTAATTATTGCTTAAATAAATTAAATCAAAGTACCTTGTACACAGGGCCAAAACCACCTTCTCCAAGCTTATTATCATCAGAGAAATGTTTTGTAGCCTCGAGTGCTTATTTTCATCAGAGAAAATAATTATTAACTTTGTTTCTTTTTTTTTCTTTTAAATGCATGATGGGGATGAAAAACCTCATTTATAAAACACCAACTCTTGCAACCTATTATTATTACTCGAACTCAAGTGATCACCAATGAAAATGTATTCACTGCTAGCCGAGCTAGAGGGGTGTAACTCAAATTAAATTATTTTAGCATGCAGTAATAGCAAGTGTTTTCATCATTGATTCGACAAAGGGTGATTAATTTTGGGAATAACCTTGGCACATTGCAGGCACAGAAATTAATGTTGTAGAGGATTTCCAAAACAAATTATGGTCCGTGAAACAATCTGTCTTTGAATTTTGAACAACATAAAATTGTCAACGAGGAGATACATTTGAAAGAGTAATCTCATTAACGGAGCAAATTTTAGAATCTGATGATGAGGATTGAGGAGACTTAGCAACAATTCGGCCAACAGAAAATGCAGGCTGGGTTGGTTGAGGAAGTTTTACTGTATCACTCGCCAACATTACAACCACAGATGACATGTTAGGTCTATCAGCTGGGTCTTCCTGAACGCACAACAATCCAATATGTATACATTTCAGAAGTTCGGCGGGCACGCATGACTGCTTGAGTACTGGATCCATCAACGCTAGAGCTTCTCCTTTACACCATAATTTCCATGTCTGAAATGTTGTGAACAAAGATTAACACCCTATCATTAATCATGGAGAAATCATTCTTCCAAATGAGTGATAAAGATATTTGCATACATGCATGTTCTCAAGCACCAACTAGTTTAGTTAGTAAAATCTTTTGAGTTAAAACAAGAGATCTTTTAATTACCAATCATGTTAAGATTAAACTAAAAAAAGGCCACATACATAAGTTAAGAGGCTTTGACCGTGTTCGGAAAGATAAAATCCACTATTCTTTTTTCCACTTATGATCTCAAGAAGAAGAACTCCGAAACTAAAAACATCCGATTTTACTGAAAATACTCCTTCCATTGCATATTCGGGTGCCATATATCCACTGTTAGAAATAAAATGTCAAATGAATAAATTAAGTCAATCAACACCCATTATTTTAGATAAATTCTCAGTACTAGTATATTTAAAATGAGCTTATACTCACTATGTTCCAACGACTCTATTAGTATTAGCTTCATTTTGATTGCCACCAAAGATTCTTGCCATTCCAAAGTCTGATATTTTTGGGTTTATCTGATGATCCAACAAGATATTACTCGCTTTAAGATCTCGATGAATAACTCTGAGTCGAGAATCCTCGTGTAAATACAAAAGGCCTCGAGCAATTCCATTAATGATGCTTATGCGTCTTTTCCAGTCCAAGTGTGCACCCCTAGTTGAATCTAAAAACCAAGAAAATAACACAATATGCACTTGAGTACTTACTTTGTCAAGCTTTATTTCTAAGTGGAGAAAGAAATAGAAAAAGTTGTTGATTCATGGAATTTTGGTTTCATGTTGATCGATCTGATCATATGTTGAGCAAAATTCAAAGACTGTGATCGATAGTTATCTATGAGATATGACTAAATAAATAATTATTTATATCATATACTATTATAAATGCAAACCTGTCGTAAATCCTTTAAAACTCAACACATATTAGATTAGCATTAGATCCAAATTCATTACTGGTGCATGGTAGCTATGTCCCGCAAAAAGTGCAAACCATAAGAATATGCATGTAATTGAAAGGCTTCATACGACCTAAAATCAACCTAAAATCTAGAATGGAAATATGGTTGCACTAAGTCTATTAATTTAAGCTTGTTGCCTAGTGGCAAAGTACGTGAACCTAACATCTCGTATCTGTTTTATTTCCAGAACATAGCTACCAGCAGCAAGGGAAATTAAATGTAACCAAGATTGAACTAGAGTTAGAAAGTTTTGAGAGGCGAACCAAAGAGAAGGAGATCAAGGCTTTTGTTGGGCATATATTCATAGATGAGCAGCAACTCATTTCCATCTAAACAGCATCCCAATAGTCTCACAAGATTTTTGTGTTGTAATTTGGCGATTAAAGTAACTTCATTCTTGAACTCTTGTAGCCCTTGGCCGGATGATCTTGATAGCCTCTTTATGGCAATTTCCTTCCCATCCGCTAATATACCCTGGACGCAAATTTCTATTGTTACCATGTATAAAACAAAAATCTAAATCCAAATTTCTATTGTTACATTGGATCAATACTTTCCATAACAAAATTCATATTTGATCGATATGCTTCCCCCAACCCTTACCCACCCAACCCCCCCCCCCCCCCCCCCCCAAACCCCCCCGGGCCGCGAAAGTGATCAATATACAAATTCACGAATGTTTGTGAAATATATATACACTTGACAAAAATCCAATAAAAGGGTTGCATGCATGGGGAATAGAAAAGATTTTTTCACAACTTAAAGCACCTACTCTGATAACCAGTTGTTATAAACCCATCAGATAGAACTCAGTCTTAAAAATCCGTTGTTAAGTGGAGGGTGCCTTGGAGTTAATAAACTACCAACAAAGACAAAATTAAGCCAATAGAAGGATCCTAACACGGAAATTAACCACAGGGCCTTTGGCTAGGTGACACACAAACACTCATGGCATTAGCGGTTTAACTATTGCTTAAATAAATTAAAGCAAATTACCTTGTACACAGGGCCAAAACCACCTTCTCCAAGCTTATTTTCATGAGAGAAATGTTTTGTAGCCTCGAGTGCTAGACCAAACGGGAAGATTGGGAACTCATGATGAGAATCCCCTTGCTTTTCTCCTCCTAAAATATCATATGAGTAGTCATCCCCAGTTCTACCTTCTCTCGTATAAAGTTCTTGTTGATTTATTGCTTTCTTCTCTGCAAGACACATTAACTTTACTTTCTTTTTGGGGGGAAAAAAATAGAGAAAAATGGTTCATTTCCTCTGCGTACTTATAATTTTGCAGTAACATCATATTACTTTTCGAACGAAGATGAAATCTGAACCTTAGGAATTATTCATTTTGGGGAAATTGATAAAAATTCCTTGTTGTGTTCATAAATTAATTAATCATTTTTCTATTGTTTTAAAATTAATCAAAACCCCTGTCATTAAAAAAAATATCAACTATCAATTCTTTTTAATTTGTTACTGTTTTATCACTGATATTGTAATATTCAACTTTGTTCAGCAAAAATATTTAAGGGTTAAAAATTAAAAAACACAAAAAAATGTGACAAAAAAATTAAACTTTTTTTTTAATGGTTTTGAAACAGAGGTGGTGAAATGAATTCGATCGATAAACAATAGGAGAGTTTAGATCACTATCTCTAACATTATTATTTTGAAGAGATTAGAGTCGCGAAAGAAATTCATTATTACCTTTTTTTCTTCTCCTCCTGTGCCACCAAACGAAAGAAACCAACAATATGAATACAGAAATGGTTGGTATAGTTGTGCCAATTGCAATCCATCTTTCTTTCGTCCCTTTGCCTACGAGATACCAAAACCATATATATTATTTTATTTTATTTGATTCTTTTGAAGTAACTAAAATAAGTAATGTTATAGACACAAACTCGAGTGAAAAATGTCTTTTACAAATTAATTAAAATACACAAAAAAATAAATAAATCAAGTGGATCATATGGTATTTTCTTTGTGCAAATTGCTGTTTTATCAGGAGCTAATGAGTTCTGTAGGTATTTTGCTGTGAAAACAAGAGGCTTAATGAGGGATTGTATTACATTCTCACCAAAAAGTTCGAATAATTTTAACTAAATGATTTTTTTTTTTTGGGTGAATTGTAACTAAATGAACTTAATTTAAAAGTTGGCTATCAAATTTGATGTTGATTTCTGAAGTTAAGAATGAAATTCAAAATTAGTTTACCTTTAGAGCTTGCTACAGAACCAGGAGATGGGGGAGACAAAAGAACAGGCGACGGTGTCCGCGCCGGCGCCGGTGTCGGTGACGCGATCAACGTATCGTTATAAAATGGGTACATCTCATATCGGATGATACAACTTGGATACAGCACTCTTCCTCCTTGCCTCATTCTCTTTACAGAGAATCTTGAAATCGCCTCTCGAAGACAACTACTACAGTCGTCTGGTGACAGGTCCTGCGTGCACTGAACGAGGCCGTATATCGTTTGCAAGACTGAATAATTTTTCTTTGCTGTCCCAAACATTTTGGTAGTACTTAGAGCCTGATTTAAAGCTTCGTTCAATAAATTCCACACTTGCTGGTCAAATAACGGAGGACCTGTAGCATTTAGTGTCCTCGAGAGGTAAACATCGCGCTTGGTGTCCACGGTAGAAAAGAAAGAAATGTTTGAATAACGTAAAAGGCACTGTTCGTACCATATTATTGTTTCCTTTTGCACGGGACAGCGTTGAGTTATATTTGATGTAGCAAAATTAACACAATCCTTGCAGGCTTCCGTACTGACATCACCACGGCAGAGAAAGAGACCGTAGACCTTGTCAGGGTCTTGGCCTGCGGTAGCGTTGTAAAATCCTTTGGAGAATTTGTCACTTCGGCCATGTGTAGCGTTAGAGCGAAGAGTAGAGAGAAGGAGATTAAGGTTTGATTGGTAAGTGCTGTTTCTGGTGAAATTTACTCTGTTGTTGCAAATATGAGCTATGTAGAAAAGGTCATCATATGCTCTTGAGCGGCTGATTAGAAAGATTAGCACAGAGAGATACACGAGGATCATATTCATATTCATCTTGCGGAAAGATTAATTGATTAATTAATCTGACTATATCGTCAGTTCTTTTCCTTTTTCTTTTCACTCCGGTTGTGCTGTTTTGTTTCTCTCATTTTCCTAGCCAAAATTTTCAGATAGCTAATAAATGTTGACACGAAGATGAAGGTGCAAACGAGATTCCGATATTCAAAATTCAATACAAGTCAAGCAGCCACTTAAGTTTCCATGAGCTCGTGGAAAAAAAAAAGAAATGCCGAATATCTCAGTCCAATTTTGCGGAAAGTTGGAAGAGCTATTATCAATTGGGACATAAGTTGAACAAAAACTTACAAGAGTTCACTAATTTGGCAGATTTGGAGCTGGTGGACCCCGACAAATAAAATTTGTTGAGGAGGGACAAGTATGAATAATATAAATTTTTTAACAAAATCATTATTTTATTAACTATTATAGTAACAATAGAATGTGTTAGAGAGACTCTTTTAAGGAATTTAGATCCAACACTAATCTTTAAATAATATTATATGACACCTACATTTATAATAGTATATATAAATAAAATCTACTTATCTAATTACCAATTACAAATTTTTAAAAAGTCAGTACAAAAATCATTTATATCAACATGCACTTAATTCAAATTCAATTTTGAGTGGCTACAACATTTGAATATTTATAACTGATGAAATCTAAATAGAAGCGATGTAAGAAGAGGAAATTTTAGTAATACCATAAGAAATAGTAGTCTTTTTGTTATTTTGCAATAATCGTAAGACAACTTGCCTCTCCAAGTTAGTCACGTGGCAATTAAGATTGTTAGGAATTTTATTCCGTAGCAGTTTCTGGGCATTTTCATATCGAGCTCGAGAAAAGTATGTACATGTATTGTATAATGTGTAATGCTCTTCTAAAATTATCGGGACTGTTGCCTGATGGAATTAAAAAAAAAAGGAAGAAACATGAACTTAATGTATTTTGAGTAACAGATATCTCAAATTTTTTGTTTCAAATTTCATCCCAAATAATGTGTCATTCATTAAGTGGTTGATGATTTTTTATAAAATTTAAGTTAAGTAATTGTTTGATGAATAGTACGTCATTTTAAATAATCTTTCGAATAAAAAATTTGAGATGTATAAAACTATTTATACTTTTCTTTTGTTTTATCTTTGTTATAGTATATTTATACTTTTCTTATGTTTTATCTTTGTTATAGTTTAACTAACTGACTTTAAGATGAAATAAAAAAGTGCAAAGACTTTAACCAAACCAATCACGTGACTTCTAACGTGAGGACTTATCTGACGAAATCACAGAATTTGACAGCAGAAAACGCTGCGTTTTGGCCCTGTTTTTGGTTGCACAACTGTTTGTGATATGCTCCAAGCCTCCAACCATGAGTGCACCTTCCTGCAGGCAAAAGTTGGTCGAATGATTGAGTTTGAAGCTTCTTTACAGATCCTCAAGAGGTGCGGATGGCGATATCTCTCAAGAAGCTGCTGAAATCAAAGTAAAAATTTTATTTTTTATTTTTTTATTTTTCTGTCATTAATTTTCAGGATTATACAAACTTCCTTCAGCAGACCTCTGCGATGCAGGCAGTAATTTCGAGTCAGCCGGTAACCTATTATCGAACCATTTTAGCAATTCATATAATTGATGAATCTTTCTTTTTTTTTAATCAATGGATTTTGTAGCATTAATACGATTGTTCCATCATAAAACTAAGCAGGGCCTAGTAAAATGGCAGGTTCTTATCGTTTGGATCCACCACTTTTTGCATGCTAAGGGTTTTGCCCAACCTATATAAGTATTTCTAATGTTTTTGGCTACGTTTGCTGGGGATAGAGACATGAAATTTGTTGAGGAGGGACAACTATGAATAGTATAAATTATAATCCAATAATTATTTATTAACCACTATACTATGAATAGAGTGTGTACTTTTGACTTTTGAGGAATTATGATCCGGTGACACTAATTTTTAAATAATATTCTATCACGCATGCGTTTATATATGTGTGTCCTTGTGTGTGTGTAGATATATATATATAAATATTTCAATCTGAGATTTTAAAATGCGGAAAATATGAAAAAATAGATAAATCATGCAGTTTATGTGCTTTAAGATTTAACCCTATTAAATTCTTACAGTTTAATAATTTTCCCGAATTTTCTTGAATTTTAAATAGAACTAATGTATTAATTAGACGATAAGAAAAAGAGATTTTAGTAATACCAAAAGGAATTATATAAAACTAAATCTACTTTTTTTTTTTTTCTGGGCGATGGACTATCATCCGGCTATCGCCCAGTTTGAGAACAAAGAGTTGGTGGGCGATGATCCATCACCCGATTTTACATTGATTTTAACAGAAAACGTTAATTTGGTAGTTCTAAGAGACACAGTTTTGGTGCATATATTAGTTTCAGAAATTAGTGATATTTACTTCACCCTTAAACCCCACGTCAACTCTACTCAAGCCAACTTCTTTTTTTTTTTAAACACCTTTTTAGGGTAAAAATGTAAATTGATTTGGCTTCGGTATGATTTATGTGGAGTTTAAGGGGGGATGAATATCATTTTGTTTTTTAAAAAAAATAAAAGCAAAGAAAGTGATTGGTAAATATGTTTATTGAAAGTTTTGTTATTATTATTTTTTTAAAAGTTTTGAAATATATATTATATTGTTGTAATTTTACCGTATTATGTGTATATATACATTAATGACTGCAAATAAGAAACGAAGCAAAGATGAAACTGCTCTGCAATCATCTCCCTCTTATCATTTATTTCCTTCCTTATATAGAAAACTATAGGGGCATTATAGTAATTACAAAAATAGACATAATTGTAAATCCATTATTTCACAACACCCCCCCTTGGATTTACTATTTAAGATATGATGTGCTTAATACTGCCTCATTAAAACCTTGCCAGTAAAATCCAGTGGGACAAAATCTGGTCGAAGGAACAAGAGTACAGTGCATATTTATCTAATACATTTGCAAGAACACATATCTTCTAGATTTGCTCCCTCTGATGATATTGTCTAATACAGCTGTAGAAAATCGAGTTTTCAAAATATGCTCCCCCTGAAGAAATATCTTCTCAAATATCGATAGAGGCAAATCGTATATCGATGGGAGCGTATTTGTTTAACATCAATTTTATTTTCCCGTCTCCTTTAATTACGGGAAATACATGGAGGTAAGCGATCATTCCAAATTATTTGCTTAAAAGCGTCTCTTCGAAAATAAAATAATATTATTAGTATAAAGCTAAATCGAGATACGATATCAAGCGTATCTGGATATGAAGTAACCACTGTGCAATTTTCAAAGATTATCAGGCAAGAAAATTTGCTTTTATAGACGACTTTTATCTCATATGAGCATTACTAGTCAAGCAGCTAGTTTTGTTTGTCTTGTAAAAACATCATAATAATAATGTAACAATAAAAAGCTAATTTGTGTATAAAAGAGTGTGTGATACGATGCATTAGTACAAACCTTTCAGAGATTGTAGTTCAAACCTTAAAATTTTCATAAAGATAATGGCGCAATCTTTAGTTCGACAACTTAGAAATATTTACAGAGTTCTTCAATATAAACTAACTGATGGATAGTTATTCCATCTGTTTATGCTCGATCTACAGGTCGAGAAAATGCTCATATAAATATTCAGTAATCATTGGGAGCTCTTCAGAAGTTCCAATCACATTCACGTCATCAATTATGAATTGCTAGAAATGTAAATCCAGATTTGGATTTTCTAATAAATACGCATGGGTAAATAGTATCAAATACTCACTCAAACGATTATACCACATACGATCATATTATTTCAATCTATATAAGGATCAATAGTATATATTAAAATCCTTTGATTTAAATGCTTCAGGCATTTTGAATCATTATGGAAACATCAATGTCAAGTGATCCATACAGATAGACTGTCATGACATCAATAAAACACAGTCAATTCTTATATGCTTCAGGCATATTCAATCCTTCAGGGATTTTCACGTAAATATTAAATCTTTCTGAAACTACGATTAAAAATTCGAAAACATAATAGTATCTATCACTGGAGAATACTTATTCTCATAATCAATACCAAATCTCTGCAGAAGATCTTATATAATTAGATGCGCGTGCATTATATCCAATGATTTTACTATGCTCATTATATTTCAAAAATACCCATTCACTTCCAACGAGTTTAACAGTTTCGAATATCTGGGCTGCGTGTCCAAAAATTTCACTTTTCGTTAAAGAAGCCAATTCTGCTGGATTGCTTCTTTCTATTTAGGTCAATCATGCCTCAATCTATATCATCAATGGTTTGCGGATCATGATCATTTACAATGTTAGTAGCTACTGTGAACGCAAACACACCATTGATAAATATATTTTATTTCCAGCTACTCCAAGGGCTTTATGCCTCATCTTAGGCATGTACCTCTTCAGGAGGTCTTTCAGGGTATTTGGTCTCATCAAGGACTAGGCGCCTTTTCAAAAATTACCCAAAGTAAAATCAACATAAATCTAACTATTTTTGGATTCATTTGTCTCTTCATGAATTACTGTCACTTCAGGGACTACCAGTTCATCTAGAACTATGATGCAGATAAGATGAAAATATTTACAGCTCGAGCTTTATTTTTCAACAGGATCCTGATTTTTCCTTCTCCTCTTCTGGGAAGTATTGTCTTTGAAACCAAGTGATCTACTACATTTCCGACGTACAGCAGATAATTCATTAGCTACTTATACACTTGACTGTTCAGCAGGAACAATCACCCGGGTTAGTGTAGTAGCAACTGTAATATGCGACTTGATTATTTTGTTATATCTGTATCTAGTAATTGACCATCCTTCGTACTTCATTTTCACATTGAATAGTACGAGGGTCTAACTGAGACAAAGTGGAAAATTTTTTATAATATTTTATGCCTTACTTCAGGAGGCTTTTCATTTCCCAATGATGGAAAAATTATCTCATCAAAATGGATGAAATGACAATCCGCAAATTGTGCGATAAAACGATCACCCATTAGGAGTTCAATATATCTGATAATTGAATGTGATTTAAAATCAACATAAATCTCCAAACAACATTGAGATCCCATCTTTGTATGTTGAAGGGGTGATATATAAACATGCACAGCAAAACCAAAAGTGTAGATGGGAGATTACAAATATTATGCAGATATATAATTTGATTGAATGATATAGAAATTATTCCCTTAATCTAATAATTTAGGCAAACGATCTTGCAAATGCAATCTCATGTGTGAACAGTAAACAAACATGTGACCACAGTGTAAATGCATCAATCAAAACCATTAAGTAATCAAGTGGTCCACTAAGTGAATGGATTATTCCACATACATCTCTATGAACCATTTGCAAAAACGATGGAAATTCATGACCAACCTTTAGAAGTGGATGGTTTAACCACAAATTTTCTTTGTGAGCAAGCAATACAAGCAATCGCATTATTATAAATTCTGGGTGTCCAAGGCAATCATGCCATAATGTATAATATTTTAAGGTAATGAACTTCTGATTCATTACTGCATAACCGACAAATGTAATAAACCCAGAGGAAAAGTCTTTAAAATTTCTTTTATATGTATTCAATTCCTTTACAGTTTTGTACTGTAATCTCAACATGATATTCATTTCAGCGGATATATTTAAAATGCAACAGATTTTCAAGATCTAACTAAAAAAATAAGGCATTTTAAATACATAATGCTTGCTATCAAGATTATATTACTTTCAAAATATTTGATTGATTATAACTCTTCTAGAATATTCAAGCTGGTCTGCAGGACCAAATATAATATATGCCTTTGGCTTCAAATATTACTAACCAAATTATATTAACAAAATAAATTAATATAGGCGGTATGCAAAACTGACCAAATATAATAATAAAACAATAACAATATAGACAGTATTATAAAACCAGCCGTATTAACATAATAATAAAATGAAATAACATAAATAAACACAAAAATTAGACTATTTACCTTAAAAAATTCCACATCAGGTAGTTGTCTCAATATTTTATTATTCACTTCAAGAAATAATAAATTTTTCATGATTTCATTATTTCTCATCACATTTTCAGCCGTGGTCGAATATTGTCATATCATACTCTTGTATGTATTTAGAACTTCAGGTTCCAATGTTTAAATCATAACTTAGAACTGCAAGTTCTTATTAATAAAATGCGAACTTCATGTTCGATATTATGATTTCGAACTTCGAATTCAAAAATATTTGTAATTATAAATAATTATCATACATAATCTGAAACTTCTGGTTCAAATATACACAAAACATAACTCAGATTCTCAAGTTCGCAAATGATTACTGTACATAATCCGAAACTTCTGGTTCAGATATTTACCAAGCACAACTCAGATCTTCTGGTCCGTAATGTTGAAAATTTCAAGTTAAGATACATATATACAATTGTCCCAAATCCGCATATCTTAAAATCGAAACTTCTAATTCATATACATACAGCTGTGGAATTAGAACTTTGGATTCTAATCTAGCGATCTAGGACTTCAGGTCCCAACTCAAATTTCAATTTTCAAATTTCAGAATTCTTATTTCAAAAATTTACATATAATAACATGTTATTATACGCACATTTGTTACAAACTTCAGGTCGTAACATAATTATTTACAAACTTCAAGTCGTAACAGAATTATTATCTATTAAATTAAATACGTATAGGCATGTATCATAATTTAAATCACTTTTAAGGATTTGAGAAATATTTACCTCAAACCTTTGAAATTACTATAATACCCTTAGAAGTTTGAAATTACCAAAACGCCCTTGCCATTCAACGATAGCCGGAAATCAAGTAACGGTGAACTGGAAGGTCAGTGTAAAAACTCTAGGCCTCGGTGAGTCTAATGATGCCAGCGGTGAGTGCTCACGAGCATGGACGGCGGCGGATCGGGCTTCAAAATGGGGAAAACATTCGCGGCTTGATCGGCGGCAAACGAATGCTCCTCGGTGGCTGTGGTTGGTTGGGTTTTGAAGAGGAAGTCGTGAGGAGCAAAACTCAGGTAACGGCGTGGCCGATCCCGGCGAAATCGTCGGCAAACATGGTGGTTTAAGTCGCGGCTTTTCAAGCTAGATCTACGGCGATCTAGTCTTCTTCCGGCAACTAAGATGGCATGGGATGACCGGCAGGCTCAAGAACTTCTGATCGGTGCCTTCCTTTACCGGTGAGATGGCCGGAAAATCAAACAGATACCGGGTCGGGTCGCGGGTTGTATTCAAAGATAGATCTACGGCTTTCCGGTCGATTTCAGGCCATGAAAGAGGCGGGGATACGACGGCCGGCCAGAGAGCTTCGATTTGCCACCTTCCGCGACCGTTGATGGGATCGGAAACTGGTTCTCCAGCCAGGTTGGCCGTCGGGTTAACCCAACCGGATCGCCACCCGTTTTTATCCCTTGAAACCAGAATTCTTCCGATGCCGTTTTCCGACTCATCCGATCTCCGATCGAGATGATTCTTGCGGCAGCATGCTCAGCTCGTCGACAGCTTCGTTTTGATATATTATACATATATATACGAGCGTATTATGTGTATATATACATTGATAACTGCAAATAAGAAACGAAGCAAAGATGAAACTGCTCTGCAATCACCTCCCTCTTATCATTTATTTCCTTCCTTATATAGAAAACTATAGGGGCATTATGATAATTACAAAAATAGACATAATAGTAAATTCATTATTTCACAACATATATAATATGTTTATATCATTAATCAGATATTAACTCAACACATTAACTTCCAGCACATATACATCTACAAGACTGTTAAGTGTTTATCAAACACATAACAATAAATTATTGGACAACCAAACAGAGCTTTACATAAGTGCCAGGATGGGCAACTTCTCAAGATAGATGATAGACAGCTCCAGATTACTAGTTCAATGAGGAAATTAAGGAATGAATGTGAAAAATACTTGTCAACTAAGTTGGTAAGGTGGCAAGTTTTATTCCATTTGGCAACAGGCTCGATATTTTTTAGAAGATATTATTACACAGTTCACAATACGACAACTGTATACTTCTCACGAGTTCAATAGAATACTCATCGGCAGCCGACTCAACAACCAGATTAGAAAAGTTTGCTTGCCTATTCCAGTGAATTTGATTTTCTCCTCGATTGCTTTCAATCATAAATATCTCTTTCCTTCTGTGAGCTCAGATCATAATCACTTCTGTATAGCATATGTATAGGCTCGATTTTATATTTCCTATTTGGCCCTCAACGGCTAGCTCATTACTTGTATCCATAATTCAATAAAATTAAATGAATTTCAGTACCAATTTTAATTTCTTTAGATATTAAATTCTCTTTTATATATATATATATATATATATATATATATATGAGTCGTCTTTTTCTAACGAGGAAGTCGTGATTTAATAAACTGAAGAGATAAGTGGAAAAAAAAAAATTAAATAAATATATTTTGATATGTTTGTCTTATCTTTTAAAGGCTCGAGATGGTAAAAATATACATATGATTAATGGGCCAATTCAAGGCTAATTTTGGACAGAAAATGACGAGCTTTGAGGCCTTGGCCCAACTAGGACCCGCAATAAATGATCTTCCGTGCAGTGCAATGGGCCTTACTTCAATGGTCAGTAGTCGCATAGAATTTTTCTGTTCTTTTCTTTTTCATTTTTTATTCATATAACATAAGATTTTTCACACTGTTTAAACCAAACCACTGCACAATTTTAAAGTGGCTAGACATATGTTGGTAGACTAGGGCCTGTTTTCATATGCGGTATAATTCCTCTGCTCCACCAATGTATATCTGTCTTGTTTTAATTCCCAATAACACAAACCCTTTTCATTATAAACAGTGATATGTTCAGCATATTGTCTCAATATGTTGCAGAAATCACTCCAAAGCATTTAAGCGGATCATTTACTGCACTCAATTAACTGGATTAGTCTGGTATGTACTTAATTTGTGATAAGTATGAACTCATACTTGAGTAGCCAAAATGTCGTTTGTAGATTTCATGCTCGTACGACATGTCACTGTGACAGCTGCTGAGCAAAACCGACGCTTCCAAAATGTCATCTGGAACCATAAGTAAGGCACGTGATATGAATCAGATCAAATCCAATCAAAACGACTCAAGCTGGGTGCCGTTTTGGTCTCATTACTAATGGCATGTGTTGAGCACGTGAGTGGCTGTTATATCAGTTGGTTTAGCTGGCTTAACAAACCCAGAAACGACCTTTATAAGGCAGCCTTCTGGTGTGTGATCCATAGATCAAGAAAAAATTGATCAAGTGATCAGAGTGAGGAGAGAGAAAGAAGCTTGTTCTTGTATTCTTGGTGTTCATGTGATGATCTCTGTAACATTTTGAACTCTGATTAGTGAAATCTTCATGTTGTTTTCTTCAAGTGGATGTAGGCACTGTAATTGGTTGCCGAACCACTATAATCACTGGTGTTATTTGTTCTGATTTGTTTGCTTTCTGAGATCAAGATTGATTGAAATTTGTTCTTTATTCTGTTTCTTGATATTGAAGTAGAGAATAGGTTTTGGGATGGGTTAAATTCATTCTTGTTCTGTGTTCAGTTCACAATAATTTGATTGAAGGTCTTCTTTTAACATGTTTTGTTAAAGATTTAAAGTCCCTTTTTAATTAGGTGACTAAATGCTAAGTCCATTTTCACAGTTATTGATGGGATTTTGGCCAATCTTTTTTCTTTTCTATATGCATATGGTTCTCTTGTCAACTGGCGCAGCTTGGCCGTCATAGGTCATAATTCTACGTATTGATCTCAACTGTGTTATTGGTTTTAATACACAAATTAAATGGTTCTACATGTGAATTTAATTTTGCAGGAGTTATATTATTGCACTGGTATAATAATAATACAACTGCCAGGACTATTTTTCATTCCAAAGTCTTATAAGTAATGTTGCACACAGTTCATGAAACAAATTATGGTCCACGGAAACAAACTGTCTTTGAATTTTTGAATGTCAACGACGATACACATTTGAAAGAGTAATATCATTAACAGAGCAAATTTTAGAATCCAATGAAGAGAATTGACCAGAACTAGCGACCATTCGGTCAACAGAAAATGCAGGCTAGGTTGGTTGAGGAAGTGTTACTGTATCACTCACCAACATTACAACCACAGATGACATGTAAGGTTTGTCGGCTGGGTCTTCCTGAACGAACAACAATTCAATATGTATACATTTCAGAATTCAGCCCCCCCGCATGACTGCTTGAGTACTGGATCCATCAGCTCCAGAGCTTCTCCTTTACACCATAATTTCCATGTCTGAAATGTTGTGAACAAAGATTAGCATCCTATCATGGAGAAATCATTCTTCCAAATGAGTGATAAAGATAGTTGTATACAGGCATGTTCTCAAGTACCAACTAGTTCAGCTGGTAAAATCTTTTGAGTTAAAACAAGAGATCTTTTAATTACCAATCATGTTAAGATTAAACTAAAAAATGACCATATACATAAGTAAGGAGCCTTTGACCGTGTTCATAAAGATAAATCCACTATCCTTTTTTCCACTCATGATCTCTAGAAGAACTCCGAAACTAAAAACATTCGATTTTACTGAAAATACTCCTTCCATTGCATATTCGAGCGCCATATATCCACTATTGGAAATAAATGTCAAATGAATAGATTAAGTCAATCAATGCACATTATTTTAGATAAATTCTCAGTACTGGTATATTGTAAAATAGGTTTGTACTTACTATGTTTCAACAACTCTATTAGTATTAGTTTTATTTTGATTGCCACCAAAGATTCTTGTCATTCCAAAGTCCGATATCTTTGGGTTCATCTCATGATCCAGCAAGATATTACTAATTTTACGATCTCGATGAATAACTCTTAGTCGAGAATCCTCGTGCAAATGCAAAAGGCCTCGAGCAATTGCATTAATGATGCTTTTGCATGTTTTCCAAGTCCAATTGTGCACACCTAGTTAAATCTAAAAACCAAGGAAAAAACAAAATATGCACTTGAGTACTTACTTTTAGATGCTTTAGATGCTTTATTTCTAAGGGGAGAAAGAAAAAGAAAAAATTGTTGATTAGTGGAATTTTGATTTTATGTTGACCGATTTGATCATGTGTAGAGCAAATTCAAAGATTGTTATTGATAATTATCTATGAGATACGACTGAATAAATAACTATTTATATTATATACTACTGTAAATGCAAAGATGATATAAAATCTTTAAAAACTCAACACATATTTGATTAGCATTGGAGCCAAATTCATTACTGGTGCTTGGTAGCTATGACCCGCAAACAGTACAAACCATAAGAACATGCTTGTAATTGAAAGGCTTCATACGACCTAAAATCAGCCCAAAATCCTACTTACAAGTTAGGAATCTAGAAAGGAAATATGGTGCACCAAGACCATTAATTTAAGCTTTTAGCCTAGTGGTAAATCACCTGAACCTAACATCTCGAATCTGTTTTATTTGCGGAACTTAGCTACCAGCAGCAAGGGAAATTAAATGTATACAAGACTGAACTAGAGTTAGAAAGTTTTAGAGGCAAACCAAAAAGGAAGAGACGAAGGCTTTTGTTGGGCATATATTCATAGATGAGCAGCAGTTCATTTCCATCTAAACAGCATCCCAATAGTCTCACAAGATTTTTGTGTTGTAATTTGGCTATTAAAGTAACTTCATTCTTGAACTCTTGTAGCCCTGACTGGATGATCTTGAGAGCCTCTTTACTGCAATTTCCTTCCCATCCGCTAATATACCCTGGACACAAATTTCTACTGTTATCATGTATAAAACAAAACAAAAATCTAAATCCCCTGTTCAAGTTACATTTGATCAATACTTTCAATATCAAAATTTACATTTGATCAATATTACTTTTTTTTTCCCTTGAAAGTGATCAATATACATATTCATGATTGTTTGTGAAATTTCAGATACACATGACAACAATCTAATAAAAGCATTGAATGCATGGGGAATAGAGAAGATTTGTCTGACAACCAGTTGTTATGAACTCAGGGCGCGTTTGGGAGTGATGTGAAGCAGTTGAGCTGCCAAAGCCCAGCTGCCAAAGTGTTTGGTTACACCTTGCAGCTGGACTTTGGTAGCTCAATAGCTTAAAAGTTACGGCTTTCACTCCATTGTTATGGCTTTTACTCCACAGCTTAAGCAACAATATCTCACTTCCAAACACACCCTCACAAGATAGAACTCAATCTTACAAAACCGTTTTAAATGGAGGATGCCTTGTTAATAAACCACCAACAAAGCCAAAATTAAGCCAATAGAAGGATGATGACACGGAAATTAACCACAGGGCCTTGAGCTAGATGACACACTCTGACACTAACGGCATTAGTAGTTTAATTGCTTAAATAAATTAAAGCAAAGTACCTTGTACACGGTGCCGAAACCACTTTCTCCAAGCTTATTTTCATCAGAGAAATGTTTTGTAGCCTCGAGCGCTAGACCTAATGGGAAGATTGGGAATTCTTGATGAGATTCCCCTTGTGTCTCTCCACCTAAAGTAGTATTTGAGTAGTCATCCCCAATTATACCTTCTCTCGTATAAAGTTCTTGTCGATTTATTGATTTCTTCGCTGCAGGACACATTGACTTTACTTGGCCGGAAAACAGAGAAAAATGTTTCATTTTCTGTGCCGTAAGTATAATTTTCCGATAATATTGTATTAGTTTTGGAGCAAAGTTGAAATCTGAACCTTAGGAATTATTCATTTTGGGGAAATTGATCAAAATTCCTTGATGCTTTAACAAATTAATTAATCATTTTTTCTTTTGCTTTAAAATCAATCAAAACCCTTCTGACATTAAAAAAAAAAAATCAGCTATCCATTTCTTTCTCTATTACTGTTTTATCCCAGTAAAATCCAACTTTGTTGAACAAAAATTTCTAAGGGTAAAATAGTGGAAAACACGAAAAAAAAAAGTTAATTTTTTTTTATATTTTTGATGGATTTTGAAACAGGGGTGCTGAAAGGAATTTGATCTATAAACAATAGAAGAGTTTAGATCACTTTCTCTAACATTATTATTTTGTAGAGACTACAGGAATTGAGGGGCGCAAAACATCAAAAAAAAAATTCTAGTTTTTGTATATAACGTATTTGTGAAAAAATAAAACAACCTTTGAAAAAATTCATTATTACCTTTATTTCTTCTCCTCCTGCACCAAGCAAAAGAACCCAACAGTATGAATAGAGTAACTGTTGGTATGATTATGCCAATTGCAATCCATGTTGCTTTCTTTCCTCTGCCTCCTAGATACCAAAATCATATATGTGTTACTTTATTTTATTTTATTCTTTTGAAGTATCTAAACTAAGTAATGTCATAGCCACAAACTCACGTCAAAACCATCTATCTTATACAAATTTAAAAGATGGCCATCAAATTTGATTTCTCTAAAATTAATAATAAAATAAACTTATTTTAATCAGGGATTGTATTACATTCTCACCAAAGAGTTGAAAATTTTTTTTAGCTAAATTAATGAATTTAGTTTAAGGGATGGCTATCAAATTTTTTATGTTTCTAAAATTAAGAATAGAAATCGGAATTAGTTTACCGTTAGAGCTTGTTGAACCAGGAGATGGGGGAGACAAAAGCACAGGCGGCCGTGTCCGCGCCGGCCCTGGCGCCGGTGCCACGATCGACGTATCATTATAAAATGGGTACAGCTCATATCGGAAGTTACAACTGGGATACATTACTCTTCCTCCTATCTTAATGCTACAGCATCCATCCAAGGCTGAACTAGCTAAACGAAGACATCTACTACAGTCATCTCTTGACAAGTCCGGCGTGCACTTAACGAGGCCGTATAGCGTTTGAAAGGCTGTATAATTTTTCTTTACCGTCGCAAACATTTTGGTAGTATTTAGAGCCAGATTTACAGCTTCGTTCATCAAATTCCTCACTAGCTGGTCAAATAACCGACTGGGAGAATTTTCTACATTCCATAAGGAAAGTCTGAACGAGGTGTCCATGGCTGAAAAGAAAGAAATGTTTGAATAACGTAAAAGGCACTCTTCGTACCCTATTATATTATCCTTTCCGAAAGGACAGAGTTGGGCTGTATCTGAGGTAGCAAAATTGACACAATTTTGGCAGGATTCTGTACTGAGATCACCACGGCAGAGAAACAGACCGTAGAGCTTGTCAGGTTCATGGCCTACAGTAGTGTTGTAGAATCCATTGGAGAATTTGTCGATGCTGCCGCGGGTAGCGTTAGAGCGAAGAGTAGAGAGCAGGAGATTGAGGTTGGATTGGTAAGCGCTGTTTGGAGTGAAATTTGTGCTGGGGCAATTATGATAAATGTAAGTAGGCTTATCATATGCTCTTGTGAGGCTGATTTGAAAGCTTAGCGCGGTGACAAACACGAGGATCCTATTCATATTCATCTTGCGGAAAGATAAATTTATTTATTTGATCATATCATCAGTTCTTTTCCTTTTTGTTTTCACTCCGGTTGTTTTGTTTTGTTTCTCTCATGTTCCTAGCCATAATTATCTGATAGCTAAGAAATGTTGACACAAGGATGAAGGTGCAAAGGAGACTCCGATATGCAAAAGTCAACAAACAGGTAGCGTTTGTTTGTTTTTTTTTTTTTTTAAATTTGAATGGGTCTGAATTTAGCTTAAGTCTGAATAAATTTGAATACATATATCTGAATGACATGTTTGTTTTTATTTTTTTTAATAACTGAATATAAGTATTAAGTTGTTTGTTTTTCAAAAAGAAAACATATGAAATATGATATTTTGATATATATAACCTCATAAATATTAACAATATTTATATTTATTGGTTAAACAGATGATAAGTTGAAATAAATTATTTGATTAGTAAAAAATTTTGATAATATTTACCTTAACAAAGCATGAAAAATAAAATATATATATCTAACACAGGTATTTTTTTACATTAATATATGATACTTATAATGTTATTTTTTTGTATATTATATATATATATATATATATATATTCTTGTTAAATCAAGAATTGTTTAATAATTTGAATTAAAATTAGTGTATTAAATAAAATTCAAAATCTATTATAAACATAGCAAAAATGAATACAAAGAGATGGACCTATTATAAAATACACTCACCTAAAGTTCTATTATGTTTAAAATTCTCATTCACAAAATAATAATAATAATAGTTGAACTAATACACGAGCAAAAAAAAAAAGGATAAATAAAAAATAATAAAATTATAATTTATATAATATGAAATAAATTTATTTAATAGGGATATTAATGAGAGAATATTAAAGTTCCATTCAGATGTTTTGCCATTTAGATAAATATCAAAATATTTAGCTTTTTCCATTCAGATCTAAATATCTTATAATCATACACAAGTGATAGAAAACAAATAAAATAAATATTGTAAATGTCTGAAAAAAAATTAAGATTCAGACTTCAGATAAAAAACAAATAGCCCCTAAGTCATGCAGCCACTTATGTTTTTGTGTGCTCGTGGAAAAAGAAATGCAGAATATTTCAGTCTTATTTGTGGAAATTTGGAAGAACTGTAGTGATTGTTAGATCCTTAATTCAACATTAGGCTTATATGTGAATAATTATGTATTGCGAACTGTCATATAAGGTTAAGCCCAATTAAAAATAGTCTATTAAGGTTTTCAGTAATTTGAGCTTTAATATATTTGATAGGGTATGGACCTTTAATGTGTAGAGACTTAATGGTAATTTTTATTTTTATGATGGGTTGAAATAAGAATACTTAAGGACAACAGAAAAATTGTCTATATAAGTGGTTATGGTCCCCATGTCACATGTAATGTTCTATCCTTTCTGACATCTCATCATCAAAGAGAGTACAGAGAGAAGGTTGAAGGATTTTCTATAATAATGTGTTGATCTGGAAGATAAACCACACAACTCTAGAGAGTAATTCAGCATTATGAATTCGGGTACACTTCTACATATTCAATTATTGATTCTTGGTATTCTTGAGTTTTAGGTGATGATTTTTACCAAAAGATTATTTTCTGAAGGTGACTCATTTATTTTTATAATAATAATAAATTAGAAAAAGGAAAGGAAATATAGAAGTTTCATTTCCCCTCTTCATCATCCCATTTTTCAATGCTCAAAGGGCAGTCTAGAGTTGAGTGAGAGAATTGAGAATTTTTTAATAAACTCTTGTGTGATTAGTGAGTGAAAGATTGGTTTTATTGGCATTCTAGGTAGTGAACTAAAATATTTCAATACTTGCAATCTCTATTTCATTAGTAAAATTTTATTCTTCTATCTTCGCCCGTAAACGTAAGCTAAAAGTCGAACCACGTAAATTCTAGTATCTATTATGTGATTCTTAATTTCTTATATTTTAATTTTTTTAATTTTCTCAATTTTAATTTAGTTGTGTGTCTCTTTCCCCCAATTAATTTCCCAACAAGAACTACCCAACATTTATCAATTGGGACATAAGTAGAGGAAATACTTATAAGAGTTTACTAATTTGGCAGATTTGAAGTTGGTGGGCCCTGACAAATAAAAACTTACCATTTGGTGGATTTAGAGGTAAGAGCAGGCAAATAATCCGATCCAATCCGGCCCAAAAAAAAATAAATTTAGGATGGGATTGGATAAAATTATTTACCCAATTCGATTGGGTGGTGTTTTAACTAACCCAATCGGATCGATCTCGATAATAAACCCGATCCAAAAATTTGGATTGGATTGATCTTTAAAAAAAATTAAAATAAACAAACTAAACCTAATTGAGTAATTGACATTAAACATTTGACCCGAGTCAGTATTCACTCTCTTCTTCTCTGTTCTCTTCACTCACAAATCAGTGCAACACAATAGCAGAGGCAGCACACCACTCACCTCAAAGTCACGCACACATCGCGCCGCCGCAGCAGCACTCACAAAACATAGATCGGAGACCGCACAGCAGTGATTGATGCAGACGCAGCCCTGCAATCACCGACGAAACCCAAGAAGCCATCGACGGTTGCTCCACTTCGACCGGATTTACTGCACTGCGATTGCTACTGCCACTTGATCCACCGGCCACCGCTTGATCCGCGCGAAGCCATTCACGGTTATTGCACCTCGACCGAGACCGACAGCCACCATCACCAAGTTCCTCCAAGCTCCAACCCGAATTTTTCAATTCATGGAATATACCATATTTTATATGTTAATATATATGAAATGATATGTTAATAATATGTAATGTTCCAATTTTGTTCAGTAAAATCCTCAGACAACATAGAATTTTAATTTTTAAAAGTCTGGTATCAGTTATATGTGGATTATTGCTAATTTAATTATATATATTGAATCTTTAATTGATTAACTTTTCGGTGCTCATTTGTTTCTCGTTGATGGAGTGATTCTCTGTTTAATTGAGTTGATTTTTGAAGAATTTGATGATTTGTTGAGGTCAATTTTGTGGCTTATATGAGTTGACTGACCTGATCTTCTGTTTTTCGCAAGATTGAATTGAGCGAGATCATTTCTGTGTTAGACCGAATTTTGATTTTTCCCCCAATTTGCATACTGCAAGTAATTTGTTAAGCTGGTTATTTGGTTTTGTTTAATGTATACTAAAAATTACTTATGAGCAAGTAATCGGGTTAGAACACAACTCTTAATTTTGTGTTCTGTTCTGAATTCAGTTTTTTTCCTCTGTATTCTTTTATTCTAAATTTGTATTTTTGATGACTCTAGTTGGCAAAATTAAGAGTAATGTACTTGGAGTTGTGATGGATTTTGATATTTGATCTGTTGCTGGTATTTAGGACAGCTGAAGTGCCAACCCGAACCCGATCCGAACTTATCCCGAACTTTAAATCCGATCCGATCAAAAAATCAGATTGAGTTCGGGTGACTTCTTTATCAACCCCATAAATCTGAAATCCCATCAGGTTAATCCGAACCTATCCAAACACAATTTTACCCACCCCAATTTAGAGGAATCCGCTAATTTTTAATTTTAAAACCAATGGATACCGTAGCATTAAAACGGATGGTTCCATCACAATGCCAAGCAGGCCTAGTTAAATATATGGCAGGTTCTTATCCATTTTGGGTGCACCACCTTAACACGTTAAGATCTTATGCCGAGCCTACATAAGTTTTTATCTCATCTTAGGCTACATTTGCTGAGGAGGGACAACTGCGAATTATATAAATTTTTAGCATAATAATTATTTTATTAACCATTACAGTAACAATAGAATGTGTTAGAGAGACTACTTTTCAGTCTTATCCTGAAAAAAAGAATGTACAGAGTATCAGTCCAAATTTTTGGAAAGTGATGCACCCATTCTATACGAAATTGCTTTGCAGCAACGTTGATGTAACGTAAGGATAAATTGAGTGAGCTCATATTTATCTTGTATCAGTTCTTATCATCTTTTCTTTTCACTCCGCTGATGTTATTAATCAGAATTATCAAATATGTCGACTCGAGCAGTCAATAAGGCTAAGTCAAAGCGGCCAATTAAGTTCCCAAGTTCTCGTGGAAAAAATAAATGGAGAATATCTCAGTCCAAAAAGTTACAAGGCCTGCGAGAAATTTATTGATTGGGGCATAATTGTACATAGATGCCTAGTATTAGAAGATCTAAGGAAGGCTAGCCAGGAATTTTGTTAAGGAGCGGCAACTATGAGTAGCATAAATTTCAGTAGAAACAATATAATGATTATTTTATTAGTCATTACAGTAACGAGTGAGTGTGTTAGAGAGACTAATTTTGAGAAATTTAGATCTGGTATTGATCTTTTAATAGTATTTTTTAACGTATATTTATAAATTAAGATTTAGTTATCGTATATTTACATGCAAATAACTGCCGATCACAATTTTTTTAATAAGTTAGTACAAAAGCAAAATCAGTACCGAATTTAAATCATATTATGAGTGCCTACAACATTTGAATCTTGGAAGGGATAGAACCAAGATGGAAGGAGTGTGTTGATTAACTAACCAGATGAAAGAAGAGGGGATTTTTGTAATACATTAAGAAGTGTAGTAGTCTTTTGTTATTTTATTTTGAAAGTTTGAATTTCGAGCATCAATAACATAGGATAACTTCGATCAAAACAAAAAAAAAAAACACAGGATAATTTGTGTCTTACATGGGTGCCAGGTGTTCAATCGTGTCGGATGTGAAATGCCGGACGTGTTTACAGAGGACCCCATTGGCACATTGTACTTATGATGGATTTCTATGCTTATCTTCTTCTTCTTCTTTTTTATTTTATTTTTCAAACGAGTTATGTATGATGTTGAATGAACAAAACTCAAGTCGACACAGAGTGATACAGCTAGCGCGGGAATTCCTAATTCAATGAAAAGGAAAGGAATAAAACTTGTCACCTACGTTGGTAACGTGGCAAGTTTAGATTCGTGGGCATTTTGTTGCATCAGGCTACTCTCAATAAATCTAGGGTTATTTTCGCCACCCCCCACATGTTTCAACAAATTTTACCGTATGCCCAATTGTTTCAACAACTATCACCGTACACCCATTTCATTAAATTCTGCCGTTTAGTTTAATGATTCTGACAGTTATTTGTCAAATGATTATTTTTCCCACAATTTGAATTTCAAATTATTAAATTACAAAAATGCTATCAATTATTGTAATATGCATGTTCTATGGCAAATATCTTCGAAAATTTGTTCCAAAAAATGCCCACAAAGCGGTTGTACAAGGATCACACTCAAAAATAGATTACCATCACCACGTATGTCGATGAAGTCTTTATCCTCCGTGTTGAGTGAGCTCGAAGACAATGGCTCCCATGAATGTTATGAATATAGTAGTTGGTTCATCTGCATCCTTAGCCATCTACAATAAAAAAGCACAAAAAAAAAATCGTTTACATGCTGTATAAAAGGGCATACAAGCTATATAAGCTATATTAACGTAAAAATTCATAGAATCTGATGTCAACAATGGCAAGAAAAAAAAAAATCCATCACATGTTGTGCTAATTGAAAAATTTCTTTAATCAAATTTTTACCTAAAAAAATTGAATTAAATTAAAAAAATAAGTAAATGGAGATGAGCTCTATGTACTTTATGTCATGGATTTCATTTCAATAGCATGTTAACAATAAATTTTTGACATTATTGACATAAATTACCAAACAAAGCATGTCTGAACAATTTCAACACATAAAATCCGGAAAACCCATGATCAGTCTCATCAATTCCGACACAAATATCACTTGCATGCATGTAATCTAACATGTATAGAGTAATACTCCAACAAGATATCCATATAAACAACATAAAAAACTCACCCTAGTGTGTGGAGAACGAAGCTGCAAAACCCATTCTCAAACAATATAATCTTTCAAATGAACTTTGTAATCCTTAACTTCTTGAAAAACAAGCACATGGACCAGTGAGAGATCAAGAAATTGCCCCAAAATCACCTCCAACACATAAAATTTTTCTCTCTAAATTGCTTCGATTTTTGCTCTTTGAGAGCATATTTTGCAGATGAGATGAAAGCCCATTTTTTGATGATGTCTTTTTCTTTTGTCGCTTCTCTTTCTTTTATGCAAACATCTTTCTCTTTCTTCTGTGCAAACTGCTTTAATTTAATTTTACATTCGTTTAATATACAGTGTCATTTTTACCCTTGGCTAGTTAAACTAAACGGCATAATTTAACGGAATGGGTGCGTGGTAAAATTTGTTGAAACATTTGGGGGGTGGCAAAAAATAACCCCATAAATCTAACATGTGGATCCCTTCACATTCATTGCCTGAACGTTTCACCAAATACAAACCGTTGGAGATTTTGGCTTAACCAGTCATTTTTGTAATTTTGCAGTTGCAGGTGAATTACTCTGCTGAGTATGGCATCATGGAAGACTTAGGTCTCTCTCCCCATATAGCTGCTGTTAGTATCATCTATTAATTTACAAAAAATTAACTGCGCTTATAAAATTCTTTGGTGATCAAGTAATGCTAATGCATATCAAAATAAAATTAATAGATAATACATTAATTTTATAATATACAAAGTTGTAAACTTACACAGCGAATGTTTGAATGTTTTAATATACAAAGTTAACAGTAGAACTTGTTATTTTTAATTTGACATTGTATTATAACTAGACTGCATGGTCAAGCCTAAAATTTACATTTACGGATTTACTCACTCGTTATAATAAAGTTTTATATATTAAAATAATTTGGTTGAGTTTCTCTAAATTGATTTCTAAGTGTCTTTCCTTTACTCACTATCTGATATGAAAAAATTGTGAAGACATCTTTTATCTTTTATTTTTTTTGATCGACACTTAGTATTTATTGTAGCCAATTTACTTTAGTCAAGTCCTTTAACTTTTTATCTTTTGTCGGTTCAATGGTAAAAACCAAATATACATATAATCTTATATTCTTTTCTCTTTGTAATTGAGTCATAATTATAAATGTGAAATCACTATATATATATTGAATAGCATTCTACATGCAGTACTCAGTGTTTGATTCAATAAAGACAATTGGAGGAATGGTAGGTGCAATATTAAGTGGGAAAATAGGAGATATATTTGGCACGAGAAAAGTGAGTTTCTCTTAATCCTAGTCTAAGATTTAATTAATTTTTTTTTGGGTTCAATTAACTTGTAAAATCCTGAAGAGGCAATGTGGCTCTGAATTATTATGCACCCTAAGCTGGCTTGCTATGGCATTTAACAAGGTTCCTTCTCCTGTTTTTCTTTCTTTCCCAACAATTGTCAAATAATGCAGTTGCTTTCCTCCATTAATAAAGTGACTGATTCATCATATCATATGCTTGTATTCTCAAGACAATATAACTTTTGACATATGAAAAAAAATCCGTTCTTTGAGTACGTTGCTCAATCTATCTTACACAATTGGTACATGTTACATTACAAGCAATCATAATAATTTTTTGGTCAATCTATGAAACATAAGTTGGGTCAAAATGGGCAATTGGGTCATTGGGCTTCTAAACATTTTGTCCAAATCCAAACCTCTTGGGCCACCCATCAGTAAATCTTACTTATGTGGGTGTGGATCCCTTCAATTTCCATTGACTATCCTTGCTAAATACCAGCCGTAGGATCTGCTGACTTTTCTTAATTAGTGATTTTTTTCCCATTAACTCGAGATGGCATGAATTTCATTTTTCTTTATGATAATCAACAAGATTAATCTAAGCAAATATTAAATCCTGTGATTGGAGATTTTTTAATGAATAATCCCTTTATTACTGAAGCAATGAATTAAGTTTGAAAATAAAGTGCTAAGATTAATTCCTACGATCAGATGAGTTATGGATATATGTGAGAGTTAAATAAATATTATTACAACAACCCTAAGAAATATTTACCGGTTGTTAGTTTTCATAGACCTGATTTTTTATTGTGATTAATAAATTCTCATGCATTATCACAAAAAGGAATAAATTTAACAAAGGATGTTCAAATTTATTAGTATTGCAGGCAACTATTATTATTGTATAGTTGTCTAAAAGATAAGAAGCTAGCAGAGGGATCAAGCAGCAAATGGAGGGACATATAGTAGAAGAAGGATTGCTATCAAAGCCTGAAATCAATGGCACCACCAGTGACCGTAGTGACACGGAATCGCGGCCTTCGACGAGCAATTCAGCCGCCAGTACTACAGTTGTTTTCAGCTCCTTAGTGGCTCTCTCCGGCTCTTTTGGCTATGGAATTGCCGTAAGTTGAAAAATGTTTTTGCTTAACATCAATGGGATCATCTTAGTTCTTACACATACATACATATGTATATACACACATACGCACATATACATATATACATATGTATACATGCATATACATACACATACATACATACATCAGCTAGAGGGTACTAGAAATTTAAAGTGCATATATGGGTGTTGTAAAATTCTTATTTAAGACTTTATGCTATGTTTACTTATCGGATTAGGGAATCAGAATTCGGAATCGAAATAATTGACAGTGTTTACTTTGCAAAATGAATGCGGTAATCGAAATCGGAATCGTCGGATCTACCATTATTTGGGAATGGGGAACGGGAGATTGATTCCTAAGGGGAGTTGGGAATAAGTCTCCCATTCCCTGAACTTTTGATTCTATCCCCATTAATATTTTAATATTTCTAAAATGCCCTCAACGACGTTTTGCCATTTTTACATTTTAGTCCCTATAAAATTATGAAAATAACTAAAAGTTTTACATTATTTGTAAATAGGTTCTTTAATGATGACGATGACGACCACAACGATGACAACAACAACAATAATAATATATTTAATTTTATTATTTTAATTATTATTATAATAAAAATTTATTAATTTTATTATTTTTAATTGTTAATTATTACTATCATTAATGCCAATATTTTTAATATTAATATTATTAAAATTTATCAATTATTATTAATTATTATTCTTCGTCAATATTATTAAATAATAATTATTATTATTAATAATAATAAAATATATTAAGTTTATTATTTTATTTATTGTTAATTATTATTATTATTATTTTCATTATTAAAATATAATAATAATAATTTTTTTATTAACTAAAGGCATTTTAGTAACTTGAAACAATTCAGCTTACTCTGATTCTGATTCTGATTCTGATTCTGATTCCGATTCCAAGATAATATAAACACATCAATGGAATTACAGCCCATTCTGATTCCGATTCCTGCAGTTCAAGTAAACAACTTATTCTAATTCTTATTTTCTATTTCTATTCTAGCTCATTCCCATTTTAATCTATTCCGATTCTAGCTCATTCCGATTACTGTCAAGTAAACGTAGTATAATTTCTTGATAGAGGACTAAAAGTACTCTAGAGAAAATGTATGAAACTAATTATCAGATTATGCTCTATCTATTTTGATGGTAATTTCATTTTGAGCAAAAAAAGCAATTTGAGATTTAAGAGTGGATTAATTGTTTTTGTTATTGGTTTTTTTTTTTACATTATTTTGGACAAGATGGGAAACATATATTATATATAATAATGATTATTTATGTTGATGACAAAAGAAAAGTGATTAATCAATTCTGTCTGCCCCAGTGGAATATTGTCATTTCCACAAGTGGAAAGAGCCTAGCTGTAGCTGGCCGGCAAAAAGATAAAAACTGTCATATAATGGAGTTGTTTTCCTCCGCCGATTTATTGTGCATACACATTTTATTTATAATACCCATACTCTTTTCTCATTTAAAATAATATTTTCTTGAGTGAGTGAATCTATCTCACAATTTCATAACAGGAAACGGTAATAAATTTTTGTTATTAATCAAAATTACATTTTGCAAACTGTTTAGTACACGTCAAAGATAAGGCGGGCATTTATAAATTTATAAAACAATCAAGCCATTTGAGAAATGTAACAAAAAATTTAAAGAATGGAACAAGCTGCAATAGACTTAAATTTTCATATGATCTATACGAAGAATTGATCAGGTGCGCTCCATCGCTCTCCATAAACACGTGGCAAGCTCTCAAATAAGGAGTTGTGGATCTCACAAAACAGCCCTCTAATAGAGTGCTTGTCACATGCGCCCTGGAGAGCGACTGGGCGCACCTAATCAAGTCTCAATCTATACAGAACTATGAAAAATGAAATATAAGTTGGGCCAAAATGGGCAATTGGGTCATTGGGCTTCTGAAAACCAGACGTAGGATAAGCCGACTTTTACGTAACTAGTGTTTCTTTGTAATTGTGCAGGTGGGTTACTCATCTCCTGCAGAGCCTGGCATCATGGAAGACTTGGGTCTCTACTGCAGCTGTTAGTATCGATTATTACTCTGCAACAAATTAACCCTCCTTATAAAATTCTTTGATGATCATCAAGGAATGCATATCAAAATGACATTAATGGATAATCTTACTTGTAAACTCACATATCTTTGTGTATTAAAGTATCTCATGAGTGAACATATGTACGTTTTAAAGTATAAATTTGAGAGCAAATCAAGTTATATTGCTCTCATTTAATACTGTACTGTAGCGAGATGAAAATCCATATTTACCATTTATGCATGAGAAAATTTAATACTGTCCACCTCTAATTTAACATTCTGCATGCAGTACTCAGTTTTTGGTTCAATAATGACAATTGGAGGAATGCTAGGTGCAATAGTAAGTGGAAAAATAGCAGACATATTTGGTAGGATAAAGGTAATTTGCTCGTAATCCTGGTCTAAAATGTCAAGTCTTTTTACTCAACTAACTTGTAAAATCCTGAAGCAGGCAATGTGGCTCTCTGAAATATTTTGCATCCTAGGCTGGCTTGCGATAGCACTTGCCAAGGTTCCTTCTCTTCTTTTTCTTTCTTTCCTCACAATTAATCTTTATTACTTTTAAAAATCACTTACTAATTAATAAAAAATAATGATTATGAGATTGGTGTTTAATTCTTGTTATGAGGATGCTTTGTGGCTGGATTTGGGAAGACTGTTTATAGGATTTGGAATTGGGATTATTACTTATGTGGTATGTTCAGAAATGTTAACATTTCACATCCGCTAATGATTTAATTAAATCTTTAACTTGACTCGATGATAAATTTGCCAAAATAGATACCTGTGTATGTAGCAGAAATAACTCCGAAAGAATTTCGTGGAGTTTTCACAGCATTCCATCAGGTGATTTGGTATCATAATGTATGAATTCGACAAGCTTGTTCTTCGTTCATTAGTCAATTTTTTAAAGATTTTTCATGTGTGCAGTTGATGAATACATTCGGCTTTGCACTGATATTTATCGTTGGAAATGTTATTCGCTGGCGTATCTGGGCTCTAATCGGTAACTTCTTTACTCCATGCATTGTGTTATGTTGGCGTGTGTTTCAAATTTCCAAGGTTTTGCGGGTATAAATGACTAATCACAGACCCTTGGGGGTTGGGGGGTGTTTGCAAGATTTACAGACTTTACCATTAGCGGGAAAAGATGTTACAAAAGAAGCTGCCGTGGCCAAAATACTTTGTTAGCTACATTTGACTTCGTTGACCATTTCTGGGTTTATATGCTGGTCATTAGGCAGATTTTGTAAGCTGGTATCTCGCGGTCTAGAGAGAGTAGTTAGGGAGTGAGCAATAGCTCTTCTTGAAACTTGTAAAACTCTCTTTCAATTTGGGTTCTTTATAATCAACAATATGGAAAAGGAAGCTCACTCTGTTCTTTGAACTTAAGATCCTTGTTCTGTGTTCGCGTGTTGTGTGTTCTTTTAGTTCTTGGACTAATATTTGTTTGTTTTTTATTCAATTCTTGTTTGCTTTGTTATCACTTTTTAACGATCCAATCATCAGCGTTAGATCACTGGTTCTTGGGGTTCAATTGTGGTTTTGATGATCATCGCAATTGGTCATTAACATGTTGATTTGATCAAAATATAGTTTAGTATGAAGTTATATTCTTATATATGTATGTTTTCATTTCAGGTGCTATTCCATGTGTATTGCAACTCATAGGTTTATTTTTCATTCCAGAGTCTCCCAGATGGCTGGTGCGCTCAATTTAGCACATTGTTTGATATGCAATGAAAATTTTTGTGATAAAACATACTTGGGGAGAAATTTTTATAAGTAACAAGAACAAAACTTTTGCTGCAGTTAAAAATTGGTAAAGGAAAGGAGTTTCAAACTGCTCTGCAGAATCTCAGGGGAAAGAATGCCGATATTTCGCAAGAAGCAGCTGAAATTGGAGTATGTATAATCCCACTTTTTAGGTTTAAAACAGAGTTTAACTTCACCTAGAGGGAAATTTAATTAATTCTTCTTTTCCATTGTTTGTAGGATCACATCGAAATCTCTCAGCAGCACTCAGAAGCTAGTCTTTTCAGACTTGTTCCAGAGGAGATTTGCAAATTCACTCATTGTGAGCCTGCTGAGAAATACAAATGAATCTTTAATCTTTTGCTTTCATTATAATTTTTCTGCATATCTGAATATGGACCATTAAAACCTGTTTAATTAGATTGGAGTTGGCCTCATGTTACTACAACAATTTGGAGGAATCAGTGCACTGGGATATTATGCCAGCTGCATTTTTGAAGATGCTGGCAAATTGGCCTTCAGTGTTCTCTAAAACTATTGATGATCGAAATTTCTATAGAGAACACGAAAAGAAAATGATAATACGGATGCCTGATGATTCGCTGCAGGTGTTTTCAGTAGCATTGGAAGTAGAGGAATAGCCATTTTACAAGTACAATCAATGACTCCATTTTTGTAACTTCAATATTCTGCTCAATGTTCTTTTCTTCCAGATTCCTGCAGCTATTACCTGTGCGTTATTGATGGACAAAGCTGGAAGAATACCACTTCTTATGGTAATTTGAACAGAAAAGATTTTGTTGTCAAAACAATGGCTACCAATATTTTGCAGATTTCAGCTAGTGGGATGGGTTTCGGTTCCTTCTTTTTGTTAAGGAAGTTCATTTCAGCAAGTTAAGTAGAGTAGAGAACAGAGCAGAGGATCACAGCTGCTGCAATGCACAGTTACGAATTGATGACCTGGATTGCCAGCTGGAACCAGGCGGTTATATAATTGCTTGCACACGTAATTAGTTTAGCTTGTTAACAATAATTTCAGCTGAACTTCAGCTTGTATATAAACAGATGTATTACCATATTTCATTTTAACGAAAATATATGATTGATTGAATTTGCTAGAAGCTTATGAGATCTGGTTTATTTTCTCTGCACTCTCAATATTTTCTTAGTTACCAAACACTTTGTTTAAGCATTTTTCACTTGATATCAGGCCACAATGGCGTCAATAAACCTTGCTTCATCTTTAAATTCAACTTGGAATGCTTCAATCAATTCAGCAACAGTTTCTTTTACCTTCAATACACCTGTGAAGCTCGCAATCCAAGTAATCAAGCTGGATCAATCCAATTATTTGATATGGAGGTCTCAGGTTCTTACTTTAATTCGCGGCAATCAGCTTGAAAAATACATTGATGATTCAGTGACTCCAACTCCATCTCACGTTGCTCAAAGGATTGGTGATGATCTCAGATCTGTGGAGAATCCTGACTTTGTAACTTGGAGATCACAAGATCAGGTGCTTCTTGGATGGCTGCTCTCATCCATGAGTGAAGGAATCATAAGTTTGGTCTTCAATCTGGAAACTTCTCTTGAGGTATGGAAAGCTATTGAAGTGCGGTTTGGATCACAATCTAAATCTAGACTTTTACATTTGAGGTAGATGAACTCTACTAGGAAAGATGATCTAAAAATTACAGACAATTTCATTAAAATGAAGAACACAGCAGATAACATGGCTGCTGCTGGAAGTGCATTGGGTAATGACTTTGATTCTGCATATACTATCTGGATTAGGACCTGAATATAATTCTATAGCTACATACATAACTGGACAAGTAGGTGTTGGTAAAATGAATTTCAATGAAGCATAAGCTATGCTTTTGACTCAAGAGGCTAGGATTGAGCAACAAGCTCATATGCTTGCTAGCATAGATGTGAAACAGAATTTTAAAGCAAATCTGATTCAAAGCAGAGGACCTAAGAGAGGCAATTTATCAGGAGGTAAAGGTTTTGGTGGTTATGGATAAAATTCTGGTCTTGGCAATAATGGAAGCTCTGGATATGGTTGTTACAAAGGAGGCTATGTAAGTGCTGGTTTTGCTGGAAATGGTAGTAATGTGTTTGGTGGAAATTCTCAGCAAAAAGGCTATCAAAGTGATAATCAAAGAGGTGGAGGAGGTGGAAACTGGAATCAGAATGCTGAACCTGGTGGCTTCAACAGTGGCAAATCATCTGGATCTAGACCTAAACCTCATTGGAATGGCTTAAAGCCAACTTGTCAAATTAGTCTCAGAACAGGCCATATTGTCAATATCTGCTGGAAACTTGAGGAGTTCATTACTTCTGGAGCTTACAAGCCACCACCTAATAGGAATCCGAGATCAGCTTATCTTGCTAACATGGATGGTCCCTCAAACACCAACTGGTATCTGGACAGTGGTGCTACGCACCATCTCACAAATGACATGAGCAACATGCAAATCACTGAGACTTTTGCTAGTAAATCTAAACTCATTGTTGGTAATGGTGATGAATTGTGCATTACACATCTTGGTCATGCTGTCTTGAAAATGCATAATCATATGCCTAATGCTTCAGTAACCCTTAAGCTCAACAATATACTTTTAGTTCCACAAATCACTAAAAACCTTATTAGCATATCTCAACTGACCAAAGATAATGATGTTGTGATTGAGTTCACTGATAAATTTTGTTTTGTGAAGGACTAAGAGAGGAATTTGATCATACTGCAGGGCAAGGCTGACAGAGGTCTATACAAATTGCTATTGGGTCCATCTAATAAAGCTGCTCTTCACTCATCTTCTGTTCAAGGTCACTTTGCTAGTTTGAGTCAAAAGTCCCAGCTATTCCTCTCTCAATGTTCTCAGTTGTCTCTTCTTAATTGCAAAATAAAACTATCTGTCTACAAGCTGCAGCAAGTCATAATATAGACTCAAAATACTTATTAAGTACTTCTGTATTGCATAAAAGGCTTGGACACCCTGGTCCTCAAGTCTTTAATCATGTCATCAATTTAAGTTCATCTTTTAAAACAGTCTATAGCAATAAAAGTTTTGATTCATGTGATGCTTGTAAAATGGGCAAAATGCACAGGTTACATTTTCCTGTTACCAGTACAAAAACCAAGCATCCTTTAGAACTTGTGCACACTGATTTGTGGGGACTTGCTCCTGTGCTTTCAATACAAGGATACAAATATTATGTCAGTTTTGTTGATGATTTCACTAGGTTTACATGGATTTTTCCCCTGAAAGCTAAAAATGAAACCTTTCCAGTCTTCAAAATCTTCAAAAACCAAGTTGAAAAACAGCTAAACATGCCCATTAAATGTCTGCAATCTGATTGGGGTGGTAAATTTAGATCCTTTGTCTGGATATCTTCATGAAGAAGGTATCCAATTTAAGCATTCATGTCCTTACACTTATAACCAAAATGGCATAGTAGAAAGAAAGCACAGGCATATTACAGAGATGGGTCTAACCTTACTAGCACAAGCTACTCTCCCAACTAAGGGGTTATTTGTTTTTTTGACTGAATGCTTAAAAGAATTTAGTTTTAGTATTCAGCTGTTTTATAAGTATTTATTTTTTAACTGAACACTCAAAATTAAGCAATTATTACTTAATTTAATTAAGTAAAAAATTTTAACTTAACGCTGAATTAAAAAAAGGGCTAAAGAAGTTAATTTTTATTTTTCTAACAATACCCTAACAATATCTAATTATTTTCCACAAATAAAGCCCTATATTCCAATACCGTTCTTTTCAGTTTGACGCCGTCTTCTTGCTCTTTTATTTTTTCTTTCAAGTTTTCATATTACCAAATACTTTGAGTCAATAATCAGATTGCTAAAGGAAATTAATTCCAAGTAGTTGTTTCTTCAGATCAAGTATTCAAGCAACAACTACCAGACCAAATTGCAAATCAACTTTTTAATGGATTTAGTTGATTTTATTTATTTATTAATGTTTCAATTTATTTTTGTTATTAAATAATAACTTTAGTTTCTTTTTTATTAAATATAATAGCTTATTTATTTTATCTTTGATTTTTTTTATTGATGTTAATATATAAGTGCAATAATATGCATAATATTTAATAAGGGTCTATATTTAAAATAACAGTTTTCAGACATTTTTGTTATAAAAAAACAAACAACTTAATACATTTATCCAGACATTCAAAATAAAAAACAAACATGTTATTCAGCATTCAACATTTAGCTCTATTCAGGCTTAATTAAATTCAGTGCTATTTAGCATTCAGTTAAAAAAACCAAACGCCACCTAAGTTTTGATGGGATTCCTTTCATACAGCTACCTAATTATCACAGACTTCCAACTCCAATTCTGTCAATGAAATCCCCATTTGATTCTTTCACCTCAAACCAGATTACAAGTTTTTAAGAACCCTTGGTTGTGCATGCTTTCCTTTCCTTAGAGATTACAACCAAAACAAATTTCATTTTCACACGTCAAAGTGCATCTTCTTAGGCTATAGTCCTTTGTATAAAGGCTACAAATGCCTACATCCCTTTGGAAAGTTGTATATAGCTAGTCATGTTCTGTTTGATGAAACATCCTTTCCATATTCATCTCTGTTCAACTTATCATCTACACAGCAAAAGACCATTGATTTTCAATACAATCTTCTTCAATCTTGTACCCTATCGGTTCCCAATAGCAATTCAAATTCCTTTGAAGCTGATGCAACAGGTAATGATTCTGAATCTCCTTGTCTTGATACATGTTCTTCACCAGATTCTCACAATACATTATCTGTTATTCCATCATCTGACCCCTCACTTCCAAATGCACCAACTAGCTTAACTTCTATTCATCAAGAACCTACATCATCCACAATTCAAAAATCATCACCAAACCATTCACCAGACCATCCACTAGAACATTCACCACATTCCTCTCAGCTACCTCAGACAAAACCAATTTCCTTTACACACCATATGATCACTAGAGCAAAAGATGGAATTTTTAAACCAAAAGCCTTTTTAACCACTCACAATCGCTTGGAACCAACTACGCCTTCTAAAGCATTATCTAATCCAAATTGGAAAGCAGCTATGCAAGCTGAGTATGATGCACTCATGACCAACAATACTTGGCATTTGGTACCTATGTCACCTGCATATAAGTTAGTTGGTTGCAAGTGGGTGTTTTGAACTAAATACAACACAGATGGTTTAGTATTTAAGTACAAGGCTCGGTTGGTTGCCAAAGGTTTTCATCAAACTGCAAGTGTAGATTACACAGAGACATTCAGCCCTATGATAAAATCTTTAACCGTGAGAGTCATATTGAGCTTGGCAGTGATGAAAGGTTGGAAGGTTAGACAAATAGATGTGAATAATGCTTTTCTAAATGGGGATTTGTCTGAGGATGTTTACATGACACACTAGCAAGGAAGGTTATGTATGCAAACTCAATAAAGCTTTTTATGGCTTAAAACAAGCTTCAAAAGCTTGGTATGTATGCTTAAGGGTTGTCTTGCCACTTGGGGTTGTATCAGCTATAGAGCTGATACATCTCTATTTATTAAAAACGACACCAAAGGTTTGATCATAGTCTTAATTTATGTAGATGATATTTTAGTTACTGGACCTAACTCTACATTGCTGGAAGACTTTATTGCTAAGCTCAGTAAAGTGTTTGCTCTTAAAGATTTGGGATTGGTGGCTTATTTTCTTGGTGTCGAAGTTTGCAATACAACTCATGGCATGCATCTCTCTCAAACTAAATACATCAAGGACCTCTTGAGTAAAGCATCTATGCAAGATTATAAAGGGACTGATACACCCTTCAGTAATGGTCTTAAGTTAGAAAGAACAGTCAAGGGTCTTTTGGGGCAAGAATTTGAAGATCCATCACTATATAAAAGCATTGTTGGAGGTCTTCAGTACCTGATATTAACAAGGCCTGATATTGCCTATTCTGTGCATAAACTCAGTCAGTATTTAAGTTCTCCAACACATCAACATTGGTTAACTTGTAAAAAAGTCCTCAAGTATCTTCAAGCTACCATCACACATGGTCTTTATCTTCAACAGGAGAGTTCCCTTGATATTGCTGGTCTTAATGGTTACTTAGATATAGATTGGGCATGTGATGTGGATGATAGGAAATCGATTGGAGCTTATTGTATTTACCCTGGCAACAATCTGGTCTCTTGGTCCCTTAAAAAGCAAGGAGTTATTGCTAAGTCTAGTACTAAAAGTGAGTACAAAGCTTTATCATCAGCTAGTTCAGAACTCTCTTGGCTTCAGTCCTTATTTTCTGAACTTAATGTCACTGAGTTACCAACCCTAATCCTTTGGTGTGATAACCAAAGTACTGGAGACTTAGCTAGAAATCCAATCTTCGATTCTAAGTACAAGCACATTGAACTAGATGTTCATTACATCAGGGACAAAGTGCTTAACAAAGAGTTGGAAATTCGCTACATTCCCACTGAAGAGCAGGTTGCTGACATTCTAAATAAGCCTATCTTTTCCTAAGTTTAGTTATCTTAGATACAAGCTCAATGTCAATAGTAGACCATTGCGCTTGAGGCTCATTTCAGCAAGTTAAGTAGAGTAGAGAACAGAGCAGAGGATCATAGCTGCTGCAATACATAGTTACGAATTGATGACTTGGATTGCCAGCTGGAACTAGGCTGTTATATAATTGCTTGCACACGTGATGTTTAGCTTAATTAGTTATAATTAGCTGTAATTAGTTTAGCTTGTTAACAATAATTTCAGCTGAACTTCAGCTTGTATATAAATAGATGTATTACCATATTTCATTTTAACGAAAATATATGATTGATTGAATTTGCTAGAAGCTTATGAGATTTGGTTTATTTTTTTTGCACTCTCAATATTTTCTTAGTTTCCAAACACTTTGTTTAAGCATTTTTCACACTTTTTAGGACTGTCATTCAGCTTGAAGGTTAATTTGTTTAATCAAATTGTAAACTTTCCAAACCTATTTATGCTCCTCTTGTTTATTTATCAAGTCATATCTGAAAATTATTTCTTGTTTTTCTGAGGAGGATGTCGAGAACATGAATGTTGCCACTACTATTTTTGCTCTTGTCGGCTTTTTGTTAATTTGTCATAACAAAGAAAGCAATAAACTTCTGCTAGCTGATTTTTCAGCATCCCATGTAAATATATTGAATAACAAAGAGTCAAAATTTTCCTAAACACTCTGTGTAAATAATTTAATGAAAGACACAGAATAAAAGATAATCACATATAAACTTTATAAATCCAAGCTTAGTTTTAGTCAAATATTTATCCTAACAATCAATAATACATGACAGAATTGGTGAAAAGATTTAACAATATTTAACCAAATATATGAAATAAAAACCATAAACATTAAAGTATAAGTAGAAAATTAATTGAATAAAAAGTAATTTATTTCATTGAATAGGACTTCATTCTTAATCCTAATATAAAAGATTTAGTTAGACAGAGAGATTGAGAAAAAAAAAACCAGTAGAACCCATGGTTGCTGCTCGATCCTTCTCTCTCTGTCTTCCGACTCCTCTTGTTCCGAATTCTTTCCAACGGCTGCTTTCCTCAAAAGCCGAATAATGCTTGGCTTATATATTCATAATACTTGACCGAATCCTTTGCAAATTATGATAGCTATTACTGCCTCTCATGAGCTAAATATTGGCCCACTTGTACAGAGCCTAATTAAGCCTTGACTTCAACTTCGCATGCTGGCCACGTCTTGAATTAATTTTCCTTTTCAATTTCTTTTGTTTATTTTTGTCTCCATGTGCAACATTAATTCAACAAAGTAATTAGCTTTGCTTGGCACATACAAGCTCTAAAAAATATTCTTCATTTCCTTAATTCTTTCCAATTCTTATCCCATATGCACTTTTTATCCATAATTTTGTAATTATTTTCCTGTTCAATAAAATAAATTCAATTAACTAAAAATAACAAATAAGAATAACTAGTAAATATATAATAAAAGGTAAAATATATAGATGAATTATGTCCATCATTAGGATGATACAGACCTCCTTCAACAGACCTCAGGAATGAATTTCTGAACTTGTTCCGCAGAAATATGTTCATTCACTCATTGAAAGACATACCGATTAGTTATCCATTATCTTATGGCCACTTTGTTTATATGACATTCCTAGCTTATATAAACATGTCACTGAAAACAATAAGGAAAAAAATTCAGGTTGGAGTTGGACTCAAAAGTATTCCAAAGATTTGGAGGTGTCTATGAATTTCTCTGCAGTGCAAGCAATACTTTCGAGTCAACCGGTAACCTATCAACCCATTTTAGCAAGGGCAAAAGCCACCCACACTCCCAAGGTTTGCTTCATTGGTCACGCAGACCTTTTTAGTTTTGCAAATGGTCACACAGACCCATTTTTTACCATTATACCCTTGATTACAACAACTAATATAATTGACTTTAAATAAACTTCTATAATAAATATAATTAAAATAAAAATAAAATAAGATAAAAGTTATAAATTATTTTGAATATTAAGAAAGTTAGTTTTAACATTATTAATTTGTCATATTCTTTTAATAATAATAAAATATATTTGACACATTAATAATATTATAATAATTATACCTAACATTCGCATAATTTATAAAATTTATATTATTTTATTTACAATATCTTTTTTAATTATAACAATATTAGTATAAATCTTAAAGTCAATTTTTGGATTAATAGGTTTTATTATTAATAAAATCCGTCAAGATAGACTAATAATCACTTAATATTAAAAATAATTTTCATTATATACATTATTTTATTAATTATACTTATTTTAATATTTTATGTGTATCATATGATATTTATTTATTATTTTTATCTTATTACTATATTTATATTTATTGGGGTTGTTATGATCAAAGGGTATAATAATCATTTATGAAATTAGGGAGATTTGTGTGATCATTTATGAAACTGAGGGGGTTTAGGTAACCATTTAAGTAAACCTTAGGAGTGTGGGTGACTTTTTTCCTAAAGCAATTCATATAATTAATGAATTTCTTTTTTTTTTTTTCATTTTAAAATAAATGGATCTTGTAGCATTACTACGAATGGTTCCATTATAAAACTAAGCAGGGCCTAGTAAAATGGCAGGTTCTTATCGTTTGGATCCACCATTTTAGCATGCGGAGGTGTTTTGCCCAACCTATGTAAGTATTTCTAATGTTTGAGGGTACGTTTGCTGGGGATGGAAACATGAAATTTGTTGAGGAGGGACAACTATGAATAGTATAAATTGTAATCTAATAATTATTTATTAACTACTACACTATCAATAGAGAGTGTACTTTTGACTCTTGAGGAATTATGATCGGGTGACAATAGTCTTTAAATAATATTCTATCACGCATGCATTTCTACATGTGTATGCGTGTGTGTATATTAGTACAGAAATTAGTGATATTTACTTCACGCTTAAACACTTAAACCCAACGTCAACTCTACTCGAGCCAATTTCCCTGTTTTTTTGGGGGGTAAAAATGTAAATTGCTTGGGCTGCTGTATGATCCATGTGGAGTTTAAGGGCGGGATGAATATCAATTTTTTAAAAAAAAAATAAAATAAAAGCAAAGATAGTGATTGGTAAATATGTTTATTGTTATTATTATTTTTTTAAAAGCTGTGAAATATATAATATATTTTTATCATTAATCGGATATTAACTTATCACATTAACTTCCAGCACATATACATCTACAAGACTGCAAGTGTTTATCAAACACTTAACAATAAATTATTGGACAACCAAACAGAGCCTTACATAAGTGCCAGGATGGACAACTTCTCAAGATAGATGATAGACAGCTCCAGATTTTACTAATTCAATGAGGAAGGGAATAGAATGATCTTCCGTGCAGAAAATGACTAGCTTTGAGGAATTGGCCGAAAGACTGAACATGGTAAAAATCTACAAATGATTGATGGGCCAATTTAAGGCTAATTTTGGACAGAAAATGACTAGCTTTGAGGCGTTGGCCAACTAGCACCAGCAATATAGGATGATCTTCCTTGCAGTGCAATTGGCCTTACTTCAATAGTCAGTAGTCACAGAGAATTTTTCTTTTCTTTTTCATTTTTTTTTCATGTTATATAAGATTTTTCAAACTGTTTAAACCAAACCACCGCACAATTTTAAATTGGCTGGACATTGGTAGATTAGGGTTTGTTTTCATATGCGGTATAATTCCTCTTTCCACCCACTGCAAGAAAAGAGAGTTCATGTCATTACACTAAAGAAGGATTTTTGCGGCTGAAAATAATCCTCGTAAATAAGTAGCCTTTTGCGGCTGAAAGTTGTCTATTTGCAGCCAAATACGGGTGGTTGCAATAAGTGGCCTCGCAAAAAGTTTAAGTCTTTTTGCAGCCAATTTGAGCCCATGCAAAAAGAATTTGCAAGGAGCTTTGCAGCCATAAATTTTCCCCGCAAATAATCTTGCAGCCATTTTTAATTCCCAGATTGATTCCCCTACAAATTTTATAAGCGTATTTTTCATTTCGCTACATCAATTTATTGAAAATTAATCAATTAACTATTTCTGTATCAAAGATAATATTTTCTACATGGTATTATCCTTAAAAATCCATCAAATTCTAGTATATTACACCAACTGCATCATCCAATCTTATTACAAGTATCATTTCCAAAAAAAAATATGAAAGAGTGGCACCACAGCAAGTATCATATAAAAAGCATAATGGATTTTTACAATTCAACTCAAACCCACAATTATGGTAAAGCACCACTACTACAGAGCAACCCAACAATCCACTGGAATATCATCCATTTTTCCTAAAAAACAAAAAAATAAAAGAAGAGATTACAAACTAAACAACTATTTGATTATAACAGATCGAATCACATTGTTACAACTAACAACAACAAACAAACCCATATACAAAACAAGGAAAAGTAATAAAAAGTATCTGTTTTTTAATTTTAATTTTCCAACACTTCCAAATCAATTTTCAAAGAATGACGAGAGAAAGTAACAGCTGAAATATTATAGAATAAAAAATCAAAAAATAGTTGATTTGAATAGTAACAAGGGTAGCTGTATAAGTTAATTGAATTACAAATCCAAGTACGTCATCAACGAGCCTCCAATATTAGAGAATCAACCTGAACATCTGTCCCAAAAGTTGCATGATGATTATGGTGTGCACTAGAGGCATCCGCAACCTATTACATCAATAAATACAAATTATTAAAAATAGTAGATACAAATAAACTAAACTAAATTATGAAAATATGTATTACTGGTTCACTTCTAGCCAAATTGATTTGACATCCACATTTATAAGATTGGAAGTGAGTCCGAATCAACCGAAGCTCTGAATAGAGTTCATCATACTTTGACCTCAATTCATTTATCACAACCCCATACTCTTTTTGTACCTCTGCATGTATCTCATCACGTATTCTGCTCTCATTAATACTATTACTCTTTGAAGAACTTGTTTGCATGCGCTCCCGTCCACGTGCATCAAGCCCTAACACATCATCAAATATATCCTCTCTAATAGATTTAGTTTGTTGCTCCTCAGGCATCTAGAAAGACGTTCATTGAATTGACTCTACATAATTAATAGAGTCCATAGAAAGATAATTACAAAGCACAACCATATTACTATGAGTTGTATGAACAGATATAGTAAACTCTCCGTGCTTAGTCCAAATTCTATACGTAGGCCAAAATCCATCCGCTATTTAGTGCTTCTTTGACACATCTTCTTCAACAAAATATTGATTGCAACACTTCATACAAGGATCATAAATTCTTGTGTCATCGACTTTGTTCATGAGAGCAAAAATTAAGAATTGATTAACTCCATATATATAACAATCAGAGGACCTATCTAATAGGTCAATCCAACTTTTGTTCATGTCTACAACCTTCAACATATGTACAACAAATTATTCAAAGAGTGAAAAAGAGAATGTATATATTAAAAACATGACTAGTGTGTATAAAAATAGATTAAGGTACATATTAATATGACTAGTGTGTATAGAAACAAATTATTTACGGTACAGATTAATATGTTTTAGTCTACTAAACTTAAAAATTTAGTTACCTTTGACAAGCAGACCAGATTAAGCAAATGCCTCTTTCAGTTATAGATTCTTCAAAAGCCTCCCTCTTTGAGTAAATACCTCTATCAATGTACATTGAATATTGAGTTTAATACTTCCATCTTTATCAAATTGACCCTCTATGGTCTCAAGAGATGAACCCTTAAACAAAACAACAGAATTTTCCATCAAACTATCTTTTTAATTCACACAAAAATAGGTGAGTTACTAAAATTAAAATATTTAATATATTAGGATGAAACTTTCCAGAACATAAGTACACATATAACTCTATAACATATTAAAATTTCAAGTCATCCCTACATCATTAAGCTAGTGTTTCATAAGATCAAAAGTAAGTGTACAATTCTGTCAAAGGGACTTACTGCTGAAGTAGAAAAGTTTGAAAAATCATTAAAAATAAACCACAAGGTCAATTACCATGAAACTTTCCAGAACATAAGTATACATATAACTCTATAACATATTAAAATTTCATGTCATTCTTACATCATTAAGCTAGTGTTTCATAAGATCAAAAGTAAGTGTACAGTTATGTCAAATAGACTTACTACTGAAGTAGCAAAGTTTAAAAAATCATTAAAAATAAACCACAAGTTTGATTACCATGAAACTTTCCAGAACATAAGTACACATATAACTCTATAACATATTACTACTTCATTAAGCTAGTGTTTCATAAGATCAAAAGTAAGTGTATAGTTCTGTCAACGAGATTTACTGCTGAAGCAGCAAAGTTTGAAAAATCATTAAAAATAAACTACAAGTTCGATTATCATGAAACTTTCCAGATTTTAAATAGACATACTGAAGTTTAATATCACATGTGACCCTTAACGTGACTGCAAAAGTAGGCATGACAAACGCCACTTACTTTATGACTGAAAGATACTTAGGTAACCTTATTTGTAAGTTGTAACTAGGGGTGGGTATAAACCCACAACCCATGGATTTACCCAAACCCAAACCAAAACCAAATTAAATGGTTTGGTTTGGGTTGGGTTAATTATGAAAATGGGTTGAATTTGAGTTTTATGTTGTAAACCATTTTTTTATGGTTTGGTTATGGTTTACCCATGGGTCATGTATAAATTCCCAAAACTCAAGGTGAAGTGAAGCCTAACAAGTTGAAGCAGCTGCACAGAGAGAAGCAGCAAGGGGGGAATATTCCGGTGGTGAGTTTGGGTTTTGGTACTTGTTCTTTGTTGGAGAAACTTGACGAATCTAGCTTCAATTCTGCAATCTTGTCTTTTGATTACATTTTATTAATTCCCATTTAATAAAAGAGATGCATGTAGGCAAGCCAACTAAAATTAATATGCCCGTTTTATAGCACAATTTTATGTGTTAAAAAGGGTACTAATAAATGATGAAGATTGTGTTGTCCAAGCATCCATCATAATTATTATTAGAGTTTACGTTCTCATTTATTGAGAAATAATGATTTTTTGTGATTAAACTTTATTTTAATTTCATATTATTTTTTAATTTAAGAATGAAATTATTGTAAAATTTATTATTTATAATTTTTTATCCACTATATTTTTTCATATTTTAATATTAATTTAATAATTAATAATTATTATAATTTTGATAAATTAAATTTATCAAAATCAAAAATATTTTGCTTATAAATTTCAAATCAAATTGTATTGGGTTGAAAATATATAAGTCGGTTTGGGTTAAGCCCAAACTTTTGTGGTTTGGTTTGGATTGACTTAAAACTCAACCCAAACCAACCCATGTCCACCGCTAATTGTAACCACAAGTTGTTTTGATAAAAGGCTCCAACTTTGCCATGCCTTAGCTATCACAAAGTCATTTAAAATTTTATTTCTTATAAAAATTTCAAAATGCAAATTAAAAAAAGGGTTATTATCATTTCAGTACTTCAAGAATTATAAAATATCAAATGACTACAATAAGTATTGTTTCCTATTATTTTATAACTATATCTTTATAAAATATTTTATTTTATTAATTTTTCGTTAGGACCGTTAGTTAACCAATTAATTGACTAGTAAAATATCAATTTTACCCTTTATATTAGTCCTTTTATTTTACTACTATATCTTTACAAAATATTTTATTTTATTAATTTTTCGTTAAGACCGTTAGTTAACCAATTAATTGACTAGTAAAATATCAATTTTACCCTTTATGTTAGTCCTTTTATTTTACTACTTTTAAATTCATATATATTTTATCATAAAGGATAAAATTAATATTTTACTAATTAATTAACTGGTCAACTAACGGTCCTAACAGAAAAATAATAAAATAAAATATTTTATAAAAATATAATAATAAAATAATATATAACAAAATTTAGTGTAATCATTTCACATTTTATAATTCTAAAAGTACAGAAATGATAATACTTCGAACAAATTCTGAATCTCGTAACAATATCTACCTGCTTCAAAATTTTATCTTTGGGAATGGCCTCTCATCGGCAGCTGCAGCTTTCACTTTCCGGCAGCTATAACTTTCGCCTTCCGGTTGACGATGGTGGCAATGAATTCAATTTACAGAAAAGAATCGGTAAAAGCTTTCTCTAAACTCAATTTGCTATAATTTTACTGAGTACAAATCTTTTGTAATCGAGATTTGATGGTCTTTTGTTACAATTGTTTGAATCTATGAATTTGATTGATTATGTAACATGTCTCTAGTATGAGTTATGCATGAGCTAATATGAAATCTAGATGCTTCCCCTTTTCATTAAGATTTTAACTTTTGTAAAGCATATAAATTTGATGCATGAGCGAAATCCCAAGATGCTAGGGTTTGACTTGTAAATTCCTATTACCTAATTGTCGTACTTGCATCAATTCTAAACACAATTGAAAATCTAAGGTTAAGGTAACTCAATTTCAAGCTCTACAATTCTGTAGTTGTGAATTTTTTTGATAGAATCTAAATAGATTTTGACTGATTGTGCGGCATCGAGTTTAACCGACCAAGTGTTTGATATAAAGCTTGAATGAAGCTTTGCACTGCAAAGATTCTGTAGTTGTGAATTTCTGTAGACTTCATTGATTAATTGTTAACAAGTTGCATGAAGTCTTGCAATGCGTATAAAAAGCAATAATGTTGCTCATGTTCATTATAAGCGAAAAATAGCATATGCATGAACTAATACATTTAGCACATTGAATATGTAGGTCAATTTCAAATTTAGAGTTATATTGCAAATACTAAGCATGAATCAGAAAAGGAACTTCAGTAGCCTTAAAGAAAATTAGAAGAGATCTCCTGTTGAAAATTTAAAGCTAGTTAGGTGACTCTATGGATTGAATTCAGAGGGCTTAACACTTGGATATTAAATTTACATGTCCATAATATTGTTTGCCTCTTGCAATCAGTAGGCATGGCATTATTATTTGTGTCTGTAAACAAACCTTGTTGTCAGTTATCAACTTGCTAAGGTTGAGAAAGTTGTTCAGTTTCAATTTTTATTATCCACATTTATCTTCTCAACGAGGGAGAAACCATAAAACTGACCAAGGTGACTGCAAGTGACTAGCTGGAAAGCTTCTGAGCATCTAAAGAGGTAATAATATTGTGCAAGTGACAATTTGTTCAGTTTCATTGTTGCTTATTTATTTTGTTTTGTTTCTTCATAATTTCAGTTTCATAATTGTATCATACTAGATTCCTACTATATGTCTCCTAATGAATATGAAGTTTCCATGATGTCTTTAAAGTGTTAGGTCTGAATCAAAAAAATTGTATAAAAAATCTATTTCTATAATCTGCAGATTGGTTTGCAGGAGAATATTGTTGAGTTTGTCATTGACAAGGTAATGATTTCATCTCTGACTTGATTTTTCTTGTTCATATTATCGGTAGCAATAACTTTCTTTATCTGATTTTAATTTGACGAATTAGTCTTTTGTAATATTAATTTTAATACAAGAAAAACCTTGGCATGGTCTCCAATGCTAGAGCTGCCGTCTTGCTCCATTGGTTAAGGCATATATGCAGTTTCTATTTCTTTTAGAGGCAATTTCAAATTCTGTTTCCATCTGTTTTACTAAATGAAGCAAACTTAAACTATTAAATATTGATTTTCACAAGGTAAGGTGTTGGTTAATACATCCATGAGCTTTTTAAGAACTTAAGATAACTTACTGCTTTGCATGCAGCTGCTGGTTTGCAAATATTTTGTAGAAGCTGTGGAGAAAAATCAATATGGCTGGTTTTGGGTCTGTGCAAATGGCGATGAAATTTTTTGAAACTAAGCTACGGTAGTGTTTGTTTTTTTATCTGAAATCTGAATAGATCTGAATTACGTTCCTTTTAGCAGTGGTAGTATGTTTTTTCTGAGTACTGACTAATAAATGATATGATCTTTTATTTTTGCAGTGGCATTTGTCTAACTACTAGATTTTTATTTTCTGTAGATATCTAAAGGACTACGAGAGAAAAGTTTGGTTCAGGGAGGGTCCTAGAAATACTTATGTTAACCAAGATAAGTTTCCTAAGCCATGTTCTTGTTTCTATTTAAGTCCCTTTAATAGAGTGCCAGCTTCCTTCTGTGTCTGCTCTAATTTTTAGTCTTTTTTTTTTCATAATTCTTAATTTTACTAAGGAGATAATCTCCAAAGGAAAAAGTTTCGGTGACTTGTAAAAGGACGGGGGTGCAGAGACGAAGCGTGAATGAAATTCATGGATTTGTGATGGCTTAAAGCCGTCAATTTTTTTGTGTGACCAACTTTTACCTTTTGTGACGGCTTTTTTGCAGTGACAAAAGACCATTTGTCACGCCCACAGTACTGTGGCAAAATATTTGGGACTCCCGCGTATGTAACCGCTGTTTGCCGTCATTTGCGGTCACAAAAGATCTTATGTGACGGCAAACTAGCGGTCACATAATCCACTATTTTTTATAGTGACCTCTATTTATCTGTCTTGTTTTAATTCCCAATAACACAAACCCTTTTGATTGAAGGTCTACTTTTAACATATTTTGTTAAAGATTTAAAGTTCCTTTTTAATTAGGTGACTAAATGCTGAGTCCATTTTCACAGTTATTGATGGGACTTTGGCCAATCATTTTCCTTTTCTATATGCATATGGTTCTCTTGTGAACTAGCGCAGCTTAGCCCATAGGTCATAATTCTACATATTGATCTCAACTGTGTTATTGGTTTTAATACACAAATTAAATGGTTGTTCTATATGTGAATTTAATTTTGCAGGAGTTATATTACTGCACTGATATAATAATAATACAACTGTTAGGACTATTTTTCATTCCAAAGTCTTATTAGTAATGTTGTAGAGAGTTCATGAAACAAATTATGGTCCACAAAAACATACTGTCCTTGAATTTTTGAACAGAAAATTGTCAACGAGGGTACACATCTGAAAGAGAAATCTCATTAACAGAGCAAATTTTGGAATCTGATGAAAATAATTGACCAGAACTAGCAACCATTCGCTCAACAGAAAATGCAGGCTGGGTTGGTTGAGGAAGTGGTACTGTATCACTCGCCAACATTACAACCACAGAAGACATGTTAGGTCTGTGGGCTGGCTCTTCCTGAACGCACAACAATCCAATATGTATACATTTCAGAAATTCAGCGCCCACGCATGAATGCTTGAGTATTGGATCCATCAGCTCTAGAGCTTCTCCCTTACACCATAATTTCCATGTCTGAAATGTTGTGAACAAAGATTAGCATGCTATCATTAATCATGGAGAAATCATTCTTCCAAATGCGTGACAAAGATAGTTGCATACATGCATCTTCTCAAGTACCTACTAGTTCAGTTGGTAAAATCTTTTGAGTTAAAACAAGAGATCTTTTAATTACCAATCATGTAAAGATTAAACTAAAAAAAGACTACATACATAAGTAAGGAGGCTTTGACCGTGTTCGGAAAGATAAAATCCACTATTCTTTTTTCCACTTATGATCTCTAGAAGAAGAACTCCGAAACTAAAAACATCCGATTTTACTGAAAATACTCCTTTCATTGCATATTCGGGCGCCATATATCCACTGTTGGAAATAAATGTCAAATGAATAAATTCAATCAATTAATGTACATTATTTTATATAAATTCTCAGTACTTGTATATGATAAAATAGGTTTGTACTTACTATGTTCCAACAACTCTATTAGTATTAGCTTCATTTTGATTGCCACCAAAGATTCTTGCCATTCCAAAGTCTGATATCTTTGGGTTCATCTCATCATCAAGCAAGATATTACTAGTTTTAAGATCTCGATGAATAACTCTAAGTCGAGAATCCTCGTGCAAATACAAAAGGCCTCGAGCAATTCCGTTAATGATGCTTATGCGTCTTTTCCAGTCCAATTGTGCACCCCTAGTTGAATCTGAAAACCAAGGAAAAAGCACAATATACACTTGAGTACTTATGTCATGCTTTATTTCTAAGGGGAGAAAGAAATAGAAAAAGTTGTTGATTCGTGGAATTTTGATTTATGTTGATTGATTTGATCATATGTCGAGCAAAATTCAAAGACTGTGATTGATAGTTATCTATGAGATATGACCGAATAAATAATTATTTATATTATATACTATTATAAATGCAAACTTGACATAGAATCTTTAAAAACTCAAAACATATTAGATTAGCATTATATCCAAATTCATTACTGGTGATTGGTAGATATGCCCTACGAAGAGTGGAAATCATAAGAATATGCATGTAATTGAAAGGCTGCATACGACCTAAAATGCTACTCACAAGTTAGGAATCTAGAAAGGAAATATGGTGCATCAAGACTATTAATTTAAGCTTTTAGCCTAGTGGCAAAGCACCTGAACCTAACATCACGAATCTGTTCTATTTGCAGAACTTAGCTACCAGCAGCATGGGAAATTAAATGTATCCAAGACTAAACTAGAGTTAGAAAGTTTTGAGAGGCAAACCAAAAAGGAAGAGATCAAGGCTTTTGTTGGGCATATATTCATAGATGAGCAGCAGTTCATTTCCATCTAAACAGAATCCCAATAGTCTCACAAGATTTTTGTGTTGTAATTTGGCAATTAAAGTAACTTCATTCTTGAACTCTTGTAGCCCTTGACCGGATGATCTTGATAGCCTCTTTACTGCAATTTCCTTCCCATCAGCTAATATACCCTGGGCACAAATTTCTGTTGTTACCATGTAGAAAACAAAACAAAAATCTAAATCCCCTGTTCGAGTTACATTTGGTCAATACTTTCCATATCAAAATTTACATTTCATCAATATTACACTTTCTTTTTTTCCTGAAAGTGATCAATATACATATTCATGATTGTTTTTGAAATACAGATACACATGACAACAATCAAATAAAATCATTGAATGCATGGAGAATAGAAAAGATTTGTCTGACAACCTGTTGTTATGAACTCAGGGTGCATTTGGGAGTGGTGTGAGGCAGCCCAGCTGCCAAGGTGTTTGGTTACACCTTGCAGCTGGACGATGGTAGCTCAACAGCTTAAAAGCTATGGCTTTCACTCCACCGCTATGATTTTTACTTCACAGCAGCAGCTTCAAAGCTATAACACCTCACTCCTAAACGTACCCTCACAATATGGAACTCAATCTTACAAAACCATTTTAAGTGGAGGATACCTTGGGGTTAAAAAACTACCAACAAAGCCAAAAATAAGCCCACAGACGGAAGATAACACGGAAATTAACCACAGGGCCTTGAGCTAGATGACACACTGACACTCATGGCATTAGTAGTTTAGTTGCTTAAATAAATTAAAGCAAAGTACCTTGTACACAGGGCCGAAACCACCTTCTCCAAGCTTATTTTCGTCAGAGAAATGTTTTGTAGCCTCGAGTGCTAGACTTAATGGGAAGATTGGGAACTCTTGATGAGATTCCCCTTGTGTCTCTCCACCTAAAGTATCATTTGAGTTGTCATCCCCAATTCTATCTTCTCTAGGATAAAGTTCTTGCTGATTTATTGCTTTCTTCTCTGCAGGACACATTGACTTCACTTTCTTTTTGGGAGAAAAAATAAAAAAAAATGTTTCATTTTCTGTGCCGTAGAATAATTTTTCGATAACATCGTATTAGTTCGGAACAAAGTTGAAATCTGAACCTTAGAAATTATTCATTTTGGGGAAATTGGTCAAAATTCCTTGACGCTTTAATTTTTGCTTTAAAATTAATCAAAACCCCTCTGCCGTTATAAAAAAAATGTCAGCTATCAATTTCTTTCTCTATTACTGTTTCAACAAAAATTTCTCAGGGTAAAATAGTGAAAAACACAAAAAAAAAGTCAATTTTTTTTTTAATATTTTGATGGATTTTGAAACACGGGTGGTGAAATGAATTTGATCTATAAACATCACTTTACAGGAATTGAGGGGGGCAAAACGTTAAAAAAAAAATTCTAGTTGTTGTATATAACAGATTTGTGAAAACATAAAACATTATTACCTTTATTTCTTCTCCTCCTGCACCAAACAAAAGAACCCAACAGTATGAATACAGTAATTGTTGGAATAATTGTGCCAATGGCAATCCATGTTGCTTTCCTTCCTTCGACTCCTAGAAACCAAAATCATATATGTTATTTTATTTTATTCTATTCTTTTGAAGTATCTAAAAATCAGTAATTTTACAGCCACAAACCCATGTGAAAACTATCTTATACAAATTTAAAAGATGACCATCAAATTTGATTTCTGTAAAATTAATAATAAAATAAACTTAATTTAATCAGGGATTGTATCAAATTCTCACCAAAGTTTTCGAATAATTTTAACTAAGTGAACTTAATTTAAAGGATGGCTATCGAATTTTGATGTCTATAAAATTAAGAGTAAAATTCGGAATTAGTTTACCAGGAGATGGGGGAGACGAAAGCACAGGCGCCGGCGCCAGTGCCACGATCGACGTATCATTAAAAAATGGGTACAGCTCATATCGGAAGTTACAACTGGTATACATCACTCTTCCTCCTATCTTAATGCTACAACATCCATTCAAGGGTGAAATAGCTAAACGAAGACATTGACTACAGTCATCTCTTGACAAGTCCAGCGTGCACTGAACGAGGCCGTATAGCGTTTGAGAGGCTGTGTAACTTTTCTTTACCGTCGCAAACATTTTGGTAGTATTTAGAGCCAGATTTACAGCTTCGTTCATCAAATTCCACACTACCTGGTCAAATAACCGACTGGGAGAATTTTCTACATTCCATAAGGAAAGTTTGAACGAGGTGTCCATGGCTGAAAAGAAAGAAATGTTCGAATAACGTAAAAGGCACTCATCGTACCGTACTATAATATCCTTTCCGAAAGGACAGAGTTGGGCTGTATCTGAGGTAGCAAAATTGACACAATTTTGGCAGGATTCTGTACTGAGATCACCACGGCAGAGAAACAGACCGTAGAGCTTGTCAGGTTCATGGCCTACAGTAGTGTTGTAGAATCCATTGGAGAATTTGTCGATGCTGCCGCGGGTAGCGTTAGAGCGAAGAGTAGAGAGCAGGAGATTGAGGTTGGATTGGTAAGCGCTGTTTGGAGTGAAATTTGTGCTGGGGCAATTATGATAAATGTAAGTAGGCTTATCATATGCTCTTGTGAGGCTGATTTGAAAGCTTAGCGCGGTGACAAACACGAGGATCATATTCATATTCATCTTGCGGAAAGATTAATTTATTTATTTGATCATATCATCAGTTCTTTTCCTTTTTCTTTTCACTCCGGTTGTTTTGTTTTGTTTCTCTCATGTTGCTAGCCATAATTATTAGAAATGTTGACACGGGGATGAAGGTGCAAAGGAGACTCCGATATTCAAAAGTCAATAAACTAAGTCAAGCAGGTTTCTGTGCGCTCGTGGACCTATTTGCGGAAAGTTGGAAGAATTGTGGAGACTTATTTATTTTAATGCTAATAAAAAATTGGAAAAAGATGGGGTAATAATAGAGGCTTCATCCTCTTCCTCATCCCATTCTTCAATTCTCACAGAGAAATCGAGAGTTGCGCAAGTGAATTAAGAGTTTTTTTAATAAACTCTTCTGTAATCAGTGAGTGAGAAATTGTGTGTATTGAGGTTACAATTAATGAGTTAAGAATGCGTTTGGCACACCATATTATATTATATTATATTTTAATGTAGGTGTATTATATTATATTGTATTATTTTAGCAATATATTATAACAATATTATATAATATTTGATGCTACACTGTACTATATTAATTTTTAATTATATTATATTTGATGCTGCATTGTACTATATTAATTTTTTTGTGATTAATTTAAATTATATTTTTAGAAAATAATATTTATTAGTACTTAGAAAAATATTAAATATAGAAGTCTTAAATTTTAGAAATTTAACTTTTTTTAATAAAAATGTTAAAAAAATATCATAATTCTTTATAAAAATCAAAGTTTATAACCTTAAATTTTCGGAAGTTTAACATTTATTTTTAAATTTTTCTAAATATATAACTTGCGAAATAAAGATCGAAGCAAATAATTTAATCAAATAATCTCTAGATAATCTAGCAACATAAATAAATAGTTAAAACATACAAGATTAGTTCAAAAGTCATCTTAAGATGATAGAATAAAAGTTTATATATATATATATATATCATAAGATAATTACAAAATTGTAACGTGATATAATTTTTGTAACATATTTCACTAACAAAATGAATTGTGCTAATCCAGTAATTATTTATATTCTTAATATAAAATTAATATTATTTAAATTTATTTATATTTAACTATTTATTATTAGTTATATTAAATTATTGAACAATAATCAATTTTTATATATTAATTACTATATATATTTAAATAATCTAATATTATGTTATATTTTTATTTTTATATATTATTTAAGTATTTATTATTAGTTATATTAACTTATTTAATATTAATCAATTTTATATATTAATTATTATAATATAATTAAACAATACATTATTTAGTTATATTTTTAATATAATAAAAATTAAAATATAATATAATATTATTAAATAATAAATTACAAAGTTATTAATTTATATTAATAATTATAATGTAAAAATAAAATAAAATATTATATTAAATTAAAAGATTATATTTATTTATTATTATTACAAAGTTTAAAAAAAAAAAAGACAAACTAATAATGCACCCTAATGCAGCAACTTGGCACCTCAAACATGGGATGCAATGCAACTCCATGTAAGGAGGGATGCCAAACATTCCCTAAAATACTTTAATATTTGTAATATTCATTTTGCTAGTAAAATTTTATCCTTCTATCTTCTCCCAAAGATGTAAGCTAAAAATCGAATTATGTAAATCCTAGTGTCCCTTGCATGATTCTTTATGTAATTCTTGTGCCTTAATTTTTTTAATTTTCTCAATTTCACTATAGTTATGTGTCTTCTTCACCCAATAATTTCTCAACTAGAACTACGCCACATTTATGGATTGGGACATCAGTAGAAGAAAAAATTGTAAGAGTTTATTAATTTGGCAAATTTGGAGCTAGTGGGCCCTGACAAATAAAAGCTTACCATTTGGCACATTTGGAGGAATTGAATAATTTTTAATTTTAAAAGCAATGGATAACGTTGCATTAAAACGGATGGTTCCATCACAAATTGTCATGGCCGGACCTAAATTGGATAATTGATTGACATAATTGTCCATCTCATAGTCATAAATTTTCAAAAATATCAAGCCAAAAGTCACTGGTTTTTAGCTTGTTAATTAGCCAATTGATTTTAGCACCCTTTCACAAATAAATTTGCACGCTTTCTTCTCACGTTCAGATAAAAAATAAGAAATTATTAAGATTTTCAATTAAATTAAACAGACTCAATTGAGTTAGAATTACTTGATCAATTAGATTTCTGCACTATTTGTGGTAATTTTTTTATGTTTGTCTCAAACAATTATATTATTTTAGGTCATTGCTTGAAAAAACAACAAAAAATGAGCTATTGTTCGAACTTCAAATTATTGATCAGGTTGACAATGAAGTTATCACAGTGTGTAACTTTTTTAAAACTAAAAACGAGTCGAGGACAATTGTAAATGTGTTGAAAATCATTAATTCAATGAAGTTCAATAATTTGGCACTCATTATTTTTATTGAAGTTTTTTTAATTGTATTGGATTAAACTCCTCCTAAATAAAATTTCTAGACCCGCTGCTGATCACAAAACCAAGCAGGCCTAGTAAAAATATATGGTAGGTTCTCATCGGTTTGGGAGCTCCGCCTTAAAATGTTAAGATGTCATGTCCGACCTACATAAGTTTTTCTATCGTCTTAGGCTACATTTATTGAGAAGGGACAACTATGAACAATATAAATTTTTAACATAATTATTATGTTATTAACCATTTATAGTAACAATAGAACGAGTTAGAGAGATTATTTTTGAGGATTTTAGATCCAACGCTAATCTTTAAATAATATTTTATAACACTAATATAGTAACAATATAATGTGTTAGAGAGACTACTTTTCAGTCTTATCCTAAAAGGCCAAAAAAAACAAAAAAAAAAAGAATGTATAAAATATCTCAGTCCAAATTAGTGGAAAGTGATGCACCCGTTCGTTACGAAAATGCTCTACAGCGAAGTTGATGTAACGTAAGGATAAATTGAGTGAAACACGAGGATCATATTCATTATCTTGCCCAAGATTTGATTTTGTCAGTTCTTTTCTTCTTTAGTTTTCACTCCGCTGATGTTATCAATCAGAATTATCAGAGAACAAATTTATGTTGACTCGAGCAGGCAATAAAGCTAAGTCAAGCAGCCAATTAATTAAGTTTCCCTGTTCTCATTGAAAAATTGAATGGGGAAATATCTCTTTCACATAAAGTTACAAGAGCTACAAGACATTTATCGATTGGCACATAATTAGACAGAGATGCCTATTCTTAGAAGATCTACGGAAAGCTAGCCAGTAATTTTTTGAACTATGAATAGAAATTTTTTTTGTAGGAACAATATAATCATTATTTTATTAGTCATTACGGCAACAATTGAGTGTGTTAGTGAGACTAACTTTAAGAAATTTAGACCTAGTGCTAACCTTTTAATAATATTTTATTATGCGGATATTTATAAGCTAAGATTTAGTTATCCGTATATTTATATTTAAATAACAGCCAATCACAATTTTTTTTAAGAAATTAGTACAAAAGCGAAATCACCACTGAATTCAAATCCAATTTTGAGTGGCTACAGCATTTGAATCTTAGAATGGATACCAACAAGATGGAAGGAATGTGTTGATTAACTAACTAGATGAAAGAAGAGGGGACTTTTGTAATACGTTAAGAAGCAGTAGTCTTTTGTTATTTTATTTTGGAAAATTATCAATCGTACCCTTAATTTGCACCGTCATAAAAAATACTACAAAATTTTAAGGGTGTATCATTCGTCTACCCTTAAATGATAAAATATATCTCCCAACCACTATTCCGTCAATAGCCGTTTATAACTTAACAGAATTACTATGAAATGACGATATTACCCCTGAAAAATTATCATTCGTATACCCTAAATTTACTCAGTTATCAAATATACTACAACACTATGAGGGTGTATCAATTGTCTACCCTAAGTTGACAAAAACTATCTACCGACCACTAATCCGTTAGTTATGAAAAAAAAAATCCTTTTCATCCTTAGGGTTTCATGCAATAGCCCATTTTATCCTTATTGTTTAAATAATAGCTCATTTCATCCATATTTTTTAAATAATAACCCAAAATACCTTTTTGTAAATTTACCTTAAATTTACTAAATAATTCTTTGAGGTAAAATAGGATTTTTAATTAAATAAATATAAACTATTTTAAAATAATAATCTCAAATATAATTAAATAATATCTAATTTTCTGTATAAATTTAAAATTTAAAGATAACTTAATGAAATAAACAGTAATAATACTAAATAATATTTGAAATATATATTTATCACAAATTAAAAAAAAAACATAGATTTCACATAGAGTGAGTTTTTTTCTTTTTTGTCTTTTAACTTATCTCAGACTTTCATGTAATCATTATAAATAAATAAATAGTCAATCTATATTTTCCTTTATTTTTGTTTTATTAAGAAGTTATCACTAAATTTTAAATTTATTCGAAAAGTCGGATGCTACTTAATTGTTTTTGAAATTTATATTTTTAAATAATTTGTATTTATTCAATTAAAAATCTTATTTTGCATTGTATATAAAGGACATGTCGTTTGTTCGCTAATTTTAGGACGACATGTTGTTTTTTTAATTAATTATAGGATGGCATGTCATTTTTATATGGACGACATGTTGTTTATGTGAGATCTTCTTCTATCTTAAAAGATTAAATTACCCTTATGACGTCATCAATTACAAACGGCGGCTAAAGGAATAGTGATCGGTAGAAAACTTTTGTCAATTTAACGTAAATGAATGATATACCTTTAAAATTTTATAATATTTTTTATAACGATGCAAATTAAGGGTATACGTTTGATAATTTCTGTTTTATTTTGAAAGTTTCAATGCCAGGTGCCCGATCATGTCGGATGTGAAAAATGCCGGGCGTGCTTACAGAGGACCCCATTGGCACATTTTATTTATGATGGATTTCTATTCTTTTTTCCTTCTTCTTCTTCTTTTTTATTTTTGAATGAACAAAACTCGCTAGTGTGGGAATTCCTAATTCAATGCAAAGCAAATGGATAAAACTTGTCGCCTAAGTTGGTAACGTGGCAAGTTTAGATTCGTGGGAATTTTGTTGCATCAGGCTACTCCCAATAAATCTAATATGTGGATCCCTTCGCATTCGTTGTCTGAACGTTTTACGAAATACAAGCCGTAGAATCAGCTGACTTTGACTTAACTAGTCATTTTTGTAATTTTGCAGTTGCAGATGAGTTGCTCATTAGCTGCCGAGTCTCTGATATCATGGAAGACTTGCGTCGCTCTATTTGCAGCTGCTGTTATTATCATCTACTTATTTACCAAAAAAGTAATTATGCTTATAAAATTCTTCGATGATCAAGTAATGCATATCAAAATAAAGTTAGTAGATAATATCTCCCACTTGTAAACTCACGCAGCGAATGTTTGCATGCCTTATATATAAAATTGACAGTAGAACGTGCTTTCTCTAATTTGATATTGTATTATATCTAGACCATGGTCAAGCCTACAATTTACATTTACAGATTCACTCACTTTTATGTAATAAAATTTTATAAATTAAACATAATTTGGCTGAATTTCTCCGAACTAGTTTTAAGTGTCCTTCTTTCAATCATTAATCGATAAAAAAAAAATTGTAAAGGCATCTTTACTTTTTTTCTTTTTTTTTTTTTTATCGACACTTAAATCACCGACAATTTAGTATAGCCAATTTAATTTAGTTGAGTTTAACATTTTATTTTTTGTCGGTTCAACGACAAAAAACCAGTTGTACATGTAATATTTTCTTCTTATCTCTTTGTAATCGAATCATAATTGTATATGTGAATTGATTAAATATATTTTGAATAGCATTCTGCATGCAATTAATACACAGTTTTCGATTCAATAATATGACAATTGGAGGAATGTTACGTGCCAAGGTTCCTTCTCCCGTTTTTCTTTCTTTCACAAAAATTATCAAGTAATGAAGTTGCTTTCCTCCATTGATAAAGTGACTGATTCATCATTTCATATGCTTTTATTCTCAAGCAATTGCTAAGTTGCTGTCAGATGGAACTTATAATCCTTTGAAAATAATGTAAAAAATTATTACATATTATGGAATCCACATGTTTTTTATAAAGGGTGTAAGTTCCATAAACAATAACTTAACAAGACCCTTATTCTCAAGGCAATACAACTTTTGACATTTAAAATAATATCCCTTCTTTGAGTACGTTGCTCAATCTATCTTACACAATTGTTACATGTAGGTGATGTCACAAATAGGCAATCGTAATAATTTTTTGGGTTAATCTGTGATATATAAGTTGGGTCAATGTGGGCAATTGGATAATTGGGCTTCTAAATCTTTTATCCAATCCAACCTCTTGGGCCAGCCACCAGTACATCATACTGATGTGGGTGCGGATCCCTTCAATTTCCAGATACTGGAAATCTAGAATCCCCATTTAGTGGAATTCTTTATGGACCATTATTATAGCTTTAGATGCACGACTTTATATCCCAAATTAAATCTTCTTCTTTTTTTTTTGTGGGATTAATAATTAATCTAGCTTATTTAAAATAAAGTCGTGCACCACACGCTAAATTTGGGAATATTAACTAACCCAAAATGCATAACTCAATTTATAAAATATTAGGTGGACTGTAACATCAATTATGAAACTTTAGGTGGGCTCAATTTCTTCTATGCTTCATCCATATATTTGGTAAAAGAGTAGGAAAAAGCCAAGAAGTCAAAATAGAAAAACTCTTAAGCATACCTTATTTCAAATATATAATTAATAAATGAAGAATAAACTTGATATGACATGCATTTCATTTTCCTTTATGATGTCACCAAGATTCTAAGTAATGATTAATTCCTGGTGCATTGTATTATGCTGTATTGCATTAGTACTGTATTATAGTAATAATGTATAACGTTTGGTGCTATACTGTACTATATTAATTTTTTGTGATTAATTTAAATCATATATTTAAAAAATAATATTTATTACTAGTTATATTAAATTATTTTTAAGTATTTATTATTAGTTATATTAAATTGTTAAATAATAATCAATTTTTATATATTAATTACTATAATATAATTAAGTAATGTAATATTATGTTATATTTTTATTTTTATATATTATTTAAGTATTTATTATTATTTATATTAACTCATTAAATATTAATTAATTTTATATATTAATTATTATAATAATTAACTAATACATTATTTATTTACATTTTTAATATAATAAAAATAAAAATAAAAATAATAAATTTATTCATTTATAATTAATAATTATAATGTAAAAATAAAAATAAAAATTTATATTATATTATATTATATTAAAAAATTATATTTATTTATTATTATTTTAAAAAAAAGAAGGATGCTAATGCGGCAACACTCGCATTAGTTAAACCCGACTGTGTGCGGATGTTGTTGTATTAGCATATTTCCCAAAGCAACATGAATGCACCTCCATTTAATTGCCAAACGTGAGTTTGGTTTAATCAATGCTGGGCCCACCACCTAATACCACCTATATGCCAAACACGCCCTTAGAGAATTAAGCTCTTAATAGTTATTGTGATTAATAAATTCTAATGCATTATCACAAAAAGGGAGAAAATAAAAGGGTGCGCTTCATATTCTTTATTTCAGGCATCGAGGGAGGGAAGAAAATAATGGAGAGACAATTTAGTGTTGGCGAAGGATTAATTTTTTGTTACATGTCACATAATTAGCAATCGTAATAATTTTTTGGTCGATCTATGAAAGTTGGGTGAAAATGGGCGATTCGGGTTCTTCGGATTCTAAATATTTTGTCCAAATCCAACCTCTTGGGCCGCCCCACCAATAAATCTTACATTTGGATACGGGTGTATCCCTTCAATTTACATTGACTATCTACTTTACTAATTACCAGCCGTAGGATCAGCTGACTTTGACCTAACCAGTGATTTTTTTTCCCGTTGACTTGAGATGACGTGCATTTCATTTTTCTTTATGATGACCACAAGATTAATTCCTGTGGTTGAAGATTCTTCAATAACTAATCCCTTCATTACTGAAGCAATGAATAAGTTTGAAAAGAAAAGCACCTATCAGTTTTAGGTTAGTTACGGATGTATTTGAGAATTATATAAATATTATTACAACATGTGAGAATTAGCCCTTATTTAAATATTATTACAACCATAGGAAATATTTGCGGGTTGTTTGTTTCCTTAGACTTGATTTTTTATTGTGATTAAAAAATTCTCATGCATTATCACCAACGGGAATAAAAACAAAGAGTGCTCAAATATATTATTATTACAGGCAGCTAGTAATATTATACATAAAGTTGTCTGAAGAATAGGAGCTAGCAGAGGGATCAAGAAGCAAATGGAGAGACAAAATATAGAAGAAGGATTACTATCAAAGCCTGTGATCAATGGTACCACCAGCGGCTGCAGCGACACGGCATCGCCGCCTTCGATGAGCAATTCCTCAGCCAGTACGGCAGTTGTTTTCAGCACCTTAGTGGCTGTCTCCGGCTCTTTTGGCTATGGAATTGCTGTAAGTTTAAAAAAGTTTTTTTTTTTTGCTTAACACCAACGGGATCATCTTATTTCTTGCACATACATACGTGTGTGTATATACACGTACATACGGACACATACATACATACATACATACATCAGCTAGAGGGTACTAAAAACTTAAAACTGCATATATGAGTGTTGTAAGAACATTATGTAAAGACTTTAATTTCTTGAGAGAGGACTAAACGTACTCTAGAGACAATTAATTATCACGTTATGTGCTCTATCTATTTTGATGGGAATTTCATTTTGAGCAAAACAGCAATTGAGATTTAAGAGTGGTTTGTTTTTGTTTATTGTTTTTTTTTTTTTTTGATTAATTTGGACAAGATGAGATGCATGTACTGTATATAATAAGCATTATTGATGTTCATGAATACAGAAACGTGATCAATTCTGCCCCATTCGAATATTGTCATTTCCAACAGTGGAAAGTGCCTAGCTGTACAGCTGGCCGAAAAAAAAGACAAAAACTGCCATATAATGGAGCTGCTTTCCTCCTCTAATTTATCGTGCATATATATACATTTTATTCATAAGACCCGTACTCTTTTGACATTTAAAATAATATTTTTTCTTAGAGTTAGGTGGCGTTTATTTTTTTTTAACTGAATACTAAATAGCGTTTAATTTAATTAAGTCTTAATAGAGCTGAATGCTGAATAACATGTTTGTTTTTTATTTTTGAATGTCTGAATAAGTGTATTAAGTTATTTATTTTTTATAATAGAAATGTCTTAAAATTATTATTTTACATATATACCCTTATTAAATATTATCCATATTATTACCCTTATATATTAATAATTCAATGAAAAATATCAAAGATAAAATAAATAAGCTATTATATTTAATAAAAAAGAAACTAAAGTTATTATTTGATAACTAGTACAACAATAAATCACATAGATTTTAATAAAATTTTAATGACTGCAGTACCCAAGTGCTATAAAAATTAAAGAAAAGAAAGCATATAATTCAAAATTAATTAGGGAATAGGAACAAGAAATAAGTACTTAGAATTAATTTCCTTTAGCAATCTGATTATTGACTCAAAATATTTGGTAATATGAGAACTTAAAAGAAAAAAGAAAAGAAGTACAAGATGACATCAAACTGAAAACAATGGTGTTCGAATATAGGGTTTTATTTGTGGGAAATATTTGGATATTGTTAGGGTATTGTTGGAAAATTAAAAATTAATTTTTTCAGTTTTTTTTTAATTCAGCGTTAAGTTAGAATTTTTTACTTAACTAAATTAAGCGATAATTGCTTAATTTTGAATGTTCGGTTAAAATATAAATACCTATAAAATAGCTGAATGCTGAAACTAAATTCTTTTAATCATTCAGTCAAAAAAACCAAAAAAACCCCTAGTGAATCTATCTTACGAGTTACAATGTCATAACAGTAGGGCCAAAATGGGCAATTGGGTCATTGGGCATCTAAAACACAGACGTAGGATAAGCTGACTTTTACCTAATTAGAGTGATTCTTTGTAATTGAGCAGGTGGGTTACTCGTCACCTGCCGAGGCTGGCATCATGGAAGACTTGGGTCTCTCTATAGCGGCTGTTAGTATCGTCTATTACTCTACAACAAATTAATCCTGCTTATAAAATTCTTTGATGATCATCAACGAATGCATATCAAAATAACATTAGTGGATAATCTTACTTGTAAACTCACATTTCTTTATGTATTAAGCATATCATGTGTGAACATTTACATGTTTTAAAAATAAAAATTCAAGAGCAGATTAATTTAATACTGTACCGCTCTAATTTAATACTGTATTGTAGCTGGAGAATATCCATATTTACTCATTTATGTATGAGAAAATTTAACCCTGGCCGTCTCTAAGTTAGCATTGTGCATGCAGTACTCAGTTTTTGGTTCAATAATGACAATTGGAGGAATGCTAGGTGCAATAGTAAGTGGAAAAATAGCAGACATATTTGGTAGGAGAAAGGTAATTTGCTCTTAATCCCGGTCTAAAATCTCAAGTCTTTTTAGTCAATTAACTATTAAAATCTTGAAGCAGGCAATGTGGCTCTCTGAAATATTTTGCACCCTAGGCTGGCTTGCTATAGCATTTGCCAAGGTTCCTTCTCTTCTTTTTCTTTCTTTCCTCACAATTACTCTTTATTACTTTTAAAAATGACTTACTAATTAATAAAAAATAATGATTATGATATTGGTATTTAATTCTTGTTATAAGAATGCTTTGTGGCTGGATTTGGGAAGATTGTTTATAGGATTTGGAATTGGGATTATTACTTACGTGGTAAGTTATGAAATAAAAACATTTCACATCCGCTAATGTTTTAATTAGATCTGTAACTTGACTTGATGATAATTTTGCCAAAGCAGATACCTGTATATGTAGCAGAAATAACTCCGAAAGAATTTCGTGGAGTTTTCACAGCATTCCATCAGGTGACTTGGTATCATAATGTATGAATTCGACAAGCTTGTTCTTCATTCATTAGCAAATTTTTTAAAGATTTTTCATGTGTGCAGCTGATGAATACATTTGGCTTTGCACTGATATTTATCGTTGGAAATGTCATTCCCTGGCGTATCTTGGCTCTAATCGGTAACTTCTTTACTGCATGTATTGTGTTATGTTGAGGTTGGAATGTGTTTCAAAATTTCAAGGTTTTGAGGGTGTAAATGACTAATCACAAACTCTTGCGTTTTTTTTGATTGTTGTGGGGGGTGGGGGGCGCGGGGGCGCTGTGGGAGGGCTGTTTTTGCATGGTTTACAGACTTTACCATTAGCGGGAAAAGTTGTTACAAAAGAAGCTGCGTGGCTAACAAACTTTATTAGCCACATTTGACTTCGTTGACCATTTCTGGGTGGGTTTATATGCCGGTCATTAGGCCGATTTTGTAAGCCACTATCTCGCGATCTACAGAGAGTTAGGGAGTGAATACTAGCTCTTCTTGAAACTTGTAAAACTCTCTTCCAATTTGGGTTCTTTATAATCAACAATATGGAAAAGGAAGCTCACTCTGTTCTTTCAAATTAAGATCCTTGTTGTGTTGTTTTAGTTCTTGGACTAATATTTGTTTGTTTTTGCTTCATTTCTTGTTTGCTTTGTTATCACTTGTTAAAGATCAAATCATCAGCGTTAGATCACTGGATCTTGGGGTTCAATTGTGGTCTTGATCGTCATCCCAATTGGCCAACATGTTAATTTGATCAAAACATAGTTTAGTATGAAGTCACATTCTTCTATGCATAGGTTAGTATGAAGTCATATTCTCATATGTATGTTTTCATTTCAGGTGCTATTCCATGTATATTGCAACTCATAGGTTTATTTTTCATTCCAGAGTCTCCCAGATGGCTGGTGAGCTCAATTTAGCACATTGTTTGATATGCAATGATAATTTTTGTGATAAAGCACGCTAGGGTAGAAAAATTTTTATAAGCAACAAGAACAAAACTTTTGCTGCAGTTAAAAATTGGTAAAGAAAAGGAGTTTCAAACTGCTCTGCAGAATCTCAGGGGAAAGAATGCTGATATTTCTCAAGAAGCAGCTGAAATTGGAGTATGTATAATCCCACTTTGTAGGTTTAAAACAGAGTTTAACTTCACCTGGAGGGAAATTTAATTAATTTTTCTTTTCCATTGTTTGTAGCATCACATCGAAATCTCTCAGCAACACTCAGAAGCTAGTCTTTTAGACTTGTTCCAGAGGAGATTTGCAAATTCACTCGTTGTGAGCCTGCTGAGAAATACAAATGAATCTTTAATTTTTTGCTTTCATTATGATTTTCTACACATTTGAATATGGACTATTAAAACCTGTATAATTAGATTGGAGTTGGCCTCATGTTACTACAACAATTTGGAGGAATCAGTGCACTCGGATATTATGCCAGCTCCATTTTTGAAGATGCTGGTAAATTGTCCATCAGTGTTTTCTAATACTGTTGATGATCGAAATCTCTATGAAGTACACAGAAAGAAAATGATAATACAAATGCCTGGATTCGCTGCAGGTGTTTCCAGTAGCATTGGAACTAGAGGAATAGCAATTTTACAGGTACAATCAATGACTCTATATTTGGAACTTTAATATTCTCATCAATGAATTTTTCTTTGAAGAGTAGACGTTCTTTTTTTTTTTTTCTTTTTTTCCAGATTCCTGCAGTTATTACCGGTGTACTTTTAATAGACAAAGTTGGAAGAAGACCCCTTCTTATGGTAATTTGAACAGAAAAAGATTTGTATCAAACATTTGATTTTGTTGTCAATAAGAATGGCTACCAATGTTTTGCAGATTTCAGCTAGTGGGATGTGTTTCGGTTCCTTCCTTTTAGGACTGTCATTCTGCTTGAAGGTTAATTTGTTTGATCAAATTCTAAAATTTCCAAACATATTTATACTCCTCTTGTTGATTTATCAAGATATATCCGAAAATTATTTCCTATTTTTCTGAGCAGGATGTTAAGAACATGAATGTGGCCACTCCTATTTTGGCGCTTGCCGGCTTTTTGGTAATCTCTCATAACAAAGAAAGCAATAAACTTCTGCTAGCTGATTGTTCTTTATTGTTAATTACTTTTCCTACAAGTTTCTACCATTAAAAAATAATTTTGTCAACTAATTGCTATTGCAATCAGGGTAATGCTGTATGTAACTGTCTAGGCAATGAAGGAATTCCATATGTTATAATGTCAGAGGTAAAGAAAATAATGCCTTTTGAAATGACGCAAAAACTTCAATAACAATGTTTCGTAAATATAGGTTAAGGACATATAAAATATTTCCATTTCAGATATTTCCTATAACTGTAAAGGCCTCAGCTGGAAGCTTGGTAATTTTAATCTGCTGGTCATGCTCTTGGATTGTCACTTACTCTTTTAACTTCATGATGCAATGGAGCTCAGCAGGTAAGACAAAACACACAAAATTAACTCATAGAAAGAACTGGACATTGATCTAAATTGAACATTAATTTGTTATTTTGGGCTGCACCCGTACGGCAGGAACGTTTTTCTTCTTTTCTGGCATTTCCTTTTCAACTGTTCTGTTCGTTGCAAAGATTGTTCCGGAGACTAAAGGGCGAACGCTGGAAGAAATACAAGACTCAATAAGTGCTTCTTTAATGTGATCATAAGATATAATCAAGAACTTAGGTGTTGCAAGTTGTATCAGTCATTGGTTTTTACCTTACATGGCGAGCTAGAGTGTCCTGTATTCACTGAATGATTTAACAGCTCTACTGCATTTTTCAAACAAGAGAAATTTCACTGAGTCATTTGCTTGATAATTTTACATGATTTTATAGGTCACTTGTAGGAAGGGCCGGGGGGCCATAATGGGGAAAAAAATGTAGAGGCCTAAGCATAAGATATACATCTAAAAATGAGGACCATACTGAAAGGAAATAAGACTTGCTTGGTCCGAAAGCATATATTTTACTCTACTTGCACCTCACAGTCCTCACTAATAGGCCATTTGTAAAGTTAAGTCCATTGTTTAATTGGGACAATGGAAAAAGGAAAGGAATTAGAGGGAACACATTTATGGTAAAATTAGACTTCGTAAGTCGTAACCCACAAAATTAAGTAATTGCATGGTGAAATGTTTGGGGATGGATAGCTAAAATTGTTGAATTGTTTGATGGCATTATGTGCCATGCTATGGAATTTGGTTGCAAATTGTTGTCAATTCATGCTTTATTTGTCAATATTTGCTCATGGAAATGGAGGCCATTTCACCGGATCTTGTACCGTAAAGTTCGATTTCTCAAGCCATCCTTGCATTATAAATAGAGCTTCGTTCGAGATAATAAAGCATCTCCAAAATATGAGAGTTCAAGAGATTTGAGCTTTGTCAAAGAGTGCAGAGAAAAACAACATTTACAAGTGAGTTTTCTAGAGAGTTTGAGAGAGTGTTTCCTTGGGTGTTCAATAGGAATCTGAATTTGAGAGATATATGTGAATTTATGCCTTGGTAAAGTTATTTTCTTCATGTGTTGAGAGTATTGGATGTACTTGAGTATTTGAAAAGTGATGTTTTGTTATTTAAATTTGTACCCTATTAATTATTAATAAAATAATTATTCTCTCTTGCATCCATAGTCTTAGGCTTTCCTGTGGAATCACATTAAATCCTTGTGTCTAAATGTTTTGTGAATTATTTAGGACGCATTGATTGCATTTGTGCATAAGTAGTATCAGGTTACAACAAATATTGACGCTTCTGTGCGCAACTCTATTATTATTCAAACATTAATGACCGTGAATGAAAAGCACATCTAGGGCTAGCCGAGCTGCAATAAGTGGCGCAACTCATATTAAATTATTTTAGCATGTAGTGCTAACATGTGTTTTCATAAGACAAATTATGGTCCATAAGGCAATCTATCTTTGAATATTTGAATAACAGAAAATTGTCAACGAGGTGACACATCTGAAAGAGTTACCTCATTAGCGGAGCAAATAATTTTAGAATCCGATGAAGCGAATTGACCAGACCTTGCAACCATTCGGCCGATAGAAAATGCAGGCTGGGATGGTTGAGGAACTGTTACTGTATCACTCGCCAACATAACAACAATGGTTGACATGTTAGGTCGATCTGCGGGGTCTTCCTGAACGCATAATAATCCAATATGGATATATTTCAAGAGTGCAGCCTCCACGCATGACTGCTTGAGTGCTGAATCCATCAACTCCAGAGCTTCTCCTTTACACCATAATTTCCATGTCTGAAATGTTTTAAAACAAAGATTGGCATCCTATCATTAATCATCGATAAATCATTCTGGAGTAAGGGATACAAAGATAGCATACATATGGGTGCTAAAATCATTTAAGTTGAAACAAGAGATCTGAGGTTTGAAAATCGCAGGTGAGAAGTAGATTTAATTACCAATCATGCTATGCTATGATTAAATTAAAAAAAATGATCACATACATAGGTAAGGAGGCTTTGACCCTGTTCGGAAAGATAAAATCCGCTATTCTTTTTCCCACTTATGATCTCCAGAAGAAGAACTCCGAAACTAAAAACATCAGATTTGACTGAAAATACTCCTTTCATAGCATATTCAGGTGCCATATATCCACTGTCAGAATTAAATGCCAAAGGAATAAAGTCAATCAACACACATTATTTTAGATAAATTCTCATAACTTGAATATGGTAAAATAGGATCGTACTTACTATGTTCCGACGACTCTGTTTGTATTAGCTTCATTTTGATTGACATCAAAGATTCTTGCCATACCAAAGTCTGATATCTTAGGGTTCATCTCATGATCTAGCAAGACATTACTGGCTTTAAGATCTCGATGAATAACTTTGAGACGAGAATCCTCATGCAAATACAAAAGGCCTCGTGCAATTCCATTAATAATACTTGTGCGTTTTTTCCAGCCCAATTGTGCACTCCTAGTTGAATCTGGCAAACAAGAAAAAAAATACATTTAATTACCGCTTAACTGGAATTTTGATTCCACGCTGATATACCCTTGTGCTCATAAAATACAACACTATGACTGGGAAATTGTGACAAGTGGTTATAAGAATAAAGCCATGATATTCAAACCAAGGAAACTGACAGAACTCTAATTGAAACAACGATTTACTCACTTAATTTTAAAACAAGGTTATTCGACACCGATTTTCTTTTTTTATGTAGGCGCTATATAAGTCTCTTTAGCATTTTTCATAACAGTATTCATAAATCTTAATTGTACACAGTTATACACACTTGATACAAAATTTTTTTAAAAGCTCAGCATATCTCAGACCAATGCCAGTATAGCGTCTAGTACCTATGTCCCGCAAAAGAGTGCATACCATAATAGATGTGGGATTGGAAGGATTAATATGACCTCAAATTAACCCATAATCCTGCCCACATGAATACATGATCTGCTTTATTTGCAGAACTTAATTATTAGCTGCCTGCGGCAAGGACAATTAAATCTACTCAATACTGAACTAACGCTAGAAAGTTTAGGGAGGCACACCAAAAAGGAAGAAATCAAGGCTTTTGTTGGGCATATATTCATAGATGAGAAGCAGTTCATTTCCCTCTAGACAGCATCCCAGCAGTCTCACAAGGTTTTTGTGTTGTAATTTGGCGATCAAAGTAACTTCATTCTTGAACTCTTGTAGCCCTTGCCCCGATGTTCTTGAGAGTCTCTTCACTGCAATTTCCTTATTACAGTATGCTAATAGACCCTGGACACAAATTTCTATTGTTATCATAAATAACAAAATCTAAATCCTCTCTTTTGGAGGAATGTTTTTTCAGTTTCCATTTCAAACTTTTCATTTGAGCAATATATACTGTTATTTAAATAAATAAAAATTAAGGGACTGACACTTCTATTCCTCTCACGTACAATTATTTTTTCCTATAAATAATTTTCATGAACAAATTGATACTACATATGCCGCTACAAATTAACGCTGCAAAAAGGCAGAAGTGGGTTCAATTACTTACCTTGTACACAGAACCGAAACCACCTTCTCCAAGCTTATTTTCATCAGAGAAATATTGAGTAGCCTCGAGTGCTAGACTTAATGGGAAGATTGGGAACTCTTGATGAGATTCCCCCTTTGTCTCTCTTCCTAAGATATCATATGAGTCGTCATCCCCAATTCTACCTTCTCCCGTATAAAGTTCTTGTAGTTTCATTACTTTCTTCTCTGCAAGACACATGGACCTTGGCTTCTATTGAGGGAAAAAAAGTAGAGAAAAAAACTCGAACTTTCCTTTTGTTTTTGTCTTTTTTACTATTTTACTACTAATGTGGTAAAATTTATAGTTGAATATCAATAAAATTTTTAAAAATAAAATTGTGAAAGACTAAAAGAAATATTTTTTTTTAATGAACTGGAGACCAATTTGGTATATTTTGAAATATCAGAGACGATATGCATGATTAATTTTGATTAATAAAGAATAGGGGAGTTTTGATCATTTCTCTTACATTATTTTGAACAGATTGTGGAGGAACGAGAGATTCTGAATTGAGGGGTGCAAACCATCGATTTTCATTTTGCAATAGATTTTTGTAATAAAAATATTTGTAGCAAGATGAAATAACCTTAAAAGTCGCAAAGAAATTCATTACCTTTCTTTCTTCTCCTAGTGTGCCATATTAAAGCAGAACCCACCAACATGAATAGTATAATTGTTGATATAGTTGTGCCAATTGCAATCCATGTTGTTTTTGTTCCTTTGCCTCCTAGATATCAAAGATAAATATTATTTTATTTTACTATTTATACGAATCAAATTGTACAACCTGAAAAGAAAAATAAAAATAAATCACGTGAGATATGTGGTGTATTCTCTTTCAACCAATACAGTTGTGTCCAATTAATTCTCCAAGAACTTGGCTGAGTGGTTTTTAAGTAGCTTTATTTCACTTATCACTTGAGTTTAAATTTTGGGGAAGCAAGAGACTAAAAAATAAATTTGAACTTTACCCACCTCAATACCTATAAATCAAATTATAAATAATTTAAATAATTCACAATGACTTTTTCTTTAAAAAAAGATTGTCATTTTTTGAGCCCATTTAATTCCCCTCTAAATCTACTTTCTAAATAAATCATCTGCTAAAATTTAAAAATTAATTATATACTTTCTACACTGTTGGGGATTGTACTTATGACTTTTATGTATCTAACCCAAAAGACGAGCCTATTGCGTGGATGGACTTATTTTACTTATAAACCCAAGTAACTCCTCTTTGTTAATCAATATGGGACACAACTCAATAATCTCCTTTCGGATGAAACCACCGCCGAACTCTGGTCCTTTCATCCAACACACATGAGTTGTTTTACCGCCACATTTCGACTACTCAGTTCTGGCTCTGATACAACTTGTTGGGGAGTTGGGCCTAGAATTTTTAGGTATCCAACCTAAAAATTAGCTTATTAAGTGAAGGGATATATCCTACTTATAAAACCAAGTATTTCTCTTTTACCAGTCAATATGGGATACAACTGAACGTACACCTCTCATAATTCGAAAAAGAAACTCTAATGGTATTTCGCTGCGGTTAAATTTTCAGAGTTGCTCTTTGAATAAATTTAAGGGGGAGAAGATCGATTACACTAAAATTTGAGAACTTGCATCTTGCAAAGATAAACTTTAGCCAACCATCTTTAACTCAATTTCTTTTCTTTTTTACGTCATGAGATCTCTTTTACAAGATGGGCACCATGTGTCTTTTGAAGGACCAATAGGAATAAGATATTTTACATAAACTACATGAACAACACCTAGATACGGTTTTACTTTATCCCCCACCGACATTACGTTTCCCAGTAAACAAATAGAAGCTTGCTACTTTGCTACATCATGTCAAGAAATCACCTATTTATAAGTTCAAATCTAATTTCTCATATCTACCCGACATATTTCTAATATCAGCATCAAATTTTCACTTTGATGTATCTCTTATTTAAACCAATTTAAATTAGATTCTGAAATACTAAGGATCAGTTTGATAATGCCATAGCTTTTAAAAAAATAAAAATAATTATTTAAAAATTATGTCTTTATTCGTAATTTTGCTTAAGGATATTTTAGAAATCAAATTTTCTATCAAATTATGCGTGTGCATGTAGAGGAATTTTATAGATTCAAAAATAGTCCCACCCAGAACTGAGATGTAAAGTGGATTTAGCCGATTCGAAATTACTTTATTACCTTTTGACCTTGTTGCAGAACAAGAACATGAGAGAGGCAAAAGCGGCGCCGCCATCGACGGATCATTGTAAAATAGGTACAACTCAAATCGGACACTACAACTTGGACACAACACTCTTCCTCCTAGCGTATGCCGACAACATGTATCCAAGTTTAAAATAGCTTGTCGAAGACATCCAGAACAGTTAGCTCTTGACAGGTCCTGCGTGCAATGAAGGAGGCCGTATACCGTCTGCCCGTCTGTATAATTTTTCTCTCCTGTCGCAAACATTTTAGTATTACTTAGAGCCCGATTTACAGTTTCATTCATCAAATTCCACATCACTTGCCGGCAAAATAACGGATCTATAGAAGTTCTTTCATTCCACAGCTTGAAAGAGGGCTCCACGTCCTCGGTAGAAAAGAAAAAATCGTCCGAATAACGTAAAAGGCACTCTCCGTACCATATTATAGCTCTCTTTCCCAACGGACAAAATTGATGAGTAGTATTTGAGGTAGCAAAATTGACGCAATTTTGGCAGGTTTCCATACTGACATCACTACGGCAAAGAAAGAGGCCGTAGAGCTTGTTAGGTTCATGGCCTGCAGTAGCGGTGTAGAATCCATTGAAGACTTTGTGGCTGCTGCCGCTGATAGCGTTCGAGCGAAGAGTAGAGAGCAGGAGATTGAGGTTGGATTGGTAAGCGCTGTTTCGGGAGAATAATGTGTCGGAACAGTTATGATTAAGGTACTTAGGGTCAGCTATTGCTCTTGAGAGGCTCATTAGAAAGCTCTGCACGGAAAGAAACACGAGGATCATATTCATATTCATCTTGTGGAAGATTAATTGATAAATTTGATTATACGATCAGTAACAGAATTTTCAGATAAATAAGATATGTTGAGACAGAGAAGCGGTGAAGGTCCAATCCAAAGGAGACTCCAAAATTCTAAAGTCAATACAGCTAAAGCTACTGCATTCGAGTCTTTGGTATACATTTGCTATTGTGGTTTGTAAGTTAAGTTCATTTTCTCCTAAATTTATATAATGAAAAATCTATAATATATTTATTATTTTTATTATAATTATTATTTAAAAAGTCATATTTGCCCCATAATATAAACTTTAATTTCATTGTTACAATTTTTTTTTTTCAATAATTGTGGCTTTCAATTTACATCATCTTAATATAAAATAAAACCTAAGTCAAGCGACAATTACATTTTGGGTGGGGCTATTTGTCCTCTAAAAATTACTTTAAATACTCTATTATTATGAAAACTCATCTATATATTAAATTTTTTAAAAATTAGGTTTTACTTTGTACATTCTCTAAAATACTGAAAATATCATAACTTAAACTATTTAAATTATATGACTCAAAACACAAACAAAATTATCAGTACAGCTAAAAAATTAAAACTTTAGCATGTACTTACAACAAATGAACCAAGTTGTAAAATAAATTCTTTATAAAATTTTAATTATTATTGTTTTATTTTATTAAGAAATATGTTCAATATTGATTTCTTGCATCCCCAAATTCTTGAACATCAAGAAGCGTGGACAAAAGAGGGCCATCTCATAAAATAAGAAAAAAAGAGAAAGAAGAAGGACGTTGGAAGATACTTGATGCGTAGTGCTGCTGTAACCAGCTTCATTTGATTATCTTCAATTTCAACTCCCTCTCTCTCTCTTCCGGTCCTTTTTTTTTTTTCCAATCAAAAAGAAAAAATATGGCCGTCCTTACAATAGTTTTATTTTATTTTTTAAAATGGTCACTCTAGACCAAGTTTTGTTTAAGATATTAGAAATAAAATGTCTAGGGTTTAATAATGGGTGTGCTACAGAAGTGTTCAAAAGTAATATATTATATTAACTTATAATAAATGGTCCATATTTATAATTTGCATTGAGAGTATTTTTGTAATAATTTATTTTTTAAAATAAGAGTATTCGAAGCATTTTTTTAAATTACAAATAGTACCACCCTTAAATTTTCTTCTTCACGTGAAAAGGAGAAAAAATATTGAGTATCGATCTCAGTCCAAATTTATGGAAAGCGATGCAGCTCATTCCACATGAAAATGCTTTATAGGGAAGCTGTAGAGCTGGAGAAGATTATTTATGCTCGTGCGTATGTATGCATATTGTCATGATTGGTTGAAGTTTACGTATGAAAGAAGCAGTACCTTACGGCCATCCAAGACTTTTTCCTCGAGCTGCTGAAACGTACGTAAGAATAAATTGAGTGAAACACGAGGATCATATTCATCTGCCGAAGATTGATTAATTTGATTTGATTGTATCAGTTCTTTCCCTTTTTCTTTTCACCTACGTTATTAATCACAATTATCAGATACCAAAGACATGTTGGACACGAGCGGTGAAGGTGGAATGTAAAAACGAGACTCCGATATTCCAAAGTCAATCAAGCTAAGGGAAGCCGCCAATTAAGGGTGTGTCCGGCATTGTTTTTAGCCCATTATTTTTCGTTTTACGAAAATTAAAAAAAAAATTAAGTGATAAATTATGTTAAATAACAGTTTTTACTCTCAACTTTTTATTTTAAGAGAAAACATGATATTCTTATTTTTCAAATGAAAGAGTAAAGCGCACTTTTTGTGTTCTGCAATTTTAGGCTCCACCGTTTTTGCGTGGTTTGTGGGTCTTGCGGACATCTTTTCATTTCTACCTTACAGTTTGCTGTAGGGTGCGCCCCTCACACGAGGAGTGCCCCGGCCATGGGCCCCAAGTACGACCCACGGTCGCTTGTGAGGAGTCTGTAAGTTACAGAATTTTTTTGGTTGTTAATATTTGTTTTTCTAGTTACTTAGTTTTGGATTATCCATATAAATTAATTATCTTCAAATCACTTTTTTTACGTTTAATTATTTTAATTTACCCATATTTTTGTGGGAGCGGCAAACTCAATCGTTCCCGATGAACCCAACATAACCTAATCTAATCTAATTTTGATGGGTTGAGTGGGTTGTTATGAGTTAATTGGGTCAATTTTTTTAACTCAATTAATAATTGAGTTGGGTTGGGTTAATTATGATAAACACATCTAACTTAACCAAACTCAAGTAAATAATAATATTTATTTGTTTTAGAGTTGGTAAACATTCCAGTTGAGCTTGTAGTTATTAATTGACGTAGTAACATATAATCGCTTAATAAATTTATTATCTTATAAGTTTAATTTTGAGAGTAAGTTGGTTTTAGTTTATGTTTATTTTTTAATAAACACTTAATATTACATAATTATAAATCGCTTTCATTTTATTACAGGACATGATAGTGTTTAATTTTCTAAAAAGTATGAATTTAGAATTCGCAAAAGAGATGCGGGAGCTAGGAATAAAATCTAGAAGCTCAACATTGAAATTTTTTAATTTTAAGATATTTTTTTTAGCTTTCTTTATCAAATACTAGATCGTGAATTAAATCTATAATGTATTTAGATTTAATCTTAATAAGTTTCGTTTCAAGTTTTATATCTTTTTATTTATTTAATTTTTAATCTTGATTTGACCTTCGAATTTTCAACCCGATTAAGCCGACCCAACCCAATGATTTAAAAGTTGGGTTAGATTGGGTTGAACATGTTTATTAGGTTGAGTTTTGATTTTATTTAAATCCATTCAATAGTGGGTTGGGTTGGATTTTCATAAACCCTATCTAACCCAACCCATGCCCACCCCTATATTTTTGTTTAGAAAATAAAAATTTTAATCAATCCACCCCCTTTTTTCTCTTATCTATTGAACAAAAATAGGAAGAACTTAAAGTTTTAAAAAATAAAGAGAATACTTTAAAAATAACCAATTCACATGAGGTAACTCAAAATTTACCCCTTGTTAATTTACTAAATCTACTGTTATTCTTTTTTTTTTAATATTTTGTTTATAATATGTTAATATTACTATAATAATTAGCAGCTTTTAAGAATTATCTTTCTAGTATTTTTTTTCAAATAATTTTTTTCAATTTCAATTATTTTATCTTGAAAAATAACAACGGTAAACTTATATGTATATGCTTTGTGTTTATATTTAATTATTATTGTTACGTCCCTAGAATTTATAAAACAAAATTTTAAATTCTCTAAAATATATAAGTATGTTTAAATTGAAAAAAATCACTTGAATTTTTATATAATGTAATTAAAATATAATTACTATAAAATAAGTAATCAATATGCACTTTCATAGGCCAATTACCACACTTGTTTTCATTGTTTTCAGTTTCTAGTACTCAATATAACAAGTTGATGTAGGATGGGTAGGGTACATTGTCCGTTTTGAGCCTATAATGGGAATTTCATTTCATTGGGCCTCATTTTGCAAGTTTAAGTTATTTTCTTATTTTTCTTATTACTTCATGATTTTTATCTTTTTTCTCTAGGCATCGGATTTAAGTACTGTTTATTTCATTTTCCTTATTTCAATTAGTAGAATTTATCCTATAATAATAATTCAAATTTCCCTATTTTAAAAAATTTGCATTATTTAGGGGTAGTATAAAAAGACCTCTAAACCCTAGTTGCCATTCATACATTATGCAATAATATTCCAATTATTCAAAAACTTTTGTTTTTCTATCTTTTATCAATTTTTGCTTTTCCGTTTTCATCATCTGTAGCACATCAAGTTTTGTTGAATGTTTTACTAAATACAAGCCATAAAATCAGTTGACTTTGACTTAACTAGACATTTTTTATAATTTTGCAGGTGGATTACTCATTAGCTGTTAGTATCATGGAAGACTTGGGTCTCTCTATAGCTGCTGTTAGTATCATTTATTAATTTACAACAATTTAGTTACGCTCATAAGATTATTTGATGACCATCTAATACATTCAAAATAAAATTAGAAGAAAATATATTCCATTCTAATATACATATTTGAGACTAAACCACGCTATCTAGCTCTAATTTGACATTATAATGTAACTAGACGGCATGGTCAAGCCTAAAATTTGCATTTACTCATTTGTATATGGTAAAATTTTATAAAATAAACAAAATTCGGCTGAGCTTCTCTTGTTTATATGACTAGTGACACACGTGTATTAGCTGTAATTTTTGCACTATAACATTCTGCATGCAATACTCAGTTCTTGGTTCTATAATGACAATTGAAGGAATGCTACATGCAATATTAAGTGGAAAAATAACAGAGATATTTGGTAGAAGAAAGGTAAATTTCTCTTAATCCTAGTCTAAAATTTAAAGGTCTCAGTTTACTTGTGATATCCTAAAACAAGCAATGTGGCTCTTTGAATTATTTTGCACCCTAGTGTCACGGGCCGCCAAAATTTCTAGCCGAAGAGGCTAACTTGACAAGCCCAAGATGTGTTGTCTTGGCTTGTCTCTAGAAGCTTCCATCTCTAGCACATTCTTTATTTGTACATTCTAGGAAGTCTCTGAATGTTGCTATATTTTTGTAATATGTGGGTACTTGTACATAGAACACGCTAGGATGTTGTAAAAATGCGAGCTTTTCAAGCCATGAGAACTCTCTAGATCGGAAAACTCTAGAACATTATAGAGCTAGGCAACTTCCCCATAAATAGGCTTGGCCGCTTAGCATTTCATTCAACAAGAAGCAGCAAGTAACTCAAGCAACTTGTAAGCAAGATCACAAAGTTCTCTTACACACACACACTCTCTTGTGAATATAAACTCTCTTTGGTTCAATTGCTCTCTCTTCTCTCTAGCTCTTCTGCAAGCATTTTAGCTTAACTAGTTGAGAAGCTCAAACCTTACTTAGCAACTTTTAGACAAGAGTTGTCTAAGTACTGCATAAATGTGCTGTACAAAATACTCATCCCAGGACACTAGACTGGCTTGCTATAGCATTTGCTAAGTTTCCTTCTCCTCTCTTACTTTCTTTCCCTACAATTACTCTTTACCATTCACTGACAAAATGATTGTGAGATTGGAATTTATTTGCAAGGATGCTTTGTGGCTGGATTTGGTAAGATTGTTTATAGGATTTGGAGGTGGGATTATCACTTATGAGGTAAGTGCAGAAAATGTTTTTCACATCTACTGATGACTTAAATCTGTCAATTGGTGATAATTCTTTCAAAACAGATACCTGTTCAAAATATATACTTGTTTATGTATCATAAATAACTACAAAGGATATTCATGGGGTATTTGCAGAATGCCATCAGGTGATATTTTATCATAATGTATGAATTCGACTAGTTAGCTCTTTGTTTATGAGTATTAATGTTACAGTTGATGAATACATTCGGCTTTTCATTTATATATTTCTTTGGAAATGCCATTCCCTGGTGTATCTTGGTTCTAATTGGTAACATCTTTACCATCCTGTGTTAATTTTATCTAAGCATAGTTCGGTTGAAGTCATGTTCTTTTCTAGATTCATTTCAAGTGTTATTCCATGTATATTACAACCTATAAGTTTATTTTTCCTTCCTGAGTCTCCTGAATGGCTGGTGAGCTCAATTTAGCACATTGTTTAATATGCAATGAAATTTTTTTGATAGAAAATAGTAGGGGAGAAAATTATTCAAAAATCTGAGAAGAACAAAACTTTTATGCAGTTAAAAATTGGTAAAGAAAAGGAGTTTGAAAAGAACTTTTTGCAGTATCTGAGGAGAAAGAATGCCGATATTTCTTAAGAAGTAGCTGAAAATAGAGAATGTATAATCCCACTTTGTAGTTTTAATACAGAATTTTAACTTCAACTTGAGGGAAATGTAATTAATTTTTCTTTTCCATAGTTTGTAAGATCACATCGAAATCTTTCAGCAACACTCGGAAGCTAGTCTTTTAGATTTGTTCCACAGGAGATTTGCAAATTCACTCATTATGAGCCTCCTAACAAATACAAATGAATCTATAATCTTTTCCTTTTAATATGAAATCTTCTGCATATTTGAATATGGACTATTAGAACCTATTTAATTAGATTGGAGTTGGCCTCATGTTACTACAACAATTTGGAGGAATCAGTGCACAACAATTTGGCCTTGTGCCAGTTTCATATTTGAAGATGCTGGTAAATGTTGAGAATATGCAACATGGAGCTAGTTGCCAACATGGAGATAGTGGCCAATATGGAGCTAGTGGACAACAAATAAGCATGGACAACAATAATTATTGTGCATGGGAACTTCAAATGGGCGACAACAGCATGTGCAACTCATCAAAGCTGCCAAATGAAGAGCTTTTATTCTCCTATAAATAGAGAAGCAATTCTCTATTGTTTGGTATCAAAAATTTCAGAGAAACAATTCAAGTGAAGAATTGTTTAGTGTGTGAGCAATCGGAAAGTGTGAGTAATTGAGAGGTTTCTCCTTTCAAGTGTGTGTGAGAGTACTGGGTGTATTTGGGCTCTGGGAAGTGAGGTTTCATTATTCAAAAATTGTACTATAATAATTGTTAATAAAACAATTATTTTCTCTTGCTCCCATGGATGTAGTCACAACTGCCGAACCACGTTAAATTCTTGTGTCCTTTATTTTTCCGTGACTATTTGGTGCACTTGATTCCACATTCTGCGCACAACAAGTGGTATCAGAGCTGAAGTTCGTACTTAGGGTAAATGGTACTGTTCAAAGATATGGTGGAGACTATCATTTGTACTTGGGGGACAATTTATTGTAAGTAGTGTGTATTTATGCATGTCTAGGAAAGTTCTGTCAACAAGACGATAAGAGTCTAAAGAGTCTGAATTTTAAGTGGGACTATTGTGACCTCTCCATTCTCCTGGAAACTTTCTTGATGCATTTATTCACGCGAAATTAACATCATAAAGGCCGTTCTTTTAAGTGGGAATAGTTCGTTGAGAAAATGGTAGAACGTGAAACTTTCAAAAGTGAAGAGAGATTTACCGAGACTTTTCCGAAAGATACTTCAAGTGGAAGGCGAGACTTGTCACATCGCCATTCAGTACTTGTTATTAGAGCCCAGAATATTGATGTTGAAAAATTTGATGGGAAAATCAACTTCGACATATGGAGGCGTGAAGTTATAGATGCCCTTATTCAAATCGATCTTAAGGTACGAATGAAACTTGGGATCGTACGAATGAAAAAGCCTGTGGTCAGATCAGATCAGATCTTGCTTGACCAAGGAGGTGAAATACCTGGTGAAAGATAAGGAGTGTGCAATGACTCTGTGGCGTACATTAGAGGAAAAGTACTTGCTGAAAAGTCTTGAAAATCGCCTTCATGTAATGAACCGGGTGTACGGCTTTCGATTGAAGCCCGAGGTATCAATGCACGACCATGTGTCAAGATTTGAAAGTTACTAGCTGATTTAAAGAATCTTGATGAAGATATTAAGGATGAAGTCAAAGCTATGATTCTACTGCACTCACTTCCAGAAGAATATAGCCATTTTGTAACTACCTTGATATATAGAAAAAGTGTGATCATCTTCAAAGATGTTTGCACATCATTGACCAATTTGGAAATTTGGAATAATGATAATCATTCCGAAAAGAGCATCGTTTGAAGCTTTGTTAGCCAGAGAAAGGGCGATGGAGAAAAAGAAGAAGCATGGTGGAAAGAATTCTCGGTTTAAATCGAGAAGCAGAAATATAGCTCCGGATGAGTGTGCCTTTTGTCATGAAAAGGGCAATTGGAGGAAAGATTGTCCAAAGGCTCAGAAGAGAGATGTGAAGAAACTAGTAACAGCGAACATGGCACGTAAAGATGAAGACTCTGACTATTCATTAAGTATTATGCCTACAACGTATGTGGCTAGTTCGAGCGAGCGGATACTTGATACCGGAGCAGCCTAGTTTACGAGTTTTCGTGATTTGGAATCTGGTGCAATTATGATGGGGAATGATCAACCTTGTCACACAATGGGGATAGGAACAATTCAGCTTAAGATGTTCGACGGGATACTCAAAGACCTGAAAGAAGTTAGATATGTTCCAGCTTTAAAGAAAAATCTAATTTTTATTGGAGCTTTGGAAGTTAAAGGCTACAAGGTTACCATTGAAGATGGAAAAATAAAGTTAACAAATAGGGCTATGGTGATTCTGCAAGGGGTCCAGCATCATAATTTATACTATCTGAAGGAAGTACAACTGATGAAGCTAATGTTTCTGAGGCGCATAGTGACACCACCAAACTATGGCATGTACGATTGGGACATGTTGGAGAAAAGTCTTTGTCAACTTTGATAAAGCATGGACTTTTAAAAGGTACCAAAACCTGTAAAATGAATTTCTGTGAGCATTGTGTTATAGGCAAGAAAATAAGGGTCAAGTTTGGTACGACTAATCATGATACTCGTCAGATCCTTGAATATGTTATGTATGAGGACAAACCAAGACTGCATCAATTAATGGAAGCCATTATTTTGTTTAATTTGCTGATGGTTTCTCTAGACGTGTGTGGGTGTACACAATGCGAGCAAAAGATGAGGTTATAGAGATTTTTGTCAAATGGAAGAAACTGGTGGAGACTCAAACTGGTAGAAAGATCAAAGTATTATGATTCGATAATGGGGGTGAATATACTACTGATCCATTCTTGCAAGTATGCCAGAGTAAGGGTATTAAAAGACATTTCATGGTGAGACATACTCCGCAACAGAATGGTGTGGCTGAGCGTATGAATCATACTTTGCTGGAGGAAATACGGTGTATGTTATCTAATGCTAGTTTAGATAAAAAGTTTTGGGCTAAGGCTGTGAGCTACGCAAGTCACTTAATAAACCGGTTGCCTTCTATTGCAATTAGAGGTAAAACTCCTATGAAAATATGGTCTGGAAAGCGTGCACAAGACTATGACTCCATTCGTGTGTTTGGGTGCCCAACTTATTGTCATGTAAAGAATGATAAGCTCAATTCTCGTGCAAGAAAAGCTATCTTTATGGGATTCAAAGGAGGAGTTAAAAGCTTCAATCTTTGGGATCTCGATGATAAAAAGTTTGTGTAAAGCAGAGATGTCACATTTGATGAAGCTTCTATATTGAAGGCTTCAGATTCTCAATAGGTGGAGAACAAGACCAATGAGATATTGCAGCTGGTGGAGTTTAATGCAACTCTATATGTACCAGTTAATTCTATATAAGAGAAGCAACTTTAGAGGTGGCAGATAACTTTATGAAATGAGAGTTATCATGCTGTATTTAAACCTACACTTGCATTACTTAGAGAGTAAATAGTGAAGTTTTTATTATATTTTTATTACATTTTGCTTGTGAATGTATTTAATTTCAATTATAATAAAATGATGCGTGGAAGACCATTTCATGCCTTTTTTGTGCGTATTTGTAGGTGACCTTAAGAGTTTATGACTTGACAAGGGATGTTACAGAAGAAGGATCGCATGCTGCAGCAACGGGCTTGCAGAAAACAACAAAAGACTTAGCTGCAGATGACCAAAATCAAGTATAAACTAGAGGAGATGTTGTAGCAATTGCTGCAGCATTCCTGGAGCAAATACAGACAAGACAGCTCACATGCCAGCCGACAGAATCTGCTGCAGCAGAATATTCTGCTGTCATTGTCGGGTGCAGACAAAACAGTGACAGACCTGTAGAAAGCAACAAAAGATCAGCCCACACGTGAATGATATCAAGCTTTAATCAAAGGGAATACTAAGGAATTGCTGTAGCAATCCGAGAGCAAAACAGACAGCCTGCCATGTGGTAGCAGCAGAAAAATCTACAGCAGCCGCTACTGTCACTGTCAACAGCACAAATCATGTGTCCTAAAATTTCAGAGGTTGCCAAGTGTCCCCATTTCCTCAAAAGGGTTGCTCTAATTCCAAGATATAAAAGGGCCCATTTCAAAGAAACCGCCACCTTTTAACCGTTCACACATCCATTCTCACCCATTATCATCACCCAGGAGCATCCACTTAATCCATCACCATTCATAGCCATCACTCACAAAACCAAGGAGATTTTCAAAGCTACAAAAGAGGGTGCACATCAAGATTAAAGAGTGACACTTCATCCTTGTTGTATCTAAACTCTATCTTTGTATTTATTTGTTTTAATTCTCCTTGATGATGTATTTGATGACAAACTCTTATGCTTTTACTATTTTAAAGCTCATCATGAGCTAAATCTTTAAGTAGTTGGATTTTAAATGAACTTTATGGTTATTTGACTCATATATTGTGCTGCTGGGTGTATGCTGTAGCATTTTGCCTTGGTTGTATGTGTTGTAATTATCTATTTCGACTGATCACCCATTTAGTAGATACAAGCTAGGAAATAGCCTAAAAAAGGTCTGACCTAGTGGATCTAGCCAAGACAATACATGATTCTAGAGTAGGTTTCCCAAGTTGAGTTTATCTCGATTTGAATAGGGCTATGCCTAATCTAGAATTTGTGATGAACTAGACATAGGTAGTCACCTTATAGGGTTAAGGGAACCTAGAACGAGTAATGCTATATCTAGATATTGGCTTAGCAACTGATCATTGTTAGGTCGCTTTTAGATATAAGATGTCCAAAAGGCGACAGCTGAGGACGTATGAGGGATTCTGCCCAGTGCTGCAGTAGATTCTGTAGCAACTGAGCCTTAAGTGAAAAAGAGTCAAAATCATTAAGTGAGTTTAAGATCCAACTACCCATCTGTCATTGAGTATATCTTTGTGTGTGACGTGGCTTTATTTTATTGCATTTATTTTAGTGCATTTTTTAATTTCAATAGGTCTTTAATCTTAAAATTTAATCATATTTAATTACTTAGCTAAAATTTGCGCCATAAGATTGCTGTAGCAAGTTGCAATAGATCAATCCTTGTGGAGACGATCTGATTACTTATCACTTTACTACTTGTTGTGTCCGCTTGCATGTTGACATCGTTTTAAAAATTATGCAACGGTGGCCCCAAAAGTTGAAGATGAGGTTGTTTCTGTTGATGTCCCACAAGAAGAAGAAACAGCTGAAGATGCAGAAGATAACAAATGAGACTATAGCAACCAGGAGATCAAAAAGAGTTATAAAGAAACCCGGATGGCTTACTAAAGACATGGTGGTAGCTTATGCACTTCCAGTTATTAATGATGACATCCCCAACACTTTCAGTAAAGCATTACGCAGTAGTGAAAGTAGTTCGTGAAAGTTAGCCATGGAGGAAGAAATAAAGTCTCTTCATCAAAATCAGACTTGGGAACTTGTACAGTTACCTAAGGGGAAAAAGGCTATTGGCAATAGATGAGTCTACACCAAAAAGCAAGGATCTTCAAATCAATCAACTCTTCGATACAAGGCAAGGCTCGGTACAAAAGATTTTGCTTAGAAGAAAGGTATTGACTATAATGAAGTATTCTCTCAAGTCGTAAAACATACTTACATCCGTATTATACTGACATTAGTTGCTGAATATGAGTTAGAGTTAGCTCAATCGGATGTCAAGACGGCATTCTTACATGAGGATTTGGAGGAGGAAATCTTTATGACTTAGCTTTGTGGTTTTAAAGTTGTTGAAAGGAGAATCATATGTGTAGATTAATTAAATCTTTGTACGGATTGAAACAGTCACTAAGGCAGTGGTACAAGAGATTTGATCAATTCATACAAGAGTAGAAATTCGCTAGAAGTGAACACGATCACTGTGTTTACTTTAGAATACTACAAGATGGAGCTTTCATCTATTTGTTACTCTATGTCGACGATATGCTTATAGCTTCGAAGAATAGAGGTGAGATTGAGAGATTAAAGAAGCAGCTGGCTTTTGAGTTTGAGATCAAAGACTTGGGTGATGCATAGAGAATACTTGGGATGGAGGTTCGTAGAGACAAAAAGAATGGAAGCGTGTGGTTGACTCAAAAGTCTTATTTGAAGAAGGTGCTAGAGAAGTTTAGCATGGATGATAAAACTAAACCAGTATGTACTCCTCTAGCTCCTCATTTCAAATTAAGCTCTTTTTTATGTCTTCCTTACAAAAAATAAACATATCATGCTTGAACAAAACACATAGATGTGAAATGTCATTATATGAGGGAAGTTATCGAGACAGGTGTTGTGTTATTGAAGAAGATCAATACCAAAGATAACCTATCAGATATGTTGACAAAGGTAACATCTGAAGTTAAGTTAAAACATTGCTTGAAACTAATTCAAATTCTTCGAATGTCTTGAGTTTGGGAATCATGAACTATAGTCGCCTTGATCCTACTAGCTAGGTACGTAGGCAGTCAAAATGACATAGCTGGTTTGGATCCTTAATGTAAGATCACTCTAGGGATGATGGTTCATTGGCAGTCGGCTTAGATTTGGAAAAATCTTTACCGAGGTAGATGATTGTTGAGAATATGCAACATGGAGCTGGTTGCCAATTGTTGAGAATATACAACATGGAGCTAGTTGCCAACATGGAGATAGTGGCCAACATGGAGCTAGTGGACAACAAATAAGCATGGGCAGCATAAATTATTGTGCATGGGAAATAAGCATGGGCGGCATAATTATTGTGCATGGAAAATTCAAATGGGTGGCAACAGCATGTGCAGCTCATCAATGCTACTAAATGAAGAGCATTTGTTCTCCTATAAATAGAGAAGCAATCGGAGAGTGTGAGCGTGTGAGCAATTAGAGAGTACTGAGTGTATTTAGGTTCTGGCAATTGAGGTTTTATTACTCAAAAATTGTACTATAATAATTGTTAATAAAACAATTATTTTCTCTTGCTCCTGTGGACGTAAGCACAATTGCCGAACCACGTTAAATTCTTATGTCCTTTATTTTTCTGTGAGTATTTGGTGCGCTTGATTCCGCATTCCATGCACAACACTAAAATGGTCTTCACTGTTTTCTAATAGTATTGATGTTCAAAAACTCTATAAACAACACCAAAAGAAAATGATAATACGAATGCCTGATGATTTGCCGCAGGTGTTTCGAGTAGCACTGGAAGTCGAGGAATAGCCATTTTACAGCTATCAATGACGCTATTTTTGTAACTTCAATATTCTGCTCAATGGAAAATTTCTTTGACAGCGTACAATGTTCTTTTCTTCCAGATTCCTGTAGTTATTACCGGTGTACTATTTATAGACAAAGCTGGAAGAAGACCACTTCTTATGGTAATTTGAACAGAAAAGAATTTGTATCAAACATTTGATTTTGTTGTCAATAAGAATGGCTACGAATGTTTTGCAGATTTCAGCTAGCGGGATGGGTTTCGGTTCCTTCCTTTTAGGACTGTCATTCTGCTTGAAGATTGTTTAATCAAATTCTAAAATTTCCAAACATATTTATACTCCTCTTGTTGATTTATTAAGTTACATCCTAAAATTATTTCGTATTTTTCTGAGCAGGATGTTAAGAACATGAACGTGGCCACTCCTATTTTGGCACTTGTCGGCTTTTTGGTAATCTCTGATAACAAAGAAAGCAATAAACTTCTGCCAGCTGATTGTTCATTATTGTTAATTACTTTTTCTACAAGTTTCTACCACTAAAAAAATAATTTTGTTAACTAATTGCCACTGCAACCAGGGCATCTGTATGTAACTGTCTAGGTAATGAAGGAATTCCATATGCTATAATGTCAGAGGTAAAAAAGAAGAAAAAAACTTCAATAAAAAAATGCTTTGCGAATGTAGGTTTTGATTCATTCAAGGACATATAAAATATTTCCATTTCAGATATTTCCTATAAATGTAAAGGCCTCAGCTGGAAGCTTGGTAATTTTAATCTGCTGGTCATGGTCTTGGATTGTCACTTACACTTTTAACTTCATGATACAATGGAGCTCAGCAGGTAAAACACAAACACACACACACACACCGATATACAAAACACACAAAATTAACAAATATGTAGAAATGGACATTGATTTAATTAGAACATTATTACGTTATTTTGGGCTGCACGAATACTGCAGGAACCTTTTTTCTTCTTCTCGGGCATTTCCTTTTTGGCTGTTCTGTTCGTTGCAAAGATTGTTCCGGAGACTAAAGACGAACGCTGGAAGAAATACAAAACTCAATTAGAGCTTGTTTAATGTGATCATAAGATATAATCAAGAACTTGAGGTGTTGTAAGTTGTATCAGTCATTGGTTATTACCTTACATAGGAAGCTAGAGTGTCCTGTATTCTTTTATATATTATGACTGCTCGGTCTACTGCATTTTTCAAACAAGAGAAAATTTTACAAGAGTCATTTGCATGTTAATTGTTCATCATTTTATAGGTTACTTGTAGGAAGGGTCGGGGGGCCTAATGCATCTGAAATTAAGGACCATACTGAAAGGAAATAAGACTTACAGCGTAAGAAAGCATATATTTTAGTCTACTTGCATCTCACTAATAAACCATTTGTAAAGTTAAGTCCATTGTTTAGTTGGGGCTCTTCAATGGAAGAGGGAAAGGAATTAGGAATCATGATTCCACCGTTTGGTTAACAGAAACTGGAATCATGATTTACCTCATTTAGTGGAATTGAATTCTTTATTAGTGGAATTCTTTTCCCACCATTATTATAGCTTCAGGTGCAGGACTTTATATCCCAAATTGATTCTTTTTTATGGACTCGGCTAAGTTACAGATTATGTTTGTAACAGACAATTGATGTGAGGCGTTGGATGAGGAGTGAGAAAGATAAAGAAATCTAACGGTATGAAAAAGGAAGAATTGTGGGAAACCGGCTAAGTTAGTTTATGTGGAACCGGATGTTAGCAGTTAAAAAAAGGAAGAATTCAATTGGATAAAAATTGGGGATCCATTTTGAGAGGATGCTGTTCGAGACTTCGAGGATATGAAACGTCTGCTTCTCTTCCCCACCGTTTTCACTAACCTCAATTTCTTTTTTTCCTTTTAATTATCAAACTACATCGTTTTAATGAATCTAACTCCACAAGCAGCAGCAGTAGCAGGGGATCGGCTGCAGCTCTTCGAGAGCTTCAACACGAACTCGAAAATAAAGCTTACGATCTCAGCAAACTCCAAAAAGATATTGGTAAAAATCAAGTGAGATAGAAGTACACTATTCAGCTTGGGGAAAACGAGCTCGTCCTTAAGGAGTTGGGTTTGTTAAATGAAGGAGCAAACGTGTGCAAATTGATTGGCCCAGTTTTCGTGAAGCAAGATTTGGCAGAGGCTAATGCCAATGTGCGCAAGAGAATTGAATACATCTTTGCTGAATTGAAGCGATTCTTCAGGATTTGAAAGAAAAACAAAATAGCAAAAAGGAGGCGATCTTCAAAGTACAACAGAGGATACAATCACTTCAGGCTGGAAAAACTAAGGCCTAATTAACTTTGTAGGAGTGTTCACTTTGTCCACAGCTCTGTTTCTGATTTGCTTCAATTGAGATTTGATGTTCTTTACTGTTAATTTTTGAGGCTATATAGTGTGCATTACAGCAAGATTATCAGTGTTGTTTCAGTTTTTGTGGGTTGTTGTCAATGAAAATCACTATCGATTTTGCGTATGTTTGTTTTATGAAAGGATTAATGAGTTTTATCCAAGTAAATCAATGAAATGAAAAGGACTATTGAGTTATTTTAAAAAAAAATTCCACAAATAATTCCTACCTTTCCTTTCAAAACACGACCCACGAACCTATTATATTTCAAGCCACAGCTCAACTTACAAATACAGCTACCGGTTAACAGTCAAAACAACCGGGACGAACTCCTTTTCTTACCGGATGCAAACTGAAATGGAGCGTTCTAAAAAAAATTTCATCCGTCCACGTGCCACACATTCAAATTTTAACTTGCCACATCCGAATCTGTAACTAACATAAACTGTAAGGTAGCATGGTCCCTTTTTTATTGGTGGGGATTAATAATTAATCTAGATTATTTGAATATGAAGTCGTGCACAAGAAGCTAAATTTGGGAATATTAACTAATCCAAAATGCATAACATACACTTTATCAAATATTAGGTGGACTGTAACATCAATTATGAAACTTTAGGTGGGCTCAATTTCTTCTATGCTTCGTCCATACATTTGGTAAAAGAGTAGGAAAAAGCCAAAAAGTCAAAATAGAAAACTCTTGAGCATACCTTAATTTCAAATATATAATTTTTGAAGAATAAACTTGATGTGACATGCATTTCATTTTTCTTTATGATCTTCACCAAGATTCTAAGCAAGGACTAATTCCTGTGAGATTAGTGATTTTTCAATAACAAATCCCTTTATTATTGGAAGTAAGCAAAGAAGTTTTGAGAGCAAAGTAGTGTTACATTAGGTACATGTATGAGAATTAAATAAATATTTATTATAAATTTACTAACCCCAAGAAATATTTGTCGGTTGCATATGTTTGTTTCCTTAGAGAATTAAGCTCCTAATTTTTTTTATTGTGATTAATAAATTCTAATACATTATCACAAAGAGGAAGCAAATAAAGGGTGCTCTTCATATACTTTATTACAGGCATCTAGCAGAGGGAAGAAAGTAATGGAGAGACAAATTAGTGTAGAAGAAGGATTACTAGCAAAGCCTGATCAGAACAATGGTACCACCAGTGACTGCCCTTCAATGAGCAATTCCTCCTGCTCCGACGGCACTACTGCAGTTGTTGTTTTCAGCACCTTGGTGGCTGTCTCCGGCTCTTTCTGCTATGGAATTGCTGTAAGTTCAGAAATGTTTATATATGCTCAACATCAAGTCGGTTCATCTCTTAGTTCTTGTACAGATGTATATACGTACATGCATTCATACGTGCCTACATACATAAATAAATACATATACACGTATAGATATCAGCTAGCTAGTCAGCTAGAGGACTGAAATGGGTTATTGATGTATTATTAAATTAAAGAACCTTATTTAGGACTTTAGTTTCTAGTAGAGGACTGAACTTTGCAGGGAAAATGTTTGAAATTAACAAATCATTTGTGTCCATCTACTTTGCTGAGAATCACAGTTTTCCTTTTTGTTATTGATGTTGATGAGTACAGAAAAGTGACCAAAATTTGGCCCCAATATTGGAGTTTTGTCACATGCCTGGCTGCTGGCGGACAAAAATTGCCGGATAATGGAGTTGCTTTCCTACATTAATAAAGTGACTGATAATACATCATTTCATATGCTTTTATTATAATCAAGACAATACAACTTTTGACATTTAAAATAATATCCTTCCATTTGAGTACGTAGTCAGTCTATCTTACACGATTGTTACATGTCACATAATAAGCAATCGTAATTATTTTTTCGGTTAATCTATGAAACATAAGTTGGGTCAAAATGGGCAATTGGTTCATTGGGCTTCTAAATATGTTGTCCAAGCAACCTCTCGGGCCACCCACCAATATATCTGGCTGACATGGGTGTGGATCCTTTCAGTTTCCATTGACCATCCATTTTACTAAATACCAGCCGTAGGATCTGCAGACTTTGACCTAATTAGTGTTCATTTTTTATTAAATTTAATGATTTTGCAGGTAGGTTACTCATCACCTGCAGAGGCTGGCATCATGGAAGACTTGGGTCTCTCTATAGCAGCTGTTAGTATCGACTATTACTCTACAACAATTATTCAATCTTATAAAATTTACTTTAATTATCCACTAGTGCATATCAGCGTAACATTGCTGATAGTCTAATCATACCAATAAATTCAGCTGTAAATATCCGCACGTTTTAAAATATAAATATATGAATAGATCAAACTGTCCATCTTTAATTTACACACGATAATGTAGTTAGACAAAAATCCCTATTTACTCATGAGAACATTTTATTAATGAAACATAACTTGGCTGATACTTTTTCTTGTTCAAATGACTTGGTACTAGTTGACATCAGTTTTATTTTTATGCTGACATTCTGCTTGCAGTACTCAGTTTTTGGTTCAATAATGACGATTGGAGGAATGATAGGAGCAATACTAAGTGGAAAAATAGCTGATATATTTGGTAGGAGAAAAGTAAGTCTCTTAATCTTAGTCTAGTTTCAAGTCCCTTTTGACATCTCGTGATTTGGTGATATGATAATGAAGACTTTCTTATTTTAAAAAATGGTCACATTGGTCCTTTTTTAGGACACACAAACACATTTTTATGTTCATAAACGATCAAGTTGTCTCCTTAACTATTTCACCAAAACACGAGGTGTCCTTGTCCTTTTTCCTTTTCTCAATTAACTTGTAAAATCCTGAAGCAGGCAATGTGGCTTTCTGAATTATTTTGTGCCCTAGGCTGGCTTACTATAGCTTTTGCTAAGGTTCCCTTCTTTTCTTGTTCTTTCTTTCCCCACAATTTCACTTCATTTACTAATAAACTAATGATTATGAGATTGGCATTTGATATTCTTGTTGCAAGGATGCTTTGTGGCTGGATTTGGGAAGATTGCTTATAGGATTTGGAGTTGGGATCATTTCTTATGTGGTAAGTGCCTTAATATGTTAGCATTTCAAGTGCATTAAAATGTTAGCATTTCAGTATTTCACATCTGTAAATTATTTAAGTTATTCTGTCACTTAATGATAATTGCTTATTTTCTGCCGGAACAGATACCAATTTATCTGGCAGAAATAACTCCGAAAGATTTTCGTGGAGTTTTTACAGCATTCCATCAGGTAACATTGCATCATAATGTATGAATTTGACTAGTTAGCTCTTTGTTTATGACCATGCGTATAATGTTTTATTTTTTCGAGTTTACAGTTGATGAATACATTCGGATTTTCCCTTATATACTTCTTTGGAAATGTCATTCCCTGGCGTATCTTGGCTCTAATTGGTAACTTTCTCTACTGTATTCTGTTGATTTGATCTTAAAAATGTTCAGCAGGATTCACATTCTCTTCTGTACTTATATATCAGGTGTTATTCCATGTATATTGCAACTTACAGGTTTATTTTTCATCCCTGAGTCTCCTAGATGGTTGGTAAGTCCCATTTAGCACATTGTTTAAATTGTTGTGATAAAGCAATTTGGGGATAAAATAATGAAAAGTATGAAGAATAAAATTTTTTGCAGGTAAAAATTGGAAAAGAAAAGGAGTTCGAAACCACTCTGCAGAATCTCAGGGGAAAGAGTGCTGATATTTCTCAGGAGGCAGCTGAAATTAGGGTACATATATAATCCCACCCTGTAGTTTTTTTTATAGAGAGTTTAACTTCAACTAGAGGGAACTATAAGTAATGCTTTAACAATAATTTGTAGGATCACATCGAAATCTATCAGACACATTCAGAAGCTAGACATTTGGACTTGTTCCAGAGGAGATATGCAAATTCACTCATTGTGAGACTTACATAGAGAAATGAATCTTTACTTCTTTTGTTTTCATGATTTTTGGCCTATCGGAATATGGAACTATTGAGATCTTTTAATTAGATTGGAGTTGGCCTCATGTTACTACAACAATTTGGAGGAGCCAGTGGAATGGCATTTTACACCAGCTCCATATTTGAAGAAGCTGGTACATTGGCCTTCAGTGATTTCGAATACTTTTGATGGTCAAAATCTGTATGAGGAACATAGAAAGAAAATGACAATACGAATGCCTGATTTTCTGCAGGTGTTTCCAGTAGCATTGGAAGTAGAGGAATAGCCATTATACAGGTATTCTCTAGATTCTTATAATTAAAATTCAAGATTCTGCCAAAACGAATTTAGCATGAGTAGATGTTCTCTTTTTTCAGATTCCCGCAGTTATTACTGGTGTATTATTGATGGACAAAGCTGGAAGAAAACCACTTCTCATGGTAATTACATCAGCAAAGACTTTGTTTAAAATATTTGACTTTGTTGACCAATGGGGCTGTAAGAATGGTCGCCAATACAAATAATTGCAGATTTCAGCTTGTGGGATGGCCGTCGGTTGCTTCCTTATAGGATTGTCATTCTGCTTGAAGGTTTAATCAAATTCCAAAATTTTCATTTCAAATATATATACTCCACTACTTTTGTTGTTATGTTCTTGAATTAGAGGTATTTTTCTGAGCAGGAGGTCAAGAATATGAATGAGGCCACTCACATTTTGGTGCTTGTCGGCTTCATGGTACTCCATCTTGACAAGAAAGCAATTAACTCCTGCTGATTTTTCATTATTATTTTTGCTTCACATTTCTACCTAGTCACATGTAAAGAAAAGTGTGTTTGGAAACTAATCAACTCTGAAACCAGGGGTGTTCTGCATTTAACTCCGTAGGCTTGGCAGGAATTCCTTTTGTTATAATGTCAGAGGTAAAGAACCTTTCAATTTTATGCAAGGTTGTATAGATATAGCTTTTGATTCATTCAAAAAATGTATTTCCCTTTCAGATATTTCCTATAAATGTAAAGGCCTCAGCTGGAAGCTTGGTAATTTTAATCTGCTGGTCGTGCTCTTGGATTGTCACTTACAGTTTCAACTTTATGATGCAATGGAGCTCAGCAGGTAAGACACACAAATACAACACAAAAATTAACACAGAAATGGGCCTTGATGTTAAACATTAGATTTTGTTGGCTGCACGACTGCAGGAACATTTTTCATCTTCTCAGGCACTGGCTTTTTGACTGTTCTGTTTGTTGCAAAGATAGTTCCGGAGACTAAAGGGCGAACACTGGAAGAAATACAAGATTCGATTATCACTTCCTTTTCTGGATTAAGATAAAAGATAGTACTTGATGTATGATAAGTTGTATCAGTCATTTGTGCGATGAGAGAATGTAGTGTATTCTTCGAAACATAATGAACAGAATTTACTGTTTTCTGAATTTTTAGCAAAAATAAAGGATTTTACTGAGTCATGCAAGTATATGAAGGATTTATCGATTCCTATATTCATTTTCAGAGGTCAATAAAAGACACATATAATCATGAAAAAGGGAATTTACAACAGATAACGCATAATACAAGAAGTTGTGCATAAAAACATTCACTGCACTGAAGATGTATCCATTAATGTGCAACAATTCAACCAAACCAGGCTATTACACTTGATACTCTATTTGCAGTAGAGTGATGTTGACGTATCACTGAGAAACTTTATAATTGATATTTGTATTTCTTCAAGTGTTCGTCCCTTGGTATCCGGCACCAGAAATGCAGCGAATAGGACAGCTGCAACACAAATGACCCTGAATATTGAAAATGTTCCTGCCAGAGTAGCCAGCACAGACTTGTATAAGTAACAAATAGAGAGCAAAAGGGAGAAAGAGGATTGAGAACTGGGGAAAGTATAAGCATTGTGATTCAGATACCTGATGTGCTCCATTCCATCATGAAAAGGAAAATGTATGTAACCATCCAACTGCTGCAGTTGTGGAGTAAAAACACCAAGCTTCATGCTGAACCTTTGATGTTTATTGGAAATATTTGAAATATGGAAGTTCAATGGCTTATTTATCGGCTCCTGTTGAGACATTCATGAAAAGATGTAGAGCTAGATAAAGTAGTCATATACCTCGGACATTATGATACTTGGTAGTCCTGCCACGCCTTCTGAGTAAGTTACACTAAACCCCTTATTGTAGATTCAGTGTCAATGAGTTACATTTGGCTCCAATTTGATAGACTGAACAATAATTAAAAAAAATATTTACAGCAACACCTTTAATGTAAGTTCACAATATAAAGAGACAAGTTTCCCTATTCTACATTGTTAAGGAAGCACATATGACACGTGTGCTTTGAGTTATGCTTTGAGTATCCAGTCAGCATTACAATTGGAAATGTGACAGCCAGCTCAGCAGAGTTTGTTATAAGTGCCAGCTCAACAAAGTTTGTTATGCATGCTCTGTATTTTTGTTATCTCATGCTCTCGATTCTGTTTCCATGTGATTGTAACAAGTATATAAAGAGTAGTTGTATTTGTAGTTCAATAATGTGAAATAAGAAGAAAGATCCAGAATATTCAATATCAGTTTTCTTTTCTATTTTCTCAACATCCAAACAAAATATCAGCTCAAATTGTACTTTTTAACATACATATTTTAAATTACCATTATGCCAATATATACCAGCACCGGAGTAAACTCATTCCAATGATTTGTGTCCTGCACATAAATATTTTAAGCAATGATCATAAATTTGTCAAAAAGAATTGGAAGCTAGTGCAGAAGTGTCTAAATTTTTTCTGGAATTACCTGCAAGCAAAATGCCAAAGCTATAATAATGAGACTTAAGCACATCCCGATAGTAGAAGCCTGCAAATCTTCACCATAAATTGGCCATCCTATTGAATAACTAATTTTTGGATGAACTTAATTATTTGACATGTGTACCAAAAGAAGTGGTCTTCTTCCAGATTTATCTGTGAGGAGCACAGATGCACCAATAGCAGGAAGCTGTAAAAGAAAATGTATTTTACTGAGTATTTCAGACGGAAAAATCCCACGTTTCATTGATGGTCAATTACCTGAATGATAGCCATTAATATACTCCCAATTTCTGTCGAAAGATCTGTCATAAACAAATGATTCACACTGTCATTTCCTTCAATATTGTTTAGTTCTATGAAATAGTACAAAATGTTGTTAATTTACCAGCTGCTGCAAATATGTAGCTGGCATAATATGCAATTGGAGCTGATCCAATGCATTACCATTAATCCAACTGCAAACTAAACCAATTAGATAATGTAATGTAAAAATTGTAGGATAGACAATATATAACACAATACAAATATAAAAAATTTTACATGTATTAAAGACTCACTGAGAATGAATAAGCATATTTTCGCTGAAACAGGTCAAAAATTCCAGCTTTTGAGTCGTTCTTGAAGGTCTGTGTGTAATCCTGTACAATAATAGAATGCTCATTGATTGTTTCGTGCCAGAGAAGTATAGCTTTTTCATGTCTTTTTCAATTTATTTGGTAATCAAACATTAGATTTGGAATTTTACTCGTATGTCAGCAGATTCCATAGAAACATCTGCAGTCTTTCCCCTAAGGCGCTGTAGAGTAGTTTCTAGCTCTTTTTCTTTACCAATCTTTTCCTGAAAATAGATTCACATATTAATTGCATTAACTTAAAATTTGTTCTTAGCTCACATTCTTAGTGGAAAGAGCTTAAACAAAACAGAGCTGAGAACTCTCCAGATTATGCTTTGAGCAATATTAAATGCCACGTGGAGAAAGGATTATGAACTTTTGATTTGGACTCACCAGCCATCTTGGTGACTCTGGAACGAAGAACAAACCAACAACTTGCAGCAGACATGGAACAGCAGCTGAATATTAAATTATAAAAAAAACATCAGAAAGATGGTAAAGCTGAAGCTACCAATTAGAGCCAAGGCTCGCCAGGAAACAACAGTACCCACCAGATACATTACCGAAAGACCAGAAACAATGAAGAACTGCAGACTTGATGAAAAAGTAAATGCTCATTAATAATAAGTTAAACAAGTATCATTATAATTTACATAGATGTACCTGATTAGTAGCTGTAAATACTCCGCGGATAATCTTGGGTATTATTTCTGTAATATATATAGGTATCTGTCTTGTAACAATGATGCAAATGCTGTCATATGCCTCACATGTGAATTAAGCAATCATGAAATTGTTCACATCACTTACCACATAAGCCATAAGTGCTAATCCAATCCCAAGGGAACATCGTCCAAGATAAAGTGAACAAGCATCCTATCAACAAGTACTGAAGTAAATTAAATATGAACAATTTTATGTATGGATTACGGAACCAAATCAAGCATGATTGTGATGATAAAGAAAAACTAAAGGGTAAAAAAACCCTTTGAGAATGCTATTGCCAGCCACCCGAAAATACAGAATAAGTCAGATAACCACATTGCCTGTTAATTAAATACTGTTGATAAAGGTAACGGAAAGTCGGAAAGTTCATACTATTCAAAGTTGAAAATTCACACTATTCATTGAGACCTTTAGCAGAAAATTGAATGACTTACACATCTTCGACCAGTGAGGTCTGCTATTTTCCCATTTATCAATGAACCTGATATTGCTCCAATTGTCATTACTGAACCAAAAACTGAGGACTCCAGAATGAGAAGAGTAAGGGAAAGATATGGTCAATTACAGGACTCAAAATGTATCACATAGAAGAGAAGGCGCTATGTGAAGATCATATAATAGTATTGATCACTTAAGTGAATCTCTGCATAAACAATTGCAGATGTTGTGAGTACATTCTTGTATCAAGGGTGAGATATTCTGGCCTAATTTTGGACTTGGTCAACTTACTTCCCTCACAGAGAGTCCCAGCTCTGTTATGATTCCAGACTCAGCAGGGATGAGTACCCAATCTCAAAACAATAATCAATCAATCAACCGTTACTGCAGTAATTGAGAAGCGTTTGCTGGAAAATGAACTCAATACTCACGCCTGACATGTCAGATATTAAGTGTATGTGTGTATGTTACGTCGTCTGCTTAAAGACTCTGACAAAACGACATGATCGAAAATGTCATACAGAGGCTTTAGCATTGCACATGGAAAACACGTGACGAAGGCTAATTCAAGTTAGCTTGAAACGACATGGAACATGGGCGTTTTGAGGTCACTTAACCGGCATGAGTTTTGCACGTGCGTGAGGTTGTTGCAGGTTGTTGATTTTGGAGGGAAATCGTTTTGCTGTAGCAAACCCAGGTAACAGAATATATAATCTGGTTCTGGGGTCATCTTCCAGCAGTGAGTGAGAGAGAATAGTGTTGAGAAGAGAGAGAAAGCCTTAGCCATTTTTGTTCTCTATAATCATCATCAATTCTCTGTAAACTTTGATCTCAATAACAGTGAAAGCTCAGTGCTTGATTGCTCAGTGGATGTAGGTACCAATCTTTGGTGCTGAACCACTTATATCTGGTGTTTTGTTTCTGATTTGATTCATTTCGTGATCTGTATATTGTGTGTTTGTGAATCTTGGTTGGTTACTCTTGTATGTCTGAGTCAGAACTAGTTCTTGGGGGTGGATTTGATCAATTGTATATAGATCAATTTCACAACAGCTTTAAATGATTTGTGACACGTCACTTGAGATACAAACTTTGTATCTAATTTTATAAACATAGCATTATTAATAGAAATACTACAAATCATATTCATTGTTAGGTTTAAATTATTTAAGCTCCTTTGAGACTGCTGCAACGTGGCAATGTAGCAGTTTAGCTGTAATAGCGTAGTAGTCCCAGTGTCTGGGATTACTATCCTAAACAAGGGCCTTAATCTCTAGGGGGAAAAAAAAGGAAAATGAAGACACAAGAATAGAATCAAGATATTAAAACCCTAATATAATCTATGCCAAACCCCAATTCAGATTAATCAATTCAGTCACGATGTGACTTACATCCATCCCAGAATCAAATCAAATATCACACCACAAAGAGCAAACTTGAAGTAGAAACTCCTCTCGCTCTCAAATTCTCTCTCTACAGTCACGAATCACTACCATAAATTGTGTTTTTTCCCCCCCTCTTTTCGAGAGACCACAAATTGTGTTGCTAAACTGAGTTTGTTAAGCCAAAAGCAGAAACGAAACTCGTTTGCCTTTCCCGCTCTTCATAGCGATTTTAACCGAACTTTGACGTGGGAATCACGTGACTTGTCACGTTTAGACTTATCTGACGAAATCACAGAGTTTGGCTCAATTTTTGATTCACTAGTATTAGAATCAGAACCACTACTACTGCTTCGGCTTGCAGGCAAAAGTTGGTCGAAGAAAAGAGTTAGAAGCTTCTTTATAGAGCCTTAAGAGAGGTGAATGTTGATATTTTCCAAGAAGCTGCGGAAACCAAAGCAAACTTTTTATTTTATTTTTATCTTTTTTACTCTTTATAATAACTGTCGTTTGAGATTTCAACATTTAAGCAAGTTTAATATTTTCTTAAATTTTTTTTTTTTCTATTTCAATTTTCTGGATTATACAAACTTCATGCAGCATATGTCAGGAGATGGAATTCTGAACTTGCTCCAGCGGAAATATGTTCATTCACTCATTGTGGGACTTACAGATTATTCATCCATTATCTTGTGGCCAGTTAAATTTTTTAATATATGCCTTGTCTCAGTTGTCTGTTTTTTATAGAAATTTTTTCATATATTTCTGTGTGGTCGCATTTGTGGTCTTGGAGTTTTTTTCATTTGGAAGCTGGTATCGGAGACTAAGGGTCGAACACTCGAAGAAATTCAAGCATCAATGATGAATGGTCGCCGTTAGAAAAAAAAATTCAACACATTGAAGAGTATATTATATCAAGGTGATTAATTTATTTTATGAAAAATTTTGAATCTAGAAACAAATAGTTTTGTTCTACTAAGAAAGTTTGTAAACTATAATTATTTAAGCTGCTAAGTACTGTGAAATGGGTGGGTTGGATGGATGAAAAATCATTGCAACCCCAACACGAGTGTTCGCTTGTTTGTTAATTGTTTCTGCGCGAGAAAAAGAAAGTTATTCTTCCCTTCTCAAAATAATGAAGAGGAGATTCACAGATTGATCTAGATATGAATGTTATTTTCTCATTATGTATTTGTACTATTGGAGTTGAGTATTTAATTTGTTCCCTGTTGTCGCTTGTCATTGAAATTGTTTTTTCTTTAGAGATTGCAAAACACCAAGTACTGACAAATGTTTATATTTGTTGGAAATAGATTCTGAATTGATTTGACATAGAAAATAACTCTGATTATTATTATTATTTTTTTAAAATCTTGATGGGGATGAAAACCTCATTTATTAAACACCAACTCTTACAATCTATTATTATTACTCAAGCTCAAGTGATTACGGACAAAAAATGTATTCACAGCTAACTGAGCTAGAGAGGTGTAACTTTAGCATGCAGCAATAAAAAGTGTTTCCATTATTCATTTGACAAAGGGTGACTAATTTTGGGAATAACCTCGGCACTTTGCAAGCACAGAGATTAATGTTGTAGAGCGTTTCTATTACAAATTATGGCCCATGAAATAATTTGTCTTTGAATTTTCGTAGAACAGAAAATTGTCAACGAGGAGACACATTTGAAAGAGTAACCTCATTAACAGAGCCAATTTTAGAATCTGATGAGGAGGATTGACCAGATTTAGCAACAATTCGGCCAACAGAAAAAGCAGGCTGGGTTGGTTGAGGAAGTGGTACTGTATCACTTGCCAACATTACAACCACAGATGACATGTTAGGTCTGTCGGTTGGGTCTTCCTGAACGCACAATAATCCAATATGTACACATTTCATAAGTTCGGCAGGAACGCATGACTGCTTGAGAACTGGATCCATCAGCTCTACAGCTTCTCCTTTACACCATAATTTCCATGTCTGAAATGTTGTGAACAAAGATTAGCATCCTATCATTAATCATCAAGAAATCATTCTTCAAAATGAGTGATAAAGATAGTTGCATACATGCATCTTCTCAAGTGCATGCCAACTAGTTCAGTTGATAAAATCTTTTGAGTTAAAATAAGAGATCTTTTAATTACCAATTATGTTAACATTAAACTAAAAAGAGGTAACATACATAAGTAACGAGGCTTTGACCGTGGTCGGAAAGATAAAATCCACTATTCTTTTTTCCACTTATGATCTCTAGAAGAAGAACTCCGAAACTGAAAACATCCGATTTTACTGAAATTACTCCATCCATTGCATATTCGGGCGCCATATACCCACTGTTGGAAATAAATGTCAAATGAATAAATTTAGTAAATCAACACACCTTATTTTAGATAAATTCTCAGTACTTTTATATGGTAAAATAGGTTTGTACTTACTATGTTCCAACAACTCTACTAGTATTAGTTTCATTTTGATTGCCACCAAAGATTCTTGCCATTCCGAAGTCTGATATTTTTGGGTTCATCTCATGATCCAACAAGACATTACTTGCTTTAAGATCTCGATGAATAACTTTGAGCCGAGAATCCTCATGCAAATACAAAAGGCCTCGCGCAATTCCATTAATGATGCTAATGCGTCTTTTCCAGTCCAATTGTGCACGCCTAGTTGAATCTGAAAACCAAGAAAAAAAATCAAAATATGCACTTAGAATACCTGCTTTGTCATGCTTTATTTCTAAGGGAGAAAGAAATAGAAAAAGTTGTTGATTCATGGAATTTTGATTTCATGTTAATCGATCACATCATGTGTTGAACAAAATTCAAAGCCTGATCGATAGTTATCTATGAGATATGATTGAATAAATAATTATTTATAATATATACTATTACAAATGCAGACATGACATAAAATCTTTAATACTTAACACATCTTAGATCAGCATTGGATCCAAATTCATTATTGGTACTTAGTAACTATGTCCCACAAAGAGTGCATACCATAAGAGAATGCATGGAATTGAAAGGCTTCATACGACCTAAAATCAACCCAAAATCTTACTCACTAGTTAAGAATCTAGAAATGAAATATGGTGCACCATGACTATTAATTTAAGCTTTTAGCCTAGCTAGTGGCAAAGCACCTGATCCTAGCATCATGTATCTGTTTTAGTTGCAGAATTTAGCTACCAGCAGCAAGGGAAATTAAATGTATCCAAGACTGAACCAGAGTTGGAAAGTTTTGAGAGGCATACCAAAAAGGAAGGCATCAAGGCTTTTGTTGGGCATATATTCATAGATGAGCAGCAGTTCATTTCCATCTAAACAGCATCCCAATAGTCTCACAAGATTTTTGTGTTGTAATTTGGCGATTAAAGTAACTTCATTCTTGAACTCTTGTAGCCCTTGGCCGGATGATCTTGAGAGCCTCTTTACTGCAATTTCCTTCCCACCCATTAATATACCCTGGACACAAATTTCTATTGTTACCATGTATAGAACAATAATTCTAAATCCCCTGTTCGAGTTACATTTCATCAATCCTTTCCATATCAAAATTAATTTACGTTTGATCAATATACTATTTTCTTTTTCTTCTGAAATGGATCAATATACATATTCATGATTGTTTGTGAAATACACATGACAACAATCTAATAAAATAGTTGCATGCATGGAGAATGGAGAAGATTTTTTCACAACTCGAAGCACCTGCTCTGACAACCGAGTGTTATAAACTCACTAGGTAGAACTATGTCTTAAAAATTAGTTGTTAAGCAGAGGGTGCTTTGGGTTAATAAACCACCAACAATGCTAAAATTAAGCCAATGTATAGAAGGGTAATAACACGGAAATTAACCACAGGGCCTTGAGCTAGATGACACACTCTGACACTCATGGCATTAGTGGTTTAATTGCTTAAATAAATTAAAGCAAATTACCTTGTACACAGGGCCGAAACCACCTTCTCCAAGCTTATTTTCATCAGAGAAATGTTTTGTAGCCTCGAATGCTAGACTTGACGGGACGATTGGGAGCTCTTGATGAGAATCCCTTTGCGTTTCTCCTCCTAAAATATCATATGTGTCGTCCCCAGTTCTACCTTCACTCGTATAAAGTTCTAGTTGATTTATTGCTTTCTTCTCTGCAAGACACATTCACTTTACTTTCTTTTTGGGGAAAAAAAATAGAGAAAAATGTTTTATTTCCTCTGCGTACTTATAATTTTCTGGTAACATCATATTACTTTTGGAACGAAGATGAAATCTGAACCTTAGGAATTATTCATTTTGGGGAAATTGATAAAAATTCCTTGCTGTTTTGATAAATTAATTAATCATTTTTCTTTTGTTTTAAAATTAATCAAAACCCCTCTGTCATTAAAAAAAATATCAACTATCAATTCTTTTTAATTTGTTACTGTTTTATCACTGATATTGTAATATTCAACTTTGTTCAACAAAAATTTCTAGGGTTAAAATATTAAAAAAACACAAAAAAATGTGACAAAAAAATTTAATTTTTTTTAATGGCTTTGAAACAGAGGCGGTGAAAGGAATTCGATCGATAAACAATAGGAGAGTTTAGATCACTTTCTCTAACTTTATTATTTTGAAGAGATTAGAGGAATTGAGACATCAAATTTTTTTTTTTCTAGTATTTGTGAAAAAATGAAACAACCTTCGAAGTGGCGAAAGAAATTCATTATTACCTTTATTTCTTCTCCTCCTGTACCACCAAACGAAAGAAACCAACAATATGAATACAGAAATGGTTGGTATAGTTGTGCCAATTGCAATCCATACTGCTTTCGTTCCTTTGCCTACGAGATACCAAAACCATCTATATTATTTTCTTTGTGCAAATTGCTGTTTATTAAGGAGATAACGAGTTCTGTAGGTGTTTTGCAGTAAAAACAAGAGATTTAACGAGGGATTGTATTACATTCTCACCAAAAAATTTCGAATAATTTTAACAAAATGAACCTTCTTTTTTTGGTCTAGTGGAGGGGGGGGGGGGGGGGGTAGTAACTTAATGAACTTCATTTCTATCAAATTTGATTTTAATTCCTAAAGTTAAGATTGAATTTCCAAATTAGTTTACCTTTAGAGCTTGTCGGTGAGGCGATTAACGTACCATTATAAAATGGGTACAGCTCATATCGGACGATACAACTTGGATACAGCACTTGTCCGCTACAACAGTTAGCCAATTTTGAAATAGCGTCTCGAAGACATCGAGTACAGTTATCTTTTGACTGGTCCTGCGTGCACTGAGCGAGGCCGTATAGCGTTGGAAAGTCTGAATAATCTTTGTTTGCTGTCCCAAACATTTTGGGAGTACTCAGAGCCTGAGTTAAAGCTTCGTTCATCAAAATCCACACTTGCTGGTCAGATAACGGACCTGGAGGATTTTGTGTATTCGGCACGTAAAAAGTGGGACCGGTTTCCATGGTTGAAAGGAAAGAAAAGTTTGAATAATGTAAAAGGCACTGTTCGTACCATATTACGGCTCCATTTTGCAGGGGACAGCGTTGAGGGAGATCTGATGTAGCAAAATTGACACAATCTTGGCAGGTTTCTGTACTGACATCTCCTCGGCAAAGAAAGAGACCGTTGGCCTTGTCAGGTTCTTGACCTGCAGTAGCTTTGTAAAATCCATAGGAGAATTTGTCGCTGCTGCCGTGGGTAGCGTTAGAGCGAAGAGTAGAGAGGACGAGATTAAGGTTTGGTTGAAAAGTGCTGTTGAAATACATTCCGCTGCAAAAATGACCTATGTAGGAATGGTCACCATATGCTCTTGTGAGGCTGATTAGAAAGCTTATCACAGAGAGATACACGAGGATCATATTCATCTTGCAGAAGATTAATAGGTTAATTTGATTATATCATCAGTTCTTTTCCTTTTTCTTTTCACTCCGGTTGTTTTGTCTTGTTTCTCTCATTTTCCTAGCCATAATTATCGTTCAGATAGCTAATAAATGTTGACACAAAAATGAAGGTGCATTGCATAGGAGACTCCGATGTTTAAAAGTCAATAAACAATTATTATTGTTAAAACTAAGTTAGTAACGTGGCAAGTTGAGATTGTTGGGAATTTTACTCCATCAGGCAACAGTGCCCATCTCGATTTCGTATGAAAATGCCCAGAAACTGCTAAGTAAATTATTATAATAGCTGAATCAGCATCCAAATCAACAACCAAATAGCAAAGTTTACTTGACTATTTGTTTGAAAGTAAAGACAGTAACTTGAGGAATCCCAGTCATTCGATTTTCCCCCTGATTTCTTTCAGTCATAAATATCTCTTTCCTTAGTTACATAACCTTAATTCTGTGAGCTTAGATCATAATCGCTTCGGTAAAGTCTGTATAGCTCGATCTAGGCTAGATTTTACATTTCCTGTTTAGCCTCCAACGGCCAGCTCACAACTTGTATCCACAATTCAGTAAAATTAAACAATTCCAGTTAAAAAAAGGGAAAAACATGAACTTTAATGTACTTTGAGTACTTATAAAAAAAAAATAATAATGTACTTTGAGTAACAATAGATATCCCAAATTTTTTTTTAAAATTTCATCTCAAATAATGTGTTATTCATTAAGTGGTTGATAATTCTTTATAAAATCCAAGTGAATTAATTGTTTGATGAATGCTACATCATTTTGGACAATCTCCTGAATTGATTGCTTTATTTCAAAAGATGTTATGGAGTAAGGCCAAAGGGTGGGGTAGTATGGAAGCAAAAATTAAATACCTAAGTTATTCCAAATTATTTATATTTACTTCGCAAAAATTAAATTTATATATTTATTTTGAACTGAAAGTATATTTGGAATTGAGGACATGTTTGCTTTAAAAATTTAGTTAATATTTCATTCTTGCATAGTGTTATTTTTTAACTCATATTTTTACAAGTGCCATCAATCTTGCTATTTACTATTCTTTTATTTTTAGTCAATGGACTTATTAGTCAATGGGACTCCAATACCGAGGAAGATGTTGAGCCATTAATTGATAATAAAATTTGTGAAATAGTTTTGGAAAAAAGTCTAATTTCTTAAAGAAAATGATAGGTCCTTCAAAGTTAGCATTCACTGTAGTATTGTCCCAATTAAAAAAGATGGTTAAGATGATTGAGGAGCAATTAAGCAAAAAAGATTAAGGAACAAGATAATAGACAGCAGGTAGTTGAAGATTTCATGAAGTTCATGAAAGAGCAACAATAGTTTTCACTTACACCTTCTTTTGATCCTGCATTATTTGATTATCAATCCTATAAAACCTTTTCAAATTCATTTACCATGACGTCTTATTTTTAGGTAGTTGACAGTGATTTATGAATTTTATATTTACATTTCTTTGCAATATTTCAATGTCATGCATTTGAATCTTTTGAATTATTATTAAATATTTTAAAGTATTTTTCATATTAGTCTCATTGTTGTTGGTTTGTTTATTAATGACTACACTTGTATTTAATAATCATAAAAACTTTTCAAATGCAATTAACTTGTTGCAACATAACAAAAAATACTGTGCTTAAAATAATGTGAGACAATATTGCATGTCATTTGAAACGAAAGTAATTTGAAATGAAAGTAATCTTCATGCAATAACATTTTTTAATTGAAATTTTTCAGTCAGTAATATCAATTTTTGTGACTACAATATGGCATCACAAATGCTTTCTTTTAACGACAACTCAGAGTAGTCACTTTAGTTTTTTGATACGATATAAATAGTCATCAAATAAAATATATTGTTGTTAAAAATAATGTGAGATTATAACTTACATTTTGCAATGAAAGAATTTGTCACTACATGTTAATTTTTGTGACTAAATGTTGTAGTTGCAAATGCTTGCTTTTTATGACAAGAAACAATGGTCACTTAAAATTTTTTGAAACAATGTAATTAGTCATGAAATAATAAATTAAAATTGTCCTTAAAACAAATTTGAGACTAAATTAATTACCAATTGTATCTGCAAAAAATTGTAACAAATTAATAATAACTACTTGAGATGATTATGTACTATCACGATATGTAAATGATTAATACTAGAATGTGTATATTTTAGAAAGGTTTAAATTATCATTTTTCTCACTTTTAGTGTTAATTAATGTGCTCATAACTCATATTTTATTTTAATACTCCCATATGTAATTTTATGTGAATTATATTTTATTATGTTAATTTTTATCTTAATTATTATATGTTGTTGTTGTAGGAATAATTTGGGAATAAAAAGGAATCGGAACTTAAAACGAGAGACAAAATAAATGCAGCTGATTTGAAATAATAAATAAATTAATTAAATAAACAATATAATAAAAAAATTAAAATTAAAGAGCAGCACGCCATTTGGATGAATCCATAATGGAGGCAAAATAAATCAATACAAACAACTGGGGGCAGCAATTTGACAATTAATGGAATGTAGGGGAAGCATTAATGAAATAAAGAAGTTGAAGGCAGCAAGTTGAAGGCTAAAGCCCTATATAATGAGACGAAATGAATAGCAGAGGTGTGTGCTGTAGGGGGTGCTGAAGAGTTAGAAACTTAGAATTGTGCTTGAAGACGAAGGGAATTGGGAGGATTTGGAGCGAATCTCTGTTTCTTTCATTTCTTTCTTTTATTTTTATTTCCTTTCTTTTCAATTTTTCTTCCTTTGGTTCTTAAAATTCCTTGTAATATTTCAGAAGTCTGTAAAATAAAATGTGTGTTTTCTTTTCAAATATAAGTGACTAATTTTCTAAGCTAAGGTGAAAGGTGAAACTCTAAGAATTTAATTATGAAATTAATATTCTCTCAAGTAAGTATTTTTATAATTTTTATTTTTCTTAGTTAATTTTATATTAGTATATATATCTATATCCACTTTAAAATTTATATGGTATTTTGACATATTGTCGACACACCAATACGGCTCTGGCACATTATGTACCTTATTTTCATATTAATCTAAAAGTGGTTAATTAGAATAAGTAATAAAATTAATAAATTAGTTAAATTATTATTATATTAAGAGAGAATATTTTGACCATAATTTTAATTCCAAGAGTGGATCCCATAACCTTAGCACTTTTTAAATTATTAATTTCTTTTTCTGTAATTCAATTTTTATTTAATTGACTATTAAATTTAAAATTTCCTGTGGTTCAACCCTGGACTCACCGGGTTATATTATAACTGAACACTCTTATACTTAGGACTTAAATTAAATACTTTTAAGTCGTGTCAGTAAACTTCAACGACAGAAAAATAGTGTTGTTAATTGTATCTTTAAACCTCTAAAATGACAATTTTTAGTAATTACCGCGATTATTTTTACATACTCTTGAGACAAATATTATAGTCATTATAAATCACCTATTGTGACAAGTAGGAAGTGTCATTAATTGTATTTTTGAATCTCTAATTTGACCATTTTGAATACCATTTATGACAATGTTAACTTAATTTTAAAACAATGACTTTTGTCACAAAATATATTTTTAACACAAGAAAATAATTTTAGTTGTTAGAGCCTTTTAAGATGGTCTTTCCACAACTAACGTGTGACAATCTATTTTTCGTAATAAAAAATATAAGGTGACTAATTTGTTATTTTTAGTGACTAAATTTTTTGTAATTAAATATGATTTTTCTTGTAGCGGACGGACAACTACGAATAGTATAAATTTTAGTCTAATAATTATTTATTAACCATTATACTAAAAATAGAGTGTGTACTTTTGAGCAATTGAGATCCGGTGGCACTAATCTTTAAATAATATTCTATCATGCGAGCATTTATATATGTGTGTGTGAGAGTGCGTATAAGATTTAATTATCTATATATTTATTGTTGGATCCTTAATTCAACGTTGGGTTTATATGTAAATAATTATGTATTGTGGACTGTCATATAAGGTTAAGCCCAATTAAAAGTGATCCAAAAGATTTTCGGTATTATTGGCTTTAAAGTATCTAATAGGGTGTGGACCTTTAATGTGTAGAGACCTAATAGTATTCTAATTCTATGATGGGCAGAATTAGGAATACCTAATGACAACAGGATTAGTTGTCTATATAAGTGGTTATGGTCCCTAGGTCACACGTATTGTTCTATTCTTTCTAACATCTCATCATCAGATAGAAGCAGTAAGAAATTTAAAGGGTTCTCTAAGATATACATGCTGATTTGGAAGGCTAACCACACAGATCTAAAAGGATAATTCAGCGTTATGGATTCAGGTACGCTTCCGCATATTCTGTTTATGATTCTTGATGATTTAACATGAATGCTCCTAGGTTATATGTGATGGTTTTCACAAAAGATTTTGGTTCTAACAAGTGGTATCATAGCCACTTTATGTTGAATCATTGAGAATCGAATTTATTTTTTATTATTGATTAAATTTTTGGGTGTTCTTAAATTTGATAATCTCCATATTATTGAGTTTAAGAACAAATAAGTGATTGAAATTATGGTAATTTTGAAATATGAATTTATGAAAAATTGTTGGAGTGCATTTTATGCACTAGTTTTGCGTTATTTATTCCCCTTAATATCGATGTTTTGCACTTAATAATAGTGATTTACTTGTGCTTTATTTTTGTTGGTGCAATTCTATAGATTGGTGCTAAATTGAGCTAAAAGATGATGTTTGAGGAGGAATTGTCTTCATGGAGAAATTCTGAGCTTCAGAAGAAGTTTGTTGATAAGGCGTAGGCGCGTGCTGTCAACTGAGAACCTGCAGTTTTTATTTTGACGTGTTTTATCTTTTTGGTTATTTTTGTAATTTTGAATTAAATCTTTAGATAATATTTTAGATATTAGTATTTTTATTTTTTTAGGAAACCATAAGAGAGGAAACACGTGAATTACAAAGGGGGAGAACGCAATTGAAGAAAAACCCTAGAAAAATCTTTTCTCTCTTCTCCATGAGTAACTAAACTCATTTTTCTGGTTGAGGATTAATGAAGCTTTGATTCATCATTCCTGTGAGATCTTTCTTATGCTTTAATTGTTTTATTGCTTTTTGGGTATTTGCTTATTCTCTGAATTACTGTCATGATTATCTTTGTTAATTAGATAATTGGCCACTATTTAATTATCAACTTAATCTATTGCTGATTGAAAGATTCATCGTATGAAGATTTTGATGTTTGTGGCAAATAGCATAGCAGTGCGTTGTGTTATGAGAATAAGCAATCTAATTTAAATGAATCATCATATGTGTTGATTAGGATTTGGGTCTCTCTAGTTTTTCAGGATGTCAATTGATTAAATCCTATGATTGTACCTAGGGTTGTTTATTGATTAGGAAAATAATCAACGGTGGTACCTTGATTATCGACTAGTTAAGGAGAGATTGGCTATTAGAGAGTCTCAGTAGCTATAACCGGTCTATTCATAAGTAATAATGATTTTTGAATTTGTATCAATGATCAGTAATCGAATCAAAGATGAGTTAATTCCTTCAACCAAAGTTTTCCCATTTTGAATTACCATTTTTAATTTGCATTCTTATTATTTTCAATTAATTTTCATTATCTTCAAAAATCCCCTAATTTTATATTTTCATTTTAAAAGGATTTAAATAATTATCAATCTCTGTGGACATGGTCCTGCTCAATCACTAAACACAATCTTGTTTAGAGTATGTTTTTATATTTGCTAGCTTCAACACCCATCAAAAATCAATTTTCTGTCAATCGGTTTTGTTAAGGATTTGGATTCAAATCTGTGACTGTTTTCAAGAATTGTAAGTTTAGAAATTATTCAATTCGGTATTTTGGATTTTGGTTTTAAGATCTGGAAATTCGAAATTTGGAAAAACTTTGTTCTTAGAAATTTGGTATTCGGTATATTCGGATTTTTAAGTTTTGATTCATGGCCATCGCGCAGCTGTTTGGCGTGCGAGGCAGTAAAACTCGAACGATTCCCGTTACTGGCGAGCGCGAGCTCGATCCGCGCTGCTGCTGTGCGTTTAGGGCTGGAAATTCACCGCACTGCTGCTACTACTTGATGTGGCCCACGGCAAGCAAAGCGACAGCCATGGCCATCGTATTAGGAGGCCACGCGAGCCGTAGGAAGCAAGCCAGCAATCATGATACCAGCGCGGAGCTGTAGTCGTTGGCTACAGCAGTAAGGAAGCTGTGCCAGTCGTGACCTGTAGATAAGGAAGAAGAGGCTCAAAGAATATTAAAAAAAAAAAGGATTAGGGTTGGATCAAGATCAGACTCGGGTCAAGCCGAACCGTCCAACCCTGACACGATTGGAAGAGAAGTGCTAATTTGATTTCGGGTCGGTTGGACCCGGTGCAGTCCAACCCGGTCAATGGTTGATCGGTCAATAGTTGGCTGTTGACCAAACTTTGACCCAAAAAAATTTTAATTTTTTTAAGGGTAATTTTGGTACAATTTTATATTCAAATATTGGTATGGTTATATATATTTTGAGATGAATTAATTGAAGCAACATATCGCCAAAGTGACCTCTCTTGTGGAAATTAATTTATTTTGGAATATAAACAGCTATGTATATGTAATTTTTGTGAATATCAATCGGCCCAAAGGAAGGTCTATATTTAACAGAGTTGCATGTGCATCTGTGGTAAAAAACACGTGATGATTATTTGGTTTTATGTGTGAATAATAAATCGGCCCAAAGGAAGGTTTATTGTTTGACATGTTTTTTTATTACCAGTGTTTGATTACTACACCAAGATATCACTTACAAGTTAATATTTTATCCAAAAATGAAATATTAATGGAGTGCCAGGTATCGTGAGATGGAGTTTACCTTTATTTGAATTTATTTTTGTTTTAAGACTAATATGAGCTTGTTTTGATTGTTTGTTGTTTTCTGTTTAATTATTTCTACTACTAATATTACTGCCAACATCAATTCAATTCCTATGCTAAACAACTCTAACTTCAAGTCATGACAATTTAATCTAGATTATTTGAAAATGAAGTCGTGCACAAGAAGCTAAATTTGGGAATATTAACTAATCCAAAATGCACAACTCACTTTATCAAAAACTAGGTGGACTGTAACATCAATTATGAAACTTTAGGTGGGTTCAATTTCTTCTATGCTTCGGCCACATATTTGGTAAAAGAGTAGGAAAAAACCAAAAAGTCAAAATAGAAAAACTCTTAAGCATACCTTAATTTCAAATATATAATTAATAAATGAAGAATAAACTTGATATGACATGCATTTCATTTTTCTTTATGATCTTCACCAAGATTCTAAGCAAGGATTAATTACCGTGTGATTAGTGATTTTTCAATAACTAATCCCTTTATTATTGGAAGCAAGCAAAGAAGTTTTGAAAGAAAAGCAGTGTTACATTAGGTACATATATGAGAATTAAATAAATATTTATTATAAATTTACTAACCCTAAGAAATATTTGCCGGTTGCATATGTTTGTTTCCTTAGAGAATTAAGCTCCTAATTTTTTTTATTGTGATTAATAAATTCTAATACATTATCACAAAAAGGAAGCAAATAAAGGGTGCTCTTCATATACTTTATTACAGGCATCTAGCAGAGGGAAGAAAGTAATGGAGAGACAAATTAGTGTAGAAGAAGGATTACTAGCAAAGCCTGATCAGAATAATGGTACCACCAGTGACTGCCCTTCAATGAGCAATTCCACCTGCTCCGACGGCACTACTGCATTTGTTGTTTTCAGCACCTTGGTGGCTGTCTCCGGCTCTTTCTGCTATGGAATTGCTGTAAGTTCAAAAATGTTTATATATGCTCAACATCAAGTTGGTTCATCTCTTAGTTCTTGTACATACGTATATACATACATGCATTCATACGTACCTACATACATAAATAAATACATATACATGTATAGATATGAGCTAGCTAGTCAGCTAGAGGACTGAAATGGGTTATTGATGTATTATTAAATTAAAGAACCTTATTTGGGACTTTAGTTTCTAGTAGAGGACTGAACTTTGCAGAGAAAATGTTTGAAATTAACAAATCATCTGTGTCCATCTACTTTGCTGGGAATTTCACTTTGAACAAGAGCTATTGAGTCTTGAGAATCACAGTTTTCCTTTTTGTTATTGATGTTGATGAGTACAGAAAAGTGACCAAAATTTGGCCCCAATATTGGAGTTTTGTCACATGCCGGATAATGGAATTGCTTTCCTACATTAATAAAGTGACCGATAATACATCATTTCATATGCTTTTATTATAATCAAGACAATACAACTTTTGACATTTAAAATAACATCTTCCCTTTTGAGTACGTACTCAGTCTATCTTACATGATTGTTACATGTCACATAATAAGCAATCGTAATTATTTTTTCGGTTAATCTATGAAACATAAGCTGGGTCAAAATGGGCAGTTGGATCATTGGGCTCCTAAATATTTTGTCCAAATCCAACCTCTTGGGCCACCCACCAATATATCTTACTAATATGGGTGTGGATCCTTTCAGTTTCCATTGACTATCCATTTTACTAAATACGAGCCGTACGATCTGCGGACTTTGACCTAATTAGTGTTATTTTTTTTTTAAATTTAATAATTTTGCAGGTAGGTTACTCATCACCTGCCGAGGCTGGCATCATGGAAGACTTGGGTCTCTCTATAGCAGCTGTTAGTATCGACTGCTACTCTACAACAAATTATTCAATCTAATAAAATTTCCTTTAATTATCCACTAATACATATTAGCATAACATTGCTGATAATCTAATCATACGAGTAAATTCAGCTGTAAACATCATATAAATTTAAGAATAGATTAAACTGTCCGTCTTTAATTTACACACGATAATGTAGTTAGACAAAAATCCCTATTTGCTCATGAGAACATTTTATTAATGAAACATAACTTGGCTGATACTTTTTCTTGCTCAAATGACTGGATACTAGTTGACATCAGTTTTTATTTTTATGCTGACATTCTGCTTGCAGTACTCAGTTTTTGGTTCAATAATGACAATTGGAGGAATGGTAGGTGCAATACCAAGTGGAAAAATAGCTGATATATTTGGTAGGAGAAAAGTAAGTCTCTTAATCTTAGTCTAGTTTCAAGTCCCCTTTGACACCTCATGATTTGGTGATATGATCATAAAGACTATCTTATTTTAAAAAATGGTCACGTTGGTCCTTTATTGGGACACACAAGCATCTTTTTATGTTCAGAAGCAATCAAGTTGCCCCCTTAACTATTTCACCAAAACACAAGGTGTCCTTGTCCTTTTTCCTTTTCTCAATTAACTTGTAAAACCCTGAAGCAGGCAATGTGGCTTTCTGAATTATTTTGCACCCTAGGCTGGCTTGCTATAGCTTTTGCTAAGGTTCCCTTCTTTTCTTGTTCTTTCTTTCCCCACAATTTCACTTCATTTACTAATAAACTAATGACCATGAGAATTCGATTAGTTAGCTCTTTGTTTATGACTATACGTATAATGTTTTATTTTTTCGAGTTTACAGTTGATGAATACATTTGGATTTTCCCTTATATACTTCTTTGGAAATGTCATTCCCTGGCGTATCTTGGCTCTAATTGGTAACTTTCTCTACTGTGTTCTGTTGATTTGATCTTAAAAATGTTCAGCAGGATTCACATTCTCTTCTGTACTTATATATCAGGTGTTATTCCATGTATATTGCAACTTATAGGTTTATTTTTCATCCCTGAGTCTCCTAGATGGCCGGTAAGTCCGATTTAGCACATTGTTTAAATTGTTGTGATAAAGCACAGTGGGGGATAAAATAATGAAAAGTATGAAGAATAAATTTTTTTGCAGGTAAAAATTGGAAAAGAAAAGGAGTTCGAAACCACTCTGCAGAATCTCAGGGGAAACACCGAAAGAGTGCTGATATTTCTCAGGAGGCAGCTGAAATTAGGGTACATATATAATCCCACTCTGTAGTTTTTTTATAGAGAGTTTGACTTCAACTGGACGGAACTATAAGTAATGCTTTAACAATAATTTGTAGGATCACAACGAAATCTATCTGAATATGGAACTATTGAGATCTTTTAATTAGATTGGAGTTGGCCTAATGTTACTACAACAATTTGGAGGAGCCAGTGGAATGGCATTTTACACCAGCTCCATATTTGAAAAAGCTGGTACATTGGCCTTCAGTGATTTCGAATACTTTTGATGATCAAAATCTGTATGAGGAACATAGAAAGAAAATGGCAATATGAATGCCTGATTTTCTGCAGGTGTTTCCAGTAGCATTGGAAGTAGAGGAATAGCCATTATACAGGTAGATGTTCTCTTTTTTCAGATTCCCGCAGTTATTACTGGTGTATTATTGATGGACAAAGCTGGAAGAAAACCACTTCTCATGGTAATTACATCAGCAAAGACTTTGTTTAAAATATTTGACTTTGTTGACCAACGGGGCTGTAGGAATGGTCGCCAATACAAATAACTTGCAGATTTCAGCTTGTGGGATGGCCGTCGGTTGCTTCCTTATAGGATTGTCATTCTGCTTGAAGGTTAAATCAAATTCCAAAATTTTCATTTCAAATATATATACTCCACTACTTTTGTTGTTATGTTCTTGAATTAGAGAGTATTTTTCTGAGCAGGAGGTCAAGAATATGAATGAGGCCACTCATATTTTGGTGCTTGTCGGCTTTATGGTACTCCATCTTGACAAGAAAGCAATTAACTCCTGCTGATTTTTCATTATTATTTTTGCTTCACATTTCTACCGAGTTACATGTAAAGAAAAGTGTGTTTGGAAACTAATCAACTCTGAAACCAGGGGTGTTCTGCATTTAACTCCATAGGCTTGGCAGGAATTCCTTTTGTTATAGTGTCAGAGGTAAAGAACCTTTCAATTTTATGCAAGGTTGTATAGATATAGCTTTTGATTCATTCAAAAAATGTATTTCCCTTTCAGATATTTCCTATAAATGTAAAGGCCTCAGCTGGAAGCTTGGTAATTTTAATCTGGTGCTTGTGCTCTTGGATTGTCACTTACACTTTCAACTTTATGATGCAATGGAGCTCAGCAGGTAAGACACACAAATACAACATAAAAATTAACACAGAAATGGACATTGATGTTAAACATTAGATTTTGTTGGCTGCACGACTGCAGGAACATTTTTCATCTTCTCAGGCATTGGGTTTTTCACTGTTCTGTTTGTTGCAAAGATAGTTTCGGAGACTAAAGGGCAAACACTGGAAGAAATACAAGATTTGATTATCACTTCTTTTTCTGGATTAAGATAAAAGATAGAACTTGATGTATGATAAATTGTATCAGTCATTTGTGTGATGAGAGAATGTAGCGTATTCTTCAAAACATAATGAACAGAATTTACTGTTTACTGAATTTTTAGCACAAATAAAGGATTTTACTGAGTCGTGCAAGTATGTGAAGGATTTATCGATTCCTATATTCATTTTCAGTGGTCAATAAAAGAGTAATATAATTATGAAAAGGGGAATTTACAACAGATAACGCATAATACAAGAAGTTGTGTATGAAAACATTTTCTGCACTGAAGACGAACAATAATGTACAACAATTCAACCAAACCAGGTTACTACACTAGATACTTTAGTTGCATTAGAGTGATGCCGATGTATCACTGAGAAAAATTTATAACTGACATCTGTATTTCTTCAAGTGTTCGTCCCTTGGTCTCCAGCACCAGAAATGCAGCGAATAGGACAGCTGCAGCACAAATGACCCAGAATATAGAAAATGTTCCTGCCAGAGTAGCCAGCACAGACTTGTATAAGTAACAAATAGAGAGCAAAAGGGAGAAAGAGGATTGAGAAGTGGGGAAAGTATAAGCATTGTGATTCAGATACCTGTTGTGCTCCATTCCATCATGAAAAGGAAAGTGTATGTAACTATCCAACTGCTGCAGTTGTGGGATAAAAACACCAAGCTTCCTGCTGAACCTTTGATGTTTATAGGAAATATCTGGAAAATGGAAGTTCAATGGCTTATTTATTGGCTCCTGTTGAGACATTCATGAAAAGATGTAGAGCTAGATCACGTAGTCATATACCTCGGACATTATGATACTAGGTAATCCTGCCATGCCTACTGAGTAAGTCACACTAAACCCCTGATTGTAGATTCAGTGTCAATGAGTTACATTTTGCTCCAAATTGATAGACTAAACAATAATTAAAAAAAATATTTACAGCAACACCTTTAATGTAAGCTCACAATATAAAGAGACAAGTTTCCCTATTCTACATATTTTAAATTACCATTATGCCAATGTATACCAGCACCGGAGTAAACTCATTCCAATGATTTGTGTCCTGCACATAAATATTTTAAGCAATGATCATAAATTTGTCAAAAAGAATTGGAAGCTAGTGCAGAAGTGTCTAAATTTTGTTCTAGAAGTACCTGCAAGCAAAATGCCAAAGCTATAATACTGAGACTTAGGCACATCCCGATGGTAGAAGCCTGCAAATATTAAGAATACATGTATTTATCTTCACCATAAATTGGCCATCCTATTGAATAACTAATTTTTGGATTAACTTAATTATTTGACATGTGTACCAAAAGAAGTGGTCTTCTTCCAGATTTATCTGTGAGGAACACAGATGCACCAATAGCAGGAAGCTATAAAAGAAAATGTATTTTACTGAGTATTTCAAACGGAAAAATCCCACGTTTGATTGATGGTCAATTACCAGAATGATAGCCATTGATATACTCCCAATGTCTGTCGAAAGATCTGTTATAAACAAATGATTCACACTGTCATTTCCTTCAATATTGGTTAGTTCTATGAAATAGTACAAAATGTTGTTAATTTACCAGCTGCTGCAAATATGTAGCTGGCATAATATGCAATTGCAGCTGATCCAACTAATGGTTGCATTACCATTAATCCAACTCCAACCTAAACCAATTAAATAATTTAATGTAAAAATCGTAGGATAGAGAATATATAACACAATAAAAATATAAAAAATTTACACGTATTAAAGACTCACTGAGAGTGAATAAGCATATTTTCCCTGAAACAGGTCAAAAATTCCAGTTTTTGAGTCCTTCTCAAAGGTCTGCGTGTTATCCTGTACAATAATGGAATGCTTATTGGTTGTTTCATGCCAGAGATGCATAGCTTTTTCATGTATTTTTCAATTTATTCAGTAATCAAACAATAGATTTGGAATTTTACTCGTATGTTAGCAGATTCCATAGAATTATCTGCAGTCTTTCCCCTAAGGCGCTGTAGAGTAGTTTCAAGCTCTTATTTTACCAATCTTTGCCTGAAAATAGATGCACACATTAATTGCATCAACTGAAAATATGTTCTTAGCTCACATTCTTAGTGAAAAGAGCTTAAACCAAACAAAGCTGAATTGGACCCACCAGATTATGCTTTTGAGCATTATTAAATACCACCTGGAAAGAGGATTATGAACTTTTGAATTGGACTCGCCAGCAATCTTGGTGACTCTGGAATGAAGAACAAACCAACAACTTGCAGCAGACATGGAACAGCAGCTGAATATTAAATTATAAAAAAAACATCAGAAAGATGGTAAAGCTGAAGCTACCAATTAGAGCCAAGGCTTGCCAGGAAACAACAGTACCCACCAAATACATTACTGAAAGACCAGAAACAATGAAGAACTGCAGACTTGATGAAACAGTAAATGCTCATTAATAATAAGTTAAACAAGTATCATTATAATTTACATAGATATACCTGATTAGTAGCTGTAAAATGCTCCCCGGATATTCTTGGGTGTTATTTCTGTAATATATATAGGTATCTGTCTTGTGACAATGATGCAAATGCTGTCATATGCCTCACATGTGAATTAACCAATCATGAAATTTTTCACATCACTTCCCACATAAGCCATAAGGGCTAATCCAATCCCAAGTGAACATCGTCCAAGATAAAGTGACCAAGCATCCTATTAACAAGTACTGAAGTAAATTAAATATGAACAATTTCATGTACGGAGCCAAATCAAGCATGATTGTGATGATAAAGAAAAGCTAAAGGGTAAAAAAAAACCTTTGAGAATGCTATTGCCAGCCACCCGAAAATACAGAATAAGTCAGACAACCGCATTGCCTAATTAAATACTGTTGATAAAGGTAACGGAAAGTCGGAAAGTTCATACTATTCAAAGTTGAAAATTCACACTATTCATTGAGACCTTTAGCAGAAAATCGAATGACTTACACTTCTTCGACCAGTGAGGTCCGCTATTTTCCCATTTATCAATGAACCTGATATTGCTCCAATTGTCATTACAGAACCAAAAACTGAGTACTGCAGAATGAGAAGAATAAAGGAAAGATATGGTCAATTATAGGACTCAAAATGTATCACATAGAAGAGAAGCCTCTATGTGAAGATCATATAATAGTATTGATCACTTAGGTGAATCTCTGCATAAACAATGACAGATGTTGTGAGCACATTCTTGTATCAAGAGTGAGATATTCGAGCCTAATTTTGGGCTTGGTCAACTTACTTCCGTCACTGAGAGTCCCAGGTCTGCCATGATTCCAGAGATGAGTACCCAATCTGAAAACAATAATCAATCAATCAACAGTTACTGCAGTAATTGAAAAGCTTTTAACTTTTGTACTAGTAGCCTATGATGATGAAAGTGATTTCACACAAAACTGCTTCCTGAACACCTATTATCTTCAAGCATTTAAAGATTAATCTTGCAAGAAAATGCTTTGATTTTCTCTGACAGCAGCAAAACGAAATTGGAACTTACCGCACAGCCATGAGAAAAAGAACCGCATATGGCCACCAAGGTGCTGAAATGCAAGCCACTGCCATTACTAATTTCATTATTAGTAATTACAGGCCTTGGCACAAGAAATGGAAGACTCGGAATCAGTCCTTCCTCCAAGCTTTCAGATGCCTCCATGATTATTTTTCTTGAAGGAAAGAGAGGCAGATGAAGAAGTGTGCACAACTACCATGAAATGAAAAGTTTGGAATGACACCTGCAGAAGAAATCTTAATGCCCGTTTGGGATTTTAGTATATATTATAATAGATTAGTTTTATGACTAGGATAATCCACCTCTTTCGTACGGTGCAAGTTTTTATAATGCCCTATTATCTTAAAGCTGGTTTTAGCTAAGAGGTCCAATAATAATAAAACAATCATCATATCAACTGTGCAGTTTGTGATTTGATTCATTTTTTCCTCTCTGCAGTTCTCAGATTTTGGTTCAGTATTAACAATTGGAGGACTTATTAGGATTGTTTCATATGAATCACTATAGTAATCCACTATATATATACAGATGATGTTGTAACAAGTCGACAAGTGCCTAACACGTGAATTATCAAGTCCTACCAAATTATTAATTTAATTAACTTAACATTTTATTGAAAATATAAATAATTAAATAAATCTAGCATCTCAGTAGAACACAAATAGGTAATTATAATTATAATAATAATAAGCATAGCAATATTGTGTCCAATACATACAAGCATATACCAAACCCAACACATTACACATACATGCATAGTCCCTCTTATCAGTCTTACAAAACCATCTTTAAGTTCTATAATGAACCCTCCTAACTCCTAGTTAGTTCTCAAAACTAATTTCACATTTCACATTTCACAATGCCGAACCCGCCACTGCCAACCCCAACTGATTCAACCACCCTACATGAATGCTGCAGCTTGACAAATGCAGCCTGTGCTTGCTTGCAACCAGTTGAAAGGTATTTTCCCTCTAAACTAAACCCGAGGTGAATCCAATGAAAACAACAATTCAACCAAACCAGGTTATTGCACTTGCTACTCCAATTGCAGTAGTGAGATTTGATGCATCACTGAAAAAACTTGGTAATTGATCTTTGTATTTCTTCAAGTGTTTGTCCCTTGGTCTCCGGCACCAGAAATGCAGCAAATAGGTCAGCTGCAGTGCAAATGGCCGAGAATATAGAAAATGTTCCTACCAGAGTAGCCAACGTAGACTTGTATAAGCAACAAAAAGAGAGCAACAAAGAGAGATGATTGAAGAAAGGCAAAAGTCTTAAGCATTTGAGGTTTCAGACACCCGTTGTGCTCCATTCTATCATGAAATTGAAAGTGTATGCAACAAGCCAAGTGCAGCTGTTGTGGAGAAAAGTCAATAAGCTTCCTGCTGAACCTTTGATGTTCATTGGAAATATCTGAAATGAAAGTTTAATGGCTTATTTATAGACTCCAGTTGAGACATTTGCAAAAGATGTAGACATAGATGCAGTCATTTACCTCAGACATTATGACGCTTGGTAATCCTGCCATGCCTATTGAGAAAGTAACTGGATACCCCTGACTGAAGATTCAGTATCAATCACATTAGTCTTTTTATATGTATTACACACAGTAATTGTTTCTATAGCACAAGCAACAGGAAATTGCAGAATAAAAGGAACAGAACTCTTGAACAGCTTGTGCATGCATAGAGATAGAAAATTGTTTTTCAGTAAGATTATATTACCATTATGCCAATGAAAACCAGTACTGGAGTAAACTCATTCTGATGGTGTATTTCTTGCACATAAGTGTTTTAAACAATGTTCATAAATAATTCAGACAATCATAAACTTGAAGTGCAGAAGTGAGTCTAAATTCGTTTTTAGAAGAACCTGCAATCCTAAAGCCAAAACTATAATGACGAGACTTAAGCACATTCCAATAGTAGAAGCCTGCAAGCAAATGAATATTATCTTCAGGATAAACTGTCTTTACTAATGAATAACTTCGGATGAATAGAATTCTTTGAAATTTTTACCAAAAGAAGTGGAATTCTTCCAAATTTATCAGTCAGTAGCCCAGATGCACCAACAACTGGAACCTGCAAAAGACTTTGTATGTGCCTTAGAATTGAGAACTGAAAAATACCAAATTTTATTGAGAGTTTATTACCTGAATGATAGCCAATGATATAGTCCCAATGTTGCTGGAGCATGAGTCATATATTCCGCAGAACGTCATTCTTGCCTGGGTTGTATGTCCTTTTTCAACCTACTCAAGTCTAAACCATTGGGACCCCTTAGAGGTTCTAACCATGGAGCACGCAGATCCCAAAAACGCATAGTTTCTCCCCCCAAAATGACTTCTTCAGTAGGGGAACGCATTAGATATCAAATATGGAGCTGGCATAATATGCAAGATCCTCCTAAAGTTTGCATTAGCATCAACCCAACTCCAACCTAAACCAGTGAAATTATCTATGTAAATTCCCAGAACTAAGTTCACATGATGGAATCACAAACATGTACAGTATTAAACTACAATGAGTGAATAAGCATATCTTCGCAGAAACATGTTAAAGATTCCAGCTTCTGAGTCTCTCTCAAAGGCCTCTGTATAACCCTGTACAATTATTGCATCCTCATTTCTTGTTTTTATGCCAATATCTATATAAAATTCAAAATGTATTTTTTCTTTAAAGTCAAGCACAGGAAGTTGGAAAGTTTACTCTGATATCAGCTGCTCATAAATAATTAGTCATATAAGCAATAAAATTAATAATGGTCAACATATATACATGATTAGCAGCTGTAAATATTCCCCAGATATTCTTGGGTGTTATTTCTGCAATATATATGGTATCTGTCTTGTAATAACGATGCAAGTGCTATCATATGCCTCACATGTAAATAAGCAACAACTAAATTGTTTGCATCGCTTACTGCATAAACCATGAGTCCAATTCCAATCCCAATTGAAAATCGTCCAAGATAAAGTGAACAAACATCATATAAACAAGCACATAAATTAAATATAGTTCATCAACATTGAAAGAAGAAGAATAAAAGAGGAAGACCCAAAAAACGAAGCAGAAATGGAGTACAACATTCATGTTGGCAACAAAATAAAGCATTATAGTCAAATGGAGAGCAGGAAAAGAGAGGGAAAAAAACCTTCGAGAATGCTATTGCCAGTCACCGAAAAATAAAGAATAACTCAGATAACCACATTGCCTGTTTCAAATGCGGTTAGCTAAATACGATTATTCAAAGTTAAAAATTCACACTGTTACTTCAGCCATTTAACAGAAAATTGGGTTACTTACACCTTTCTGAGCAATGAGGTCTGCTATTTTCCCATTGACTAATGAACCTATTATTGCTCCCATTGTCATTAGTGAACCAAAAAGTGAGGTATGCAGAATGAGGAGAGTGAGGGAAATATATGATCAATTTTACGAATCTATAGGCGAGAAACCTCTAATTACTGATCATAGAATAGCGATGCTCCTCAAAAAATTCATCAAATATACAGCTTTTCTCCACACTATGTAGAAGTCATATTGCATTCACATTGAATTAACTTCAAGTTAATCTGCATACACCTTAATACATTCTGCCTGTGCATTATGTTTCATTGCGAAAAACTGTGGCCTAACTTTATACGAACTTCTATTTTGAAATTTTGCATTTCCTAAACAACTTGGGGTTGGCCATGAAAGGAAAAAAAAAAAAAAAGAAAACAGAGAGTCCCTGGTCTGCCATGATTCCAGCCTCAACAGGTGATGAATGTCCAACCTGAAAACAGTAACCAACCATCAGCTTAGTCAGTGAGAAGCCAACAACTTTCCCTCAAAAAGTGAAGCATTCAGATCTTGTTGCATGTTGCTCTAATGGGAAAATGAGGAATGAATTTAACTGGACTACCAAGTTCATCAAGTATGAAAATATCTAGTTAATTGAAATTTTAAAACACTCCAATTATTCACATTTATAGTGTAACTGATGAACATGCTAAATACACACCATAAAGAAAAAGAACTGAAAAAGAGAGAGAGAAAACAACAATAAAAACGTGATGATAACAATGGTACATACAGAACAGCCATAAGTAAATGAACTGCATATGGCCACCAATGTGCTGAGAACCACAGCAGGTGTGGCTGAAGAATCACTTTCTAGCGTGCCACTGCCATCACCAATTTCATTAGCACGTTAAGAAGTTTTCGTTAAGAGGTTTAAAAGTAATTTTAAAAAATTAAATCTTAATTTTGATCCGTGATAAATTTTTTTTAAAATTATTTTTGACAAAATCACTTAGAGTATATTTAGAAAAGTAGGGAATGAGTAGCTTTCTAAAATCTGATTTTAAGAATCACTTTTATGCTTAATACATGTTTATAAATGTCTAAATAAATTTTATTTAAAATTATGTTCAATTCAGTTATTTCTTTCTTACAATAATTTAACAGTAAGATTTACCAAATAAACACGACTATTTTCAAAATAAATTTTATCAAATGTTTAATTGATTCTCTTCATTGCTGATTATTTTTACAGAACAACTAACAACAATTATTTTAAAAATTATAATATTACCAAACTAGCCCTTATACTTTCCTCCAACCTCAAGCTTTCTTCAGGTCTCTCTTCATGATGATTAGTTTCTTCAAGTGAAAATGATGTTTTGGATAGGCTTGTGGTAATGCTGTACCTTGCTAACATGGCCCATGAGTGCTGATTGAAGTACCCCTGAAAAAAGGCCGAAAGCCCCCACTTTCCCCTTTAAGAAATGTCGGTAGAATAAAGACAAAAAAAAATAATTAAACAATGAAACAAATAAAATTAAATAGTATTTTTTCCTCGTAAAATACGAGTAGAGACAATAAGTCCTTTCAATGTAATGATTAATTCGTCTAGACAAGTGTTTCATAAAATTAAATATAATATTATAGTCCCAATATATTTATCTGCTGAAATAACAGTTATATATGTCTGATGTATGATCAATAACCTGATGTATAATCAGCCAAAAAAAAAAAAAAAAAAAACTAAAAACCACACCGAACTCGATTGATTGCCAAAGAAGAGCTCACATCACAGCTTTGTTGTCAAAATGTCAAGGTTTAATTTGTTAAGCTATTTAATGGGGTTGATTCGTGAATTGTAAATTTTATGCATATATTTATTAGGGCCTCTTCGGTATTATTTTATAACAACTATTTTCATTTTTGTTTCTAAAATTCAAGCGTCATGCGTGTTCTGTGGGGCATTTCCTAAAACTTGGACTGTCCAACAAGTAAAATGAAAGTCATATTATAGTAATAAATAAATAAGAAGAAAACAACATAAACAGGTTTTGGGGCTACTCTATAAAATAAATTATATAATAACGAAAAATTTATTATGAGATATGTCTACCTGAATATCCAATAAATTGTATCTCACCTCTTGAAATATATTATGAGTTGTATATCAAACTAATTAATTCACAAAATATTATGCACACAGCACCTTAAAATTCAAAGAGTGTGTTGCTATAAAAAACAACAGTGAACTATTGCTAAATATACGATCGATTTATATATTTTATTGACTATAAATAACCATCATTATTTGTAATCAAACACTTTTGAAATTAAAAAATGATACTTCGAATCATTGTCATTCTTAACCTTTAAACTTCTTATTATTTATATTATTTATATGTATGTCTGAATACTTTCCAATTAATTCCACAATAAAATGATATTTATCATAAACTAAGCTGTTACTGTATCCATGATGTGCCCTCCATGCGCAATAAATACCCATTAAATGTAACTTAGTAAGACCCAATTATGAACACATTCAGCACATTTTCCCACTCTTATCTACTTTCTCTTCTTGTTCTTCTTCTCACATCATCAAAGAGAGTGCGAAAGTTAAAAGAATCTTTAGGACGACGTGTTGATTTGGAAGCACAGCTCTAAAGAGTATTTAAGTATTATAGATTCAGATACGCTTTCGGAAATTCATATATTAATTCTTGATGATACAACGTAAATGTTTCTAGAATTTTAGGTGAAGGGTTTTCGCCAATGGATTGGTTTTGGACAAATGTGGAGTGCTGTTATAAAATTTATTAGAACTTTGTAATTGATATTTGAATTTCTTCGAGTGTTCGTCCCTTGGTCTCCGGCACCAGAAATGCAACGAATAGGACAGCTGCAGCACAAATGACCCAGAATATAGAAAATGTTCCTGCCATAGTAGCCAACACAGGCTTGTAATTAGAGAGCAAGATAGAGGAAAGAGGATTGCGAAGTGGAAAATAGTATGAGCATATATAATTGGGGGTTTGAGATACCTGTTGTGCTCCATTCCATCATGAAATGGAAAGTGTATGTAACTATCCAATTGCCGCAGTTGTGGAGTAAAATCACCAGGCTTCCTGCTGAACCTTTGATGTTTATAGGAAATATCTGAAAAAAAGGAAGTTCAATGGCTTATTTATCGACTCCTGTTGAGACATTCATGGAAAATGTAGAGCTAGATCATGTAGTCATATACCTCGGACATTATGACACTTGGTAATCCTGCCATGCCTAATGAAAAAGCTATGCTAAACCCCTGATCATAGATTTCAGTCACATTTTGCTCCAATTACATAAGAGTATGCAATTATTTTTTTTAAAAAAAATCTTTTTAGAGAACCCTCTAATGTAAGCTCACAATATATAGAGACTATTACCATTATGCCAATGTACACAAGGCATGGAGTAGCCTCATTCCAAAGATGAGTGTCCTGCACACAAATATTTTAAGCAATGATCATAAATATGTCAAATAGAACTGAGAAGTAGTGAAGAAGTGTGTAAATTTTGTAATAGAAGAACCTGCAAGCCGAATGCCAAAGCTATAATAGTGAGACTTAAGCCCATCCCGAGAGTAGAAGCCTGCAAATATATGAACATATATATACACTTGGCCATCCTACTGAATAATTAATTTTTGGATGAATTTTTCTTTGACATGAATACCAGTAGAAGTGGTCTTCTTCCAAATTTATCCGTCAGAAGCACAGATGCACCAACAGCTGGAAGCTGTAAAAGAAATTGTATGTTCCTGAGTATTTCAAATGGAAAAATCCCACATTTGATTGATGGTCAATTACCTGAATGATAGCCATTGATATACTCCCAATGTTTGTCGAAAAACCTGTTGCAAACAAAAGATTCATATTGTCATTTCCTTCGGTATTCATAAGTTCCATAAAATAGTACAAAATGCTGTTAATTTACCAGCTGCTGCAAAAATGTAGCTAGCATAATATGCAATTGCAGCTGATCCTACAAATGGTTGCATTACCATTAATCCAACTCCAACCTAATAATCCAATGTAAAAATCATAGGACAAGCGATATATAACAAGATTACAAATATTAAAAAGAGTACAAGTATTAAAGACTGACTGAGAGTGAATAAGCATATTTCCGCTGAAACAGGTCAAAAGTCCCGGCTTTTGAGTCCTCAAAGGTCTGCGTGAAATCCTGTACAATATGGGGTGCTGGTTGGTTGTTTTGTGCCAGAGATGTATAGCTATTTCATGTGTTTTCTACTACTGAGTAGTCAAATATTAGAGTTGGAATATTACTCTGATGTCAGCAGATTCCATTGAAATATCCGCAGTCTTTCCCCTAAGGCACTGTAGAGTAGTTTCTAGCTCTCTTTCTTTACCAATCTTTGCCTGAAAATAGATATACATATTAACTTTAATATGCCCTTAGTTTCACAAGCAAAGTAACAAGAGCTTAAACAAAAAGCTATGGACTCGAGTTGAACTTTTGATTGGGACTCACCAGCCATCTTGGTGACTCTGGAATGAAAAACAAACCAATAACTTGCAACAGACATGGAACAGCAGCTGAAAATTAAATGACAGAGAAATATCAGAAATCTTAAAGGGCTTGGCAATTAAGCAAATGAAATCAATAGGAGGGCAAGCTGAAGCTACCAATTAGAGCCAAGGCTCGCCACGAAACAACAGTACCCACCAAATACATTACTGAAAGACCAGACATAATCAAGAACTGCAGAGTTGATGACAAAGTTAATGCTCATTAAATATAAGTTAAACAAGTATTATAATCATTATAATTAACATACATATACCTGATTAGCAGCTGTAAATGCTCCCCGGATGTTCTTGGGTGTTATTTCTGCAACATATATAGGTATCTGTCTTGGAACAATGATGCAAATGCTGTGACACGCCTTACATGTGAATTAAGCAACCATGAAATTGTTCACATCACTTACCACATAAGCAATGAGTGCAAGTCCAATCCCAAGAGAACATCGTCCAAGATATAGTGACCAAGCATCCTATCAACAAGTACTGAAGTAAATTATAGCCTATTGACATACCATTTGAATAGTAGATAGAGCTCCATATGCAAATTGAACCCAAAGAGGACCATTTAATTCGAAATAAAATTCTAAGTACAGTTTTCATGCAGGCAGCCAACTCAAGCATGATTGTGATGACACAGAGAAGCTAAAGGAAAAAGACCTTTGAGAATCCTATTGCCAGCCACCCAACAATACAGAATAACTCAGATAGCCACATTGCCTGTTGCATTTGCAATTAATTACATACTATTGACAAGGGTAAAAGAAATTTCATACTATTCATTGAGCTATAAAGCGGAAGATTGAATGACTTACACCTCTTCGACCAATGAGGTCAGCTATTTTCCCATTTACCAATGAACCTATTATTCCTCCAAATGTCAATATTGAACCAAAAATTGAGTACTGCAGAATGAGAAGAATAAGGGAAAGTCATGGTCAATTATAGGACTCAAAATGTATAAGATCATATAATAGCAATGATCAATTAAGTGAATCTACATTCACAATAATAGATGTTGTCTTTACGTGTGTGTATCAAGAGTGCCGTATTCTGGCCAAAGTTTATATGAATTTATTAATTTATTTTAACATTCTGAGTTCATGGATAACTTGGGCTTGGTCAACTTACTTCTTTCACAGAGAGTCCCAGGTCTGCCCTCAGTCCAGACTCAGCAGGTGATGAATATCCAACCTGAAAACAATAATCAATCAATCTATTGCGGTCAATGAAAAGCTAATATTTTGGCTGGCGGCCTACGATGAAAGTGATTTCACACGAAACTGCTTCCTGCACGCCTGCTATCTTCAAGCATTCAGAGATTAATCTTGCAAGAAAAATTTATTGATTTGCTCTGACAGCAACAAAACAACAATGGAACTTACAGCACAGCCATAAGTAAATGAGCCGCATATGGCCACCAAGGTGCTGAAAATAACAGCAGGTGTAGTAGAAGAATCACTTTGATACATGCCACTGCCATTACCAATTTCATTGGTGATCATAGGCCTTGGCTCAAGAAGCGGAGGATTTGGAATTAATCCTTCCTCCAAGCTTTCTGATGTCTCCATGATTATTTTTCTTGAACGGAAAAAGAGAAGCGTTTGACAACTATGAAATAAGAAATTGGAATGACAACCGCAGAAAAAATCTTTATACCCATTTGAATTTTTGGTATATATGATATTAGATTATTTTTATGATTAGGATGATCCAGCTGCTTCATGCATTTGATAGTGAAAGTTTTTGAGTAATGCTTATCTCTAAAGTCACCTACTAACATATATTATACTAACAACAGATGTCTGTTAAACATATTGAGATAAGATCCTATTCTGCTGGCTTAAAGTAACTGTTGATTGTTAATTGGTGATTGAGCTGCCTTTCAAAACAAAAATGAAACTTTGAAACATTCCAATTTGCTCAAGTTGGTGAGCCACCATTGTCCACTATTCCACCGTTTGCTGAAAGTGAAGAACATTTGATAAATACACACTATCTAACATCAAAGCACCGGACCACTCATGTAAGCTTACCTAATACCAATCACATGATTGAGGTAGGATAGAAAATTAGAAATCAATTAAAAACTCAATTTTCTTGTAATTTACTCATTTCTTCTTCACATTTAGGATGAGGTAGGATAGAATATTAGAAACCAATTAAAAGCTAAATTTTATTGTAAGTTACGCATTTCTTCTTCACATTTAGGATCAAGAAACAAAAAAAGTAGTTAGCATGCATGATAATGGTATGCTACTTACAGAACAGCCATAAGCAAATGAACCACATATGGCTACCAAGGTGCTGAGAACAACAACAGGTGTAGCTGAAGAATTATCACTCCCTGGCAAGCCACTGCCCTCAACAACTTCATTTGTAATTACAGGATTTGGCTGAGCAAGTGAAGAATTTGCTATTAATCCCTCCTTCAAGCTTTCTGGATTCTTCATGTCCTATTTCTTTCACAGAAGCAAGTGAAAGAAAAAATCTTTGTTTAACAACTAAATTGAAATGATGCAACTACATTGAGCCCACTTTGCATTTTTTTTTAATAAATATTATGATAATAGAAAGATTATATATCTGTAAACTTTAATTTTAGTGGGGCAATATTGGACAATCCAAGACCACAAATATAGGCTTCCGGCTGAAACTTTAATTAATTTTCCCATGTTAACTAACTTACAAGAATTAATTGTCTGAAATTATAGTTCGTGTTGGCCATTGACATGAAATTAGGTTTCATTGTAATCTTTTAATTGCTTTGCAGACGGGATATTCAATTCCTGCTGAATCCGAAATCAAGGACGGCCTTGGCCTCTCTGTGGCAGCAGTAAGTACATTTGCTCTTTTCTAGTCCATTTTGTACATTGAAACCCGTATCACGGCTACTCAGAGCTTAAGACTAAATGTATATTTTTATAAATATTGATACGTTATAATTAAAATAAAGAGTAAATATTGATACCTATATATATTTTTTTTCTTTTTTTTTTTTTTATGGTCGTGGTTGAGTAGTTTTCAAGCCGTTTTATTTGGCTAGCTGTTAGGGTTCGAATTTTGGAAGAGATAAGAAGCTAAAAGATAAATTCAAATCTTACCTACTTAATAAGTGCCATTCTAAAACTAAATATTGATTGCGTAGGTAATATTGATTTTATATGGTTTTTTGTCTCATTCTTGTGTAGAAATTTCCACTTCTAATTATATAATTAGATAGAAATAGATATATTTTTCTTCTATTTCGTTCTTGTGCAAGAATTTTCTCTCCTAATTATATAATTAAATAAAAATAAATATATTTTTCTTAAATACTTTATTTAAATGTCTTTTTCTTAGTGTACCATTTTTTATTGCAACGTATCACTATTAAAAAAAACCAAGAAAAAAAAAATCAACGCCATATCACTTTTCGCATAAGCAAGCGGCTGGCCGTCCAATGTCCGTGTGAAGAGAAAAAGTTTCAACAAAAATCATTTTCCTGCGAAACAAGAAAATAAAATAAAAATATTTGAGTTCAATGGTATGAAATGACGGAAAAGCCAGGGAAAGGCTGCCGTATGTAGTTTTCGGCCCGGTCCACTGGTTGGGCCTGGATTAAGTAACTCTGAAGTGAAGACTACTAGACTCACAGCCTGGACAATGCATGTCACGCGCCAGCCGTGCGGTTAAGAGAGTCAATTAACATTATCTTATTTGATGGTATCCAGGTTGTGCGTGCAGCATACCTAAAATAATGCTTGATTATTATTTTGTAGTCCAGGTACCCATCACCTGTTAAATTATTTTATTAATTAATAAGAAGATAAAATACACAATTAATATTAAAATTTTTAATAGACAATACAATCTAGTATTGTATTAAACTTAAAACATTTCAATACAATCTAGTATTGTATTAAACTTAAAACATTTCAATCCAGTAGAGTCTAATCCAGTCCAGTGCGTGGCACTTAACACATCCTATGACCTGAATTTACTCCAATGATGTACAGCAGTCCAACCAAACCAGATTGTTATGATACTTGATACTCCAATTGCATCACCGAGAAAGTTTTGTAATTGATACTTGTATTTCTTCAAGTGTTCGCCCCTTGGTCTCTGGCACCAGAAATGCAACGAATGCAACAGCTGCGGCGCATATGACCCAGAATATAGAAAATGTTCCTGCCAGAGTAACCAACACAGACTTGTAATTAGAGAGCAACCACAGAGAAAAGAGGATTGCGATTTGCGAAAAGGAAAAAAAGTATAAGCATTGGGGTTTCAGACACCTGTTTTGCTCCATTCCATCATGAAATGGAATGTGAATGTAACAACCCAATTGATGCAGTGGTGGAGAAAAATCACCAGGCTTCCTGCTAAACCTTTCATGTTTATAGGAAATATCTGAAAAATGGAAGTTCAATGGCTTATGTATCGACTTCGGTTGAGACATTCATGAAAAGATATAGAGTGCTAGATCACGTAGTCATATACCTCTGCCATTACGACACTTGGCAATCCTGACAAGCCTACTGAGTAACCTACACTAAACCCCTGATTGTAGATTCAGTGTCAATTAATCACATTTTGCACCAAGTTGATAGAAAAAACAATTAAAAAAAATTCTTTACAGCAAACCCTCTAATGTAAGCTCTCATAATATATAGAGACAAGTTTCCCTTTTCTACATAGATTATATTACCATTATGCCAATGTACACCAGCACTGAAGTAACCTTATTCCAATGATGTGTGTCCTGCAAATAAAAATTTTAAGCAATAATCATAAATATGTCAAAACAGAATTGCAAACTAGAACTGCAGAAGTGTATAAATTTTGTTCCAGAAGAACCTGCATGCCGAATGCCAAAGTTATAACAGCGAGACTTAAGCACATCCCAATTGTAGAAGCCTGCAAATAGATGAAATTATAAATATATTACTTCACCATAAATGAGCCATATAAATTAGCCATCCTTCTGAATTAATAATTTTGGGATGAAGATATTTCTTTGAAATGCTTACCAAAAGAAGGGGTCTTCTTCCAAATTTATCGGTCAGGAGCACGGATGCACCAATAACCGGAAGCTGTAAAAGAAATTGTATGTTCCTGAGTATTTCAAATGGAAAAATCCCATGTTTGATTGATGGTCAATTACCTGAATGATAGCCAATGATATACTCCCAATTTTTGTCGAAAAATCTGTTACAAACAGAAGATTCATACTGACATTTCCTTCAAAATCCATAAGTTCCATGAAGAAGTACAAAATGTTGTTGTTTACCTGCTTCTGAAAATATGTAGCTGGCATAATATTGAATTGCAGTTGCTCCTAATAATGGTTGCATTGCTGATAATCCAACTCCAACCTAAACCAATTAAATAATCTAATATAAAAATCATAAGACTGGCAATTAATGAGATCGCAAAAGTATAAATACGAGTATTAAAGACTTACTAAGAGTGGATAAGCGTATTTTCGCTGAAACAGGTAAAAAATTCCAACTTTTGAGTCCATCTCAAAGGTCTGCGTGTATTCCTGTACAATAATAATGGGATGCTCATTCCTTGTTTTGTGCCATTGGTATATAGTTATTTTCATGTATTTTCATTTTATTGGATAGTCAAACATTAGAGTTAAAAATTTTACTCTGATGTGAGCAGATTCCATTGAAATATCCGCAGTCTTTCCCCTAAGGCGCTGTAGAGTAGCTTCTAGCTCTTTTTCTTTACCAATCTTTGCCTGCAAAGAGCAATACACATTAACTTTAATATGCTCTTAGTTCACAAGCATAGTAACAAGAGCTTAAACAAAAAGCTAGCGACTCCAGTTTCTGCTTTTTGCAGAATTAAATTCCACCAGGAAAAAAGTTCATGGACATTTGACTTGGACTAACCAGCCATCTTGGTGACTCTGGAATGAAGAACAAACCAACAACTTGCAATACACACGGAACAGCAGCTGAAAATTAAATAAAAAGGAAACATCAGAAATCTTAAAGGGCTTAGCAATTAAGCAAATGAAATCCAAGGAAGGGGAAGCAGAAACTACCAATTAGAGCCAAGGGTCGCCAGGAAACAACAGTACCCACCAAATACATTAATGAAAGACCAGAAGTAAGCAAGAACTGCCGAGTTGATGACAAAGTAAACGCTCATTAATAATAAGTTAAACAAGCAATATAATCATTAGAAGTTATATAGACATACCTGAAAAGCAGCTGTAAATGCTCCCCGGATGTTCTTTGGTGTTATTTCTGCTATATATATAGGTATCTGTCTTGTAACAATTATGCAAATGCTGTCAGACGCCTCACACGTGAATTAAGCAACCATGAAATTGTTTACGTCACTTACCACATAAGCCATAAGTACAAGTCCAATCCCAAGTGAAAATCGTCCAAGATAAAGCGACCAAGCATGCTATCAACAAGTACTGAAGTAAGTTATAGCTATCGACATACCATTTTACAAGTAGATAGAGCTCGATATGCAACTTGAACCCAAAAGGAACAATTTAATTCCAAATAAAATTCTAAGTACAGTTTTCATGTAGGCAGCCAACCAAGCATGATTGTGATGACACTGAGAAGCTAAAGGAAAAAAACCTTTGCGAATACTACTGCCAGCCACCCAACAATACAGAATAACTGAGATAGCCACATTGCCTGTTGCAGTTGCAGTTGCAGTTAATTAAAACACTATTAATAAAGGTAGAAGAAAAATCATACTATTCAAAATTTTAAAATTCAGACTATTCATTGAGACATTAAGCAGAAGATTGAATGACTTACACCTCTTCGACCAATGAGGTCTGCTGTTTTCCCATTTACTAATGACCCTATTATTCCTCCAACTGTCAATACTGAACCAAAAATTGAGTACTGCAGAATGAGAAGAATAAGGGAAAGATGTGGTCAATTATAGGAATCAAAATATATAAGAGCATAGAATGGTAATGATCAATTAAGTTAACCTGCATAAACATTAATAGATGTTGAGTGTGCGTGTGTGCATGTGCCTGCGTATCAAGAGTGACAATTTCTTGCCAAACTTTAGATGATTTTATTTATTTATTTCCAGGTTCTGCATTCATGGACAACTTGGGCTTGGTCAACTTACTTGTGTCACAGAGAGTCCCAGGTCTGCCCTGATTCCAGACTCAGCAGGTGATGAATATCCAATCTGAAAACAATAATCAATCAATCAATCAATCAATCAATCAATCAACCAACCATTACCGCAGTCAAAATGAGAAGCTAATAGTTTGACTAGTGGCCTATGATGAAAGTGATTTCACTCGAAACTGCTTCCCGAACGCCTATTATCTTCAAGCATTTAAGCGATTAATCTTGCAAGTAAAATGTATTGATTTGCTCTGATAGCAGCAGAACAACAATCAAACTTACAGCACAGCCATAAGCAAATGAACCGCACACGGCCACCAAGGTACTGAAAATAACAGCAGGTGTAGCCGAAGAATCACTTTCTTGCAAGCCACTAACATTACTAATTTCAATATTAGTAATTACAGGCCTTCGCACAAGAAATGGAGGACCCGGAACCAGCCCTTCCTTCAAGCTTTCTGATGTCTCCATGATTACTTTTCTTGAATAAAAGAGCGAGAGGCAAATGAAAAAAAAGAAGTGTGCGACAACTACTATGAAATTAAAAAGACAACTGCCGAAGAAATCTTTACGCCCGTTCGGGATTTTAGTATATATTATAAGAGATTACTTTTATGCTTAGAATAACCCACCTTCCATACATGTGTTGTTGAAAACTTTGATCAACAATCATCTCTAAAGTCACCTACTAACATATATAATTAACAAATATATATAATAAACATGTTATTGGCTTAAAGTGCTGTTGATTGTTGACTGATGATTGAGCTGTACTCAAGTTGGCCAGTCATGTACGCTAACTTAATTAATACCAACCACACGATTGAGATATGATAGAATATTAGAAATCAATTTAAAGACTTAATTTCATAGGAATTAGTAATTACTTCACAAAATACAAAAACTGAAAAAAAAAAATTAAAGCTTAGATTAGGATCAAGAAACAAGAATATATAGGATGAGAGCGGCATGCTACTTACTGTACAGCCATAAGCAAATGAGCCACATATGGCTACCAAGGTGCTAAAAATAACAATAGGTGTAGCTGGAGAATTGTCAATCTCTGGCAAGCCACTGCCCTCACCAACTTCGTTTGTAGTTATTGTCGGATTTGGCTGAGCAAGTGGGGACTTTGCCATTAATCCTTCCTCCGAGTTTTGTTGATTCTCCATATCTCCTGGTTCTTTCACAGACGCAAGTGGAAGAAAAATCTTATTCGACAACTACATGGAGCCGCTGCATGTCTATTTGCATTTAGCTAAATAATGCAATAATGCAACTTCATGGAGCCCACTTGGCATCCATTTTGCCAATTTATCAACTAATATGCTAAGTCTGATGCAAGCCCTACCGTTGACACCTGTCTCACTATTTGTTGACTGGCTTACTCGTCTGTAAATAGTGACCAAACGTAAACGCAATTGAATCATCCCGAATTCGAGGTTGAGTTCATTTGCTCTCTCAAATTTAGTTTCTTTACAATCAACCCCTTTCATCTCTATCTATTTACTTTATAATAATTATGTATTTGATTACTACTTGATAATATTAATGTTATCAATATTATAATGAGAGTGGATGGTTATGTTTTGGGAATTGGGATTGCTTTATTAGATTCTCAAGAAATCATTTTAATATTTAATTTTGAAGTAATCAACTTTTAAATAATTTCGTAACATGTTTGATAAATTTAGATTATTAGACAATTACTTATAAAATAACTTGTTATATATGATTGGTAAATTAATCCTAAAATTAGGGAGTTTATGTTCAATAACTAAAATCTACTAATTTAATATTTATAGAAGGAAATAAATCTATTTTTAATTGAATATTTTAATTCATTTATTAATTACTTTTAGTAAAAAGTATATCTATTCATATTTCCGAAAATAAATAAATTTAATAAATTACCGTTTACGTAAAATAATAAAAAAAAAATTCGAATAATGTTCTGTCGTTAGAGAAGGACTTGTGCACCACCGACCAGCTACTGATTCTGTGTCAAATTGTATGGCCGTGCTGTGGGTCTCATTGCGGATCATAAGTAGTAAAGTAGATGCCACTTTAGGACCCACAAAAACTCAATATTAAAAAGCTGTGAACTCCATTTTGTCGTTGGCAAAGTTTTATTGGCTGGAACTAGATGGTTGACTAGTCCAACACAAGTTTTTTTCTCAAAGCTTTCGGTCTCTTTATCTATAGTCAACTAGATCAGTCTGACTAGAACTGAAGTTTCAAAATGAGAGCAGCGTTGAGCTATAAAATTAAAGTTTACATAGTGAGCAGTAGAATTATTCTTTACAACTTTGTACTCATAAAGCGATGTAGTACAAGCCATGAATGTAACCCAAAAATTAAAAAAATAAAAAAAAAAATGCCATGAATGTTCTTTGCATAATGAATTGAGACCATTTATGGCCTCCGTGAATAATAACATGTTTGAAAGAACACGTTTGGCATTGTTTTTCTAAAAGAGTAAAGTAGTTGCAATTTTCCGCACATCATTGTTTTTAGCTTTTTATTATTTTGAAGACAATATTCTATTTTTTCAAGTTAAATTTATATTTCGTTTACCTCTAATATTCTGATTGTTGAGTAAGTGAAAGACATGATTAATGTAACTTTCGACACCATTTACAAATCAAATGTCCCACTCACGTATTATATATATTAAATAAATGAAAATATGAGGGGAAATGGAGCCTATAAATAGAGGCTACATTTCCCCTCTTCATTCATCTCATTCTTCAATTCTCATAGAGAGAAGTTTTTTTAATAAACTCTTGAGTGATTAGTGAGTAGAGATTGGCTGTATTTGGGTTATGGGTAATGAGTTAAAATATTTCAATACTTGTAATTTCTATTTTATTAATAAAATTTTATATTTTTGTCTTCGCTCGTGGACGTAGGCTAAAAGTTAAACTACGTAAATTTTAATATCCATGTGTGATCATTATTTCTCAATTTCATTTTAATTGTGTGTATACTTCACCCGTTAATTTCCTAACACTGATTGGGTGATTTTCAATCAATTTTATTTAGCTAGTCAATTCTAAATAGCCCTTAACTGCCTAACCGGTTAACCCTATAACACGAAGACTAAAATATTAAAAAAAGATTGACAATATAAGTGCAACATGGTCTTTTCACTATGGGCATTGGGTACCGGACTTATTTGATACAAGTTGACGAACTATATCCTTATTTGTGAAAACAACAAAAAAAAAAAAAAAGCAATAACTGATAATGGCATGGTTGGCGCTGAGTCACCAACCCTCGTACTCATCATCTATCTCGGATCTTATTCATTATTAAAAAAAATTCACATTCATTCTACTCATCTCAAATTTGGCATATTTTATAGATAAATGGTTTTAACAAAATTGTTGTGAAAAAACAGTTGGTCAGGTGTAATATTAACTAATATAAATAGTACTACATATCTTAACTAAATATTTTAAATAATATAAAATTTATTTAATTTATTAATAAAATTATACAATTAATTTATTTAAATATTATAAATATTTATTAAATAATTAATAAATATTATATCATTTAAAATGAAAAATTTAGGGTACATGACACCTGCTCTTAACAAACAGGAGCAAATTACACGCGCAACCAAGACAGGAAAAAAAAGAAAACGTTCCAAGTCATCGTGTGGGACCATCCGTATCCAGTCGACCACTCTTGTCCTTTTCTTTTTGTTGTGAAACCCTGAAGTAGATGCAAAGAAGTCTCAGTTTGTGTTTATCTTTTAAGGAAATTTCTCCAAGGATTGATGATAATATTTGTTTGAACGTTTTGTGATCATGGCCAAAGAAAGTGTTATGGAAGAAGGGTTATCGAGCTCTTTGCTTAAGGAGAAGTCTCGGGTACGTCGTGGTGGTGGTGAGAGTGGAAGTGGAAGTGCTTCTGCCACAAGTGCTGTTGTGCTCAGCACTTTTGTTGCTGTCTGTGGTTCTTATGTTTTTGGTTCTGCTGTAAGTAGTACTCCCTTGATTCTACGGTACCCAGTTACAAATTTATTAATATAATATATTTGATACATGAATTTTGTATCTCTCTTATGTAATTAAGAATGTTCAAGGATGTAATGAGTCCTCTGAGAATGATAAGGGGAATAGCAAGTTTTTGAGTCTGATAGCGAGTAGAAACTAATTCAATAAGCGGCAGGCAACATTTTGTTACTTTCTTGAGTTCAGAATGATATTTAGGCCTAATGTGTAGGATCACAATCTGCTTGCTTGGTCATCTGAATTCTGGGATTGGCTAAAATTTTGTGATTGATTTTTAGATTGGATATTCATCACCTGCTCAGTCTGGAATAACCAATGATCTGGGTCTCTCCGTTGCGGAGGTAGGCATATAAATTATGAATTTTGCTCTGTACTTGCAGTATAAGTTGAAATATACTGTATTGCTTCTCTTTGTTTGTTCTCTTTTTCATTTGCATCGTGCCTGCCCTTTGTAAGTTTTCTCTTCTCGGTCATCTGCAGTATTCACTTTTCGGTTCAATATTGACAATTGGAGCTATGGTAGGTGCAATAATGAGTGGGAAAATAGCAGATTACATTGGCAGAAGAGGCGTAAGTATTTCTCACTAATCCATTTGTGTATCTGGCCATGTTGGAGAATTTCCAATCTGATTTACTTTCAAATGTCTGATTTTTTCTTCTGGTTGCCTTGTGGAAGCAGACGATGGGCTTCTCGGAGATATTTTGCATCATTGGATGGCTTATAATTGTATTCTCGAAGGTACATGTTTGAAAGATTTCTTTTGCTTATCTTCTCGTTCTTAAATCTCAACTGTTCACAGTGTTGAAAGTTCAGTGTTTGTGAAAGGCTGCTTGGTGGCTAGACCTCGGAAGGCTGTTGGTAGGATATGGGATGGGCCTCCTTTCTTACGTGGTAATTGTTGAGAGCATTGCAATTCAAGTTTGATTATTTGCCCAGGAGGCAGATGAAATCATTCTAATTCCCATTGACAGGTACCCGTGTATATAGCTGAAATCACACCCAAAAATCTTCGAGGAGGATTTACAGCAGTCCATCAGGTAACACTAGAACCTCTGTAAAATGTTCTAGCCATTATCTGACTATCATTACATCCTTAAATATCTAATCTTCACTCTTGTGCAGTTGATGGTATGTATTGGCGTGTCAATGACATATCTTATTGGAGCTTTTCTGAACTGGCGGATCTTGGCTCTGATTGGTAATTTTGTCTGTTCCTACAGTGTTTAATTCTAATTCAGGGGTTTTTGTAATAATTAATGGAATCATTTTAATTTGATTACAGGAATTGTTCCATGTCTAGTACAGCTTATGGGTCTATGCTTCGTCCCAGAATCACCAAGATGGCTGGTGAGTCGTTGCATTAATTTATAGGTTCTTTAAATTTGGGGTTTATATTAACATCAACAATTTATGAATTGTTTGCAGGCAAAGACTGGTAAAGGAAAAGAATCTGAAGCTGCCCTGCAGTGCCTTAGGGGGACAAATGCTGATGTTTCTGAAGAGGCGGCCGAGATTAGAGTAATTTATTAACTTTATAAGAAATGTTTGATTCATCTGATTGGAGTAAGAACCAAAACCGAGTGGCCTTGCTTCATTTTACAGGAGTACACAGAAACCCTTAAGAGGCTTTCCGAAGGTGGCATTCTTGAGTTGTTCCAAAGGGAATATGCACATTCCCTCATTGTGAGCTTCTTAAAATCAATCTAGCTGAGGCAAATTTCCTTTGGATAATTTATATTATAAATTGTTTTATTTTATGGAGCATGTAAAATTCTTTTCAGGTTGGTGTTGGCTTGATGGTACTGCAACAATTTGGAGGGGTCAATGGAATTGCATTTTATGCAAGTTCTATATTTGTATCGGCTGGTAAGTGAAGGTTCATTGTAAATACTTCATACAATCAACAGGATAAAAAGAAATGATAGAAGGTGAATGCTCTAATCTCTGATTGTATGACAGGGTTTTCTGGTAGTATTGGGATGATCGGAATGGTTGTTATTCAGGTAATTGACTCTTAGCTGTAATTAAATTTTTGTAATCTGGTAGAGGCTTTTCTAAAGCATTGCGAATTGGCTTCTTCAGATTCCAATGACCCTGTTGGGAGTACTTTTAATGGACAAATCTGGACGACGGCCACTTCTGCTGGTAAGAAGCAAAAGAATATGTTCCATGTTTGGATGTAGTTGTACTAATAGCTGATGCTGAAGTCTGCTAATGCTTTCAGGTGTCTGCAGCTGGAACATGTTTGGGTTGCCTCCTTGCCGCATTGTCATTTCTCTTCCAGGTTCTAAAATAAAGTTTAATTATCTGTTAGATCACTCTTTCCACGTTCTAAAACCTCCATTGAAAATATACAATCTTTTTCCTGTACAGGACCTTCAACAGTGGATAAAGGCAGCTCCTTTTCTAGCACTAGTTGGAGTGCTGGTAATGACAATTCACTTGAAAAAAAATTATTATTTTCCTCTTTGCTACGTATGAAAATAAAAAAGGAACACAAGGAAGGCTTTTCTCTGACTTCTCAAACTTAATACCATTTGCTCTGACCTTCATCGGATTGATTACATACTATCCAAAAGTATTGCTTTAAGTTATAGCTTTTGCAGATTGGTTGCTGAAATAATATCTTTGTTCATATTTTCGAACATGTAATTAGGTATACACAGGATCATTCTCATTAGGCATGGGAGGAATACCTTGGATTATAATGTCAGAGGTACATTAAAGATTTAAACTCTGCATATTTTAATTGATGGTATTCAAAACGAATTATCTATAAGACTAAGACATGTAACTCAACCAAATTCGTTAATTTTACCTCTTCAGGTATTCCCTATAAACATGAAAGGTTCAGCTGGAAGCCTTGTAACATTGGTTAGCTGGTTAGGGTCTTGGATTATCTCTTTCACTTTCAATTTTCTAATGAAATGGAGCTCCACAGGTAATGCCTCATTTCAATTCGTCTTGTGTTCTTGAGTTATCATATGATACACAAACCATACACTGTCATATTCTGATATCTTTCTTTCATTTTCTCTCTCTTAATTTGCCAGGAACATTCTTTGCATTCTCAGCCATTTGCGGCTTAACTGTTCTGTTTGTAGCAAAGCTAGTACCAGAGACCAAAGGGCGAACACTGGAAGAAATACAAGCATCTATGAATCCATTATCTTCATGAAGATGAATTTCTCACAGTTCAGTTTTATTTTCTTTTTCATTCTCCATCATAATACTATTTTAAGAAAGGTCTTATTGTAATCTTTGAATAGTTCAATCTCAAAGGACATGAAATTATTATTCTGAAAGGAAATTTAAAGAAAATGTAACAGTTTATTGCAAACAGTAAAGTAGATATTTCCCTGCCCTTAGTGGCAAAAAGATTTTATGATTGAATATAGGTTCCGCTATGATCAAATGATTCTGATGAATAAGTTCCATTCACTTTAGCGTTCTTTAGGTTCTTCCACTTAATTAATTGCTGTTTAAGGATCTATTTGTTTTCTATCCAGATGAATCATTTGAAAGTATAAAGGGTGAAATTAAAAATATTAAAAATTATTCTATTTTCATCTGAACCACTGGAAACTAAAAGATAATTGCATATAAAAAGCATGAAAAAGATTGAGTGCTACAAGAGTTTAGAAAGCATATATAATGTCTGATTATCATCTGAGAGATAAAGTTTTTTTTTTTTTTGAGAAGAACGGAGAGATAAAGTTACAAGCCTAAAGAAAGGTTTTTTTTTTTTAATTGATTATACATCAAACAAATATACTGGAATTATAATATTACATTAAATTATATGAAACATATTGGCTCTACTCACATTTCGCGAGGGAGAAAGACTATTTATAAGTTAATTTCACTCAATCATACTTAATTGAAGAAATTTTGAGTCCCAACTAACCAAGGCGCTCAAAAAAACTTTAAAGCTTTGGTTACCAATGAGCTACAAGCTCATTGACAAGCCTAAAAAAACTTGTAACACATGGAATATGTAAATGACATGTTGTTTTCATATATAATTTCTAGTGGCTAAGTATTAAGAAATTAATTAGGCACTCTTTGGATTCCCTGACGCTTCTTCTCATATTAAGCAATCACATTCACCATTTACAAATGGGGCATCACCTCATATGCTTATAAACTTCTGCCCAATTAACAAATCAGACTAAGCAATCAAATCAGACATAATATAATATTTCTCCCCCATGGCTCGAAGTCTAGATAAGCCAAAATCTGGTGCCAAGCCAAATAGTCCGTCAGCAGCAGCAAATCTTGCAAATCTTTTGCCAACAGGCACAGTTCTTGCATACCAAGCACTCTGCAGTTATACCTTCATTGTCAAACAATGGCGCATGCCTAGCTGTACACAAGTACCTCACTATATTTGCCATTGCTTGTTGCTCAATTTTATGCTTTCTCTCCTCGTTCACTGATAGCTACATCTACAAAGGCAAGCTCTACTATAGTATTGCCACTATCAATGACCTACACATCTTCAGCAGAAACGACGAGGATCAGGCCAGCTTTAGATTATCTAGGGCCTTAGGCGAATTTTCTTTTTACGAGGCCTCTTTTTATTATGCAACTTCAATACTCAATGAAACATAAAAGAACTGAAATCCATTCCATCTTTAATTTTTGAGTTTTAACAATAATTAAGAAGATCCTAAAAATTTTAAAAACCAAAACCTAAAAGTTTACTTCCATTAGAACCATTATAAAAATAAACAAACAAATAAATAAAATATTTAGAATAGTAACACATAGAAAATTGAGATGATAAATTATTGATCAGATATTGGACATGAACGTTGTATTTCAAGAAACTAATTTTTTTTTTAATGAACTAATGAATGTAATAATTTTCTTTGTAAAAAAGAAAGTAAGAAATTTTTTCATCTACTCATTTTTTAGATTATAAGATTTTTAATAGAAATTAAAAAAAATACTCAAAGTCAAAGATTTTAACGTTAAATAATTATTTTTTAAGAAATTGAAAAGGTAAATAATATTTTTTTTCTTGGAAAGACTAATAATGAATGAATTAATGGTTAGACAATATTATTAATTATATCTTTTTAACACTAAGGTTACCAAATATAAATTTTCTATAAAAAAAATAATTCTTAATTGTAGGATAATATTAATTAGTGAGATATCTAATAAGCTTTCTTACAAAACGTCGTTGGAGTGCATTTTATACACTAGTTTTGCATTGTTTACTCCCTTTAATATCGATGTTTTACACTTAATAATAATGATTTACTTACGCTTTATTTTTTTAGGTGCAATTCTATTGATTGGTTCTAAATTGAGCTACAAGATGATGTTTGAGGATAAATTATCTTCCTAGAGAAATTCTGAGCTTCAGAAGAATTTTGTTAATAAGGCGTGGGCGCGTGCTGTCAACTAAGGATCTGAAGTTTTTATTTTTACGTGTTTTATCTTTTTGTTACTTTTGTAATTTTAAATTTAATCTTTAGATAATATTTTAGATATTAGTATTTATTTTTGGAAAACTATAAAAGAGGGAAAACACATGAAACAAGGGGGCAAAAAGAATTGGTTGGAGATTAAAAAAAAAAAGAAAAAATATTTTTCTAGGGTTTTCTCTCTTCTACTTGAGGAACTAAACTCAATTTTCTGGTTGAAGGTTAATGAAGCTTTGATTCACCATTACTGTGAGATTTTTCTTATGCTTTAATTGTTTTATTGCTTTTTGGGTATTTGCTTATTCTCCTAATTATTGTTGTGATTATGTTTGTTAATTAGATAATTGGCTACTATTTAATTATCAACTTAATCTACTACCAATTGAAAGATTCATCATATGAAGATTTTGATATTTGTGGCAAATAGCATAGCAGTGCGTTGTGTTATGATAATAAACAATACAATTTAAATGAACCATCGTATGCGCTTGTTGATTAGGATTTGGGTCTCTCTAGTTTTTCAGGCTGTCAATTCATTAAATCCTATAATCGTATCTAGGGTTGTCTATTGAATAGGGAAATAACCAACGGTTGTACCTTGATTATCGACTAGTTAAGAAGAGATTGGCTATTAAAGCGTCTCAGTAGTTATAATCAGTCTATTCATAAGTAGTAATGATTTATATTTATATCAATGATCAGTAGTCGAATCAAAGCTAAGTTAATTCCTTCAATTAGAGTTTTCTCATTTTGAATTACACTTTTAAATTGCATTCTTATAATTTTCATTTGATTTTCATTATTGTCAACAATCCCCCAAATTTTTTATTTTTATTTAAAAAATGATTTAAATAATTACCGATCTCTGTGGACACGATCCTACATAATTACTATACACAATCTTGTTTAGAGTAGGTTTGTATATTTACTGGTTTCGACACCCATCAAACGTAATTAAAAAAAACTTTATTAATTAGAGAATTATTAATAAAATACTAAAAAAATAAGATCCTCATAAAAATATGAGGCGTTTGATGACGGTCTTGTTGGTTTATACTTAAAGCCACCCGTGACCAGGAAGAAGACGAGGACGACAAAGTTGACAATGATATGGAAGATGGGGACAAGGCTATTGAGAACAAGAAGCTATTTTTGGTGTGCATGCATTTATATCTTTGCTCGTGTTAGTGGTGTTTGCAAGTTTGCAACAACTAACACTGATGTGGGAAGAAGTTTTTTTCCACATCCGGGGCCAACTACAATTGCAATGGTGATGTATTTGCCAAAATTAGTCGGAGCTTTTGCAAGCTTTCTGTTCATGCTCTTTCCCACTAAAAGAAGAGGGTTTGGTTTTGCAGATCTTATGGCCTCCTGTTCCAGCCCAAGCCCAAGCCCAGAAAACAAGAAAGTCCCACACTCCACATGCACTTGAGGGATAAATTCTTCTTTTTTTTTCTTTCCTTTTTTTGGGGCTTTTTTCGAGGGCTAAATACTTGTGTTGGGGTGGGGTTAATGGTTAAGAAACTTCTAAGAGAATTTGCATACATTTCAAGTTTGATCTTTAAATGTCCCCGAAGTATGTATCAACTGTAAATATAGATTTTCTTTAAATGAATTGTACTTCTGATATATGATTAAAGGACTTATCATTTTTATTTTATCTTATGTAAATTTATAAAAAAAAAAAAAAGGTCATATATATTTTTATTCGATGATCATAAAGAACGAAGTAGAATGATTAGCATGTATAAACATTTTCAATTAAAATTATAATTTTCCCATAATTTTCATATATAGAGCTTGTAGCCGCTAATGCCAGGATTCGATTCTTAGGGTCCGTTTGGTATGTAAGATTGAATTGAATAGGATGGGATGGGATGGGATGAGATTGGATTGGATTGGATTGGATTGGATTAGATTGGGTGGGATGGAATAGGATAATAATATTATCTTGTGTTTGGTGTAATTTAAAATTAGTTTGGATTGTAACCATAATTTTATTATTTAAATTAAGTAAAAATAAATAAATCTTTATTTAATTATAATTAACTTCAATTATTAAAAATTATATGAATACTAACTTAATACTAAATAAAAAACATTTTTATTTTAATATTTTAATTTATAATAATTTACATTATAATATTACAATTTATGTTATTAAAAAATAAAAAAATTGTATTATATAAGTCATTGTTATTTATATTATTATATTATAATTATTTAATAATTTTATAAAAATTTAACTAAATATTTTGAATATTAATTAAATAGTTAATTTAATATATAAATTATATAATTTTAAAATTATTTAAGAATTATATAAGTTAAAAGTATTCTTATAATTTAATATGAAAAATTGAATTATAAATGGTACAAAATTATATAAATAGATTAATTAATTAATTATTATAAGAATTATTTAGCTTTAAAAGTTTTATCCCATGTCTCCTAAGGACAAATTTTTTAACTATTCACTTCACTAATTAGTAGGTTCATGATTACTTATTCTAATACTATTTTTACCACTAAATATAAAATTATGATTATTTTATCTTAAAATAACATAATCTCAAACTATTATACTATTACCAAACACGACCTTAAGGTAATAAAGAAAAAAATTTAAAAAGTATTTAAACTTTGTCCACGTCATTGTATCCTTTTTTAGGAAAAAAAAAATCCATGTATGTTAAGTTTCAATTGTATTGTCCTCATTGTATAAGACAAATTACTTGGTTAGCTACGTCAAGCGTATTTCACTTTTACACGTGAACAAATGCTCTACTTCCACGTGGCTAATAACTTTTCCATTGTCTTTTCAATGAAGATAAGATGCATGTGGGAAGTAATGGTATGCAACATCAAGGGGCAAAGGCTCCCACCACCGATGTGATCATCATCAAGATATTGACCCCACAACTAATAATGGCAATGGATCCATCATCCATAAAGCACACTTTCTTGTAAATTCCTCTCGTCGGCAAGATTTTTAACATCACAAGCACTCACCTGTGTTTTCCAAGCTCCGGCATTGACAACAACAACAAATCCTCTCTTTTATTCACCATCTGTGTTTTCCAAGAAAGACCCCGGCGGTATAGGTTTCATTGATGATATGGGCGGAGGCGTTGACGGGTCCATGTTGTGCACTGAGTGTCTAGGGTTTGAGAGCTTTAATGAAAGGACAGTCGATGATCATCAGATGGAGGAGATGACCGATCGGCCTTCGAGTAAGGCAAGATGGAGAAAAGATTACCATCATGGTGGTGGTGGTGGTGGTGGTGGTGGTGAGAGGAAGGAGGTGAAACAATTTCCGCCGCGGCTTTTGTCTGAGAGATTTGATGAAAGGACAGTCGATGATCATCAGATGGAGGAGATGACCGATCGGCCTTCGAGTAAGGCCAGATGGAGAAAAGATTACCATCATGGTAGTGGTGGTGGTGGTAAGAGGAAGGAGGTGAAGAAATTTCCGCCGCCGCTTTCTTCTTTTAACAGGAACGGTCAGCCTAGTTTCTACCTCCGGTCTGTGAGGAGTGATGGGAGGCTGGAGTTAACTGAGGTTACGATCGACAGGCCGGAGATTCTATGCGCTTCCCGTGAAGATGGACGGTTGAGAGAAAGTGATCAGTGCTTTAGGGTATGTTTGGGATTGCTCTTGCTTCTCAAGGAATTAACTTCCTACTTGATTTTAAAAAAGTCAGCTTTATGAATAATTTAAGATGATGTATGGAAAATGAAAATTACTTAATAATTACTTTTTAAATAATTTGCTATGAATATGTGGTATGTGAAAATGTTTAATATGCAATGATGAAAATGGGCTTGTTTATTTATTTGTAATTTAGTTAGAATATTATTATTTAAATTATTTTTTATTTAATGTTTATTTTTTACAGCAATCAATTTTTTAATTACATATATAAATAAGATTTTCATTAGCTATTTAATAATTTTTTTATTAATTATTTTAATTTGCAATAAATACAACTTAAAAATATTTTTACTAAAAACGTTATTATATACAGTACATAATGTACATAAAAATTAATATATTGTTATTAAATTAATTAATAAATGTTTTATAATATAAAAAATTTAATAAATTAAATGTAAAAGAATATAAATAAAGCGAGTAAATTCATGAAAAGAATATTCAGAGTGATAAAATTTTTTGAAACTATCGTAATCAAAGTAGTTTATAAACATTATAAATATCTGTGTATAACAAAAATATTATCCACTCAATAAATTTGTAACAATGTTATTTCTCAATCTCTCCATCTCCCGTTAAACTTGTAGCAACGAGTCTTCTGACGATTTTCAGCTTCCATCTCTTTTATACACATCTCAATAAATATATCTTGATTCTTACGATTCCAAATAATTTTGTAGGATCATAATTTGTCCACTTCATCTCTATGTAAAAATGCAATAAACAATATCAATACTAAAAACAAAACAAGCATTTCATTTAAATCTGATTTTGAATCTCACATGTGAAAATAAAACAAGCATTTCACTCTAGTTCAAATTTTCACTCTTAAACAAATTCAAGCAACACAAGTCCAAAGTTACTGAAAAACTTTGGACAAGTCCATCAAAATTTTGAATAGGAGCCATTTTTATCAGTATACATAACTATCATGCTTATACAAGCTTTCATGAATTGTGCTTTCTGAAAAAAATAAAAGTTACCCGAATTCAAGACCAATTGGTTTGAAAAATATGAGAAATGGATCTGTTGAGTTATTGGAAAACTTTATCCTTAGATGAAGCCAACTGTTTTCTCTGGTTTCTCAGGAGAAAACAGAGCAATTTTCCCAGTAATGATTGATTACTACATCTCTTGCATGGACCATTGAACTCTGGCTCGAAAAAGACTGTCTCAAATTTGATAAAATCTGAAATACACAGGTACTTGTTTTAGCTTAACTGTATTTATTATTTCAAATAAATAAATTAAAATAAACTCAACAACAACTTCCTTAAACTTGTCCTATATAACTACTATATATAAAAAATATGTCAACTACCTTTACTATAGACCTTTCAATCAATTCATTTCAAAAGTTCACTTAATAATTAATAGAAAAAAGTTTGGAGGATTAGTCGTGAAAAATCCTAAAGTTTTATGATTATTTTTGTAAATTTTTCCATTATGTATTCATTATTTTGATGAGTTTGTTGTATTTGCCAACTTGACATTAGTGACAACCTACAATCCTATCAGCAACAGGCTTTGCATATGCCAAACCCCTTTGGCCATCACACAACTCCACACAATGTAAATCATTCACTAGGCTGTGGGAGATTCACGGACGCAGTTTTAGGTACTTGCCCAAATAGAATTGACCCTTCAGCATCCCAACCACAACCAAAGTCATCCCCTTCATATTTGTAAGATTTATTTTAGTACAAAGTGTTTTCTATATTTCTGAAGTTAATCAATCTGATTCATTCTATGACAATTTTGTAAAAAAACCAACATTATACTTGCACTGTTAGTATTGAAAGCGACAGTTTTTAATGCAAGTATCGTTTAACATTAGAATCAATGGTCTATTAATTGAGAGTATTCCTACAATTATAACATGATTTAGGATCTATATCCGTCACAATTATAACATGAACACAGACCAATTACTTTGATTATCAGCACAAACCATACCATATTAACACATTTCATGAAAACAAACCCAGAATTCTTGGTAATACCTACTAAACTAACACATTTCATAAAAAACGCAGATGTAATATGATTTTAAAATCCAACAATCAATAAATGAAGATCTAATTGCAACTAAGAACAACGAAATCATATGTTTAAGGTGGACATTTTAGATATTTCATCCTAAATAATCAAATTGTGAAATAATCAGATTTTTCAAAGCTCATTCCAACCACTGTTTAATTGATAGTTATTTACTAGATTCCTAAGAAATTAGATTTCTAAATAATCTATTTTAAGAAGTGTTTACCAAACACTCACTTCTTTGACAATCTAAAGCAATTCCAAACATGCTCTTAAATCTCTGATTGTATGACGGGCTTTTCTCATTTCTGGTAGTATTGGGATGATGGCAATGGTTGTTATTCAGGTAATTGACTCTTAGCTGTAATTAAATTTTTGGAATCTGGTAGGAGGCTTTTCTAAAGCATTGCAAATTGGCTTCTGCAGATTTCCAATGACACTGTTGGGAGTACTTTTAATGGACAATTCTGGACGACGGCCACTTCTGTTGGTAAGAAGCAAAGGAATACGTGCCATGTTTGGATGTAATTTTACAATACCCTATGCTGAAGTCTGCTAATGCTGCAGCTGGAACATCTTTGGGTCGCCTTCTTGCCGCATTGTCTTTCCTCTTCCAGGTTCTAAAATAAAGTTTAATTATCTGTTGGATCGCTCTTTCCCCATTCCAAAATCTCCATTGAGAATATACGAATTTTTTCCTTTACTGGACCTTCAACAGTGGACTAAGGCAGCTCCTTTTCTAGCACCAGTTGGAGTGCCGGTAATGACAATTCACTTGGGAAAAAAAAATTATTATTTTCCTCTTGCTACATATGAAAATAAAAAATTATTAAGAACGGTCTTATTTTAAGCTTACAATAGTTCAAACTCAAAGGACGTGAAATTATTACATGAAATGACATCTGAGGAAAATGTAACAGTTTATTGCAAACAATGAAGTAGATATTTCCCTGCTCTTAGTGCCAAAATGGTTATATGATTGATTATTGGTTCAGCAACGATCAAATGATTCTGATGAATAAGTTCCATTCACTTTAGCATTCTTTAGGTTCTTCCACTTAATTAATTGCTGTTTAAGGTTCTCTTTCTTTTCTATCCAGATAAATCATTTGAAAGTATAAATGGTGAGATAAAAAATATTAAAAATTATTCTATTTTCATCTGAACCACTGGAAACTAAAAGATAATTGCATATAAAAAGCATGAAAAAGATTTGAGTGCTAAACAAGTTTAGAAAGCATATATAACGTCTGATTATCATATGAGAGATGACGTCACGAGCATAAAGAAAGCTTGTCACACATGGAATATGTAAATTACATGTTGTTTTTATATATAATTTCTAGTGGCTAAGAATTAAGAAATTAATTAGGCACTCTTTGGATTCCCTGATGCTTCTTCTCATATTAAGCAATCACATTCCCCATCTACAGAAGGGGCATCACCTCAGATGCTTATAAACTTCCGCCCAATTAACAAATCATACTAACCAATCAAGTTCTCACGAAACTAACATAATATAATATTTCTCCCCCATGGCTCCAAGTCCAGATAAGGGAAAATCTGGTGCCAAGCCAAACAGTTCGTCAGCAGCAGCAAATCTTGCAAATCTTTTGCCAACGGGCACAGTTCTTGCATACCAAGCACTTATGCCTTCATTGTCAAACAATGGCACATGCCTAGCTGTACACAAGTACCTCACTATATTTGCCATTGCGTGTTGCTCAATTGTATGCTTTCTCTCCTCGTTCACTGATAGCCACATCTACAAAGGCAAGCTCCACCATGGTATTGCCACTACCGAAGGCCTATACATCTTCAACAAAAACTACGAGGACGACAAATTTGACAATAATTTGGAAGATTATAAAATCAGACGGATTGATTTTGTGCATGCATTTACGTCTTTGCTTGTGTTCTTGGTGTTTGCAACAACTAACACTGATGTGCGAAGTTGTTTTTTCCCACATCCGGGGCCTAGTACAAATGTATTGTTGATGCATTTGCCAATATTAGTTGGGGCTTTTGCAAGCTCTCTGTTCATGCTATTTCCTACTCAAAGGAGAGGGTTCGGTTATGCATATCTTACGGCCCCCAGTTCTAGCCCAAGCTCAAGCCCAAGCCCATAAAACAAGAAAGCCCCACACTCCACAGAGAATTTGAATACATTTCAAGTTTGATCTTTCAATTTCTATGAAGTATCAACTCTAAATAATGATTTTCTATAAATGAATTGTACTTCTTCTGATATATGTTTAAAGGGACCTTGTTATGTTACAACTTCTGTTTCTTACACCGCGAATGAGAAGTTTACACGCATCTTGGAGAAAGAGGAAACTACTCACACGCGTTCTGGAAAGAGGCAACTAAAGCAACAATAACTTACCCGACTTTGTTTAAAGGACTTATCATTTTATTTTACGTAAATTTGTGAAAAAAAAAGAGGTCTTATATATTTTAAGCAATGACTATGTTAAAAATGTTCTATTGTAGAGTACTGCTTTATAATCACACGATCAAAATAATAAATAATAAAAAATACATTATAATTTTAATCGTGTGGATATAAAAAAAAATGCTCCAAAATCGAACCCATATTTTTATTCGATGAACATACAAATGACGTGGAATGACTAGCACTTATAAATACTTTCAATTAAAATTACAATTTCCCGATAATCTTCGCATGCAAAAATCTATGTACATTAAGTTTTCAGTTCATCAATTGTATTGTCCTCGTTAAGAGAGATGTATAAGACAAATTACTAGCTAGCTAGGTCAAGTGTGTTTCATTTTTACACTTGAACAAATGCTCTCCTTCCACGTGGCTAATAATTTACCCCTTCTCTTGAAGTTAAGATATATGCTGGTGGTAATTGTATGCAACATCAAAGGCTCCCACTCCCGATATCATCATCATCAAGATATTGACTCCCCAACATCATCTGTGTTTTCCAAGCTCTTGCCTTCCCCAACACCGGCAACAACAAGCCCTCTCTTTTATTCACCATCTGTGTTTTCCAAGAAAGACCCCGGCGGCATAGGTTTCATTGATGATATGGGCGGAGGCGTTGACGGGTCCATGTTGTGCACTGAGTGTCTTGGGTTTGAGAGCTTTAATGAAAGGACAGTCGATGATCATCAGATGGAGGAGATGACCGATCGGCCTTCGAGTAAGGCCAGATGGAGAAAAGATTACCATCATGGTAGTGGTGGTGGTGGTGAGAGGAAGAAGGTGAAGAAATTTCCGCCGCCGCTTTCCTCTTTTAACGGGAATTCTACCTCCGGTCTGTGAGGAGTGATGGGAGGCTGGAGTTAACTGAGGTTAGGATTGACAGGCCGGAGATTCTACGCGGTTCCCGTGAAGATGGACGGTTGAGAGAAAGTGATCAATGCTTCAGGGTATGTTTGGGATTGCCTTTGCTTATCAAGGAATCAACTTCTTCCTTATTTTTTTAAAATCAGTTTTATAAATAATTTAAGAGGGTGTTTAGTAATAATTATTTTTCAAATAATTTAGTATGGATATTTGGTATGTAAGGGATTGTTTATTTATATATTTGAAGTCTTAATTTGATTGATGTTTTGGTATTTTAGTTTGTTTGTTTTGTATCTAAAATCTTATTATGAGATATTTTTATTTGAATGGAAAAAATAATTTTTTTTTATTTTTTTCTTAATGATAGAATGTTTTGATGAAAAATTAATTTTTTTTTCACAAATACTCTCTTTAAATGCACTTGTTTCCTCCCTAATTATTAGATGTCATGAATTTCCTTTCTTCTCAAATTTTACTTGATATTAACCATTTAACATACCTTTAATTTGAAATTTAAACAAATTTTTTTTATTGATAGATAACAATTTTTTTGTGTATAAATATTATAATAAATTATAAAAAATAATGTTATCAAAATTATTTTTATAAATTATATATCAAATGTTTACTTTATAAATATTTGTAACATATAAAAGATATTGTATTAGAAAATACAGTAAATATATACTTATTTAAACTTCACTTACAACTTATCACTTATACTCAAACGTTAAAAAATAAAAAATAAACATATTATTCTGACTTATGCATTTAAATTCATTCAAACTTTAGTAACATTTAGACTTATTGAGATTTTAAATAAAAAAATAAACGCTACCTAAATGTGCAATAACGAATATCGGCTTGTTTACTTATTTATAATCTATTTAACATATTATTATTTAAATTATTTTTTTATTTAATGATTTTTTTTTACAACGATCTATTTTCTTTGTTACATATTTAAATAAGATTTTCATGAGCTATTTAATAATTTTTCGTTAACTATTTTAGTTTGCAATAAATTTAACTTAAAAATATTTTTCACTAAAAACTTTATTATATACAGTACATAATGTACACAAAAATTAATATATTATTATTAAATTGATTAATGAATGATTTTAATATAAAATTTAATAAATTAAATGCAAAAAAAATATAAATAACTGAGCAAGTAAATTTATGAAAAGAATATTCAATAACAAAAAAGGTTTAAAACTTTCATAATCAAAGTAGTTCATAAAAATGTAACATTATAAATATGTGTGTATAATAAAAATACTATCCACTCATTAAATTTATAGCAATGTCTCAATCTCTCCGTCTCTCATTAAGCTTGTAGCATGAGTCCCTTGACGATTCCGAACTTTCACTTCCTTTATGTACATCTTCTCAATAAATGTATCTTGATTCTTACAATCTCAAGTATCTTTCATAGGGTCATAACTTCTCCGCTTCATCTCTATGTAAAAATGCAATGAACAATATCAACACTGAAAACAAAACAAGCATTTCATTTAAATGTGATTTTGAATCTTACATGTAAAAACTACATAAGCATTTCAGTCTAGTTTAAGTTTTCACTCTTAAACAAATTCAAGCAGCACAAGTTCAAAGTTATTAATCTCCAGTAACAACACAAGCAACACAAGTCCAAAGTTCAACCTCTAGTATTATACAAGCAGAGCCCATCTTTCCTTCTTCAGTTTCCTCTTTCAATCCAACCACCATCCTCAGATTCAGTAACCATCACAGTTTTGAATAGGAGCCATTTTTATCAGTGTACATAACTATCATGCTTACACAAGCTTTCATGAATTGTACTTTCTGCAAAAAAAATAAAAGACACCCCAATTCAAGATCAAATGGTTTGAAAAATCAGATAAATGGATCTGCTGAGTTATTGGAAAACTTTCCCCCTGGATGAAGCCAATTGTTTTTTTCATTTTTTCAGTTTCTCAGGAGAAAACGGAGCAATTTTCCCAGTCATGATTGTATTACATCTTTGTTTGTGTTCTCGGTGCTTGCAACAACTAGCTCTGATGTGCGAAGTTGTTTTTTTCCCACATCCGGGGCATACTACAAGTATTTGCCAGTATTAGTTGGGGCTTTTGCGAGCTGCTGTTCATGCTTTTTCCCACTAAGAGGGGAGGAGATGGTTTGGTTATGAAGATCTTATGGCCCCCAGTTCCAGTTCCAGGCCAAGCCCAAGCCCAAGCCTAGAAAACAAGAAAGTTACACACCACGGGCACTTGAACTTGAGGGCTAAGTACTTTTTTTTTTTTTTTTTTTTTTTTTTGGGCTTTTGGAGTGCTAAATACTTGCCTCGGTGATGGGGTTGAAGGTTAAAAATACTTTTAAGAGAATTTGCATGCATTTAAAGTTCGATCCTTCAATTTCTCTGAAGTGTATATACATATATATAAAATATCAGTTGTAAGTATAGACTGTCTTTAAACAACTTATCGTTTTTCTGATATTTGTTAAAGGACTTTGTCATTTTATCTTATGTAAGTTTATTTTTTTTAAAAAAATCTTATATACTTTTATTGAATGAACATACGGATGACGTGGAATGACTAGCACACATAAATTTTTCCAGTTAAATGCTCCTCAATCAATGAAAAGCTGCCTACGCATGATGTAATGCCAAATTACAATTTCCCCATAATCTTCATGTATAAAAATCTATGTATATTGAGTTTCATTTGTGTTGTCCTCGTTTGCGAGAGATATGACAAATTGCTGGGCAGCCAGGTCAAGTGTATTTCATTTTTACACGTGAACAAATGCCCTCCTTCCACGTGGCTAATCATTTTCGCCTTTTTCCCCTTGAAGATAAGATATATGTGGGCGGTAATTGACTGATTGTATGCAACATCAAGGGCTCCCACCACCGATGTGATCATCATCAAGATATTGACTCTACAATGAATGATAGTGGATCCATCATCCATAGAGCACACTTTCTTGGAAAATTCCTCCGGACGAACGTTCCAAGCTTGTCGGCAAGATTTTAACATCATTATTAGCACTCCATTATTAGTCAAATGATTTTCAAAGATAATTTTTTACATAGATTTTATTATTTTTATTAAATATTGCTACACAAAATAAACTCAATAACCAACTCCATACCCCACTCATCTTTATGTAATTGGAATCTAATCTAATGAAGACTGTAATAGGAATCATATAATTAAAGATCCTAGAGATTGTGTAATGATATCAACCGAAGATCCATCTTAATCAATTAAATATGGTCTTACGTAATCAAGACTATTATAACATGCATAAATAAAAAAGAACTCTAGATCGTTGTATTTAATTAATTTTTTTATTCCTCTATTATCATTTGTTCTCTTGGACATGTTATGCCTTAAAAGTTTTTTGCTTATCCTTATTTTCTTCAATATTATATAGAAATTGAAAGAAAGACCCACAAAGCTTATTCATGAAACCTACTCCTTTTATTTTGTGAAAGCATAAGAATTCAATTTCCATATTCAGAACAAGGATATGAGAAACTCATAATTAAAGATATAAATGAAAAATAAAGAAGATACATCAACCCTTAATTATTCCTTATCTCAACCCCTCTGCGTATACTGATATCAACACACACTTATTATTTGGTATTATCAAAATTTGCATCAAAAAAGCAGAAAATTTTACCTTTCTGTATCTATATGTTGAAACAACGTTTTCAAGAAAAGCAATAAAATCTTTCTTTATCGTGATAATGATTGATCTTCAGTGATTTCAGAACCATGCATGCATGCACGATGCATCGCGATCATAAATTTTTGTATTTATTCAAATGTGATGAAGAGATGATCACCAAGCTCTGCTCTATCATCACCAGAAAAAAAGAGAAAAAAAAAATCAAATGATCAATCATTTACTTGGTGTCTGTGATTGGAAATAGCTAGCATACGTGGGCTTTGTAACAGTCATTTACCAAATTTGGACCATATATATTTATAAAGGTTCTCCTTTTGATCGATTGTTTTGTTTTAATTTGCGCATGCATGTTCCCAGAATATCCATTTTACGTCGGCCAAAATCAAATCATTTGGCCCCATCTCTCCAAATCGAAGATTGAAGTCAACTAACAAGAGTCACCATCCTTTCGAATTAAAAAAAAAATTAATTATTAAAGAAATTTTACAAAATAGCCAAGACAGTCGATATCCCAACTTAAATTGTTCTTATCTTTGGGACTTAAAATATGATGTCGTGACTGGCAGGATGGAGCTCACTGCTGAGAGCAAATATTTACGTGGCCAAATTATATTTTTTTATCCAATATATAAAGTTATAGATTAAGTGTGCAGGGTTTAATATAGATTTTTCACACTAACTTTTTATATTTTGTATAAAAACCCCAAAAGTTTTTTAAATCATGTAGGTGTTGTGGCACCCCTGGCCTTAATGTTTCTTCTCCCTAGATGATCGGTAACATCTCTATCGATAGCGTTAGACTGTAAGTTAGAGACATTATCTAAAATGATCTTTCGTTATAAAGTTACACTAATTTTGAATCCTTTCTCTATATTTCTTTTAGATCATTCTATGACGTCGTGATTCAAATTACGGCATCAATGCCGTAATTGACATGGATCGTTAGATTTGAATAAAAATCTCCATCATTAATTTTAAATAAATAAGTAACCAATTACTTAAGTAACAGGTAATCATCATTTTTAGTTCAAGTTGCAGGTTACATTTACTAGTTTTATGTGTAATTTACAAAATTAATGTGTTATTTAACATTTAATGTTGATTTACAAGTTTTACGTAACATTTACAGGTTTTTGTTTATTTTACAATTCTAAGACAAATTTACCACTCTACCATTAATTTACACATTTTTCCTTAAATTTACTTGTTCTATGTGTTATTTATAAATTCTTTGTTTCATTTCACATTTAATGTCAATTTACAAGTTTTATGTTATTTTTCTATGTTTATATTTCTTTTACAATTCTGATGACCAATTTACCACTACGCCGTTAGTTTACTTATTTTTCCTTCAATTTACTAGTCCTATGTGTGATTTACAAATTATTTGTTTCATTTCACACTTAATGTCAATTTACAAGTTTTATGCTATTTTTTCAAGTTTGTGTTTTTTTTACTATTCTGATGACCAATTTACTACTCCACCATTAATTTATCCCTTTTTCCTTTTAATTTACTAGTCCTATGTGTGGTTTACAAATTCTTTGTTTGGTTTCACACTTAATGTCAATTTACAAGTTTATATTATTTTTCCAAGTTTGTGTTTTTTTTACTATTCTGATGACGAATTTACTACTCCACCATTAATTTATCCCTTTTTCCTTTTAATTTACTAGTCCTATGTGTGGTTTACAAATTCTTTGTTTGGTTTCACACTTAATGTCAATTTACAAGTTTATATTATTTTTCCAAGTTTGTGTTTTTTTTACTATTCTGATGACGAATTTACTACTCCACCATTAATTTACCCATTTTTCCTTCAATTTACTAGTCTTATGTGTGGTTTATAAATTCTTTGTTTCGTTTCACACTTAATGTCATTTTTCAACTTTTATGTTATTTTTCTAAGTTTGTGTATTTTACTGCGTTGTTAGTTTACTCATTTTTCCTTCAATTTATTAGTCCTATATGTGGTTTACAAATTCTTTGTTTGGTTTCACACTTACTGTCAATTTAAAAGTTTTATGTTATTTTTCCAAGTTTGTGTTTTTTTACCATTCTGATGACTAATTTACTACTCTATCATTAATTTATCTATTTTTCCTTCAATTTACTAGTCCTATGTATGGTTTACAAATTCTTTGTTTCGTTTCACACTTGATGTCAATTTATAAGTTTTATGTTATTTTTCCAAGTTTGTGTTTTTTTTACTATTCTGATGACCAATTTACTACTCCACCATTAATTTACCCCTTTCCCCTTCAATTTACTAGTCCTATGTGTGGTTTTACAAATTCTTTGTTTCGTTTCACACTTAATCTCAATTTACAAGTTTTATGTTATTTTTCTAAGTTTGTATTTTTTTTACTATTCTGATGACCAATTTACTACTCCACCATTAATTTACCCATTTTCCCTTCAATTTACTAACCCTATGTGTGGTTTACAAATTCTTTGTTTCGTTTCACACTTAATGTCAATTTTCAAGTTTTATGTTATTTTTCTAAGTTTGTGTTTTTTGCTGCGTTGTTAGTTTACTCAATTTTCCTTCAATTTACTAGTCCTATGTATGGTTTACAAATTTTTTGTTTGGTTTCACACTTAATGTTAATTTACAAGTTTTATGTTATTTTTCTAAGTTTGTGTTTTTTTTACTATTCTGATGACCAATTTACTACTCTACCATTATTTTACCCATTTTTTCTTTAATTTACTAGTCCTATGTGTGGTTTACAGTTAATGTCATTTTACAAGTTTTATATTATTTTTCTAAGTTTGTGTTTTTTTTACTATTCTGATGACCAATTTACTACTCTACCATTATTTTACCCATTTTTTCTTTAATTTACTAGTCCTATGTGTGGTTTACAGTTAATGTCATTTTACAAGTTTTATGTTATTTTTCTAAGTTTTTGTTTTCTTTAATAATTTTTATGACCAATTTACCACTACGTCGTTAGTTTACTCATTTTTCCATCAATTTACTAGTTCTACGTGTGATTTACAAATTCTTTGTTTCGTTTCACACTTAATGTCAATTTATATGCTTTATGTTATTTTTCTAAGATTGTGTTTTTTTTGCTATTCTGATGACCAATTTACTATTATACCATTAGTTTACCCACTTTTCCTTCACTTATCTAGTCCTATGTGTGTTTTATAAATTATTTATTTCGTTTCACATTTAATTTACCCCTTTCTACAAATTATTTTACCATTTTTTAATTATGAAAATGATGAGATTAAGGATAAGGATGGCACAAGTACATGGAATAAAGTATATTCAGATCCTATTCAAGTTCCCGTTGGAACCGTCACAAGAGCTCAAGCTAAGAAATTCAAAGAAGCGCTTAATGGGCTGATTCAAGCAACTTGGGATCAATCAAATGCGTGGAGGCCCATTGAAGGAATCTCAGAAGATATTCAGACCAATAAATGCATGATTCAAGCTCTTGATTTTTCTGAATAATTAAGTCCATAAAATTGGCAAGTTGGCATGCACAATATGACGGGAAGATATGCTACCATCTTTTCCGGATATTTTCTTATTTTTAAAAGAGGCAGCAAATCCGCTATTTTCGTTTTAATTAGTCATTAAGCTATGTAGTATTCTTTCCTTTTTATTTAGATATGATTATGATTTAATTATGATTCTTTCCTTTTTATTTATATTTGGATTTTGATTTAATTAGGATTCTTTCCTTATTTGTTTTAGATTCAGATTCAGATTTAATTCTTGATTAGGATTTGTTTCCAGTTTTGGATTAGGGTAATTATGACCGAAAACACTATATATATTGTACCTGAAATTCAATAGAGTTTTAGAAGTTTTCATACAATTGTGAGAGTGTAATTCTCTTGGGTTCTTAAACAAACTCTTAGACTTATCGGATTTTCCGTGGCGTTCAATCATTGACTTATCAATCAGCCCTTCCATAACTGATTGTGACGTCTCCACATACCAAGGTTCGTGCTTCCTTAAGCAACGGGTCGCAGTTCCATACAATTCCAGGTTAGAATCGATCTTGGAGACTATTTTGATTAGGGTCCGTCAGTTCTTAGCGTGGTTCGTATCAGAAAATTTACTCATTTTTCGTTCAATCTACACATTCTATGTGTGATTTAGAAATAATTTGTCTTATTTCACATTTAATCATAATTTAGACTAATTAGTTTAGTTTGGTTGACCCGACCCAAATCCAGTATGAAATTGGTTAGATTATTGGATTATTGGCATCCTTTTGAAAGTCTTTCAAAATCTTTTTGTGTATTTTAGATAGCATCATATTAAATTTATAATGACAGAGAATTTAAATGATGAATTCATGATGGATCTAAAGCATGTTCGCATCTTAATTTTTATTTTTAGTTATCTAAAGTAGGTATGGATCAACCCTTTCTTTTTTTTTTTTCTTCTTTCTCTGCATACAAGCTAATTTGTGTGGAAAATTGAGGAAATAATTTCACTTTCAACCCTATAGGCCTCAAGGAAAATTAAGGCTTTTTAATTTTGAATATTTGCAACTGCATGCAGGGTATAGGAGATTTCTTGAATGAAATTGCTGTGATAATGAGCTGAACACCGGCTAATATAAGTCTTCTTCAATGTATATTTATGTTTTCTACAGACTAATTTGAGAATTGTGCTTGGAAATTCCTAGGTATTATTTAGCTTTTTCCAAGCTTTAATTATGGCTTTTAATTTTGCTGGTCGGCAAAAGAATCATGGTATTTTGATTTCTCCTAGTGACATTCGGCCAAGTGTTGGAATGTTTTGACAATGAGAAGAAGGAATTTGCGGCAATAAAAGTTGTCTGCTCTATAAACAAGTATCATGAAGCAGCCATGATCGAAATTGATGTTGTACAGAGGCTTGCCAGGCATGATATTGGTGGCACTTGGTAAGAATGTTATCCTTTACTTCTTTTTACTTATTTGTTTTTTTTAAAAAAAAAATTTAACCCGCGGCTTGTAACCGGTTAAATTTAATTTAATTAAAGTTTTTTTTATATTATAATTATTTTGAACCATTGATTTAATCTAACAGTCCACATCTATTACGGCATTGATGCCGTAATTTTGATGATGGTGTCATAGAATTTTCTTTCTTTTATATGTAAAAGATGTATTTGAATACGGTACTAAATTGATCTGTGGTCAACTCTTAATAATTTTCTACTACACATGCATTCATAGTAATATACGGTTAAGATTTAATTAATTGTATATTTTTATTCAATAATTATCAATTATATATTTCTAAAAAGTTAGCAAAAAGGTCAGCTCAACACTGAATCTAAATGCGTAAGAATTTCACTTCAATTTCAAACTTACCATTTCACAATCCGGCTTGCTATACACCTTTCAAGTTACAATATCTTATGGAGGACGATATATATATATATATATATAGAATCTAAAAACCGCAGCTGGCAAAGTCCACATATAATCTTGATAGCTGGTCCATGAAGGCCACCGCTAGCCAAGATGCGTCACAAAAATCTTACCCAACTTTTAGCCTCAGCTCTGGCGTGCACCCTTTTAATGTACTGGATGCCTCCTTTTGCCCATTTTGAGGAAGATGACCTTTTTTATCAACTTGCAAAGAATATGATGTTTCCTCTCTTCTCTTTCTGTCTTTAATTTATATATAATCTTATTTCATTCTTCATCTTTTTTTTACCCCATATTAGCTTCATTTCGTGTCCATGCCTCTACCATTGAATTAATTGCTTCACTTTGCACAGACCAATTGAAAGATATGAAATTGTTTAATTTGAGCTCCAATCATCTACCTTGCTTTGAGTACTCAAATTATTAGTTACTTAATTCATTGGCATGATCATTTTGTATTTGTATTAATTAATAAATTAATAATAAAATGAACCCCAATTATTGTAATTAAATTGTTATTAATTGAACCCCAATGATTGTAATTAATTATTCTCCATATGTGGCATAGTCAAAGCTAGTCTATTCTAATTTGAAATCCTTATAGCCTCGGTGACAACCACATAATAATAATTCCAAAAGAAAACTTTGAACTATAAATTAGTAATCATTTACCCATTAAAGACAAATTTTGTGTAAACGATACACAAGCAATTTACAAACTAACATACAAGATTAAAATTCACACGTATAACCTTCTTATTACCAAAATAATGAACCATATATACACAAGTGAAATGAATGACACAAGTTATTATAAGGTAATTACAACCATGTCAACTCATGTTATGCCGTACAACTGCAAGCCAGCCTCAAAAGAAATTAAATTCAGCTAGTTAGCTACATATGATGAATATCTATCACTCACTTCAAAGCATCAATCTTTAAATTTCCTTATTGACTCACCCAACAACAGAAAAGAAAAAAGTAAAAACAGATAGATAAATCAAAGAACCATATATATATATATAGTAAATATTAATATAAAATGGCCAGATAATGAAGCAAAGTTTTAGGCCATTATTGGTGGGACCAAGCACCGTTTCCTCGATTGGGATCTAATCTATCATTCCAGCTCAGGCGTTCACGTTGGCACTCTCTTCGCCATTTGTCTCCTCTATCTTTGGCGTGAGGATGTTATTAATACCCTCATCCCTTTCTCCCCCTTTTCCAAAAATTTCAATAATTAATCTCCTTATATTCTCTTTATGTGTGTGTGTATATATATATATATATATATATTTGTTCCATTTCTGTCTTTATTTCATCACCAAATCATCATAATGATGAGTCTTTGTAAAAAGAGTGTTCACTCATTCTTAGACTTAACAAACACCATGGACGACAACTATAACAGCAATTTATCTTCTTCATGCAATAAACACGCCGGCGCCGGTGATGATGATGCCTGTAGACCCACTAGCTCTTGTAATGTCATTGAATCATCTGTGTTTTCCAAGCTCTTGCCTTCCCCAACACCGGCAATAACAACAACAACAACAAGCCCTCTCTTTTATTCACCATCTGTGTTTTCCAAGAAAGACCCCGGCGGCATAGGTTTCATTGACGATATGGGCGGAGGCATTGACGGCCTCATGTCGTGCACCGAGAGTCTAGGGTTTGAGAGCTCTGATGAAAGGACAGTCGATGATCATCAGATGGAGGAGATGACCAATCAGTATTCGAGTAAGGCCAGATGGAGAAAAGATTACCATCATGGTAGCGGTGGTAGTGGTGAGAGGAAGGAGGTGAAGAAGTTTCCGCCCCCGCTTTCGTCTTTTAACAGGAACGGTCAGCCTAGTTTCTATCTCCGGTCAGTGAGGACTGATGGGCGGCTAGAGTTAACTGAGGTTAGGATTGACAGGCCGGAGATTCTACGCGCTTCCCGTGAAGATGGACGGTTGAGATTGCATCTCATTAGAGAAGATGATGAAGTTGAAGAAGAAGAAGAAGAAGAAACCCTAAAAGAAGAACTGCAAGACGAAGAAACCCTAGAAGAGGAAGGGGAAGAGGAAAAGGACGAGGAAGAGGAAGGGAGAGTTGGGGAATGGAAGTTAGAAGGGTTTAGGAGGTGTAATGAGATGATGGGGCATCATCAAAATATGACCTGTCATCATCATCACAGCCACCTGCATGTGTGGAGTCGGCATTGTGTGCCAACAAGATGAATGACTACATATAGCATGTTCACGTGCATATTGCTGAAGCAATATGGACAAGATTTAATTTGTGAATTTTTGGGCATGCGTGCATTATATAAGAGTCTGCACTGTAAACTGACGTTGTTCCAGCAGGCTATGTATATATGCTGCCAGCCGCATATGCGTGCCATGGTAAGAGTGGCTTCAGGGGTTTTGTGGGGGAGTTGTCTCTCACATAAATTTAATTTGGAGATGAAAATGGAGGAATTAATTATAATTTCTGGGATATGAGAGCAACAAAGAGATCAAATTGTGTTTGTCAATATCAGCACAAAGAGAGATTAGTTAACACTTGTTAAATTTAAAAGCTTAAAATTGATAGGATATCTTTTGAAAGTGTCTACAATCTCCCATTAATGAATTAATAAAAAAACCCATCAATTTTAGATTTTCATTTTCTCTGTTTGGGAAAAGATAGGTCAGTCCATGGGTTTTCCAATTACAGGTGTTTAATTTTATTGAGAACTTTTTTGATAAATATGATTTGATGATATGGAGAGGCTTAATTAATTTAGTGTTTGACTTGGTCTCACGATGAACGGGATATTCGATCACATGATCAGCAGAGTTTGTGGGTCAAGCTGAATTGAATAATTGATCACATTTTGCACTCAAAAAGAGCTGGAGAGGGACTGTTTTGAAAGTGACATATTTATGGAATGTGAGGGAGAAAAAAAGTAAAAAATGATAAACAATTTAGGATGAAGTTGTTGACTAATGACTACACCCATAAAAAGAACTTTTGACTAATAGTGTACTTAAGAGCCGATCAAATTTAGTTTATTTAGCTCTTTAATTTTCAACCTTTTAAAAAACCGAACCGATCAAAATTTTCTTAATTAAATTATAATGAAACTGACGGTCGGTCCAGTTAAATCGCAATAGTGGGTGGCAATGTGGGTTGTGACGGGCCGCGGGTGCAAGGAAATAGCCTGATGGGGTAACACTTTGGGCCAAAACAGAAATTCAAATTTAGAAAACGTCGACAGCAGGGTTCGAACCTGCGCGGGCGAAGCCCAACAGATTTCAAGTCTGTCTCCTTAACCACTCGGACATATCGACGGGTCAGTTGCTGTTACCAAAAACAATTAGATATTACTAGATTCAGAACATGATGTGTATAAATCAACCGCTCATATAATTAAATTAAATACAACTTCTTGGAGTCATTGTATCGCTAATTCCATTTCACAATCTGCATGCTAGAATTGGGGGGTGTCACGTAGGGACAAGCGGACGATTGCCCAGATGAATCTTAATTTTTTTCAAAAAATATTCTCTGAAAGTTTACTAAAAAATTTTAATTTGTCCCACCATTAAATAATATATAAAAATATGGACTGAAAATTAAATTATCATCACTAAAATCACTGTAAATGAGTATGTTATATTGAAAATTATTTTAAAACACTTTAGGAAAATTAAATTTTTTAAAGAAACTAAATTTAACCCGTTTTAATTCTGGCTACACCATTGCATGCAGATCCTTAAATTTCAATTACTACACATTTTCAGAGTCAATAACTTGAGTGATTCTGAAACGACGAAATATGATATGCATTCTCAAACAATTCAAATATATGATGAAGAGTGAAGAGACCTTCGAAAAATATTAACGATAGTTTAGTTAATATATTGGAACCTGAAATCGATAGGGGACGTAGCTCATATGGTAGAGCGCTCGCTTCGCATGCGAGAGGCACGGGGTTCGATTCCCCGCGTCTCCAATGTTTTATATTATCTGTTTTGGAATTATAACTTGTAGGTCCTTGACTTCTCTTTATATTCTCAAATAAGTGAATGGATCATCCATTCATATCAAATAGATCCCGACTCAATTAAATTTTTGGTAAATCATATCTTAGAAAATAATTTTTCTAATTGATTAAATCAGCGGAAGCTAGGAACTTTTTTTGATTATGTATACATACATAGGGTTAGAAAAAATATCTTGATTTCCTATTGAAAATTTTGAAGAAGATGACTGCAATCTTTTCCACCATCATTGTTGTGATTTGCGGAATATGGTTGCCATCTTCTCTGCTATCATCAATCGGCATGTAGAGAACCCTAATTTATGTGCAGGAGATGGAAATCCTATAACTTATAACTGTATTTTTCTTCTCAAGAAAAATAACATACGTAAAGTTATATTATATTCTAATTTCCTCTCCTTTATATAGACACTTATTAGAGTTAGAGTTTGACTAGGATTTGGGCTAGCAGAGGGACTGCAGACCCATGGGCTTTCTAGTTCCAACTTAATAGTTAAGACTCAGTCATCTCATGACACACCAAAACTACTAAGTTAACCCTAGGTTATTCCACTAAAAGCCCAAGTTGCACTCTAGTAACCCATGTAATTAAATAAAAACTCAATTAATTAAAACTTCTTTTAATTAATTTTAGCTTTGGTCTTAAACTAATAATAATCACTCAATTGACCCTCTGTCTGATGCTTGTAATGAAAACGAATGCAATGATAAATGTCGTGCCCCTATTAATTACATGTTTACCCCCTAAGTTACTATTTGTTCAAATTTTCACTTGTAATATATCTATATTTATAAATAAATTTACAAATAAATATACCTGCGGCCACAGATTTAAATGATCAAGTACGACAAATAGCTTAAGTAAGCATCAATAATATAGATTCCATCTTATAAGTATATGTTCCTATGATCCATGAAATTACATCTCCAAACTATTGAGGTTTTGGCTGTTTATATGGATCTTAATCGGTGAAAAATCAAAATACATAATCCATAAATACAAGTTTATTACCTGCTCAGGATCAAGTTCGATTAAGCTTATTAAAGCTTATGTGAATTATGATCAACGACATTTGTCAGACTAGATCATAATTTACTATAATACAATTCAATATGCATATCATATATACATATTAACTATTTATTCAAAATCTCCACTTCGGTGATAATAATAAAATCACTCACAATAGAAGTAGAATAGTTACATCCTTACATAATGAAATGCTATTTTCATTAATAGCTGTGAACAATCTTATATTTATAAAGAACTTGTAATTTATATCTTTTAGTATTGACATCATATGTCCAATACATCAATCACATACTTTATAAATAAGGGCTAATAATGTATGGTCAAATAAATCAAGAATAAATAAATTTTATGAAATTCAGAAATTGTTATTTATTGCATGCTTTTAGGGCACAGAATAACAATAAGTCTAACATAAATAACACAAAAACATTGTTCTTAATTAATTAGAAGTATAAACCAGAAATCCATAAATTTATTTGTGTATTTCAATATCGTGCCAAAAATGTGACTATGACATGAATTCATTCTTTAAAATTTTTGTGTAAGTATACTATATGAGTACAACTTATTTTTCACCACCCCACTTGAAAATAATTTTTTTTTTTAAAACACATATCTAAGCTAGCAATTTCTTTTCATTCATATTATGAGTCAGATTAAGATTGTAAATGTGAATATATCCCAACTTGGTTATTTATCCTTTTTTTTAGTTTTTAGGTGAATATGAAAGTCCATGGTGTAGAAAATGTGGAAAATGGCAGATTGGTCAAAAGTTGGTGTGAAATGGAGGGTTTAAGAAATGTTCCATACACAACGTCAACAAGATAAAAAGGAATCAAGATTTGATTTCGGCCTTTCTTATTACACAGGACTGCTTCAACGATATTAATAAGCACCAGCTGGCTTTTCATTTTCTATTTCTAGAAACCTCATCACAAAGAGATTCGTATATACATAGAGTAATAATAGGTATTCTAATATTTAACTCTTATTTTGAGTCCCAATTGATGTGTCATTAATTCATTAGAAGGTGCTTAAGTAATTTTATAAGCCATAAAATTTATTATTTAATAAATGAGTGACACATAATATTGAAACTCAAATTAAAACTCAAATATTGAGATCTCAATCATTACTCGTATACATACATACATGCTGTCCTTCATAATCAAATTCAACTCATTTCTGTACAATTCCAAAAAAAAAAAAAAAAAAAAAAATGAAATCAATGTTCAATAAAAGTTGTCAAGCACTATTTCTTTTCGTGACCAACCCTTGGGCGTTGGCAAGTGAAAATAACGATGCCATTGTAATTAATGATTCCCTAATTTACCCTTTCCATAACATATTCTAATAAAAGAAATAAAAACTTTTTCTCACCATTATAAATTATAAGGTGGATTCCAATTTCCACCAAGGCACCAACCCCTCACACAAGAACTGAAACCTCGCGATGCGTCATGGAGAAGAAAAAAGCTTTAACCATTTGGGATAATAATATTTGAAACCCTTTGTTTTGACAAAAGCACATATAAGGACGTAATTTTATAATAATTTTTTCGCACGGGTACTTTTTGTATTGTTGGTTTTGGAAAAAATAAAAATAAAAATAAAAATAAAACTATGTTTGTTCTTGCTTGTAAGTTCACTCAAAATTTATAACTCCTGACTTGTTATTTTTTTTTCCAACCCTCGAATTAGTCAATAATTGACCACAGTTTTTTTATTATAATATAAAAATGTTACACGTACTTCCCACGAAAAGAAAGAAGGCCTATAAATTAAAGTTTAACAGCAATAACGGAGTTTTTAAAATTAATTTACAAAATTAACCCCGAAGCAAAAGCTGATCGGTAAACTACTGATCAAACAAAATCTAAGTGAAAAAGAGCAATAAACAAGCGTCGTAATTTTCTCGACAGGATCGAGAAAATGTGGCAAAACAACCACCACCACCACCACTGCCACAGCTACCCGAGGGAACTGCTGCCCAATCGGATCATCCTCGTCCGGCACGGCGAGTCGGCGGGGAACCTCGACACCGGCGCCTACGCCACCACGCCCGATCACAAAATCCCCCTGACGCCCGACGGGATCGGCCAGGCACGCTCGTGCGGGGCCCGCCTCCGCTCGTTGCTCTCGGGCTCCGCCAATAACTACCGCGTCTACTTCTACGTGTCGCCGTACGATCGCACGCGGTCGACTCTCCGCGAGATCGGACGCTCGTTCTCCAGGAAGCGCATTATCGGCGTCAGAGAAGAGTGCAGGATCCGCGAACAAGATTTCGGTAATTTTCAGGTACTCCATCAGTGGGCCCCGCATTACACCATGCTTAATGAAAATTCTTAAAAGAGTAACTCTTACTATTAGTTAATTAAGTTCATTTTCTTTGATTAGGCTTTTTATTTATTTATTTAATTTAATTTAAAATTAGTTTTCTAATTTCTTCATTTTTTTTTTGTGTTTTTGGAGGTGAGTGAGAGGATGAAAGTAATAAAGGAAACAAGGGAGAAGTTTGGGAGATTTTATTATAGATTTCCTGAAGGGGAGTCGGCAGCTGATGTTTTTGACCGTATTTCAAGTACGTTTCTTATTTAATTATTTATTTTTAAATCTATTCTCATTTTGTTGTTTTTCATATACTGTTGGGTTGTTTTAGTGAAAATTGTTTGTGCTTATTGTGTGTTTTTAAGTTGTTTAGATAGAATATAGCTGTGTGTTAATGAGCAAGAAAACTTGCATTTTGGCAACTTGACAGACTTTTGAAATGCTAAGAGAATGGTATTTCGAAACTCTAGAATTGCTTTCTAGGTTTTGGAAGCAAAAGCAAGGAAGGCATTTTAAGAACTAGTTGGATGGTTTTTGCATTTTTGTTGTGTTTCTTGTCGTTTTTACAAACCTGCAGCGTGGTTTTGCTTTTGCTTGTGGATTTTGTGTTGCCAGTTAACATGTGGGCCTTGGAAGATATTTTGGAACAATGTTTATCTTTCTTTAATTAACAATGTTTATCTTTCTTTAAGTTGCTAATGAAACTAGTAAGTGGGTAATAAGTGAGAAAAAAGTGATACAAATATTGTATTTGAAAGGGTGCTTGACATTTCTGAAAGTGCTTTCATTGGTTTTGAAGCAGAAGCAAACAATGAAATTTTCAAAGTGAATTTTGTGGTGAGCTCACTAGCACATTTAATTCCTTGGAAATAATGAGAAGGGGCCAAGCACTGTCTGATCTTCCATTGGTTGTTTTATGTGCTGAATTTTCTTCAGCTAGTATTTTATTACCTCCGAACTTGTTAGATCTGGACAGGAGCTAAGTGGAGTAGACTTGGTGATTGCATGCTACGAACATTAAATCTTTTACATCAACGGTACAAACAAAAAGAAATATCACTAACCATGTTGAGCTAGGTAGCTTGCTTTGGAATTCAACCAAATAATTCTAGGCAAATAATTGGAAATCATGTTAATCGATGTTTTCCAGTCTTCCATTGGCTAAGCTTTCAATTTCTAGGGAGAGAAATATGGATGTCTTTGCATGTAACTCACATTTCTGTCCTTGAATTACTTGGCTACTTGTGGTTGTTAAAGCTCCATGATTTTAACCCAATGATATTGCTTGCATAACTTATTTGACCAATTTTTCCTGTAAACATGAATGCTGTCTCCGTTGCTGGAAATGCCAAACTTTAGTTTCTGAATTGAAGAGGCTTCTCCTTATATGCTTGACAAAAAAATTTGACCTTTTCCTTTTTCTTTCTGCGAGTAGAGTCATGATCAAAGGTGTAATTTTGTGTTCTTTCTTTGAGATTAGATAAATGAACCAAGTGAGAGATTTGTAACTCATACTATTGGAAACCAATTGATGTTTGCAGATTTTTTAGAATCACTCTGGAGGGACATAGACTTGAATAGACTTCACCATGACCCTTCCCAAGAGCTAAATCTTATTATCGTATCTCATGGCCTGACTTCACGTGTCTTTCTCATGAAGTGGTTCAAGTGGACAGTTGAGCAGTTTGAGTATTTAAATAATCCAGGAAACTGTGAGACTCGAGTGATGCAGTTAGGAGAAGGTGGAGAATATAGCTTAGCAATCCATCACACAGACCAAGAAATGCTTGAATGGGGACTCTCGCCCGAAATGATTGCTGACCAAAAATGGCGAGCCCATGCCTCCAGGGGTGAATGGAATGAGAACTGTCCCTGGTACCTTGATGAGTTTTTCGACCATTTGACGATAGATTCAGAAGATGATGAGAGAGAAAAAGATGCAGAACACTTTGATGCTAATTGTGCATCTGAATCATCTTAAACATGATCAGACCTGCAGATTCTTGCCTGAAAATTCAAGAATGGGAAACATTTGAAGCTGTAAACTGTAAAGAATTGATCATCATTACCATTGGCATCCCACTAGCAAAATGGCCAAATTCATAGGATACATTATTGGATATTGTAACTGTAATTTGTGCTTATTCTTTGTAGTCACACTGTGATGCCAAAAGATTACCAGCTAAACAAGTGGTATCTTTTATACTTTTGATTGTAATTCTTCGTTAGCTAACCATTAGCTTAATGTATGACTGAACATCATTCTGTAACCAAGCAAATAGTTGATGCCGAAGATGGATTTTGATTTGCATTGTTGCTTGAAAGATAATGTGTGCTGAACTAATTTTAGCAATGCTTATAACGTACAAGCCTTTTTCCACAAGCAAATTCGGGGGCCTAACACTAGGTGCCAAAATTGACTTATGACACTTTCATTTTGCCGAGTGAGTAGAATCCTTCTCATGTGTAGCCCAACAACCAGCCCATTCATTTTTCAAACAATCCAATTCAAGAATTGACAAACTAAAACTTGGAAAATTGTTACCGACAAGCCAAGCAAAGCAATGACTTTACCAAGAAGAAAAGCTTTAGTTTATAGATCCACATCAGCCAAAAAGGAAAAAAAAAGAAAAATAAAATATTGACTAAAATACTGCTATTTGTTTGATAAATACATTTTAGATAAAGATAGATTTCATTTTGTGGGTATATGCATATCAAAAAGCATTATCGAACTCCATTCTTATCTTCGTAATTCTTATACAAAATCAAATTCAATGAAAAGCTCCCTCTCTTATTTATTAATTTTTATGTTCATCAGCAAATTAGCTTAAACTGTAACGGAATTTAACCAATGAGATAGTGACAGAGTTTGAGATACCATGTGAAGACCTGGCCCATTTGGACTCATTGTACCTCCCCCATTGGATCACGCAAATCTTCCATTAAATCTGATGGTTCCGTTAAAATACAACAAAAGCAACAAACACAATCATTAAAATCTTGTATTTTTTATACACCAAATTCGTAACCTGCCTGTTTATCTGCACCTACTTACTTATTATACAAACTTTATTGGGATCTGATGTCCTTTTTCTTTCTCAAAATACATAAAAGTGGCCACATTTTTTGAATAAATAATGCCTATCTGACCCTAGCAGTCAAATTCTGTCTGATCTTGAAATGGGTATGTTTTAAAGGGTTCAATGATTGAGTTATAGTTGAATTGTGAGTTTAAAACCCTGATCTTTGAAATGGGCATCTGATATTTCAGTCTGGGTATTTTTCATTTTTGCTAAAACACACGTTTTTTTAAGCCACTTTGTGTACAGCTATGATTTTGATACGGAAAAATTTCGTTTTTATTATGTAAGTAACACTCATTCCAATACGTGACATTGGCGGTTTCTTCTCAAATTCTTTGTAATCAAGGCAAAGTTAGGATTTTTTTGTTCTGGTTTCTTATTGAGCTTCACATGGCTCATTCACTGCAAAAAGGGCATTGTAATAGAGGTGTTTACAGGCTGGTTTTGTTTTTGGTTGGTGCGGTTTTGGTTGGCTACACCGTTGGGCCACCATTTCATGGGCGCATAAAGAAGAATTCATCAGTTGTTCCTGCTTCATGTCCTTGTTTCTGCGAGTGCTCTTCAGAACTTGGCCTGGCCTTGCCACTAGGTGAGTGTAAACTTGCATTAAATGTTAAAACTATCTCAAAAATGGTAACTTCGCGTAGTTTGCATATTTGGGTTTGTTAAGGAAAAGATTTGATCTTTAAGAGGTTTAGTGGAGCTTCTTTTAGAAGCGTTCGTTGTGTTCTTCAAGTAGGTTCAATGATCGTTCACATTGATTTTGCTTTCTTGACTGATTGGTTTTAGCATCAGATTGGTCTGTTACACTCTTGGAGCGACGTGTTGCCACATTTCATAATTGTTGTTTCAATGGTGTCATGAAATGAATGAGAAATGGGAAGTCATGTTAATTGAATGGCTTTTTGTATCGACTATAAAGTCAGTATGATTTAATTATCTAGAAACTGTTGGTTACTTTGGATAGTTTAACTAATAAGCATTTACTGTGCTGCTTGTTAACTTCTTGTTTTGCAATTTGCACACTGAGGTAAGCCTTTATGCTGGATATGGAATTAATTACGCTTAGGGTTGAGGGCTGTGACTGTGACCGACCTTTAAGCAGATACTTGTAATTCACAGTTTTTTTCTGTTGAAAATATACATTTTTAGTTTCTAGAACATGGTTCTGTTATTTAATCTTCTTTCACTTTCATATTTCTTGCAGGACCTATCAATGACTCATTCACAGGTCTGTTTATCTATCTTACATCTCTTTTTACTGTCTGTTTTTGTTTGTGCTCCATGCGAATTGGATGTAGTGGTATTATGGTTCTGGCAATTTAGTCCTTGAAAACAGGGAACTTTGCAGCCCTCAGAAGAAAATAGGTTATAATAATGTGTCTATAAGTATGGAAAGTAATGTCATTTAGGTATAACTTAACTTCTGTAACTGTATGTAGAATTCAAATGAAGGCAATAAAGAAGGCCAGAAGGGTAAATATCTAAAAGGAGATGACAATTAGGAAATATATATATATTTATCAAGCTTAGAAGCTTATTTTTTTCCTATTAATTATCAAATCATTTTCATTTTTATTTGCACAGACTGCGGTAAACATGATCCAGAATTGAGTGCAGAAATGGAGAAGGACACTGTAGCATTGCTCTCAGAGGAGCTTACTTTACAAAAAATTGTAGCCAATGAAACCTTGCAACGGTCCAAGGAATTGATAATGGATGCTAGGAAAGCCTCTTCCCACTACCAAAGAGAAGCAGAGAAATGCACTGCAGGGATAGAAACATGTGAAGAAGCAAGGGAGAGGGCTGAAAAAGAACTTGGGGAGGAAAGCAGGCTCTCGGCATTGTGGGAGAGACGAGCTCGAGAACATGGATGGAAAGATGATAGCTAAACTTACATTTGAAGAGGAGACACTTTTTTATCATTCTTTTAGTTCATTTTAGGCTTTTTTGATACTCGATAGCAATATAGCTTGTAGAAACTAGTTACAAATCTCTGTTGTGAATATAAATGCAGTAAAATTCTTTTATAAAATACTATTGCGTGTTAATTGCCAGACATGTCTGCCTTTCTGTTGGCCTTATGCCAATATGAAGTCCGAATTACTGAGATCCCAGATAATTTAGATACTCTTCCAACTCTATTCTGGAATTTGGCAACATCCAAATTCCCATCTGCTCTGTTCAATCTGTCACACAAATCTCAAATTTTGCTTCTGCTTCAAATATTATTGAGACACAGGAAATCACCATCATTTATTACCCAAAAAAAAAAAAAATTACAAATGGCATGCCACAATACCCACGTTACAATTTCAATGCTTTCGTAAAAATGGAAAATGCATGATCTTCATAGAAGAAACTTCTATGTGAATCTCTTCCTTCCATAGACTGAAGGACAATTAATTGAGCAAACTGGGAGCTTCACTGAATCTTTCAACGTTTAGATCCTGTGTGAGAGCATGTAATGGTTGTTCATATATATATATATATATATATATAACATCAATCATGTGGGTTTCAGTCGGAGTAGCGAGGGAGCTAGTTTAATCAAGTTAAATATAAACTGTCCAAGACTGCAAATCCAGCTGCTACCCCTCCTTCATTTGAAGAAGCAACCTTCGTCCGCATCAAATAACCACTTTGTTCATTCATGATCACCTTCTCCTTGTTCCTGCAGATTCCAATTTGAGAATGTAAAGTGCGTTCCAAAGAAAAATTGGTGACCCAGGTGCAATGCATTAGGTAGTGGCAGTCATTAGTCAAATTATGTGTGTATATATATAAATTTTTAGATGCATGATTTATGTACCTTAAGTAAGCACCAAATATCCCAAGTTCAGATATGGCATGATCCTTATGACAAATGCCATCACGCATCAAAAATGTGAGTGATACACTAGGGAATATCCTTTGCATAAGGATGTAAGCAGCATCTTCGTCAGTCCCATCCTTTTTCAATCTAAGAAGGGTTTCCTTCACATCTTCACCATAAATATTGTTCCCTGAATTGAGATGATCAAACAGCCTTCATAAATCATGAATCGGAATAATGAATAGTATTCGATATTAGCAGTAACAAAAGAAGAGCAAAATTAAAAAATATAGGACCTCCGCCTTCTCTTTGGGGCTTCATGACATATAGCTCTGGATTTTCAATTGCTTTACTGATAATCTCAGAATCATCCAAACTCCACAATCCTGCAAAGCATTTACGTACTTTGGCAATATCCTCTTTATTGTCAAGGAACCTGCTCACAAGCAAAAATTAAAGCAAATGAAGTCTTTTCTCTCTTTAAAACTTAGAAATTTCCTCAGACACCTTTGCAAGGGAAAGATGAACTTTGACAAGATGTAACATGTAAATATATTCTGATTCATAATTATCAGTATTAAGCCATTCAAGATCCACATGATTGGCTAAAAGCAGAAGGCTGATACTTTTAAAAATGAACCGTCATGGACAATTTTGGCTTAACAAGAAGTAACCAATAATGGCTACCACACAATTTACATAATTGAGCTATATTTGCAGTGTACCACTGTAAGCCTTCTCCACAGGCCATCAATATTTTTCATTTTCAGAGTTAGTTCCAACAACAAAAGCACAAGATTCACAAATAAAAAAGTGAGCACTGAAGCTACTATGCAGGCCAAATTATTACCTCTCAAGTACATTGGGTTTCGCAAGTTCTTGTTGAATCTTCTTGGTGCCTGCCAGATGATAAGATATTGATGGACACTTGACCGCAGAAGACCGCTCCATTAGTAATCTAGCTCTCCATTCCTATGAATAAGAAGAGTACTGAAAACTCATATACTTGGCAATACAACGCACTGTCAAGTTTTATTTTTGGTATACACACATATTACATAATAAAAGAGAAAATATAGCACAGTGAATGACAGTGGCTGTAGATAGATAGGAACTGTTTGCATATTGTTCATTTAAAATAAATTAGGAGTTAGGATATCTAGTTCATAGAAACAGATACATGCAAACATGAGAACATTTCCACTAGATTTTCTCATGGAACATTCATGACCTTAGATGAGCCAATAGCTAGTAAAGTTAGCCAGATTATTCCACCATACTGAGACTGGAATTTTTGTCATATTACCTAATATGTCAAGCAAGATTTACCACGACTACCATGCATACATTGATATGTGCTACTCTGCCTGACTATAATCACCCAAAACTTTGATATGTATGCTGACATTTTTAACTAGGCGAACCTCCACTAGTTAACAATAAATTTCTTCTAAAAGATTAAAAAAGTCTGCAACTGGCAGGAAAATACCAAACTTGCTTACTGATTCTGAAGGATAATCAGTTGGTGCATACCCAGCTCTAAAATAAACAACTGCAATTACTCGGCCACCTCTGCAAATGCAAAGCTTTTTGATATCAGAATCAGAAATAAAGCATAGTTAATATAGATAAAAAATGAAGTTCAATGCCGAATAGTTACACAAGAAGTGTTCCGTCAGGAAGTAGCTCCCCTTCTGCATCAATTTCAGCCAATGTCTTCCGAATAGTTGTAACATTATGTGTGTTATTAAGCTAAGGAGAGATTGAAAAAAAAAAGACTACAAAAGTATTCTAAATTAAAAATACTATTTGAAAAGTGCAATCCAAAAAGATAGAATATTTTTGTTATTTGCATATCAGCCCCTTTTTTTTCCCCTCTCAGGCACAGGCATTTTCTGCATGGGCGTCTTATATTTACAAGAAAAGGATATCTTTCCTTCAGTACAGAACTAAGCCAATGTTGGTCATACATATTACGTTCTTCATTCTGAACCACAAACAGAACCAAAGCCCTGCACAAAATATTCCATGTTACTAAAGACTAAATGGCATCTCTAGATGCAGCAGAAGAAATGTTAAAAAAAAAAACCCTTCTATTTCAAGTCTAACCTAGGATTATTATACTCAGTCCAAGCTTTAGCCATAGCCTCTGCAAACTGAATGACAGAAGAGTTGGCAGGGACCTTTTTCGAATCTAATCCAAGGTGTTCCCCGTAGTGAATGAGTAATCTTCTGCAACATTATCAGACAAGACCAAGAAACTTCTTGCTAACTAGATGCATTGGTTGAATCAAACAGAAAACTAATCTAGTCATTAGTGGATCTTGGATGGACAAAAAGTGCAGCAACAAACCTGTGAAGCTCAGTGACAAGACAGCTGAGGCCAGAAAACGAAGATGAAATTGTGTTAACCTCTATTTGGAGGAGCGATTTAGTTTGTTCATCAAGCATATAATCTGAACGATGTAAACCCAAGCGTATGTCCTGTTTAAGCAATGGAACATGAGTATTATCTTCTCATCACCATGCAACAAAAAGTTACCTAATTCTGCTTTACACCAACAGAGCTACAGAAGCAAAATAGGGAAAATGAAATGAATAAATGAGAGTAATATCAAAAGTACACAATCTAATGGAAAATTAGCTCATTTTATGGTACAAAGACTGAAATGAATCTTTCCAAAAATTCCAAAATTGTGTGCCACGTTCCCTAAGGATAAATACCGACCTCTTTCTTATTGAGTTCTAGCATCTTTGAATGAATATCCAAGAGCCTAGAGGTAAAAGGATCCACTTTCTTTGTTCTGCAATGTGGAAAACAGACAAATTGAATTTACACATATCTCTAATCTCTTTTATCATATAACAGAAAATTGCATGCACCAAAACAAAGGTCAGAGTGCAAGCAATACATATACAGAAATAATCCAAAGAAATATTCTGAAGATAATCAAATTAATTTTAAAAGGCGCAATTGCTGAGTGCTCAAAATATGCTAGAGTCGAGAATAAAAATCGTGAAAAGTATGCTGTAGAAGCTACAATACAGGCACTAAAGGATACAGCATAGATACCTCAGTATGTTACAAATTTTACAAAGCTGAGGATAAATTTATAAAGCCAGTAAAGAACAAGACACAGCCAATATGCATATTACTCGTTCATAAGAACTCACACGAAATAATTGAAGTGAAATTTCTTACCGTTTATTAATAATTGCTGAAAACGAGAAGAGACTAAAAATCATATGCTTATGATTTACAATAAGGCTAGCATGTGATATGAAAGGAAAGCAGACGAGAAAGAAAATGTTCTGTTTTATTACCCTAAGCAATTTGTATTTCATAAATAGCATAATAAGTTATGAGAGAAAGAAGTACCTGGATAGAGACTCCTGTAGAAAATTTCCATCCAAACTGACACGATCGACGAGTTCATTGAAAATGGGCGCTAACTCACATGCCTCACTGAAATGACTTTCAGGGAATGACATAGGCAACAAGGCAAATGGGGCATGCATCATTCCAACACCAGGAATTTTCCCTGATCTCTATAATGTGAAATAACAACAACAACATCAAATTCATATACTATTATTATAAGTCACAACTCTACATGATTATCACTGACAGTACAATATCTCATTTTCTTATCTCCTCTCATTCAACACTTCCTGAGAATATTCAAGCTTAGAAATAATTACTCCAAAATCAGCAATTTGACAACAAAACTATCACTGTAATCCAATTTGGAAAGATAATATCAAAGAAAATCTATGAAAATTATATGTTTGCACTGGTTGATTGCTTAGAAACAAAAGCACTTCAACTTTTTCTGATCATTTAGATTTTCTTCATCTTTTTTCAGCAAAAAAAAAAAAATCACAGAATTTTCCAACTGATCATACTATTGATTCAACAAATGAATTTTTCTTTTAAAACTTAACCTGAACACTCCTGTTACCAACAACAAGGCCATGAAGAGAGCTCCACACAAGAGCATCATAAACCATCTTTTGAATCAAATCTTGATCAACACTCTGCAAATCCAAAGCCTCTATGGTTGCAATTCCCTGTTGAGTCTCCATCTCTTTCACTCTCTCACACTTCAAATTTCCAACTCTTGAATGCAAACCACAAACTGAGAACTGGGTTATGGGAAAAAATGAAACTTTTTGATAATGGGTGTTAAAGATTCTATTAAAGATTCTATCTTGATTAGTAGGATTGAAAGAAAAATTTGATTTTTGTTTTGCATCACAAGCAAATGTCGCCAGAGGAAAAGAGTGGTGATGTTGATGAGTGGGACTGGAAAGACAGGGGGAAGAATAGCCAACACCCATTTTGACCCATTTTGTTTTGTTTCTCATAAGAGGCTCTTAAAGAAACCTATGTATTATGAAAATTTTGTATATTGGTGAAATATTTTAGTCACATTTGATGCTTTGCTTTATTACTATTATTATTATTATTCTATTCTTATCAATTTCATTCATTCACTAAATAAAGTATGTTGATTATTCTATTCGTATCAATTGCACATAATCCTTATTCAAGTTTCATGAAAAATATAGTTGGAGTTTTCTTTAACATACATCAGTGATGATGATTCATAAACCCGGTCAATCATTCATTCACTCCAAGGTGGCTTACTTCATATAAAAATTTTTCATATTGTAAATTTTAAATGACTTTCCATGTAAAGAAAAATGGCCCGTAAAATAAAATGTAAATGAATGCATAAACCTAGCAACCTAATGGTTGCAGCGTTAAGCCTGTAAAACAATCACTTTTAATTATTTACATTAGTAGCAATGAATATCCTATATCATTCATGCACCATTTGCACGACTAAGAAGGCTTTGGCTATGGCTATCTGTATTGTTGTTTACATCTGAAGCCACCTTTAAAATTGATTTCAAAGGTTTTGAATCATCTGACATTTCTTGCTCTTTCTTCTTTTTGCTTTTCTTCTTGCTTATCTTTATTGTCTCTACATTTTCATTTATGCTAACCATTTTCTTTGGAGCTTTTGATTGAGAAGCATTTGGTGGCAATCTTGCTTCCTCTTCTAGTTCCTTGTTCTCTTCAGATTGTGTAGGAGAAACCGTGTTAGAAACACCAATATGTTCGATTTCAGATGCCTGCTTGCTGCCTATCTCTTGTTCATTGCTAGAAGTCTTGGCTTGCTCATCTTCATGTGGTGGTGTTGCTTGAGCCATGGGGTGCACCATTTGGGTACTCTTTGAGCTGGCTTCGTTGGATCCTGCTGGTGCCTGAGCTATCCGGCGAGCCATAGGACTGCTGGAAATTATAGTCTTGTGGGTGTGCCTTGCTAAGAATTTCATGAGGTGGTAGAGCCTATGGCAAATGTTGAGAGATTGGAACTGCTTTTCCCTTTGATCCATTTCTTGGGCGTCTTATATTTTTTCTGATGTATGACTGTGAATGGAGAGGTTAAATCAATGGTAAGATCGCTAAGAAGATGCCTTTCTTGGCAGAAGTTGATGGGTTGTGAGAATAAATTGACAAGGAAAGGTTTTGTTCTTTCCTTTGCTTGCTTGCTTGACAGAACTGTAAAAGTTTTCTGGCAAACCAGCTTCTGTTTAGAGCAACAAGATTCTATATAAAAAACAAAAGGTAAATAGAGTTTTGAAATGGATTTTCTAGCAAGGATTGTTGTATTGAGAAGAGCGTTTTCAAATTTCATTAACTTGGCATAACTCACTTCTCAAATTGAAGCAAATGTGATCCAAGCCTATATAATGTTACAGAGTTGCAGAAATTACACTACTGTAGAGCACTGTGTTCAATCTCTAAGTTGAAGTAACAAGCCAACTAACATAACTAACAACTACTAAGTAATTAGCTAAACTAAACAAAACAAAGGGCAGTTGAGCAAAACAAAACTAAAAATAGACAAAAAGAGTAGAAATAGAACTTAAAAAGAAATAAAGAGCTATTTTTATCTCCTGAATTCTTACCTTCTGTTACAACATCAAACCTTTATACAGGAATTGTTAGGTACATTGGTAAAATTATCCATAAATTTTTCGTCTATAGGATATAACATTTAAGATTTCCTAAATCCAATGATTTCAATATTTACACGATAATCTCTCTAACATTATATCTATATTTTCCTTAAAATAAAAATACAGGGCCACATCTTTCAGATCATCTGTTGATGCAGTTATTCTTGCCCAAAAATGAACTGCATTAAGGAAGATAATTAAAATGGAGAATATCAAGCTGAAATTACTTTATTACACTGAATTCTGATCTCGACTGATTAAAAAACACAAGGAAATTTTTTTTATTTTATAGGGATTCAATAAATTACAAAAATAAGATACAAAATTGGGTAACAAAACATAACATTGTACTTGGTCATCAGCATGACAGAACTATTGTTCACTCAAGGATAGCCAGATTAGATTTTAATCCGCCCACACAGCCGCCAGTAAGCTCCAGGATGAAAGAGAGATTTTTCAAAAACCCAGATGTCACGGACAAGAACCTGAGAAGCATGTAAAACATCAGTTAGTACTGTAAGTGGATGAAAAATATACATTAGTATTACTGTAAGAGGATGAAAAATATGCCAAAGGGCAAATTAGATTCAAATTAGCGAATTGTAAATTACTAGACTAATCATTAATGTGTTAGTGTGTGCGAGCGCGCAAGTGTGTGTGCGTGTGCACACAGAGTAATCAAGAGAACAGAAGAGATAAAATGTCACGGGAAGAAGGTAAATAGAGCAAAAGACTTAAAAGTGGAAACAATGTATTACAAATATCCACCACAACATGGATTGTTGTCCTAAAATTTGTGCAACTCTTGGATCTATTAATCCAACATCACAAGAAATACATTTCCACAAAACAAAGGAAAAATTTGTTGAACTTTTGATGCCTGTATTACTCTTTGCTCATAAACAAAAAAGCTATTTACAGTACATTTGAACATAATTTTGGAAGCAACCAATAAAAAAGAAAATACTACCTCCTTAGTTTTATCTCCGGCAACAACGACACCTTTTGAATCATATGCTTCAAACTTCTGCAGAGTACAACAGGTACATGATTTGCCTAGTTCTCAATAAATGAATATTTAATAAAAAGCAAAAGAAATAATTACGGTCAAATGTAACCAGAAATTCCGCTGTACACAAGATATAAACCACCACTAGCTCCCAAACAAAAAAGAAGGAAAGAAAGTGTGTGATGCACAATCAAATACGTAGCAAATCCTAAGTACAGTGTGATAATTTGATTTCCCAAAGATGTCTAAACGCCTTTTTATTGCTACATAAAGATGTCTATGATATGATGAATATCACAAATACATAGCATTATAATATTAAATAAACATATTAACACAAGATTAAGATTATGGCAATTCAAATTTATAGGACCTAAATCATAGTTTAATTTGTCCCTTCAAATTTCAGGACCCTTAGCAACAGGCCTCCACTACCTTTGGAAAATAATTAAAAGAATTTAAGATACAAGTAAATATAAGTATATAACCAGTCAATTTTGTGCCGCCTGGGCTATGTCTAATTTGAATGGAACAAGCCCACTTGGGCACTTGATTGCAATAAACAGAAAAAGAATTTAAGATACAATTAAATAAAGAAGAATATTAATTAATATAGACAGTGCACCTGCTTCGCCAGAAACTCAAGCGTAAGCTGTACGAACACTTTATTGAGGTCATTTCGATCAACACCAATCTGTAAATGATAAAAGAAAAGAAGGTTTAACACATATAAGTAAAGGGATGCAGTATTGTCTCAGATCAAAGGAACTGGATTATGATTTTAAAAATTGAAAACAACACTTGCCAGCCGAGCACGCAGTGTTCGTATCTTTATAATTGGTTCAACCAATTCCCAGTAAACTGAACTCCACATGGATTCTCTTTGTTTAATTTCATTCTTAAGTGCCTGTTATTAGAAAACTGTAGTTAGTGACTCAGAAGTTAAACACTATACCATGTAAGATTTGAGTGGAAGCCAACATTCTAAGTAGCAAAACTTCAGAATGCAGAATATTAAACAAATAAAAAAGGAGCAAATAAATAAAATAGAAGCATACAGAATACATTTTCTCTGTAACTGCTTTCCTTATTGATGTTTTATCACCATTCGCCATCAAAGTGTTTATCTGGAAAAGGAACACATTCATCATCACGCACAGAGAAAATCCTATCTAGATTCCAAACAAAAATTGTATCACATCACCAGAATGCTAATAAAGGTAAAAAGGAAAGGTACTACATTAGACTCACGGGAAACAATTTGTTCTATAGTTTCTGGTTTTGGAAGAATACATAAAATAGAAAAGCTTAAATAATTCCATCATTTAAACAGAGTTGAATTCCTTGACTTTCTTCTGCCATACAAAGCCTCACTAATGAGGTCAATTTGTATTACTTAGAAACAAAAAGAAATTTACCTCTAGGAATTTCTAACTTTTTCATGTTGTTACATGAATAACAATTCCATTATAGACTTTGTTCACCAAAATAAATAAATAAAAGAAGGGTTTTTGCTCTCAAATTTGATTCTGTGCTGTGAGGGTTTTCGCTCTCAAGTTTGATTCTGTGCCATGCAACCTTTACAAACAAATAGACACTCCTAATCTCTAGAAAAAAGGAGAGAATATTACAAAACATACCTCCTTATACAAGTCTACAGCCTGTGTGTAGAATTTCTGTTTTGAATATCCAGATTTCCTCAACTTTGCAATCGCATAGGCACTTTTGAGCTGCAAATTGAAAATTGGATGCATGAATAAACTTGGCAATAGTGATGTCAAAAGTCTTCAACAAGTTGAGTTCCTCTATGACACAAGTCATACATGCATCAATGAGTAACTCAACAGATTAGTCTAACCAAATCAAGTAGAGAGATAAATAACACAAGGCAACTACCAAAATATCTGAAGCCCAACAGGACACACACGAAGAGGAGGTGAAGGATCAGCTTCAATTTCTTTCTCTTTTTTGAGTCATAAAGATTCAATTCTTATCACAAACCAATTAAGGTAATCAAAAGAGAAAGGGTGAGAGCAGGGCGCATAGCATTTTGATTTGACGTTACCAACCATTGCATAATTATAGAAGATGAAGAAATGGATCCAACAAGAATTTATGAAAAATTATAGGCAGAACATAAGAACTTCACCTCTAGAATGATATCATCTTTCGTTCTTCTCCAACCATCTCTTGTAAACCATCTGTTACAAAACAACAACCAATATATCAGGGCGAAGGACAGAAACATATAATAGATTCTTCAGAATAACTAGAAAAGGTTAGTGAATAGAGAATGACACCAGCATACATTGTCCAACATTTTTCTACAAAAAAATTAGCGAATTTGACTAGTTTTCCCAGCCATGTTCTGTTTCTCCAAAACAATATGATATAAGCTTTTTACTTCTTTTAAGCATGTTCATAACAAGCAGGGAATAGAAGATTCGGAAATGCAAAACGAGGAGTGGAGTATGCCGTCCAAACTGATAGAATTCTTAGCAACAGGGTTTCCAAAATCGTATCTCAAGATTAAGTAAATGGATTACTTTTCCCTTCAACCAAAATGGAGCATTAATTTGAAAAAGTTTCACGATATATGAGATAACTTTTGAATTTTCAAAGATAAGCAATGCACAAAAAAGCTACACATAGCTGATGAGAAATATCTCGAAATACTACTAAATTTAGAAGATTATTCTATTCACTCCTATCTGGTGAAATAATTGTCTATTAAAAACCATAAGCTTGTAAAACCAAATATAAAACTCACTTGAAATCCAACTAACCTCCGCCAAAATGGGATTGCTTCACGAGGTGCATAAGGTTCATAGATGAATCCAGGACTCGACATGGACACTTTAAGGGCACCCTGCTCGTTAAAGCATATGCTTTGATTAAAATTCACCATGTATTGACAGAAGCAAAAAATTGACAAGGAGAAAAGTTTACTTATTTACATATCAAGGTAAAGATAACGCACCATCTGCCGTGCTTGTGCAGGCGCTTTTGCTTGTGCTGTTGCAAACTTTTTGTCATTCAAATAGATCAGTGATTTGGGAGCCTAACATAAGAAAAAAGCAATAAAACTTTTTAAATATCTTTAAATTTGAACATTCAAAACAGACGTCTGTACAAACTCTAGAGATACGATCATAAACTAACAGTAAAATCCAATCAATCTAATATGTATTTTCATAGAAAGTTACCAATGAAGAACGGAGCATCATTGTGCTTCCATGGGTCCAAGGAAGAGTGCTGTGGTCCTTACATAAGCAAGAAGAAATATTCCGGCTGTAAATTTCAGGAACTGCTAACACAGAATATAATATGAATGATGGAAACACTTGCGCATCAACTCATTTAGAAAACTATGCATGAAAGTATCGATACTGAAGAGCAATTCAGGTAGTAAGTCATTGTTTAAAATTACCATTTGAAACACAACTTGAATAATTTCTTGAGCTTCCAAGCCTACAGACATGAACTTTACATCAAAACGACTTCAACCAAATGAACCAAAAAATTAACTTCAATATGCAAACACATCTACTTTATACTCAAATAAAACAAACCATGTCACACAAATATATGAATAGTATCAAATGTGTTGAACTATGAGCCAAAAGGGAAAGTGGGTTCTTTTCAAAAACAATAAAGAGAAAAGTTTTATACTCAAAATCAGAACTTGCATTTTCGTAGGAACCAAACAGATATTACTAAAATATTAAGGTCACTTACAGGAACGCAGATTCTGAAACCCCAGCCGTTCTATACAAAGTATGAATTGTCTGTAATCTTCTTAAGAATGACATTTCTTATTTCTTTTGTATTCAAAACCCTACTTTGTGATCAAAGATTATTATGATCTCATTTAGATCATGATAGTAAGAGAGAGGTTTTGTTGAATTAAGGGGTTTTAGGAGGCAGCATATGGCGATATGCCGCTGCATCAAAGTCAATGCAGTGTTCTATAATTTCAGTAATATACGACATGTTTCTCTATTATCATAAAAGTATACGACTTATCTGTAGATGAAAGTACAGGTGAATGGCATGTCGGATTAATAAGTTTTTTTCACCAATATTGTGATTATTTTATAACTTGTCAATCCTCTGTGATTATTGTACGAGTGATGATACAAATATAAATTTTTATACAAATTTATTTTATACAAATTAATTTATCATTAATTCATTGGTTAAATAAAAATACAAAATAATAAAAATAAATTATGTGGACCCAGAGATATTTAATCTAACCTATTTAATTATGCCACATCAGTTTGCACAAAATAAATTTATACAAGAATTTGTAGCTATTATTACTCTTATTGTATATGTCTTGTCAACTTCCAAATGTGATAACGATGACATGTCTGAGACATAAGATATTGTCACTGAGGTAGCGTTTATTTTTGTAACTTAATATTGAATAGAGATGAATTTAATTAAGTCTGAATAGAGCTGAATGCTGAATAACATGTTTGTTTTTCATTTTTGAGTATCTGAATAAATATATTCAGTTGTTTGTTTTTTTATAAGAGAAATATCTAAAAACTGTTATTTTATATATATACCCTTATTAAATATTATACATATTATTACACTTATATATTAATAATTCAATGAAAAAATCAAAGACAAAATAAGTAAGCTATTATATTTAATAAAAAAGAAACAAAAGCTATTATTTAATAACAAAAATAAATTGAAACATTAATTAATAAAAAAAATTAACTAAATCTATTAAAAAGTTGATTTGCTTTAATCATGAGCAAACAAAAAAATTTAAAAACTTTTCATACAACGAAATGCATATGCTTATAAATACTGAACATAAAATTTCATGCCAAATTTGATTCACTTGGATAATAATTGCAATAATCATAAACTAATTAAACAAATTGTAAATTTTAGGAAGCAATGAATTTGTAATGTTTTCATGTAAATAAAGGAGGTCATTAACAATTTCATAATTTTTCTAACTAATACAACAATAACTTACAGAGATTTCAATGATTACAGTATTCGGGAGCTATAAAAATTAAAGAAAAGAAAGTATATAATTAAAAATTAATTATGGAATAAGAACAAGAAACAAGTATCTGGAATTAATTTCCTTTAGCAATCTAATTATTGACTCAAAGTATTTGGTAATATAAGAACTTAAAAGAAAAAAGAAAAGAGGAAGAAGATGGCGTCAAACTGAAGAGCGGTGTTGGAATATAAAGTTTTATTTATGGAAAATAATTGGATACTATTAGAGTATTGTTGAAAAAATAAAAATTAATTTCTTCAGTATTTTTTTTAATTCAGCGTTAAGTTAGAATTTTTTATTTAATTAAATTAAGCAATAATTACTTAATTTTGAGTGTTCAGTTAAAAAAAAAATGCTTATAAAACAGCGGAATACTAAAATAAATTCTTTTAAGTATTTCGTCAAAAAAACAAACAACCTCTCTCCTAATAAAGATTGTTTAAGGTATGATAATTGAAATCCACAACAAACCATCATAATGTAGCCCAGAAACATTTCTAGCAAATAAAATAGAGATTTTTTGTCATTATAAAGAATTTGTATGATATTTGAACACCAGAAGACACCACAAAAAGAATTAGGTTACTGTTCATTATATAGCATCAATGTAGCACACAATACGATGGTAATGATAAAAGCGCAAGTCAATGAATCATAGAAGCTGCTTCCTGCTTCCATAGAAGCAATGCATAAACACACTGCAGGGCTGCAGCCATTACTAGCTTAATAAATAAATAACTAAATAAAGCAATATAGATTTAAAGGAATTTCTCTGCAAAATTTATACATAAGAGAAAAGAAAATGTTCTGCTAATTACAAAAACTCTACTTCACCAAAATTGAAAAATTAAATAAGTTAATAACTATTGACGTTTTCCTCATAGATTTTATACTATTACAAAAATAAATATGATAATGATTGCAACTACATGGTTAACCGACTGATTCAAGAAGCTTCATCAGCTGCACCTGTTGGACTACTGGGCACAAATGGAACGAACCCACGCCCACCAAACACTGGTCTCATGAATTTGTCATCAAATTTTCTCCAGAAGTAATGAACTGTTGTTGTTGGAGAACTTATAAGCAGCCTTAAGCTGCTGGCCCTAGGGGCTGCTGGCTGGTTGCTTCCTTGATCAGAGTTGTCGCCGTTTTCCAGGAACAGAATTCTCAAGTCTTCTAGACTTTGCGTATCAGTTGCATCCGGGCTCAATGTCTTTGGGTGTCGCAGCAGAACTGCTTCGATCAATGGCTTCGTTATGGAACCGAATACCTGTTAGGCAGAAGTAAATGTCATGCTGATTTTTTTTGTGTAACAAGTGCATTATGTGGAGAAAAATGTACATAAGATTTCCAGCAGCATACCACTGTGCTGAACAGAACAACAATTATGGTGCATGTGATCATTACTGCTGAATTTTGTGATGATGCATCATCAGCACTCGAAAACTGCAATAATGTATCAGGTGACATCAATTCAAGAATCAGGCATTCACATGATTTTAAAGAACTGTCAAAGGATATTAGAAGAAACCTGGTTATAAGACAGAGCAATCGTAACTGCACCTCTCATTAGGCCTGCCCACCACATTATAAACTGAAGTTTTGAAGAGTCAGCAAAAGTGTGGAATAAAACCAAATGAGAATAACTAAGTGTTTGATTTGCTTGCTGCTTGTACCTGTTGTCGAAACTCAATTTTTCCACCATCTCTTTTATTAATACAGTTGGTTAAATTTGCCAGAGGGAAAACAAATGTTGCCCTCCCGATCATTACTAATGAAAACATAGTTGCACTAACAGAAAAAAATGTTCCTGTACTGAATCAAGAATACGAAGCAAGTTAGAACAACAGGCACCATATTCTTTCATCTAGTTCGCTGATCATAGAGTGAAAACTATGGCAGCAGTTAAATTGTTTCCGTTACTTCACACTTCAGTTTCAGTTGGCTATTATGTCATCCAGATATGTCAACATCATTCTTGAGTAATTTACTTGCTGACAGTTAAGTACAAACTCTAAGTGTCCGATAGAAGAATATAAATTACCTTGCATTGCTGGCTTTCCATTTGTCAATGTCCAAGGCATCCATACCGACATATAAGAATATAAAAGTTTCCGCAATGAATGAAATTGTTGCAAATGCATGCCTGAAATCATCAGCCGTTATGAGGATTTAAATTTTTGCTCACCATCCATGCTCATCGTTAGTTCTACATATACACTGAAGTTCTTTAACCATTACGAACTGGTGTGGTAATGGTTATAAAGAAAGCTAAAAGATCTTTCATCTCTGACAGAAGTTAAGAACCACAGTGAAGTTCTTTAACCATTATGAACTGGTGTGGTAAGGAAACTAACAGAAAAGAGTAAACAATGCTTGGAAAAACCAATTAAATGGCTAAAGATGTCAAAGAGAGATCATGTTACGTTTAGTTTCCAATCCATTTACAGTTAAGGAATCTTTAGAAACTTTAAGGAGAAAAAAGAGAGAGAGATAGTGAAGCTGGTAGTATGATCTCACTTGGTTGTTATTCGTGAACTTTCAGTGACGTTGTGCCATGTATAGTGGGACATGACTATGCCACAAAAGAAAATTGTCAAAATACCACTGAGATTTAAGAGCTGCATGAGGGGAAAAGAAAAGTTAGTCAAAAAAATAAATTAATTGCTGCAGAACACCTCATAGTCGTCAGTTCATTGCAATTCAGGCAAAATGCTTGTCTTTCACTCAAAAAACAGTTAGCTAGTTTCAAAAATCCCTAAGCTTGCTCTATTTTTATAATATGAAAAGTTAAGATGAGACTGATTGATTATCAATTCAATGGAGAAGTCATTAAAGAAATCATGAAAATTATATCAGGAATTAGTAGTCAAGGCTGTACCTCAGCTAACATGTACGACAAATAAGCCATAAGCATCATGAGTGCTACTTCACGGTCCGTAGAATGCCTGTTTATCAATGAACAGTGATGTAAGGATATATAGACCTAAATGTATATATCTAAGTTTTTATCATCCATTTCTGCAACATATGGTCATATTAGATTCATCAGCCAAAAAAAGAAAAAAAGCATATGCCCTTACTCAATTGTAGCAGATTATTTACCTTCCAAAATAAAGAGTTTTTATGATATAAGCACTTAAGAGCCCCATCTGAAACATTGTGATTTAAAGAATTAGAAGATTGAACATCAGAAAACTTCAGTTTATCAAACTAACAGGACACAAGGCAAGATATAGCTAACTTGGCTAGCAATTATGGACTTAGGCACAAAATTCATTAATTGGCATATGTTTTAAAATTGGTCTTATAATCTATGTTTCCATTTAATTTTAATAACTGAAGAACAATGGAATGATAATGACTTACAACTATACCGAGAGCAGTGCTGGTGAATAAGAGATAAAGAAAGGTGCCCAACAAATTTAAGGCAACTGTGCCATCAATGTTGTTGAAGTCGAGTGATTGTACTGCGTTGAAAAGCACAATAGAGGTTGCATCATTCACCACTCCTTCCCCAAATACAATGCTATAAAGGAACGGTGTTTCATCTTGACTGAGAACCTTCAACAAGATAAAAGATCACGCGTCAGTGGCATACATCAACTATCTGCATCAAATACTATGATCACAGCTCTATCAAATGCACCTGTAATGTACAGACTGAATCAGTTGCTGATAATATGGCACCAATAGCTGCACATACAAGCAAAATTGCAGTCAGTACACATGAGTGAATTCTAACTTGTGTATAATATGAATAATCATACACTAGATATAGTCACCAAGGAAATCTTGAATGTGTAAGCTTGTCATGCCCATTTTCTTAAATATCAAAAAGGCTCCTGAAAAAATTTGTAGTGAAGAAAATATGTGTTTATTAGAAAAGCTATTCATCAATTTGAAAATCAGCAATGTATAATTTGCAGTAGAGGAAGTTCATCAGAAACTCTTGATGTTACCTAATGAAATGAGGCAGAATGAAATAACTGTGCCACATATTCCAAACAACAATATAGTGGTAAAATTCTTGAAAAATTGCTTCTTTTTGACCTGGAATCTGATCAACCAAATCTTGAATGTTAGACACAACAACCAATATGAACCTTCATAAAAGAAATAAAAATATGTGGTGAAAATTCCCAAGGAACTTCATATAAAAAATATCAGAAATCCCATAATAATGTTTATTAATCGATGCTCAAAGTTTCACGTATAAAGCCAGAACTTTACTGTTTTATTGATCATTAGAACAGGAAAAATTTAATTTTGTCCCATTTTATTCATCATACCCAGCATTGAAAATTATAGGAGGAAGCAAGTAAAGGAAGAACAAGTCCTCATTGAACATCAACAATTGCGAACTACGGTCTTTAGTAACCAGCAGCACAACTCCTCCAGCACACAAACCCTGTAATTTTCAACATCAAGAATAAAAAACTTGACCACAACATCATGTTTTTCAGCAAAACCAATCAAGAAAAGTTATGTCAACACACCAAAAGAAGGGCTGTGATCGACTCGTTAGCCCACCGGTTTTCTTCAATAAGGTGGCCAATGATGATGCATGCACAGAGGAGAGTGAAGAACACACTTAAGGCGATAATGGTACTAGTATCGAGAAATGATGTTGACATTTTCAGGGCTGAAAGTTGCTGTAAAGTTTCATGGTGAGCCATAAGTTCTGTTGAAAATGTGAAGCTGAATTTGGCATTCACAACGTGGTGTTAGTTTTTTCAATGAAATAAGGCAATTAAGATTTGGAAACTGAGATGGGGAAATAACAATGACTTGTTTCTGAGCTTTTGTGATCTGTTTACTTCAGTTTAAGCTCAGGTGGAGGGAAGACTGGTAGTTGAATGTTGATGTACCACAGTACTGCTAACTTGGTGCCCCCTGCCAGATGGCACAACCAGAGTCGGCCACGGCAGTTGGAAAATGTTTAATGTGTAGGTGGCATGCATCATTTTTAGAAGCATTAATTGTTTATGATATGTCACCTAAATAATTATTTGGAGGGGTTTATAGGAGAACAGTAATTATCTAATTTATGATCTAATACTTTATTGAAATCCGAAAAAATTATGGTGTAATAGTTTATTTAGATTTTAATAAAATTTTGGACTAGATTAATACTCTATAGAAGAAAGTCCTAATTATTGTAGGGTCAAATGCATGTATTGTGAAATGATAATTCAAAATAATTAAGGTGTTGTAAGATTTTTTTTCAATTATTGTTACAAGAAATTAAATATTTAAAATTATTTTTACCTTTTGTTTTTGCTGTTTATCACACTTTATATGAATGGTCAATGAAATTAATATACGATTAAGTTGAATCAATCTGCTTTCAAGTCAGTTTGTTTTAGCGTCTCATGATAATGGGATTTTATTTATCCTTTCAGTGATTTAGTCGTATTCAGTAGAATAATGCAGAAGTTAATTCCGTGAAGAACTTGGATTAGCAATTAAAAAAAAAAATTATTTCTAATCCAGCTGCTTGATTTTGATATTTTAATCTATCCTTACCAGGACTATAGGAGGAAGCAAACTGACTAAGTGATTTCTGCTTTGCAACTTGATGAATTGATTTGTAAGAAAGCAAATCAACGGTTACAAATCACAGCATGCTTACAAATCAATGAATTGTATGAAAAATTGAAAGAATTGTTTCCAGAATCATTTGGAGTTGAAATGCTCACATAAAATTAGCCTCAAAAAAGTTTTTCTTTAAACTCTATAAGCTTTAAGCTAGGTAAAGCTTGTACTAGGAGGTAGCTGCAATATCTGAACCATTAGCAAAGCTGAACGATTGGGGGATTTTCCAATCCATGCATCTTCGTGGTTCTCGTTAGTCTGACTGATGCCTCATCATCCAATATACAAGTTGTGCCACGTTCAAAAAGCTTGTCTAAGTTGCATGATGAATTAGAAACACGACCTGGAGCAACAGAAAAAAAAAAAAAAAAATTCAATCAGCAAGTACATAACAATTCAGGGAATTTATTTTTGGGTTATTTGTTAAACAAATTAGGAACTTGTTTGGCCAAATATCAATAACTTCTCAAAGCTTTAACTGAATTGATCCCCAATGCCATCAACTTGAAGTTTCTTTGAACATATTGACTCACAATGATGTTAGAACAGAAATAGATCTCGCAAATGGTTTCCCTTAGACAACTTGTTTCAACAAACCTGATAAACAACTTCTTGAGAATATTACTACAAAAGTGAAAGTGATATAGCAGCAGAACGTAGCTTCACACCATCATCATCCCACTTGGACTCTGGAGCAGTTGCTCCTGCAATATATGCCTGCAATAAGAAAGAAGGGCATGATGTAGCTGATGGAATAATAATTCATCAAGTTTAAATAAGAATGAAATGTGACTTCATATTTTTAACTGGGAAAGTTGAGTTGCCAGATGCAGCTCGGGCACATTAATACGGGATATGCCAACAGCCGAATGGATCAACCACAGGGCTCACAATCAGTAATATATGATTCAAGCTTGGGCACATGGGTGCATCTAAATGCTGCTGATGGAAAATTTTCGACACAAAAAAAGTATTTTACATTTCCTACACTACAACGCAATAATCTTACAATTTTCACAAGTGGTCCATTTAACTAACCTTGCCACTGTTTATAGCAGCTACTAGTGCTATGTGCTGCTCATCCCTACCAAATTCATAGAAGTAATAAGTCCTGCAATCGATCAAAATAGACTACTTTAGATATTTGTAAATAATGCTGAAATATGCTTCATTTTGATTTTCTATCAAAAGCATACACAATGTACTCCAAAATTCATAGATTCTAAACTTTCAATCATCTAGGGTGTGAACCAACAGAAAAGCATTATGGGAACATAGTTAAAATCCAAAGCATCCAAATTTTATTTATAGGTGTAGCCTGTAGGGTGGGAAAGAAGACGATTATAGCCCCGGTTGAATTCATTGCAGCCACTTTTCATTTTTCACTTGAGGCAAACATATACTTCTGCACCAATGATTACTAATATTATACAACAACCGGTGCAGCAGCTTAAAGATAAACTTACTTGAAACCTTCATCTTCCTTTATTTTTATTGTTCGAGCAGAGTATAAAGTTGCACCACCTGCTATTAGAGATTGATATTAACACAGGTATTGGATTTAACTAAAGAAAACAAGTCATAAAAAAAACTAGTGGCCATTGGTTCTCATATCTACACCGGCACAAAGAAAGAGATACAGAAATAATAACAAAGTTTGCATCATAGTGTACCTGGAACAAAGATTTTTGCTGCCTCCTTCAAGGTACCAAAATCAGTAATATCTTGGGCCTGTTTAAGTTAGAGAACAGTATATAAGTTTATTGGAGAATTCTTTATGGAAGATAAAATATGGTAATAAACAGCATAAAGCTAGTTCTATGAATAGAATGGGATGCCGCCTATGAATGATCCATAATACAAGTTCATCCTTAATATGACTAATTACATTCTTAATTTAATATTTCAACAATTCATATTATCTCATGCAATATTGGAGCTACTCTAACAGTCTAACTTCACTATCAAATTTACATAATAAGATAAAAGAAAATTTCTGCAACTATCATTTACAGACCTCTAAGAAGGTAATCTTGAGTTGATTGGATGGGCGAATGACAACACTCAATACTTCAGATCTGCATCAACCATCGACAGTCACATACAAAATGGGTAATGCTAGAATTTTCTGGAGAAACTCAATATGATTACGTTTCATGTCCAGTTAATATCAGATATGATGTATTCCTTATATAAAAAGGAACTTTGCAGATCTTATTCACCAAGAGATTCAATAAAATAAATTAAAAAAGCAAGGGGAGGGAACTTATACCCATCAGGAGCCGCAAATCGTGCAGCAAAGGTCTTAGGCTTTGCCTTATCCCCATAAAGAGACAACCCAGCATTGTAGTCCTAACAACATCAAGCAATTCACTTATACAATCAACCGACTCTCAAAAATTTGAGAAATATGAGCTACAATATATACATTTTTTTCTGAAGCACCTATCAACTTCCGTAACCACAAGAGTTATTAACTATTTATGAAGCCCTTAGATTGATTAGTATGCTACAAAAATAACTAGACAAGATTGATTAAAAAAAAATGCACCTCAGGCTCAGAAATGTCCTCAAACTGAGGAGGGACGCGAATGGAGAAGCCATCACCATAGAACTGGAACCAAGACTTTGTGTTTGCAATGCCAGTAAGAGATTTTGAAGGTGCTGAGGGAGAAGTTTCAGCTAAAGCCAAAGATTGTGCAAATGGGGGTTGTGATGAGGCTATGGAAATGAGAGAAAGTGAGGTTGTTTTGAGAATGAATTGTCTCTTAGTAAATGTGGCAGTTTGATTGTTGGTGGGAAGGGAGATGGGATTGGGGATTTGGGGTTTAGGGTTTGGTGGGTGAAGGGGAAAGAGGGAGAAAGAAAGAAGAATGTCCATGAGAGAGTGGAGAAGATGGTTTTCTTCATGGCTGGTGAAAGATGGAGGGAGATAATGTGGGGCAGGGTTTTGGTTTTTATATACTTTAGTCTTGAAGGGTAGTTTTGAGTTTTAAGGAAATATTATCTTTTTTCTAATGAAAGAATTTAAAAATAGATTAAAAATCTATAGAAAATTATATCCACCACCCCAAAATCCTTATTAGATTATTATTTTTCATTTTTAAATTAATATTTACAATAATACAATAGCAAATCTTAAATCAAAAGAAATTTAATTTCTATAATACACAACTTAGAAACTCGATTTAAATACTGAAATGACTAAATAACCACTACTTAATCAAAAAATGATTTTACCTCTTCTTAAAAATAAATACATAAAAAAGCCAAAAAAAATAATAATAAATACATAAAACCATAAAAGATTACTCTTCACAAGTAATAGTAATTTTTCTTTGGACATTTTGTTTACCTGTACTGTCCAAAACACCCTTGTTTGTTTCCATGGCTGACAGACGTTGTATTATCCACTTTCAAAAACTCAAAGAGTCTCAGATAACCAATAAAAAATGCAGGAGAATACAAGCCACCCAAATGAATAACACTGAAAGAGAGTGAAAAACAAAAACAAAATCAAATCTTTCTTCTTTTTCCTTGAATTCCTTCTTCATTCTATCTCTGCAACTCAGCCATGGAAACCATTCTTTCTTCCTCCTCTATCTCTCCATTTCTCAACCCAAAACCTTCTACTTCAAAGACCCTTTTCTCTTATTCTCTACATGCACAACAACAAAGACAAAGTTCTCTTTTTTGCACCAAAAACATCACTTGCAGCCTCAAAAAACACAACCATCAGTCACTAAAGCAATCTTTACAGGTACCCAGAAGCTGGTTTGCTCATGCACAGCAAGGGCTGGCAGCTCTGGCTCTCTCTTTGGCACTCAGTTTTAGTCCATTACTGTATACTAATGGCAATGCGCTTGCTTCTGAGTTTGATGTGCTCAATGAAGGCCCACCAAAAGATTCCTATTTGGTTGATGATGCAGGTGTGATTAGTAAAGTTACAAAATCTGATTTGAAGCAGCTTTTGTCAGATTTGGAGTCGAGGAAGAACTTCCATATTAACTTCATCACCGTTAGGAAGCTTACTGTGAGAATTTTGGCTTTCTCTTTTTGATGCTCTTTTGTGTGTTTAATGTTGGTATGAGTTTTGATGTTGATGAGAGTACTTGTGATTTTGGATATTGAATATTGATGATGATGCAATTGGTTGTAGAGCAAAGCTGATGCTTTTGAGTATGCTGACCAAGTATTAGAGAAGTGGTATCCTAGTGTTGAAGAGGGCAATAACAAGGGCATTGTTGTGCTTATTACAAGTCAAAAGGAGGGGGCAGTCACAGGTGGTCCTGCATTTGTCAAAGCTGTTAGTGAAGAAGTTCTTGATGCTACTGTATCTGAGAACCTTCCTGGTAACTATCCATTTTATTTTTCATGCTTGATGTTCCGAGTTTTATTATTGATTTCATCACAATGCTTGGTGAAGAATTTGAAGTAATTCAAACAAAGTAGGTGATATTAATTTAGTTGCATTGAACCTGAAATATGATGATAGGATAATGAAATTGATAGAATTGGTATCACTAGCACTAAATGTCATTAAATTAGCCTTCAGCCATGATATTTTAATGTGCTTTTCATTAAATTTTCAAAAAAGGTCGCTGAGCTTTCTTAAAACATTGTCATAGAGTCTTATATTAGTTTGACGAATTCAAATAGATAGACTTCATTCTGCTGTTCTGAAGTAAAATCTTTTGTGCGTTTAACTGTCTAGAAATTCCTTGCACATGTGCATGCTTCCTTCCATCTATTCATGTTATTAAACTCTCTGGAAGTGTTGGATGCACTTTTGATAATCAGATTAATTGGTTTATTATATCCACAGTTCTGGCCACGGAAGAAAAGTACAATGAAGCTGTTTACAGCACTGCTAAAAGGCTAGTAGCTGCCATCGATGGACTTCCTGATACAGGTGGTCCAAAGTTTAAGGAAAATAAGCGAGAATCCAACTTCAAAACCAAGGAAGAGACAGAAGAGAAAAGAGGACAATTCACTCTTGTTGTTGGAGGTCTGTTGGTGATTGCTTTTGTTGTTCCAATGGCACAATACTATGCGTATGTCTCCAAGAAGTGACTGAAATTTCTGATTTTAGAAATTTCCAGCTACTTGCTAGAGAAAAAAAACTTCTGTAAGGCATTGTTGTACAAATGACTGTTATAATTGGTTGATGAGGAACTTGAAATCAGAGGGTTACCACAGATTTTTGCTTCGAATGTATAAAATTTGTAAGAAAATAATTTCTTAATTTCTGAGTTTGATACATGTTGCCATTGTATCAGAGTGATTATAAGACCTTATAAAAAGTCAGTAATGATTAACAACACTTTCTGTAAGGAGGCCTTTCAATATGCTTTCTGGTTAACATCGCAAATAATGCTTAATACAATCAAGATTACTGACTTCTAGTTACAAAGGACATTACTTGTTAGTACCTAATATTTGTTAATGGCTGTCCATGGTGTCCTCAGAACTTAGGAACTAGGAGACATTTTGTCAGCAAAAGGAGAATCAGAATATTTTCTGGTGAGTATCTGTGTTGAAACATACTTATTTGCAGCTTCTGTATAATGTATTCCATCCCAATCCACATATTTACTGGTGGCATTGCATGGTTTAGCTGTGACTGATGTTCCGTTTATATCTTTTGCTTCACAGCATGAAATCTTATAATTCTATGGAGCTTTGTTTAACAAGTAATTCTTTAATTGCCAATGAGGGCTTCTTAAAATCATAGCTTATAATTCTTATATGATCATGTCTTCACTTCAGCTAGTAAGTTGAGAAACCAAGCTTTGAAGTGAATGAAATGATTGACCTGAATATCGAATGAAAATGGACAAAAAGATTCATCCAGCAGCTGCATAATTAAATCGGAAGCCTGGAGATAGGCATGCAGAAGAGGAAACTTCATTTCTTGTACTGCAAACATCATAAAGAGGCAAAGGGTTACTCGACACGATATGTTTATACCTGAAACATTTTACCGTAGTTGAAAAAAAAATAAGAAAAAGAAGAAGCTAAAAATATGTAAACTTACTGATAAAGTCTATGATGAGCCGGTCGTCACAGGATCTTCCAGATGAACCTTGAAGTAAGTTTTTCCGTTCAACAGGAGCAAGGAGAGGCCAAGGCCAGCACAATTTCTCCAGTGTTTGAATCTGAATCACCAAAGTTGAAAACAGCAGGATAGTTTAAAAAACTGAATTTGCCTTGAGTAAAGTGATTGCGAAAAATATTAGAATTTGGAAAATCAAGAACTTGGTAGTCATCATGGCTAGTAGCTTTTATCTTTGATTGATATGTGCTACCCTCCAAATCACTAAAACGGTTTTAGGAACATGCAATAATGAGCAAAAAGCAAAGGCTAATGGCCTTTAGAGAGTCCCTGTGAATGTACTTCTATTGTCAAATGAGGACTCTTAAAACAGAACAGTGTCAGTTGAATCAGAGCGTTTTGCTAGTAGAGGAGTTCAGTTTCCCTTTAATGGATGACATACATGCAAACTCTTTTCTCAAGCCGTTAATTAACTTGTAGAAGGATTCATATTTCCTACTCATATGCATTCTTACTATGAGGTTTGTTTACCGAAAATCTATTACAACCAAATGCTAAATTTAGAAGAAAAATTTACTTAATTTGGCATAGTTCATATAGAAAAAGAGTGGAAATTTGGCAATGTATGGCTTTTGTGTTCATTAGTTAGTTAACTATTTCAAGACCATGATTTATGAATTTTAGGTTGTATTTATTTGGATTAAAAGATAAATTAGCCTAAGCAAATGTAATAATATCGATTGCCATAAAAGCACCGGATAGTGAATATTTGATGCTAATTATTCAACATTGTGCTTCCTCACCCAAAAATAATAATAATAATAATAATAATAAAATAATTTCTCAGTTTCTCTTGAGTTTGAGTATGGCAAATCAATAAATGAATAGGCATTTCAATTTTCTTTCAGGTCACCATAGCAGATAAATGATGAATACAATCTTAGGTTACTGAATTCTAGTCACAAAGGACATTACTTGTTAGTACTTGATATTGATCAATGGCTGCCACAGCATTGCTTGAAGTCCATAGTGTCTTCAGAACTTAAGATCAAGAAGGAAAGGCATTTTGTCAGCAAAAGGAGGATCAGAATATTTTCCGGTGAGAATCTGTGTTGAAAAATACTGATTTGCTGCTTCTGTATAATGTATTCCATCCCAATTCACATACTCACTGCTGTCACTGCAGGCTTTGGCTGTGACTGAGGTCCCATTTATAACTTTCGTCTGACCACATGAAATGCCACTGTTATAGTTCAAAGGTGCACCTCCGACCCCACAGCAAGCCATTATAGGTTGCTCAAAACCTACAGAAAGAAAATGAGAGGCAAGATAAATAGGATTCAGAATTTCTGATCATCAGTGAGTGTAAATCAATGAGAAATGAGAATTCTGATCATCAGAAGTGCTAAAGACACTGACCATATCGGGAATAATTTGCAATAAGGTTGGACTTTATGGTGTATATATCAACATATGTGATATTTGAATCTTTATAATCTCCTTGCAGTTTCTTACACAGAGCATGAAGCTGCAGATTGAAAAGTTTAGCAGCTTGGTTGTGTGCGCTGACACAACCTAGCTCATCAAGCATTGATGGATCAGTTCCAAATTTGGCAACATTCTGAGCTAAGCATCCAAGAGGACCTGTGTTGTGAATCCAAAAGTTCCTAGCCCCTTCGTCATATAGTCTCTGGAGATTCCATTTTAACAAGCAAAGAGTGAGAATTTAGCTACAAGCTAACTCATTATTTGAGAATGAAATACTAAACAAGTTCACATAATCTGACCCTTAATCCCGTCTCAAATTCTTCCAAAATTTTTGGAATTGAAGCAAATACTTGATCTATTGTTTTGGAATAAAATGCACCAGCAAGATCATTCTGGCCTATGTCGAACATGTACAGCCCCCTCGCAAAATAATCTACTGCTGGAATGTATTTGTCAAGACGTTTACCTGCAATTATATTGCAGAAACCGGATTCTATTAAAAGTTTCTTAATCCAAGTAATTCAATAATGCCAATGAGGGCTTCTTAAAATTATACATTAAAAATATTATCTGTTCATGCATTCACCTTTAGCTAGTAATTCAAGAACCCGAGCTTTGAAATGGAGGAATTGATTGACTTGAATGTCAAATGAAAATGGACATACAGATGTTGGAGTTGCTGGATGTATAGTAGCTCCTGCGGCTGCATAATTACACCCTTTGTGGAAACTTGGTATGCCTATTGAATCAAGATAGGCATGCAGAAATGGCAGCTTCATTGCATCCACTGCAACACCATAAAGAAGAAAAGGATTAGACAAAATGATCAAGGAAAGCCAGCAAACTTTCTTCCTGAAAACAGGGGAAACAGAGAAAAACAGGAGAAGAAACTGTAGGAAACCAAATTAGTGGAGAATATAGCAGAATTTATCAGTAGATTCAGATGGGATATTTACTGAGAAAATCGATAACCAGGCGGCCATCACTGTATCTTCCAGATGGTTTCTGGAAGTAAGTTTGTCCATTAGGTGGATCCAGGCTTTCAATCCCAGCAGCGATAAGATTACCAGTGTCAGAATTTGAATCACCAAAGTTGAAAATAGCAGGAAATTTGAACTCAATAGAATAAGTAACAGGCAACAAGAAGAAGATCAAGGTGAAGATTTGCAGAATGCAAATCTTGGCAGCCATTGAAGAATAAGAAGTTTGTAGCTTTCACTTGCAGTATGTTAGTTACTATCTATAAATAATTTTATGTAGGCTGTTGTGATTGAAAGGAGTTTGGTGGATGTGTGCTATTAAAGTTTGCTTCAAATCACAGAAACCCAAAATAAATAGACAAAAGCAAGTTATCTTTTTGGTTCAGTGACCAGGATAATAAGATATATTATATCATTTTACTTATATTGTAGTGCACATAACTTTTGACTGTTGAGCCTAAAGCCCATCAGATATCGCACTGTCTGATTTCCAGCTAGTTATATATCAATACGCGGTATAACTTCATTGTCATCTCGTCTTCGAATTTCAGATTTCTAAATCTTTTTTCATGGAATCTTTATTACGCTTATGTTAAATTTTGATACCTGATAGATTGACTTGAAACATTTTAACTTACTGAGAAAGTCTATGATAAGCCGGCCGTCACAAAACCTTCCAGATGAAGCCTTGAAGTAAGTTCGTCCATAAACGTGGTCCAGGGTGAAGCCAATGCCAGCACCAAGTTCACCAGTGTCTGAATTTGAATCACCGAAGTTAAAAACAGCAGGATATTTGAAAACAACTGAATTTGCCTTAGGTAAAATGATGGAACATAATGTGAGAATTTGGAGAATCAAGATCTTGGTAGTCATTTTGGCTAGTAGTAGTAGCTTTATCTTGATTGCTATGTGCTGCTACCCACCAAAATTCCCAGAAGGGTTTTTAAAAACATGCAATGGTAAGAAAACGTTTGGTGGGTTTTATAAGCAAATTGAAGTTTTGTTTTGCTTTAACTTGTGGAAAGACAATTAGTCACATGAGAGCCAGAAGCAACGCTTTATGTCAATCAAAGGACAAAATTGCTATGATAAAGGAATTGTCCTTTAGGAAGTCCCCGTAAGTACATTTATATTGTTAAATAAGGACAGTTAAAAGTTAACTGTATCAATTGAAACAGAGCGTTTTGTAAGCAAAAGAGTTGAATTTCCCTTTAACGGAAGGCATACATGGGTCCTTTTTAACAAGCTGTGCACTCCAATATTTTCAGTTTTCTTTTGTGTACACAAGAGGATAAGATAGAAGGATTGCTATTTACTGCTCTTTTTTTTTTTTTAAATACAGATATGAATGCTAATAAAGAAATTATTCATTTAAAAAAAAAATTCAGCAAGGGAAAGCAGATAAATTGAGGGAATAAAAAAAAATATTGTCATCTAAACATGTATAGCTGCAACACAAGTCATGTAAAATTAGAATTAGCGTCATTATATTTCCATTTCAAGTGTCTCAAAATTTCAAGTTCTTGTAGCTTAAAAATCTTCAGTGAAGTCATTGCAATGGAAACAATTTGCAAGATCTACGGCCCATGCTGCAGTTTTAATGGATCAGGAAATATAAGTACTGAGACTCAATTGTTTGTGAATTTCTAATCATGATAAATCGAAAAGTTGTTAATCACGGGTCATGATTATATCAGTAAAAGTATTAAACTACATACTACAAGATGATCAGAATCTTGTTTCTATCATATGACTTTTTTGTTAGTGAACAGGAACCGTGACCAAGTAGCAAGTCACTTTAGTGTGTAGCTGGGGAAAACGGCCAGATCCAGGAAACAGGATTACTGAGGCGGTCAGAAATTTTATGCAAAACACTTGCATATCCATTTTCCCCAGACTCTTTGCGCAAAGCATCAATCTTTCCAGCAGCTGCTATTCTGGTCTTGAGAGCCTTGTTCTCACTCTTAAGCTTTTAAAAAAAAAATTAATGTACTCGTAAAACTTAGGATGGATTAAAACTGTAGAACATAGTCCACTTTATTGTCTAAACTAAATAGCACTATTACTGAAAGACATCATGGAGGCAAGCTGAAATGGATGCAATTGTAAGCCATTAAATTATGAGAATTTGCCCCTACTTGCGTCACTATATTTATGTCTTACCTCCTGAACAGTACATACAAGCTCTTCCATCATGTGTTGCAGTGAGTTAATTGTTTGCAGGGTAACATCTTCAAAGGCCAAGTCCAAGTCTTCAACTGAATTTGGATCAATTATTATCCCCTCCATGATGAACAATTCTTCAAGTAAGTTGACATTTTCAACATCCAGTCTCTCCCTCAGCTATAACAATACAGACTGTCTCAGAAACTAAAATAACAGGTGCATGGAGAAAATCTCAAAACATAATGCTGACCTTGTTCAGAATTCTCTCCATTGACTCATCTTTAGTTGCATCATATACTCCGTGCTTTTTGGCATTACTTTCTTCACTGCAGTGGGCATGTGGTGATGACTTAATATGCTTTGCCCTGCCAGGAGTAAAAAGAAACAAAACGTCATTGGCGAATCCTAATAAGAAAATTGAGGAAACTCATTGCAAAAAACAAAATTTTTTTGAAGCAGTCCCAAACATTACTGATTTTAATTTGGAGGTTATTTTGATATCCGAATCAAGGTAAACAAATCTGATAACATCCATTGCCATTAATTTGCCAAATAATGAACATTTCCTGTTAATACACAGTCACATAGCATGTTTAGCAAAGGGGTTTAAATAGCAAACCTTGTGCCAAAGCGAAGAGTGGAGAGGCTTTCTGCTGAATTTGAAGTGCTTGGTGAACAACAACAGAGCAATGCAGTCCTCGAGTCCCCTCCCTGTTGGATGGAAATGCGTAGATCTTTAGTCCAAATTTTATACCTACATGGTGAGTGAACTAAAGGGAAGGAAACGAACAAGAGCATCTTGTAGAATTCGAGTTAGCTTGGAATCACGGTATGGAATGTGGAATGCTTTGCCTGGTGAACCACAAGTCAGAGCATTTATTACATTCCCTAGAGCAGAAAGGGATTTATTGATGGCCTTAGCTTCTTCAAGAACTTTCCCTTCAGCTCCGGTTTTCTCTGCTTTCTCTGACCCAGCCAAGTCTACGAGAAGTAATTTTCCAGCTTTGACCCTGCTCACAGTTTGGAATGTTATGATTAATTCGTCAAATCTTGAAAGTATTGAGGAGAAAAATAATACCTTTTCTCTTTAGTCAATTCTTGCTGGACTGTGAATATGTAAATACAGTGACTTCTACTGCTGGCCATGTTCATTTCTATCAAATGTTAAGGTTTAAAACTAACTTTCAAAGATGAAAAGATACTGATAGGATCTTCCTTATAGCGTTGCTTGATTAAAAATTTCTCAAGAATTAATTAAACAGAACAAAAAGGAGATACGAGTCTCTCCAACAGCTCTGTTACCTATCCCACTCTGCATAGTCAAATTAGAAGTTGAACTACGTATATCAGACTGAGAAAAAGTTCTCATGTTCAAGTTCGATATAAGAAATTGGTCAATGTAATAAAAGAAATTGGACAAAGTTTTCATAAATTTCATTCTTACAGCTAGACTTTGCAATGCTTCTGCAGAGTTGAACACACAGATCTGCGAAAACAGAAAAAAAAAGTGAAGTCTCTTTCAAGAATACATGTTAGTGGATCATTTTTACATTGACGGCTATTTGATTCTCTATTCTAAGATCAATGATCGATTGCCCCCTCTTTTTTTTTTTTTTTAATAAGAAACACAAAAACCTGATAGGGGTATCTACAGAAGTCTCACCTCTGTTACTCCAGATAGCAGTATTCCTTGCACTCTACTTTCCTTAATCTGTATGTTGTCCCTTGATAAATCAAAAAGGTCCCTGAGAAAAAGATAATGCCATAACAACTTCAGTTCAAGAACAGAAAATATCCTAGAAAATTATCTATCTTCTGTATAATAAGTTGGAATTCCAGGATTAGATGTATGAAGCAATCAAAATAAATGCATCTCTACATGCGCGCACCTGACTTTCTCCATGTAGATCTCAACCTAGATAGTCAATGAAAGGTTCAAAAGTTAACAGCATGAGCAATTAGTTAGCTCACACATGTACAGGACTAAAGAAACAGTGTGCATCTCAGTACCATTGACAACTTGATCGTGAACTTGACTGATGCATCAGAAGATTTCATGCAATCAAAGAGTTCATCAACTGTTCTCTGGAGTAATCCTTTTTTCTGCTCATCACATTCTACGATGCTAGGTCCCTGATTATATAAGTGAATATTAACACGTTCGAGCTTTAGTAAACCTCACTTCTGGAAATTATATAGAATCATCACATCACCTCCATGCTAAATGTCTTTCCAGCTCCTGTCTGTACCAAATGAATAAGAAAGTTTGTCAATGAAAAACTTACACGATTTAGTAAAATTATGAATCAATGCAATAGCAGATAAAAAACCAACACTATGATGAAAATCTCTCACCTGCCCATAAGTGATGACCGTTCCATTAATACCATTAAAAGCATCTATTAAATTAGAAAACATACAAAGTTAAAGGCCAAACTGAAGAAAAACCAGCCACATAATATTAAAATAGGAGAGAAATTCACAATGGAAGAAAAAAAGATGGAATTCCTGAAGCATGATCTAATAACAGTGGTTTCTCAATAATTTATGGTATCTCTCAAACAATATTTTTGAAGTCCAAAAATGAAAGAAGAACTACATACATAATCAGTGTATAAGAACTTCTAATACTTATATTGGAACCAAAAATGATTTAAAATAAGGTTGTACCTCGAACAATAGGCAGAGCTAGAAATTCATACACCTCAGCTTGCTCAGATTTCTCGTAGAACACTCTGTCAAAGCTGAACTTGAAATTCTCGTCCTTGTCATCCTATCATATAATCATCACAAATCATCAAAAAATCACCACATTTAAATACACAAACATGCTACTCCATATGCATTATACATACGTAGATGTACATAATGCTTCGCAAGTAACCGCAAATTGTAGCAATTTAGCTTTGAATTGCTAAGACTATGAACAATTCTGAACTGTAAAATACGGACTTCCACACCTCATAAACTTAGATACATTCACAAACACAAACACATAACACAAGCTCATTCAAATATACACAATCGCATGCACATATCCATGAATACAAACAAGTACATATACATACACAAATTCTCACTATCATATCGGCAAAAAATGTTTATTGAGATCAAAGAAGACCTTGAAAATGAAGGATTCAGTGTCGACGCCGTGAATGCACACGCCGTCACCGTGATTACTTCTCTCCTTTGAATTCAAAGGCCTGAATCGAGCACAGACTGTTATGTTCGACATCGCTTTATTACGCTACAATTCTCGAACTCAAATCTGTAACAAAATGAAAAACCAGAACGGTGAGCAGAAAAGAATAGTTAAGTCAAAATAAGAAACTTAAAAAGGAAAAAAATTATATGATGTAGAACTGCAGAAATATGATCGAGCAGTTTCTATGCTCGTGTTTTGGTTCCCGATAAAACTAAGGAAAAGGAAGGTAAAAAAAATTTTGAATAAGTAATAGATCGAACTTAAGCTGACTACTGACAAGCAATCGCGACATTTAAGTTCACAAAAATAAATGATGAATTGTTTAGTTTCTCAGAAACTAAGGAAGAAAAATGATATTCGTGATGAGAAAGTGAAGTTTTCCGATGTAAAATCAAAATGTTACTGTTTCTTTTCTTTTTGATACATTTTCTCGGTGTCCAAACAGAACGAAGAGAGATGATTCGATCATATTTGAATTTCGAAAAAGAGAAGCGCTTGAACTATGACTTAGGAAGTCGAGTTAGTAGAATTTAGAAAATTAATAAAAAAAAAGGAGAAAAGGAGGAAACGATTTGTTATCTTCTCTATACATTTTCTCTGAAACCAAACAGACTGGAGAGAAAATTGTAATTGGGAGATTGGGGGTGCGATGAATCGTTTTGAAAGTGAATTAATTGATTGGCGGGAAACAGATTGATGAGATGAAGAATTTGCTAAATGATGGAGCGTTCAAATCATTAAAGTTATGAGTGGTAAATGACATGTCATCCAGATGATAAATTTTAATTGACATGTCATTCAATTCTTACTCCACGTAATTCAAACACGACATGTTATGTATGTGATTAATGTATAGATGACGGATCATACAAAGTTTATTTTGCAGTGAAATGTTTTCTTATGTGTAAAGATGGCTAACTGGCCGAGCGGCACGTGGCACGACATGTGTTTATACAACACAGCACGGCACGGCACTAGTATATTTCGGTGAGGCACACGGCATGGTACGTCACTCACAGGGGTTGGGAGGGGTTTACAATTTTAAGCACGCGGGCCTTAAAAGCATAACACGATTAGAAATGAGCTAAAGCATGGTACATTAAAAAGGCTCGCAATAAGTACATTTCACTTTTTAATAAAAGTAAATTTAAAATTTATGATTTTATTAATAACTTGAAATTAAATCTTTTAATATATTTTATTAGCATAAGTTTGTTAATTTCATTTAATTCTTAGTTTTAAAAAATACTATAATTATTTTATGTTTATAATTTATTAAATGAATATATGATACATGATTTTAATAAATAAAATTATAAATATCATGATTTTATAAAATATATGTATTAATGCTATTATAGAATATAATCTATGTCTCTATATAAGTCCAAATTAACAATTAAGTTAATCGTTTAGAAAAATTTATTATTGTTGTTATTGTTAAGTACTAAAAAAGAATTTTAATACCGTAGAGTCTAATTTAATAGTTAATATTACATTCTCTTACTCTTATTAGTTTATTATTATTGAATATGGATTTGAGTTTTGAATTTTTGATTATATTAAATTTGACTGAAGACACAGAGACTCAAAAAAGATACATCAAATTAAAAAAAGTATGCCAACAACTTGGCATACTCTCATATAAAAAAAAAAATTATTGTGCTTTTTTTTTAGGCATGACACGACACGGCCCACGGCATAGAGTGGGCGAGCACGGCACCCACAGGCATGGCACGTGTGTCGGGATGAGCCTAAGCAAAAAAAATTAGGCACAGCACGGCACGGCTCGAAGTACATGGTGGGCATGAATACGAGTACACATAGACTTTCTTTTGGTGCCGGCTTGGCCCTTTGGCTATCTCTCCTTACACGTCGGGGTGGCAAAATACCCGAAGAACCGAATGCCAAAATCAAACCGAATTGATATTTTCGGTTCGATTTTTTAATTTTAAAAAAATCAATCGATCCAATTTATAAAAATTTAAAATGGAAAGAATTAAAAACTATTAAAAAAAACCGCTTCTGTTTCGGTTCAATTTGATTTTTTTTTTAATACGTTAATTCGGTTTAGTTTGATTTGTTAAAAAACCGAACCATACCCAACCACCCCTAGTGTGTTGAAAATGCGAAAAATATAAAAACTTGTAATACAAGCCTGTGATCTTTTAACCCATGTCAACCATATGATGAAGCTATAAACAATCCTCAGTCCGGACAAGGTTATTGATCACAGTCATACAATTCTTAGTCCACAGTACAATTGATTGAAATCACCATTACTCAATTTTTTAAGTTTTAAAGGCCGATCTCTCCGATTTGTCCTAAAAAAATCTCTACTTATAAGGAAACAAATTGATATTATGAATTCTAAATAAAATAAGAAAACGGAATAACAAAAATAAAAAATAAAAGTACTCCTAAATCTAATGGGACTAAGTTGAGTTTTTTTTATATAAGAGACTACAAGATGGCAAGGAGTAATCAAATATCACCACCGGGTTTGCGATATCTGAAGGAATGAGAACAAGAAAGATGTTAGCAGCGAAGGAAGAAGAAAGCCAACTGATCAGCTATAACTTTAAACGCCAAAAGAAGTGCCAGGCAAAGCTACCAAGCCACAATGCGATTGGTCCGATCTTCCCATAGAGATCGTGAGACTTATAATGGCAAAACAACGCTGGTCAGACAGGTTAAGACTCTCTAGGGTTTGCAAGCTTTGGAACGAACATCTCAATACCAACGAGTATGAGGTCAGACCTGATGATATGTTTCCATGGCTAATGTTTTACGATTGGCAAGCAACCCATAATGGCAGAGTTTGAAGCGTGTGCAAGCTCGGCGACCCATCTGCCCGGATGACTTTCCTTGTAGAGGAAGCAACAAGCCCTGCTGCTGCTGAAGATAGAGACATTCTTGTTGGTGCAAAAACTTGCGTGTCAAGATACGGTTGGGTTCTTTTCACCAAGGTAAGTGAAGAATCTTGTCTTTGTTGTTGCACTCTTTTCTTCTTATACAGTCCTTTTACTAATGAGATCATTAGGTTGCCTGAGTTGGGGATGGTTCACTGCAAGGCGACGTTCTCGTTGAGCCCTAGCTCTCCTGATTGTGTGGTTTTTGTTCTGTCTGAGTTGTAAGGAACTTGGAACAGACATTGCAACTTGTCACCCGGGAGATAAAGCCTGGAGAAAGCATATGCAGCACCAGCCTGGTGCTTATGGTTCTGTATTGGATGTGAACTTTGTGGGTGATTTGTTCTATTGTGCTTTCACTGATGGCAACCTGTGTGCTTTTGACATAAGAAACCAGAATTGGGAACAGCTGTCTGATCAAGGACCAAAGAGTAACAATATCGAAGCTGCTGTTTCTGTTGCATCTACTGAAGATTATATCTTGGCATGGCAGTCTGAATATCTATGGCAATTCTGGAGGTTTGATTTATCAGAAAATCAATGGGATGTTGAGCGTTTCAAGTTGCAAAACTCAGTGATATTAACAGGAAGCACATCGTTCGCATTTCCAGGTATAGGCAAGACGTATTATTTTTCTGGTAAGTTTTTCCAGTTGGTATAATGGGAGATTGACCATGCCCTGGAGTTTTTCTTTCCATGATGATTCTAATAGGGAAGATAAAGTTTACGACTGGAATTCACCAGATGACATGAAAAGGATTTGGATCGAGCCTCCCTTAAAGTGTATTTGGAAAGCTTGCGATTTACTCGAATCTGGTTCTGAACCTACTGTGGAAGAAAAATCAACTATTGTGTGAAGATCTGACATTCGCTGTAACAGAATGATACATTATAAGATCTTTGGTAGAACTTAATGTTTAGGCTTCTTGCATTCTGTTTCAAGGTACTTTCAGTTTAACAATGTATTTTGACAATAGAATCTAATTTCTCAATGCATGATATCTTTTTTCTTGTTTGATTATTAATGCAATTATCTTCTTTTAGAGAAATAGCATCTAACTTGTAACAAATTCAGGTTGCTAGAAGGAAGAATGTTTTTTTAACGAATGTAAACAGCTGACCATTTGTATCAAACTTTGAATTAGATATTCATTATTTTTATACATTACAGAAGAATACAAGTGCAGGTTCTAGATATTTATTCAACATAGAATTGACTTGAGTTACAGAGTGATAGAATCATAAAAACTAAATTTTGTGACAGCAACCTGCAATTTTATTTTCAGCTCATCATTTTCGGGCTGTGCGCTGTTCTGCTCATCAATAACGACAATCTGGAATGAGGAAAAACTCGAAGGTTGGAGCTAGAAAACAGCATATGGAAGTTACTTTAAGAATTGAAAACGATCTCATGAAAGTTATAGTTGATCGAAAGAATTGAACTATTAGCTTTCACCTTTTCGTTCTTATTTGTTATATAAAACAGGTTCTGACTCGTTTTTCTATAACGAACCAAAGTCTCATTTTTAATTGAGTGAATTGGAAATAGTCGTTAACCAGACTAAGAAAGCATACCTTTTGAAGCTCCATTACTTCAAACATTCTGTGCCCATTGCGACATTTGAATTGACTAATAGGATGGTATTGGCACTCCTGACTCTTCTGTCTCTTTTTGGTAAACTTTTTGAATTCTTTGAGTAACAGGCCCCACTTTTCCATCACCAATTATGCGCCCATCAATCTTCACAACCTGTTGAGTGGCGGACAAAACAATTTTATTGACATGATATGGTAAATGTATGAATTAAGATGTTAACAAAACTACTATCATAGTAAATAATCTTCTTTTGCCATCTTGGTGCAGAAAGGGAAAAGCAATTCTAAAAGGGAACTCACCGGTGTTAGTTCTCCCATTGTTCCAGTTGTCCACACCTGCAGAGCATCCATTCTTGATGTCATTAATAAATCAAATACAAAAATATAATCTGAATTAAAATGATTTCTTATATGAACAGCTTTGGCTTCAGACTCTTTTACTGTTCAGAAAAGCAGATGGTTAGATTGAATATGTGCATCCAAAGCATCAATATTTACCATTCATAAAAAAAGATTGACTTCCAAGCACATATGAAAGCATTATGAATTTGCATTTAGTTACTAAAGACAAGCAGCAGGCATCTCAGAACTCGTAATATAGCAGTATTTACGGACAAAATGGCCATGGGAATTTTAAAGCAAAAAAATATAATGATAACCCCAGAATGAATGAGAGAATAAGACAGAAAGGATCTGCATATAGTTGTCAAAACAATCTTGCGTATTTTACAGGATTATGATGTTAAAAAACTGAAGTGGTTTGCTATAGGATGCTTTTGGTACAAATAGTACCATAAAATTATAATTACATAATAATTAAAATCACACCACAGTTCTAAGCAACCTGCCAATCATTTTTCCTTTGTAACATATTTTGGCATGCAACTAAATACGTTTTAAAGCAGAGACTCTCAAGGATAAGCATGGAAACCTCATCCGCTGTGTGAAACTCTGATAGGCTGATTCTGCGCTCCTCTAGGACCAACTTTTCCTTCACCACAAGATCGATGACCTGCAATCTCAAAATCATTCACACTAATAACAAGCATTTCCTTTGCCTACTCTCCCAAAAACAAGGAACGAGGTAATTGCTATTCAAAGTGGCCCAAATTTAACTTCCTCATGTTGATTATATTTACCTACTTCCATGTCTTAAAAGATTAAACTAAATAAAATTTTTTAAGAAAAAAAGGTGAAGATGAAGGTTTAATACAACTTACAGTTGCTCGAGTGATACCAGGAAGGCAATAATCAGCATGAGGTGTCAAAACACGGCCTTTCTTCACCAAAAACTGCAAATTGAAAAAAGGAGAAAACTCAAAACTCAACTCTAGAAAAAATAAACATCCAAAGAACAATTTTTTTTTGAAATATAAGAGCAATATTTTCATGAGAAAGCACAAACTATTACGAACTTTTTTCAACTACATTCTAACCTGGGGGCAGGGATATTGGATCCATTATTTTGTCTGGAAATTTTGTGATCATAAATGTTCAGTTGATTGCTTCAATAGAAGCTTTTAACAATCCATACTAACACTGTACACGTTAAAATCAGAAACATCAACAGAACTGTAGGCTTACAATATTTGTGGCATTTGTTTCAGATACATAACCGTCCTTGTCAAGCATGATTGCATCACCAGCATCTGCGTTATTCCCTTCTATCTGCATCAATAAAAATAAACAATCACATATAGTTATCAATGCAGTAAAACTATAATCACACTACTGACTCTGGCACAAAATCAATATAGTTGAAATGGTCAATACCTTCGCAAGTATATTATTGAGGAGGTTATTGTGGTGAATCTTTGAATCCAAGTTCTGGAGAAACACAAGAAAATGTCAAAATTGCAAGATGTAACCAAAATCAATCAGATTAATACCTTGAAACTTTTGTAAACTTTATGAACAATTTACTGATTTTGGAGTCATGACACGACAGTTTTTCCATCCTGTATACTCAGTAACATGAATCTCTAGATTGGTAATTGTATGTATTTTCCCGTTAAACTCAAAATGAAATGTAAATCTGTTAAAAATTTAAACAGTTACCACATCCATGAACCGGCACTGAGAAAATTAATAAAAACATGAACAAATACTGAATTACTAAAAACATGTCTCAGATAAATTCGAACAACCAACCAAAAATATTAATCCGAGTTTTCACAAACCCAGATAAACAAGTCAGGAAAGCCAGGCATGTTTTTCGGTTTTATGTATAAATAGCAACTGAACAGGAAAAAAAGAACTTTAAGAATCTTACATTAGGAGAATTACGACGTGTGGTTGCTGTCACCAGATTTATACCATGTGTATTGTCATACACTGGGGGTTTCCATTCAGGAAGCACTGCATATTCAGATTTACTAATGAGTGTATCATGAGAAAGCCATAATAAAACAGCAAAATTGTTGGAACCTCCAACAAAGAAAGCTCCTCTTTTAACATGAAAGCCACTGTAATATAACACCAAATCTAATGGTTGTTAAGCCAACATGCACAAAGAAGAGAAGAACAATAATTTAGCAATGTCACTGGTACAAGGTGCTGAAGACTCGGACATTACCGATTAATGTGCATCCATAAAGATTAAATGCTGGACTCATGCCAGAAGTAACCTGAACAACACAGGAATATGGCATATCAGTTAAGCAAATGTAGAGCCCAAAGTTTATACCACATCAATGTGTAATTCTGAAACTTGGATTGATTTCATTCAAGGTAGATATCAGATAGATGATGAATTATTGTGTTCTTGCATATATTTTACTATTAATTTCGCATCAGAACAATGCTTATCCTTCAAATAAAGGAAGCAAATTCGTTGCAAACAAGTTAAAAAAAAGGGAAGGAGATCATAAACCTTTTTGCCACGAGTGAGTGTTAGCCGGATGTGTGCGTTATCAAGCATACCATTCCTAATGAGAGTTCTGAAGATGGCTTGCTTAACCTACAATTTAATGCATTGTTTTACTAGAATGTAGTTAACAGTCTCTTCTCAAGATACAGGAAAAAAATAATAGAGCAAATATTTCCATCCAGAAAGAATCATACAAGTGCAAACATAGATATATTTCACGTAAATACTTCTTCAAACCTTACCTCTTCACGGGTTGGAACATTGTTGAAAGCCAAAGCCTTTGCTGAGTCAAACAACCTAATCAACAGAAATATAAATCTAAGTCTGATTATCTAGATTGAAGTTGGGGTTTGTAGAAGCAATAGATATATGTTGGAAAGTGCCACATTGGGAACTGTAGAATTAATTGTTATTAACTAGCTACAATCAGTAAACAGCTGTTAATTAGCTATTATTAGTGGTTGAGTGCAGTAGATAGTGGTTATATTAATTAATAATAGTTGGGTGTTAGTAGTTAAGTTAATCTCTACATATATATTCATGTAATTACTGTAAATGAGACATAAGCAGAAAAATAAAAAGTCTTTTCTCTTCATGGTATCAGAGAAATTTCTGCCTGGTGTTATTAACGGCCTTCATACCCATTTTCTTCTCCGGCCTTAATTGCCACTTTCTCCTTGGACTTCATTGCCAACTTATTCTTCATGAAATCATGTCAGAAATGACTACAGCTAAAGCTGACACCTCTTTCAACCCTATCCATGTTGAGGACCCCATCCTCCAGATTACCACCTCCAAACTTGATGGAAACAATGGACAAGGACTAGAAGGATTTAACCGGCAAGATTTTGAAAAGCTCCGACAGTTGTTGAACCAACTTGACAGCACCAGCACGAACCATGAACCCATCATTACAGATTCTTGTTCCATGACTTCCTCAGGTATAAAAACCTCCTCAATGCCCTTAAAAGATGATTCTTGTACTTGGATCATTGATTCAGGTGCTTCTAATCATATGACAAGCATGTCTAATATCTTTTCTAGCTATTTACCATGTTCAGGTAGACAAAAAATTAAAGTAGCTGATGGGACTTCCTCGGTTGCTGGTCAAGGGACTGTCAAAATCTCAAACACCACAACCTTACAATCTGTTCTTCATGTTCCAAGCTTGGATTATAATTTGTAGTCTATTGGAAAACTCACAAAAGACCTAAATTGTTCGGTTCAATTTATTCCATCTGGTTGTTGTTTTCAGGACCGATCAGGGAAGATGATTGGGGCTGGTTAATTGAGAGATGGACTTTACTACTTGGATACCGATTGGAGGAGTGGTGAAGAAAAGCCTCAATGTCTAGTTTCTAAAAAAGACAATTTTGACCAGATTTATCTTTGGCATAACCGTTTAGGGCACCTACCTTTTACCCTCTTAAAGAAATTGTTTCCAAAGTTATTTAAAAAAATAGATGTTAGCAATTTACATTGTGAATCTTGTATGTTTGCTAAGCATCATCGCTTATTTTTCCAATGAAAGAAAGTCAGATTTCTACAGCATTTAGTCTAATTCATTCTGATGTATAGGGCTCATCCCGCATTACCAATATTTCTTGCTCCCGATGGTTTGTCACCTTTATTGATGATTGTACCAGGATCACATGGGTCTATCTTATGAAAAATAAATCAGAGGTTTCATCTATTCTTTCTTTATTCCATAAGTTCATCAAGAATCAGTTTGGGGTCTTTATCCAGACTTTGAGATCTGAAAATGGAAAAGAATACTTTAACCAGGAACTCAAGTCAGACCTATCTGATGAGGGCATTCTACATCAATCTACTTGCATTGATACACCTCAACAAAATGGTATTGCTGAAAGAAAGAATAGACATCTTCTTGAAGTTGCTCGATCTCTTTTGTTCCAAACTGGAGTTCCGAAATGCTATTGGGGGGATGCCATCCTTACTGCAACTTATCTGATCAACAGAATGCCAACCAGAGTTCTTGATAATCAAAGTCCTGTGAAGAAACTCATGACTTTGTTTCCAAACTTTCAAGGGATTGGATCTTTACCAACCAAGGTATTTGGATGTGTTTCATATGCTCTTCTTCAACCCCATTTACGGAGTAAACTTGATCCTAGATCTGTAAAGTGTGTTTTCTTAGGCTACTCTCCAACAAAAAAAGGGTACAAATGTTATCAACCTCCTACAAAGAAGACATATGTTACTATGGATGTGACCTTTGTGGAAAATCAACACTACTTTAAGACCTATCTTCAGGGGGAGAGTAACTTAACAAAGGAGGAAGATAGGTGGGATTGGGATGTGGAGGACATTGTGCAGCCAAATATCAAACCAAATTTGGAGTCAGTTATTGAGGAATCAAAAGTAACAGCCACTAAGGACCCTCCAAATGTGGAGTCAGCCACTGAGGAATCAGATGTAACAGCCAATAAAGACCTTCCAAATGTGGAGTCAGCCACTAAGGAATCAGAAGTAACAGCCACTAAAGATCCTACTACAAAGGACCCTCCTTCAGCCCTTGAACCTGAGACTACAATTCAACTTAACAGCCACCATTCCAACCAATCAGAGTGTACTAATCCACCTAAAACACCCTCTCAACTGAAAACAAATGCAGAGACAGATATTGAGGCTCTGAAAACACCCACTCTAAGAACGTATTCCAGGAGGAAAAGGACTGTCACCGCTTCCCATGCTCCTTGAATCTGGTAATGAAAATAATGCTTCAATTCTCATCCCTAATTCTTTTCCTCAAGATGATGCTGATTTACCTATTGCTTTAAGAAAAGGGTTCAGAGTTGTACCCAACACCATATGTCTCATTTTGTGTTTTTGCAGAACCTTTCTCCTCAATATAGTGCTTTTCTTACATCTCTATTGTCTCAAAGAGTTCCCACATCTGTTCAAGAGGCCTTAACCTCAAATCTATGGAAAGAGGCAATGAACGATGAATTAAAAGCCTTGGAGAAAACTAGACATGGCAGATTGTGGACTTGCCCAAAGATAAGAAGATGGTTGGCTGCAAGTGGATCTATACCATAAAATACAAGGCTGACGGGTCATTGGACAGATACAAAGCAAGACTCGTTGTGAAAGGATACACGCAGACTTATGGAATAGACTATTATGAGACATTTGCGCCTTGGCGAAGATTAACACAATTCGAATTCTCTTGTCCTTGGCAGCAATGAAAGAATGGCCGTTGTACCAACTGCATGTGAAGAATGCATTTCTCCATAGAGACTTGGAAGAAGAAGTCTTTATGGATATTCCACCAGGATACCGAGAGACTTGAGAGGGAACAAAGTGTGCAAGTTGAAAAGGTCCCTTTATGGTTTGAAGCAATCACCATGAGCACGGTTTGGAGGGTTTATTAGAGCCATGAGAAACTGGGGCTACTTCCAATGTTAAGGTGATCACACTCTTTTCATTAAGAATTCAATAAAGAAGGGAATTACAGCTTTGATTGTGTATGTAGATGATATCGTTGTGACAGGTGATGATCATGATGAAATTGCTTGTTTGAAAGCCCATCTAACAAAAGAATTTGAAATTAAAGATCTCGGAAACTTGAGATATTTCTTGGGAATTGAGGTAGCTAGGTCACGACATGGAATCTACATCTCTCAACCAAAATATACCCAAGATATATTACAAGAAGTCGGTTTGGCTGGCTGTCGATCAATTGATACTCCAATTGAAGTCAATCATCGACTTGGGGAATTAATAGAGGGAGAAGAACCCGTGGACAGAGGAGAATATCAGAGAATGGTGGGCAAACTTATCTACCTATCTCACACAAGGCCAGACGTTGCCCATGCCGTGAGTGTAGTTAGTCAGTTTATGCATGCTCCTCTAAAGTCTCACCTTGAAGCTGTCTATAAAATTTTGAGGTACTTGAAGGGATCACCAGGTAGAGGTCTTTTATTTCAAAAGGGAGAAGTTCTTAAACTAGAAGCTTACACAGATTCGGATTGGACTGGTTCTAAGACAGACCGAAGGTCAACTTCCGGGTATTGTAAATTCATTGGAGGAAACCTAGTTACTTGGAGAAGCAAGAAACAACCTGTGGTCGCTCGCTCTAGTGCAGAGGCAGAATTTCACACCATGGCGCTTGGTAATGTAAGCTATTGTGGTTAAGGATAATTCTATCTGACTTGAAGGTTAAGACAGAAAGTCCTATGATGCTTTATTGTGACAACAAGGCCGCAATAAGTATTGCTCACAACCCTGTTCAACACGAACGGACTAAGCCTGTTGAAATTGATAGACATCAAAGAAAAACTTGACTCAGAGCAGATTTGTGTTCCATATGTTTCTTCCAAGAGTCAACTAGCAGATGTGTTTACAAAAGGACTACCCACCATCACGTTCCAGAATTTAATCAACAAGCTTGGAATGCAAAGTATCTTCGCATCAGCTTGAGGGGGAGTGTTGGAGAGTGCCACACTGGGAACTGTAGAATTAATTGTTATTAACTAGCTACAATCAGTAAACAGCTGTTAATTAGCTATTATTAGTGGTTGAGTGCAGTAGATAGTGGTTAGATTAATTAATAATAGTTGGGTGTTAGTAGTTAAGTTAATCTCTACATATATATTCATGTAATTACTGTAAATGAGACAAGCAGAAAAATAAAAAGTCTTTTCTCTTCAATATATTATACCATAATCACTAGTTTCGTTTACCAGACAATATATATTAAGTTATAAGAGTCAACTTTACCAAACTTCTGCTTTCCTTTCACTAACCTATCTAAATGCTCTTCAAGTTTAAATACCTTCCCATTGTAAACTCGGAGTCCCTCCCACACTCCATCACCACCTTGGACAATCGAGTCAAACACGGAAACCTAACAGTCATGAGGCAAGAATGAGAAAGCTGGAAGCATGCATAAATGTGAATTAGGCTGAAAGTCCAGATTGTCAACAGTCAATGAATTTTATTCTTCTTAATCAAGTACCTTTGCATCATCACGGGGTACAATCTCATCACCAACCCATGCAAGAAGATTTTTATTTGCAGGAACTGGAAGATCTGGTTCAGGTAATGGACTCTTCAGAAGGGATGAAGTTTTTCTGACATTGCGCCTAAGGAAGTTGTAAAAGGGTAGACTTTGCTCCAGCAAATCGTAAAGAGACATAGGAAATGGCTGAAAATGAAATATAATCTTTCTGGTTTCATTCATTTGGTTCTCATTATCTAATTCAACGAATACGGTGTCAAATCTCATAGCATAGCATTCAAAAGAAATTAGAGATGATAAACATGTGATTTTACATAAAAAAAAGAAAAAAAGAAATACTAATAGGTTACGTTTACAGCTGAACATCGAAAGAACATTAATCGCTATCTTTAATCACCATATTTGACTTCACAGTTAAAGTTTCAGCTTTTCGTTGAGGTGTGTCCCACATTGGCTAGTAAAAGGGAGTCACTTACGCTTATAAGTTAGAAAAATCCAAATCTTATTACCATTAGTCCAATCATTTATAGCTCTAATGAAAGAAATGGGGCAGATTACTGAGAAAAATAATTCATCAATTAAGTAGGATGACTATGACTTGTTAGCTTCTTTTAAAATAGAAAATGATTTTGTGAACAATATACATGTCAACTAGGAAACAAGAAACAGAAACCACATACCATGGGATACTCTCTTGCTGGTGTGAAACCTGTAGATTTATGTACACTTTCATACCACCACTTACCCCAAAGGCCATCTATTGGTTTTGGACCAGCTTCCCATCTGAATAAATTTGGATTTGAAACTTGTCATGCATACAGGTTAAACTATGGTACAATGGAAGAGACAGTTGAAAAATCCATGTATGCATCCTCCAAATAAGTTGCATAATGCATCAAATTGGAACCTATGAATTTTCAACACAATCAGAGAAAATATTCTACGAGGGAAGCATTAAATAGAGGTGTAAAAGCTGGATTACATGGGGAAGATGAAGGCTGGATTTGCCACCAACTGGGTCTTCAAGACATTAAATCATCAAAGGTAAAGATAACGGAAAACAAGGTCCTAGTAGCTGAACATAATCAGTCAAGATTGAGTTTGGGCCTTTCTCAAGAATAAATTAGCAAAGAGTTTGACTTTTATTGTAATCATAGCAATACCATAAAATCTAGAGTATGCCTTTCAAAAAAAGTAATAAATATATGTTAAGCGAAGCAATTTTGAATTTTCAACTGAAAAGGATTTAGCACACCTCAGCATTGTGGCTTGAAATGGAATATCCAAGTCTTCACAAAGACTGCGTAAAGTGGCCTAGACATCAAGAAGGCAGATAAATAAAATCATATTAAATTAAAAAGCCAAGCACTTTAGATTTAAATAAACAGCAGCCATTAGAGATGTAAATGAGAATGTTGAACAAAAAAGCAGAAAGAGAGATGACCAGTTCATGCATCATACTGATTTCCAACTGAATAACAATGAAATCAGTTCAAGCTAGTGTTGTTAAAACACTATTAGACCACATAAAGTTCATGCTAAAGCAAAAATCTCCATGTCAGCATCCACATATCAGTAGAGTCTAAAATGCAGACTTCAAAGAAAGACTAAAATTTTTAACCATACAGACAGCTATTTTCAAGAAAAGGCTAAAATATTTAACTATACAAACCTCCATTTATCGATGAAATTTAAGTGATTGAAGGGATTAGAGAATGCAATGCAAGTATAGTAACTCCAAATAGAGTGAATAAATGAGCAATATCCAATTGTAAATCACTTTATGGAGAAAAGTAGATCCTACTTATTATATAAATTTAGAGAGGTGACCAACCTCAGGATCTAGTTGAAGGTCTGCTGTATCAACTATAACCGGACTTTTTCCCAGCTCACAGAGCTCACTGTAAATAGTTACCAGGTCTGCCAAACCAAGCTCTTTAAAGGATGGAGGCACAACCTTATCAAATGATGGCTGAGAATACATATCACATAAAAGATAAACTGCAGCCAGTCAGTTTCATAGGAATATATAAATGCAAATAGCTAATTGCTCCATAAAGAAATAAAATCAAGCAAAAAAAATTATAAATATAGAAAATTGAAAGCTTTTATTGAGATTAAACATTTCAAGTTAAAATTCGTCAACTAGGGTATGAACCAACACCATAGACTTAAGTGGAATATATGAGGTTATTTGTATATTTTCAATTTGATGCTTTGAATATCAACAAAAAGTCCACATATCTCACCAGTATGTCAAGAGGATTTCGTATCAATATAATGTGCTTCCCTTTCTTCATCAAATCATCTGGCAAACCAGGTAACCGTTGTTTTGCTATATGCTGTAGAAAGTGAAATAAAAGTAAAATCCAATAAGAAACCATCAACTGAAAATATAAGAAATCCCCATCATATGGTAGGAATATTAGCAAAAAGCAGTCAAACGTGTGCATCTTCATGGATAATATAATATACTACCTTGCAATACCGATATTTCTTTCCTCCTGGACCAAAAATGACCTCTTTTACAACCTTATTTCCATCAGATTCCTACAAATTGAAAATTTGATATTTCATTATCAACATACATAGAAATAACACTAATGCCATACTTAAACCCATTGTATAGCCTGGAATTTAATTGGAGATGAAAAACAACAACCATATAAGGTATTAAGATGAAGACGGTCATATCAGTTTTTGGTAGAAGACAATTGCAACAAAGATAAGAAAGCTAATTTCTTCAAATGATATTGGTATTTGAAGATAGTGAGAAATAATTTAAACTAACCATTTTGGATAGAAGCTCCTCTCTGTAGGGCCGATCAAACCCTGTTGCCCGAAGAAAAGCTGGATAGAGAGGTTCATCAAGCACTTCCATGTCATCCCTCTAACAAAAAGCACAACACAAAAGCTAATAAAATAACAAATATCGTGGCAGAAACAAGCAAATTATTATCAAAATTAGAATAATAGCAAACCCAGAATTCAGAAAAGCAAATTAATATCATTACTATTGAACAAAAAGGAGGGAAGAAAAAAAGAAAAGAAAAGAAAAGATTATTTCACAATGAACAAACTATAATTCATCATCAAATATCAAAGCAGGGACAGGACATATAGCATCAAATCAATTTCCAATAAGCTAAAGTTTCATATAAATATTCTCATGAAGAAAGCAGCCACCATCAATTTACAAAGAACACAAATACAAACATGAAAGCAGGAAAAAATCTGATGCCCAGATAAGAAAATAATAAGCTGAAGTTTAAAGAGAGTGAAGTAAATTGTAACCCGAGCAAAAGAGTACATGAGGCTGGTACTGAGTGATCTTGGAGCAGACCATGAGTGGATCACCTCTATCTCCTGCTCTGCCATTTCTTGATGATAATGCTGATGAATGACAATAGTCAACTCTTTTGATAGTTTTAAGGTGTTTGGATATACGTCTGTGTTAAATGGAAATGACGGTGCGAGTGTGAGCCTACGTTGTGGTGTTGTCTGAAAGCATGAAAGCCAGCTCAAAACTTGAATGGTGAAAAAAGGCGTTTTAAAAAAACGAGTAATTTTTACTGTTGTGACGAGCTGGTAAGATACGTGGGCATTATCTTGTTTGTTTGTTTTTTAATCTTCATTCAGTTTTTCAAACTAGATCTACCATACGATATATATTATTACACTTAATTAATCCGAATGAGTAATTAATTAATTATATAAATTATGTGACCCAACTTGCCCACTCTCGTACCTCTTAATAAAAAGACGTGTGATTTTTGTAAAGCTAGTGTGATATTATTAACTGTAAAAGTTATTTATTGATACTCATCTATATATTATACCATCGATGAAAATTCTCTTTTTAGTTATACGTTAGCTTAAAAGATTCATATTTTCATTGGATGATACAGTATATTAATCCCAAACGGGCCCTGTGTAATTGGATATGGTTGTATAAATAAAAATTATTTGTCATCCAATGCAAACGCACATTTGGTTTGCGTATGACAGAGAAATGTTTGAAATTGAATAACCTAGAAATCCTTTTGACATGGGAAAAATAAAATAAGACAAAAACCTTTCTAATGTTGCACTACAAAATCCGATGACCCATGATATCAGAATCATAAAAACGGCAATGAAAGTTACAACTGCAAACAACAGCTCAGCAGAAGAGATTACAGAACAAGATGCCAAGAACTGCTTATCTCTGGGTTGAGTAAGAGAGTGCGTCGGAGTATTTTGGTGGAAGGAGATGAATACAATCAAGTCTTGCATGACACGGTAAACAATCTCATGTTTGATCGATCGTATGACTGCATATAAGGAAGCAAATTGAAGGGCATTTTGGTTTCCGTTAGATCTGTGATTGAGAGATTAGCCTGCTCTGCCAGTGAAAGAAAATAATTGAAGGTGTCGATGTTCCGAATGACTGTTGCAATATAAGCCACTGGGCCTTTGCTTGTTACAGCTGTTAAATCATTAAGGTCATTAGTATTACATTTAGTATCCAGCGTCGAGCCCTTGGAACTCTCTTTCTGTGAAGAGGAACCTGATTTCCTTTGACTCAAGAGAATGGCTAGTACTCTAACAAGATCAGGGAAGCATGATCGATCATACATTATATCGGCCCCCAAACTGCAGAAAGGGAAAAAGGGAGAAATCACACTGAAGGTAATTACAAAAGGGTGAAACCATATACAAATTACACCCAAACAAACTGACATGATCTCCGACCATTAATTCAATTTTGGATTGGCAAAAAATAATCAATATAATGGATATAAGCTCAATAGCCCTATTTCACACATTCATGACCATGACAGGTCAAAGACCCATCAGAAAAATATATATTATGAGATGGCTAAAATACTCACATGATCTCTGGCACGAAGACAGAGAGCTCACTTTCTGATGCAGATTCCCAAGGCAGATGAACACATTGTACCTGAAATTTACAGTTGATTTCAACATTTGACTGCTCCAAAATCCTTTCCTATTTGATTACATGAGCTGTAACTTAAGGCTTCCATATCATTCCGAGAATGACTACATATCCTCAATAAAACAAAATTTTGGTTCAATTTCCATATTTGGTAGTTAAGAAGTACAAACTGTTCTGGAAACAAGAAACCAAACCTGCCCTATTGCATCTTGATGACTCAACTTGAAGAGAAAATTTAGAAAACGTTTGTTACTCTCAGAAATTAGACGACTTACGTAGAAAGGAACATGGCTAAGGAAAAAAAATCCTTATAACTAAAGCTTACCACATTTGGATCTTCAAGGCTTTCTAACAAACTATTACTGGTGCTTAGCTGGTTCAACTCCAAATTGGACCTCATGTTAGCTAGAGTTAAATGGTCGCCATCAGTCAATGTCACCTGTGTCAAGAAAATGTGCATTCATGACAATAGCAATAGATCAAATGACTATGAGCAATGTGTATGTGATATGCATACAACAATAACTCTTATGCAAACTATTCTACAAAATGAGATAGCAATGACCAACGGGTCATGTTCTGCAGGCTCATAGTGAAGAAGCATAAACCTAACACTAAATATAAGGCCTGTACGGTAACAAGGGCCTATAGTTCTTCAAAATTATTCTTTTACTAGGCACCAATAATAGTAAAAATATGTGGCCCGTATCTGTCCACACAGTCGCTCTTTAACTGTGTAGTCATCAGAAGCCAATTCATTACTTTAGGAGCATAAACTTTGGAAGCACCCAATTTTAGAAGGAACCATCCATAAAGCTCCATATTCCTTCAAATTTCATAAAACCCCATCAAACTTATCAAAAGCCAACACCATAAAGATATATGCATGAGATTTGAATAACACACCTTTGAGGCTTTTACATGGGCAAGGCAAATTCCAACCAAACCAACACCTGAACCAACCTGAGAAAATAAAAAATTAAAAAAAAAAAAAAGGCAAGAGAGAGAATCAGAAAACGAAACTTCAGTGTATGGGAGACCTACCAAAATAATCAAATCAACAAGAGAGAAAGGAAAAGAACTCTTTATGAGGTACAAAATAAATAGTGAAGTAGAAAAGCCAGTCATTTCTTATTAATTCTCTGCCATCTTTTTAGAGTTATACGATCAAATGATTGTCAAAATATTTAGTAATTTGGTGTATCAACAAAAGGGACTAGCTTAAGTTATTAATGGGTCAAGAAACCTTGGCAACAGTTAGTAATTTCAAATAAGGAACATGTTATTTAACAAAAAACTTACCTCAAAACAAGATTTATTTGAGAATATTTCTGGAGAAGAAAGTATAAATTCTGACAAAAGAAGGCTGGAGGGCCAAATTGAACACCTGTAAGCCAAGAACTAATTTATAATGTTAGAGATATCACGTGTAACTTTACAAGATGAAGATTTGGAAAGAAATACAAAATAAGAATCAAATTGAAGCATACCCAGTATCTCCTTCAAGCATGTTGCGGGAACATTGCAGTGGAACAATTAGTTTCCCAGACTGTGGACAACTTGGGAGATCAATACAACCTAGAATTACCAAATCATCAACTAAACTTATGTGCTGATCAGAAAACCAACATCATACAGATAATAGTTATTACCGTCAGGAAAAAGAAAAGTGATGGTTTTACGGACCCTCACACTTTTTTCAACAAAATAATCATCCTACAAAAGCAAAAACAAATATTGTCAAACAATATTTAAGCATGACAGGGAACACAAATATTAAATAAGATAAATCCATAAGGAATTTTACCTTCAAAGACGTTATGATATCAGCATACAATTCATATATTTCATCCAATACTTCACCATGGATTGACTCAACTTCACCAATGAGTTTCTTTAGAAAATTCCTCAAATAAGGCGCATAAGCTTTGCCTACCTGCATTGGACATACAACTGAAACAAGCTCTATATGAAGAAGTCAACGAATGAGATTGAGACTGCTTCTATAGAAAGCACTAAAACATATTCACAAAGAAATTAAAGCACTTTTTGCAAAACATCTACTGGGTTTTCTCCAAAATGAACTTTTAAATGCTTTTCTATCCTATTTCAACCAAAGTCTGAAAAACAGAATCGAAAATGCTTAAGAAACATTTCATAAAATTGATTCCACTTTCCGTCAACTAAATGAAACCTCACTAGAATTGCAAATCTAAATCCCTATTTTATCCAATTCCAATTCTGAGACCAAAACACTATATACTGTCAACAGTGCCTAAAAAAATCATTTAAATTAAATGTAATAGAAAGCACATAATAAGTTACATAAAATTAAAGTATAAACTCATTGAAAGAGAAAAAAAATTAATTAAAAAAATTAAAGTATCAGATTAAGAAAAATAACAATGATAATACTCACAGCTCTGCTTATACAATAATTCCAAATAAACCTCTGCACTCTCTCTGTAACTGATCCATCACCGCATACTCTGCATTTGAAAAATTAACGGAAATCAGAAAATTAAGACCTAATTTTATTAATTAATAACAATAATAATAATAATATTATTATTTAGTAATGAATTGGCTAACGTGCGCCGATGGATACTTGGCAAGGGAAACGAGAGAGTCGGAGGGTTCCATGGCGAGAAAGGCGGAGATGAGGTGGAGCCATGGCGGAGCCGCCGGGTCCGTCATGGCTTCTTTGGTGGGGAAGTTTGGGGCTTTGACAGGGTTTTAACTTTTAACCGACGGCCCGCTGAATCTGACGAATGCTTGTAAACGACGCCGTTTGCTTTTGAGGAAGAAACTTTATTATATTAAAAAAAAAAAGGTTTATCTAGAATCACTCTCTGAAAATACATCTATAGTGCATATTTCCGCAACATAAATAATGTTTCTCAAAACAGATAGATTTGGACTATAAAAATTAACGCAATTATTAAATCCGTATCAACTCGACTTTTCAAACATAGAAAAATTAATATTTTCTAATTTGTCCAAGGTCTATTTCATCATATTTGCCCGAGGGCGCGGCGCATCCGAAGAGATTTTACATTAAAACAAAGAAGTAATTAATATTAATTAATATGACGAATATTCAGCTTCAGTTGTGGTCATTTACAAACTTTGTGGTTAGGTTTGTCTAGGATGGTAATGAGGAGGGCACCGGCATTCCTATATCCAACTTTGATATTTTACATATGATCTCATATCCTCCTCATTTATGTCATAATTGTTTAAGAGGATCTTTGTTCCCTCCCCAAATAATAACTGAGGATTCCTTAGGGTCCTTAATCTCCGTATAAGCCTTCAAATAATTGATATATTTTTAGTTTTCAAATTGATTTAATCATATTAAAATAAAATTTTTAAATAAAAGTAAAGTTTAACAATATATCTTACATTAACATTAAACCATTACAAAAGTTATACTATAAAATACAAATCATCAGCATAATTATTTTCGTCAATCTTCATAACCCTATAGAAAAAAGAAAAAGAAATTATTTTCATATCAATAATAACATAAATGAAATGGATGTAGGTACTAAAATTAATAATTTTATCTAGGCCCGAAAGTTTCATAGTATATTTGTATAAATATTTTGATATTTGTTATTTATACTAATATTTAATAATTTATAATTTAAATTTTATTATTTATTCATTAATCGTTCTAAAAAATAGAAGTAAAATTAAAAATTAAAATGAAGAAATGGGGAATTGGGGAGGGGATGGGGATTCCAACTCATCCCCGTCCCTTTCGCGAAAAAGAAATTGAGTAAAAAATTGATCTTCGTCCCCCTTCCGAATAAGAAATTGAATATAAAATCATCCTCATACCTTCCCCAAAGAGAAAAAATCCCCGAAGGTCCCTATCCCCGTCCCCGTGAAGATTTCTGCCATTCCCATCTGTCTCCAGTTTGGCTAATCCTACACATTGTATGATTTGCCATTTAGCTTTCATGAAATGAATTCCCATTATAAATAAATAAATAATACCCACAAATGTAATATTATTGATCTATATATATGTAAACAGATTTTTCTGTTAGCAAACTAATTTAAATTATTGAGAGGCCATGAAGTTTTTTATATAATAAAATAGTAATTTTTAAAGATTATTATATAATTTTCTCTCTCAATTAATATGTGCCACATATATTAGTTTACAGGGTTATCTGAAATAATTCAAATTAATCTTTCTACTCCATGTATAACCTAGCTGCAGCCTGAGCCAAGAGTAGGGATGCCAATGGGGAGGGGAGGAGAGGGGACCAACATTCCCATTCCTATCCCCGATATTCTGCATAGTCTCTGTCCCTTCCCCATCCCCGTCAAAATTGCTTGAGGGAATTTTCATCCCCTCCCTGAATAATAACAGGGGATTCCCTAAAGTCCTCGATCCCTGAATAATTAATCCGTCTTTAATTTCTGAATTCAATATAATCATATTACAATAAAAAATTTAAATAAAAGTGAAGTTTAAAACATATCTTACATTAAAATTAATCAATTACAAATTCACAATATAAAATACAAATCATCAGAATAATTATATTCGTCATCATCAATCTTCATAATCTTATAATTATTTTTTTTATTAGATAAAAATTTAAAATATTTAATAAATATTATAATTAAAACAAAACTTTTGGGCCAACAAGATCTTTCCGGCATTGTTAATGTTCGGAATAGAAATTTAGGACTACAACTAAGGCCCAAAGGTTTAATAATATAAATATTTTGATATTTATTATTAATACCAATATTTAATATTTTATGATTTAAATTTAATTATTTATTCGCTAAAAATTTTAGAAAAATAAAAATAAACATAAAAATAAAATTAAAAAATTAAAAATGGAGAAATCCTTGAATAAGGAATTGGGTAAAAAATTATCCTCGTCCCCTCCTCGAATAAGAAATTGAGTATAAAATCGTCCCCGTACTCTTTCCGAATGTGAAAAATCTCCAAGGATCTCCGTCGTCATCGAGATTTCTGCCATCCCTAGCCAAGAGCATGATCATTAACTGATTATAGTAGTGTTAATAACACTTAGGTAGCGTTTGGTTTTTTGTCTAAAATTGAATGGGTCTGAATTTTGCTGAAGTCTGAATCGGTCTGAATTGTATACGTCTGAAAGACCTATTAGTTTTTTTTTTAATATCTGAATATAAGTGCCATCTTATTTATTTTTAAAAATCACAAATATCTGAAATATGATTATTTCACATTTATATCTTTGTAAGAATTATGTATACCTATTATAAATTTTAAAAGTTAAATATATGCACATTATAATTAAAATCAAACATATGTAGAATTAAGTAGTAATTGATTTTTAAATAAAAATATTATTACATTACTCCATATGCAAAATTTAAAAAGAGAAAAAAAGAGTAAATTTTATAATATGGGAAAAAAAGGGAACGTGAGTTAAAAGAAAAAAAAAAGAGAATGATTTTATAATATGGGAAATATGTATATTTAATAGAGATATTTTTGAGATATAGTATTTAATTCCCATTCAGACTTTTTTTCATTAAGATAAAATTCACGTAACTTGACTTTTTCTATTCAAATGTAAATATCTGAAAATTAAATATAAATTGTAAAAAATAAATAAATAAATTTTAAAAAATATATGAAATTAATAAATTTTTAAACTTTAGACGTTTAATAAACAAACTCTTAGCTTTGTTAATATAATTAAGTGCTCACGCATATATTAAAAAGAAAAAAAATGATGTATGGATGGAGATTACTGTTTTGTCTTCTATATTAATTTAATATTATAGATTTAAGATTACAGGCTTACAGCTAATTAAGTGTTTACGCGTATCTGAAAAAAAAAAAATGTATGTACGTATGGAGATTAGTGTTTTGTCTTCTATATTTGACTGGCACGACAAACAGTCAGTTCACCTCGTAGTGATACAATTAAATTACTTGCAAAGACCGAAATCAGATCTGTCATTGCACCTACCTGGCCTCAATATAATTTTAATTACTTCGGCATCCAATTCTATTCAATCAAGAAACTCTTACCCTCCTCTCTTGTTTCTAAAACTCTTGTCATATTTTGTTTCCAATCCGTTGTTCTATGATCAGTACTGATCTTTGCATTTGTTTTTGAAAACCCTTTTCTTATTTTCATCTTCTCAACCTGTTGTAAAAATCTCCTGGTGTTTTCTACTGTTAAGGACTTGCATCCAATCTCTGTTCACTTCAAAATGGCGGAAAGCATTCTTACTGTTGTTTTAGAAGTTGTGAAGTGTTTGGCTCCTCTGACAGAACGCCAACTTAGCTATCTGCGTAGCTACAAAAACAACATTGAGAATCTCAAGGTTGAAGTTGGGAAGCTGAAGGATGACTCTGAAAGTATACAGCACGCGGTTGATGAGGCTAAAAGAAAAGGTGAAGAGATTGAAAAGAAGGTTGAGAAGTGGCTTGATAGCGTGAACAACGCCATTGTTGAGGCAGAGAAATTTGTAGGCGATGAAGCTGCTGCAAACAAGCAATGTTTTAAGGGGTTGTGCCCAAATTTGAAGACCCGCATACAGCATAGTAAGGAAGCAGTGAGGCAGCTGGGGGCTATTGTCAAACTCCGGGAAGTTGGGAGATTTGATAGGATTTCCTACCGTTCCATTCCGAAGGATATAGTGCTTATGTCTAACAAAGACGACGAGGCCTTTGAATCAAGAATGTCCACTTTGAATGATATACTTGGTGCATTAAAAAATCCTGATATCAACACGCTTGGGATTTATGGAATGGGCGGCATCGGAAAGACGACGCTGGCAAAAGAAGTTGCTAGAAAAGCCGAGAATGACAAGCTCTTTGACGAGGTGGTTTTTGCAGAGGTGTCCCAGAGTCAAGATATAAGAAAGATTCAAGGAGAAATCGCAGATAAATTAGATCTAACATTACATGAGGAGAGCGAATCGGGAAGGGCAAGGTGCCCTTGCAATCGTTTGAAGAAAAATAAGACGATATTGGTAATTTTAGATAATCTCTGGGAAAATCTTGATTTGCAGGCTGTAGGAATTCCTCATGGAAATGATCACAAGGGATGCAAAATATTGTTGACAGCAAGAAGCGAAGGTACATTGTCAAGGAAGATGGATTCTAAACGAAACTTCTTAGCAGGCTTTCTAAAAGAAGAAGAAGCATGGAGTCTATTCAAGAAAATGGCAGGTGACTACATTGAAGGTAGTGAATTCAAATCGGTGGCAATGGATGTGGCAAAGGAATGTGCAGGTTTGCCTGTTTCCATTGTAACGGTAGCAAGGGCATTGAGAAATAAGAGTTTATTTGAATGGAAGGATGCTTTACAACAACTAAGAAGGCCTTCCTCAACGAACTTTAAAGATGTACAGCCAACTGCATATTCAGCTATAGAACTAAGCTATAATAAATTGGAAGGAGAGGAGCCCAAGCAAATCTTTTTGCTAATAGGTATACCTACATGGAATGCATTGATGACTTGTTATGGTATGGCATGGGTTAGGGTTTATTTCAAGGCATCAATAGAATGGAAGAAGCACGAGCTCGAGTCCGTACTTTGGTCTATAAACTCAAAGCTTCTTGTATGCTGCTGGATGACGATGAAATCATTTCCATGCATGATGTTGTTCGTGATGTTGCCATATCAATTGCATCTAGTGAACAAAATGTGTTTACAGCCACAGATGAACTGGTTAATGGGTGGGAATGGTCAGATGCGAGTAGGGTAAAACATTACACTTCAATTGCCATAGTTGATGTCAAGACTTATGTGCTTCCTGAAGTATTGGAATGTCCTCAACTGAAATTTTTCTATATGCGTGTTGAGAAAAATTCATTTGTAGCAATTCCAGACAATCTTTTCAGGAGGATGGTACAGGTCAAAGTTCTAGACTTGACTTACATGAATCTATTGTCACTGCCTTCATCAATTGGTCTCCTAACAAACCTTCGTACATTGTGTTTGTATTGCTGCGTACTGAAAGACATGGCTGTTATTGGTGTCCTAAAGAAACTAGAAATCCTTTGCTTACAAGTTGCCAGTCGAAGTAGGTCAGTTGACTCGGTTAAGGTCGCTTGATTTGAGAAACTATACCAACCTACAAGTTATTCCACCAAATGTTTTATCAAACTTATCCCATTTAGAGGAATTGTACATTCTTAGCTTTTATGAATGGGAGGTGGAGTTGGTGGATGGGGTCAAGAATGCAAGGCTTCAGGAGTTGAAGCATTTGCCTAACTTGACCTCTTTAGAATTAAAAGTCAGTGATGCCAACACTCTACCAAGAGGAGGCTTGTTCTTCAAGAAGCTGGAAAGATACAAAATATTTATTGGAGATAGGTGGTCTTGGGGGCTTAATACATCGCCTAATAAGAGTTGTAGGAGCTTCAGAATCGAGCTGAATACCGACATATGCTTAAGGGATGGGCTTATGGTGCAACTGCGGGGAATTGAAGAGCTTAGTTTAGCTGGATACTTAGAGCAAGATATCAAGAATTTTGCTAATAAATTAGTCAAAGTGGGTTCTTCACAACTCAAGCATCTGCAGATCCAATGTTATGGAGCCCCCAATCCGAGTGTGTTAAATAAAGTATGATCTTCCTAAATTTTGAGCTATCCAATATGCATGCCTAGCTTGTGCCAAAGCACATAATTATATATGCTGTGTGTTTGTATTGAAAAAAATTTACACAAATAGATCTCGTTGATATCATGTTTGTATAATTGTATTAAGACCTCGTCTTGGATAACACAGGAAGAAACAACTACTGATATGCGGTCGAATGAAATCATCTTGGCAGACGGCGTCATTGTTTCTAATACACTTTTCATTGAAAAGGTCAGTTATTTAAAACTCGATATTCTTATTAATTCTTTAATTAATTATGACTTTTTTATTGTCATTTGTTAGCAAACATATATAGGCAAGTGTAATGGATAATCATAATTTATAATTATTTCAAACTTTTAAACCCAAGAGTTGTAGGAATGAAATGTATTTTGGACTCACAAATACTACTACATACAAGCAGCTGTTAATTAGTAACTACTATTATACTATAATGGTCTGCACTGTTAGTAAATACTAAATATATATGATGTGATCACTAGTGACTACATAAAAAAAAATATATGTTCTAACTAGTAAATTAATTTGAGCTCTTTGAATGGTAAAATCACATTAACGAGTCGCCATATATTTTTCTATAGTATGCGCACTTTTAAAACATATTTTAATTTTAATTAATTAATATTACATATTGAACATCTTTTCAAAAAAAAAAAAGGTTGCGTTTTGGGTATAAAATTTGTATTTATTTTGACTAAAAAAGTATATTCAAGCTAGTATTTTATAAAATTTATATTCACGTTTGCTATGTCTTGTGGTATTCAGAATTTAACGTGCTTGATTATAAGAAGTCTTGAGAATTTAATATGTCTTTTTTCATCATCTATAGTTATTAGCTTTGCTCGACTCCAATACCTTGAGATACGTTGGTGCCCTGTCGTGGAAGAGATAGTAAACGTGGACCATGAATACAGAGAAGAAGAAGGAAAAAGGAAGAATGTAATGTACCCCCAGTTACAAGTTCTAAAGATGATAGGTCTTGAAAAGCTCACAAGCTTTTGCGCAAGAGATGTGCATATTGAATTTCCATCCTTGAAAGAGTTATCAATAGTGAATTGTCCTGAATTCACTCTTGACTTTTCAAAACAGGTACATACAAGACTTTAATTTAATTTAATTAGTTGTTCAATTTTCTGGGATTATAGAGCTTAATTAGAGTTTCATTGACATTGCCTTGGACACTAGGTTTTTTACTGACAAGAATTCATCATTGGAATGCTTTCTAATTACTATGTGAAATTGTTAGAAGAAACATAACCTTCATTTTTATTTTTCTGATTGGACAGCACCAGGTATTCCCCAATTTAGAAGAATTGAGAGTTGATGTAAAGCACATAACAACAAAACATCATTTTCAAGAAGACTTACTTTGCAACCTTAAATGTCTTGATATCATCTTTGCCCAGTCGACTACTATTTTATCACTTGATGATTTCTTCCAGAGATTGCACACCATGAAAATACTCAAAATAGAAGGAGGAGAATGTATTGGGTTATCAAATGAAAAAATTGAAAATGGGATGTCTACAATCATAAGATCGTGATTTGAAGCACATTATAAAACAAGAGTCCTCCAATATGGACAACTTGCTTCATCTACAAGTAAGGTGGTGTCACAATTTGATTAGTCTAGTGCCATCCTTGACATCCTTGCAGAATCTAACAACTCTAATAGTTTCGAGTTCCAAAGGATTGGTAAACATATTGACATCCTCAACAGCAAAGAGTCTTGTGCGACTGAGAAAAATGGAGATAGGTGAATGCGAAATGATAACAGAAATAGTGGCAGATGATGATGATGCAGCGAAAGAAATTGTTTTCAACGATTTGAAGGAGTTGGAGCTTAGTGATATGGAGAGTCTGACAAGCTTCTGCTCTGGCAATTGTTGCTTCGAATTCCCATTTTTGGAAAGATTAGCGTTGGACAATTGCCCCAATATGAAGGTTTTCACTAGAGGAGAATTAAGCACACCCAAGTTACACAAACTGATGCTGCGCAGGAAGGATAGACAAGCTTGGTCTTGGATGATTGAAGTGGGTGGGACTCGAAAGGCGTTTGAAGTGCATTGGACTTGGAAGGGCTATGTTAATACAACCATACAACATCTATATCAGAAAAGGCTGGTGTGCATTCATGTGCTGCATTACCATATTATTGGTATCAAATTTTATGCTAAATTCATTTTAAATCTGATTAATGTATACATATTACCATATCTTAGGAAAAGGAGAAAGAAGAGAATAACCGGTCCACCAAGGTGACCAACTTAGAAGGCAGCGGTAAGCTGACTAAATATATCTTATTTATGTTGAAATTTATGCATTTAAAGGAATTATAATTCTCTCTTTACTACAGCATATTTACTGCTTAGAACCTAATTTATGCAATCTCTATGAAAACTGCTACAAGTATCTTTACCCTAGAGTTCCTGCTTTCACCTCCAATATGATCTGCTCTTTGTTTACAGAAAGTGAGGGTTCTAAAGAAGATTTAGGCCAAGCTTCTATGCAGCATTTGGAAGATGAGTAATTTGTGAGACATTGTGTTCTTTGTATCAAGAGTCAGAAAGTGAGATGGCACATTCTATCTTGATAGTTTTGCTATTGGCATTTTTTTTTTAATTGCAAACTCTGCTTTTAGTTTGTTGCAACACTTACGCTTCTTTCACTTGATCATTTCAGGTTGTTGTTACGGTTCATTGGATTTGTGTGCCGTATTCAATTTTACAACAATGTTTGTTGTGAATTCAATGCAGGAAGAATCACGGCAAGTTGTATACACTCTGCTGGAGAAAATTGTGAGAACTTCAGGTTTGGTAGTTAAAACAGAAAGAGAAACTTTGTTGTACTTTCCTCAAGATTAATCAAAACTCAGAATAATTTTTCATGGAACACCTAATTATCTATATTTCTGTATCTTCCAACCCTAATTCCCATGGCCAACCAAATAAAAGAACAGATGCTATATATCATTACACAACCATGTGTGCTACTACTGCTTAATTAATTTTCCCTTTTCTGGGTAAGTTTAATAATACTTACTATGAAAGAAAACGTGCCCTAGTGGAATTAATAAATTCCCTGTCAGTCAAGAAAAGTTTCTGTTTCTTATTTTGGGTAAAAAGATCTCATTAATTTTGGCTTCACTAACAATATTTTGGAAGAGTTCAAACCACAGGGCAGCAGCAACTCATGCTTTAGCTTCTAAACCTCCATAATTTCTTCTTCAACGTTTTAAATCAATCTTGCTGTTTCATTCATATAGGCCCAAATGCCCAAGCTTAAAAGAGCTACAAGGTTCAGTTTGAAGATAGATTCTCCACAACATTGTAATTAAAGGAACTACTTTTGATCGTGTCTGGCAAGCGGGTTCAGTTTCAAATGGCAATCCTCAGATTCATTCAACTTCAGGGCTGAATGGCGAACCGATAAAGGCCGCATTGGATCTGCAGTCATAGGAACAAACCGGCTTGCCTCTCTATATCCAGAGCAAAGTCTCAAAGTGACCAAAAAACAATAATATGGATTTTAATTATTTTTCTTTTTTCCAATTGAAAAAAAGATAATTTTTATTTGTACAGTGTTAGATAAGGATATATGTATTGTTGTTTATATAGTGTTAGTTAAGGATTTATGTAGAATTATATTGAAAATAAAACGGATACTTAAAATAAAAAATAAAAAATTAAATACACCTTTTTTATTTTTCAAAATCTGCATATATGTGAAAATAATAATAATAATAATAACAAACACCGAATTAACATTTAACTTTTGGGTGGGGGATATTTCCACCCTACTATTGTTGTAAGTTCACCTCATTTTTAGAAAATAATTATAAAAAATTCTCAATATTTTTAAAAAATACAAATCGATAAAAGTTTTATACAACTAATCAATTAGATCCTTCTATTAATTTTTAGTATAAGTTTTATTTTACTATTTTATTGTTATGATATAAAACGACCATATTGCTCCAAAAATATGAGTTATTGTATCTAATAATTTAGATATTTAATTTTGTGACTTATAATCTAATGTAATTATAAATCAAATCTAATTGTTATTTTCATTACTCTTATATGTAAATGACATAAATTTGACAGCCCAATAATTTAAATAAGCATTGTGCCATAAATACACTATGTTAGTTTAATTAAATATTAATAATCATACTAATAAAGTAGTATTAGAAACAATGATTTTGGTATAAAATTAGAAAAATATTGAAGTTTAAGTAAATTCTTGGTAGTTTTACCTTATAAGGATAAAATAATCATTTTTAACTTATGCCAAAACAATCTTTGTCATCAAATATAATAAAAAAAACTAAGTCACAAAAATGTAAATTAAGATATATTTAATCAATTAATTCTCCATAATTCTTCTTTATTTAAAATTTTTAAAAAATAATATGTATTTTTTGTGATTATTCACTGAAAATGAGGTGGATTTACAAAAACTATCAAATTCATTTTTGAACCTCTCAACAATATTTCCACACAGATGGATGAACGAGTGAATTTGATAAATGTTTACATCTCAAAATCCCATCCTTTTACTTCGTTAACCAGTGAATTTGAATGGATGAACGAGTTTTTTAGATTGTGAAAGTTGGGAAGAATACGGCAACAAGTAGATAAAAAATTAAGCAATTGCCTCAAAACACTGATCTTCATGAACAAAATTCACTACATTTATTGTTTTATTAAACAAGAATAAGACACCAATAGCTTATCAAATAAACATGATTGAACCAAGTTGGCATTGAAAGATTTGGGGCCCTATTTAAATAATCAACAGCACTTGCACAGTGCCAGCAACTCAAGTATTGGGCTTGAGCCTGAGTGTATCAACTGTTCGGAGAAATGTCTTAGAGACATCGGGGGCCACAGTCTCAGCCTCTCAGGTTTTAGTCTCATGCTTTATCTTTTTTTTTTTTTTTTAATTTCTTTCTGAAATAATTTCATCAATCATTTTAATTCATAAACATGCATGGAGCTTTTTCTGTTTTTCATGCTTAGGCCTTCGCTTATTTATTCTATATAATCCAAAACTTAGAACAAGACAATCACCCACTTGTTAGTATAAATAAAAGTAATTTTATAATAAAAGAAACTTTTACTTTAACAAATTTAAAAAAAAAAAAATGCACTCCGCGTACGTTGTCCCTATGTGTTTGTTTTATTTGTCTTATCTTATCGGATATGTCATTTGGAAAAAAAAAAAGGTCTAATCTCTTACGTAAATTTCCCTTATTATAAAATTACTTGAATAAATAAATAAATTTTTATGACAATTTGCTGGAATATTTAATTGTTCACGCACAGGCTAGTATTTTGTCTCTTACATTTGACCGGAAATAGAATGACAAAATTCAAAGTCATGAGATTCATCTTAGTTCACCTCGTATTGATCATTTGCTGCTGGTAAAATTGCAAAGATCAGTACCAGATTTGTCATTAAAATAATTTGCTGCTCGAAAATAATTTCCAGCAACAAACAATTTGCAGCCATTCTCCATCAATAAGCACTTCCCTTAATTTGTTATGTTCATCTTTTTGCGCTCAATGACATTTGAATATACAATCAACTCTTGTTTGTTTTGCAGTTCCAATCTTCCCATCAACTAGACTTTTATTAAACATGGTTTGAAGAAAAGGGTCCTTTCTTAGGCACATATTGGATTTGATTGCATGAAATCAGTGGGATAAAAATTTAAGTTAACATAGTTCCAGTCCCTCACCTTTATTTAAAAGGACTAAAAGCACGAGAGTTATCGTTCAATACTGATCAGAGTAAGACTTTGTGTTCCTTTATTAAAGGCAAACAATGCTACCACTTTGAAGATTAATTATTTTTTTTTATTAATTACTTTGGCATTATCTTAATATATTTAAATGTTCATGCGTAATAGGTTGTTTGCTTAGTTTGTCTTTATTGTTGACTGAATTGACAGAGTCATTCACCTCGTATTGATGAACTTAAATTACAAAGATCGAAATCAGATCTGTCATCAGATTGGCCTTTGAAAACAATCTTACCAGCATCCTCTTAGCATTGTTTTGCCTGTTTTCATCTTTTGATCTCACCGGCGCTTTGCTACTGTTTCTTTTGTTCTGGTCATTGTTCTTTCTGTTTTTTTGTTCCGCTCCCAGCTGCTCCATTTTCTACACTAATAACTTCTTATTCTGTCATCTGTTCTATCAGCTCTCTGCATTTGTTCTTGATCTTGCTGAAAACCCTTTCCTTGTTTCCATCTTCTCTTCTGAAAATTTAGAAACATTCCATAAATATTGTCCTATCTTTCACGTGTCTCCGCAGCAGTTTTTACTTTCCTTTGGGTTTCTTCACTTGTCCGCTTCAGCAACCAGTTTTTTTCCAAATCGTCTATCTTTGTTGTTTTTTCTTTTCTATCTCTCTTTGAAAAAAGAAAAAAAAAAGATTTAAGATGGTGGAAAGCATTTTTACTCTTGTTTTAGAAGTTGTAAAATGCTTGGCTCCTCCAACAGAACGCCGTCTTGGTTATTTGCGTAACTATGATGGCAACTTCGAGAATTTCAAGGCAGAAATCGAGAAGCTCAAGGATGAAAGTTTGAGTATTCAGCGCAGAGTTTCTGAAGCTGAAAGAAATGGAGAAAAGATTGAAGAGAAGGTTGAGAAGTGGCTGGTCGGTGCAAACAACATCATTGAGGAGGCAGCCAAATTCGTTGCAGATGAAGAGACAACAAATAAGCGTTGTTTCAAGGGTTTATGTCCCAGTTTGAAGACCCGCTACCAGCTTAGCAAGAGAGCAGAGACAGAGGTGAAGGCCTTTGTTGAACTTCAGGAAGAAGTTAAGAGATTTGATAGAATTTCCTACCGTACCATTCCCGAGGAGATATGGCTTCAGTCTCACGAAGGTTATGAGGCCTTCGAATCAAGACTTTCTACTTTGAAGTCTATACGCCATGCATTAACTGATGTTAATGTCAGCATCATTGGAGTGTATGGCATGGGTAGTATTGGAAAGACAAAACTGGTGCAAGAGGTGGCAAGGCAAGCCAGGGAAGATAAGCTCTTTGATCAGGTGGTTTTTTCAGAGGTTTCCCAAAATGCAAACATAAAAAGGATTCAACAAGAAATTGCAGAGAAATTAGGTTTGATATTGCATGAGGAAACTGAATCAAGGAGAGCAAGTAGGCTATACGAAAGATTGAAGATGGAGGAGAAGATCCTTGTAGTTTTAGACAATATGTGGAAATATCTTGATTTGAAGGCTGTTGGAATTCCTTGGGGAAAAGATCATAAAGGATGTAAGCTATTACTGACAGCAAGAGATTGTAATGTACTGTTGAATATGGGCTCTGACAAAAACTTCTTGATTCGAGTTTTAAATGGAGAAGAAGCTTGGAAATATTTTAAGATGATGGCAGGTGATGGTGTTGAAAATCATAAATTGAAATCTATAGCTTCAGATGTTGCCAAGGTATGTGGAGGATTACCAATTGCCTTAGCTACAATAGCGAGGGCATTGAGGAATAAGACTGTGCCCGAATGGACGAATGCTTTGCAAGAACTCCGAACTCCTTCAGTAGAAAACTTCGAACGAGTGTCGGCAGAGGCATATTCAACTATTGAGCTAAGTTACAAGTTTTTAAAAGGTGAGAAACTCAAGAAACTTTTTCTGCTCTGTGGTTTGATGTCCAATCATGCTTTAACTTCAGACTTGTTTAAATACTGCGTGGGTTTGGGAATCTTTCAAGGAGTCAACAAGATGGAAGATGCACGAAACAAATTATATGCATTGGTCCATGAACTTAGAGACTCTTGTTTGTTGCTTGAGGATGATAGTCGTGAAAGTTTTTCTATGCATGACGTTGTTCGCGATGTTTCCATTTCAATTGCATGTCGTGACCGAAATGTATTTGTAGTGAGGAATGATGATGTTTTGGGTTGGCCAAATGAGGATGCACTTAAAAAATGCTATGCAATTTGTTTGAGAGACAGTAGTATTCATGACCTTCCTGAAGGAATGGATTGTCCAAAACTCGAATTTTTATACATGAGTCCCAAGGATTCTTCCCTTGAAATCAAAATTCCTGAGAACTTTTTCATGAGGATGAGAAAGCTTAGAGTTATGGATTTGACTAGAATGCAGTTATTTTCATTGCCACCTTCAACTGATCTCCTAGTAAATCTTCAAACACTCTGCCTGGATCAAAGCATGTTGAGAGACATAGCCATTATCGGAAAGCTGAAGAATCTAGAAATCCTTAGCTTTTCAAAATCTGATATAGTGCAGTTGCCTAAAGAACTGTGTCAATTGACTAAGCTAAGGTTATTAGATTTAAGCTGTTGTTACGAATTGAAAGTTATCGCACCCAGCTTCATATCAAGCTTAACTCGATTAGAGGAACTGTATTTGGGTAATTGCTCTATTGATTGGGAGAATGAAGTACCCAATGGTGAAAGAAATAACGCTAGCCTTGATGAGTTGACACATTTGCCTCGGTTGACCACTTTGGAAATAGATGTTGAAAGTGATAATATTTTACCAGGAGGCTTTTTCACTAGACATTTGGAAAGGTTTAAAATTTCAATAGGAGATGGGTCATTTCTGCCTTTTGACCTCACCAACAAAGATTATTGGTTTAGATTCAGCCGACAACTATTTAGGATTGCTGATGAAGAGAGTTTAAGGAGGTTGAAGCTCAAGCTTAATTCTACAACAATTTGCTCAAAGAAACTGCAGGGCATCAAGAATGTTGAATATTTATGTTTGGATAAGTTGCAAGGTGTTAAGAATGTTCTTTTCGAATTGGACTCAGAGGGTTTTTCACAATTGAAGCATTTGCATGTCCAAAATAATCCTGACTTCACGTGTATCGTTGACTCGATGGAGAGGGTACCTTCTGATGACGCCTTTCCACTTTTGGAGTCACTTACTCTTTACAATTTAATTAAGTTGGAGAGGATAAGTCAAGATCGACTCTGCATACAGTCTTTCAATGAATTGAAAACCATAAGAGTGGAAAATTGTGATGAGTTGAGTAACATCTTCTTGCTCTCTGCAGCAAAATGCCTTCCAAGACTTGAAAGCATTGCAGTTATTAAATGCAAGAATATGCAAGAGATATTCGCTGTTGTAGGAGAAGAAGATGTGGCTGACAATAATGCAACTGATCAGAAGATAGAGTTTGCTCAATTAAGCTGTTTGTGTCTGGGAAATCTTCCAGAGGTTACAAGCTTTTGCTGTGAAGTGAAGACACATTCTGTATCACCGAATTTACAAGGGTTGGATGTGCAATTGACTGGAATTACATGTTCCGACGAAATCAGTACTTTGGAAGGCAAGCTTGATATTTCCACGGCCCTTTTCAATGAGAAGGTAGGTTAACAATTTCTTTTCTTATACTATTTTAGTCTACATTTCTCGCATTCATGTGTTAATATATGTAGAAAATCAATCCTTCAAAGAAAGCAAAAAAATGAGAAAGGAAAAAGGCTTTTGTCATTCTTTCTTAGGCCTTGTTCGGTATTGAGGTGATATAACTTTACAGTTGTTGTGGAAAAAAATTGTAACAATGAAATAAAAATTGATAATGTGTAGTAAGTATGACTTCTAAATAATAATTTTTACAATAATAGCAAATATATTAAAGGATTTTCATCATATAACTTTTGGGATCAAATCAACTTAGCTTTCAAGTCACAGCAGCTAGTGTTTACTAAACACTTTAGTGCTGTAACTTAAAAACTATAGCGAGCCAACCTCAATACCAAAGAAGCTATTAGTAGTATAAAGAAAATACCATCATATGAAATTGAATCTAACAAGAACTTTATCTTCAGGTCGTGTTGCCCAACTTGAAGGCTTTGGAGCTGTGGAAAATTAATGTAGAAATGATTTGGCACAATCATCTTCCAGCCATGTTTCCTCAATTTCAAAGTCTAACACGACTGATCTTGTGTGGTTGCCACAAATTGAAATACATATTCTCTGCTTCTATGGTCAAAAGCTTTGAGCAGCTACAACACATGGAGATACTTGAATGTAGGGGTGTGCAGGAGATTATTTCTGAGGAGAGAGCAGATCAAGTGAACCCTAGTTTTGTCCTCCCGCATTTAACTAATTTGTGTATCATAAGACTTCCCGCACTTAGATGTTTGTACCCAGCCATGCATACTTCCGAATGGCCAGCATTAAAAGATTTGAAGGTCTATTCTTGTGATGAGGTAACGATATTTACTTCAGAATTGTTTAGGTTTCACAAAAGTAATGCGAAGAACCAACTTGACATCTCAGCACAACAGCCCCTTTTCTTGCTTGAAAAGGTATGAAACCAGTACTTTTTCTATTAATTCAAAATTTTTCATATATGCGAAAGGTTTTTTAAACGTTGAGGATTTATTGCACTTACATGAAAGAGATAAATTTGTGACACTTAACTTAGTATTTGTAATCAAACTACTCTTATTTTAAATTTCACACACACATATATATGGACTCCGCTTCTAATTAGGGATCCCATCAATTAAAGTGCAAGATCCTTTACCAGATAATTTATATATATATATATAAGAGGAAAAGCCCTCGAATAACTTTTACCACTAATTGGCCTTTTCTTTTTTTCTTTTTCTTATTTAAAATATATTATGAAATCAGTTTACATGATTAGATTACTCGAAATTGTTTAAGAGAACAATAGTGTAACTTGGCTTTATGTATTTGATACTTATCAGATCTTCCCCAGCTTGGAGGAACTGGCACTAGAAGGAGAAGACATCACTAAGATTTGGCAGGGCGATTTCCCACAGCACCTCTTCGGTAGACTTAAAGTCCTTCAGGTCGAGCATGATGACTTAGCTGCTTGTTTTCCATTTGGTTTACTCGAGAGATTCCATAATTTGGAAAAACTCAGACTGAGCTGTAGTGCATACAAAGAGATACTCTCAATTGAGGGACACTTGGATGAACATGTGGGGAAGCTCGCACAGATAAAACATTTACGGTTAACGAGTCTCAATGATCTGAAGCAACTGTGGACACAAGACTCCGGACTGGACTCCATTTTTCAACATCTTGAGATTTTATCAGTAGAATATTGTGATAATCTATCGATTCTATTGCCATCATCGGTATCTTTTCGGAACCTAAGGGATCTGGGTGTTACCAGTTGTAAGAAACTAAAAAGCATAGTAACATCGTCCACAGCAAAAAGTCTAGTAGGGCTTGTAAAGATGCAGTTTTTTGGATGTGGAGCAATGACAGAAGTTGTAAAAAGTGAGGGAAATGAAGCAACAAAAGAAGAGATTGTTTTTAGCAAAATGAAGACGTTGGCTCTGGTTGATCTGGATAGTCTCACAAGCTTCTGCTCTGGCAATTACATCCTCAAATTTCCATGTTTAGAAGAGCTATATGTGATTGGCTGTCCCAAGATGTATATTTTCACTGCAGGAGAATTAAGCACACCGCCGAGAGTAGATGTCATGTACAGAGAAACGGGGGTTGAATCCCGTTGGTATGGTGACCTTAACAAAACCGTACAACAATTACACAAAGAGAAGGTATGGATATATATTTTCAGAAAATGGTTACAAAAAAAAAAAGAAGGTTGGACATATAATTGCTTTAAAATTATCAAAGTACCGATTGATAATAATTTTGTCTCAGTGGAAGACTTTTAATTTAAAAATACTAATCGGACTTTTTCTTTTTTCTTTTAGCTATTGGAGGGGTCATCATCTTACTTGAAGACCTACTAATCTGACAGGCTTTCCAGTACTTGGATTTGTGAATTTGAAGAATAATTCCCAGGTAATTAATTTTCGTTTCTTTTCTTTGATCTCATTGTTTTGTTTATTGTTTCATCCCATCATCAACTACAGTGCGTAACTGGTTAATTTCTTGTTAATTTTGGAGCTAGTTTTATGTTTCGTTCTCACCGATGAAGGTTATTTTTTGGTATTCTGTGAAAAGTGTGCAAAATTATATAGTATTTCCCTGTAGTTCCTGCTCAAATGCTCTGCTCTATGATTACAGGGTGTCCAAGTTTGAAGAAAATTCAAGTCACTCTTCTGAGAAGCATCTGCAATAATGCCACTTCTGTCTGAAACTTGTGTTCCTTCTGTGAAACATCGCATGCTGAGAGCTTCCAGTAAACTCGTTTTGTATGTGCCTTTACTTCACAGTGTCGCAACAGCTTTGGAAGCTCAAAAATCTGTGTGTAACTCCTCCATTTGATCATCTTTAACTTGAAAGACTTACACCCCTATAATCTAAAGATGTGTGAATTTACCATTTCTGTGTATCCCTTGTATTATTATATGCAACAACTTTTTGGTGAATTTGAGAGGTTCTGTTCAAGTTTAATTTTGTACACACGCATTAGGCGTTGCAAGCATAAATGCAAATAAAATCACCTGAGATTTTCAAACATGCATACATATAGTAATTTATTGTTATTATCATCTTTTCTTTTGAATTTAAATTTCAACAACTTGAGATGTGATATTCGTTATAGCAGATATTCTGTATATATGTATGATCGGACAGAGAGTAGAGGGCACCCGCAGTCTCTGTTTTAAATTCGGGCATGTTTTCGGCTTGATTCATCTCATCAGATGAAGTGGTTTGGAGTTGAACGCTTGGCTGACAAAATGTTGTTCATGGTGTAGATACCAGCTACTGGGGGGACAAGTGAGTCATGATGTTATCTGGATTCAACCTCCTAAATAATAACACAAAATATAATTGTGTCTATTCAAGTATTATGATTACTCATGGTTACAATCTATTTGCATATATTCTTTTTTGTCTCATATTTGACTGGCAGTGGCACAACAAAAGTCTCGAGAGAGTTCACCTCGTATTGATATGCTTAATTTACAAACATCAATACCAGTATCACGTTGCTTTAGTATTTTGTCTTTATGTTGGACTGACTCGAGAAAGAGTCGATCACCTCGTACTGATGATAAATTTAAATTACAAAGATCGAAACCAGATCTGTCGTTTCATGAATTGGCCTTATAAAATAATCATAATCACTTCTTATTCTGTCATCCGTTCTGTCAGCTCTTCGCATTGGTTTTTGATCTAGAAACCCTTTTCTTGATTCCATTTTCTCATCTGAAAAACATTCACTTCTGTTTGTTTTTTAATCTTATGTGCTCTCCAATTAATGCCAACCTTGAGAATATCAATGCAGAAATCGAGAAGCTGATCAGGGGTGAAACTACGGCATTCAGCGCAGAGTTTCGGAGGGGAAGAGATTGAAGAGAAGGCTGAGAACTGACTGGTTAGTGCGGAACTAGATCATTACTCAAGTCTCTCATTAATCTCCTAAATGGTTGTTCTTGCTTCAATAGGCTACAATGGTTGGTTCCAATCACAAAATTGAGGATCTTGCTGGAAACGTGTTGTTCAAAAAAATTGCACAATTCTAACTTTACTGCGGCTACTCAAATCGAAATAAGTGTTCTGTTTGGTTTCACATTGAATTGAAGAACAGTTTCCAGCAAGATCCTCAATTTGTGATTATAACCAACCACTGTAACCTATAGAAGGAGACACCATTTGGGACATCAGTGAGAGATTTGAGTAATGATTATTCTCACCAACAAATTCATCAATATCTCATGCATGCTCAATTTACAAAATTATTTGCAGGTTGCTAACTCAATTATGTTGACACAAAAGTTGAAGTTTGTAAGCAAACAAAGAGCATGGTTATTTGAAGAGCAGCAAGACACTAGGAGTACAGAAATATGAGTACTGTTTATGCTACAGTGCCATTGTAGCATATTGAACGGCGATACAGTTTATGCTATAATCCTGTCATTTCTATCTTCCTAGTGTCTTGTTGTTGTTCAAATATCATTTTTCGCAAACAAAACATATAATAGTATGCTCCAGGAGCAATTTCTTCCACTTTTGAAGTAGCCGGCAATGAGATCAAATCGAACATTCTCCCACAATTAAATGGTCATATCGCATTGATTCATCTTTCATTTCAACTTTTCCTCAGAGAGAAGAAATGGACAATTTACAGGTTTGCATTTCTGAAACCATTAAAATATTCAAGAAAACAGCTCTTATAAATTTCGTAAATGCATATTTATTTATCATTAATTGACCATGCTGCATCAGTGAGCGGAATGGAATGTCATTCATTTTTTATGGTCCATGGAACTTGACTTGTTCAAGTTGTTTGCGAATATCCATTACTCTTGCTTTGATTTTGTGTTTACGCATGCTTTAATCACATCACATATATGCTGCCTCCGCATCACTATTGGGATATAAACAGTTATCGAGTCTGTGTTAATGCATTTAAATTATGAAAATTTGAGTATATATACCAAAATTTTCATTATCATTACATAATCTCCAATTAATCTTTCTACCTCTTCACACTATTGTAAACGATTATTGTGTTGTGTTGTGTTGCCCACCCATGCTTATGCTTTAATTTTATGCGAGTGGGTACTGTTATTTACTTTATTGCCCATGCCTTTCTTTGCATTTGATTATTAATAGGGAGATTGTCAATTTCTCCCTATTGAAATCAATATATACTATTTATTTCATATTATTTTTATAATAGCAAATAACTCCCCTGACAGTATAAGTTTACAATATTACTCTTATTTTCAAATACTCTTTTATTCATATTTATCATTAATTAAATAAATCATATGAATGGAAATTAAAATTAAAAATAAAAAAATTAAGTATTAAAAACAAGAAGCATATGCTTTGATGTGAAAAAAATTAATAATAAAATACTTTTCTTGTACTTTTTTAATTTTATAAATAATTTCTTATAAGAAATATAAAAGAAAATTATTATAAGAAAACTTGAATGATAAATAAAATTTTCATAAAATAAATAATAAAATATTTTTATTGTACTTTTTACATTTAATTTTAAAATATTGTAAAATATTTATTATAAGAAAATGCCTATAAAATTAAAAAAGTACAAGAAAAATATTTAATTATTAATTTTTTTCACATCAAAATATATATTTCTTGTTTTTAATATTTTATTTTTTATTTTAATTTCTATTCATATTGTTTATTTCATTTATAATAAATATAAGTAAAAGAGTATTTGAAAATAAGAGTAATATTATAAAATTTTACCGTCAAGGGAGTTTTTAACTATTATAAAAATAATAAAGAGATAAATAGTATATACTGATTACAATAGGAGGAAAATTGACAATCTCCCTTATTAACATATACACACCTCAAAATGTGAGAAATTTTGCCATGCATATGTTTCTCTATGGTTGGTTCAAGGCTAACATGGATCACTGTGATTATATAATTTTATGTAAAAGTTTGTGCAAGTCTAATAATCACCATCAAATATTCAAGTACACGTGCTATCGTCGTCAGGCACTTTGAATAAAAAGCTCTAGTGACTAGAGGTCTGTCTAGGTATGACATGTCAGCATCATTTACAAAAGGAAGCAGCTCTAGTGTAGGAGCTGTGCATGCATACCACCTATTTGGTGAAATGCTCGAAAGAAAAATGGACATTTAACAACAGATTTGCATTTCTGAGCTTTACCAACGATTATTATATTCAATAATACAACTACTTTTATAAAAGCGTATATATGAATATGAAAATGATCGCTTTACTTTTAACTTTAATTGACATTAGATAATTGCAAAGCATTTCTATCCCTCGTAGATTTGGACATTTATTTAAAACATAAAAAAATGAATAGATTAACTTAGGGGATTTTATATTTTTATGGCCCATGGAACTTGTCGAATTTGTTAGCGAATATGCATTGCTCTTTCTTTAGTCTTAATCTGTGTTTCTATTTTTTACCTTCTTCGTTATTTTTGCCTCCAACTGTCCATTCCGTAACATGTGAAAGTCATATGATAGATGATAAAGCAGATACTCTGTTTCATTTGTACTTATAACTTGTCTACTAGGTTTATCATCACAGATGCATTCACCACCAGATTATCAAAAAAATTATAATTAATTAAGGCTTACTCCCGTCCAAGTTTGAAAATGCCGGCAGAAATTTTCGTCCGAGTCTGTGTGGAGATGACAATTTGTACTACATATCATTAAACTTAATTCAACTATTTTTTTTTAAAAAAAGAAGTACCAATTTATTGGACTAGTGTTGCTTGCTTTCTGTTTTGTCTTTTTGGTTTGGATGAGATGGTATAAAGCTACCGATTCTGCATCAAAGCACATAAATTATGAAGATAAGAATGCCAAATCTTTCATTATCATCACCTAACCTCCTATCCTTTTACTCCACTTTGGGTAATTATTGTTCCGCCACCCACGCTCAATTATAGATGCTTCCCCTTTATTAATTGTTTTCTCATCCAAAATTGCCGCTCCCACTCACTAACTATATGTGAGTGGATTATTCACTTTGCTCCCCCACGTCTTTCTTTACATTTGATTGTTAATATAAACCAATGACACTTGAAAATACCAGAAATTTTTCTATGCATTTATTATTTATATGTGTCTATAAATGGCAATTAATCAAAACTCAGAATAATTCTTCATAAAACCACCTAACTTTCTATACTTCTGTTTGTTTCAACCCTAATTCCCATGGCCAACCAACTAAAAGAACAGATCTTATACGTCATTACACAACCATGTGTACTGCTTAATTAATTTCCTTTTTCTGGGTAAGTGTGATAATACTTACAACCAAAGAAAACGTGTGGTAGTGGAATCAATAAATCTCTTGTCAACCAAGAAAAGTTTGTGTATCTGGGTAAAAAGATGTCATTAATGTTGGCTTCATTGACAATATTTTGGAAGAGTTCAAACCACAAGGCACAAGCAACACATGCTTCAGCTTTTAAACCTCCATAATTTCTTCTTCATTTTTTATTTTTTAAATCCACCCAGCTGTTTCATTCATATAAGCCCAAAACCCCAAGCTTCATATTCATAGTGCAACAAGGTTCAGTTTGCAGATTCTCGACAACATTGTAAAAATCCAGGTTTTTTACAAGAAATTCGAACCTTTCTGGCAAGCAGGTCCAGTTTCAAATGGCAATCCTCAGATTCATTAAATTTCGGAGCTCACATTGGATTTTGCTGTCATAGGAACAAAACCGGTGAGGAAAATTTTGGAATGTTCCCAAGCTTGCCTCTCCATGTCCAGAGCAAAATCTCAATTATTTATTTTTTTAAATGATATATGTGGAATAGCATTAAAGATAAATCTGATACTTTTAATAAGATTTTGAAATTTTACAAATCTTTTGCTTTTTAAAATCTATAACCTTTTGTTAGAAGGAATACTTTACCAAAACTGATTTTAGAAAAAATTTATCAAACATCAAAATTAATTTTAACCTGCTCAAAATCACATCCAAATAGTTTATTAATCAGTAAATTTATATGGATGAAGTGAATGACTATTTTAGATTGTGAAAGTTGGAAAGAATGCGGCAACCAACTACATAAATTTTAGCAATTACCTCAAAAACACTTTGTCCTTTATTGTTTTGTTAAATAAGAATAAAATCCTTATTTAAAAAAAAAAAAAAGAATAAGATCACCAACAGATTATCAAATAATCATATGATTGAACTAAGCTGCTATTGCAAGCTTTGGGGCCCTCTTTAAGTAAGAAATAGTCACCAGCACTTGCACAGTATCAGCTTTTCAATTATTACAGCTGAAACTGAGTATATCATCTGTTCGGAGAAATGCCTCACAGACATCATCAAGAGGACCACTGTCTCAGGTATTAGAGTCTCATGCTTTATCTTTTATTTTCATTTCTTTCTGAAACAATTTCTTCAGCTTATTTAATTCACAAAACATGCATGGTCCTTTTTTGTGATTTGGCCTTTACACTTTCTTAATCTATATAATTCATAGTTTAGAACAGTGGCATTTGAGTCCAGCTACCTTGCGTCATGGGTTTGGTACCCTAGTTGTTTGTCTTATAGCGAATGGGCCTTTAGATTGATAAGAAAGGTAATCAACGGCTGAGATTTAACATTTGGAAAATGGGTAACCGGCTGAAGCTATAGTACCAGTAAATCGAAAACAAGAAATAAGGTTTGTATAAGTATCATCTGCAATTCTTCCCATGGCTGAAGTGTACAGTCAATGGTTGTCGGCATCATCGTAGTCAAACTATTTTGAGAAAACTGTAATGAGGGATTTAATCTTCTGAAGTTGGGTTTTGTTACACGAAAACCCAAGCATTCACTTAGAGGGTCAGCAGGTACAAAGAAGAGTAGGGGTTTTCTCGGGAGAATTGGGAATTCATTTGTTCATTAAGTGACGTCATTAGATTAATAATTGTCATCAGTTGCAGTGGATTGGGTTGCCATTCGACAATGGAATACACCCATTTCGGTCAAGGTGGAGTAAATTGAGTAGAGATATACTGTGGCAAGGGCTGTGGAGAGTTTAATTTCGTGCAAGCCGCCGAATACAGTGAGTTGAGACTTCGTTTTTTTTTGTTTAACTTTTATTAATGTTTGGCCTGAATTAGATTAGTCAAATTAATAGAATTGTGATTACTACTGTAATTATTTAATTTAATAAATTTTGCACCAAATGTTTTAATCTTTTTTCTTCCATTCGGAGTTCACAGTATTTGTTTGGTTTGATTTCTGTCATGGTGTATTGGTGTTTTTGCAATGTTGTTGTTGAAATCGAACGTGGTTAATTGTTGTTGCTAATTAATTTTGTAATGTTGCTGATGAAATTTTGTTTGTTAGTTTAAAACGATGCTGGATTGGTAATTGATGCCAAATTTGTTTCATTTTGCCAATTTTCTTGGGAGTTCTAGTTTTTACGGAGACGTTAACTTTTTGTTTTTTTTAATGTTCTTAGTAGCTTATAAACCACTAGTGTGATGATTTTTTTATGCCCACCCAAAGCTCAAAAACACTCCTAAGATAAGGATGTGAATGTGCAATTTTAAGGTTCAAAGTGGAGATCCTTTAAGGTTAGCAGTTTTATTTTATTTTTACTCTGCAATGCTCCCAGTTAGTTTTGAACACAATCAAACAATATCTATTAATGCAGGAATTTCAATCAACTACGAGGAAGTTGAATTCGACTACCATGAGGTTATTATTTATGTTCTATGACTAAGAGCTTGATTTGCTTGTATGCTTATTTTTATTAAGATGACATAGTCTACGAATTTATAAGTTCAAATTTGGTTTTGTTTTTGTGCTTTTAGCACATCTTGGTTGCTGCCTTGAGAGGATGAAGTTTTTTAGCTCGAACTGATTACACCAATTTTGAGTGAACTGTTCTAAATTCTTATTATAGTAATCTAACTCTAGTTTCCTGTAAGCTGAACTTTACTAATCAAGCTAGTTATATGCTGGGATGGTTTAGTTCAACAAGGCTATTGGTTCTATTACACTTTTTCAAAGAGATTGATTGCGAAATTATGTCAAATTAACTGCCACATGAAGGAGATATTCTACTTTCTCATTTTTTTGTATGCTGAATGGTTTCTGCTTCCAACCACAATTCTGGTCTTTTATTGGTTCAGTCTTTCCTACTCCTGAACTCGGATGAACTTTTTCGCTGCAATACTTCATTACTAAATTCAGCTCTAATGACAGAGGAACTTATTTGCTTCCTCTTTCTTCTTGTTTCATTACTAACTTTCACGTGCAGTATTTTTAGAACGTTAAAAACTAATAGTGTAGACAAGTGGTTTTAAATCAAATGTAACAAGATTCAATTGACAGATCAGCTATGCTTCACTCCACCTACACCTGGATATTTGTTTTAGAGTTTTTTGCTGTCTGAAGTAGTGTCTCATTTTGTTATCTGATTGAAAGCTTGCATGTATTTCAGTATGTTTGGTGTTTCCTTCAACTCTTTTTCTTTAGTAACTATTATGGTATCGTTTTATAACCTTAATTAACTTTTCTTTCCTTTTTCGTTTGTCAATATATCTGCTCTCTTCCATTCAATTCCTTTTGCTCTATTCTCTCAGTTTTGTTGAGCTAAAACACTCTGTTTCGTGCAAAGGCTTACTATATTGTTTCATAATGATTTAAGGTACAAAGCAGAAATAAAGTGTATCATCAGTTTTATATTTATGCTCCAAAGACTCCCACAGCTCCTTGGATGTTTTCTTCTCTTAGTATACACTATAAAGTGTATCACTTAACCCATTCAACACATAATTTCTACACAAGAAATCTGAATGGTTCCATGCATCAATTGCACTAACTCTCTGAAAATCAGCCTCACCCTCCTTGGGTTGTGGAGTGTTCTCTTTCAAGAACCTCGAAAGGTTAAGCATAGTGAGGTAGAAGATCATCTTCTACTGCCAGCGCTTGAAATTCTGTCCATTAAATTTCTCTGGCCTTTCCGCATGACTCAAAAGGATTGGCCCACTCAGCACAGAGGTGATAGCAGCAGGGGTCGTTATTGCCCCATTCACCATAGAGGTGACAGCTGCAGAAGTCGGAGCCACCACTGAGGTGCCAACGACAGTATTGGGTACAGTTGGAGGTCCATCAGATGCCATCTTAACAATTAGTCAATCTGTTTTAAGATTATTGAATAATAAAAACCAATTAATTATGAGATGGCAAATATATATCAAGCAATTCAATACAGTAAACACAATACTGTAACGAATCTGTACGAAACAGATTAATAACTTTAACATAAAGTAACTAAATAAACAACACAACAAACTAAATTGCAGACAAACCGCAATTACAACAAAGCATAAACAATTTGAAATTTAACAGACATTTGAAACTTAAACAATTCGGAAGCAGAGAGCAAACCGAAAAAATAACGAGCCGAACCAGCGAAGTAGAAACCCAGATCAGTGAGCAATTCGCGAATCTCGAACAATACCGCGACAAAAAACGCGAACAGCGATCAGTAAACAATCGGAGAGAAGCGAAGAAACCCGAGCAGCAATGAAATCAACGAAACTTTTTGGTTAAAAGTAGATGAACGACAGTGGCAACAATTGGAAACTTGAAGCCTGCAACTGCAGTGTCCTTAAAACAAATTGACCGTCAACTCGGTGCCTTAGGATGAACCGGTCTCTATTTCTCAAGATACAACAGGAAAAAATTTCATCGTTAGCATGAACGTGAAACCCCGGCGAACCACAATAGTGCATGAACTCTCTCAAATGGACGACAAGACCAGAGGAGAGAAAAGATGGTGCGCGTGCGGCTGTGTAATTTTTCGTGTCTCTTTAAAACGAATGGAAAGCTGCCCTTTATATAGTGAAGGATTCATAACCCTAGTTTGCAAAATTAAATCGAACATTCTCCCTCAATTTAGTATTCTAAAATTGATTTATATTTTTAACGTGCAAATCCTATCTAAAACACTATTAACGAAAGCTCTTCTTGTCTGTATTAAAACGCAAGAATCAGAACCTCAATCAAATGAGTTAAAATTACATTGGACGGGACTCTTTACGTTCTTAAAAAAAAAAAATTGAACACTATAGTATACTTAAAAGGCTCATCTAATAAATTTAAAATTTAAAATTTTTATTTTTATTTTTTTATAGTTTATTTAATGTCAAAAAAATCTCATCTTTCGTGAGCATATTAGAGATACTCCCAAAATCACGGTGTAATTGTACAATCTCTTTATTATTTATATTTTTAACTTTCATAATCACAACTGTATGCTACACTGATGCACTTACTATAATTAACTAGCTCTAGTTTTGTGTATATATTGGAAACAGTACGTTGTTTTGCAAGTTCTCTCCTCTATATTCATTACTTTACACAATGCTAGTAATCAAATAATCAACTTAGAAAACATAACATAGTGTACCTCCATTTGTTTAAAATCTGTACCCCACACCCACAATCACAATAATTTCTTTTTGAGCAGTGCTAGCGCGCGAGAATGGTGCTAGAAGGGTGCAAGAAACGGCAGCGCAAGCTGCCGTTTTGGCCCCCCAACTAGCGCTATTCTCGATTAAAAAAAAAAATTTGACAAGAAGCATTTCTCGCGCCGTTCTCGCGCGCCTCTTGCCAAGAAGCATTTTCCTTTCTTTTTTGTTGATGATGTATACAAAAGTCAAAACCAGAGCGAAAACGCTGCGTTTTGGGCTGTCCGGATTTGGAATTTGTTCTCATTTGGGTGCCCACGTGTTTGCATCACGTGCACCACTTATTCTGACCAAGTCAAAGTTCAGTTAAAATTCGTTACAAAGGGCGGGCGGGCTTTCTCACTCAACTTGTGAGTGTGACTCGGAGCAATCGTTTATGGAGAGAGGAATTGGGAAAGGTTTCTTCTCAAGTCTTTGGATATTTGGATGTGAGGCATATGATCGCATTATGTTCACAGATAATTGATTTTTCAATTTATCAAGTACACGTGGCATCATCAAATGCTCTGAATTAGTATCCCTGGATGTTTGTCTAAGTGTGACACGTCATCATCGTCGCGCGATTGGTGATAGATTGGGACCCTGTGCTTGCACATCACCTAATTGGCGAAATGTTCGAAAGAAAATTTGACCACAATTAAATTACACTCTTATAGCATTGCTTCATCCTTCATTTCGAATTTTCCTCGGTGAGAAGAAATGGACAATTAGCAGGTTTGCATTTCTGAAACTATTATTAAATTCAACAAAAACAACTCTTATAAAAATTGTAAAAGCATATTTATTTATTTATGAATATGGATATAATTGCTTTAACTTTAGTTAACATTAATTAACGATGCATGATGGAATTAGATTTTCTTCGGTGAGCGGAATGGAATGACATTCATTTTTTATGGTCCATGGAACTTGACCTGTTCAAGTTGTTTACACATTATTTAATCGGGAAAAGACTACCCATACCCCTAAAGTTTGTTTGAATGATCACACACACCCTTTTAGTTTCATAAATAGTCACATAAACTCATTTTTTACTATTATACCCTTAATTACAACAACTAAATAATTGAATTTAAATAAACTACTATAATAAATATAAGTTATTTTATTAATGTAATATTTTATTTGTATCTTATGATATTTATTTATTATTTTTTTATCTTATTACTATATTTATATTTATTTGAGTTGTAATAATCAAAGGGTATAATAGTCATTTATAAAATTAAGGGGATCTGTGTGACCATTTATGAAACTAAGGGAGTCTGTGATCATTTAAGCAAACCATAGAGGTGTAGGTGGCTTTTTCCCTATTTAATCACATCACATATATGCGGCCTCCGCATCACTAATGGGATATGTACAGTTATCGAATCTGCGTTAAAGCATTTAAATTATGAAAATAGGAGTATATATAACAAAATTTTGATTATCAGCACATAATCTCCAATTAATCTTCATACCCCTTCACACTATTGTGACTCATTATTGTGTTGAGTTTCCCGCCCACGCTTATAGATATGCTTTAATTTGTTTATCACTAAGTTTGTGTGAGTGGGTACTGTTATTTACTTTATTGCCCATGTCTTTCTTTACATTTTGATTGTTAATATATACATACCTCAAAATGTGGGAAATTTTGCTACGCATATGTGTTAATCTTCATACATTTGGTTCAAGGCTAACAACACAATGATTATATTATTTTATATAGGCTCCGGCTAAGTTGGATCATCTCCAACTTGGAGCCAACTAGCCACAACCCTTAGATTCTTACATTGTCTTTCAACAGTTGGATGGGTTTAATTTAAAATTAAAAAATCTTTACAATTTATTTATTTTAGCTTTTTATCTTCTTCTTCCTCAACAAACCTACTTCGATTGAATCAATCAATCATCTAAATATTGATTTCTACAAAATGTGTATAAAATTATTTTCTTCTTCTTCCTCAACAAACCCAGATAATATTATTCCTTTGGTAACGGTGGATCAGAACACGCGCTGTTTGGGTGCGAGTACAGAGAAAAGCTTTATTGATAACCCAATGCTTTTATTAATTCTTTATTATTATTATTGTTAGCAAATATATAGTTATGAGTAAATAATTAATACTTTTTTTCATTCCAAAGTGTTGTAACTTATAAGCAAACAAATACGTTCTTAAGAGAAAAGAAAAGAAAAAGGAACTCTGGGGATGCACTACATGTATTATTATTGCTAATACTAAATTGATTGTGCCTTTTTTTTTGTGAATCCGCAGGTTGCGTTACAAAACTTGGAGACTATGAGGCTGTTTCGTTTGAATGTTGAAAGGATTTGGCAAAACAGAGTTGCAGCCATGCATGTCTTGTGATATTCAAAATTTAACGTATTAGATCGTAAACTTTCGTACCAGTTTAAGATGTCTAATTGTTCATTTTCATCTTGTATATTTAGCAGCTTTGATCGATTGCAACACTTTGAGATAGAGGAGTACTCTGTTTTAGAAGAGATAATAGTTGTGGAAGAGCATGGAAAGTTGAACATAATACTCCCTAGTTACTGGTTCTAAGGACGGAAGATCTCACAAACTTTTGCACAGGATATTTACATATTGAATTTCCATTCTTGAAACAATTAGAGATACATAATTGTCCTAAATTCTCGTTGAATTATGAAAACGCTACTCATGACTTGCCAAGAAAGGTACGTACAAGACTTATCATTATTAAGCAGTCAACAATCTTCTTACACATAACAGTCATCGATAACTAAGGATATAATAGAGCTTTAATTAGTGTATTAAGTGAAGTGTTATTATTTTCTAAAAAGTTAGTATTTTTGGGAGGGCAAAGGACATTTACATGCTCTTGGTTTGCTTAAATCTATACGTATAATCCCCCCAAAGTTTTAAGCATGGTCATACATATCCCTTTTCGGTCATCTTACCCTTTCAATGTGGTAACTAAAAACTTGACTTTAAATTCTTTTAATATGTGAAAAATTATATTTTTACTAACAAAATCTTTCTAGCATACTAATAATATTAAAATAATTATTTAATATTTCAAATAATTTTATTTCTTCTAGTATAACATTTGTATTTATTATAAGTTTTTAAATAAGTCTTTGCGTTACAAAAATTTTACTATTAATGGAAATTTCCTAACATATTAGAATATTCAAAATAATAGAAAATTTAAATTTTTTTCGTGTTATATTTATTATTACTATAAAATTTTAAAATAAATCTTTCTGTTTTTAACAAATTTTAATATTAGCAAAACTTGTCTGAGATTAGTAATAATAAATTTGTTTATATAAATTTTTACATTTATTTTAATATTATATTATATATATTGTAAAATATTAGAGTCAATTTTTTGGGTAGTAGAGTAAAAGTTAAAATAGTTAAGATAGATTTGTAACTTTGCGTGACCATTATTAAAACCTTGTGGGTCTAACTATCAATTTCATCAAACTATGAGGGTGTGGATGTGTTTTTTCTTTTTTCTTTTTTTTGGATTTTGGTGGATAAATAGTATTAGTTAGTGGGAACTTCAAATTATTTATATTCTATTTTCTTAAATTTCCTCTAAAATAAATGCTTTGTAAAATTGTTAGAAAGAACTCAACTCCATCTTATTCTTACCATTTATTTTTATGTTTTTATTGATCACCCACGTATTCCCTAATTTGAAAGATTTGAGAGTTGATACAAAAAAAACATAGCAACAATATGTCAGCTGAAGACTTGCCTCTCAAACTTAGTCGTCTTGAAGTCGACTTTGACAAGTCAACCACAATTTATTATTTGATATCCTCCAGAGATTTCACAACATGAAATACGGAATGTAAGAGGAGACATTTTTGGAAATTTTGAAGATGCTGAAAATGTTGAAAATGGGATGGAGGCAATCATAAAAGAAATAGACGAGTGCTGTGAACTGAAGTACATTTGGGAGGTTTTGATTTTTGTGCTGATTAATCAACATTTTTTTTTTATTTTGGTTAAAATTTTTCCTAAATCTGATCTGTGCATCTGTTGACTAATCCTCTTTTGTAAATATAACTACTTCAGATATACGGCAATGCAGAGGATTGATTACTAGACAAGGTGGACGTAACCAATAATGATGCAATTGCTTGCTTACTGATTGAATTGAAGGAGTTGTCTCTTTTCTTTTCTTAAGCATTAGTGCTGCTTATAATAGAAGCTAATTCGCGCAATTTACGTGAAGATTGCAGTTCTTGCTTTCACCTTCAATGTGTTCTGCTCTTTGTTTTCAGGAAGTCTAGACTAATAAAGAAGATTCACACCAACCTTCCCTGCAGCATCTGGAATAAGGTCATTCTTCTGTGCATTAAACGCAGTTCGTGTTCTTTCTATTAAAAGTAACATGGTATTGGTGAGAGGGTCCTCTGTTTCTGCATTTATTGTTATGCTTTTGGCTTTGCTTTGCTTGATTGCGAAATCCAGTTTCAGAGTGTTACTAAGATTGAATTTTAAATTGAAATGTCAACAATTCAGCCAATTTTTTTTTTTTTTTATAATTAAGTTATTTTTTTTTTTTTAATTAGAATTGAAAAACTATGAGAGATTATAAAAGAAAAACACTGTGAGAGAATCCTAATCCAGCTTAAAAGGTGTCCAGACAGCTCTTCCAATAGGGTACGTGCAGCACAATCTGCCCACCTGTCCTCAGCACAATGGACAGAAATTGTGTCAATACATTCTAAGTTCAATCTCATCAAACTAGAGGAAAGAAATGCTTCAAAAAGATAATTTAATCGAGTGCCAAGTTAAGAAAAATATGTGCGTTCCTCCATTTGTGTAAAATCTGCACCTCCCAAACCCTCTATAAGAAATGACAGGAGAAGATCAGAAGCCCTTACCAAAGAATCTGTTAATCTCAGTTAAGGGGATGTTGACATGGCAGTGTTTATGAGGCAAGTGAGGTCTAGTTAGCTGTGTTAGTTACAACTGATTTTGAAGTTGTTAGCTACCTGGTTATAAAAGACTAGAAGGGGCTGATTATTTTTCATCACTCAGCCTTCATATTCGCGTGTGTATTGTGTGGGTGAAAGTGAGTTCTTATACTTGTTCTCATCTCTGTCAATTCCTCTGTAACACTCAAAATCCTCCCTCCACTAATGAAGTCTCACGTGCTTGCATCACCTGCACCACTTATTCTAGCCAAGTCAAAGTTCAGTTAAAATTCGTTAAAATCGGCCGGTGGTGTGGTGGCTCACTCACTCAACTTGTGAGTGTGACTTGTCAAATAATCAAGTACACCTGGGATCATCAAACGCTTCGAAGAATAACCTCTGAAGGTCTGTCCAAGTATGAATGATGACATGTGAGCATCGTTTTACAACTGGAAGCAGCTACAGGGCAAGTAAGGTAGTGATAGCGTAGGAGCTCTGCATGCATATCACCAGTTTGTTGAAATGCTCGTAAGAAATTGACCCACCATAAAACCTCTTATAACATTGCTTCAAGTCAAATTTTCCTCGGAGACAAGAAATGGAGAATAAACAGGTATCCATTTCTGAAACCATTATTATATTCAAACACAACGATTCGCATAAAAGCATATTAATGACTATGAATCTGATCGCTTTTAACTTTAACTAACATTAAACTATGCATGATCATGGAATCAGCATGATAGCAATTATGATAGCAATTATTATGCATGATCATGATAGCAAGCTTCGCAATTATAAACACCTGGCAAAGACACCAGGTTAATTTTTTATCTCTCAACACTCTGTTTTGCACCGGGATATCCACTATATACTAGTTTATCAGATAGTTTTGATTAATGCTGAGTGATAGTGTATTAGTCTTCTAATTAATTAAATGTGAAAACATTATATTATATACTAGTTGATTGATTTTTTTTTAATCTTCTTGTTATATTCCATGACATAGCTGATTTAAAGACTTGGCCCAACTCATCCCTCTATGTTCATTTAATGTTAATATTTTTCTGCAACAAGTTTGTTGGTACCTTACTTTCATTGACTTGTACTTTTGGTTGAATATTGACAAAAATTAAGAAAGCTTTGTTTATCATTATTTATTACCTCTAAATTAAGAATATTGACTTGTACTTTTGGTTGAATATTGACAAAAATTAAGAAAGCTTTGTTAAAAATTTTTGTTTATCATTATTCATTATTGACAAAAATTAAGAAAGCTTTGTTTGTTGGCAAAAATAGTTTCTTGTAATGTACTTTGTTTTCCTCTAAAAATATCATTATTTATTACCTATAGTTTATCAAATAATCAGGATTAATGATGCTAGGAAAGCTTTATTAGTTTTTCTTTTAATATATCATTGCCAATCTCGTCAGCTTTTGGTTTTCTTTTAACATGGTCTTTGTTTAAATTTGATGATCCCCCCCAAAATACACGTTACCGCAACCATTTGTTACAGCAAATGTTTTTAAGTTGTTGGATTGCTGTTTTCCATGTTTTGTCATTTTGGTTGACTTTAACATGATTTAGAGTTGTCGATTCCACATTAACGCTTATAAATTATGAAGCAGATTACGTAATCTTTCATTATCATTACCTAATCTCCAATTGTTTGCATTATTTTCTTTTTGAAAATGCTTCACGAAATCAAATTACTAGTACAGGTCATGAATGTTCTGCTCTGCATTTTCTTAATCATCCCACTTCTCTCAAATTCTCTGAAATCCCTTATACATTTTCTGGTTCCCTTTTATTAATCATCCTTGTTCTAAGCCTTCTTTGCAGATCATTCAACGTGCTCCTTTTTTTATTTCTAGCTTTTTCACTGCTTACCTCCTCTCTTATTTCATGTTTTGATTGGTTTTTGTTTTCCTCTATTTTTTCAAATCAAAAAATAAAATAAAATAAAAAATAAAAAAGGGTAATGGAAATTGTTATTTCTGTTGTTGCAAAAGTTGCAGAGTACTTGGTTGCTCCCATTATTCAACCATTTACTTACTGCTGCACCTACAAGACCAACTTCGAGAAGCTGAAGAATGAAGTTGATAAGCTAAAGAATGCTAGAGACAGTGTACAGTATCAGGTAGATGATTCCAAAATTAAAGGGGACAGAATTCAACAGCTCGTTGAGGAGTGGCTGATTAGTGTGGACAAGGTCATCAATGGAGTCACGAAGCTTAGTGAAGTTGAAGAAAAATCAAACATGAAAGGGTTGTGTCCTAATTTGAAGACCTGATACCAGCTTAGCAAGCAAGCAGTAAGAGAGGTGAATGCTGTTTTTGGACTCCATGAAAAGAGGAAATTCGACAGCGTTTCTTTCAGTACAAATCCAGAGGAGACATGGCTTAAGTCTACCCAGGGTTTCATTCACTTCGAATCAAGAAAGTCCACTTTGAAAGAAATACTAGACTCATTAAGCAATCATAACTTCAACATGATTGGGGTATGTGGGATGGGTGGCATTGGAAAGACAATGCTGGTGAAGGAAGTCGGTAGACAAGCCAAGGAAAATAATCTCTTTGAGAAGGTTATTTCTGCGCATGTATCCCAAATACTACAAATAAAAAAGATACAAGAAGAAATTGCAGAGAAGATAGGTTTGCGATTAGTTGAAGAGACTGAGACTGTAAGAGCAGCGAGGCTATATGAACAATTGAAAATAGAGAAGAAGATCCTTATAATCTTGGATGATATTTGGCGGAGTCTTGATTTGGAGGCTATTGGAATTCCATTGGCAGATGATAACAGCGGATGTAAAGTTCTGCTAACAGCAAGAAGTCTAGATGTGTTGTCTTGTCAGATGGATTGTCAACATAATTTTTTTGTAGATGTTTTGAATAAAAAGAAGCTTGGAGTCTTTTTAAGAAGATGGCAGGTGATTGCATAGACAATGGTGAACTTAAATCTGTAGCAACAGATATGGTCAAGGAATGTGCTGGTTTGCCCATTGCCATTGTAGCCGCAGCAAAGGCATTGAAAAATAAGAGTCTCTACGAATGGAGGAATGCTTTACGACAATTAAAAAGGCCTTTTTTGAGAAGCTTCTCTGGGACACAAGCGGTGGCCTACTCAACTATAGAGTTGAGTTACAATCATTTAGAAGGTAAGGAACTCAAGAAAACATTTTTGCTAATAGGGTACACGTTCATCTGTTGTGTTGAAGACGTGCTCTATTATGGCATGGGTTTGGGTCTGTTTCAAAACATCTAACACGTTGGAAGAAGCACGAGATAGAGCACTTACATTGGTCAATAAACTCAAAAGTTCTTGCTTGTTGCTTGTTGCTTGATGGTGTTACAAGCGAATGGTTTTGGATGCATGATGTTGTTCGTGATGTAGCCATATCAATTGCATCAAGAGACCAACATGTGTTTGTGGTGGATAATGATGTTGTTCCGCTGATCAAATGGCCGGACAAGGATACACTAAAGGTTTGCACTGCAGTCTCCTTAAATAATAGTAATATTATTGAGCTTCCTCAAGAGTTGGAATGTCCACAACTTGAATACTTTTGTTTTGGCAATGATCCTTCTTCGAGAATCCCAGATAACTTTTTAACTGGGATGACAGAACTTAGAGTTTTAGATTTCACTATGATGCATTTAAAGCCATTGCCTTCATCGCTGGGTCTCTTACACAACCTTCAAACATTGTCTCCAGATGATTGCAAACTGGGAGACATAGCTATTATTGGAGAGCTAAAGAAATTAGTAGTCCTTACGCTTAGGTGTTCTCTTATGGAGAAACTGGTTGAAGAAATAGGCCGGCTGATCCAGTTGAAGGTGTTGGATCTGAGTAATTTTTTCAAACTTGAATTTATTCCACCAAATGTCATATCAAGCTTATCCCGCTTAGAAGAACTGTATATTGGTGAGAGTCCCATTCAGTGGGAGGTTGAGGGAGTCAACACTGAAAGAAGAATCGCTAGCCTTGATGAGTTGAATCATTTAGCTAAGCTAACCTCTTTAAAAATACTCATCGAAGATGTGAGGACTCTACCAAGAGACTTGTTCTTCAAAAAGCTGGAAAGGTACAAGTTTTCAATCGGAGAATGGTGGTGGAATTTTTGGTGCGGCTGGGATGATCGGTATATATCTCGTTTGCCTGAAATTTCTAGAAAATTCCATCTGAAGCTCACCAATGGTGCCAACATTCGCTTGAACGAGGGGCATATCATGCAGTTGAAGGGAATTGAAGACCTATCTTTAGATGGATTGCTGGACGTGAAGAATTTTCTTTTTGGATCAGACAGAGATGGTTTTCCACAGCAAAGATAATAGCAATCTTTTTTGTGTTGTTGACTCAATGGATTGTGTATCAGTTCGTACAGCATTCCCCCTCTTTGATTCATTATTTCTGGGCCATTTACGTAACCTAGAGAAAATATGTCGTGGTCCACTCACAGCAGAGTCTCTTTGCAAGTTAAAGTACCTAAGGGTGGAAAGCTGTGATAAATTAAAAAATATATTTCCATTGGTCATTGGCAGAGGCCTTCAACAACTTCAGTCCATTGAAGTGACTAGTTGCAGAATATGCAAGTGACTTTTGCTGCCGAGAGAGGAGTGAGTCCAGCATTAATAACGCTCAAGTGATTGAACTGAATAAATTAAGGACACTTGAACTCTGTTCTCTTCGACAACCTACAAGCTTATGTTTTACATCACCACAGTGGGGGGAGGAATCAACAACTGATATTCGGTCAACTGAAATCAGTTCGGAGGATAGCATTGATGCTCTTGGTACAATTTTCAGCGACAAGGTCAACTCTCAGTAACCCAAAAATTCTTATCCTCCGTATATTCTTCTTTTTAAATTTTCTGAAATTAGAAAGAAATTGTTTCTGTTTACAATTTTAGTAGCCTAATCTTTGTTCATGGAAAAGTTAAATGCTTGCTGGTCTATATGAGATGTACAGAGAACGATTCATCGCCCTTCGCAGCATGTCACCGGTCAATCGTAGTAATTATTACTTGAATTGAAGAAGTTGATTTTGGTAATCGAGCAGCTTGCATTACCAAACCTAGAGACGTTGGAGCTGGGTCAAGTTAATGTGGAGAGGATTTGGCAAAATCAAGTTGCAGCCATATCTTGTGGTGTCCAGAATTTAACGAACTTGACCATATACAGCTGTAGGAATTTAAGATGTCTATTTTCATTTTCTATATTTAGCAGCGGCTTTGTTCGGCTCCAACACCTTGAGATAGACAAGTGCCCTGTCTTGGAAGAGATAATTGTTGTGGATAACCAAGAAGAAAGCCAGATTAATGATAGTGTAATGTTCCCTCAGTTACAATATCTAAAGATAAGAGATCATGGAAGGCTCACAAGCTTCTGTTGTGCAGGAGATCTGCATTTTGAATTTCCATTCTTGAAAGAATTGCAAATAGTGAGATGTCCTGAATTCATGTTCAACTATAAAAGCAAGGCTAATGACTTGATAGAAAAGGTATGTACAAAAATTTTATAATTAATTGTTCAATTATTCCAAACAGAGACTAAGAGAATATTTATTATTTATTTAATCTAAATCTTTGACAAGTCTTATTTTTCATATTTTATATTTAAATAAACTCTATTGAATTATCAATAGAAAAATATCTCAACAAAATATTGAATTACATCAAATGCTCATATAAGTTGTACAAATCTTTTAATGATCTTGTGCTATAGTGCATGAAAATTATGCTCTAAACTCAAGATGTATTTTATGTCACAACAGAGACGGGAGGAATCAACAACTAATATGTGGTTGAAATATTGAATGAAATTGTTATGGAGGATGATGTCGATGTTTCTAATGCACTTTTGATTGAGAAGGTTTGGTTATTAATAACCTCATGGTTATATATATATATATATATATATATATTGTTATTCTTGTTTGTTAGCAAATATAGAAAAGAGTAATAAATGATCATATTCAATAAGGAAAATGACATGACTCCTAAGATTTGCTTACATGGTCACATAAACTTGTTGGTTTTATAAATGGTTTACTATTAGACCCTTTAAAACCCTTTTTGTAAAGATAAAATTAATGTCTAATTAAACCCATTATGCTACTTTCAAAGGAAAAAAAAAAAAAGACATGCAACAGTTAGAGAGAGCACTTTTGAATTTAGATTGAAGGATTCAAAGCATAGGATGCAGTTAAAAAAAGAAAGCAGCAAGAAAGTTAAATTTGAAAAATAAAGTCTTAATGAGGTAGAAAATGATTTCCCCATTGAATTTGGAAGAAAGGGGGGAGTTTGTGACGGTTCTGTAAACTGGTACTGCATGTACAATGGAGCTCTGGAATGAAGATCTGAAGATCATAAAAATTCTACAGGTTTTGTATGTTTGATAAATACATCATAATCATTATTTTGTTGAAAATTTTTAAGTTCTTGTATCAGTGGAAGATGAAAAATAGTGAAGAAAAAAAAAACCTTTTTTAACTGAAAATATGTGAGAGAGAGGAACTAAAAACACCATTGACATGACTTAGGTTTTAACAATGAAACAGAAAGTTAAAAAAATTGGGTTTCATTTTAAGTGGTTCAGGTTAATTTCGCAATTAAGAGGAGTGTTATTAGAATTTTATATTATTTTTAAATATTTAAATAGCGTAAAAAATGAATTTTAAAAAGTTTATGGAGGGGTATCAATAGTCCAACTCAAAAATATCACTTTGTTCAATTTATGTCGAAGAAACTGCAACAATAAGTTAATTCGTGATATAGCAGGTTGCATTACCAAATTTGGAGACTTTAGAGCTGATTGATTTAAATGTTGAGAGGATTTGGCAAAGCGAACTTGCAGCCATGTCTTGTGGTGTTCAGAACTTAACATGCTTGATCATAAGAGGGTGTATGAAATTGAAATGTCTATTTTTATCTTCTATAGTTAGCAGCTTTGTTAATATCCGACGCCTTGAGATATCCCTGTTCTAGAAGAGATAATATTCATGGACCAAGGAGACAGCAAGAATAATATTGCATTGTTCCCTCAGTTACAATATCTAAAGATGGAAGATCTTGGAAAGCTCACAAGCTTCTACAAGGGAGATTCGCATGTTGAATTTCCAGCTTTGAAACAATTGGACATAGGGAGATATCAGGACTTCACTCTTGACTTGAGAAAACAGGTAACTTTGGTAATTTACTGTTGAATTCTTATGTTTTATATATATTGTCATTGCTTTCATTACTTGGTCTCCTGCCAACAAAAAGTACTCATGAATCTGTGTGTTTATACATAAGATTTCCTCAAAATACTTGTATAACGTAATTATCGTTCTTAATAATTCTTATTGTTATCAAATAATGAATTAAGTTTTGAGTTATGAAATGCTAGGCATCCACAATGACAGTGGCAACATTTCCACCCCATACCTTTTGTTATCAAAAACCACTGCTCACTTTAGCAAGTGTAATTGTTGTTTGCCTAAAATGTGAATAACTCCTTCATTTGTACAATTAATCATTTAAATTCTCTTGAATATCTCTTTATTTGGAAACCACTTCATAGTTGAGTGGTCCACACCCATTTTTTTTTCCTTTGAACCTGCGTGCTTTCAAGGCACAGGTTCTCCCACTGGATGACAAAGTCTAGTGGTGGGTAGTTCTCACATTCAAAATTGATAGTTCGGATCTCTCCATGTGTTGAGCGAGCATTTTAAATTACTTTTTGTATTGATTGTATTTTATTATACGCAATCATATTTAAAAGAAAAAAAAAAAAAAACTTATGTTAAGACCATCTTATTTGTTAGGGATGCTTGAAATTTATGCAGATCTATTCATGTTTAAATCAAATCGAGATTCATGATTTATAATTTACTTTGTGAAATTAATTGTTAGAAGAAACATTAACTTCATCCTACATTTTTGTGATTGGTGATCACTAGGTGTTCACTAATTTGGAAGATTTGAGAGTTGATGCAAAGAAAATACCAACCATATGTCAGTTTCCAGAAGACTTCCATCAGAGACTTAAAAGTCGTTTGTTGAGTGAGATTTCACACCATGAAAGTTCTGCAAACAGGAGGAGTAAAGTATTCGGTTGGGATTATCACACATTACCCAACAACCAAAGCTAATTATTGAAAGGCCTTCCAAGTTTGAAAATGAAGGCAACACTTGCAACTTCCAGGAACCTTCGTGTAAGTTTAAGATAGATGCCGAGTATATCTACTGTTCGATGAAATGCCCATATGAAGTTGAGGAGTGTGGACCCGGGAGGCCAGGCCACATGTTTCACTTTCACTTTGGCCTGCATTGTACTGCTACTATCAAACAGCGAAAGAGCGGGACAACTTTAATGCATTTTCACAGTAACTTGGCAAAGTCTTGAGACATTTTGATGCTACCTCCAGCGTATTCATTGCTAATAGAAAATTTTTAAGTAACATTGTTGTTATAGAATGTAATCTAAATGTAATTAAGTCCATGATTATATGATTGCTACTTATAAAAAGGGTGCTTTCGGTAATGTTATTCACAAAGCGCTTTGGTTTGATTTATTGGCTAACAGCCTTAGCCTTAGCACAGCACTTACATATTAAATGCCAAAATGACATGAAGGAGAAGGAGACACGCTACAGGTTAATTATTTTTTTGTCTTTTCTTTTTTTTTTTTCTTTTTTCTTTTTTGAGAAAAACGAATGAAGAGATTGCATAACGATCTCATGTTTGAAACTTGAATTCAGACTGTTAGATTTTATAATTAGAAGCACATGTCATAGGGTCTCTTCACTTTAATTTTTGGTCCCATCCTCTGGCCTTCTGTCACCCTGGATGGTGAAAGAACATGGCAATTGTAAGGGATCTTCGCAGCAACTATGCTGAGTAAGATTGATGATTGTAGTGCTACATTATTTGTCACTTTATTCTGGATATAAAGCTTAAAATCTTATCAGATTGTAATAATATCATGCATATCACCTGTTTGTTGAAATGCTCGCAAGAAATTGACCCACAATTAAACCTCTTATAACATTGATTCAAGTCAAATTTTCCTCGGAGACAAGAAATGGAGAATTAACAGGTATGCATTTCTGAAACCATTATTATATTCAAACACAACGTTTCGCATAAAAGCATATTAATGAATATGAATCTGATAGCTTTTAACTTTAATTAACATTAAACTATGCATGATGGAATCAGCATTCCTTGATTTTCTTCAATAAGCAGCTACCAGAAGGCCAAAGTTGGCATGGCATGTGGCAAGATTAGCAATTATATTAAACACCTGCCCAAGACACCAGGTTAATTTTTATCTCTCAACACTCTGTTTTGCATTGAGATATCCACTATATACTAGTTTGTCAAATAATTAAGATTAATGCTGAGTGAGAGTGTATTGGTCTCCCAATTACTTAAATGTGAAAATGTTAATGAGTATACTAGTTGACTTGGAAGACTTGGCCCATCTCTTCCCTCTATAGTCATCTAATGTTAATATTTTCCTGCGCCAAGGTTGTTGGTACGTTATTTTCTCATCGACTTTGTATTTTTGGTTGAATATTGACAAAAATTAAAATTGCTGATTTAGTATTAGAAATATTAGGCAATTAAGTAGAACTTATTATGTGTTTTTAACTATGATTCCAATGCTTTTCCTTTCATCATTTTTTCCCCTTTTTTTAATGCAAAACAAGTTAAAGGCTGGGACCGAGTCTTTCTTGTTACTTTAATTTTAACATATATTTTAAGGAAAACTATTTTTGGTTTATTGCTTTCCCGGTCCTTTGTATAAAACTAAGAGACCCAAATAACCAAGCAAATTTTCCTTTATATATTTGGATTGACGCTTTAGGAAGGGTAGATTTCAAATTATCCCTTTTTAAAATTGATAAATCATTGAAAAAAAGAAAGTTTGATTGAAGAATTTCATCAATGCAATCCCATTTCCCTGATCTTTTGAAATTTTATTAACAAAATTGCTTTTCCTTTTTTATTTTTAAGTTACTTGTACGTATGAAAAACTTTTGACAAATCATGATCAATTGATGTTTTAAATTCAATGATTAATATTAGAAGCAAAAAGATAAAAATTAATGTTGCCTAACTCAAATCCAATGAATGCTGCCTAACTCACTTCTATCAAATCCAATGAATGCTGCCTAACTCACTTCTATCTTTTCCATTGGATTTGATGATGAATTGCAAAAATTTATGCAAAACTTTTTAAGTAAAAAATGGTCTCACTCATTATAGACGATAGAATCTTGGTACATGAATTAAATGATGTCAATTTTAATCAAAAGATTTCAGTCTCAAGATCCCAAAATGAGGATAGCAAAGAAAGCAATCAGCTCTCGTAATGTACTTTGTTTTGCACTAAAAGTATAAATCATTTATCACCTCTAGTTTGTCAAAATAATCGTATGATTAACGCTGTTAGGAAAAGCATAAATTAGTCTTTCTTTAATATCTCATTAACAAGCATTATTAGCTTTTCTTTTCACGCGGTCTTTGTTTACATTTGTTGCAGCGAATATTTTAACTGTTAAGTTGTTGGATTGTTGCTTTCTATGTTTTGTCTTTTTGGTTGACTAATTGACTTTTAACACCATTTAGAAAACTTGTAACTTCCAGGAAACTTGGTCCAAGTTTGAAAACCCCGGCAGCACTTGTAACTTCCAGGAAACTTGGTCTAAGCACAGCTGCGGAGTATTTCGACTCTTCGATGAAATGCCCATATGAAGAATTTGAGGACCCACGATAATAAAGTCATACAAACAAGTTCTAAGCTCGTATATGTTTTAAGATCAATACTAGATTTTTAATTAATATCAAAATAATTTTATCCCAAATGCTGATATTCGCCTTTGACGTTCAACTCTGCATCCATTATTAAAAACTAACATATTTAATAAGAATAAAGATTAAATGAATTTAGTTTGACATTTTTTTGCATGATTCAGATTACCTCTTGAGTCTTGAGATCGCAACCTCCTGCCTCTGCATTTTCGTAATCATCTCTCTTCTCTAGAGTTCTCGGAAATCCCTTCTTCATTTTCTGTATCCCTTTTCTTAATCATCCTTGCCCTCCTATGCCGTCTTTGTAAACAACCTTTCATTGCACTCGCTTTTCAATTTGTCTTCGCAGAAATAAGCTCCCTTTTTTCATCTCTAGATTTTGCCCTCCTTCTCCCTCAAATCTTTTTGGTCAACTTCAGTCGGACAACTTATTTTAGCCGATTGAATCCAGTCTTTGCATTTTTACTTATTTTCATTTTTCAGCCTTCCTCTGTTTTGATTAGTTTTGCTTTTCCCTGTTTTCTGAACACCCCCCCCCCCCCCCAAACAAAAAGAAAGAAAAAGAACATCATGGAAATTGTTATCTCCGTTGTTGCAAAAGTTGCAGAGTACTTGGTTGCACCCATTATTCATCCATTTACTTACAGCTGCAACTACAAGACCAACTTCGAGAAACTGAAGAACGAAGTTGATAAACTAAAGAATGCTAGAGATAGTCTGCAGTATAAGGTTGATGGTTCCAGACGTAAAGGGGATGGAATTCAACAGTACGTAGAGGAGTGGCTGATTAGCGCAGATAAGGCCATCAATGAAGTCGACATACTTATTGAAGACACAGAAAAATCAAACAACCGGTGTTTGAAGGGGTTGTGTCCTAATTTGAAGACGCGGTACCAGCTAAGCAAGAAAGTAGAAAGAGAGGTGAATGCCATTGTTGGACTCCATGAAAAAGGGAGATTCGACAGTGTTTCTTTCCGTACCATTCCAGAGGAGACATGGCTTAATTCTACCCAGGATTTCATGCACTTTGAATCGAGAAAGTCCACTTTGAAGGAGATACTAGACGCACTCAGCAACCGTAACTTCAACATGATCGGGGTGTACGGGATGGGTGGCGTTGGAAAGACGACGCTGGTGAAGGAAGTTGGAAGAAAAACCAAGGAAAATAATCTCTTCGAGAAGGTCATTTCTGCACATGTATCCCGAACACCGGAAATAAAAGAAATACAAAGAGAAATTGCAGAGAAGCTAGGTCTGCAATTGGTTGAAGAGAGCGAAACTGTAAGAGCAGGGAGGCTGCTTGAACAATTGAAGAAAGAGACGAAGATCCTCATAATCTTGGATGATATTTGGGGGAGTCTTGATTTGGAGGCGATTGGAATTTCGTTGGCAGATGATAACAGCGGACGTAAAGTTCTGCTGACATCAAGAAGTCTAGATGTGTTGTCTTGTACGATGGATTGTCAACAAAATTTTTTTGTTGATGTTTTGAATGAAGAAGAAGCTTGGAGTCTTTTTACGAAGACGACAGGTGATTGCATAGAAAATGGTGAATTGAGATCGGTAGCAACAGATATAGTCAAGGAATGTGCTGGTTTGCCCATTGCCATTGTACCCGTAGCCAGGGCATTGAGAAATAAGAGATTGTTTGAATGGAAGGATGCTTTGCTGGAATTTAGAAGGCCTTCCTTGAGGAACTTCAGTGGAACAACAGAGGTGGCGTCTAAAAGTATAGAGCTAAGTTACAATCATTTAAACGGGGAGGAACTCAAGAAGACATTTTTGCTAATAGGGTACACGTTCATCTCTTGTGTTGAAGACTTACTCTATTATGGCATGGGTTTGGGTCTGTTTCAAAACATCAACACGTTGGAAGAGGCACGCGATAGAGGACAAACATTGGTTGACAAACTCAAAAAATCATGTTTGTTGCTTGATGGTTATACAAGTGAACGGTTTTTGCTTGATGGTGATACAAGTGAACGGTTTTCTATGCATGATGTTGTTCGTGATGTAGCCAGATCAATAGCATCTAGAGACCAACATGTGTTTGTGGTGGAAAATGAGGCTGTCAACTGGCCAGATAAGGAGACACTGAAGGTTTGCACAGCAATCTCCTTCAATAATAGTAATATTACTGAGCTTCCTCAAGGGTTCGAATGTCCACGACTTGAATTCTTTTGTATTGGCAATGATCCTTCTTCGAGAATCCCAGATAACTTTTTGACTGGGATGACAGAGCTGAGAGTTTTAGATTTCACTATGATGCATTTATTGTCATTGCCTTCCTCTATTGGTCTCTTACAAAACCTACAAACACTGTCCCTCGATGATTGCGATCTAGGAGACATGGCTATTATTGGAGACCTAAAGAAATTAGAAATCCTTACGCTTCGAGCTTCTAATATGGAGAAACTGGTTGGAGAAATCGGCCAGCTGACTCAATTGAGGTTGTTGGATTTGAGCAAGTGTTTCAAACTAGAAATTATCCCACCAAATGTCATATCGCGCTTATCACGATTAGAAGAACTGTATATTGGTGAGAGTCTCATTGAGTGGGGGAAGGTTGAAGGACTCGATAGTGAAAGAAGAAATGCTAGCCTTCATGAGTTGAATCATTTATCTAAATTGACCTCTTTAGAAATACTCATCCAAGATGAAAGGGCTCTACCAACAGACTTGTCGTTCTTCAAAATGCTGCAAAGGTACAGGATATCGATCGGACATTTCGTGGATTGGCGGTTGGTTTGCCCATCGGATGGGATTTCTAGAAAGTTCCGACTGAAGATCACTAAGGGTGGCAACGTTTGCTTGAAGTACGGGCACATCATGCAATTGAAGGGTATTAAAGACCTATCTTTAGATGGATTGGTGGACATGAAGAATGTTCTTTATGAATCAGGCAGAGAAGGTTTTCCACGACTGAAGCGTCTCCAAATCCAAGATAATGGCAACCTTTTTTGTGTTGTTGACACAGTGGATTGTGCAACTGCTCGGACTGCATTCCCCCTTCTGGAGTCATTATTTCTGGAAGATTTAAGTAACCTAGAGAAAATATGTCGTGGTCCACTCACAGGAGAGTTGTTTTGCAAATTAAAGAACATAAGGGTGCAAGGGTGCGATAAATTGAAAAATGTATTTCCATTGGTCATTGGCAGAGGCCTTCAACAACTTCAGTCCATCAAAGTGACTAGATGCCAAAATATGGAAGTGATTTTTGCTGCCGAGAGAGGAGATGAATCCAGCAATAATAACACTCAAGTGATTGAACTCACTCAATTAAGGACACTTGATCTTCGTTCTCTTCCGCAACTTACAAGCTTCTGCACAGGAGATCTGCATTTTGAAAAGGTACGTGCAAGACTTTAGTAATCATTGTTCAATTCTTACGTACTTAAAAGTATTTCTACCTAGAGTTTAGAGTTTTATTGTCGTCATTGCGCTCATCGCTCTGTCTGTTAATAACAAAATAATAGTTCTATAAAACAGTTTATTTATACTTTATAATATCCTTATAAACATAATTATCACTCTTCAATAATTCTTCTTATTATCGAATATTGATCAATTGGCTACAACCATAGATGGATTTGGATGTCAGTTAGAAAGAATGAAAAAAAAAATTATTTACTAAACGATTATTTTTTTTCTGGTTCAATTTTTTTCTCTTCATTTTATGTCTATATGTTTTAGTTAATACACGAAAGAGACAGTGCATTTGATTAGCCAAACAAAGAAAATACCCATAAGATGTAGAGTTTTTTATGCCACGGTTAATTCCCCGATAATTTTTTAGAGCTATTTTCAAATTAGTACTCCTTAAGTACAATATTGTTGCATACAAAATGATTATCAATTTTGATGTTGAAGAAGAAATTGTTCATCTCGTGTTAAGATAAAAAATATTTTTAAAAATATATAGAGAGAGATGGACAAAACTTCAAATGAAGAAATCTTATCCTATTAAACTTTATGTACAACAAAATCCATTCTTGTACAATAGTAAAAATTAATGAAATACCAGCTTCTTACTACATTATTAAACTTTCTAAAATAGTGCATACCTGCTTTTAATTTGTGCTGGCAATTCAAGTTATTGATTCTTTTTGCTTTTTAAAAAAAAAGGAAGTTAAAAAATCCAAGTAAGATTTTCAATTCAAACCAAATATACGGATCGATTAAAACACTCTGGAAGTTTAAATGCAATTGAGAATAATTGAAGTCTTTTTCGTATAGATTACTGACAAATCTATCTACTGGATATAAAAGAGTTCGGAAGAGAGAATGGAAGAAAATACACATTACCGTATTTGAAAATAATAAAAGCAGAAAATCATATGCTATATATATATTTTTGTCTGGCCATCAATATTGATCATTGGAATGCTTTGTATTTACTTTAGTTTGTGAAATTGTTAGAAAGAAGATCGAACTCCAACTTGCTTTTTTTGTGATTGGTGATCACCCAGGTGTTCCCCAATTTGGAAGATTTGACTGTTGATGAAAAGCACATAGGTTTATTTCCAGAAGACTTGCTTTGCAAACTTAAACGTCTTGATGTCTGGCTGGATGAGTCAACTCCTATTTTATCACTTGACTATTTCCTCCAGAGATTTCACACCATCAAAATTCTCGAAATAAGAGGAAGACGTTATATCTGGGAAGAACCAGTTGAAAAGGTTGGAAATGGGATGAAGGCAATTATAAGAGGAATAAACCAATGTCTTGATCTGAAGCAGATTTTGAAACAAGAGTCCTCCAATACCAACAATGTGGAAACGTTGGGGATATATGCATGTGACAAATTGATTAATCTAGTGCCATCCTTGACATCGTTTCAGAATCTAACAAATTTGACGGTATGGCGTTGCCATGGAATGACAACCGTATTGACATCCTCAACCGCAAAGAGTTTGGTGCAACTGAGACAAATGATGATACAATCATGCAAGATGATAACAAAAATAGTGGCAGATGATGGTGATGAGGGAGACAATTATGCAGCAAAAGATGAAATTGTTTTCAGTGAATTGAAGGAATTGCAGCTTTTTGACTTAATAAGTCTGACAAGTTTTTGCTTTGGCAATAATTGCGCCTTCAAATTCCCATCTCTGGAAAGATTAGTGGTATTTAGTTGTCCCAATATGAGCATTTTCTCCCGAGGAGAATTAAGCACACCCAAGTTACACAAAGTACAGATACACTGGTCTGATAAAGGAAGTTGGACTTTAGATCGCGACCTTAATACAACCATTCAATTCTTGTATCTTAAAAAAAAGGTGCGTATTCATTCACTATGAGATGTTATTTTTTCTAAAATTTATTGATTCAATAACGGATGTACAAGGAAAAAGAGAGAAAAAAAAAAGTACACATCAAATTTTTGATAAATTCATTTTAAATTTGATTAGGAAGAGAAGGAAAAAGAGAATGAGATGTTCGCCAAGGCAAATGAAAAGGAGGCAGATGTGAAAGGCAGTGGCAAGGTAAAATCTATACAACTTGGGAGGTTATGATTTGATTTTTGTGCTAACTAATAAATATGTTTTATTTATGTTGAATTCTGTTTTAAATCATATTCGTGCATCTTTTTAAAACATAACTACTGTGCTATATTGTTAGTTCGAGGATTAGTTGTTAGATAGGATATAGCGAAAAAATAAAATAAAATAAATTGCTTATAGAGAGAATTGAAGGATTTCTGAGTTCTTTAGCATTAACTGGTACGAGAGAGGCCAATTTGTGCAATTTAATTATTTGAAAACTACACCTTAAATGTGTTTTTGCTTTTTTTGTTTACAGAGAGTCCAAACAGATACAGACGATTCAGGCCAACCTTCTATGCAGCATCTTGAATAAGAGTTTGATGGTGGTGGTGAGAAGATCTTTTGTTATGGTGACCAATTAGCTGCCATCCTGACACATTCAATTTGTAGGCATCCGAAAGACTCTTTAAGCCTTAAGTTAATAAAAGAGATGTGTGCAACATGTTTGTGTTCGTGCAACTATTGTTGTATGTATTCAATTTCTGTTGTAGTTTTCATAATTCATAATGAAACCAAAACTATCTTACGATGATACTCAATCTGTGTTCACACTCAATTTCTGCCATGTTAGTACCTACTAAAATTCTTTTTTTTTTAAACAGTTTTGGTATTTTCAACACATATGAATGTTTTCTCAAGCATAGATTTGGGCCATCTGAACATTGAATGGCTTGATATCTGTGCACCGTATGTAGCTCAAAAACTGTTCGGGCAGCTCTTCTAATAGTATTTGTACAACATAAATCTGCACACCTATCCCCAACACAAAGAGCAGAAATTGCGTCAATAGAATGCTTAAATATAGTAAGCCGACCTGATTTGACTTTGAAATGCCCTAAAAAGTAATTCTAAATTCTCCCTCCTAAAACTGGAGGAAAGAAATGCTCCAATAAGACTATTTAATCGAGTGTAAAGTGATCAGGAAAATATCGTGTACCTCCTTGTTATTATTTGTTCTTGAAAAATCCAACCTGAAAATAATTATTTAGTCTCAATCAATTTCTATCGTTAGGCTTCTAAATTAATTAGCTTTTTTTCACTTTTCATAACTTGTGATAACGATGTGTTACAACCCAGAAGATGAATTAAATATTGTATGTTAATTAGATTGCATAAACACTTGAGAAGCTTTAAGATCATATCCTATTGCATATTTATTTATAAGGGGCCATTAGGTGCATAAACAGTTGTGAGATTTGACTTATTTATACACTCAAAAGTATAAATGAAAAAAGTTAGGTCAATACAAAAGATCATAATTAAAGCTCGCAATGTTTTATGGAGACCTTTTTATTCATGGTAGGAGCTTCAAATTAGGAGAAACCATCACTTTTGAGAACAATCATGTAGCAACCTATTTAAGGGTGGATCTGAAAAATTGACTTACACGGGACAACATAATAATAAAAAAATTAATGAAAATTGATTTTCACTATGTATTTATTGGGGGCAATTATGTAAGTAACTATGCAATTTCATGAAAGTATCAAAATAATATAGGAAAATTATTTACCGACTACCTATTTTTTTACAGTTTTTTAGAAATACACAATTCTTTTTTTTTTTTTCCACTGAATTACACTTGAAGTTACAACTTTTTGCACCCATCCACCTCCGTTTGCACACTGTCATAACGTTGCTGACATCATAAGGGTAAAATTATAATTTCACATGGGCAGCAAATTGTTTACAGCCTTTGGTTGGAAAAAAAAAAAGCAAAATAAAAACGATGCCGTTACACTTTACACCCACCCCAAGTCACTCTTCTGAGTAGCATCTGCAAAAAGGCCATTTCTTTCTGAAATTTGTGTTCCTTTTGTGAAGCATCACATGCTGAGAGCTCCCAGTAAACTCGTTTTGATTGTGCTTTTACTTCACAGTGTCGCTACTATTGGAAAAATATGCTCTTTAAAGCATATTTGTTTATTTATTGTTATAAATATTTTTCTGATTAATAAAATGAATGAGGTATTTTATTCAAGTATCTCTATTGCATTAATATTTTGAGTAAAGTCCATTTAATCATATTATATGTATTTATGTGATCACGATATGGATTCACAGAAGACATAAATACAAGTTATCTTATGATTAAATAAATTAAGTTCGCAGTTGATAAATAAAGTTGGGCGCTTTATTTAGGTATAGACTGTAATAAGTTCATTGAGTGATTTGTCTTAATCATATATGAATTTATTGATGTAGTGTAACTGCATTGAACTGGATCACATGTGAGATTTAATTAACTTTGTAATAACTGTCAGACTTATTAAATCTCATAGGCATTGATTTAATGTGATCTTAATCTTAAGTCAATTATAATTTCTTGATTGTAATTGTTATTTCATTTGAGTTACCAATGGGCACGACATACACTTGTAGTCAAGATTACCCGGTATCTTGGTGGGAGCAATTACAAGTATTGAATTTATAGATTGACAATATAGAATTTGTACGACACATCTCTTGATGGGTTTCAGTACTTGATCATAGAATTCTCTGGCCAGAGTGTATCAACATATATATATAAGTATGTTGAAAATGATCATTAGAGAAAACCAGTAAGTATCAAGAAACAAGATGTAATTAAATTGATTGGACAGTTGAGATATCAATTTAATTAACGATGTGGTACAAAGGATTGTGCAGTAAAGAAATCAATGTGGCTTGGGCGAATTATTATTCGAGCATACAATTATGGAGGTCAGTTCCAATCTTATAGTGGAGTAGAATTGGAATTAAATAATTATATTTGTTTAATTACAAGCTTAATTATTGTAGCCACTATTGTATGTTCCCAAATGATCCCCGGGTTAGCTCATTTAATTGACAACACCATTACTGGACCCAAAAGCGAGAAAACTGGCATATAAGGTAAAAATCTTAATTATAATATTTGTTAAGGCCTAATGTGTTATACATAAGTATGAATGGGGTCTTGTGATATTTTACAAAGTAGTCCCCTAGTTGATTACACATTCTCTCCACTTTTACGTAAGTGGAGAGATAAATGTTTAATTTAAAATATTTTAATATTTTAAATTAATGAGATATAATACATGCTAGGGTTTTTTCATAAGCTATTATAAATAAGGATTTTTCTCAAAACAAAAGAGATAGATCTTTAAAATAAAAAAAAATAATAATAACACGCCAGTTGCAATTGGGAGTAGTGAAACGGACGCCCACACGTCCAGTGTTGATCAACTTTGAGTCATAGCCTGGAAGATCGTTTGGTGGTGGATCTACAGCTTTCGAATATTCATCTTATCATATAAACAAGGTATGAGTTTCTAGATTACTTAATTCTTATATATTATATGAGATCATTATTAAAAATGAGATTTTAATCCAACAGCTACAGCTTTGGAAGCGTGAAAATCTATGTGTAACTCCTTCATTTGATCATCTTTAACTTGGAATACTTATATCCCTATAAGGATCATGATTACTCATAGTTACATGATAAAATTTATTTGCATATATTCCTTTTTGTCTCATATTTGACTGGCTATGGCAAAACAAAAGTCTTGAGAGAATCACCTCGTATTGATATGCTTAATTTACATAGATCAGTACCAGTATCACGTTGCTTTAGTACTTTGTGTTTATGTTGGACTGAATAGACAAAAAGTCTGATGATACATTTAAATTACAAAGATCGAAATCAGATCTGCCAGTACATGAATTGGCCTCATAAAATAATCAAATCACTTCTTATTCTGTCATCCGTTCTATCAGCTCTTCGCCTTGGTTATTGATCTAGAATCCCTTTTCTTGTTTCCATTCTCTCATCTGGAAAAAACACTTCGCTTCTGTTTGTTTTTTTAATCGTACTTTCCTTCTTCACTTGTAGATTGTTATCCGCTTGTTCTACAAATAATGCCAACTTTGAGAATATCAGGGCAGAAATCGAGAAGTTGATCAGGAGTGAAACTACGGACATTGAGCGCAGAGTTTCGGAGGCTAAAGAAAAAGGGGAAGCGATTGAAGAGAAGGCTGAGAAGTGACTGGTTAGGGCCGAACTAGATCATTACTCAAGTCTCTCACAAATCTCTTAAATGATTATTTTTGCTTCCATAGGCTACACAGGTTGGTTCTAATCACAAAATTTAGGATCTTGTTGGAAACATGTTGTCCAAAAAATTGCACTATTCAAACTTTACCTGAACTGAAATAAGTGTTCTGTTTGGTACGGTTTCACTCGGAATTGTGCAATTTTTTGAACAACAGTTTCCAGCAAGATCCTCAATTTGTGATTACAACCAACCGCTGTAACCTATAGAAGGAGACACCATTTAGGACATCAGTGAGAGATTTGAGTAATGATTATTCTCACCAACAAATTCATCAATTTCCGATGCATGCTCAATTTACAAAATTATTTGCAGGTTGCTAACTCGATTATGTTGACAAAAAAGTTAAAGTTTGTAATAAGCAAACAAAGAGCATTATTATTTGAACAGCAGCAAGACACTTGGAACACAGAAATATGGGTACTGTTTATTCTACAGTGCCATTGTAGCGTACCAAACGATAACACTGTTTATGCTACAATCCTGTCATTTCTATCTTTGTAGTGTCTACCTGTTGTTCAAATATCATTTTTCGCAAACAAAACATATAATAGTATGCTCCAGGAGCAGTTTCTTCCACTTTTCAAGTAGCCTGCATTGAGATCAAATCAAACATTCTCCCTCAACTCAATATTCTAAAACTGATTTATATTTTTAACATACAGATCCAATCTAAAACACAATTAATGAAAGCTCTTCTTGTCAGTATTAAAAGTCAAGAATCAGAACCCCAGTTAAATAAGTTAAAATTTCTTTGGATGGAATTTTTTACGTTCTAGAAAAAATTTTGAACACTATTACACTTTATAGGCTCATCTAATAAATTTAAAATTTTTTGTTTTTATTGTGTATACTCTACTTAATGTCAAAAAAATTCCTCTCTTGAGCCTTGTAAAGACTGGTACTATAGTATGTTTATAGCTCTATTCTTAGTCAAAATTACATAAAATGACAAAAGTTAAATAATTTAAAATCAAACATAATTTCTCTTTGTTAATAACTCTTCACACTCCATCGATTACTTTACTGAAGTTTTTGTTATTTTGCCCTTAGTTTTCGACATATTTTTCTATAAGTAAATTAATTGCAAACTTGATGATGAAAAATCAATAAAATTTGATAAATCTTGTTGTTGTTGGTTTTTTTTTTTTTTTAAAATTAACGTTTTGATAAACTACGTTAGACCAATTAGCGGATGCCTTAACCAAGCCTCTATCTAGTTAATGGCTCAGTCTTCTTCATTCTAAGATCAGCGTCACCAATTGGATGGGAGCACCATCTTGTGGAGGCAAATTAGAGATACTCCCAAAGTCACGGTGTAATTGTTCAATCTCTTTACTACTCGTATATTTAACTTTCATAATCATAACTGTATGCTATCACTTGCTGTAATTAACTAGCTGATCTAATTGTGTGTATACATTGAAAACGGTATACGTTTTTCCATTTCTCTCCTCTATAATCTTTACTTTATGCAATGCTTGATTATTATGTTGTTTAATTGATATTTGGTTCAAGGCTAACAACACTATATATGAGTATATATTATTTTATGTAACAGATTGTACAAGTCTAATAATCACCGTCAAATAATATTCAAGCATACGTATTATCGTCAAGCATTTTAAATAAAAAGCTCTAGTGAGTATAGTCTGTCTAAGTATGATATTTCAGCATCATTTACAGAAGGAAGCAGCTACAGGGCAAGTATATATGGACAGCGATAGTGTAGTAGCTGTGCATGCATATCACCTATTTGTAGATTTTAATATTTTATTTAATGAATAGATTAACTTAGGGGATTTTATTTTTTATGATCCATGGAAGTTACACTTGTCGAATTTGGTTGCGGATATGCATTACTCTTTTCTTTAGTTATATATATGCATTACTCTGTTTCATTGTACTTTTAACTTTATCTACCAGGTTAATCATCACATATGAATTCACCACTAGATTATGAAATAATCAATAATTAATTAAAGCTTACTGCCGTCCAAGTTTGAAAATGTCGGCAGAAATTTCGTGCAAGTGTGTGCTGGAGATGACAATTTGTATTACATATCATGAAACTTAATTTAATTAATTTTTTTTTAAAAAAAAGTACCAAGTTATTGGATTAGTGTTGCTTGCTTTCTATTTTGTCTTTTTGGTTGAATGAGATGATATAAAGCTACCCATTCTGCATTAAAGCATATAAAATTATGAAGATACGAATGCCAAATCTTTCATTATCATCACCTAACCTCCTATCCTTTTACTCCACTTTGGGTAAGTATTGTCCCAAATTACAAAACCCGTAGAATTCTTTATTTATTTTGGAGGATGGTGTCAATGTTTCTAACACACTTTTTATCGAGAAGGTTGGTTAACGGTTATTAATAACCCAATGGTTTTATTAATTCTTTATTATTATTCTATTGTTAGCAAATATATAGTTATGAGTAAATAATTAATAATTTTTTCATCCCAAAGTGTTTTAACTTGTAAGCAAACAAATACGTTCTTAAGAGAAGAGAAAAGAAAAGGAACTCTGGGGGTGCACTAAATGAATTATTATTGCTAATACTAAACTGCGGCTTCAAAATTTTCCCTTTAAGTTGTAGCCTGATGGTAACAATTATTTTGTGAATCCGCAGGTTGCCTTACCAAAATTGGAGACTATGAGGCTGTTTCGTTTGAATGTTGAAAGGATTTGGCAAAACAGAGTTGCAGCCATGCATGTCTTGTGATATTCAAAATTTAACGTATTAGATCGTAAACTTTCGTACCAGTTTAAGATGTCTAATTGTTCATTTTCATCTTGTATATTTAGCAGCTTTGATCGATTGCAACACTTTGAGATAGAGGAGTGCCCTGTTTTAGAAGAGATAATAGTTGTGGAAGAGCATGGAAAGTAGAATATAATTCTCCCTAGTTACTGGTTCTAAAGATGGAAGATCTTAAAAAGCTCACAGCTTAAAAAGCTCAGAAACTTTTGCACAGGAGGTTTACATATAACAATTAGAGATACATAAATTGTCCTAAAGTCTCTTTGAATTATGAAAACGCTACTCATGACTTGACAAGAACGGTACGTACAAGACTTATCATTATTAAGTTGTCGGCAATCGTCTTACACATAACAGTCATAGATAACTAATTTCATGCCTCATAGCGAGGATATAATAGAGTCTTAATTAGTGTATTAAGTGAAGTGTTATTATTTTCTAAAAAGCTAGTATTTATGGGAGGGCAAAGGACATTGGTTTGCTTAAATGTATACATATAATCCCCCCCAAATTTTTAAGCATGGTTATGCAAATCTCTTTTCGACCATCTTACCCTTTTAATATGCTAACTAAAAAACTTACCTTAAAGTCTTTTAACATGTGAAAATTATATTATTATAATAAAATCTTTCTAAAATACTAATAATATTAAAATAATTATTTAATATTTCAAATAATATTTAAAATGTAAATAAATTTATTTCTTTTAATGTAACATTTGTATTTATTATAAGTTTTTTAATAAGTCTTTGTGTTACAAAAATTTTACTATAGATGGAAATTGCCTAATATATTAGAATATTCAAAATACTAGAAAATTTAAATTATATATATTTTTACATTTATTTTAATATTATATTATGTATATTATAAAACATTAGAGTCAATTTCTTTGGGTATATAGTAGAGTAAAAGTTTAAATAGTTTAAGATAGGTTTGTAACTTTGTGTGACCATTTTTTAAACCTTGGGGGTCAAGCTATCAATTTCAACAAATTACGAGGGTGTAGATGTGTTTTTTCTTTTTTTTTTTGGTTTGTTTGGGGGGGGGGGGAAGAGAATAATAGTATTACTTAATGGTAACTTCAAATTATTTATATTCTATTTTCTTAAATTTCCTCTAAATAATTGCTTTGTAAAATTGTTAGAAAGAACGTCAACTCCATCTTACCATTTATGGTGTGTTTACCTGAGGGTTTAGGGAATGAGAATTAAGGAATTGGAATGAAACCATGCTTACTTGGCAAAATGTAATTTAGAAATGAGAATAAAATATATGGGTTCCACATAATTTGCGAATAAAGAATGGGAATCCCATTCCCATGGGGGGTTGGGAATGAAAATAGAGGAATGGAAATGGGGTATGAATTGACATTTTTACCCTTAAAGAAATCAAAATTTTTATTTATTTATTTATTATTATTATCAAATTTTATTAATTTTATTATTTTAAATGTCATTATTATTATTAAATTATATTACTTTATTATTTTAGTTGTTATAATTATTGTTATTATTATTTTTATTAATATTATCATTACAACATTTATTATTATTATTATTATTATTATTATTATTATTATTAACTTTATTATTTTAGTTATTATTAATTATTGTTATTATTATTTTTATTAATATTATCATTATTAACATTTATTATTATTATTATCATTATTAACTTTATTATTTTAGTTATTATTAATTATTGTTATTATTATTTTTATTAACATTATCATTATTAACATTTATTATTATTATTATTATTATTATTATTATTTATTTTATTATTTTATTTGTTATTATTAAATAGTATTAATTTTATTTTTTAATTAATATCATTTTTATAATAATATTTATACATGTATCTAGTTAATGAAACTTACATTATTTAATACTATGGGTGTTTTAGTAAATTGGTTATCATTCTCATTCCTCATTCCCATTTATTTTGTCAAGTAAACACATCAATGGCATTCCAGCCCATTCTCATTCCCATTTATTTTTGCTAAGTAAACATTAGAATCTCATTCCCATTCCCAGCCCATTCCTATTCTCAGCACATTCCCATTCCACGTCATTCCTATTCTATGAAGTAAACGAACCATTATTTTTATTTTTATTTTATTGATCACCCACGTAATCCCTAATTTGAAAGATTTGAGAGTGGATACAAAACACATAGCAACAATATGTCAGCTGAAGACTTGCCTTGCAAACTTAATCATCCTGAAGTCGATTTTGACAAGTCAACCGCAATTTATTATTTGATATCCTCCAGAGATTTCACAACATGAAAATACGGAATGTAAGAGGAGCCATTTTTGGAAATTTTGAAGATGCTGAAAATGTTGAAATAGAATGGAGGCAATAATAAAAAAAATAGACTAGTGCTGTGAACTGAAGTACATTTGGGAGGTTTTGATTTTTGTGCTGATTAATCAACATTTTTTTTTATTTTGGTTAAAATTTTTCCTAAATCTAATTTGTTCATCTGTTGACTAATCCTCTTTTGTAAATATAACTACTTCAGAGATACGGCAATGCAGAGGATTGATTACTAGACAAGGTGGACGTAACCAATAATGATGCAATTGCTTGCTTACAGATAGAATTGAAGGAGTTGTCTCTTTTCTTTTCTTACGCATTAGTGCTGCTTATAATAGAAGCTAATTCATGCAATTTATGTGAAGATTGCAGAGTTCTTGCTGTCACCTTCAATGTGTTAGACAAGCTTCAAATTCCCATCTTTGGAAACATTAATGGTGGAAAATTGCCTCAATATGCAGATTTTCTCTAAAGGAGAATTAAGCACACCCAAGTTACACAAAGTGCAGCGGAGTCGGTGGGATTAAGAACGTTGGGATTGGAAGGACGGCCTTAAGAAGAGTTGCTTTAGATGTACGGTAAGTCAGAGGAATAAGATTTATTAATAGATGATGAGGGAACGTAGCAAAACATGAAATTGCTTATGCAGACATATTGAAGGAGTTATCTTCTTTCTTAGGCATCGAGTATTACTTACAAAATAGAAGCTAATTTATGCAATTTATATGAAAATTGCACGAAATACCACAACCCTTATTTTCCTGCTTTCACCTTCATTGTGTTTTGGTTTTTCTCCAGAAATTCCAAACTTACAAAGAGGATTCAGGCCAACCTTCTTCTATGCAGCATATGGAATGAGGCCATTTTTCTGTGTAATTAGTGAGGCATTATATTATACGGAGCTTGACTTCTTTCTTTCTATCAAGGGTCAGATGGCATTGGTGAGAGGGTCTTTTGTTTCTTTGTTGATTGTTCTGCTTTTGGCTTCTTCTTTTTTTTTTTTTTTTAAATTATTATTATTATTAATATTATTTCGAATCCGCTTTCAGATTGAGTGTTTAATGATTTGAATAAGTTTGTGTTTAGTAAAATGTATTGGATTTCTGGAGTATTTCGGTGGTTAATGATGAAACTCGTCATTAAATGAACCTATAATCATTCTAATTATTCAATTTTTTGTCATGAAAAATCATTGAGTATTGCGGCGGTAATATTCACTGAAGTGGCTGCTAGCATTCAGTATATAAATATCATTATACTAGATATTCAACGTGCATGAAACCTCTATTACAACAGTGAAAGGAATTGAAGTTTTAGGAGAGCTCTGTTTAATCAAATCATGATGAGAAATAAATACGGTTGCAGAAATGGGTATGTATTCGTTGCTCCATTGAATCAAACCCAAAAAAGAGGAAGATGTGAAAGATAAAATCTATGCAATTTGGGAGGTTTTGATTTGATTTTTGTGCTGACTAAATATGTTTTATTTATGTTGAAATTTTTGTTAAATCATATCGGTACATAAATAACTACACTGCTGTATTGTTATGTTGAGGATTAGTTGTTGGATAAGACATAGCGAAAAAAAAAATAAATAAATAAAACATGAAATTAATTACTTACAGAGAGAATTGAAGGATTTCTATGTTCTGAAGCATCATTTGGTTACGATAGAGGATAAACTGTGCTATTTAATTATGTGAAAACTGCACCTTCAGTGTGTTTTTGCTCTTTGTTTACAGAGAGTCCAAACTTATGAAGACGATTCGGGCCAACCTTCTGTGCAACATCTTGAATAAGGCCTCGAGTTCTTTCTATATATTAAGAGTCAGATGGTGTTCGCAAGAGGGTATTTTGTTTCTTTGTTCATTTCAATTTTATGCTCCTAGCTTTGCTTGAGTACTCAGAAATCCAATTTGAAGCTAGTTTTATTTCTTATGGATGGTGTGTCCAAGAGCTGTCGTATTTAATTTATAGGCATCTGAAAGACTCTTTTAAGCCTTACATTAACTACATGGGAAAAGTTTACCGGGTCAATTGCCCACTGTAAGCACCATGTGGTTCCTCCCCTGAACCTAGGTGAAAATTGAGGATTGTCTATTAATCCAAAGATATTCTTGCATCAACTTTGTAATTCTTTAAGCGATTAAAATAAGATATATAAAAATTTGGATCCTCTCTTTCATAGAGTTTATATTTAATAAATAAATACATTATTATTCTCGTACTGTCAAAATTTGTTTTTTTTTTTTTTTTATCACTAATCTATATTTGTTGAGTTGAAAACTTTGAGGAGCCCAAGTTCCTCCATTTACATTATTAATTTTTTTTTTTTGGTTAAAGCAAATTAATTATAAGAATGTGACTATAAGAAGATTAAAATACTTGCTCAACTACTTTGCCGTGCGCTTACTTACAAATCCACTACCACAGCTTCTAATCACATCCGATATAAATCATCATCATCACAAGATTATCATATATTAAACAATAATCAAAGCTAATTATTGAAAAGCTTTGAATGATTTTCCAATTTTGAAAATGCCGGCAGCACTTGCAACTTCCAGGAACCTTCGATTAAGTGCAGATGCCGAGTATATCAACTGTACGATGAAATGCCCTTTTACCTTTTCCCAACTCTGGGCATGAGTTTGATTAAAGTAGTATTATATCACTCACATAATGTATTCATGTGATAAATGAGCTCTTTTCCTATCATCTAATGCACATGATAATATTTCAATAATTGATGATAATTATTATACTTTAGTATATATACTACACTCATGACCTAAATCATTCATGATTATTCAATAATTGTCATTTAAGAAAGAAAAAAAAAAAAGAAAGGCTTCAGTTTTTCTAAAGCGTGTGAGTTAAAAATATTTCCACCTTAGAAGAAAATTAAGTCATACAAGCTCTTAGTTTGTATATATTGTAAGAACGATATTAGACTTTTTCTTCTAACTAATATCGAAATATTTTCATTCCAAACGCGGTTATTCGTCCTTGACAGTCAGCTCAGTATCCACTAGTAAAAACTAACATATTTAATAAGTAAAAGAATTATTTAATGATTTGGAAGAAGTTAGCTGAGGCTAAGTATTTTTATTATTTAGGCAATAAGATCATGAATGGGTAATCTTTTATTTGATCAATTACCTAAAATACTTTCATTGTACTAACAACGTCAAATTCATAATTAATTGACGCAGTGCGGAAGCGATACTAGACGTCGTTCTAGCGTACGTTCTTGAAATTCAAGAAAGAGGACTCTCACAAGGGAGAAAATATCTCAATTGTAAAAAATACTTGAATATTATTAATGAAAAGCTTGTAAAGTGTTACAATAAATTAAGATAACTGGTCTATTTATACTAGTAGTTATTAAATTCTAATCTTTTTAAAATAAGAGAAATAATCTAAAATCCTAATTAGACTAGAATTACAAATATAACTCAAATAAGCTTAATAAACAAGATAAATCCTAATAAAATACTAAATACTAAATTGACTCAAACTCTAGAATTCTTAATTTATTTTGTCTCCTATGCTTCCTACATCAGTCTCCTCCTCTTCGAAAAAAACTCAACCTCGAGTTTTGCTTAAAACAAAAGACAATCCGAAGGATGAAACTTGTAGTAAAGGAGTAAATAATCTTGTATTGCGAACATGTAGCACTTTGCATCAACTTTTCTTGAAACTCGAAAGTACCAAAACTTCAATCTCTTCTTGCATTTAAGTATGGTTTTTCTAAAAGATGCAGTCTTGTAGTAACAAACCAGTAGAAGTCTACGTTTAACTTTCTCCTTGCTTTGATTGGTGTACTCTATAATAAATTTTACCTTTTTAGCTAGATGTTCTTCAAGAACAACTTTCTTGTCTTCTATAAGAATAGGCGTAACCATATCAATTATCTCAAGGTCTTCTTGAATGATTGGTTTGGCTTTAACTTTAACATCTTGGATAAATTATTTGTCATGAACTAGAGTAATGGTTGGCTCACGTTTATCCAACACATCTTGAGTAGCTTTAGAATCTTCAAACACAATATCTTCTTCCATTGCTGAGTTATAATCTTTATTAGCATAAGAAGATTGCTTTTCGACTTTAGAATCCTTTGGTGAGGAGAAGTCCATGATAAGATCTTGTTTCAACAATGAACTCTCATGCTGTAGTTTCGAAAGAATGAACCTATCGAACTCTTGATCTTGTCTTCTTTGGCTCTCACGATGCTCTTGCACTTGTTCAAATCTCCTTAATGCTAGCTTTCTCTTTCTCTTGATTTGCAATTCAACTTTTAAAGCAATTTTAACGACATCCTAATATTCATGAGTAACAGCAATTTGTAATAAAACTCGTTCCTTATCAGCACGTAATCATTTCACAAATCTTGAAATTGCATCTTCATCATCTTAGAAATATTCACACGACAACGATAATTTTGAAGTTCAGATTCATAGAAACGAATAGAATTCGTACCTTGTTGACACTTATTAAATTTACGATGAATCATTTGAAAATATTCAGGAGGAATAAAATAAACTTTTATCTTCCTTTTCATGCTATGCCAAGTTCGAATCTTGTCTCTTCTATGATGAACTCGTGTTGGTTGTAACTTTGTCCACCAATGTGATGCATCTCCCGTTAATTTAGAAGTCACGTACTCAATATGTTTATCCTCTGAAATACCTTCAAGAGTATCTTTAATTTTGAAGATCCAATCGAAAATATTCTTAGGATTAGTAAATCCATCGTAATAGAAAAGATCATCATCATCTTCTCTATATCTCATTGTACCACTTTTTCTAATTTTAAATTTTCTTTGTTTTTTTTGGGTTTTTTGTAAAAACAGTAAATCTAAAGGGCAATAATATAATTAAAAGAAAATCTTAGGCTAAAATTGTAAATAAGCAAAAGTTGATGTTGCCGGCGACGGTGGTCGGAAAAACGGGAACGGAACGGTAGATCTGGAAGATTTGATGGCGGTGGTGGTTTGACTCAAATAGTTATGGATTGACCGAAAAATTGAATCGAAGTCGAGGTTGGAAGTTGGTTTCGATTCCGACGAAGGCGGTGGCAGCTGGAGGTGGGAGTTGGCCGGAAAGAGAGGGATGATGATGGTGAACGGTTTGGAGATGGTGATGCCTGGCAAATCGAGGCGGAGGACCACGAAATGAGCAGAGGTTTGTACGGCTTTTTTGAAATGTGTTTGGTGGCTTACGACGGTCTATCTGTAATGAGATGGGCCGGGTTCTGATGGCCGGCTTATTCTGGTTGTCTTGGTGGTGAGAGCAACCAAAAAAGATGAAGATTGGTGGCGGCGGCAACCGTGCACGGTGGCTGTGAGGGTGATTCGGTTTTTTTTAATTTTTTTGGCTTAGAAGAACTGTATATAGGCTTTAACCGTATTGAATGGGAGGTAGAGGTGGAAGCAGGGGTCAAGATTGCAAGCCTTGATGAGTTGAAGCAGTTGCCTTACTTGACTTCTTTAGAATTATACCTCAGTGATGTCAACTCCCTACCGAGAGGCTCTGTTCTTCGAGAAGCTGGAAAGGTACCAATTACATTTTGGAGATAGTTTTTAGTGGCCGGATTTAAAGTCTTTGGATATTTGGATGCGAAGCATACGATCGCATTATGTTCAACGATAATTGATTTGTCAAATAATCAAATACACGTGGCATCATCAAATGCTCCGAATAAGTATCTCTGGATGTCTGTCTAAGTATAACACGTCATAGCTAATGCTCGTAATGTTTGCCATCATTTTTGAGAACAATAATCATGTAATAACCTATTCAGGGGCGGATCTAAAAAATTGGCTTACAGGGAACAACGTAATAATAATAAAAAAAAAAATTCTTAATGAAAATTGATATCAACTATGTATTTACTGGTATGTAAGTAATTATGTAATTTCATGAAAATATCAAAAATTTGTATAAAAAATTATGGAAAAATACAAGTTTACAGGATCAATTGCCCACTGAAGGCACCATGTGGGATCCTCCCCTGAACCTAGGTGAAGATTATTTTTGTTGGTGAAAGCTAATTGATTAGAAGAATGTGACTATAAGAAGATTAAAGTACTTGCTTAAATACGTGGCCGTGTGCTTACTTACAAATCCACTAGCTTAGCTTTTAATCACATATATAAATCATCATCATCATCACAAGATTACCATATATTACACAATAATCAAAGCTAATTATTCAAAGATTTGAATGGACTTCCAAATTTGAAACTGCCGGCAGCACATGCAACTTCCAGGAACCTTCGATTAACCAAAAAAAAAAAAAAAATTACATATGGTTTGAAATTATATGATGATTGATAGGGATGCATTATTGCACTAATCTTTTATTTGATCAATTACTTTTTGGTATTCTGTGAAAAGTGTGAAAAATTCTATAAATTTCTCGGTAGTTCCTGCTCAAATGCTCTGCTCTGTGACTACAGGGTGTCCTAATTTTGAAGAAGATTCAAGTCACTCTTCTAAGAAGCATCTGCATTAAGGCCATTTCTCTCTGAAACTTGTGTTCTTTCAAATATTCATGCGATATAGTAACTTATTGTTATTATCAATTATTCCATTCTTTTCTTTTGAAATTAAATTTCAACTACTTGAGATATGAAATTCGTTATAGCAGATATTCTGTATACATGTATGATCGGATCCTGCGTACGAGGGCACCTGCTGCATCTGTTTTTAATTCAAGCATGTTTTGTTGGCTTGATTCATCTCATCAGATGAAGTGGTTTGAAGTTGAACGCTTGGCTGACAAAATGTTGTTCATGGTGAAGCAGATTCCAGCTACTGGTGAGACAAGTAAGTTATAGATATCATCTCGATTCAACCTTCTAAATAATAACACAACATATTGTTGGAAACATATAGCTTTGTGTTAGCTATATTTGGGCCACATTTTGAGTGAGACTCACTTAGTATAAGTGAAAGGTCGTGGAGGTTTCGAAAAGTACTTCGTGAACACTTCAATTCGGTATATCATATGCTCAAAATGATGGTCATGTGAATGAGAAATTATCTCACAAATATGCACCATTAATGTTGGAAAATTAAGAGGAAGTGAACTTATTCCACATGGAAAAATTAAGTCATTAGATTTGGATTTATATATGTTTACACATATATGAGTATTCAAGAATACCAAGAATAAAGGCTCTCTCCACGCGTGCCTCTATAGGGGTGCAAATCATGGACGGTCCAAATCACTCGGGTCTTATTTATTAGATATCTATCTAATTAATAATTATTTTTTTTTATAGAAAATCTATATTTGATAACCTTAATGTTAAAGAGATATAATTAATAATAGTATCTAACCATTAATTCATTCATTATTAGTCTTTCCAAGAAAAATAAATAAATTATTTCCTTTTCAATTTTAAAAAAATTAATTAACTTTAGAATCTTTGACTTTTAGTATTTCTTTTAATTTCTATTAAAAACCTTATAATCTCAAAAATCAATAGGTGAAAAAAATTCTTGCTCTTTTCACTACAAAAAAAAAATTATTACATTCATTGATTCATTTAAAAAAGAAAAAATTAGTTTTTTGAAATACAAAGTACATATCTATTATCTAATTATCAATTCGTCATCTCAATTTTTGATGTTCTATCATTCGAAATATTTTGTTTAAAAATAATATTGGTCTTATTTATTTGTTTGTTTATTTTATAATAATTTTAATGGAAGTTAAAAAAATATCTTCTCCAAAAAAAAAAAAAATATCTTCTTGACTTTTTTTTAGGTTTTGTTTTTGAAATTTTTTAGAATCTTTTTTATTATTGTTGAAATTCAAGAGTTAAAAATATAATGAATTTTGAGTCTTTTTATATTTTTTTGAGTATTGAAATTACAAAATAAAAAGAAGGCTCATAAAAAAATTTACCTAGAGCCCCAAATACACTAAAGCCGGCCAGACCATTTGTTACAGCCAATATTTTAACTGTAAGTTGTTGGATTATTGCTTTCTTTGTTTTGTCTTTTTGGTTGACTTTAACATGAGTTACACTAATTGTACGCGTCTTCCAAGTTTGAAAACGCCGGCAGCACTTGTAACTTCTTGGAACCTTCGTCTAAGTGCAAATACCGAGTATATCAACTGTTCGATGAAATGGCCATATGAAGAATTTGAGGACCCCCGAGGCCACGCCACTGGTATTAGGCAATTTGAAAAAGAAAATGATAATAAAGTCCGCAAATTGTGTGGTTTATAACAGAGTAATTAGACAAGCACAGGAGTCACTTTCACTTTGGGTCTCCTGGTCCTAAACTTCATTGTACTGCGATTATCAATGGTGAAAAAACAATACAACTGTAATGCATTTTCACAGTATATAGATGATTTTTAAATTTATAATTTCACACACATGAAATCACCAAAACTTTAATTAATTTAACTCTTCTCAACTTGGGATTTGAGTTTGATTCAAGTAGTATTATCACTCATGTAATCTGTTAATAAGCTCTTTTCCAGTAGGTGCTTATATATTCTACTCTACCATTTGATTTTTTTATGTCTAGCCCTTGTAGATAAATTAATTATACTTCGTACTTGATGGAGTGAATAAAATATATAAGATATTCGTTTAATTATACGTAGATAGTCTCGATCTGGTCCGTATTTTAAAGTACAGAAAAGTTCGGAAAAACTATAAAATCATGGGGTTTAATATGCTTAAAACTTATGTTTTTCGCACTTTAAAATTTGGGATTGGAACATTTCTATATATGTGGATATATTAAACTTTAATTTATATACTAGACTAATAGACTTGTAACCTAAATCATCATTAGACTCTTAAGATAATTAGGCTTAAATATGCAATTGTCAATAATTATTCATAGTACATAAAACCACTATTGCAACAGTGATAAGAATTGAAGTGTTAGTTGCTCTGTTTAATCAAATCATGAGAAATAAATACGGTTGCAGGGCTGGGTACTTATTACTTGCTCCGTTGAGTCAACTAAAAATCATGAGAACGAATGCAATCATTCATATAACTAAACACAAATTTGATCAAATCATTTAACACTCCTGTTCTCAGTTTTCTTCTTTATTGATTCTTTGTTTTGTTCATTGTTTGATCCTTGATTCCTGCTAAGTTTTGTGTCACTTCTTGTTTGGAATCTGTTCTTGGGTCATTAAGATTGTGCTCTTGGTTCAATTGAGCTATAGCCATTACATCCACGCATGGAAGTATGGTAAATATATAACATCATTTTGATCTTCCTATCACAAGCTAGAAGTGATAAAATTACCATGGAAAATTAAAAAGGTAAAATTATCTAATATTTATTTGTTTAGGCGAAAATTTTGATCAAGATAGAGTTGGAGTTTAATGAGAAAATGATCACGATTTTAATTAAAGATTTGATCCCCAAATCCTACCAAATCATCATCATCTCTAGATTATCATATATTACACAATAATCAAAGCTAATTATTGAAACGGGAAGGGTCTTCCATGTTTGAAAATGCAGGCAGCACTTGCAAGTTGCAACTCACAGGAACCTTCGTGACTTTGCGTGTAGATTCCGAGCATATCAACTTTGATTTTTAAATTACAGTAATAAAATATTTAAAAAATTTACTTACAATTCATTAAAGCAACCACAAAAACTGCTTGAAAAGTCTTTTACGATTACAAGTTGAAAAATGTCGGCAGCACAGCACTTACTGGTAACGACAAAACTCAATGAAATGCTAAAATGCCACTTACTGCTATTCGATTAATCTATAATTTTAGCACTATTTAAATGTCAATTCTACCACGAATCTAACTATACATCTAAGTACTTAGCACAAACTGTACTTACCAACATCTAAGAACTTAGCACAAAGTGTGGTTACTAATCTTTTTATATTTATTTCAAGTTGAGAAATATTTGATTCAAGTCCAGATCTCATGTTTTTTAGTTTAAAAAAAAAAAAGCGTGGACCATACCTAATTATAACTATTTCAATAATTTGAGAATCTATTTTTTTTTTTTTCTTGAGAGGGAGAGTATAGTTGACTTGGAAGCACGAGTCTTCCCCTTGTATGAATTTAGTTTGGCATTTTTGCAGGATTATTACCCCTCAAGTCTTGAGATCACAACTGTCTGCCTCTGCAATTTCCTAATCATCCTTCTTCTCTAATCTCTAGAGTTCTCTGAAATCCCTTTCTTCATTTTCTGTTTCCCTTTTCTGAATCATCCTTCTCCTCCCATGCGTTTGCAAATCTTTCATTACACTCGCTTTTCAATTTGTCTAAGCAGAAAAAGGATCCCCCTTCGTTTGATCCTAGATTTTTCACTCCTTTTCCCTCCGCCTCCCTTAAATCTTTTTTTTATCAATTTCACTCGGACAACTTTTTATTTTAGCAATTTATCCAAACTTCTTATTTCCCTCTCCCCAGCCGATTGATTAACTCTGCTTAGTTTGATCGGTTTTGCTTTCCCCCTGTTTTCTTAAAAAAAAACTAAAAATGGAAATTCTTATCGCCGTTGCTGCAAAAGTTGCAGGGTACTTGGTTGGTCCCATTGTTCATCCATTTACTTACTGCTGCACCTACAAGACCAACTTCGAGAAGCTGAAGAATGAATTTGACAAACTAAAGATTGCTAGAAACAGTGTGCAGCATAAGGTTGATGGTTCCAGACTTCAAGGGGACGGAATTCAACAGCACGTTGAGGAGTGGCTGATTACTGTGAATAAGGTCATCGAGGACGTCGGAAAACTTATTGAAGACGAAGAGAAATCAAACAACCGGTGTTTCAAGGGGTTGTGTCCTAATTTGAAGACGCGGTACCAGCTTAGCAAGAAAGTAGAAAGAGAGGTGAATGCCATTGTTGGACTCCATGAAAAAGGGAGATTCGACTGTGTTTCTTTCCGTACCATTCCAAAGGAGCCATCGCTTAAGTCTACCAAGGATTTCATGCACTTTGAATCTAGAAAGTCCACTTTGAAGGAGATACTAGACGGCCTCAGCAACCGTAACTTCAACATGATTGGGGTGTGCGGAATGGGTGGCGTTGGAAAGACGACGCTGGTGAAAGAAGTTGGCAGACAGGCCAAGGAAAATAATCTCCTCGAGAAGGTCATTTCTGTACATGTATCCCGAACACCGCAAATAAAAGAAATACAAAGAGAAATTGCAGAGAAGCTAGGTCTGCAATTAGCTGAAGAGAGTGAAGATGTAAGAGCATGGAGGCTGCTTGAAAGATTGAAGAAAGAGAAGAAGATCCTTATAATCTTGGATGATATTTGGGGGAGTCTTAATTTGGAGGCGATTGGAATCCCATTGGCAGATGATGACAGCGGATGTAAAGTTCTGCTGACAGCAAGAAGTCAGGATGTGTTGTCTTCTATGATGGATTATCAACAAATTTTTTTGATAAATGTTTTGAATGAAAAAGAAGCTTGGAGTCTTTTTAAGGAGAAGGCAGGTGAATGCATAGAAAATGGTGAATTGAACTCGATAGCAACAGATATAGTCAAGGAATGTGCTGGTTTGCCTATTGCCATTGTAACCGTAGCAAAGGCATTGAAAAATAAGAGATTGTTTGACTGGAAGGATGCTTTGCTGGAATTTAGAAGGCCTTCCTTGAGGAACTTCAGTGGGACAACGGAGGAGGCGTATAAAAGTATAGAGCTGAGTTACAATCATTTAAACGGGGAGGAGCTCAAAAGTACATTTTTGTTAATAGGGTACTCGTTCATCTCTCTTTTTGAAGACGTGGTCTATTATGGTATGGGTTTGGGTCTGTTTCAAAACATCAACACGTTGGAAGAGGCACGGGATAGAGCACATACATTGGTCGATAAACTCAAAAAATCTTGTTTGTTGCTTGATCGTGATACAAGTGAAAGGTTTTCTATGCATGATGTTGTTCGTGATGTAGCCATATCAATAGCATCTAGAGACCAACGTGTGTTTGAGGTGGAAAATGAGGTTGTTGCTCCTCAGATTAACTGGCCGGATAAGGATACCCTAAAGGTTTGCTCTGCAATCTCCTTAATTAATTGTAATATTAGTGAGCTTCCTCAAGGGCTCGAATGTCCACAACTTAAATACTTCCGTATTAGCAATGATCCATCTTTGAGAATCCCAGATAACTTTTTTACTGGGATGACAGAGCTTAGAGTTTTAGACTTCACTACGATGCATTTATTGTCACTGCCTTCATCGCTTGGTCTCTTACAAAACCTCCAAACATTGTGTCTGGATTTTTGCCAGCTAGGAGACATAGCTATTATCGGAGACCTGGGGAAATTAGAAATCCTTACACTTCGAGGTTCTAATATGCAGAAACTAGTTGAAGAAATTGGCCAGCTGGCTCAATTGAGGGTGTTGGATTTGAGCAAGTGTGGGAGACTAGAATTTGTCCCGCCAAATGTAATATCGAGCTTATCACGATTAGAAGAACTGTACATTGGTGAGAGTCCCGTTGAGTGGGGGAAGGTTGAAGGAGTCGACGGTGAAAGAAGAAATGCCAGCCTTCATGAGTTGAATCATTTATCTAAATTGACCTCTTTAGAAATACTCATCCAAGATGAGAAGACTCTACCAAGAGACTTGTCGTTCTTCAAAATACTGCAAAGGTACAGGATATTGATTAGAGGTTACCCGGAGTACAGCCCATCGCATGGGAATTCGAGAAAATTCGCACTGAGTCTCACCGATGGTACCAACATTTGCTTGAACGGGGGACATATCATGCAATTGAAGGGTATTGAAGACCTATATTTAGATGGATTTCTGGACATGAAGAATGCTCTTTATGGATCAGGCAGCGAAGGTTTTCAACAGCTGAAGCGTCTCGAAATCCAAAATAATGGCAACCTTTTTTGTGTTGTTGACACAGTGGATTGTGCAACAGCTCGGACTGCATTCCCCCTCTTGGAGTCATTATATCTGGCAGATTTGAGTAACCTAGAGAAAATATGCCGTGGTCCACTCACAGCGGAGTCTTTTTGCAAATTGAAGAACACAAGGGTGGAAAGGTGCCATAAATTGAAAGATATATTTCCACTGGTCATAGGCAGAGGCCTTCAACAACAACTTCAGTCCATTGAAGTTGAAGATTGCCAAAATATGGAAGTGATTTTTGCTGCCGAGAGGGGAGATGAATCCGGCAATAATAACACTCAAGCTATTGAACTCACTCAATTAAGGACACTTGAACTTCGTTCTCTTCCGCAGCTTACAAGCTTCTGCACAGGAGATGTGCATTTTGAATTTCCATCCTTGAAAAAATTAACGATGAGCAGATGTCCGGATCAATTCATGCCGAAATTTAAAAGTACTACTCATGACTTCACTAAGAAGGTACGTACAAGATTTTTGTAATTATTGTTCAATTTTTACGGACTTAAAAGAGTTTAGAGTTTTATTGTCGTCATTGCCCTCATCACTTTGTCTTTTAGTATCGAATATTGAATTGGCTACAACCATATAGATGGATTTGGATGTCAAATTAATTAGTAAACAATTATTTTTTTTCCTTCTAGTTCAATTTTTTTCTATTAATTATAAGAGTTTTTCTCCTTCCTCTAATTTTTTCTTTTTATTTTATGTCTATATGTTTAGTTAATATTCGAAAGGGACAGTGCATTTGATTAACCATACAAAGAAAATACTCATAAGATCTAGAGATTTTCAAGCCACAGTTAATTCTTGATAATCTTTCAAGAGCTATTTTCAAATTAGTACTCCTTAACAATTTTTTTTTTAAAAATATATATATAGAGAGAGATAGATAAAGTTTAAATGAAGAAATCCTACCCTATTAAACTTTTTTACAATAAAATTCATTCTTGTACAATAGTAAATATATCCAATTCAGTTGGATTGGTCGAATATTTCTGAAATACCAGCTTCTTACTATGTTATTAAACTTTTTAAATACGTGCAAATTTACCTGCTTTTAATTTGTGCTAGCAATTCAAGTTATTTATTCATTTTTGCTTTCCAAAAAAAATTATAAAATATCCATTTAAAAAAAAAAAAGAAATTTGAAAGATTTTCAATTCAAACCAAATTAGTAAATGATCGATTAAAAGGATCTGGAAGTTTAAATTCAAACTGAGAATAATTGAAGTCTTTTTGGTATAGATTACGCATAAATCTAATACAATTTGAAATCTATATACTGGATAAGAGTTAGGAAGAGAGAATGGAAAAAAATACACATTACTTACTGTATTTGAAAAAAAAAAAAAAGAAAATAATTAAAGTAGAAAATCATATGCCATAAATATATATATTTGTCCGGCCTGGCCATCAATATTCATCACTGGGATGCTTTGTATTTACTTTAATTTGTGAAATTGTTAGAAAGAAGATTTAACTCCATGTTGCTTAATTTCTTTGTGATTGGTGATCACCCAGGTGTTTCCCAATTTGGAAGATTTGATTGTTGATGAAAAGCACATAGGTTTATTTCCAGAAGACTTGCTTTGCAAACTTAAACGTCTTGATGTCTGGCTTGATGAGTCAACTACTATTTCATCACTTGACGATTTCCTCCACAGATTTCACGCCATCAAAATTCTCTCTGTAGGAGGATACAATTTTGTTTATGATATTCCATCTGAAAAGGTTAAAAATGGGATGAAAATACTGATAAGAGGAATAAACCAATGTCCTGATCTGAAGCAGATTTTGAAACAAGAGTCCTCCAATACCAACAATTTGGAAAAGCTGGCGATATTCGAATGTGAAAATTTGATGAATCTAGTGCCATCCTCGGCATCGTTTCAGAATCTAACAACTTTGATAGTTCTCCATTGCAAAGGATTGATAAATGTACTAACATCCTCAACAGCAAAGAGTCTGGTGCAACTGAGAGAAATGAACATAGGTGGATGCAGGATGATGAAAGAAATAGTGGCAGATGATGATGATGCGGGAGATAATTATGTAGCAAAATATGAAATCGTTTTCAGCGAATTGAAGAAATTGCGGCTTCGGGACTTAGAAAGTCTGACAAGTTTCTGCTCTGGCAATAATTGCGCCTTCAAATTCCCATCTCTGGAAACATTATTTGTAGATAAATGCCCCAATATGAACATTTTCTCGGGAGGAGAATTAAGCACACCCAAGTTACACAAAGTGAACCTTAAATGCTGGAATGATAAAGAATGTTGGACTTTGGATCGCGACCTTAATGCAACCATTCAATACCTATATCTTCAAAAAAAGGTATGAATTTATTCACTATGAGATGTTGATTTTTCTTTTCTAAAAGTTACTGATTCAATAACGGATATATATATAAAAAGAAAAAGAAAAAAGTACGCATCAAATTTTTGATAAATTCATTTTAAATCTGATTAGGCAGAGAAGGAAAAAGAGAATGAGACGTCCGCCAAGGCGAATGAAAAAGAGGAAGATGCGAAAGATAGTGGCAAGGTAAAATCTATGCAATTTGGGAGGTTTTGATTTGATTTTTGTGCTGACTAAATATGCTTTATTTATGTTGTACATACATAACTACCCTGCTGTATTGTTTTGTTGAGGATTAGTTGTTAGAAAAGACATAGCGAAAAATAATAAAAAAATAAAAAATGAAATTAATTACTTACAGAGAGAATTGAATGATTTTGTGTTCTTAAGCATTAATTGGTTACGATAGAGGGTAAATTGTGCAATTTAATTATGTGAAAACTGCACCTTCGGTTTATTTTTGCTCTTTGTTTACAGAGAGTCCAAACTTATGAAGACGATTCGGGCCAACCTTCTGTGCAGCATCCTGAGTAAGGCCTCGAGTTCTTTCTATATATTAAGAGTCAGATGGTGTTCGCAAGAGGGTCTTTTGTTTCTTTGTTCATTTCAATTTTATGCTCCTAGCTTTGCTTGAGTACTCAGAAATCCAATTTGAAGCTAGTTTTATTCCTTATGGATGGTGTGTCCAAGAGCTGTCGCATTTAATTTATAGGCATCTGAAAGACTCTTTTAAGCCTTACATTAACTAAAGAGATGTGTGCATCATATTTGTGTTCGTGCTCGCACCTATTGGTGTATGTATTAGATTTCTGGTGTGTTTTTTTATAGTTAATGATGAAACTAAAACTATCTCATTATAACACTCAATCTCTGTTCATACTCAGTTTCTGCTATGTTAGATGCTTAAATACAGTGAGCCGAACTGATTTGACATTGAAATGCCCTAAAGCGTCTACTCGACCAATAGAACTGATTTGTAATTCTTTAAGCCGTTAAAATAAGATATATAAAAATTGGGATCCTCTCTTACATAGAGTTTACATTTAATAGATAAGTATACATTATTATTCTCGTACCGTCAAATTTTTTTTTTGGTTTCATATTTTATTAACAACTAATCACTAATCTTTATTTATTGAGTTGAAAACGTTGATCAAGATAAGAGTTGTAGTTTACTGATATTAATGATCACGATTTTAATTTATAGATTTGAGCCCAAGTTCCTCCGTTTACATTATTAATTATTTTAATTTGTTGGTGAAAGCTAATTGATTAGAAGAATGTGACTATAAGAAGATTAAAATACTGGCTCAAATACTTTGCTGCCATTACTTACAAATCCACCAGCGTAGCTTCTAATCACATCCGATGTAAATCATCATCATCATCACTACATTATCATGTATTACACAATAATCAAAGCTAATTATTGAAAAGCTTTGAATGGTCTTCCAGTTTTGAAAACGCCGGCAGCACTTGCACTTTCACTACATTATCATGTATATCAACTGTTCGATGAAATGCCCATATAGCTGTTATATCAAACTTTGGGACATGAGTTCGATTAAAGTAGTATTATATCACTCATATAATGTTTTAGCGTAATAAATGAGCTCTTTTCCTTTCATGTAATGCCCATGGTAATATATATTTCAATAATTGATCATAATTATTAAACTTTTGTATATACACTACACTCATAACCTTAATCATTAGACTCCAACCTTAAGATATTAGGCTTAAGGTTGGGGAATTGAAGATGGTGGAAAGCATAGTAACTGTTGTGTTCGAAGTTGCAAAGTGCTTGGGGTCCTCCCACAGAAAGCCAATTGAGTTATGTGCGTAACTACAAGAGCAACTTTGAGAATCTCCAGACTGAACTTGAGAAGCTCAAGGACGACGGTGCCAGTATGCAGCACAGGGTCGATGAGGCTAAAAGAAAAGGAGAAGAGATCGAAAAGAACGTTGAGAAGTGGCTTGCAAGTGTCAACAACATCATTACCGAGGCTGACAAATTTACGGGCGATGCAGATAAAGCAAATAAGCGTTGTTTCATGGGGCTGTGTCCACATTTGAAGACCCGCCATCAGCTTAGCAAGGAAGCGGTAAGGCAACTGGAAGCTATCGTCAAACTTCGGGAAGCTGGGAGATTTGATAGAATTTCCTACCGTAAAGCTCTGGAGGATATAAGGCTTATATCTAACAAAGACTACGAGGCATTTGAATCAAGAATCTCCACTTTGAATAATGTACTTGGTGCATTACAAGATCCTGATGTGAACGTGGTTGGGATTTATGGAATGGACGGCATCGGAAAGACGACACTAGCCAAAGAAGTTGCTATTCAGTTCAAGAGAGACCAGCTCTTTGATCAAGTGATTTTTGTTGAGGTGCCTCAGATTCCAGACATAAGAAAGATTCAAGGAGAAATTGCTGATAAATTAGGTCTTATATTTTTCGAGGAGACCGAATCAGGAAGGGCAAGGAGTCTTTATAATCGATTGGAGAATGAGAAAAAGATCCTTGTGATTTTAGATAATGTTTGGGAAAGTGTTGATCTGCAGGATGTAGGAATTCAGGGAAGATGTAAAATATTGTTGACAGCAAGAGGTGAAGATATATTGTCAGGGAAGATGGATTGTCGACATAATTTCTCAGTTGGCGTTCTAAGAGAAGAAGAAGATTGGAGTCTATTCAAGAAGATGGCAGGGGAGTATATCGAAAGCAGTGAATTCAAATGGGTGGCAACGGATGTGGCAAATGAATGTGCAGGTTTGCCTGTTTCCATTGTAACAGTAGCAAGGGCATTAAGAAATAAGAGATTGTTTGAATGGAAGGACGCTTTGAGACAATTAAGAAGGCCTTCCTCAACTAACTTTAAAGATATACAACCATCTGCTTATTCAGCTCTAGAGTTGAGTTACAATAAATTAGAAGGAGAGGAACTCAAGAAGATCTTTTTGATAATAGGATATACCTACATTGAATCCATTAATGACGTGCTAATGTATGGCATGGGTTTGGGTTTATTTCAAGACATCAGTAAGATGGAAGAAGCACGAGCTCAAATGTATACATTGCTGTACAAACTCAAAGCTTCTTGTATGTTGCTTGCGTTATAATAAAACCTTATGTGAAAATCATCACACATAAACCCAGGAACATTCATATTAAATTACCAAGAATCAATAACAGAATATGCGAAAGCGTACCTGAATCCATAACGCTGAATATCCTCTGGATCTGTGTGGTTGGCCTTCCAGATCAGCACGTATATCCTAGAGAGCCCTTTAATTCTCTCTGTGCACTCTATCTGGGATGTCAGAAAGAATAGAAAGATACGTGTGACCTGGGAACCAGAACCACTTATATAGACAACTTATCCTATTGTCACTAGGTATTCCTAATTCTACCCATCATAGAATTAGAATATCATTAGGTCTCTACACATTAAAGGCCCACACCCTATTAGATACATTAAAGCCCATATTACTGAAAACCTTATTAGATCACTTTTAATTGGGCTTAACCTTATATGACAGTCCACAACACATAATTATTCACATATAAGCCCAACGTTGGATTAAGGATCCAACATTATTGGATTAAATAATCCAACAATCTCCCACTTGGGCTATATGTGTAACCTTATAATTATGTTTTGTAAAATTAACCGTATGAGCTCAATCTTACTGTCATTACCGAAATGTATCTATAACCAATCCCGTCCATCAATCATACCAACATAGGATCAAAGCGGCCTTCGTTACAACTGTCGTAACTCGACCCATCAATGGTCACAATGCCAATACAACTGAATGACATGGATCATGATGTGGATGTGTAGCATGGAAATTTCATGTAATGTGATCTTAACATGCCTATTTCCAATTGGTCCACCTTAAACCTTAGTGAGATCAAACTTTACAAAAATCAGAGTGTGTGAACAAACTAAAACCTTATTTCTGTAGAAAATAACCTTAAATAACCATAAACCGAAATAACCGAAAAATGTCTATATTACAAGAGCATCTAAAATTACAAACTCCCACTAAAACTGAATATCCTTTAACAACAAGACACCCATACGAGTAGTGTGCTCATGAAATATTTTGGGTGGCAATCCCTTAGTAAGCAGATCCACAATCATGGAGTTTGTGCCAATGTGCTCTAAAGACAACTGTCCACTCTGAACTCTTTCTTTAACAACTAGGAACTTGATCTCTATATGCTTCGACTTCGTTGAGCTCCTGTTGTTATTGGAATACATCACTGCTGACTTATTGTCACAAAATAATTTGAGTGGCCTATCAATGCCGTCTACAATACGCAGCCCCGTGACAAAATTCCGCAGCCATGTTCCATGATTGGATGCCTCATAACATGCTATGAACTCTGCTGCCATCGTAGAAGAGGCTGTAAGAGACTGTTTAGCACTCTTCCAGGAAATAGCACCCCCAGCTAGTAGATAGAAATAGCCCGTCATGGACTTCTTACTATCTTGGCATCCAACAAAATCAGAGTCAGTATACCCAACGATCTCAAACTGATCTGACCTCTGATATGTGAGCATGTAGTCTTTCGTTCTCTGTAAATACCGTAAGACTCTTTTGGCTGATCTCCAATGGTCTACTCCTAGATTACTCAAATATCTGCCCAACATCCCAGTAACGTACGCAATATCCAGTCGCGTACAAACCTGAGCATACATTAGACTTCCTACTACTGACGCATAAGGAATCTTCTGCATTTTCTTTTCCTCAAAATCATTCTTAGGGTACTGATCGAGACTAAACTTGTCTCCCTTAGCAACTGGGGTATCACATGGTTTACAATTTTGCATGCCATATCTTTTGAGAACTTTTTCGATATAACTCTTTTGTGATAATCCAAGAATACCTCGGGAGCGATCCCGATGTATCTTTATGCCTAATACAAAAGAGGCGTCACCAAGATCTTTCATCTCAAAATTCTTAGCTAGAAATCTCTTGGTTTCGTGCAATAAGCCTATATCGTTGCTGGCAAGTAAAATGTCATCGACATATAAAACCAGAAAGATGTACCTGCTCCCACGGAATTTATGGTATATGCAATCATCAACCAAATTCATCTCAAAACCGAACGAAATGATTACTTGATGAAATTTGAAATACCATTGTCGAGATGCTTGCTTGAGCCCATAGATGGATTTCTTAAGTTTGCAAACCATATTCTTTGGATCTCCGGACACAAAGTTTTCTAGCTGTACCATATAGATCGTCTCATCAATGTTACCATTGAGAAACGCTGTCTTCACATCCATCTGATGTAACTCAAGATTGAAATGCGCCACCAATGTCATTATAATCCTGAAAGAGTCTTTCGAAGAAACCGGAGAGAAAGTCTCTTTATAATCAATGCCTTCTTTCTGTGTAAAGCCCTTTGCGACAAGACGTGCCTTGTACCTCTCCACATCGCCTTTTAAATCCCTCTTGGTCTTAAATATCCATTTGCAACCAATGGGTTTCGCACCTTCTGGCAATGGGACAAGTTCCCATACGTCATTGTCCTTCATTGACTTTATCTTCTCATTCATGACATCAATCCACTTCTGAGAGTTAGAACTTTCCATGGTTTGACGGAAATTGATTGGATCATCTTCCATCACTCCAATGTCAACCTCATGTTCTTGGAGAAATACAATGTAGTCGTCTGGCACTGCACTTCTTCTTTCTCTAGTGGATCTCCTTAATGGCATAGGTTCTTGAGGTGGAAGAGTTTGTTCTTCTGGAATAATTTCTGGTATAGGGGGTTCTTCATCATTGTCTTGATATGTTGTGTCTTGAACAAAGCTAGGAATAAGACCCTGATTAATGCCAATAACACCTGTGGGAATATCAACATGTTCCTCTTCAAAGACAATGTCTCTAACTGTATCTCCCCCTGCAAACTCGACATCCTCAAAGAACCGCGCATTTCCCGACTCGAAAATAGACTTAGTCGTGGGATCATAAAACTTGTACCCCCTTGATCTTTCAGAGTATCCAATGAAGTAACAACTCACCGTCCTTGAGTCCAGTTTCTTTTCATTAGGCCTATAAGGCCTTGCCTCAGCTGGACATCCCTAAACATGTAAGTGCTTTAGACTCGGCTTCTTGCCCGTCCAAAGTTCGTAAGGGGTTTTGGCAGTCGTTTTAGTTGGAACCCTGTTAAGGATATATGCTACAGTACAGTCTTAAGTGCTTCGCCCCAGAGTGATTCTGGTAAAGTAGAATGACAAATCATACTCCTTACCATGTCTTGAAGCGTTCTATTTCGTCTTTCAGCAACACCATTCATAGTAGGCGAACCCGGCATAGTGCACTGTGAGACGATACCGCATTTCTCTAGGAACTTAGCAAACGGTGCTAGACGTTGTTCACCTGAACCATCATATCTACCATAGTACTCACCACCACGGTCAGATCTGACGCTTTTAATTCTTTTGCTGAGTTGATTCTCAACTTCAGCCTTAAAATTTTTGAACATATCCAAGGACTGTGACTTTTCATGAAGGAGATATATGTAACCATATCTAGAAAAATCGTCTATGAACGTCATAAAATATTGTTGACCATTCCAAGAAGCCGTAGGGAATGGCCTACAAATATCCGTATGTATGAGTTCTAAGACGTCCAAAGTCCTGTTGGCTTCAAATCTCCTTTTGTTGGTTTGTTTCCCCTTAATACAATTAACACAAATTTCAAAATTTGTAAAATATAAGGGGTCGAGAATTTCGTCTGACACAAGTCTCTCTATTCTCCGTCTGGAGATATGACCCAATCTCTTATGCCATAACGCAGCCGAATTCTCATTGGTTAATTTTCTTTTAACACCTCGTGTACATAATTGCAGGGATTATCCAAATGAAGCAATTGTATCCAGCAAATAAAGATTATCATAATCTGATAAAGAACTGAAACCAACCAATTTTGAATCATGAAACAAACTGAATTTTCTATCCCCAAATGAACAAGAAAAACCAAATTTGTCCAAAGCGGGAATAGAAATCAAGTTCCGTCTAAAAGATGGAACAACAAATGTTTCATCGAGATCCAAATAAAATCCAGTCTTTAATAATAATCTAAATTTTCCAATTGCTTTAACTTTAACTGTTTTGCCATCGCCCACATAGATGTATCTTTCACCATTATTGGGCTTTCGACAATCTATGCAACCCTGCATAGACACACTGATGTGAGTTGTTGCTTCAGAATCTATCCACCATGTGTGTCTAGACACCGAAGTTAAATTAACCTCAGAACAAACCAAACCGTGTCTTTTAACTCCACAAAAGAAACAACTAGTGCTTTCTGGATCATCCATTTTCTTTTGTTGTTTCCTTTGAGGTTCTATATCTGCAACTTCCTTATCCTTCTTCCTCATTTTGCCCTTATCCTTGCCCTTATTCCTCATTGAAATTAGATTTGTCACTAGCGTATTTGAATCTATCTTTTCGTTCTTGACAAACCTCTTTTCAATTTCTGCAAGGAATTCCTTAGCTGTAGTTGGCTTTTCAGACATTAAGCCTTTGAATGCTTCCGGAATGGCCCTTCTCATGATTGTGATACACATGCAATTTGATCTCTCCCACCTTTCTATTTCCCTTTTATAATCAGGGGTGTTTTCATCCGTAAGAGATGAGGGAGAATCATTCCTTAACGCAAGGTCAAAATCCATGACTCCGAGAACTATTAAGAGGTTCCTTCGCCATGACTTGAAGTTAGAGCCATTTAGCATCGGAATTGAATTGATATTGGCAGTAATATTTGTAGTAGACATAACTGAACAGAGAACAATTAAACAATCAAAACATGCTCCTATAAGTCTCAAAATAACAATAAATTCAAATAAAGGTAATCCCCATCTCAAGATACCAGGCACTCCATTAATATTTCATCTTTGGACAAAATATTAACTTGTAAGTGATATCTTGGTGTAGCAATCAAACACTAATAATAAGAACATGTCAAACAATAAACCTTCCTTTGGGCCGATTTATTATTCACACATAAAACCAAATAATCATCACGTGTTTATTACCACAAGTGCACATATAACTCTGTAAAATATGGACCTTCCTTTGGGCCGATCGATATTCACAGAAATTAAATGTACAAAACCGTTTATATTCTAAAATAAATTAATTTCCACAAGAGATGTCACTTTGGCAACATGTTGTTTCAATTAATTTATCTCAAAATATATATAACCAAATACCAATATTTGAATTTAAAATTGTACCAAAAATTATCCTTAAAAAAAATTTAAAAAAAATTTTTTTTTGGTCAGAAGTCAATGGTCAATGGTTGACCGTTGACCGGTCAACCGTTAACCCTATCGTTACTGTTCAGGTCGGTCAAACCGACCCGTATCCAAAATCCAAACCCATATTTCTGAAAATCGGTTTGGGGCTGGACCGAATCGGGTTGACCCGAACCGAATCCTGAACCTGCCCCAAATCCAAAACCAAAACCCTAATTTTAATTTTTTTTTCTCTTCTGCGAGCAGCGGCCACGGCCACTGCTTCTTCTTCTTCTTCGATGGCCGCGGCAGAAAGCCGCAGCTCTTAATCCTCAGCGCGGCCAGCGCGCTGCAGCAGAAGAAACCGCACGACAGAGCGCTGCAAATCGCGCGGCCATGGCTGCTGCCTGACCCCAGCTGCTGCTGCTTTTCCTTCCCATCGCGGCCCGCAGCGTAGATCGAGCGCTTGGGGCGTGAATCAATCCAGCAGCCGCGCAGGTCGTGCGCCACCAGCCGTGCTCCAACAGCCCGCGTCGCGCGAGCCAGCAACAGCAGCAGACGAGGGCCAGTAGCAGCAGCAGCAGTCGAGCGCCAGTAGCAGCAGCAGCAGCAGTCGAGCGCCAGTAGCAGCAGAGAGGCAGCTCAGAGATCGCGCGAGCTGGAGCAGCGCAGATCGCGTGGCTTTCCCTCTGCCGCGCGGTCACAAGACGCTCGCTGCTTGTAGTCGGGCAGAAACTACGCAAATCACGCGATGCATGGGCGAAATTTCGCAGCAGCAGTAGCAACGATTGTGTACGCCAGCACGCCGTTGCAGCTCAGATGGCGTGGCCAGCGCATGGTTCGCGCGCAGTGCACCGATCGCGCGCCACCAGCTCATATCGTCCACTCGTAGCATCACGATGGTGCTTTATTTTGCTGCCGCGCCTGCCGAACAGCCGGATACCAATTTCGAAGAACAAGATTTTCCAAAATTCCAAATTTGCAGATTTAATGAAAGAACCGATTTTTATGAAACTGAATTTTCCTTAATAAATAATCCGAATTTTTGAATTGTAGAAATAACCATAAATTTGTTCTTAAACTCAACAATACCATAATTATCAAATTCAAGAACACTATAAATTTTAATATTGATCAAACTAAATTTGATTCTCAATAATTCAACATGAAGAGGCTCTGATACCACTTGTTATAATACAACCTTATGTGAAAATCATCACATATAAACCCAGGAACATTCATATTAAATTACCAAGAATCAATAATGAGAATACGCGAACAATCTGCAATCCATAACGTTGAATATCTCTAGATCTGTGTGGTTGGCCTTCCAGATCAAGACGTATATCCTAGGTAGAGCCCTTTAATTCTCTCGTGCGCACTCTATCGATAATGGGATGTCGGAAAGAATAGAAAGATACGTGTGACACGAGGAACCGGAAACCACTTATATGTACAACTTATCCTTGTTGTTACTAGATATTCCTAATTCTCACCCATCATGTAATTAATATATTAAGTCTCTACACATTAAAGGCCCACACCCTATTAGATACATTAAAGCCCATATTACTGAAAACCTTATTAGATCACTTTTAATTGGGCTTAACCTTATATGACAATCCACAACACATAATTATTCACATATAAGCCCAACGTTGGATTAAGAATCCAACATTATTGGATTAAATAATCCAACAGCTTGAGCATAGCAGCAAAAATGAACATTGGTTTTCTATGCATGATGTTGTTCGTGATGTTGCCATGGCAATTGCATCTAGAGAAGAAAATGTGCTTACGATGAGAATATGAACTGGTTAATTCACGGGAATGGCTAGATGAAGGTGCGATTAAGTTTTACACTTCAATTGTCTTACATGATAGCAGGATGAATGTTCTTCCTGAAGTTCTGGAATGTCCTCAACTGCAACTTCTCTCTTTATGGACTGAGAAATCTTCATTAATAACACTTCCAGACAATTTTTTCAGGAAGTTGATACAAGTCAGAGTTTTAGACTTGACTAATATGCATCTAGCGTCGCTGCCTTCATCACTTGGTCTCCTAACAAACCTTCGAACATTGTGTTTTTATCGCAGCGAATTGCAGGATATAGCTGTTATAGGAGAATTAAAGAAGCTAGAAATCCTTTGCTTAAGGGGTTCTTATATTGAGCAGTTGCCCGTGGAAGTAGGCCAATTGACTCGGTTAAGGTCGCTTGATTTGAGAGATTGTGACAAACTACAAGTTATTCCACCAAATGTTTTATCAAATTTATCCCGTTTAGAGGAATTATACATCCGTAGCTTTAATAAATGGGAGGTGGAGGTGGAAGCTGCAGGGGTCAAGAATGCAAGCCTTGATGAGTTGAGGCATTTGTCTAACTTGACCACTTTAGATTATACATCCAAGATGTCAACATTCTACCGAGAGGGCTGTTCTTCGAGAAGCTGGAAAGGTACAGAATATGTATTGGACAGTGGTGTTGGGAGGATACTTCACCCATGTGTTCTAAAACATTCAGATTCCACCTGGATACCAACAATTGCATCAGCTTCAGGGGTGGACTTATCGTGCAGCTTCAGCGAATTGAAGACCTTTGTTTATCTGGATTGCTAGACCAAGATATTATTGAATTAGTTAATAACAAAGTGGGTTCTTACTCTTCCCAACTGAAGCATCTCTGGGTGGAGGGCTGTCAAGCTCCCAGTCCGAAAGAGTCAAAGGTATGATATGATCTTCTTAGATCTTGAACATATTAGCTAGTGCACACAAGCAAATTCTTTATTTCTTATGACTATGCTTTAAACAGAGATGCAAGGAATCGACAAGTGAAATGCGATCGAATGAAATCATTTTGGAGGACCATGTCAACGTTCCTAATACACTTTTCATCAAGGTCGGACATTAAAAATCCAATGGTCTTATTCTTATGATTTTTTTTTCATTTTTTGGGTTCTTTATTATATATTGTCCTTTCTTAGCAAATATAGGCCAGAGTGAATCAGTGATTAATGAACATATTTCATAACCATTTTAAATTTTTCATTCCGAGTGATGTAGGTGTAACAAATACATTATCAGATAAAAGAAAAAGTACTCTGAATGCACTTATATGCAAACTTTGCTCTCCTCATATAACGGTTGGAAACTTTTGTGAACAGTGTGGGTTACAACTTGGAGCTGTATAATGTAAATGTGGAGAGGATTTGGAAAAGCCAACTTGCGGCCATGTCGTGTGGCATTCAAACTTTAACCCGGTTGATTGTATACGGATGTAGGGAATTAAGATGTCTATTTTCATCTTCTATAGTTAACAGCTTTGTTCGACTCCAACACCTTGAGATAGATGAGTGCCCTATTTTGGAAGAGATGGTAGTCATGGACCAGCATGAAATGAAGAACGTTGTGTTCCCTCAGTTACAAATTCTGAGGATGGTAGATCTCGAAAAGCTCACAAGCTTCTGCGCAGGAGATGTGCATAATGAATTTCCATCATTGAAAGAACGGAAACTGATAAAATGTCCTGAATTCGTGGCGAAATGCGAAAACACTACTCATGACTCATAAAAAAGGTAACTACAAGACTTTTAAAATTGGCTCTAATACTCGGTGTTACTATTTTACTTTTCCCTTCATGATTGATCATGCACCCAGGTATTCCCCAATTTGAAATATTTGACCATTGAAGGAAAGAAGATACCAATGACAGCGGAGTTTCCAGAGGACTTGTTTTGCAAACTTAACTATCTTGATGTTAAATTTGAAGAGTCAACTGTTATTTCATCACTGGATTTCCTTGGAAGATTTCACAGCATAAGAGAACTCACAATACGAGGAGGAGGATATGTTGGAGGTTTTATGCCATCATATGGAGTAGAAAATTGGATGAAGGCAATCATAAGGAATCTACACGATTGTTGTGAACTGAAGCACATTTTGATCAAAGAGTCCAATATGGACTTTTCAAAGAATCTACACATTTTTTATGGGGATTGTTCTACATTTTGGCTTTTCTTGATAGCTTAAACCCAGTTTCAGAGTGTTATAATACAACACTTGGGCAATTTCTTTCATTTCATCCTTCATCTGTGCTGTTGCAGACAACTTGAAAGACTATTTAAGTACCTAAATTAAAGATATGTGAATCATGCTTGTCTTGTGTGCGGTGAGCCTCGTATTATATGTATTAGATTTCCGGTGTATTATTGATCGTTTATGATGAACAACATCTCATTACAAGATCTTATAATCATATTCTGCTCATGCAATTTTCTCATAAAAACCAATTACACTTTAGTAGTAAAAGTAGACGTTCATCACGTGTTCATTGTACTAGAAATTCAACAAAGATGATAATACAGTAAAAGAAAATGGAGTTTTAGGGCCACAGACACCAACAATTGTGAATCCGAAATGAAGCGGGTAGAGGGAATCAGAAAAATGGAAAGACGTGAATGGTAGGGATATGAAATCATTCATAGAAGCTAAACACAAATTTAATCAATTCATTAAGCCTTCAAAAGTTAGTTATAAACCACTATATCTTACATATGAAATGTACCATTCTCAATTTCTGCTATGTTATGTTAGTACCCCTAATATGCTTAGTTTGGTTTTGTGTCCTTCCAAGCATATGAATATTTTCTCAGGCATATGCTTGGGCCATCTGAACATTGAGTGGTTTGATATCTCTGCAGCGCATGTAGGTCAAAAACTGACCAGGCAGCTCTTCCAAAAGTGCTTGTACAACAGAAATTTGCCCACCTGTTCAGAAAGCAATGTGTGTGTTTGTTAAAGCATGAAAAAATTCAGAAACTTTTGTGAATTAACTCTCAAATTCAATATTTTGAACTAATTTTATTGAGGAAATCATCTGCACTCACTATGAACTTCTCGCATTGGAACAAATTGTACTATGTCTCGGGTAGCTACCCGATCAGTAGAGCTCTCTAACCTATGGCCATTATCAGCATCAAGAATCTGCCAACAAAGTAGGATAAGACCACACTGCATATATGTTCTAAATTGAATCTATCAAACTATAGAAAAAAGAAGGTCAATGCTAGTAAAAAAATATTGAAGTTGGAAAACATTGTGTACCTCCATTTGTGTAAAATCTGCACCTCCCACACCCACAATTAGAATTGACATGGGAAGATCAGAAGCCCTTACCAAAGCATCTTTCGTTTCTTGAAGATCCGTCAGAACTCCATCCTAAAAGACATTGCAAATTTACTAATCACCCAAAAAGAATGATAGAAAAAGAAAACTGTGAATATATAGAATAATTATACTCACCGTTATAATGAGTAATACAAAATACTTGCTTCTGTCGTATGAAAGGGACTGTCCAGCAATTCGTGCAGCTGTGTTGATCACTTGACCAAACAGAGTTGGTCCTGCCAAAGCAACATTGTTTAGAGCGCTCGTATAAGCAGCCATAATGCCTTCAACTCCTTCTACCTATTAAATATAGAAACCAGCAGTTCATGTAAAAAATGGAAGAGGATAAAATATACATCTTTTTGCTCTTTCAATCACAAGTTAGAAGAGATAAAATTCCAAGGAAATTTAAAGGAAAAAAAAAAGTAGAAACATATTATATTGTTTGTTATTAAAAATGAAAAAGTATGGGAGACAAGCCAACCAAATAAGGATTTTAGCAAAGTTGCAAACTCCAGTTACCCTTACCTCAAAGCCATCTGCCCTTCCATTCAAGTTAAAACAATGCGACACAGTGCCATCAAATGTCTTCCCCCCAAATCCCCAAGCAGGAAAGCGTCTATCAGAATCATAAAATTGTATGACCTCCCCAATTTCCATTATTGCCTGTAAATGGTTTAAGAGGCCAATAACTAATCAGCGATATTCTCTCTCAACTTCTACAAACTATTGAAATATGTATTTCATTATGATGGCCATAGAAAGCTTGACAGTCACAGGCGTCTAAAACACTGAACAAAATGACCATTTTATAACCTTCAGAGTTCAGAGATCACATCTCAGAGTATGAGTCGTAACAAAACCTTACCTGCTGGTAAGAATTCAATCTGCCTGAAGGATCAATGTAGTGCAAAGAATTTGGATTTCGAGGATTTCCATTTGAAGCTGGATGATTTGCATTTAACCAGAGACAAGATGAAGTCAGACCAAATAAGAGCAAATAAGCAAAACGAGAAAATTATATTGCAAATTTATCTTCAACAAGTAATCTCATTTCAATTACCTGTAAAGTCAACTGCAACCATAAAATTCAACTCAAAGCCACTAGATATGTAATCCAGAAAACTATATTGCTCTTTTTCAATAAACTTATCAACAAACAACTGACTTTTCAGAACCTAGGCAAAAGTCAGATAAAAAAATAAAGTGATATTAAATTATCAAAAACTGTGAGCATGAATAAACACCTTTGGTGAAGTTAAAACAAAAAAGAATAAAAACCTTGTCATGGCCACGTTGAGTTGACGGTAACATAAAAGTTGCACCAGTCCTTTCTTGGTGAAGTTTCACCATGTCTCCAACTGATTTCTGAATTTTACTGAAAACAGAAATAGAAAACCTTGACATCAGAAAGGCAAAAGGATAAAAGAGGGAAGCTGACATTAAGAAATTTAAGAGTTACCCTATGAGTACGTGATTTCCGCTGGTATTGAAATCAAAGCATTCAATGATTAATGGGTTGTCCTGTACCAAAATGAGACATCATAAACTAAAAAACATATCCCCATGACAAAACTTCCTTCACTTCCTAATATACATTTAAGAAATAAGCACAAGAAGATGACAAGGTTACCTTGCTCACAAATTGCTGCATGCTCAAAGTTATTGGCCTCCAAATGGGATTCAAGTTGCTGTTTACAACCTCCGTCTTGTAGATAGGAACAGAATTTCCACTCTCAACAATTCTCGATATTCTTAAGAACGGATCCTATAGAATATAAGAAGAAGAAGAATGAGCATATAAATTAATAGATCAATTAGTGAACCTCTAAAATTAGCTACTTCATCAGAACTTACACTTTTGGAAAACAGGTCTACATTTTGCAAATGCGAGCAACGGAATGCTATTTCAACAGCACTCTTGGAAGCAACCGTTTCCTCAGCATGGACAGAGAGTGTCCCGAAGTTTCTTGAAGCTCCAGGCCCATAATTGTTATGGAGTTTTAAGGTTAAAGTTCGACTTTGTTTGGTTACTATCTGGCATTTAAAAGGAAAATATGGCACATGTTAGTGCTAAAGAAGAAGAAGAACGCTAGTAAAAAGCATATGAGCATATTTTGCCCCCTTTCTTTTGTGATAGGAGACAGATATTTTTACAGAAAATTAGATGGGCATATTTTGCCCATTGAATAAAGAGAAAATACATAAATTCATCAAACAATATATAACCCAGAAACCTACCTCTGAGAGAACACAGCTAGCTTCTCCCAGAAAATCTTGATCCTTCAACTTTAGCATCTGCAAGGCAACGTAATTAAGAAGTTTGAACTTTAAACTTCACACGTCAACAACTATTTTGTCATGAGATAATAATGACTTGAAAATAATTAGGGATCACTGCAGCAAAGAATCAAAAGAACACTAGATTTCCTACTTAATGTCTTAGAATCTGTCTAGATTTGTTCATTTTCTCTTTCCATTGGCATAAATTTACATATTTATCATTTTTCCTGGTAATGTTAATGCCATTTACAATTGACATATATGGTCATCAAATTTTTGGGATACTGTTTTCAGCATATGCTTCCAAATGATTACAGTTTCCAGGATTATAACCATGAAATTTTTTAGTTTTAACTCAAATTCCACAGACGAATACATCATAGGCTCTAAAGATTTACTTACCCATTCCAATACTCACAAAATGGTCAATTTTTATAGAAACTTCTTTAGGTAATGTATTATTTTTAACAACATAGATGAAAATTCCATTTTGAAAAAAGAAAATTTAGCCGTAAGGACCATCAGAAAAATTGTTCCTTCCCAGTTATGGTAGCACGACAAATATGTCAAACCTTGCAAGTTGCAATAACAAAAAGTGCCATAATAACTATCCTGGCCTTAAGATTTGTTTCTGATATATGACAGCCAACTTTTTAAGTTTCTAGCCATATTTAGCATTAGATTGTGATCAATCAAGTATTCACAAATTTCCCGAAATTGATAGAAACTATTGCTGATGCAATTTAGTTGAGATCGTATGCTTAGAAACAACAAATGGATCAGTTAGATGCCCTGGGTAACTCTAAACTTTCGAACTGAAGTATGTGCATATCATTTATACCTGATTAAGAGAAAAAAAAAGTTAATTAAGAAATTTTTATATACCTTCACTGGAATATTGTGATACTTGGTATCCACATCATACACACGAAAGCTGGAAAAAGAAGAAAAGCATTAAGAAATTAGAAAGCATTAAACATTGTCAAAGCAAGCAAAGCTTATGAGAAATGATAAGCAAATAACCATTAAAAAAAAAAACTTTAAAAAGAGCACAGGAAAAACTTACACCAAGGGCTGGACGATCTCAAACTGAAAGGCAATTGAAATCTTTCCAATCCAAGCAGGATTCAGATTGTTCATAATCACCTCTGTGCGTCCAATCTCCTCCAGCCTCCCATCTCTTTTCTTTGCATACACAACTGCCATTGGATCACTCTATGACATAAAAAGACATGTAAATACATTTGCTTGTAAGTACAAAAATGAAAAACAGAAGGCCTATAAGTATGTATCCACTTTCGTCATATAAATATAGGCATATATTAGCTAAATAACCATAGTTAGTAAACCATCATTAAAATACAGCAGCATTTTATGTATGCTAGTATCAGCTAGTAAAAATGCTCATTATCAAAGAATTTTATCTTGAATCGTAAAAACAATAAAATCATCAACCACAACTTGTTATGCATTATCTGGATCTCTCAAGTCACTGCTTCTTACTGGATTACATTGGAGACATACAATGTATATAACACTGTTCTTCTTTCTCCAAGTTCAGAATTTTGGTAGTAGCACTAAGCATTTTTCAGATCATATATCCCTAGACCCTTCATACCAGAGAAAGGATATTGACAGGGCGATTATGAACAAATAAGCAGATCATATAAGGGGTATACGAGATAACATGAGAATCAATCACCAAAACTTTCAGCAGCATGAACATAGCATGATTAGACATAAGACAATTATAATTTAAAGCGTACCTTTGATGCGATGTCAAGATCACGTAACTTTGAAGCAGATAAAGATAACTGCGATACATATTCAAATACATAAGAATGAATGCAGATGCACGCAAAAGCGAAAAAAGAGCAATCCATGCATATACTGTACAAAATGAAAATTGTCAGTAATTTGTAGGTCAACTGGCAGGCAATATACATCTGTCATAAACAGAACATGCAGAAAACCATCATCTCGGGATTCGGACAGAATCACTTCTAATATTAAATCTTATAGGCAGCAAGCAAGAATATGTGTAATTAAGTTTTTATATAACAAACAAGATGCGACATGTCAATTACAATCATTGAATCACATTTAATTTGTTATCATTTGACTTGTTGTCTCTTCTACAGAAAAGTTTCCAAGAAGATCCTCAGGTAAGGTCCACATCAATACAGGAAAATTAAAAACACCTGGTGGTCCATGTTATGAAAAGACATCCTCATCCTCGTAACAACATGATCCTTAATCCGCAAGTTTTTATAAAGTTAATGGTTTGTCTTATGCAAACCAGCATTCACAAAATCATGTTTCATTCAGGGGGGCATTATCATGGGGAATCTTCACCAGAGGGAAAGTAAAAGTTGATAAATGAGGCATAACCGAATGGTCAACTTTCAGGATACACAGGAAAACCACTGTGCGTTCAACAGGATCAAACATCAGCTTTCTGATTATCACAAGACCACTGTGCATTCAACACCATTCTTTTTTTATTTACTTTAACCAATCTTAATCTGAAATTCACCTCACAGAATGTTGTCCTTGGGTGTAAGCAGTTAAACTTACTGTTCCCAATATGCAAAGCAAAAGAACTTGTTTGGTATGAAACCATCAAACCAACATCAACAAAAGATCAGACACTAGAACACAAATTCAAAAAAAAAAAGAAAGGGGGGGGGGGTGTTGTGGAGTGGGAGGGGAAGAAGCACTTGACAGGCATTCTTTTGAGAAGGTGCTTAATTCCTTTGTCCTTTGAAGGAGCACCAGGCAAATTATTCACCCTCCAAAATTCCGAATATTCCTCTTACATTATTTAGAAAAAGCACTTATGGGATTGCAGTTGACTCTCGAATAAGAATCTTACTCCCTGATTATGTTCGAATTATCAAATATAGTCGATTTAAGTTGTTCTTTTAGTAATGTTACACTGTCAAAACATCAAATAAGAAATAATATCAAACATAATTTAAGAATAGATTTTCAAATAAGCGGCCCATCATAACTACATATAAGAACTAAGTCAGATTTAAATAATTAAAATAGAAAATTATAAATAAATTAAAAAAACTAAACTAATCACAAACTAATAAATAATAATTTATTTATTTATTAAAAATAATTTGTTAATAGTGGCAGTTAAAAGACTCATATAATTCAGGTATACACATATACCTCGATTTGAGTGAAAAGGGATTGAAGACCGCGAGATTTGAAGAAAAAATCAACGGCGTCGTTTTGACCAGAAGCATTGTTCTGATCAGCCGCGGTGGTGGGCCGGAGCTGGGTCCCACCTACGGCTTGTTTCCCTCCTCTCACGTCACTCCCAGACAAACATAATCCCATTTCTTTCCTCTCTCTCTCTCTCTCTGTGTGTCTCTTTTTTCTTTTCGAAAATTAAAAAATTAACCTAAAAGATTTTGCAACTCTGCGCTAAAAGTACGGAGTCTCACTGTTCGACTGATGTTCTTTAATCTCTCAAGTCCGTACGTAGCCTTTGGCAGAGAATTGATGCGGGCTTTTTCTTTTTCTCTCTCTATTTATAGAGTTTTGCGCTTCAGCTGTTGTGACTCTGTTTCTTTACTTCTTCTGTGAAAATGCAGAGAAATTCCTAATTATTTATTAATTAATTTAATTGCTTTTCATATTAAAAAAAAAAAGACAAAAGTATTTTTTTTATTTGCTTCAAAGATTTTGTTTTTGTTTTTTCCTTTTTTTCCCTAAAATATAGAATAATTGTAGATGATCGATTGTATTGGCTGTTATTACATCTCTCTTATCCCTTAGTTTAACCTTATTTTTTAGTTTGAGTACTATCAAATGATCAAATTTTTTTATTATTTTTATTTTTATTTTTTTACTTTAAAATCATCTGATTTACTAAATCTGTAAAATACATTCATGAAAAATAAGTTTACATTGGATGAATTCCATCCAAAAATCTTATAATTTTTATTAAGAGTCTTCTAAATTATAGATTTTTATTTTCTTTAATATTCATGAATCTTCTCTCATTTCATATTTCAAAAAATAAAAAAAGAATCTTAATTTTCATCTCGATAATTGATTAAATCTCCTATAATTACATTCGATGGTCTTAAAGGAAGTTAATATTTTGTCTTCCACAAGCGTTCGATTTGATTCATATGAAATTGCAAGTATGGATTTCGAAAATAAAAGAATGACTTGATATGGCTGATATTGATAAATTAAAAAGGAAAAAATGATAACAAACAATGGAGGATTTTTCAAATTAGGTCAACAAAAGTAATCTATTTAATTTGACGTAATAGCATATGACGAAACCCTTATAACCCAATCATACAAACGTAATCAAGACGTCTTTAGAAAACAAGTAACAGGCTAGCATTTAAATTTTTTATTTTAATTTCTTTTTATATAATTTATTTAATTAATAATAAATATGAATAATTAAATAAATTTTAAAGTGTATTTAAAAATAAAATAATACTGTAAAATTATAGTTCTATAAAAATTATTAACTATTATAAAAATAATAAAAAAATAAATTATGCATATTAATTTCAGTACGAAGTAAATTGACAATATGTATTATCGTGCAAGAAGAAAGTGAGAATCGTTAGAATTTCAATAAAATGATAAACTCTTCCACATATTTGAGGTACTATATAATCCATACAAAATGGTTGTATTATATTAAATGTACTCAATATTTTCTTAAAATGAGTAAAAAAAAAAAAAACTCACTAGTCTATATTGTACGCCAATTAAAAATCTTTATCTTTATTGCAATAAGGATTGTGGGGGCACGTGTTATTAATTAATTAGGACGGCACAACACGTGGTATCCAATAATTGAACACTTCATTACTAAGAGGACATTTTCAAAATTGATGTACGAAACTGTCCCTCCCATTAAATTTTCAAGCGTGGAGAACATGCATGCATGCACGTGGAATCCCATGCATAAAACGATAAAATGCTTGTCAAGTGATCAAAGTCTCTTCATAAATTTGTAGTTCATATACTTTGCAAAGAAGTTTCACCATTTGATTTCCAGGTCTTGGGTCGTGCCGCCGCGTATACGAATGAAGAATCTTGCTAAGTTTCAATCAGTGTAATGTACAATCCATGTAAAATTTAGTGAGTCTCACTGAATTGTTATAATTTTTTACATTACTTTATATGAATTGTTAGTCACATGAATTATAAATTAGCAAAACCCACGAATGAATAAGATTACTTCCCAAGTTTACCAATTTTCCATCTCTTTATTAATTCCTAGTCATAGAAAAATTCATTCTCCTTTTCTTCCTCTATTCAACTTTCTAATTTTTATTTTTGACTTTTAAATTCCTTTTTTATATCATATTTTAAATCTTGTTTAAGGAATCTTTGTGTTCTTTTGTCCACACCTCATGTGCAACACAAATAATATTTTATGTTACACTTTATATTCATTCATGTAAATTAATTAAGGATAAGATAATATATTGCCAAATTGATTAAAATAATTATTAATTTAAAATTAATAATTCCTCCATCCATAACACTGATATTAAAGTCCGATTATAGGCATGCCCACTTTTTCATGGGGATTGAGAATAAAATTTTATAGTTGGTAATTATATTAGGTGTATCCGCGTAGGTAGATTCACCTACCTAATATAGTAATATTATTTAATGATTGAAAAGAAAAAAAAACATTTATTGCAGACTTAAATCAAGATTGTAACAATTAAAAAAAAGGGGGAAAAAACTAAAGAGATTAAGAGAATGCTAATGAAGTGGATGGAAATGACAAAGAAGAAATGGCTAACTACAATAAAATTGTTATGAAATAATTATAATTTATGTGGATGTTCATCAAAGTAACCATTGATCTCCTCACAAGCAACTTTTCATATCTTATAACTCCTATTATCTCTCTAATTTAAGGGTTATTATCTTTTGTAATTATGATGCATTACTTACCACTTTATGGTTGTATCACTATAAAAGGAGGCATTTTACTCTTTATTTGTATACACTTGAGATTGAATAAAATTCCTCTCTCAGATATTGTGTCTCTTATTTGCTTTCTCTCTTTCTCTTGCTATATTTTTGTGCTCCTAAATGATAAATTTTATAACCCGTTATCGACACGAGTCTCACAGCCACTAAGAGGTAATAAGATAATATCTCTCATTTGATCTTACACACAAAGGTATGAATTAAACTATCTTGATTTGTTTATAACCATATACATATGTTGCTTATGTATTTCTATAATTTAAGAATAATGGATCTATGAAGTCGTTCCTTAATTCCTTTATTAATCATTATATATATTTTATGGGAATTAGATTATAATATTTATCTAATGTTTCATTCATTGATATTGCTATTGTTTGACACTTCTTATTATAATATTCAATTGCTATTATATATTTTGTATTCTTGAACTTAAAAAATTCACCACAAGTGTGAATATTGTAATATAGAATGAAAGAAAGTTTAGAATGCATCCCTGAAGGATTGAATTATATATGTAATGAAAATTAAGAATGTATCCCTGAAGGATTGCATTATATATAAAATAAAAATTTTCTTTTGATATATGTTCCTGAAGAGCTAATTTCAAAATTATTATGTTAGTCACCAACATCTTATTCATGAAGGATTCACTATATGCTCACGAAGGACTATACAAATATTATAAGTTCATGTATATGTCATGTAAGACTATACAAATTTCCTTTTCCATATCTCCCAGAAGGAGTTACAAAATGAATATTACAAGACATATTGCTTCCTTGAAAAATTTGAAGGAAAAATAACATAATATATGGAAAAGTTCAAGGATTGAATTATCATGGTGATTGATTTTATCTCCTTGAAGGAATGAAAATTGAATATCCAAATGGATAATTGTTTCTTTGAAACAATTTAAAGGAAATATGAGACTATTAAAAGATTGAACAAAAGCTCATATATGATTTTCTTGTTTCTATATGTATATGAGGAGAAAATCATCAAGAATAAATATAAAGCAAATATGTGATATGTGTAAATATTTTATAGCTCATTTATGCTCCTGTAGTAGCAAATTGAGATTATCAATATGTATATTAAAGCAATTGTTTCTCTTTATATATAAACAAAATATTAAGCTTTTGATATATGTAATTGGTCTTATCTTACTAGTGATGTGTTTTTATTCCTTGAAGCGAATGGTTATTTGATAATTGTGAGATTAGTGCTAGACATCTCATTACTAAAGTTATCAACATTACAATGATCACCATTTAAGTACTAATTATTGCAATATATATATTGCACCACTCGAAGTGGATCAATTTAAAAATTGAAATAATTTGTGATAAATTAAAAGTTTAATAAGTCTAGATTTTCTTACATAGTTTGAAATGATGAAGTTGCAATGATAAATTTGTAAATTAGGCTAATGATTATGTATCGAATTATAGAAAATTCACAATAATTTTAATCAAAGAGCTAGAAGATTCTCTTGATTATTGATTTTTGTTTAAATTAAGTGAAGATGAATTTATAGAAATAATTTATTATTTGTTATGATTTACCATTATTTATGCTTAAATGTTTTGTGATATATTTTATAAAGAAGTCATCCCATCACGAGGAGGAGGAAAGCTATACGTGATGGATGATTTAATTTTATTATGCATCACTTTATCTCATCTTAATATTGATGTAAATCAGTTTGAACTTAAAGTTCAAAATGATTATTGTACTATGTGCATTGTTGATCAATTATTGGATGAATTTATTAATATGTGAAAGTAAAAAATCACAAACAGAATATGATTGTGGTTTGATATATATGATGTTCTTATCTTAATATTGATGTAAATCAGTTTGAACTTAAAGTTCAAAATGATTATTGTACTATGTGCATTGTTGATCAATTATTGGATGAATTTATTAATATGTGAAAGTGAAAAATCACAAACAGAATATGATTGTGGTTTGATATATATGATGTTCTTAAAGAACGAAATGGTGATAGGCAAATAAATATATGAATGCACGAAGCGTGTGATAAATCAATTGGTGCAAAAATTTAATTCCCAGGAAGTTGATATGAAATAATTTGGTGCTCCTGAAGAGACCATATTTGCATGTATAGCAAAATATTATTTGATCTATATGAAATTATTAAATATATTGTCCCTGGAGAGACATAATGTACCAACTAGAAAATGAATCACAAATACCCCTGAAGAGGTAAATGGTGAGAAATAAAGAGATTCAAATTGCCCTACAAAATACACGCGTGCACATTAGAAAAAAGAGATCTTAGCGCTGAGAGGCATATGTACTAGAAGCTTCGAAAGATTTCAATTGGGCATATATATATTGAAAATGATAGATTTTTAATTAATGTTGGTACTTGGTGCAATACAAAAATTGAAATTGACATAAGATTTTTGTCAATAAAATTTAGTTGTTATGATTTCCAGGATCCTGAATCACAAAATGTGAAGATCATCAAACTATATGATTGGCCAAATTTTCTTAAATATTCGGACCTGCAGTCCAAATGTTATAAAACGTGAAATTAATTAGCAAAATGTATAAAGAACTTTGGACATGTAATTCATACGCTTGAAGTCGTAAAATTTATTAATAAAATGTGAATCTGAACTATAGTGTTTCAAAATTAAATTGAAGAATTTATATACTTATCTTTGAAGGATAAATGCTTGAAACAAGTACTTAAAGTACTAAATCAAAAAGCTTGCACCTTATATATTCTTAATAAAGCTATAATCAAATTCATATATATTATAGCAATCTAGACTTATCAAAGTGTAATCACTTGAGTGAAAATTTGTTATAAGTGGCAAATGTCATTATCCACTTTGCTATGTGATTTTATTAAAGCTAGAAATTTTGCAAGATATGTTGATGATTTCATCATAAAAAGACTCCTAAAGAACTTATGAATTTATTTCTTTTAAGGATAAAATTCATGATGAAGATCTTAAAATGAAAGAATTTCTTTTAATTTATGGATTGGAATTTGTCAAGTGAAATGCTAATATTATAGAAATACTAGAAGTATTTCATATTCTAAATTGTTCTATTTTAAAATATAGTACATATGTCTTGGTCCTGAAGTACCATACTTTTATTCCGACTTGTGCCTAGAAAGGCATTGGAAAATTACATAATTAAAAATTGAAATACGTTCAGTATAAACTTGAAAATATCAAAATAGTGTGAAAAGTATATCACACTCTTTCTTTGATATGGATGCTAAAGCTTGATCTTATTTAAGTAAGTCAACAAAATTATGAAGCTACATACATGACAATATTCTTCTAATTCAAGATGATGGCTTCTCCAATTTATTATATGTTTTTCAAGCTTTTAAAGGATGGTGTTGACCTTGCAGATTGTTTCACCAAAGTAATGTTAGTTACAACAAATTATGATTGATCTTTGAAGCATCCATGTCATTTTGAGGGGGAGCATATTTAACAAGGGGAGTTACAGATATGGAGGCCTACATATTTGCAGCTGTACTCTTTTTCTTTCACTAGGCTTTTGTCCCATTGGGGTTTTTCCTAGTAAGGTTTTAACGAGGCGAGCTTTTTGCACCTCCTTAAGATACAAATGAATAGTGTACTCTTTTTCCTTCGTTAGTTTTTTTTTCCCATCGAGTTTTTACTAACAAAGGTTTTAATGAGGCATATTTTTTGTATGATGAACATCAAGGGGGAGTGTTATGAAATAATTATAATTTATGTGGATGTTCATCAAAGTAACCTCTAAGTGAAATGGTTCGTTTGACCAAAAAAAGGCAGGATAGTATAATTCAAGTTGTCTTTCTCTTTCATTCGAAACTTTAGATTTGGTCTAAATAAAGGGACAATGCTATGAATATGTTCACAGTTACCCGGTTGTCTTGGCTAGATTCTAGTTGTTGTAATGTTGTCCTAATTGTGTCATCACAACGATTGATGCAGGGGTGAATAGAATAGAATAGAATAGTCATTCAAATCCGTACAAAAGTGGATCACTAATCCTCGGCTCATCATTGAGCTCAAGGATTCGATTCTTTCGTGTGTATGTGGGCAAAGAAATGACAATCACTTTAGTCTCCAATAAACGAGAGGCATTCACACTCCCTTTTAATTACTGTTAACTTCATACATAGAGATTTAAACCCATCGACCTCAATTTTAAGACAATCACTAAACTAAGAAGTTCTTCTTAGCACAATATGAGTATTACTTAATTATGTTATAATTTTGTTAATTAAAAAAAAAGAAATGAATTTACATTTTTTAAAACAATTTTTAAATTGGTAAAATGGGTTATGCTCTTTTAATCCATATAGTTTGAGTCTAGTCAATATTATATTTTACAAGATTATCCAAAGCATTTCTTTAATTACTTACTTTCTTAGATGTTGGACATAAATTTGCAAAGCTAAAATAGAATTTCTGTGCGATAAAATTTAAAATTCATACTAATTTAACATATAACAGATGAAAAATAAAAAATAATTAATTAGATTTTAATTAAAAAAATAAGAAGATAAACAACATAGATTTTTTGAATAAAATTTAAAAATTTATTGACTCCGTCCTCCATGGGTACTGATAGATTTTTTGAATAAAATTTAAAAATATATTGACTTTGACTCCGTCCTCCATGGGTACTGAAACTACAGGGACTAATAGACATTCTTCCATGCAAGTCGTCGCACGATGACATGAAGTAGTGTTATCCATTGAGACTTTTCCAAGACAATATTTTGTGACGTACCATTTGCATACTTAATTACAAGTGTATTTGTTGGGAACACGCATACATGGACGTGGAATTCCATGCATAAAATGATAAAATACTTTTTAGTTTTTCTTAGTTTAATTTGCAAAGAAGTTTCAGTGTTTCACCATTAATTTAATTGAAGTCTTTAGGTCGTGAAATGGAATCTCTATTCATCATTTATTTGTTTGTCTCTTGCGACACATGCATGTAACATAATTAATCTTAGAATATACAGTCTTAATATGTATGGTTGAGATATATCTGTGACTGTAAGTTTATCTAATCACCAAAGATCCACTTTGTATTTTGCTCTAGTGCACAATGAACTCAAATTAGTATTTTCAGACGATTTTTTTTAGAACAATTAAATTGAAATCGCATTCCACTAAGCAGCTCATAACAACAATATAAGTCACTGTGCATGGTAGTAATAACAAGATCAATTTACAAACTTTCTGTAAAGAATATAATCGGCTAAATCATTAAATCAAGAGATAACTTCAATAACAGATACTTTCACTAACTGTGCACAAAACACTTAGGCTTCACAAGAGTTATTCTGGGATTAGAATCTTCTCTCAATCTGAGTACTTCTGAGCTTTTAAAGATCTTGTACCACTTATTTTTTCGTATTAATGTATGGTTAGGATTTAACTACTCTTATTTTTTAATTTATTAACTACTAATCATATAAGTGAAATTTGCTTAAATGAAAAGTCAGATCATTAAAGGATCCATTCCCTTAATGCTTTCCAATCACTCTCTATCATCGAAGTAATTTGAGCCAACCACCAATACAGTATCAAATATCAATTCATGTTTAAGTTCATGTTTCACACATACTCATGAATACTTCAACTTAGTCATTTATAAATGTTAAATAATTAATTGAGTAAAGATCAACATAAAACAAAAACCATCCCGTTAGGCTACTCCTATATATATATATAACGTGTGAGAAATTAATAGGGAGTAACGCGGTAGCTATTAATACTTTAATTAGAGTAAAGCATTATGAATGATTAATTAACATGAATTCTGCATATAGTAATGACTTCACGATGGCTCCAGTACCAATCTTATCCACTTATCCTTCCCGTAAATTATTTCCCACTCGTTTACCAATTTTTCTCTCTCTCTATTCAACTTTCCAACAAACTTTATATATTAAATAATTTTTCGAAGAAATAATTGTATTCTTTTAACCATATCTCACGTGCAACACACTTAATATTTTTATGATAAACTTAAAAGAAAAAAAATAGCTAGGGGTAAGCAAAGCCGAAACTTATTTTTAGTCCAACTAAATAAATCTGTTTGAAAATTATTTGACGAAACCTTTTAGAAATCGAAAAACTCGTTATCTTACCTTATTATGAAACAACAGTAAAATTAATAAAATTTTTTTCTTAAAAAATCCTAGACATAAATAAGGTAAAACTAGTATAAGGTAAACCGATCGACACCAATTTTATTTTATTATTAGCAGCGTTCTTTTAAATTTTTCTATCCAAATATCGTTACTCTCTATTTCACAGTCAAGTCAACGATATACAAAATGGAAAAGAGAGGGTTAAAGTGGGTGGAAATGACAATAAAGGAAAAAGCTAGCGTTTCTGAAAGAGCTTTTGATGTTTTGAAGTCTACGTATGTAACTTAATGTAACTTTATATTTGATGTTTTCAATATTCAAATAAAGTCTACGTCTGTAAATGTAATGTAACTTAATTTGAGAACTGCCGCTGTGACGAATCCCTTGCAACGTAAGCACTCTGACACACAAAGGATGGCGTAAATCAACCGGTCTTTATGAATTACGACACAGAGTGGAACACAAGTTATCTAAATTAATTCTGTCAAGATAGGTTAAACTATCTTACCATTGTCGTTTTCGGGGAAAAAATTGTTTTTTTTTTAGATGAAGATGAAGATGATGGGCGTGTGCTCTTATCATGAAGCTTGTACGTTTGAAGGTGGTTGAATTGACCCATCAAAAAAGCTATAATGAATCCATGTCAGAGTCTTTGATGTGTTTCCGAGAAGATAATTAGTTAGTTAGTTGAATGATCAACTAAACCAATTAATAAAATCATATGTATTCTAATTGTTTGGAGAAAGTATTTTAAGGTCGAATGAGCGATGAATTTCAAACTCTTCCAATTGCAATTAGTCATCATGAATATTCCAATAGCGAAGGATACTTTGGACACAAGTAAAGGAAAAAAACAAAGCTCAACAAAGACAATGAAGAAAATTCAATATTCAAATAAAGTCTACGTATGTAAATGTAATGTAACTTAATTTGAGAACTGCTGCTGTGACGAATCCCTTGCAACGTAAGCACTCTGACACACAAAGGATGGCGTAAATCAACCGGTCTTCATGAATTACGACACAGAGTGGAACACAAGTTATCCAAATTAAGTCTGTCAAGATAGGTCAAACTATCTTACCATTGTCGTTTTCGGGGAAAAAAAGTGTTGGAATAAAATGTTAAAGAAATTTTAGATTGTCTACTAACTATTAATTTCAGAAGAGTAATAAAAGACTTAAAAAAAATAGTTGCATACAATCAATAGTTGTAAAAGGCTTAAGGTTTGTTTCAATATAACGTTTTTGAATAAGCTTCAATTTATCTCTTACATAAAATAATAATCTTCAATTTACTTCCAAACGTATAAGGCTCGAACTCAGGACTTTAGCCATAAGAAGACAATGCTCTCACCAATTGGGTTAAACCTTTGTCCTTATAAACAATCATACAAAGAACATACATCTTTTTCTTTTTCTTTTTTGGGGAAAAAAAATCATCAACATTCAACACACCCTCAATTTACTCTCATCTTTGAACGAAAATGAAAGGTAAATTGAGATTTTCACACTTTTAGATGATAAATTAAAATTGTAATTCTATGTGGTGAATGAATTAAAATTTATGAAATTTTTAAATGAAACTTCTCAAGTATATCTCGAATTGATTGAGATTATAATAAGTATAGGTTTTAATAAAAAGAAATATTGGTGGTTTGGTTGTCAAATCTTCCCTTAATTGAGATAAAATATATCTTTTTTTTCATAGGCTTTATTTGATTATTTCCGATAACAATCCATTATAAGAGTGAATAGCTTCTTGTCAAGAAAAAAAAATGGCAGCAGAAATTAGTTAAGATATTGGATTAGAAACACAGTTTAAGAACCAAACAAAAATGACTGCTTGGAAGAAATGAATTAAAAACCTTGAATGACTCGATATGTGTAACTTTGTCAAAATTTAATTTTCCTCCCACAGAAACAAGAAATTTTCTGTTTTGAGCAGATAACATTCACAGTGGGCTTTTCAACTCAAAAAATGTCATATGCTAGTTAAAGACAATTCCAGGTCTTATAAAGTAGCTTAGGATTTAGGAACTCTCGCGCCGCAATGTGAAAATCTTATACATGAACATGCAACTCAATCAACCATAGATAATGACGTAATTTTGTTTGCTAAATGAGAAAGTAGGTTTTAGCAAACAAAATTATGTCAATGAACTTTCACACATACTTATGCCCATGTACATGATCAGGATTAACACATAACGACACATCACATAATAAACACATGGGCAAAATCATATAAATTCATATCTGTGCATATCAAAAATAGGTTTTTCAAACATATCAAATATATACATAGAGTTTATTTTTGATTCATTTAGAAGTCTAGCTTACTTACCTCTTGACATCCACATGTAACAAACAGGGGCGAATGCAGCATGCGACCAGTGGGGACTCAAACCCCCGTTGGCCAAAAAAAAGTTAAAAAATTTAGGAATAAAAGAGAAAAATATTTTAGTTTTCTAATTAGTTCCCATTAAATATGGTGCATTTACTAAACGGGAATCAGAATGGGTTGTAATCGAAATGAACAGGAATGGAAATGGGCTAGCTGGAATCGGAATGGAGAATGTGAATCAGAATAAGTTGTTTATTTGGGCTGTAGGAATCAGAATGAGCTGGAATTCCATTGATGTGTTTATTTTATTATGAAATCGGAATCGGAATAAACCGAATTGTTTCAAGTTATCAAAATGCCTTTAGTTTATAATAATAATAATAATTAATAATTTTAATAAAATAATATTAAAATAATAATAATAATGACGTTATTCTTGTTTTAATATTATTTGTGATTATTATTATTATAAAAATGATATAATTAAAAATAATAAAATTTAATAATAATAAATATAATAATAACAATAATTAAAAATAACTAAAATAATAATAATAATAATAATAACAACAACAACAATATTTAAATAATAATAAATAATAAATAAAATAACAAAAATTAATAGATTTTAATAAAATAATATTAAAATAATAATAATGACATTATTATCATTTTAATATTATTTGTGATTATTATTATTATAAAAATGATATAATTAAAAATAATAAAATTTAATAATAATAAACATAATAATAACAATAATTAAAAATAACTAAAATAATAATAATAATAACAACAACAACAATATTTAAATAATAATAAATAATAAATAAAATAATAAAAATTTATAGATTTTAATAAAATAATATTAAAATAATAATAATGACATTATTATCATTTTAATATTATTTGTGATTATTATTATTATAAAAATGATATAATTAAAAATAATAAAATTTAATAATAATAAACATAATAATAACAATAATTAAAAATAACTAAAATAATAATAATAATAACAACAACAACAATATTTAAATAATAATAAATAATAAATAAAATAATAAAAATTTATAGATTTTAATAAAATAATATTAAAATAATAATAATGACATTATTATTATTTTAATATTATTTGTGATTATTATTATAAAAATGATATTAATTAAAAATTAAAATTTATAAATTTTAATAATAATAATAATAGTAAATTAAATAATAAAATTAATAATAATAAATGTTAATAATGATAATATTAATAAATAAAATAATAACAATAATTAAAAATAACTATAATAATAATAACATTTAAATAATAATAAATAATAAATAAAATAATAAAAATTAATAGATTTTAATAAAATAATAATAATGACATTGTTATTATTATTTTAATATTATTTGTGATTATTATTATAAAAATGATATTAATTAAAAAATAAAATTAATAAAATTTAATAATAATAATAATAATAATAATAATAATAATTAGAATATTAAAATTAACAATAATAATAAATGAATTAAAAACCTTGAATGACTCGATATGTGTAACTTTGTCAAAATTTAATTTTCCTCCCACAAAAACAAGAAATTTTCTGTTTTGAGTAGATAACTTTCAAAGTGGGCTTTTCAACTCAAAAAATGTCATATGCTAGTTAAAGACAATTCCAGGTCTTATAAAGTAGCTTAGGATTTAGGAACTCTCGCGCCGCAATGCGAAAATCTTGTACATGAACATGCAACTCAATCAAGTACAGATAACGACGTAATTCCGTTTGTTAAATGAGAAAGTGGATTTTACCAAACAGAATTATGCCAATGAACTTTCACACATACTTATGCCTACGTACATAATCATGATTAACGCATAACGACACATCACATAATAAACACATGGACAAAATCATATAAATCCATATCCGTGCATATCAAAAATATATTTTTTAAATATGTCAAATATATACATATTGTTTATTGTGATTCGTTTAAAAGTCTAGCTTACTTACGTTTTGGCATCCATATGTAACAAATGCGTACAGATATCATCGGCCTAAAAATCATTAATAATACTCTCATAAGATATAATCTATCATAAGATATAATCAAGTCCTAATCATAAATTCCAATGTCTACAAATTTCTCATTTTAAACATCTCCTAAACTCACCCTCAAATAATCTCAATATTCGATCCCAAGACAGAACAGCCCATATTCTCCGATTTTTAATAAATTATTACCTTGTTGGAAAAATCTCAAATTTTACAGAGTATATGCTGACATACTGAGAATTCATTTGTAAAAGTTACATAGCTTAATTCCTTCAAAAACTCTTGAAAATAATTTACATTTCAGACATCATCAAATATATCAAACAGTTTTCTATTTCAAACATACTTGCTTTAAAAATACAAAAAAATTTATTGTTTTATCATAAAATCATGAAAATTTCCATAATTACACTAGACATATATATAAATAACCGATCCAAATTTCATAATTTTTGAAGAAGTCTATCCGTGGTAAAATAATTTCGCAATTCTTCACGGAAATCAAAAATTTTCAGGTTTTCAGACTTAGCTTGAAAACTTCATAACAAATTGAGTTCAAATCCGATTTCATCGAAACAAGTTTCAAAACATTCTTGAAGATGTCTTGTTTAACATATCCAAAATTTGTATTCAAAATCAATTTGTACAAATTACTATGATTTTTGAAATAACTCACTGTCAGCATATTTTCTGCAAAATATTAAGTTTTTTCTTCTACTACAAATATCTAATCGTGCTTCTCCATAACAAATTACCAAAAACTAAGAATCGAAATTTACCTCCAATCTTCTCTCCATACAATATCTATTTCACATAACACAACTTAATCTCATATGTTACTCATGGCCGAATTAAGAAGAAGACTTTCTTCTTTTTCTCGTTTTCTTTTCTTTTCTCTCTTTTCTCTCCACCTTTTTTTTTCTTTTCTCTCTCTCTCTCTCTCTTTTTCTCTCTCTGTCATGTGATTTTTTTCTTTCTTATTTCTCGTCTTTCTGTCGTTGATGGGAAAGACAAGGCATCTTGTTCTTTTTATAATAGAGTTTCAAAGATACTAAGGAGTAAAATGGACTAAAATACGCTTATTGAAATTACTAATGCCTAAGGAGAATTGGGATATTACAATACTTGTCTATAATATGCTACTATATAGGGGTAATAAAATTAGATTTATTTCTCATGGATGGTGTCCAAGGGCTGCCATTTTCAATTTTAATTAATTAAAGAGATATGTGAACCATGCTTGGGTTTGTGCGCGTTGTGTTGTACGCATAATGTATTAGATTTCTGGTGTATTTTTGATAGCTTATGATGAAACTAAAACTGTACTCATTCTCTGTTCATTCATTCTGCTCATGCAATTTTCTCATAAAACTCATCAAATACTTCAGTAGTAAAATTCTTTGTAGCAGACATTCAACCCACATGACATCATCCCTAGAGTGAAAGGAAATTGGAGTTTTAGGGCCACAAACAACCGTCGAAATGATACATCCGAATACATGTTTGATCTCAATTTGACACTCCTCTCTACTTCTTGCATTGGCACTCAATCAATAAACCCTCGTCTTATATCAAGGTTTGATCTCACTTACGCTCAGTTTGCTAGTTTTGTACTTGGTTCCTGCATTAGATTGACTGGAGCAAGCCGGAAAATCACCAGAAATGAATGCTAATAATATGAAACCATTCAAAGAACTGAACACTAATAATTTAATCAAATCATAGAACCATCAAACGTTAGTTATGAACCAGTATAAATCTTACCATATGTATCATCATCAATTGCTGCTATATTAGTACCACATAATATTTTTTTGATAGAATGGATTTGGCACTTACAAAAACATATGAATATTTTCTCAAGCATATGTTTGGGCCATCTGAACATTGAGTGGCTTGATATCTCTACTCCGCATGTGGCTCAAAAGGACAAGGATCCTCTCTCCTAGCGTTTTAACTCTCCTGGCCTCTCATAGACATGGTGAAATGAGTTGCTAAGATTGAATTTTAAATTTAAATGTCAACAATTAAGCCAATTTTTTTTTTATAATTAAGTTTTTCTTTTAATTAGAATTGAAAAATTAGGAGAGACTAAGAAAGAAAAACACTATGAGAAGATTCTAATCCACCTCAAAAACTGTCCAGACAGCTCTTCCAATAGTGTATGTCCAACACAATCTGCCCACCTGTCCCCAGCACAATGGACGCAATGGTCAGAAATTGTGTCAATACATTCCATGTTCAATCTCATAAAACTAGAGGAAAGAAATGCTCCAATAAGCAATTTAATCGAGTGTCAAGTTAAGAAAAATATCTGCGTTCCTCCAATTGAGTGAAATCTGCACCTCCCAAACCTTTAATAAGAATTGACAGGAGAAGAACAGAAGCCCTCACCAAAGAATCTGTTAATCTCAGTTAAGGGGATGAAGACATGGCAGTGTTTATGTGGCAAGTAAGGTCTAGTTAGCTGTGTTAGTTACTAGCAGGGGCTGATTATTTGTCATCATTTAGCCTTCATATTAGTGTGTGTATTGTGTGACTGAGAGTGAGTTCTTATACTTGTTCTCATCTATGTCATTTCCTCTGTACCACACAAAATCCTCCACTAATGAAGTCTTTTATAAAACATTTGGTTTCTAGGATTACAAACATGAATTTTTCTTAATGGCTCAAATTTCACTAATGAATACACCCAAGGGGTCTAAAGTTTTTCTTTCATTTCAATAATTACGTTGTGTTCACCCAAGGCTGAGTAAAGGTCAGCTTTATTTGAGAGTTTTGATTTTTATCCTGACTGATTAATGTTCTTTTTTCTGTTGATGATTCAAAAGTCAAAACCAGAGCCAAAACGCTGTGTTTTGGACGGTGTCCGGCTTTTCGAATTCCTCATTCGGGTCCTCACGTGCTTGCATCACGTGCACCACTAATTCTGACCGAGTCAAAGTTCTGTTAAAATTCGTTACAATGGGCGGGTAACTCACTCAACGGGTAGGCTTATAACACAGATACAGCTGCTTTTTATTATTTTTTTAATATAATCTACAACCGGTCACCGGTTACCTTTATTTTAATGGGCTAAAAGCAATCAATGATAATGGTAATTATCATACAACTACCCTTGTTTGAAGTAAATATCAAGTTTATCAATTCAAACTTGAAAACTATCAAATACACCCTCAACTTACAAGAAAATATTTTTTTATTTTTTATTTTTTATTCATGGAAAATATACTTATAGAACGTATATACAAATCAGAATAATATTTAAATATAATTAATTATAAATTAAATATTATTTTCTTAATATTATTTTATAAATTTAATGATATTTTTCTTTTAAAAATAATATAATTTATGTACTAATGAGAATAATTTTATATATAAAAAATAAAAGTAATTATATATATATATATATATATATATATATATATATATATATATATATATATTAATATTGCATAAATGTAATGATATTTTACTTAAAAAAATATTAGAACATTTTTCAACTAATATTAATATGTTTTATTGATACCCTCTAAAAAAAATTGTATATTAGAAAAATATAAAGTATCTAATATTTGATATAAATAATAGAAAAATATAAATTATCGAAACATTTTATCAATTTTTTTATAGGACAATGTGGTTTGAATATCTAAATCCATAATGGATCATATTTATTTTCAAATAATTAGAACAAATCAATCCTATAATCCACATAATGATTCAAATGTCCACCTACACAATCTAAGGATATTTTTTTTATCCAATTATTGGATGATTATGAAGTGATTTTCTTATTGATGGTCCATTATAATTACCTATAAAATATTATTATTTTCATTATTCTTATTAATAATAGTTGCTAATATTGACATGGTATATCTATATATACCCTATGAAAAAATATTTGTATATTAGACAAATATAAAGTGTCTAGTATTCTATATGTTTAAATACTATTTACAAACAACCTCTTGTGCAAATTAATTCATGCAAATTTATATAAAATTAATTACTTTATTTATTCCTTTATCTTTTATAGTAACATTTATTCACTACTTTCAAGTCACAACAATTTCTATAAATACTTAAAATGGACATTTACATATGTAATGTTAGTTTTTGATCTATTGCTTAGTGGTATTGTGATTAATGATCTTATAACATTAAACTTTTTTATGATTTTAATCGCCATAATTCTTAGCCAATTTTAATTTGATTAAGCTAAACTTAATTATGGTACTTATTATTATTATGTGATTTAGGGTCCCACGTGAGTTTAGCTAACCCCTTAGCCTTAGGATTTAGAAATATTATTAGTTATAATTACAGTTCGTATTCCCATTGTATAATAAACATTAAGGAAAACAACAATAACAAACTGTAGTTTAGCAAAATGATCTTAAAAACAACATCCTACTCCCATAATGATCGCATACACCTCTTTTTAGACAATTAAGCCCCTTGAATATAGTGACCAAAGTGTACTTCATTTGGACATAATTGTCAAAAAAGTGATCAAAATGGTAAAAGTATAGATGAGTAACAAATGTATTTGGGATACAAATTAGGTTATAAATATTGGGATCCCATCATTATTGTAAAGTATTAGTATAATAATATCAAATTAGTTTAGGACCCAAGGGTGTGGCCTATAGGGGTGGGCAAATTTAGGTTCAGATCAATCCGATTGAGTTTTTGGGTTAATTGGGTTGGGAAAAAAATAATCCGAACTCTATGCAAACTTGTAATTCAATCAGATCTAATCTAAATATAGTTCGGATCAAATCAAAAAATTTTGTTTGTGTGCACATTGTGATTTGGATCAGTTCAGGTTGGCTAAAATCTAACTTAATCCGGTTGGATTATTTATCCACATCCAATTCAAAACTAATTTTTTCAGAATGGATAGGATTATTTGCCCACTCCTAGTGGCTGAATGGATTTTAAATAACTTTATTTAACTAGTTACTTAAGTTTGAATTTTGGGAGGTAAAGGACTAAAAAATGAATATAAAATTATTTAAAAAATTAAAATTTTTCTAATAATGTAAGTAAATGAAAATGAAAATGAAATACTTTTCACTTAGGCGGGCCATCGCCATTTCCAACATGACTAAACTGCTGTCGATTTCACCATCCTCCATAGCTACAAGGTTGCCTAATGCTCACGCACGCTATACCTTCAGCAGCCACCATCAGTAGTAGATTAGCAATGACGATATATTGTCTTGCAGAGGATTCACAGTAAATCCTCTCTCTTCGTTCCTTATTTCACAAATTATTGCATGTTTGTATAAGTTTTTGAATTTCTTTTATTTAATTAAATAAATTTAAGATGAAATTTCAGTTAAACGTTACTGCTTTCCTAAAAATTGGAACTGTTTTGCAAAGCTGAGAGCTGGTTTCATTGATTGGTTCCTTTTGTTACTTGTTTATTCAACGAAATTTAGCCAGTTTATATGCCGTTAGATCACAAACTAGCTCACTACATAATTTGGTCTTTCATCCAGAAACCTTGGATGAGGTAAGGAATTTTTTTTCTTTTTGTCATGTTTCTTGAATTGTGATTTCCTAGGGCCTGGCTTTTCAAACTGCATGAGTGAAAAACTCCTGAAAGTGATGAATATGTTAGTATCTTTGTGTCATTAATCACAGAAAATGATATGATTATTCACTGGAAGAACATTGTATGTCTTCTCCTTCCTGCTCATCATTTGCCTCATTGTTTATTTATTTATTTTCAACCTTTGCCACTGCTTTCTATGGATTGCAACTCGAATTTAATCAAGCTGCACATTTCAGATATTAAAAGCTCTGATACTTCTAATGTTGATACTTAGTTTGATCATGTTCTAATTTTCAGTTAATTCTAATTTTTTTTAAGAACTTTTATGATGGAGTTTGATTGTGTTCTGATTTCATATTGTTCGTTCTTTCTAGTATATGACAAGAATTTTAGTCCATACAAAAAGCGGATATATCATGGACAAAGTTAAAAGAGTTGCTTATTTTGGCTGAAGTGAAAAGGAGCTTGCTGCCAAAACCTTCAGAGAAATGAGATTGACACTAAAAGCCAATGGATCACTTGACAAACCCATAAACCAGCTAGTCATGTAATGTCATACATGTTATTAACTTTTGCTCATTGTTAAGTTTAATTTTTAATGTTTTTTATTGTTTTTGTAATTTTCTCATTTTAATTGCATGGATAGATATCTTCCGCATTTTCTTTTACCAATTAGGGCTGCCAGAAATCTAGTTCCTGAAATTAATATTTTGGAACCTTTTTGACATCCCCCACCCGTAGAATGTTCAATTTTAAGGTTGTCTTTTAAAATTTTTACATAAGCATGGTTCATTTTTAAGTTCTTTGGCTACCTGAACATTGTTTGGGTATGCTGATAAATTATAAGAATTGCGGAAACTACAATAAACAAACAAACAAATAAATAAGGCTTATATTTTAATGCAGTTTACTTGATGAATGAATCTATATGCTTACAAATTTTTGCCATTTACTTTTTGGTGCTAGTTTCCATTGCATTTTGTGAGTATTTCATACTGGATGCTACTTCATGATTTATATTATTCATGTAATCATGAATCAGTAGTTCTGAAATTTTGTACTTATTTATTTGGATGTATTCTTCTCTCTCTTTATTGCAAAGATTAGTTTGTTTTTAAATGAAAGTAGACATAAAAGTTACATAGAATAAGTATGCCAGTCGCGAGTATTTTTTATATTCTGAATATTACTATTAAAAATTCATCTAAAAAAATGTTGTTAAATTTAGAATATTATTTTGTGTTTATTTTATGTATAAGTTTCAATTTTTTTGTTGAAAACAAAATAACGAAATATATGATCCTACGTAAGAATTTAGATCATGCATTTGCGATTTTAATATTGTTTTTTTTACAGTTTTATTTTCTAATATCATTTGGTTTTTGTTTTTTTGTGTGCAGAGACTCATCTGAAGTTTAGCTTTTGGAAGCTTTAATTTATTTATTTTTGTATTAGTTTTATTGACGTTAAAATTTTTAAAAGAGTTATTTTATCACAAGTTTGTAAAAAAATTTCTCAGCAGAAGTGTTTTTAGGCTCGTCTCCTTCTGCAATTCTAAATTTTCAATAGCTCTAACATCAGGTTACTATTGTCACTATATAACTACTAAAGTGATCGAAGCTCTCATTCTTGTAATTAACATTTTGATTTGATTAACTTTTAAGTGCATTAGATAAATTAATAGGACATTATTATTTTATTTGAGAATAAATGCAACAAATTTATGAGTAAAAGATCATTTCAAAAAGATAAATTAATATTACATGCAAAATCATACTAAAAACTGTTTTTACTATAGTGTAATAGTAAAAAACGAAAATAATAGTGGTAATAATACTTGTAATAGCGTGGAATTTTGATTGAAGTGATTAGAAACTAAAGAAACTATTTTCAAAAGAAAATAGAGGGGTAAAAATTTTATACAAATTATGTGTTTTTGATTAAATTTATTTTAAATATAAATCATTAGAATTAATTAAAATGATATAATGGGCTATCCAACAAGAAAAAGAAAACGGAAATGTTCCAACAAAAATAGATTAAGTAAGTATCAATTTTGTAAGTTAAAATATTTTTGTAACTTAAATTATATCATCATAGCTTTAGAAGCATAGCAATTGCAATCATTCTTACCTGTTGTTTATTTATTTTCCGTTGAAGTTGTGAAAAATTAAAGCAATTAGTTTCAAAAGTAAAGATAAAGATGAAAATAAATGCATAAATTTATTTTAAATATAGCTAAATACTATTAATTAAAATGATAAAATGAGAATAAATATGTATGAAGATTGAAAGCTCAATTATACATACAATCAAGTTCAAAAGATCTCATGAAGTAATGAAGATAAAAAGAAGGATACTCATTATAAAAAAAATGTTGTTAACAAATCTCATGAAGCAGGATAGTAATAATAATAATTGTAGTAATAAATAATAATAGTAATAATTATACAAGCATAATATAAGAAATTAAGAAAAGTAACTTGAAAAGAAAATAGAGTAGTAAAATTTTAATTTCAAGGCAAAAAAATTCTTCATTCTTGATGTATTTTAGTTTAAAGATAAATAAATATAATTGATTGAATGATAAAATGGGTATAACATTTATAAAGATAAAAATTTAAGTATAAATAAATTCAAGTTCAAGAAATCTCATGAAGCCAATTGATCCCCCCCCAAAAAAAAGGAAAAAAAGATAATTAAACACAAATAGATTAAGAAAGTTTCAATTTTTGTAAGTTAAAATATTTTTATAACTTGTGCTGTCATAACTTTTAAAATAATTTTTTTGAAAAGTAAATTTATTGAGAAGCATAGCAATTGCATGCACTCTTACATGTTATTTTTTAATTACCGTCAAGGTTTTGAAAAATTAAAGAAATTATTTTAAAAATTAAACAGAGAGATGAAAATAAATGCATTAATTTATTTAAGGATAACTAAAAATAATCAATTAAGATGATAAAATGAGAATAAATATGTATTAAGTCTTATGAAGATAGATAGCGTAGCTTTTTGAAACGGTTTCAGTTACGTCATGAAAATTGGAGAACTTATTTCGGAAACTGAAAATTATATACCTTGTTTTTCGGAGACAAACACGCTTGAAAAAGAATGACAGTCATTAAATCATTATAAAAGAATTTTGATTATAATTATTATTCAAGTGATAAATGAGCATAAATATGTCTAAAGATCAAAAGCTAAGTATAAATGATCAAATTCATGATTAAAATTATATTGCTTAAAGTTACGAATAATTTTTGTTTATGAACAAATACCAGCGGAGGGTAGCAGATTATTTTTTTTAAAAAAATTAAATATGCCAAAATCATATCCATGAACGTTTTTTATTTGTAAACAAATTCCAACAAATCAATGAGTAAAAGATCATTTAAAATAGATTAACTAAATAAATATGCCAAAATCCTATTAGAAAATTTTTTATTTTCATAATACTATATTGGCCATAACAAACTCTTAAAAATTATTTTAGCCAAGTCTTGAAAAATTGAAGAATTTATTTTTCTAAATTAAAAATTATATGCATGCTTTAGAAAAAAGAATGACAATCATTCTAAACAAAAAAAAAAATTGTTGTTGTTAATAAATCTCATGAGGCTTCATAGTGATAATAATAATTGTGATAATATAAAAAATAAATACTAATAGTTGTAATAATACAAGTATAATATTATATTATTTATAATTAATAGCATAAATTTTTGGTTGAAGTAATAAGAAATTAAGAAAACTATTTTGAAAAGAAAATAAATTGGTAAGAATTTATACGAATTCAAAAAAAAAATCAATTCTTGATTTGTTTTATTTGATGGTAAATGAAAACAATTAATTGAATGATAAAATGGGCATAACATTCATAAAGATCAAAAGCTAAGTATAAATAAATTTAAGTTAAAGAAACCTCATCAAGTCAATTGATCCCGAAGAAATGAAAAAAATATTAGAAAAATTGGGTGGAACATTGGAACCGCAAGACGAGAAAGTTGAACGAAAAATTGGAATATATGGAACCCAAAACAAAAACTTAAAATAAATACCTGGTATTTAACTAATTGTACTGGAATATTATCAAGTTAGTTGAAATACTCAACCCAATGCTAGTGAAATTATTAGGTGAAATATTAAAGCCATAACTCGAGAAAGTAAAATGAATTGTAGGAATAAATCCAACCAAAAAAAGAAGATATGATTCGTATTAGGTATTTAAGCTATAATATTGAAACATTAACGGATTAGTTGGAATAAACAACCTAAAAGTAGTGAAATCATTAGCTGAAATATTAAACCATAACTTGAGAAAGTATAACCAATTGTAGGAATAAATCCAACAAAAAAAAAAAGATATGATTCGTATTAGGTATTTAACCCAGAATATTGAAACGTTAACGGATTAGTTGGAATAAACAACCTGAAAGTAAGGAAATTATTAGTTGAAATATTAAAACCATAACTTGAGAAAGTATAACGAATTGTAGGAATAAATCCAACCAAAAAAAGAAGATATGATTCGTATTAGGTATTTAAGCCATAATATTGAAACATTAACGGATTAGTTGGAATAAACAACCTAAAAGTAGTGAAATCATTCACTGAAATATTAAAACCATAACATGAGAAAGTATAACCAATTGTAGAAATAAATCCAACCAAAAAAAGAAGATATGATTCGTATTAGGTATTTAACCCAGAATATTGAAACATTAATAGATTAGTTGGAATAAACAACCAAAGAGTAAGGAAATTATTGGGTGAAATATTAAAACCATAACTTGAGAAAGTATAACGAATTGTAGGAATAAATCCAACCAAAAAAAGAAGATATGATTCGTATTAGGTATTTAATCCAGAATATTGAAACATTAACAGATTAGTTGGAATAAACAACCTCAAAGTAGGAAAATTATTAGGTGAAATATTAAAACCATAACTCAAGAAAGTAAAACGAATTGTAGGAATAAATCCAATCAAAAAAAGAAGATATGATTCGTATTAGGTATTTAACCCAGAATATTGAAACATTAACGGATTGGTTGGAATAAACAACCTAAAAGTAGTGAAATCATTAACTGAAATATTAAAACCATAACTTGAGAATGTAAAATGAATTGTAGGAATAAATCCAACTAAAAAAAAAAGATATGATTCGTATTAGATATTTAACTCAGAATATTGAAACATTAACGAATTAGTTGGAATAAACAACCTAAAAGTAGTAAAATTAACTAGTTGAAACATACCAACCTTGAATGGAGAAAGTTTCACAAAAAACCAAAACAAATACCCATTTTATTGACATTTTACGAAACTATCTGGAATATAATTATTTCATAGATTTTTTTTACAATTGATTATGTATTTTTTCGAAATTAATTATTTTAAATATTTTACAACATTCCACTACTTTTCTGATAATTATTTTCAAATTTTCTTATTTTTTAAATATTTTTTTCTGATTTAAAATCAATTAAATAAAAAAAAAAAATTTACAACCTGTAAAATACCGGTTGTTCAAGTTGAAAAAGCCGGCTGTATGTGATACAGCACGGTACTCTAGGATGACTCCTCACTCAACTTGCGGGTGTGGCCTGTGAAGTAATCAAGTACACGTGGCATCATCAAACGCTTCGAATAATAACCTCTAAGGTCTGCCCAAGTATGATGACATGTGAGCATCATTTTACAACTGGAAGCAGCTACAGGGCAAGTAAGGTAGTGATAGCGTAGGAGCTCTGCATGCCTATAACCTGTTTGTTGAAATGCTCGCAAGAAATTGACCCACAATTAAGCCACTTATAGCATTGCTTCAAGTCAAATTTTCCTCGGAGACAAGAAATGGAGAATAAACAGGTATGCATTTCTGAAACCATTATTATATTCAAACACAACGTTTCGCATAAAAGCATATTAATGAATATGAATCTGATCGCTTTTAACTTTAATTAACATTAAACCATGCATGATGGAATCAGCATTCCCTGATTTTCTTCAATAAGCAGCTAACAGATGGCCAAAGCTGCAAATGGCATGTAGCAAGCTTAGCAATTATAAACACCTGGCAAAGACACCAGGTTAATTTTTATCTCTCAACACTCTGTTTATCAAATAATTTTGATTAATGCTGGGTGATAGTGTATTAGTCTCCTAATTAATTAAATGTGAAAACATTATACTATGTACTAGTTTATTGATTTTTTTAATCTTCTTGTCATTTTCCATGACATAGCTGATTTAAAGACTTGGCCCAAATCATCCCTCTATGTTCATCTAATTTTTATATTTTTTTCTGTACGAAGGTTGTGGTGCGTTATTTTCATTCACTTGTATTTTTAGTTGACTATTGACAAAAATTAAGAAAGCAATCAGTTCTTGTAACGTTGTACTCTGCTTTCCACCAAAAATATAATCATTTATAACCTCTAGTTTATCAAATAATCATGATTAATGCTGCCTGGAAAGCTTTATTAATTTTACTTTTAATATATCGTTACCAATCTCGCCAGCTTTTGCTTGTCTTTTAACATGGTATTTGTTCATATTTGATGATCCCCCAAGATACACGCCAACGCAACCATTTGTTATAGAGAATTTTTTTTAAGTTGTTGGATTGCTGCTTTCGATGTTTTGTCTTTTTGCTTGACTTTAACATGATTTAGAGTTGTCGATTCCACATTAACGCATATAAATTATGAAGTAGGTTATGTAATATTTCATTATCACGCCTAATCTCCAATTGTTTGCATTATTTTCGCGAAATCAAATTACTAACAGAGCTCATAAGTGTCCTGCTCCTGCATTTTCTTAATCATCCCACTTCTCTCAAATTCTCTGAAATCCCTTGTACATCTTCTGGTTCCCTTTTCTTAATCATCCTTGTCCTAATTAAACCTTCTTTGCAGATCTTTCACTGTACTCCCTTTTTTTATTTCTAGCTTTCTGCTTTTCTTTTTCACGGTCTTTGTTTATATTTGATGTTCCCAAATATACACGTCAACGCAACCATTTGTTGAAGCGAGTATTTTAACTGTAAGTTGCTGGATTGTTAATTTCTATGTTTTGTCTTTTTGGTTGATTTAACATGATTTAGAGTTTTTGAACCAAGTGCAGATGCCGAGTATATCAACTGTTCGATGAAATGCCCATATGAATAATTTGCGGACCCACAAGGCCACGCCACTGGTATTAGACTATTTGACCAAAAAAATGATAATAAATCACAACTGTGATGCATTTTCACAGTAACTTTACAAAGAATTGAGATATATTGATGATTATAAATTTATAATTTCACGCTCATGAAATCATTAAAGTTTAATTTAATTTAACTCTTCTCAACTTGGGACGTAAGTTTGATTCAAGTAGTATTGTCACTCATATAATTTATTAATCAGCTCTTTTCCTGTCATTTAATGCCGATGCTTATATATTCTCCTCTACCATTTGATTTTTGTATTTCTAGTACTTGTAGATCAATTAATTATATACTTCATAATTGATGGAGTGAATATAATACATAAGATATTCATTCAGTTATATGTAGATATATTAAACTTTAGTTTACATACTAGACCAATAGACTTGTAATCTAAATCATCAGTAGACTCTTTAAGATAATTAGGCTTAAATACGCAATCGTCACTAATTATTCATAGTACATGAAACCTCTATTACAACAGTGATAAGAATTGAAGTATTGGTTGCTCTGTTTAATCAAATCATTAGAAATAAATACTGTTGCAGGGCTGGGTATTTGTTAGTTGCTCTGTTGAGTCAACCAAAAAATATCATAAAACTGAATGGCAAGAATATGAATGAAATCATTCTCAGAACTAAACACAAATTTAATCAAATCATTAAACACTTGTTCTAAGTTTTCTTCTTTACGGATACTTTGTTGTGTTCATTGTTTGGTCCTTGATTCTTGTTAAGCTTTTTGTCATTTCTTGTTTGGGATCTGTTCTTGGGTCATTCAAGATTGTGTTCTTGGTTCAACTGAGCTTTGGGAATAGCCATTGCATCCACGACATGGAAGGATGGTAAATATATAACATCATTTTTATCTTCCAATCACAAGTTACAAGATATAAAATTCCCAAGGGAAAATATAAAAGGTAAAATGATCTTACTTCACCTGTTGAAAAATGAAACATCGGACCATGTACATAAGCGGAATTTTGAAGGAAAACAAGCAAGAAGAAATGGTCAATTTCGCTGTACAATAGAGAGATTCTGGTGGTTTCCTCCATAAATTTATCACCTCATCATCCTCAATTGAGTTCAATAACCACTCAAATGTATCCCAAATTCTTTACGGTCCCTAATATATTTAAAAATGTTTAATTTTGACATTTTAATAACTTCAATTAGTTTGGTTTCTTGAAGATTTATTCCTGAAAAATCCAACCTGAAATTTTCACATAAAGTTTGCAAAGTCTTCAGATTTTTAGATCCTACCTCAGATATATTTCTTGATCCAACCACCAACATACTCATTGCTAATAGAAAACTTTTAAGCAATATTGTTGTTACTGAATGTAACTGAAATAGTGAAATGTAATTAAGATATGCCTTCCTTAATTACATGATTGTTATTTATATAGAGGGTTCTTTCCGTAATGTTCTTGACAAAACGCTTGTGTTTCTTGGCTAATAAGATTAGCATTTTGATTGTTCGTACAGCACTCGAAAACTCGCCCTAAATCAAAAATCATTCTCAATCTATTTAACGCTCCCTCTGGTATTATTGATTGCTTATCCATTGTAATTTTTAAATTACAATGCTAAAATATTTAATAAACACTTACAATTAATGAAAGCTACAAGTTGAAAAATGTCGGCAACACAGCAGCTACTGGTAACTAGAAAATTCAATGAAATGCCAAAATGCCACTTATCGCTATCCAATTAACCTGTAACTTCAACACCATTTGCATGTAATTATATCTAGATTATAAATTATGAATATTAAATGACTACAAGAGATAGCCGTGTTTGTCACTTTATTATTATATCTCTGTATAATCTTTCATTTTACTATATTTTTATTTACCACTATTAGTTGACCATTAGTTAACCAATAAAATATCATTATGACCTTTCTTTAAAAATTAATTAAAATTTTTAATTAAAAAAATGAGAAAACAAAATAAAAAATTAAACCCAGTTGAAGAATGCCTCTCTTCGCTGCCAAAACTTACTATGCTTGTGGTTAAATATCTTTCTTAAGTGCAAAATTGCTAATTTTGCTCGCATCAAAGAATCAAAACTGCCATTAAAACTTGAAGATAGCAAATTGAAACTGCCATTAAAGCTTGAAGATCAATATGCTTTCTATCAATCTTAATTTCTATTTCATGAATCCTTCAAACTCATAACAATAAATCATTATTCCATAACCAAATCAAATTGATCAATTGACAAGCAATCTTAAACAAATTTTATGTAAAATCCACTTTCAAATTGATCACGTATTCCCAGAGATAAGTGATTAAAAAAAAAAAAAACGCACCCACTGCTGCCATCAAAATTTCTCTAATTCTTCTTTCAGACGAGACCCATCAATGCCAATGCCTGGCTTTTACCCATTCGAAAGTGCCAATAATTTTTCAAAAATGGTGGACCACCGTCTAAGAAACAAATAAAAAAATGAAGAAGAAGTGGAAGATGATGACGCTAGATATTTGAGATTTACAATTTTTTTCCCTCTTTCTTAACCAATAATAACTATCCCTTGTAATTTTAAATTATATATAATTTTATCAGAGTTTTGAATGTAAAGTCACTTTTAACCCTTTAATTTTAGCATGACATTAGTGTTGGACTAACCGTGTGAATAAAAATACTATAAAATAGAATATTTTTTTAAAGATGCACTAATAAAATAATATACGCCCATATTTTTTATAGTCATTTGATATTTTATAATTCTACGTAAAATAATGAAACGATAATAACCTTATCAATATTTATCTCAATTATTGAGAATCTAGTTGACTTGGAATCTCGAGTCTTCTACTCATATGAATATAGTTTGGCATTTCGGCATTATTCAGATTACCCCTTAGTCTTGAGATCACAGCTGTTTGCCTCAGCATTTTGCTAATCATCCCTCTTCTCTAGAGTTCTCTGAAATCCCTTCTGTTGGGATTATATGCTCTTTAATGCATATTGATTTATTTATTTTCATATTAATAAAATATTTGAGATATTTATTCAGAAATCTTAATTGCATAAATATTTTGAATAAGGTCCATTTAATCATATTATATGTATTTATGTGATCATTATATGGATTCACAGAAGATATAAATATAAGTTATCTTATGATTAAATAAATTGAGTTCGTAGTTGATAAATAGAGTTGCACGCTCTATTTATGTTTAGACTGTAGTAAATTCATTGAATGATTTGTCTCAATCATGTATGAATTTACTGATGTAGTTTGACTACATTGAACTGGATCACATATGAGATTTAATTAACCTTAAAATAACTGTCAGACTTATTAAATCTCATAGGCATTGATTTTATTGCAATCTCAATCTTGAGTTAATTATAGTTTCATGTTTATGATTGTTATTCCATTTGAGTTACTAATGGGCGCGATATACATTTGTAGTCAAGATTACTCGGTATCTTGGTGGGAGTAGTTATGAGCAGTAAGATTATAGATTAACAATATAAAATTTGTACAACGTATCTCTTGATGGGTTTTCGGTACTTGATCATAGAATTCTCTAGTCAGAGTGTGTCAACATAATTAGTATGTTGAAAATGATCATTAGAGAAAGCCAGTAAGTGTCAAGGAACAAGATGTAATTAAATTGATTGGACAGTTGAGATATCAATTTAATTAATGATGTGGTAAAAAGGATTGTTCAGTAAAGAAATCAATGTGGCATGGGTCGAATTATTATTCAAGAACATTATCGTAAATAGCATACAATTATGGAGGTCAGTTCCAATCTTTTAGTGAAGTAGATTTAGAATTAAATAATCGGGCTAGTTTAATTACAAGCCTAATTATTGTAGCTACTATTATATGTACCCATATGATCCTCGGGTTAGCTCATTTAATTGATTGCACCACTACTAGATTAATAACCTGGAAGATTATTGGTGACGGATCGTGATCTAACAGGATTGGTGGTGACATTTCGTGACTTGGGACTTCTACGAAATGCAAAGGTACGATTTCTAAATTATAGTAATTCTATATGTTGTATGAGAAACGCAATCCTAATATTTCCACTGCAAAATAATTTTAAACAAACACCTTCTTCATTTTATGTTTCCCTTTTCTGAGTCATCCTTTGCAAATCTTTCATTGCACTCGCTTTTCAATTTGTCTTAGCAGACAAAGGATCCCCCTTTGTTTCATCTCTAGATTTTTCACTCCTTTCCCCTCCTCCTCCCTTCAATCTTTTTTATCAATTTCACTCGGACAACTTCCCTCTTCCCAGCCGATTGATTAGTTCTGCTTAGTTTGACTATTTTTGCTTTCGCCTGTTTTCTCAAAAAAAAAAAAATGGAAATTGTTATCTCCGTTGCTGCAAAAGTTGCAGAGTACTTTGTTGCTCCCATCATTCATCCATTTACTTACTGCTGCACTTACAAGACTAACTTCGAGAAGCTGAATAATGAAGTTGATAAGCTAAAGAATGCTAGAGATAGTGTGCAGTATAAGGTTGTTGATTCCAGAATTAAAGGGGACGGAATTCAACAGCACGTTGAGGAGTGGCTGATTAGTGCGGACAAGGTGATCAATGAAGTCGAAACACTTCTTGAAGACAAAGAGAAATCGAACAACCGGTGTCTGAAAGGGTTGTGTCCTAATTTGAAGACTCGGTACAGGCTTAGCAAGAAAGCAGACAGAGAGGTGAATGCTATTGTTGGCCTCCATGAAAAAGGGAGATTCGACAGTGTTTCTTTCCATACCATTCCAGAGGAGACATGGCTTAAGTCTACCCAGGGTTTCATGCACTTTGAATCGAGAGAGTCCACTAAGAAGAAGATACTAGACGCACTGAGCAACCGTAACTTCAACATGATTGGGGTGTACGGAATGGGTGGCGTTGGAAAGACGACGCTGGTGAAAGAAGTCGGCAGACAGGCAAAGGAAAATAATCTCTTTGAGAAGGTCATTTCTTCTCGTGTTTCCCAAACACCGCAAATCAGAAACATACAAGGAGAAATCGCAGAAAAGATAGGTTTAGAATTGGTTGAGCAGAGTCATGAAACTGTAAGAGCAGGGAGGCTGCTTGAACGATTGAAGGAAGAGAAGAAGATTCTTATAATCTTGGATGATATTTGGGGGAGTCTTGATTTGGAGGCGATTGGAATTCCATTGGCTGATGATAACAGCGGGTGTAAAGTTTTGCTGACAGCAAGAAGTCAAGATGTGTTGTCTTGTAAGATGGATTGTCAAAAAAATTTTTTTGTTGATGTTTTGAATGAAAAAGAAGCTTGGAGTCTTTTCAGAAAGATGACAGGTGATTGTATAGGAAATGGTGAACTGAAATCTTTAGCAACAGAGATAGTCAAGGAATGTGCTGGTTTGCCCATTGCTATTGTACCCGTAGCAAAGGCATTGAAAAATAAGAATCTCTGTGAATGGAGGAATGCTTTACGACAATTAAAAAGGCCTTTTTTGAGAAGTTTCTCTGGGACACAAGCGGTGGCCGCCTATTCAACTATAGAGTTGAGTTACTATCAGTTAGAAGGTGAGGAACTGAAGAGAACATTTTTGCTAATAGGGTATACGTTCATCTCTTGCGTTGAAGATGTGATCTGTTATGGCGTGGGTTTGGGTCTATTTCGAAACATCAACACGTTGGAAGAGGCACGGGATAGAGCACACACATTGGTTGATAAACTCAAGAACTCTTGCTTGTTGCTTGATGGCAATACGAGTGAATGGTTTTCTATGCACGATGTTGTTCGGGATGTAGCCATATCAATAGCATCTAGAGTACAACATGTGTTTGCGGTGGAAAATGAAGTTGTCTCGCAGATCAACTGGCCAGATAAGGATACACTGAAGGTTTGCACCGCCATCTCCTTAATTAATAATAATATTAGTGAGCTTCCTCAAGGGTTCGAATGTCCACAACTTAAATACTTTCGTATTGGCTATCATCCTTCTTTGAGAATCCCAGATAACTATTTAACTGGGATGACAGAGCTTAGAGTTTTAGATTTCACGAAGATGTATTTATTCCCATTGCCTACATCACTTGGTCTCTTACAAAACCTTCAAACATTGTCTCTAGATTTTTGCAAACTAGGAGACATGGCTATTATCGGAGACCTAAAGAAATTAGAAATCCTTACACTTCGAGGTTCTGATATGGAGAAACTTGTTGGAGAAATAGGCCAGCTGACTCAGTTGAGGTTGTTGGATTTGAGCGAGTGTCGGAGACTAGAATTTATTCCACCAAATGTCATATCAAGCTTATCCTGCTTAGAAGAACTGTATATTGGTGAGAGTCCCATTCAGTGGGCGGTTGAAGGTGTCGACGTTGAAAGAAGAAATGCCAGCCTTCATGAGTTTAATCATTTATCTAAATTGACCTCTTTAAAAATACTCATCCACGATGAAAAGACTCTACCAAGAGACTTGTCGTTCTTCAAAATGCTGCGAAGGTACAGGATATTGATAGGATATCGGTTGTCGGATGGCCCATTGGATGGGATTTCTAGAAAATTCAAACTGAAGCTCACCAATGGTGCCAACATTTTGTTGAACGAGGGGCATATCATGCAATTGAAGGGTATTGAAGACCTATCTTTAGATGGATTGCTGGACATGAAGAATGTTCTTTATGGATCAGGCAGCGAAGGTTTTCCACAACTGAAGCGTCTCCACATCCGAGATAATGGCAACCTTTTCTGTGTTGTTGACACAACGGATTGTGCAACAGCTCGGCCAGCGTTCCCCCTCTTGGAGTCATTATATCTTGAAGACTTAAGTAACCTAGAGAAAATATGTCGTGGTCCACCCACAGTAGAGTTGTTTTGCAAATTTAAGGACATAAGGGTACGAAGGTGCGATAAATTGAAAAATATTTTTCCTTTGGTCATTGGCAGAGGCCTTCAACATCTTCAGTCCATTATAGTGACTGGATGCCAGAATATGGAAGTGATTTTTGCTGCCGAGAGAGGAGATGAATCCAGCAATAGTAATACTCAAGTGATTGAACTCACTCAATTAAGGACACTTGATCTTCGTTCTCTTCCGCAGCTTAAAAGCTTCTGCACAGGAGATCTGCATTTTGAATTTCCATCCTTGAAAAAATTAACGATGAGCAGATGTCCCGATCAATTCATGGTGAAATTTAAAAGCACTGTTCAAGATTTCACAGAAAAGGTGCGTACAATATTTTTGTAATTATTGTTCAATTCTTTTGTAGTTAAAAGTATTTCTACTTAGAGTTTAGAGTTTTATTGTCGTCATTGCCCTCATCACTTTGTCTTTTAGTATCGAATATTGAATTGGCTACAACCATAGATGGATTTGGATGTCAGATAGAAAGAATTGAAAAAAAAAACTAATTAGTAAACAATTATTTTTTTTCTTCTGGCTCAATTTTTCTCTTAATTATCAGAGTTTTTCTTCTTCACCTACTTTTTTCTTTTTATTTTATGTCTTTACGTTTAGGTGTTTTGATATTTTTTATTTTACTTAGAGTTATTGTCTTAGTCTTTTGTTTATATTATAATTGTGATTTAGTTTCCTTTTTACAATTAACTTAAGAAAGTAAGTTTACTATATTATAAATAGAGACGTCTTGTTATTATTTATATAACTTCAATTTCAAGTATTCAATAAAACCCCGTTTTTATAATTCCCATTAGGATTGTCTATAAAAAATCTCTCTTGTAGAGTAATTTGGATTAAAGCATCATCTAATCTCATTTAATATTTTATTAAAAATCTCATTGAGTCATTTGGATTAGAGCGAGATTTAATCAATCTTCTATTAGAGTGTAAGCTAATTAAGTTGGCTTGATCCGGTACTGGAACGATATATCTAGTGTTTCCCACCCTATCAATTCCCCTTCTACTATTCCGTTCCGCCATATTTTCAAATTAGTACTCCTTAACAATATTGTTTTCATTTTTTTTTATAAGCTTAACAATATTGTTACATACAAAATGATTATCAATTATTGATATTGAAGAAGAAATTGTTTATCTCGTGTTAACATAGAAAATATTTTTAAAAATATATATATAGAGAAGAACAAAGCTCAAATGAAAAAATAATATCCTATTAAACTTTAGGTATAATAAAATCCATTCTTTTTTTTTATTACATGAAAGTATTGCTCATACTTACAACTCATATTATATGAGACTGGAATTAGAGATTTTAACCCTCACTAATATTAGATGGATGTCTATTCCTCACATTTAATGAAGGAGAAAATAACCTCCACTCAATTATAGTTAAGGAAGGAATTATCTCCAGAATTGTATTGTGGGGGCTCGAACTACTGCCTTTACATTTGGAAGGCAGCAACCCTGACCACTCGACCAAAGGCCGAGTGGCTAATAAAATCCATTCTTGAACAATAGTAAATATATCAAATTCAGTTGGGTCGGACGAATATGAATAAAATACCAACTTCTTTCTATATTATTAATCTTTCTAAATTCGTGCAAATTTACCTGCTTTCAATTTGTGCTAGCAATTCAAGTTATTTATTCATTTTTGCTAATTAAAAAAAAAGTTAAAATATCCATTTTATTTAGAAAGAAATTTGTAAGATTTTCAATTGAAACCAAATAAACGGATCGATTAAAAGAATCTGGAAGTTTAAAAGCAAACTGAGAATAATTGTAGTCTTTTTTCGTATCGATTACGCATACAATTTGATAATCTATCTGTTTGAAAATCTATCTGCTGAATAAGAGTTAGGAAGAGATAATGGAAGAAAATATACATTACTGAATTTTAGAAAAAAGAAAATAATTAAAGCAGAAAATCATTGGGATGCTTTGTATTTACTTTAATATGTGAAATTGTTAGAAAGAAGATCTAACTCCATCTTGCCTTTTTGTGATTGGTGATCATCCAGGCGTTTCCCAATTTGGAATATTTGGGTGTTGACGAAAAGCACATAGGTCTATTTCCAAAAGACTTGCTTTGCAAACTTAAATGTCTTGAGGTTTGGCTTGATGAGTCGACTACTATTTTACCACTTGACGATTTCCTCCACAGATTTCACACTGTCAAAGTTCTTCTCCTTATAGGAGGAAACCATTGTATTTGTGGAACAACAGTTGAAAAGGTTGAAAATGGGATGAAGGCAATGATAAGAGGAATAAACCAGTGTCGTGAACTGAAGCAGATTTTGAAACAAGAGTCCTTCAATATGAACGATTTGGAAATGCTGGGGATATTACAATGTGACAATTTGATTAATCTAGTGCCATCATCGACATCGTTTCAGAATCTAACAACTTTGGTGGTAGATGTGTGCAATGGAATGATAAACGTACTAACATCCTCAACAGCAAAGAGTCTGGTGCGACTGAGACGAATGGAGATAGGTAGATGCAAGATGATAACAGAAATAGTGGCAGATGATGATGGCGAGGGAGATAATTATGTAGCAAAAGATGAAATTGTTTTCAGCGAATTGAAGGAATTGCTGCTTTGGAGCTTAGAAAGTCTGACTAGTTTCTGCTCTGGCAATAATTGCGACTTCAAATGTCCATCTCTGGAAACATTAGTGGTAGAAGACTGCCCCAATATGAACATTTTCTCAGGAGGAGAATTAAGCACACCCAAGTTACACAAAGTAATGATGCATCGGGCTGACAAAGAAAGTTGGACTTGGGATCGTGACCTTAATACAACCATTCAATACATATATCTTAAAAAAAAGGTACGTATTCATTCACTATAAGATGTTAATTTTTTCTAATAGTTATTGATTCAATAACAGATACATATAAAAAAGGAAAGAAAGTACACATTAAATTTTTGATAAATTCATTTTAAATTTGATTAGGAAGAGAACCAAAAAGATAATGAGACGTCTGCCAAGGCAAATGAAAAGGAGGAAGATGCGGAAGACAGTGGCAAGGTAAATTCTGTGCAATTAGTGAGGTTTTGATTTGATTTTTGTTGTGACTAAATATCTTCTATTTATGTTGAAATTTTTGTCAATTCATATTGGTACGTCGTTTTAAGACATAATAACTACTCTGCTGTATTGTTGTCTTAAGGATTACTTGTTAGATAAGATATAGCCAAAAAGAAATAAAAACGAAATTAATTTCTTATAGAGAGAATTGAAGGATTTTTGTGTTGTTAATAGAGGTAAATTTGCGCAGTTTAGGGCCAGTTTGGAATTGCAGTTGTTGATTAAATAAGTTGCTTATGCTATGCAGATATAAGAAGTTGCCGATTAAAAAAAGCAGATTAGTGTTTGGTAAACTGTGTTGTTGCAGTTGCTATGAGTTTGAAAAGCAGTGTACATGCGTTTGGTAAATTTTATTACAAACGTGTTATTTTATTATATAATTACCAAAATAGACATACATTTAATTAACTTTTTTTTCTTGGAGTATATTTAATAATGTCTAGACATGCCTTTTTCTTTTTAAAACTCATAAAATTACGTGAAAAAAACTCAATGAAAATAATTTATTGAACTTCATAATTTGTTACATAAAAAATAATAAAAAATTATACTAATACATAATCCAAATAAAATAAAATAAAAAGTAATATGCATTACATTCACATTAAACTTATCATAATAAACACCAAGACTATGGAAAAAATTATAAATAGATTGAACGTTAAAAGCCATGGTTATGCAATTGATTTTAAAATTTTGGTCCATGGTTATGCAATCGATTTTAAAATTTTGGTTAACTTTAATGTGAAATTGTTCATAGTTCAAAAAAATTTACATAATCATATGTAAGTCTTTTTTAATCTTATAATAGAAAATAAAAGTAAAATATATAAAATATGAATTTATTAGATCAAAACTTTGATAATGGAGAGAATACACAGTAGTTATGATGGTAATTTGATTTTGGTGGTAATATGATATTTAATGGCTTATTTATTAGAGTGTATGGAAAAATAAGACATAATATGTTTTAAAAAATTAAGGTTATAATAGGAATTTTAAAAAGGTATGGTAACTTATTTAATAAGCAACTTATAAAAAGCAATCACTTATTTGCTTTTAAAAGCTGGTATCAAAATGGAGAAAATTATGAAATAATTAATTTTTACAAAATTTACCAAACATTATTTTTGTCACAAATTATAAAATAAGTAGATTATTGAGTTTCAACCTAAATCCTAAATGGGACCTTAATTGTGTGAAAACTGCACGTTCAATATGTTTTTGCTCTTTCTTTACAGAGAGTCCAAACTTATGAAGAAGATTCACGGCAACCGTCTGTGCAGCATCTTGAATAAGGCCTCGAGTTCTTTCTATATACTAAGAGTCAAATGGTGTTGGCGAGAGGTCTTTTGTTTCTGTGTTCATTTTATTATTATGCTTTTACCTTTGTTTGAATTCTCAGAAATCCAATTTGAAACTAGTTTTATTTCTTATGGATGGTGTCCATGAGCTGCCATATTCATTTTGTATGCATCCGAAAGAGTATTTAAAGAGATGATTGCACCATATTTGTATTCGCGCACCTGTTGTTGTATGTATTGGATTTCTGGTGTATTTTTCATAGTCGATTAGTGTTAAAAATTGTATGTTCATTAAGGGTAAAAATATTATTTTGTGCTTATATTATAATTTATATTTGTAATTATGTAATATACTATGAATTTCTAATTATGATTTTAAATATTTGATATTATGTGTGTTTATTAGGTAAAATAATAATCTCACGTAATTTGAGACTCCAAACAGACACTACTAGAAAAACGTAGATTCTTGACGGTTTTTTACCTTCATCCGACCCCTAAGATTACTATTTTCATATGTCAAGAAATTTTGAGATGACGGTTTTTTTTTTTTTTTGTCAAGAATTTTTGATATACGACTGTTATAAATAGTTTGGTAAATTATTGATTTTATAACATAAATATATCATAAATATTTCGAAATACAACACTCTTCTGTCATAAACTAATGACATATTTATTTTAAATTTATTTTATTATTAATTAAAATGATTAATAATTTATTTATTTTTATAAATAATTAATTTAGAGCGAAAAATATAATTATTTTAAAATTTTAGCGAAAAATTATTAAAATTTAGCGTAAAAATTTAAAATATATTAAAAATTTTGGCGGGAAATTAAAATTTTTTAAATGATTGTTATTGAAATTTATAATTTTGACACCAATTTTTTTCACTATTTTGATTTTGGCGGGAATTTTATTTATATATTTTTTTAATTGAAAATTATTATTATTATTTTTTACTAAAAAAATTACTTTTTGCACCAATATAATTAGCTAGAATTATAAATTAAAAATGAAAATATATATAATAAAAGAACAATCATTTAAATTAATTTATAACATAACACCATCAGAGAATTAATTACAGTACAAATGACTCCCGATAAAAATTAATCAGTATTTCCTGCATCAACTACAACAAAATCAATCCAAGCTAGTCACAACTAACAACAAAATATCAACTACAATGGAACACTAATAGAATCAGATGTTGGAATGAGATGCTGTAGGAAAAGCAGAAACCTTGGCATTTATTGTTGGCTGCAGCATGGGCCTAATAACAATTGACCGACAAATTGTTGCAATATCAAGTTCACCTCTTTCAGCATACTCCAAAGCTTGAATCTCTGCTATTGTTTTTGCCAAGCAATAATAGTTCTGGAATTTACAAGAGCTCAGTTTATATTTTATTCCCAAAAACCAAAAACAACTTGAGAAATACTGTCAATCAGAATGAACTTGAAAAAACACCTAAGATATGTTAATGAATGCAGTCTTTTGAAAAAATTCTATAAGTCCATGATATGAAAGCAAATGAAATTTTGTTCACTGGATACCTCAGTTGCCTTGCAGAACTCCTTATCAGACCAACATTCCTCATCCATGGCCTGACCCTCTGGGCAATTTGGATTCAGCATAACAGCACCAACGTATGACACAACCACGACCCTCTTTATTAAATATTAAATTTTGCAACACAATTCACATAATAAACATTCCAAGTACATAAATCAATTAGTACACCATAAAAGTTGAATTTGCAAAAACAAAATTGCAAGCAAACCATGGTTAAGAGAACAGTTGTTGTGGCTGCGATGCAGTTTATCCCAGAAACACGCTAAACAATAAGCAACAGAGTAAAAGCTCAACAACAGAGTAAAAGCTCAACCCAAATAATGAAATTCATTACAACACTTAAAATTTTAATCTAAGCACTCAATAAATGCAACAAACCTTGTTGAAGAAACTTAATGAGCTTATTGGGAAGCAACAGTCCAGTAAAACCAATGCTATCATTGACCACTTGAAAAATTATTTTCAATAATTAATCAAGAGAGGTACAAGATTTATTCTTCATTCCCAGAATTCCTTTTAGCTATTGGGAGTCTAAGCTGACTATAGGAATGCATGACCAAGTGTCCACTAATTTATCTATATGTCCTGGGATGCATTTGACCCAAGGTCTTCCAACTATTACCTTAAATTGCAAAACAAATGTGTAAAATCGAGCGGAGAAGCACACACAAAAGTGCATATAAATAAAAAGACAGGGAGAAAGAAAGAAAGAAGATCAAATACTCAGTACATGCAAAAGGTCATGCAACGAAATAAACCAAAAATTTGAATCAAAATTCATTTATTTTGAAAATTAATCTGTACATGTATAAGCTCCCATATTTTTAATGTCAATATCTAAATGGTGTAATATATATACCTTCAAAAAACCAAGACAAATACATGGGTATCCATACGCACAGCAGATTGCTCTGAACAATGATGTATTTGTGCGATTGCTACTCTGCTGAGCTTGCTAGCAGCTTAATAATTTATTATGACAGGTAGAAGGATCCATATTAGTAGGAAGTCCAAGCACATCTTCAAAGTTTAGTTGCTTTATCACACCACAGATCGTCACAGAATCAATAGATTTGAATGCCATAAGATCCCAATAGCTCTGATTGTTTCCCTTTGAGAATGAAGTTCTATTTAGATAGTTGCTAATAACTTGGTGATTTCCAGAATAATATTAAGACTAATAAACAGCTTGAAAGATGAGGGATCTCACTACAAATCATGGTCTCGACTCCTGAACCAATGGTAGCAGGTTCTATTTACAACAATGATGTTATTGACATTGAAATCCAATCAAATAAAAAAGGAAAGTACCATGAACTTACAAAAAGTTATATTTTCAGAAATCATAAGAAGACCAAGGGGAAACTGCCATGCAAGAGTAAGAAACCTCCAAGGATTGTTCTTAAATAAAATACTACTTAGAAAATTATCTGAACTTTGTCTCCTATGAATTTATAAAAGAATTCCTAACGAAAATCTTAAAGATTCCCATTCTGCCATTCAATTGAAAAGCTCTCTAAAGTTGTTCTTAATTCCAAAAACATTTTGACTGCATCTTTTCATGGTATGCGAAAGACTGTCTGTAGACAAAAATTATAGTAGGCTGAAAACCTCCTAAAAACCCACCAACTTCCCCCTTCATCTCATGATCTAAATATAACATTATACTTGGAGAAAGAGCAGAACAATGAATAACAAAGTATTCACTACTGTCAAAAAGGAAATTGAGAAGATAGACCAAAAACAACATAACAAAATCATTAAAAAGTCAAATGAAGGAAAAGATAAATGTAAATACTTACAGAGTTTGTATTACAGCCTTCCTCAATATCCCCATCGACATAAAGAAGCCATTCTTCTATTGAGCTACAATTTGCATTAGCAGACATTACAATCCACATAGAACCAAACAGCAAAAGACAAAATTAGATTTATCAACTTCCTATTCTTGAAGGAACAACTGTAGATGTGAAACAAATAAATATCATGAATTCCTGAAATTTTAGGAGACAGTACAGAGGCAAGAGTAATGAGTGTGCAATCACGAAGCAAGAATAGTGAAGGCTGAAGCAGCCGAATAACTATATATATAGATGATGAAATGCCTAGCTATTGCCTCTTCCCAAATAATAACTATAACAAAATTAATTAAATAAATCTGAATAAATTTTTAGTTGAAGTATTTCTCCATAAACCCTAGAGAAGTAATAAAGAAATAAAAAACCAAAAAGCAATGGGTCTGCTCTCTTGGTTCACGGGCAACCCCAATCTGAATGATCCAAATCGGCAAGCGAAACCCAAAACCCGAAATCTAAACTCTTGGCTGTACCAGGCATGAACGGCGCCGTTGAAATGCCACGGTTGGCGGAGAGCGTCACGATGTTCGATTTTGGGTCAGTGGCGGCGTGAAAAGGTGACTATGGCCGGGTACTGCCCCGTCTCCGACGACCTCGAGCCTTGCCGCGGCTGGACAGTGACGGCAGTGACGGGAGAAGTTTTGGGTGTGCTGGCCGGCGTGGTGAAATGGGGGAAATGGTTTTGTCATGTTTGTTTTGTAAGTTTGATGAAACGAGGGAAGGAGAGAACGATTTAGATTTGACTTCCTTTTTCATTTTCCTTTAAAAATAACATTTGTAAAACCACAGCGTATTTTAATAGCATTATTATAATTATTTTATTTTTAGAAAATAAAAATGACATTCAACTATTATAATTTTATGACATAAACGTATGTATCACGAAATTAACATAAAATAATAACATATATATATGTGTTACGTATCAATCATTATTTAACGATATTTTCGTGACATATCGATACATGTCAAGAAAATTGTGTCAAGAAAAAGCGTTTTTCTAGTAGTGAGATAAACGGATGGTAAATTTAGATTCTGGAGGTTCGAATGTTTGGTCATTGTCGAAGAAGATCCGCGACTTTAGTTGTAAAATCATAAGTTTTTTTTACCATGTTAAGTGTGGTAATTATTAAATTATAAGTTTTTACCATATTAGATATGTTAATTTTTAGTGGAATAATTAGTTGTGCTTAATTGGATTAGGTTATGTTTATGTTTGATCAGTGGGTCATTTATGTTTGGTTAGTAGGACAAATGTAAGGTCATGATATGATTAGGCTTTAATTAAATGTGTGGTGTGGATTAATCATGAATTAGTCTAAATAGGGGGGCACACCTCTCTACGCCCCTTTCTTCACTTCTTTCTCTCTAAATTATTTTTCTTATCTCTTTTTGTAATATTTAGTAAATTAATTTCATAAATAAATTTGGTTTTATTTTCAATGTTAGTTGTTTTTATTTTAATTATGAATAATTTAATATTAATAAATATTTTTATTTCAATTATGCTTAGCTAAATAATAATAAGTTAAGATAAGGTGAAACTCTTAATAGACAAATATGATTTAATCAAATTCTATTTTTAATTATATAAATTAAATTATTTTCTATTTAATCTTATTCATATTTTATATTTTAAAATTTTGATTTGTTGTAGATAAACAAGGAAGTTTGGTAAAATAAATTCTTAATATCTTAGTATAAAATATGGTAAAATGATATTTTGACTTATTGTAGACAAGTTAAATTTTGGCACACTAAGTACTTAATCTATAATAAAATTAATAAAAAAATAATGATAATTTATATAATTAAACTTTTGAGCAATAAAGAAATATAATAAAAAGAATATATCAATTGTTCGATGAAATGCCCATGTAGCTGTTCCCAACTTGGGACATGAGTTTGATTAAAGTAGTATTATATCACTCATACAATGTATTAAATGAGCTCCCTCTCTTATCATCTAATGCCCATGATAATATTTTAATAATTGATCATAATTATTAAACTTTAGAATATATACTACACTCATAAGTCATAACCTAAATCATTAGACTCATACCTTAAGATATTACGCTTAAGATATGCAATCTTTCATAATTATTGAATGATCGCCATTTAAGAAAGGAAAAAAAAAAGGGCTTCAGTTTTTCTAAAGCTTATATATATTTTAAGAACATTATTAGACGTTTCCTCAATACTAGATGTTTCCTTCTAACTACTATCGAAATATTTTTATTCCAAATGCAGTTATTCGCATACCCTTGTTGAGTTGAGAGCTAGAGTTTGAGTCCCAGTTTTGTTGAGACTTGACTTTCTACTATGAGGGACAATTTCCCTTCGAATATCACGTGATGGTCTGTCTCCAGGCCATACCATATTAGAGAACATTACGAAGAGCAAAGAGTTTCGATCAATGTCTAGTTGTAATACTAGTCTACTTCTAGTTGTTATACTAGTATCCTTCTAATTGTAATGTATCAGTAATGTATAAAAAAAATGCAGTTATTCGTCTTTGACACTTAGTATCCATTAGCATAAACTAACATATTTAATAAGTAAAAGAATTTAAAACAATAAAAAAGGCGTATGGTTTGAAATTATATGATGATTGATAGGGATGCATATTTGAACAACAATGATATTCCTACCACATTTTGTACAATATTTAGCACAACAAGCGCCTTTTTGCAAGATTTATTAAATTTTTGGTGATATTGCTAATTTTGAATAACTGGACAATTTGTCCTTCCATCTATTCTACATCTATCTTTGAAACTTTTTAAAGTTTCAACTATAATATTATATAAGTTTAGATGATTATCATATTCATAGAGATCTATAGGTTCTAAATTAGGACCTGCATTAATAATTATTTATCTCTCCTGTGACAGAGACCAAATTTTTTCTCGTAACATATTTATGTATATTCTTAGGCTATCATTTCAACTTAGATACATTCCATCCAAGCTTTCACATAAATATTGTAATCTAAATTCGGCATTTTGAATTAAAAAGTTCATATTATTGTTATTATCGTTATCTATTATGGGCAATTTTGAGTCTTGTTATTAGTTCTACACCTATTTTGAATTACTTCAAGACTTGTTAAAATCGATTCCATTAATGCTATCATATTTTCTTCTTCAAAGGCATTAAATATATCATATTCATCTTCAGTATTTATTCTAGTCATATTTCTGTATTGAATTTTCTTGAGATTTAAATGATCTTTAATCATAGTAAATTCATAAATAATTTAATATTCTTAACTAAAATCTAGATTATCTATAGCATTTAAAAACTTGATAACAGATTGTTCCATGTTTTAAGAATTTGAGCTACTTTTATCACTTCCAATCTTATATTACCCAAGAAAACAACCAATGCCCAACATGTTTCCATTTGTTGCTAAAATTTAAGAAAATAGTTCAAGATTACTAACTAGTGTACTATCTCTCGGAATTCTGAGATAGACTAGCTAATTGCCTCCAACCATAGAGAGATCCATGGTCAGCACCGTCATAGCTCCACAAGTCCAGCAAGATCACCTCGGCGACTGTTCCACATGACCTAACGCAACACACTGCTCCACGGCCTAGAAGGATCTGTCTGAGTGCTTTTCTTGCAAATGTCTCTGGAAGAGTGCTTAGTAATATGAAATCTTCTTCGATTAGCACAAGTGCTGGCATGTAAAGTACTTGATTTATTTCTTAAAATAAATAAGGCATAAGAAGATGATAATTTCACTCAAAAGATTTATTTATTTCATACTGGGAATTGCTACAGAGAAGAGATTACAGAAGTTTGTGAAGGAGAAGAGATGACTACAAGACAATTGCCCCTCTTCTTCTTATATGATTCTATTTATATCTTTGAAAATATAAGATTATATAATAAGATTACATCATACGTGTTACGTCTTTAGAGAGCTTGGGGATTTTCTTCAGCTAAGGTGACCACTCATTTCTTATCTTTTTGGACACCTGGTGCCTTCTGCAGCATAATTGAGATAAGAGCTTTATCTTTTGAATTCTTGAAGCCTAGTCAACTAATATCTTTTGGCTTTTTCAGTGGACCCTGTCACATGCCTATTATTAACTCCTCATCTATTGACATGATCTTCTTCACTGGATCTGTCTTTGACTTTTTCATAGTAATAGCCATAATCATTCTGATGTTTTAACACCTTGCATATCTCATGGTGTGTTGTCAAGCTAGACTCCACGAGATTTTCATAAATTGCTTTTTTCTTTTTAACTATGGCCTGTTTGGCTAGTATATTGTCTTTTCTACTCATATAAAAGATTATATGCTCTTTTGTAGTCTCATATAGCCATATCTTTTCTTTACTTATCCTCTCGAGTTGTTCATTGAGGACTTTCATTCCTATTGCTCTTTTGGTGCAGATAGCTTTGGGCTCAAATAGTTCTGGATCATAATCATTATAGACCTGATATAAATCAATTGTTGGACTAACTTTTTTGCTGCCAGCTTTAGCTTGTATCATGTGTTGTGCTGGATACCATGTGTTATCACAATATTCAGGACAAGCACTGAGCAACTTGACAAAAATGGCTTCTTTTGTCCTGCTAATCTTTTTGAGTTCAATGGCAGCTTCTTTGATTTTTTCGGGAAGCAATTCTAGTTCCTTGAAACTTTCATCTGTATAAATGAGATTAAGGAAACTATAATCAAACATATCTTTTATCGTTTTAGGATCTCCTCCGAAAATGAAATTAATCCTTAGGTATTACCTTGAATGATATGATATTATAGTCTGGCTAGGTCGAATCCAATAGGTTATTTTACCAATTCTTTTATATTCATAAGTGTAGTTGTTTTCACATGGGATTTGAAATAGACTGTCTACTTTTGGTATATTGAGGCTTTAAGCTCGCTGAAGAGCTTTAGGAACATTTCCCCTTAAAATATTGGTCTTTGAGATCATGAATTGTGAGAAATTTTTCTGAAACTGTGGTAGTTAAGTTCTATGAAGAACTTTGGGTGACCTATCCCTCACTTTAATCCTTGAAATAGACCTTTTTTAGCATATTGCTAATAAATTCTTCTGAAGTTTGGACTTCTGGATGGTTGTGCAAACTTTTGTCAGGGCAAAGTTTTCTTAATTCTTCTTGGGCAGCATCAATCATAGCAAGCCCATCATAAATCAATTCATTGCCCTTGAAGAGTAATTCTTGACCTTCGGAGCACATCATTATGCCCTTTATTATTTAGGAAAGACTTTTATCCATTATATTCCCTGCTGAGAAAATCTGCAATAAAATTATTAGATCTTTTTATATACTTAATTTCAAAATCATATTCTGCAAAGAATTGCTGCCATCTAATTAATCTCTTATATTGAGAGAGATTAGATAATTTATTAAATATAAATCCTTTAACTTGAATGTTATCATATCTTACATTAAATTTCTTTGGTAATAAAAAGAAAGTAAATTTAGCTATTCCATTTTTAATAGCTAATAATACCTTTTCATTACTATGATAATTCTTTTCTGCAGGCTTAAATGTTCTACTGATATATCTACAAATCTTTTCTAAATCTGTTTTTAATACTGCACCCCAGTGATTATCAGAAGCATCAGTTTCAAGAATTAAATTACCACTGGTCATTGGAAATCCTAGTCTTAGTAAATTTTCACATTTTGCTTTTAATTTTTTAACTACTTGAGTATGAAATTCTTCCCAAGATTTTGTATTATGCTTTTTTAATAATCTTTGTAAAGGTTTTTTTTTTTTGCTAAATTTTTTATGAATCATTCAGCTTAATTAAGACATCCTAAAATTCTTTGGATTTGTTCCTTAGATTCTAATTTATTTGGAAATAAATATATTTTTTCAGAAATATGAGGTTGCATCTCTATTCTTGTTTCATCTATTATTAATTCTAGAAATTCAATCTTAGGTTTCATTATCTCAGCTTTCGTTTTAGAAAGTAATATCTCATGTTTCTGGCATTTTTCTGCAAAAGAAACTAAATGAGCAATATAATCAACTTCATTATTAGAGAATATTAATATATCATCCACATAAATAATACAAAATTCATGAAATTCTTTTAAAAAAAATTTCCATTCTTCTTTGAAATATTTGCGGTGCATTTTTTAATCAAAATGGCATTACAATCCATTCATACTATCCTTGAGGTATACTAAAGATAGTAAGTGGTATACGGTCTTCTTCAAGCCTAACTTGCCAAAAGCCAGATTTACAATCAAATTTGCTAAATATCCTTTTATTAATTACAAAGGTAATTAATGTATCTTTGTGAGGTAAAAAATATCTATCAAATTTGGTATATTTATTTAATTCTTTATAATTAATAACCATATGAACTTTTCCTCATTTAATTTCCGCATGATTCCTAGCTAGGAAGGTAGTGCTGCTATGTGAACTTTTAGATTCTCGGATAAGTTTGAGATCTAAAGTTTTTTAATTTGTTTATCAAATCTTATTCTATGTTCTTGCCCATATCTAATACGCTTATCTTTTATGGTAACATTTAAATCTTTTAATTCTATCTTAGCATATGTTTTATCAATTTCCCATAATTGAATTGGATTTTCACCAAAATTTTTGTCAAGTTTTTCAAAGATTTTTATATAATTAGATAGAATTTGATTAATTTTTATATTGAAATCACCACGCTGGCTGCGGTGAAAATGAAATTTTCGAGTGGTGCGCTTAATGGAATTATAAATCTTTGGTGTGGTAAGGGTATGGTTACAAGGTATTTTAAGAGTAATTGTTTCGTTAGTCATTATATAAACGAACTAACGAAGGAAATTAACTCCTAAAAGTATATCTGCTCCCAGATAATCATAAGACCATAATATTGGTATGCTTAGTATATAATCGCTGATTTGTATTAAGGCTTTTATTCTACATGTTCCGAGAGAAATTTGTTCTCCATTGATTTCTTGTCCCTTTAAAGGTTTGTAATCTTTCCAATATGACTTTGGATAAATTTTTGAATTAGCCAAGCTAACTCTGAAACCCGTATCAATTAAAGCACGAAACCATTCAGGTTTATGCTTAGAATAGGGTGCAATTACTTTTATATATACTATAAATGGATTAGACATATCTTGATCAAGTGTGTTTAATCCCTTAAATTGTTATTGACATTTCTCAATCTCGTATGTAGTAAAGAGAGAAATTTTCAAGGAAATTCATTCTTAACAATAAAGGGCTTATATCTGTTTTATATTCTGGTTCTATAATGAAAGGAAAGATAAACTCTATTAATTTAATCTTTAATGGTATCTTACTGTATTGGGTTAATGTTTTTCTTTCACCATTATACCTACATAAGTATGTGGTTTAATTAGAATATTTCTATCTAAATATTTAATCATCTTGATATCTACATAAGATTTTACATCTCCCGTATCTAGAATAGCAAAAGTCTCATGCCATGATTTTTCATTATTATATTCAATTTTAATTTTTAGATTTTGATTATTTTTTCTAACAGTTGTTAATATTTCATGTGATGGTGGTATCACAGGATGGCTACATCTTGTAGAACTTTGTGTTCCACTTAAATTTAGATCTCTTCTAGGTATAGAGATTGATTCTCCACTTCTTATAATTATTTTACCTTCCGGTGTGTATTCTATAGTCTTAGAGGTATTTCCTCCAATCAAAATAAGTTGACTCCCTAAATCCATTTCCCATTCTTCTGGTAGTTCAATTTCTCTTAATAATTCATGGAGTTGTATTTTTCCAACTTTATTAAAAAGTTTGTCTATTTTTATGAATTCTTTATCAAAAAATATTTCACTATTAGCTGAATTTGTTAATGCATATTCTATGGCATATGTTATGCTATATGGATATGATCCATCATGCATTATAGGGCGAAGCTATATGAGGACAAAAATTTTAGAAAATTACAAAAACATCATAACGAATTTACAAAATTGCCATTACTTTATACTATTCAATTAATTTACAATTTTACCATTTTATTTAAAGAAATCAAAACTCAGCATTTGTTTTAATCATTATGTTCTCTTATTCTCTTCTTCGTGCTCTGCTTCTTCTTCAGCTTTTCGTCTTCTCTCCTCTCTCGGTAAGAATATAACAAATTTATTTTTTATTTAATCATTTACAAATTACAATATATTTATTAATTGTAAGGTAATAAAAACTAAAAATCATATTCTTTAATTAGTTCTTGTTCTAATTTTATTGTGTATGATTAAATTATTGTTAGGATAAATTATTTTTTATTAGATTAAAAATCATATTCTTTATTGTTAGCTTAAATATCATATTCTTTAATTAATTAGTTCTTGTTCTAATTTTATTGTGTATGATTAAATTATTGAATTCTGGCAATCAAAATTTTAAATTAATTATTGATAGTTAATAGATTAGAGATAGTTAATTCCTTGAAAAAGAAAAAGAGATGTAGGAGCTGAACCAAATGGCCTGGTTTTAGGAATTATATTCAATTGCTCAATCTCTGCTGTTTTGGGCTACTTGTTTAGTCAGTTTAATGGGTGTGGCCATGTGGATTTTCCCTGTTTATATGCATACTGTATTGTAATTATGGCACTTAAAAAATGTTCTTTGAGAAAAAAAAGTTTATTTAAGGAAAGCTTTGATTAAATTAAGTAATTTTCTATTTAGTGCTCTTATAAAATATTTCTTTACTTTTATTTACTTCTTACTTTTTAGGTATTAATTAATGTCAAATAATCAATCATCAAAACCTATACAAAAATTCTTCTTGCATTTTGCAAGAAAAAAGATGGTGGTTAGTCATTAAGTGAGATTCCAAATGATGTTGATGATCCTAAACTAAATGAACAACCTGCATCTAAGTCTCTAAGAGTTGAAGCTCAAAGTGAATTTGTAGGTACTATCGATTCTAATTCGATAATAGATGAATTTAATTATCGAAAGTATCGTAGGACATAACTTAAATAGTATTTAATTGTAATTGAATTATTCTTGGATTTGATGTACTTTCTTATGAATTAATGAAATTTTCTTTAAGATTTATATTTTTAATTGAGATAATATTTGGACTTGGAAAAAAATTTAGCCCACCCAAAAAAAAATTTCTGGCGTTGCCCCTGATCATGACATAAAGTTAAAGTTTTGTTTATATTTATATCTCTAAGACTTATAGAATATTTATGATATATATTAAATATCAATTTCTTATAATTAAGGTTTCCTTGGATTACCCCAAGAAGTGCATGTTTTCTATCTTTTATTCTATTATCTAGTACAGCAAGATTTATTGGACTATCAATTCCTTCTCTGAAATGAGATTTTATCATAATTTGGATTCCTCTAATATGAATATATCTAATTTTATGCCTATCATTAGGTCTAATTTTATTAGTTTTTCTTCTATATCAGATTTTAATAACAATGGTATATTTATATTTCCTCTTGCATGCCTAATGTCAATTGGTTCTTCTCTTACAGAAGCACCAAAATACATTATATTTTTTCTTTTCACCATGTTAGTTTTTCTTTGTGCTAACCTATTGACTGAAGTCAAAAATGTTTCTAATCCATTTTTATTAATCTTTAGATATTATTTTTTTTATCAAAGATTAATTCTTTATTAAAAGAATTTTGTTCTTCTATTTCTTTATCCTGATATAAATCTTTATTATCTATTTCTTCAATACTCATTCTGACTCAGAACTACTAGAAGTTTCCTCATAAAGATAGTATATGCTATCATTTTCACTAATATATTCACTATCAGTGATTAATTCTAATTCATCAAAATCTTCAAACATTTTAATGTTTAATTTTTTTTTCTTAGGACACTCATTAGCATAATGTCCTTTTTCATTACATAACCAACATTTACATTTTTTAGGCGTTTTTGCCTTAGATTTTCCATATTTGTTCCTTTTAAAGAACTTTCTCTTATATTTATTTTTCTTGTAATATTTTTTATTGGTCTTGAAAATTTTCTTCTTATTAAATCTTCTCTTATGTTTATAACTTTTTTCTGAATATCCAAATCTTAGAGGTTCTTCTAATATTGAACAACATAATACTCGATTCTGTTTTTTCATTAATCTTCTATCTCTTATTTCAAAACACCACTGATTTACTCTATTTCGAGCAAACCTAAGTCTACTTCCAAGGATATCAGTATTGGTAATATCATCATATTCTTGGCTATATTCTTCCATAATCTTTTTACCCTATGGGTCTGGTATTTTCATAAAATATAAATTATTGCAATACATCTTTGTATTATCTTCTTCTCTAAATTCACATTTATAATATAGTTCTTCAAAGCTACATGTGCATGCTTCTAAGTAATATATATCACATATTTCAAGCCTAGTTAGCTTTCTCATATTTTCCATTCTTTTTCTTTCTAATTCTTGCCGATAATCGACTTCTCAATCTTCTCCTACGAATTCACTTCTTATTTCACTTTCAAACCTTGTCAAGATTTGTTCTTGGGATTCATTTTCATTAGGGTTTTCCTTATATAATACTTTATTTTTATTATTTAGACTTAATCTCATTAACTATTGCGCTACGATTCCTACAAACGAAGTTTTAAGGAATTCAATGCTATTATATCTATTTAGATTATAAAATACCAACGCTATCTTCAAAGATTTTACCCAAGCAGTTATCATTTTATCTCTATCTTTAACACAATCTAAATCTAACCATATACCCTCATAACTGATGGGTTTTTCTTGATATTCTTCTGGTGTTTTATATTCTCTCTTAGGTCTTCTACTTGGCCTAAAATATTGACTTTGTAATCTTTAATTTTCGTAGGTTGGTATTTCTTCTTTAGCATAGGAAGCTCTATTACTAGATTCACCTTGTTCATAGACACTTGGCTTTGATTCATTCATTTTTAAATGTTCAATTCTTCTTTCAATATCTTCTAAATTTATGAAGACATTTTCATCTTCTTCATCTGTTTCATATTCCTCATTATTATCAGATAATTCTTTTAATCCTTTATTAGCATTTTCGCTTAACATTCTTAAACTCATCAATTTTTCATTACTTTTTATTTTGTTAAATATCGGCCTCACCATAGGCTGAATTTCATTGCTTTTCTTTTCATTAAAATAAATTATTGTGTCTTGTAAAATTTTATTCTGTTCTTGAATTATCATAAGTAATTCTTTCATATTACTATCAATTCTTTGTACTTCAATTTTCTTGTAGTTTTTCATGTATGTTTATGGAAAATTTATTACGAAGTTGTTTAACAATTTTTTTAATTTTATTTAATTGACATTATATCTTATTCAATCTTGTTTCTATGGAATTCTTATTTATTATATCTATAATTTTTTGTTTCAATATTTCTAGATCTTCAATTTTGCATTCATTTATTATTTGTTTAATGTGTTCAAATTCTTGACTTATTTGATTTTCTAATCTTTTGATTTGATCTATATTTTCATTATTAAAATTTTTTATCTCAAGTATTTCATTTGTACTTTCTATATCATTTATGGTTAAATTAGGGTTTCGTAATTTATTTAATAAATATAGAGAAATCTAATTTAACTGATTATTTTCCCACATATCAGAATCATTTATTAAATCAAAATGTTGAAATTTTCCATATGTGTATCCTCTTTGTCTATAACTAGATGGTGGAAAATTACTAGTTTTTATATTTTGTGAAATTATTAACGGTTCAGATAATTTATTCATAATACCATCTGCATAATATTTCGTTACTTTCTATTAAATATTTGTGACATATAATGTCTTTTATTTCTTTAGGAATGTAATTCTTTTCTAAGCCTTTATTTATAAGGCACAGTTTATGCATAAATAAATCATTGTATCCTGATAGCATATTACTAAAAGAATAATTTTTGCTTCTAAATCTTTTATTATTCCAATTATATCCTTCTATTTGTTTAATAGAAAAAAGTCTATTATAATCTATTATAAGATCATCATGATAATCTTCAACAGAACTAATATCTCATTGTTTCCAAGAGAAATTATTTCTGGAAACTTCTATTCTTATCCTATTTTACAAAAGAGGATCTATATATAATCTTCTTTGATTTATAATTATAAGCTCTCCTATTCTAAATCCATGAGCTTTAGATAAATATAATTGCATTAACTGTTTAATATCTAAATCTCGTCTTTCATGAGAATAATATTGAATATGTTTACCAATATTATATTTTATAATTTTACTATCTATCATTAAATTATATCCTCCATTAGTAATAAAATAAACAATTATCTCATCATCCATTTTAAATTATTAAAACCAAAAACTTGGCTCTATACCAATTTTGCAGAAATTCATTAAATCATTACTCATTAAATTATTACTTAATTTCAACCCGAGACAAGTATAGGGGTGTAAATGATTAATCTTCAAACTTTTTAAGTAATTTTTATAATTTAGATAAATTAAAGTACACCGTTTGGTGCTATCTATGGTGCAAAGTGTGGTAAGAGTTTCTTTTTCCATATTTTAATGATTTGGAACAAGTCAGTTGAGGGAAAGTATTTTTATTATTTAGGCAACAAGATCATGAATGGGTAAACTTTTATTTGATCGATTACCTCAAATACTCTCATTGTATTAACAACGTCAGATAGTCAAAACTAATCGTCATTAGTTAAAGAGTAGTTCTACTTACCCCAGGTCAAGTCCCTAGTCAAACCCCAAAAAGGATTTCTTTGCAATATTTCTCCACATTTATATGACTTGGACCACAAAACTTCTCCTATTAAGCAAATGGGTCCTGTTGCAATATTTGAATTTATTAATTTTGAAGAATTGGATAATTTGTCCTTCCATCGCTTGCACATCTATTCTTAAAATTTTTTAAACTTTTAACTATAATTTTATATAAGTTTAGATGATTATCATATTCATAAAGACCTATTGGTTCTAAATTAGGACCTGCATTAATAATTATTTGTCTCTCCTGTGACAGAGACCATATTTTTTCTTCTAACATATTTATGTATATTTCTAAGCTATCATTCCAACTTAGATACATTCCATCCAAGCTTTCACATAAATATAGTAATCTAAATTCGGCATTTTGAATTAAAAAGTTCATATTATTGTTATCATTATTCTTTATGGACGTTCTTGAGTCCTGTTATTAGTTCTGCACCTGTCTTGAATTACTTCAAGACTTGTTAAAATTGATTCCATTAATGCTATCATATTTTCTTCTTCAAAGGCATCAAATATATCATATTCATCTTCGGCGTTTATTCTAGTCATATTTCTATATTGAATTTTATTGAGATTTAAATGATCTTTAATCATAACAATTGCATAAATAATTTGATATTCTTGACTAAAATCCAGATTATCTATAGCATTTAAAAACGTGATAATAGATCGTTCCATGATTTTAAGAATTTGAGCTAATTTTATCACTTCCAATCTTATATTATCCAAGAAAACAACCAAGGCCCAACATGCTTTCGTTTGTAGCTAAAATTTAAGAAGATAGTTCAGGACTACTAACCAGTGTACTATCTCACGGAATTCTGAGACAGACTAGCTAATTGTCTCCAACCATAGAGAGGTCCATGGTCAGCACCGTCATAGCTCCACACGTCCAGTAAGATCACCTCAGCGACTGTTCCACACGGCCTCACGCAACACACTACTCTACGGCCTAAAAGGATCTGTCTGAGTGCTTTCCTTGCAAACGTCTCTGGAAGAGTGCTTAGTAATAAGAAGTCTTCTTCGATTAGCACAACTGCTGGCATGTAAAGTACTTGATTTATTTCTCAAAATATATAAGGTAGAAGATGATAATTTCACTCAAATATTTATTTATTTCATAACTGGAGATGGTTACAGAGAAAGGATTACAGAAGCTTTGAAGGTTAGAGATGGCTACAGGGTCGATTGCCTCTCTCCTTCATACATGATTCTATTTATATCTTTCACAAGATAAGATTACGTGATTGGATTACATCATACGTGTTACATTTTTAGGAAGCTTTGGAGATTCTCCTCAGATAAAGTGACCTCTCCTTCACATCTTTTCTTGACATCTGTCTTTCGTAGTAGGCAGCTACTGTTTTGCTGAGATAAGAATTCTAAGCTTTATCTTTTTGGCTTCTTTCTTCGAATTATTGGGCTTTGTCAAGCTGGCATCTTTGATTAATCTAATGGACCCTTCACATGCCTATTATTAGCTCTTCATCTAAAGACATGTTTTCATCACTAGATCCATCTTTGGATTTTCCATAACAATAGCCATAATCATTCTGGTGTTTTAACACCTTGCATATCTCGTGATGTGTTGGTAAACTAGACTCCACATGATTTTCGTATATTGCTTTTTTCTTTTTAATAATAGCCTGTTTGGCTAGAATATTGTCCTTTCTACTCATTGAAAAGATTAAATGCTCTTTGATAGTCTCATTGAGCCATACACTTCCTTTGCTTATCCTCTCAAGTTGTTCATTGAGGACTTTCATCCCTATGGCACGTTTGGTGGTGAGTGCTTTGGGCTCAAATAATTATGGATCATAATCATTATAGACCTGATCTAGATCAATTGTGGGACTAATCTTTTCGCTGCTAACTCCCATCTGTATCATGTGTTGAGCTGGATACCATTTATTATTACAATAATCAGGACAAGCACTAAGGAATTTGACAAAAATGGCTTCTTTTGTCCTGCTTATCTTTTGAGTTCAATGGCGGCTTCTTTGATCTTTTCGGGGAGTAATTCTAGTTCCCTGAAATTTTCATCAGTATAAATGAGATTAAGAAAACTATAATCAAACATATCTTTTATCATTTTAGAATCACCTCCCAAAACGAAATTAATCATTGGGTATAACCCTGAATGATCTGGTACTATAGCCTGGCTAGGACGAATCCCATAGGCTATTTTACCAATTCTTTTATATTCATAAGTGTAGTCATTTTCACATGGGATTTTAGCCATTGAAAGTGACTGTCCACTTTTAAAATATTGGGGCTTTAAACTCTGTGAAGAGCTTTGGGAACCCTTTCTCTGTATATACTGTTCTCTAAGATCATGGTTTGAGAGGAACCTCTCTGGCATTGGGATCTTTGTATTCTGTGAAGAATACTGGGTGATCTAACCCTCATTTTGGTCCTTAAAATGGATATTTTTTAGCATTTTGCTAATAAATTCTTCTGAAGTTTGTACTTCTAGATCATTTTGTAAACTTTTATCTGGGCAAAGTTTGCTCTATTCTTCTTGGGCAGTATCAATTCATTGCCCTTGAGAAGCAATTCTTGACCTTCAGAGCACATCATTATGCCCTTCATTATTTTGGAAAGACTTTTATCCATTATATTCTATGTTGAGAAAATCTGCAATACAATTGTTAGATCCTTTTATATACTCAATTTTAAAATCATATTCTGCAAAGAATTGCTGCCATCTAATTAATCTCTTATATTGAGGGAGATTAGGCAATTTATTAAATATAAATCCTTTAACTTATGTATTATCAGATCTAACTTTAAATTTCTTTGGTAATAAAAAGAAAGTAAATTTAGCTATTCCATTTTTAATAGCTAATAATTCCTTCTCGTTACTATGATAATTCTTTTCTGCGGGTTTAAATGTTCCGCTAGTATATCTACAAATCTTTTCTAGATCTGTTTTAAATACTGCACCCCAGTGAGTATCAGAAGCATCAGTTTCAAGAATTAAATTATCACTGGCAGTAGGGAATCCAAATCTTAGTAGATTTTTACATTTTTCTTTTAATCTTTTAAATACTTAAGTATGAGATTCTTTCCATGATTTTGTATTATTCTTTTTCAATAATTCTTGTAAAGGTTGTCTTTCTTTTGCTAAATTTTCTATGAAACCTTCAGCATAATTAAGACATCCTAAAAATCTTTGAATTTGTTCCTTATATTCTAATTTATCGGGGAACAAATATATTTTTTCAGAAATATAAGGTTGCATCTCTATTCATGTTTCATCTATTATTAATCCTAAAAATTCAATCTTAGGTTTCATTATTTCAGCTTTCTTTTTAGAAAGTAATATTCCATGTTTCTTACATCTTTTTGCAAAAGAAACTAAATGAGTAATATGATCAACTTTATTATTAGAGAATATTAATATATCATCCACATAAACAATGCAAAATTCATGAAATTCTTTAAAAATTTTATCCATTCTTCTTTGAAATATTTGCGGTACATTTTTTAATCCAACTGGCATTACAATCCATTCATACTGTCCCTGAGGTGTACTAAAGGCAGTAAGTGGTATACTATCTTCTTCAAGCTTAATTTGCCAAAAGCCAGATTTACAATCAAATTTGCTAAATATTCTTTTATTAATTACAGAGGTAATTAATGTATCTTTGTGAGGTAAAAAGTATCCATCAAATTTGGTATATTTATTTAATTCTTTTTAATTAATAACCATACGAGCTTTTCCCCGTTTAATTTCTGCATGATTCCTAACCATAAAGGCAGGGCTACTATGTGGACTTTTAGATTCTCGGATAAGTTTGAGATCTAAGAGTTCTTTAATTTGTTTATCAAATTCTATTCTATCTTCTTACCCATATCTCATAGGCTTGACTCTTATGATAATATTTGGATCTTTTAATTCTATCTTAGCATATGTTTTATCAATTTCCTATAATTGAATTGGACTTTCACCAAAATTTTTATTAAGTTTTTCTAAGATTTTTTCATAATCAGACATAAATTGATTAATTTTTATATTGAAATCACCACGCTGGTTGCGGCGAAAATGGAATTTCGGGTAGTGCGCCGGACGGGATTATAAATCCGTGGTGTGGTAAGTGTATGATTACAAGGGGTTTTAAGAGTAATTATTTCGTTAGTCATTATATAAATGAATTGACAAAGGAAATTAACTCCTAAAAGTATATCAGCACCCATATAATCATAAGACCATAATATTGGTATGCTTAGTATATAATCGCTGATTTGGATCAAGGTTTTTATTCTACATGTTCCTAGAGAAATTTGTTCTCCATTAATTCCTTTTCCCGTTAAAGGTTTATAATTTTTCCAATATGACCTTGGATAAATTTTTGAATTAGCTAAGCTAACTCCTGAACCCGTATCAATTAAAGTATGGAACCATTCTGGCTTATGCATATAATATGGTACTATCATTTTTATATATACTATAAAATGATTAGACATATCTTGATAGGGTTTGTTTAATCCCTTCGATTGTTATTGATATTTCTCTATCTTCTATGCAGTAAGGAGAAAAATTTTCAAGGAAGTTCATTCCTAACAATAAAGGACTTATATCTGTTTCATATTCGGGTTCTATAATGAAAGGAAAGGTAAATGTTATTCCTTTAATCTTTAATGGTATCTCACTGTAATGGGTTAATGTTTTTCTTTCACCATTATACCCTACATAAGTATGTGGTTCAATTAGAATCTTTCTATCTAAATATTTAATCATCTTGACATCTACAAAAGATTTTGCAGCTCCCGTATCTAGAATAGCAAAAGTCTCATGCCATGATTTTCCATTATTATATTCAATTTTAATTTTTAGATTTTGATTATTTTTTCTAACAGTTGTTAATATTTCATGTGATGGTGGTATCACAGGATGGCTACATCTTATAGAACTTTGCGTTCCACTTAAAGTTAGATCTCTTCTAGGTATAGAGATTGACTCTCCACACCGTATAATTATTCTACTTTCCGGTGCATATTCTATAGTCCTGGAAGTATTCCCTCTAATCAAAGTAAGTTGACTCCTTAAATTCATATCCCATTCTTCGGGTAGGTCAATTTCTCTTAATAATTCAAGGGGTTGTATCTTTTCAACTTTATTAAAGAGTTTGTCTATTTCTATGAATTCTTTATTAGCGAACATTTCACTGTTATCTGAATTTGTTAAAGCATAATCTATAGCATAAGTTATGCTATATGGATAGGATCCATCATGCATTATATGAAAATATTTGAAATCATGACATAAAGTTAAAATTTTGTTTATTTTTCTATCTTTAAGACTTATAGAATATTTAGGATATATCTTAAATATTAATTTCTTATAATTAAGATTTCCTTGGATTACTCCAAAAAGTGCATGTTTTCTATCTTTTATTCTATTATCTACTACAGTAAGATTTACTGGACTATCAATGCCTTCTCTGAAATGAGATTTTATCATAATTTGGATTCCTCCAATATGAATATATCCAATTTTATGCCTATCACTAGATCTAATTTTATTGATTTTTCTTCAATGTCAGATTTTAATAACAATGATATATTTATATTTCCTCTAGCGTGCTTAATGTTAATTGGTTCTTCTCTTACAGTGGCACCAAAATACATTATTTTTTTTTTTAACCATGTTAGCTATTCCTTGTGCTAACCTATTGACTGAAGTCATAGATGTTTCTAATCCATTTTTGTTAATCTTGAGATATTATTTTTTATCAAAGATTAATTCTTTATTAAAATAACCTTGTTTTTCTATTTCTTCATCCTGATATAAATTTTTATTATCTATTTCTTCTATACTCATTCTGATTCTGAAGTACTGAAAGTTACATCAGACAGATAGTATATGCTATCATTTTCACTAACATCTTCACTATCAGTGATTAATTCTAATTCTTCAAAACCTTCAAACATTTTAATGTTTAATTTCTTTTTCTTAGGACACTCATTTGTATAATGTCCTTTTTCATTACATAACCAGCATTTACATTTTTTAGGCGTTTGAGCCTTAGATTTTCCATATTTGTTCCTTTTAAAGAACTTTCTTTTATATTTATTTTTCTTGTAATAATTTTTATTAGTCTTGAAAAATTTCTTCTTTTTAAATCTTTTCCTATGTTTATAAACTTTTTCTGAACATCCAAATCTTGGAGGTTCTTCTAATCTTGAACAACATAATCCGCGATTTTGTTTTTTCATCAATTGTCTATCTCTTATTTCAGAACACCATTGATTTACTCTATTTCGAGCAAACCTAATTCTACTTCCAAGGCTATCAGTATTGGTAGTATCATCATATTCTTGGCTATATTCTTCCATAATCTTTTTACTCCATGGGTCTGGTATTTTCATAAAATATAAACTATTGTAATATATTTTTGTATTATCTTCTTCTCTAAATTCACATTTATAATATAGTTCTTCGAAGCTACATGTATATGCTTCTAAGTAACATATATCACATATTTCAAGCTTAGCTAGCTTTCTCATATTTTCATTTCTTTTTCTTTCTAATTCTTGCTGATAATCGACTTCCCAGTATTCTCCTAAGAATTCTCTTCTTATTTCACTTTCAAATCTTATTAGGATTTGTTCTTGGGATTCATTTTCATTAGGGTTTTCCCCATATAATACTTTATTTTTATTATTTACATTTAATCCCATAAACCATTGTACAACTATTCCTACAAACGAAGTTTTAAGGAATTCAATGCTATTATGTCTATTTAGATTATAAAATGCTAATGCAATCTTCATGAATTTTACCCAAGCAGTTATCATTTTATCTATATCTTTAACACAATCTAAGTCTAACCATATACCCTCATGACTGATGGGTCTTTCTTGATATTCTCCTAGTGTTTTATATTCCCTCTTAGGTCTTCTATTTGGCCTAAAATATTGACTTTGTGATCTTTCATTTTTGTATGCTGGTATTCCTTCTCTAGCATAGGAAGCTCTATTACTAGATTCATCTCGTTCAAAGACTTATAGTTTTGATTCATTCATTTTTAAATGTTCAATTCTTTTTTCAATATCTTCTAAATTTAAAAAAACATTATCATCTTCTTTATCTGTTTCAAAGTCTTCATTATTATCAGATAACTCTTTTAATCCATTATTAACATTTTCGCTTAACATTCTTAAACTCATCAATTTTTCATTACTTTTTATTTTGTTAAATATCGGCCTTATCATAGACTGAATTTCATTACTTTTCTTTACATTAAAATAAATTATTGTATCTTGTAAAATTTTATTCTATTCTTGAATTATCATAAGTAATTCTTCCATATTATTATCAATTCTTTGCACTTCAATTTTCTTGTAATTTTCCATGTATGTTTATGGCAAATTTATTACCAAATTGTTCAACAATATTTTCTATTTTATTTAGTTGACATTCTATCTTATTCAATCTTATTTCTATAGAATTCTTATTAATTATATCTATAATTTTTTGTTTCAATAATTCCAAATCTTCAATTTTGCATTCATTTATTATTTGTTTAATATGTTCAAATTCTTGACTCATTTAATTTCCTAATCTCTTGATTTGATCTATATTTTCATTATTAAAATTTTTTATTTTTAGTATTTCATTTGCGCTTTCTATATCATTTATGATTAAATTAGGGTTTCCTCATTTATGATTAAAATATAGAGAATTCCAGTTTAATTGGTTATTTCCCCACATGTCGAAATCATTTACTAAATCGAAAGGTTGAAATCTTCCATATGTGTATCCTCTTTGCCTATAACTAGAAGGTGGAAACCTGCTAGTTTCTATATTTTGAGAAATTATTAATGGGTCAGGTAATTTATTCATTATACCATCTGCATAATATTTCATTACTTTCTATTAGATATTTGTGACATATAATGTCTTTTATTTCTTTTGGAATATAATTCTTCTCTAACTTTTTATTTATTAGGCAGAGTTTATGCATAAATAAATCTTTATATCCTAGTAATATATTACTAGAATGGTAATATTTACTTCTAATTCTTTTATTATTCCAATTATATTCTTCTTTTTGCTTAATAGACAAAAGTCTATTATAATCGATTATAAGATCTTCATGATAATCTTCAACAGAATTAATATTCCATTGTTTCTAAGAAAAATTATTTCTTGAAACTTCTATTCTTATCTTATCTAATAAGAGAGGATCTATATTTAAACTTCTTCTATTTATTATTATTAATTCTCCAATTCTAAATTCTTGACCTTTTGATAAGTATAATTGTATTAATTCTTTAATATCTAAATCTCTTCTTTCATGTGAATAATATTGAATATGTTTACCAATATTATATTTTATAACTCTACTATCTATTAATAAATTATATCTAGTAGGATTAATATTATAAATAATTGTATCATCGTCCATTTTCAATTATTTATACCAATTACTTGGCTCTGATACCAGTTTTGTGGAATCGGAATCAATTAATTTAATTAATCAAATAATTTATTCAATTTAAACATAGGGGTGTAAGTGAATAAAATGTTCAAACTTTAAAATTTTTTAATTTTGGAATCTTCAGTATCCCCTGTGCTTTGGGATGTTTAGCGTCATTCTTAGTTAAAGCTACTGCAGAAAAGCTTGAATGGTCTTCCGAGTTGCAATTTGGAAAATGTCGGCAGCGTTGGCAACTGTCGGGAATCTTCGTACAAGTTGTGAGCTAGCTAAGTCTCATCGTTTACTTTTTATTTTCCTTTTTTCATTTCATTTTCGTTTACTTTTGAGAAAAGAAAATGTAAAGATTGAATAAGAATCACTTGTTTGAAAATTGAAAAATGATTGGAGGACAAAAATTAGGGGTGGGTTTGTTTATTCGATTCGATTTAGTGCGAATTAAATAAGTTTGGGTTTAAAAAAATTGATTCATTTAATAAATAGATAAATTCAATTGAATTCACTGATTAACAAATCGAATCTGAGTTTAAGGTCATTAATTCGTTTATCGTTTATGATTCATTTAACAAATGAGTCATAAACAAATTGAATACGATCCATTTGCTTAAAATTTATTTATTATTCGTTTAATTAAATTACTTATTTATTCTTAAGTATGTATGAAAAAAAATTTAAAGTTTGAAGGCTAATATAGTAATTATAAATGATAATAAATTTGTATTTTGTTGGATGTTAAATTTATGGTCTTTTTATATTTTATTTTGCTTAATTTTTGTAAATGAATTCATATTCAAATCAATTCCTTATGGATTTATTATAGGATAAATGAATAGCAAACAAATCCAGATTCGATTCAATTCATTTATTAGTTCTACTATGCAAATTAAGTGAATCAAACCAAATATTTATTTATTAAAATAATCGAATCTGAATTGTCAGATTTCAATTCATTTAATAAATGAATCGAATCGAATCAGTAGAATTTTAACCCAATTCATTTACGATTTAATTCGAATTCAATTCGTTTATTCGTCTTGCACCTCTAACTAAAATACAACAAAAAATTAATTAAAAAAAGGTATATTCAAAATGATATCATTTGGGTTTTATTTAAAAAAAATTCTCCTAAAATGAAATTATTTTAAAAATATTTTTATCAATTTTTAATCAAATTTTATTTCAAATATCAATCTTTTGAAAATTAGGTGAAGATTTTATAATTAGAAGCACATGGGGATGGGGTCTAATTTGGTTATAGTTTTCCATGATATTTTGTTGACTGAGACGGCAAGTAGTGGGCTAACTATTCATTCAATGAGAGAAACTTGCGTCGGAGCTGAGGTGGTGGCAATCTATTGGCGTTCGGTTAAGTGATGGAATAACGAACCTCACTATGAAATCTATTGACTTTTAGGATTAATTTGGTAAAACTAATGATCCTATTTTGGAATTCTCATCAACTCACATTTAGCATACGTTTCCCTCATTCTTTGTCCACTCTTTGCGTTCATTTCAATAAAAATAAAAATTTATATAATCGAACACACCACCGAATTTAATTCTACTGGACTTCATTTTTTCAAAATAAAGTCGGTGAATCCCGCTGTAAAAGTCCATTAATATTTAATCCTGATCAAATAATCCGAACTCTGCAAGTCTTTTCCCATCTCAATCAACGTACTCCTTCCTGATCTCACTCAACCACTCATCTTGATTGTTTTTGTTCCTCAGCTTTGCTCCTTTTTGCCATCAACTCTTTCGACCTTTCACTGGATCAAGCAACACCCTTTAGTTATTTCAATCTTCTGATCTCAACATTAATACGAATTATACGTGCATCTGCTTTGTTGTGTTCCCAATCTGCTCGTCTCTGTTTTGTTCTGTATCCACTCTTTCGTAAAAACAATAAATCCCTTCTTTTCTTCTTCATCTCTGTATCTGTTTAGCTGTTGCCCTTGTTCAATTTCCATTTGGTTCGCTTCACATCTACGTACTCTTAGATATTCTAAAATTTAAAAAAAGAAGAAGCAAGAGAGAGAGAGAAGAGAAAGAATTGAAGATGGTGGAAAGCATAGTAACTGTTGTGTTAGAAGCTGCCAAGTGCTTGGGTCCTCCCACTGAAAGCCAATTGAGTTATGTGCGTAACTACAAGACCAACTCTGAGAATCTCCCGACTGAACTTGAGAAGCTTAAGGACGACGGTGCCAGTATGCAGCACAGGGTCGATGAGGCTAAAAGAAAAGGAGAAGAGATCGAAAAGAACGTTTAGAAGTGGATTGCAAGTGCCAACAACATCATTACCGAGGCTGAGAAATTTACGGGCGATGCAGATAAAGCAAATAAGCGTTGTTTCATGGGGCTGTGTCCACATTTGAAGACCCGCCATCAGCTTAGCAAGGAAGCGGTAAGGCAACTGGAAGCTATCGTCAAACTTCGGGAAGCTGGGAGATTTGATAGAATTTCCTACCGTAAAGCTCTGGAGGATATAAGGCTTATATCTAACAAAGACTACGAGGCATTTGAATCAAGAATCTCCACTTTGAATAATGCACTTGGTGCATTACAAGATCCTGATGTGAACATGGTTGGGATTTATGGAATGGGCGGCATCGGAAAGACGACACTAGCCAAAGAAGTTGCTATTCAGTTCAAGAGAGACCAGCTCTTTGATCAAGTGATTTTCGTCGACGTGCCCCAGATTCCAGACATAAGAAAGATTCAAGGAGAAATCGCTGATAAATGAGGTCTTATATTTTTCGAGGAGACCGAATCAGGAAGGGCAAGGAGTCTTTATAATCGATTGGAGAATGAGAAAAAGATCCTTGTGATTTTAGATAATGTTTGGGAAAGTGTTGATCTGCAGGATGTAGGAATTCAGGGAAGATGTAAAATATTGTTGACAGCAAGAGGTGAAGATATATTGTCAGGGAAGATGGATTGTCGACATAATTTCTCAGTTGGCGTTCTAAGAGAAGAAGAAGATTGGAGTCTATTCAAGAAGATGGCAGGGGAGTATATCGAAAGCAGTGTATTCAAATGGGTGGCAACGGATGTGGCAAATGAATGTGCAGGTTTGCCTGTTTCCATTGTAACAGTAGCAAGGGCGTTGAGAAATAAGAGATTATTTGAATGGAAGGACGCTTTGGGACAATTAAGAAGGCCTTCCTCAACCAACTTTAAAGATATACAGCCAGCTGCTTATTCGGCTATGGAGTTGAGTTACAATAAATTAGAAGGAGAGGAGCTCAAGAAAATGTTTCTGCTAATAGGATATACCTACATATATTCCATTAATGACGTGTTAATGTATGGCATGGGCTTGGGTTTATTTCAAGGCATCAGTAAGATGGAAGAACTCGAGTGTATACATTGGTGTACAAACTCAAAGCTTCTTGTATGTTGCTTGAGCATAGCAGCAAAAATGAACATTGGTTTTCTATGCATGATGTTGTTCGTGATGTTGCCATAGCAATTGCATCCAAAGAAGAAAATGTGCTTACGATGAGATATGAACTGGTTAATTCACAGGAATGGCTAGATGAAGGTGCGGTTAAGTTTTGCACTTCAATTGTCTTACATGATAGCAAGATGAATGTTCTTCTTGAAGTTCTGGAATGTCCTCAACTGCAACTTCTCTCTTTATGGACTGAGAAATCTTCATTAATAACACTTCCAGACAATTTTTTCAAGAAGTTGATACAAGTCAGAGTTTTAGACTTGACTTATATGCATCTAGGGTCGCTGCCTTCATCACTTAGTCTCCTAACAAACCTTCAAACATTGTGTTTTTATCGCAGTGAATTGCAGGATATAGCTGTTATAGGAGAGTTAAAGAAGCTAGAAATCCTTTGCTTAAGGGGTTCGTATATTGAGCAGTTGCCCGTGGAAGTAGGCCAATTGACTCGGTTAAGGTCGCTTGATTTGAGAGATTGTGACAAACTACAAATTATTCCACCAAATGTTTTATCAAATTTATCCCATTTAGAGGAATTATACATCCGTAACTTTAATAAATGGGAGGTGGAGGTGGAATTTGCAGGGGTCAAGAATGCAAGCCTTGATGAGTTGAGGCATTTGTCTAACTTGACCACTTTAGAATTATACATCCAAGATGTCAACATTCTACCGAGAGGGCTGTTCTTCGAGAAGCTGGAAAGGTACAGAATATGTATTGGACACTGGTGTTGGGAGGATACCTCACCCATGTGTTCTAAAACATTCAGACTCCACCTGGATACCAACAATTGCATCAGCTTCAGGGGTGGACTTATCGTGCAGCTTCAGCGAATTGAAGACCTTTGTTTATCCGGATTGCTAGACCAAGATATTATTGAAATAGTTAATAACAAAGTGGCTTCTTACTCTTCCCAACTGAAGCATCTCTGGGTGGAAGGCTGTCAAGCTCCCAGTCCGAAAGAGTCAAAGGTATGATATGATCTTCTTAGATCTTGAACATATTAGCTAGTGCACACAAGCAAATTCTTCATTTCTTATGACTATGCTTTAAACAGAGATGCAAGGAATCGACAAGTGAAATGCGATCGAATGAAATCATTTTGGAGGACCATGTCAACGTTCCTAATACACTTTTGATCAAGGTTGGATATTAACAATCCAATGGTCTTATTCTTATGATTTTTTTTTTCATTTTTTGGGTTCTTTATTATATATTCTCCTTTCTTAGCAAATATAGGCCAGAGTGAATCAGTGATTAATGAACATATTTCATAACCATTTTAAATTTTTCATTCCGAGTGATGTAGGTGTAACAAATACATTATCAGATAAAAGAAAAAGTACTCTGAATGTACTTATATGCTAACTTTGCTCTCCTCATACAACGGTTGGAAACTTTTGTGAACTGGCTGGGTTACCAAACTTGGAGACCTTGGAGCTGTATAATGTAAATGTGGAGAGGATTTGGAAAAGCCAACTTGCGGCTATGTCGTGTGGTATTCAAACTTTAACCTGGTTGATTGTATACGGATGTAGGGAATTAAGATGTCTATTTTCATCTTCTATAGTTAACATCTTTGTTCGACTCCAACTCCTTGAGATAGATGAGTGCCCTATTTTGGAAGAGATGGTAGTCATGGACCAGCATGAAATGAAGAACGTTGTGTTCCCTCAGTTACAAATTCTGAGGATGGTAGATCTCGAAAAGCTCACAAGCTTCTGCGCAGGAGATGTGCATATTGAATTTCCATCATTGAAAGAATGGAAACTGATAAAATGTCCTGAATTCATGGCGAAATGCAAAAACGCTACTCATGACTCGGTAAAAAAGGTAAATACAAGACTTTTAAAATTGGCTCTAATACTCGGTGTTACTATTTTAATTTTCCCTTCATGATTGATCATGCACCCAGGTATTCCCCAATTTGAAATATTTGACCGTTGAAGGAAAGAAGATACCAATGACAGCGGAGTTTCCAGAGGACTTGTTTTGCAAACTTAACTATCTTGATGTTAAATTTGAAGAGTCAACTGTTATTTCATCACTGGATTTCCTTGGAAGATTTCACAGCATAAGAGAACTCACAATACGAGGAGGAGGATATGTTGGGGGTGTTATGCCATCATATGGAGTAGAAAATTGGATGAAGGCAATCATAAGGAATCTACATGATTGTTGTGAACTGAAGCACATTTTGATCAAAGAGTCCGATATGGACAATTTGGTTTTTCTATTAGTCGAGTATTGTGACCATTTGATTAATCTAGTGCCATCTTCAACATCGTTTCAAAACCTAACAACTTTGAAGGTGTGGAGATGCAAAGGGTTGATAAATGTACTGACATCCTCAACAGCTAAGAGTATGGCGCGACTGAGAGAGATGAGTATCATTGACTGCAGCATGATAACAGAAGTAGTGGCATATGATGAGGGAGATGCTGCTAAAGATGAAATTGTTTTCAGCGAGTTGATGGACTTGGAGCTTTGTGATTTGAGAAGACTGACAAGCTTCAGCTCTGGCAATTGTGTCTTGAAGTTCCCAGCTTTGGGATTTTTAAGTGTGGATAAATGCCACAATATGAAGATTTTCTCTGGAGGAGAATTAAGCACTCCCAGTTTACACGAAGTAGAGAAACGCTGGCTGTCTGGTGAGTATTGGACTTGGAAGGGCGATCTTAATTCTACCATGCAACAGATATATCTTGAAACAAAGGTACATATTCATTTACTGAGAGACCCAAAAGATAGTATTCATTTAGATTAAGCACTCCCATTTTATTTGAAAAATGTTGTTCCTGCTTTCACCTTCAATGTGTTTTGCTCATTGTTTACAGAACGTCCAAACTCGTGAAGATGATTCAGGCCAACCTTCTGTGCAGCATCAGGAATAAAGCCAATTTTCATTGTAATTTGTGGGACATTATAGTGTTTTTTCCATCAAGCCAGATGGTAAGCGGGTCTTCATTTTTTATGGTTCTACATTTTGGCTTTTCTTGATAGCTTCAACCCAGTTTGAGAGTGTCATAATACAACACTTGGGCAATTTCTTTCACTTCATCCTTCATCTGTGCTGTTGCAGACATCTTGAAAGACTATATAAGTACCTAAATTAAAGATGTGTGAATCATGCTTGTCTTGTGTGCGGTGAGCCTCGTATTATATGTATTAGATTTCCGGTGTATTATTGATCGTTTATGATGAACAACATCTCATTACAAGATCTTATAATCATATTCTGCTCATGCAATTTTCTCATAAAAACCAATTACACTTTATTAGTAAAAGTAGACGTTCATCACGTGTTCATTGTACTAGAAATTCAACAAAGATGATAATACAGTAAAAGAAAATGGAGTTTTAGGGCCACAGACACCAACAATTGTGAATCCGAAATGAAGCGGGTAGAGGGAATCAGAAAAATGGAAAGACGTGAATGGTAGGGATATGAAATCATTCATAGAAGCTAAACACAAATTTAATCAATTCATTAAGCCTTCAAAAGTTAGTTATAAACCACTATATCTTACATATGAAATGTACCATTCTCAATTTCTGCTATGTTATGTTAGTACCCCTAATATGCTTAGTTTGGTTTTGTGTCCTTCCAAGCATATGAATATTTTCTCAGGCATATGCTTGGGCCATCTGAACATTGAGTGGTTTGATATCTCTGCAGCGCATGTAGGTCAAAAACTGACCAGGCAGCTCTTCCAAAAGTGCTTGTACAACAGAAATTTGCCCACCTGTTCAGAAAGCAATGTGTGTGTTTGTTATAGCATGAAAAAATTCAGAAACTTCTGTGAATTAACTCTCAAATTCAATATTTTGAACTAATTTTATTGAGGAATCATATGCACTCACTATGAACTTCTCGCATTGGAACAAATTGTACTATGTCTCGGGTAGCTACCCGATCAGTAGAGCTCTCTAACCTATGGCCATTATCAGCATCAAGAATCTGCCAACAAAGTAGGATAAGACCACACTGCATATATGTTCTAAATTGAATCTATCAAACAATAGAAAAAAGAAGGTCAATGCTAGTAAAAAAATATTGAAGTTGGAAAACATTGTGTACCTCCATTTGTGTAAAATCTGCACCTCCCACACCCACAATTAGAATTGACAGGGGAAGATCAGAAGCCCTTACCAAAGCATCTTTCGTTTCTTGAAGATCCGTCAGAACTCCATCCTAAAAGACATTGCAAATTTACTAATCACCCAAAAAGAATGATAGAAAAAGAAAACTGTGAATATATAGAATAATTATACTCACCGTTATAATGAGTAATACAAAATACTTGCTTCTGTCGTATGAAAGGGACTGTCCAGCAATTCGTGCAGCTGTGTTGATCACTTGACCAAACAGAGTTGGTCCTGCCAAAGCAACATTGTTTAGAGCGCTCGTATAAGCAGCCATAATGCCTTCAACTCCTTCTACCTATTAAATATAGAAACCAGCAGTTCATGTAAAAAATGGAAGAGGATAAAATATACATCTTTTTGCTCTTTCAATCACAAGTTAGAAGAGATAAAATTCCAAGGAAATTTAAAGGAAAAAAAAAAGTAGAAACATATTATATTGTTTGTTATTAAAAATGAAAAAGTATGGGAGACAAGCCAACCAAATAAGGATTTTAGCAAAGTTGCAAACTCCAGTTACCCTTACCTCAAAGCCATCTGCCCTTCCATTCAAGTTAAAACAATGCGACACAGTGCCATCAAATGTCTTCCCCCCAAATCCCCAAGCAGGAAAGCGTCTATCAGAATCATAAAATTGTATGACCTCCCCAATTTCCATTATTGCCTGTAAATGGTTTAAGAGGCCAATAACTAATCAGCGATATTCTCTCTCAACTTCTACAAACTATTGAAATATGTATTTCATTATGATGGCCATAGAAAGCTTGACAGTCACAGGCGTCTAAAACACTGAACAAAATGACCATTTTATAACCTTCAGAGTTGAGAGATCACATCTCAGAGTATGAGTCGTAACAAAACCTTACCTGCTGGTAAGAATTCAATCTGCCTGAAAGATCAATGTAGTGCAAAGAACTTGGATTTCGAGGATTTCCATTTGAAGCTGGATGATTTGCATTTAATCAGAGACAAGATGAAGTCAGACCAAATAAGAGCAAATAAGCAAAACGAGAAAATTATATTGCAAATTTATCTTCAATAAGTAATCTCATTTTAATTACCTGTAAAGTCAACTGCAACCATAAAATTCAACTCAAAGCCACTAGATATGTAATCCAGAAAAGTATATTGCTCTTTTTCAATAAACTTATCAACAAACAACTGACTTTTCAGAACCTAGGCAAAAGTCAGATAAAAAAATAAAGTGATATTAAATTATCAAAAACTGTGAGCATGAATAAACACCTTTGGTGAAGTTAAAACAAAAAAAAAAAAAAAAACCTTGTCATGGCCACGTTGAGTTGACGGTAACATAAAAGTTGCACCAGTCCTTTCTTGGTGAAGTTTCACCAAGTCTCCAACTGATTTCTGAATTTTACTGAAAACAGAAATAGAAAACCTTGACATCAGAAAGGCAAAAGGATAAAAGAGGGAAGCTAATGACATTAAGAAATTTAAGAGTTACCCTATGAGTACGTGATTTCCGCTGGTATTGAAATCAAAACATTCAATGATTAATGGGTTGTCCTGTACCAAAATGAGACATCATAAACTAAAAAACATTTCCCCATGACAAAACTTCCTTCACTACCTAATATACATTTAAGAAATGAGCACAAGAAGATGACAAGGTTACCTTGCTCACAAATTGCTGCATGGTCAAAGTTATTGGCCTCCAAATGGGATTCAAGTTGTTGTTTATAACCTCTGTCTTGTAGATAGGAACAGAATTTCCACTCTCAACAATTCTCGATATTCTTAAGAACGGATCCTATAGAATATAAGAAGAAGAAGAATGAGCATATAAATTAATAGATCAATTAGTAAACCTCTAAAATTAGCTACGTCATCAGAACTTACACTTTTGGAAAACAGGTCTACATTTTGCAAATGCGAGCAACAGAATGCTATTTCAACAGCACTCTTGGAAGCAACCGTTTCCTCAGCATGGACAGAGAGTGTCCCGAAGTTTCTTGAAGCTCCAGGCCCATAATTGTTATGGAGTTTTAAGGTTAAAGTTCGACTTTGTTTGGTTACTATCTGGCATTTAAAAGGAAAATACGGCACATGTTAGTGCTAAAGAAGAAGAAGAACGCTAGTAAAAAGCATATGAGCATATTTTGCCCCCTTTCTTTTGTGATAGGAGACAGATATTTTTACAGAAAATTAGATGGGCATATTTTGCCCATTGAATAAAGAGAAAATACATAAATTCATCAAACAATATATAACCCAGAAACCTACCTCTGAGAGAACACAGCTAGCTTCTCCCAGAAAATCTTGATCCTTCAACTTTAGCATCTGCAAGGCAACATAATTAAGAAGTTTGAACTTTAAACTTCACACGTCAACAACTATTTTGTCATGAGATAATAATGACTTGAAAATAATTAGGGATCACTGCAGCAAAGAATCAAAAGAACACTAGATTTCCTACTTAGTGTCTTAGAATCCGTCTAGATTTGTTCATTTTCTCTTTCCATTGGCAAAAATTTACATATTTATCATTTTTCCTGATAATGTTAATGCCATTTACAATGGACATATATGGTCATCAAATTTTTAGGATACTGTTTTCAGCATATGCTTCCAAATGATTACAGTTTCCAGGATTATAACCATGAAATTTTTTAGTTTTAACTCAAATTCCACAGACGAATACATCATAGGCTCTAAAGATTTACTTACCCATTCCAATACTCACAAAATGGTCAATTTTTATAGAAACTTCTTTAGGTAATGTATTATTTTTAACAACATAGATGAAAATTCCATTTTGAAAAAAGAAAATTTAGCCGTAAGGACCATCAGAAAAATTGTTCCTTCCCAGTTATGGTAGCACGACAAATATGTCAAACCTTGCAAGTTGCAATAACAAAAAGTGCCATAATAACTATCCTGGCCTTAAGATTTGTTTCTGATGTATGACAGCCAACTTTTTAAGTTTCTAGCCATATTAAGCGTTAGATTGTGATCAATCAAGTATTCACAAATTTCCCGAAATTGATAGAAACTATTGCTGATGCAATTTAGTTGAGATCGTATGCTTAGAAACAACATATGGATCAGTTAGATGCCCCGGGTAACTCTAAACTTTCGAACTGAAGTATGTGCATATCATTTATACCTGAATTAAGAGAAAAAAATTTAATTAAGAAATTTTTATATACCTTCACTGGAATATTGTGATACTTGGTATCCACATCATACACACGAAAGCTGGAAAAAGAAGAAAAGCATTAAGAAATTAGAAAGCATTAAACATTGTCAAAGCAAGCAAAGCTTATGAGAAATAATAAGCAAATAACCTATAAAAAAAAACTTTAAAAAGAGCACAGGAAAAACTTACACCAAGGGCTGGACGATCTCAAACTGAAAAGCAATTGAAATCTTTCCAATCCAAGCAGGATTCAGATTGTTCATAATCACCTCTGTGCGTCCAATCTCCTCCAGCCTCCCATCTATTTTCTTTGCATACACAACTGCCATTGGATCACTCTATGACATAAAAAGACATGTAAATACATTTGCTTGTAAGTACAAAAATGAAAAACAGAAGGCCTATAAGTACGTATCCACTTGCGTCATATAACTATAGGCATATATTAGCTAAATAACCATAGTTAGTAAACCATCATTAAAATACAGCAGCATTTTATGTGTGCTAGTATCAGCTAGTAAAAATGCTCATTATCAAAGAATTTTATCTTGAATCGTAAAAACAATAAAATCATCAACCACGACTTGTAATGCATTATCTGGATCTCTCAAGTTACTGCTTCTTACTGGATTACATTGGACACATACAATGTATATAACACTGTTCTTCTTTCTCCAAGTTCAGAATTTTGGTAGCCGCACCATGCGCTTTTCAGATCATATATCCCTAGACCCTTCATACCAGAGAAATGATATTGACAGGGCCATTACAGGGCGATTATGAACAAATAAGCAGATCATATAAGGGGGATACGAGATAACATGAGAATCAATCACCAAAACTTTCAGCAGCGTACCATTGATGCGATGTCAAGATCACGTAACTTTGAAGCAGATAAAGATAACTGCGACACATATTCAAATACATAAGAATGAATGCAGATGCACGCAAAAGCGAAAAAAGAGCAATCCATGCATATACTGTACAAAATGAAAATTGTCAGTCATATGTAGGTCAACTGGCAGGCAATATACATCTGTCATAAACAGAACATGCAGAAAACCATCATCTCGGGATTCAGACAGAATCACTTCTAATATTAAATCTTATAGGCAGCAAGCAAGAATATGTGTAATTAAGTTTTTATATAACAACAAGATGCGACATGTCAATTACAATCATTGAATCACATTTAATTTGTTATCATTTGACTTGTTGTCTCTTCTACAGAAAAGTTTCCAAGGAGATCCTCAGGTAAGGTCCACATCAATACAGGAAAATTAAAAACACCTGGTGGTCCATGTTATGAAAAGACATCCTCATCCTCGTAACAACATGATCCTTAATCCGCAAGTTTTTATAAAGTTAATGGTTTGTCTTATGCAAACCAGCATTCACAAAATCATGTTTCATTCAGGGGGGCATTATCATGGGGAATCTTCACCAGAGGGAAAGTAAAAGTTGATAAATGAGGCATAACCGAATGGTCAACTTTCAGGATACACGGGAAAACCACTGTGCATTCAACAGGATCAAACATCAACTTTATCGCTGATCACAAGACCACTGTGCATTCAACACCATTCTTTTTTTATTTACCTTAACCAATCTTAATCTGAAATTCACTTCACAGAATGTTGTTATTGGGTATAAGCAGTTTGACTTACTGTTCCATTATGCAGAGCAAAAGCACTTCTTTGTTATGAAACCATCAAACCAACAACAACAACAAAAGATCAGACACTAGAACAAATCTAAAAAAAAAAGAAAAGGAGGGGGGGGGGGGGGGGGGGGTGTTGTGGAGTGGGAGGGGAAGAAGCACTTGACCGGCATTCTTTTGAGAAGGTGCTTAATTCCTTTGTCCTTTGAAGGAGCACCAGGCAAATTATTCACCCTCCAAAATTCCGAATACTCCTCTTACATTATTTAAAAAAAGCACTTATGGGATTGCAGTTGACTCTCGAATAAGAATCTACTCCCTGATTATGTTCGAATTATCAAATATAGTCGATTTAACTTGTTCTTTTAGTAATGTTACACTGTCAAAACATCAAATAAGAAATAATATCAAACATAATTTAAGAATAGATTTTCAAATAAACGACCCTTCGCAACCACAGACAAGAACTAAGTCAGATTTAAAAAATTAAAATTATAAATTATAAATAATTTTTAAAAAAACCTAAACTAATCACAAACTAATAAATAATAATTTTAATTAATTAATTAGTTAATTTTTTTATTTATTAAAAATAATTTGTTAATAGTGGCAGTTAAAGACTCGTATAATTCACGTATACACATATACCTCGATTTGGGTGATAAGCGAGTGAAGGCCGCGAGATTTGAAGAAGAACTCAACGGCGTCGTTTTGACCAGAAACATTGTTCTGATCAGCCGCGGTGGTGGGCCGGAGCTGGGTCCCACCTACGGCTTGTTTCCCTCCTCTCACATCACTCCCAGACAAACATAATCCCATTCCTTTTCTCTCTCTCTCTCTCTCTCTCTGTCTCTTTTTTCTTTTCGAAAATTAAAAAATTAACCTAAAAGATTTTGCAACTCTGCGCTAAAAGTACGGAGTCTCACTGTTCGATTGATGTTCTTTAATCTCTCAAGTCCGTACGTAGCCTTTGGCAGAGAATTGATGCGGGCTTTTTCTTTTTCTCTCTCTATTTATAGAGTTTTGCGCTTCAGCTGTTGTGACTCTGTTTCTTTACTTCTTCTGTGAAAATGCAGAGAAATTCCTAATTATTTATTAATTAATTTAATTGCTTTTCATATTAAAAAAAAAAAGACAAAAGTATTTTTTTTATTTGCTTCAAAGATTTTGTTTTTGTTTTTTCCTTTTTTCCCTAAAATATAGAATAATTGTAGATGATCGATTGTATTGGCTGTTATTACATCTCTCTTATCCCTTAGTTTAACCTTATTTTTTAGTTTGAGTACTATCAAATGATCAAATTTTTTTATTATTTTTATTTTTATTTTTTTACTTTAAAATCATATGATTTACTAAATCTGTAAAATACATTCATGAAAAATAAGTTTACATTGGATGAAGACAAATACTATAATTTTTATTAAGTACTGCCTAGATTTTTATTTTCTTTAATATTCAATGGATACCTACTCCACTCATATTTCACGAGAAAGAAAACTATTTTCACTCAATAATTGATTAAATCTCCTATAATTACATTCGATGGTCTTAAAGGAAGTTAATATTTTGTCTTCCACAAGGGTTCGATTTGATTCATATGAAATTGCATGTATGGATTTCAAATAATAAAGAATGACTTGATATGGATTTCAAACAATAAAGAATGACTTGATATGGCTGATATTGATAAATTAGACAGGAAAAAATAGAAAACAATGGAGGATTTTTCAAATTAGGTCAACAAACGTAATCTATTTAATTTGAAATAATGGCAATGACGAAGCCCTTATAACCTAAGCATACAAACGTAATCAAGACGTCTTTAGAAAACAAGTAACAGGCTAGCATTTAAATTTTTTATTTTAATTTCTTTTTATATAATTTATTTAATTAATAATAAATATGAATAATTAAATAAATTTTAAAGTGTATTTAAAAATAAAATAATACTGTAAAATTATAGTTCTACAAAGATTATTAACTATTATAAAAATAAAAAAAAAATAAATTATGCATATTAATTTCAATATGAAGTAAATTGACAATATGTATTATCGTGCAAGAAGAAAGTGAGAATCGTTAGAATTTCAATAAAATGATAAACTCTTCAACATATTTGAGGTACTATATAATCCATAAAAAATGGTTGTATTATATTAAATGTACTCAATATTTTCTTAAAATGAGTAAAAAAAAAAAAAAAACTCACTAGTCTATATTGTACGCCAATTAAAAATCTTTATCTTTATTGCAATAAGGATTGTGGGGGCACGTGTTATTAATTAATTAGGACGGCACAACACGTGGTATCCAATAATTGAACACTTCATTTCTAAGAGGACATTTTCAAAATTGATGTACGAAACTGTCCCTCCCGTTAAATTTTCAAGCGTGGAGAACATGCATGCATGCACGTGGAATCCCATGCATAAAACGATAAAATGCTTGTCAAGTGATCAAAGTCTCTTCATAAATTTGTAGTTCATATACTTTGCAAAGAAGTTTCACCATTTGATTTCCAGGTCTTGGGTCGCGCCGCCGCGTATACGAATGAAGAATCTTGCTAAGTTTCAATCAGTGTAATGTACAGTCCATGTAAAATTTAGTGAGTCTCACTGAATTGTTATAATTTTTTACATTACTTTATATGAATTGTTAGTCACATGAATTATAAATTAGCAAAACCCACAGAATGAATAAGATTACTTCCCAAGTTTACCAATTTTCCATCTCTTTATTAATTCCTAGTCATAGTAAAATTCATTCTCCTTTTCTTCCTCTATTCAACTTTCTAATTTTTATTTTTGACTTTTAAATTCTTTTTTATATCATATTTTAAATCTTGTTTAAGGAATGTTTGTGTTCTTTTGTCCACACCTCATGTGCAACACAAATAATATTTTATGTTACACTTTATATTCATTCATGTAAATTAATTAAGGATAAGATAATATATTGCCAACTTGATTAAAATAATTATTAATTTAAAATTAATAATTCCTCCATCCATAACACTGATATTAAAGTCCGATTATAGGCATGCCCACTTTTTCATGGGGATTGAGAATAAAATTTTATAGTTGGTAATTATATTAGGTGTATCCGCGTAGGTAGATTCACCTACCTAATATAGTAATATTATTTAATGATTGAAAAGAAAAAAAAACATTTATTGCAGACTTAAATCAAGATTGTAACAATTAAAAAAAAGGGGGAAAAAACTAAAGAGATTAAGAGAATGCTAATGAAGTGGATGGAAATGACAAAGAAGAAATGGCTAACTACAATAAAATTGTTATGAAATAATTATAATTTATGTGGATGTTCATCAAAGTAACCATTGATCTCCTCACAAGCAACTTTTCATATCTTATAACTCCTATTATCTCTCTAATTTAAGGGTTATTATCTTTTGTAATTATGATGCATTACTTACCACTTTATGGTTGTATCACTATAAAAGGAGGCATTTTACTCTTTATTTGTATACACTTGAGATTGAATAAAATTTCTCTCTAGATATTGTGTCTCTTATTTGCTTTCTCTCTTTCTCTTGCTATATTTTTGTGCTCCTAAATGATAAATTTTATAACCCGTTATCAGCACGAGTCTCTAGCCACTAAGAGGTAATAAGATAATATCTCTCCTTTGATCTTACACACAAAGGTATGAATTAAACTATCTTGATTTGTTTATAACCATATACATATGTTGCTTATGTATTTCTATAATTTAAGAATAATGGATCTATGAAGTCGTTCCTTAATTCCTTTATTAATCATTATATATATTTTATGGGAATTAGATTATAATATTTATCTAATGTTTCATTCATTGATATTGCTATTGTTTGACACTTCTTATTATAATATTCAATTGCTATTATATATTTTGTATTCTTGAACTTAAAAAAATTCACCCTGAAGTGTGAATATTGTAATATAGAATGAAAGAAAGTTTAGAATGCATCCCTGAAGGATTGAATTATATATGTAATGAAAATTAAGAATGTATCCCTGAAGGATTGCATTATATATAAAATAAAAATTTTCTTTTGATATATGTTCCTGAAGAGCTAATTTCAAAATTATTATGTTAGTCACCAACATCTTATTCATGAAGGATTCACTATATGCTCACGAAGGACTATACAAATATTATAAGTTCATGTATATGTCATGTAAGACTATACAAATTTCCTTTTCCATATCTCCCAGAAGGAGTTACAAAATGAATATTACAAGACATATTGCTTCCTTGAAAAATTTGAAAGAAAAATAACATAATATATGGAAAAGTTCAAGGATTGAATTATCATGGTGATTGATTTTATCTCCTTGAAGGAATGAAAATTGAATATCCAAATGGATAATTGTTTCTTTGAAACAATTTAAAGGAAATATGAGACTATTAAAAGATTGAACAAAGCTCATATATGATTTTCTTGTTTTTATATGTATATGAGGAGAAAATCATCAAGAATAAATATAAAGCAAATATGTGATATGTATAAATATTTTATAGCTCATTTATGCTCCTGCAGTAGCAAATTGAGATTATCAATATGTATATTAAAGCAATTGTTTCTCTTTATATATAAACAAAATATTAAGCTTTTAATATATGTAATTGGTCTTATCTTACTAGTGATGTGTTTTTATTCCTTGAAGCGAATGGTTATTTGATAATTGTGAGATTAGTGCTAGACATCTCATTACTAAAGTTATCAACATTACAATGATCACCATTTAAGTACTAATTATTGCAATATATATATTGCACCACCCGAAGTGGATCAATTTAAAAATTGAAATAATTTGTGATAAATTAAAAGTTTAATAAGTCTAGATTTTCTTACATAGTTTGAAATGATGAAGTTGCAATGATAAATTTGTAAATTAGGCTAATGATTATGTATCGAATTATAGAAAATTCACAATAATTTTAATCAAAGAGCTAGAAGATTCTCTTGATTATTGATTTTTGTTTAAATTAAGTGAAGATGAATTTATAGAAATAATTTATTATTTGTTATGATTTACCATTATTTATGCTTAAATGTTTTGTGATATATTTTATAAAGAAGTCATCCCATCACGAGGAGGAGGAAAGCTATACGTGATGGATGATTTGATTTTATTATGCATCACTTTATCTCATCTTAATATTGATGTAAATCAGTTTGAACTTAAAGTTCAAAATGATTATTGTACTATGTGCATTGTTGATCAATTATTGGATGAATTTATTAATATGTGAAAGTAAAAAATCACAAACAGAATATGATTGTGGTTTGATATATATGATGTTCTTATCTTAATATTGATGTAAATCAGTTTGAACTTAAAGTTCAAAATGATTATTGTACTATGTGCATTGTTGATCAATTATTGGATGAATTTATTAATATGTGAAAGTGAAAAATCACAAACAGAATATGATTGTGGTTTGATATATATGATGTTCTTAAAGAACGAAATGGTGATAGGCAAATAAATATATGAATGCCTGAAGCATGTGATAAATCAATTGGTGCAAAAATTTAATTCCCAGGAAGTTGATATGAAATAATTTGGTGCTCCTGAAGAGACCATATTTGCATGTATAGCAAAATATTATTTGATCTATATGAAATTATTAAATATATTGTCCCTGGAGAGACATAATGCACCAACTAGAAAATGAATCACAAATACCCCTGAAGAGGTAAATGGTAAGAAATAAAGAAATTCAAATTGCCCTACAAAATACACGCGTGCACATTAGAAAAGAGAGATCTTAGCCCTTGCAGAGGCATATGTACTAGAAGCTTCGAAAGATTTCAATTGGGCATATATATATTGAAAATGATAGATTTTTAATTAATGTTGGTACTTGGTGCAATACAAAAATTGAAATTGACATAAGATTTTTGTCAATAAAATTTAGTTGTTATGATTTCCAGGATCCTGAATCACAAAATGTGAAGATCATCAAACTATATGATTGGCCAAATTTTCTTAAATATTCGGACCTGCAGTCCAAACGTTATAAAACGTGAAATTAATTAGCAAAATGTATAAAGAACTTTGGACATGTAATTCATACGCTTGAAGTCGTAAAATTTATTAATAAAATGTGAATCTGAACTATAGTGTTTCAAAATTAAATTGAAGAATTTATATACTTATCCTTGAAGGATAAATGCTTGAAACAAGTACTTAAAGTACTAAATCAAAAAGCTTGCAACTTATATATTCTTAATAAAGCTATAATCAAATTCGTATATATTATAGCAATCTAGACTTATCAAAGTGTAATCACTTGAGTGAAAATTTGTTATAAGTGGCAAATGTCATTATCCACTTTGCTATGTGATTTTATTAAAGCTAGAAATTTTGCAAGATATGTTGATGATTTCATCATAAAAAGACTCCTAAAGAACTTATGAATTTATTTCTTTTAAGGATAAAATTCATGATGAAGATCTTAAAATGAAAGAATTTCTTTTAATTTATGGATTGGAATTTGTCAAGTGAAATGCTAATATTATAGAAATACTGGAAGTATTTCATAGTCTAAATTGTTCTATTTTAAAATATAGTACATATGTCTTGGTCCTGAAGTACCATACTTTTATTCCGACTTGTGCCTAGAAAGGCATTAGAAAATTACATAATTAAAAATTGAAATACGTTCAGTATAAACTTGAAAATATCAAAATAGTGTGAAAAGTATATCACACTCTTTCTTTGATATGGATGCTAAAGCTTGATCTTATTTAAGTAAGTCAACAAAATTATGAAGCTACATACATGACAATATTCTTCTAATTCAAGATGATGGCTTCTCCAATTTATTATATGTTTTTCAAGCTTTTAAAGGATGGTGTTGACCCTGCAGATTGTTTCACCAAAGTAATGTTAGTTACAACAAATTATGATTGATCTTTGAAGCATCCATGTCATTTTGAGGGGGAGCATATTTAACAAGGGGAGTTACTGATATGGAGGCCTACATGCACTGTACTCTTTTTCCTTCACTAGGCATTTGTCCCATTGGATTTTTCCTAGTAAGGTTTTAACGAGGCAGCTTGCACCTCCTTAAGATACAAATGAATAGTGTACTCTTTTTCCTTCGTTAGTTTTTTTTTCCCATCGAGTTTTTACTAACAAAGGTTTTAATGAGGCATATTTTTTGTATGATGAACATCCAAGGGGGAGTGTTATGAAATAATTATAATTTATGTGGATGTTCATCAAAGTAACCATTGATCTCCTCACAAGCAACTTTTCATATCTTATAACTCTTATTATCTCTCTAATTTAAGGGTTATTATCTTTTGTAATTATGATGCATTACTTACCACTTTATGGTTGTATCACTATAAAAGGAGGCATTTTACTCTTTATTTGTATATACTTGAGATTGAATAAAATTTCTCTCTAGATATTGTGTCTCTTATTTGCTTTCTCTCTTTCTCTTGCTATATTTTTGTGCTCCTAAATGATAAATTTTATAACAAAAATCTCTTTTTTAATATAGTCTCTTCTTTAATAGTAAATACGAACAACTTTTATATAATCATAAAATATTTTATTTTTAATTTAGATCAATTATAAATAAGAATATATTATTATAATAAGTTATAATTCTTTTAGATTTTGTGTCTTAATGAACTTGTAAAAATATATACTAATTTTTTTAAAATATATATCAATCTCTATTATTAATTTCTATACATTAAATTTGACATATTCTAGTAAATAATTATTAATGTATACTTCCATATCACTTACACTAAGGATAATTAAGTCAAAACAATAATTTTTGTAACTATATATATATATATATATTAAGTTATAACCACTTCATGATAGTAAAATTAGTTTCATCCCAACATTATGACTATAGAGAAGTTTTACTGTACTTAAGTATTTATAAAATAATGGTCATGACTGTGGTTGATCTATGATTTTACGTTGAAGTTGGTACATCTGAACCATCAAAAAGTTTAAAGCATATTGGTAGTCTTTGTTTCCGAGTTGATAAAAGTGTCAATACTATGTTTGCCAATAAGAACATTATTGAATTTTTTTTTCTTTTAAAGGACAAACGAGAGGTGAATTTCAAATTAATTAGGAATTTGCATCCATTATTTGTTGGAGTTGTGCCTTTTTTGTGTCACATATACATTTAATTACATAATATATTCTAATTCAATAACTATCAATTACAAATTTAGGTAAAACGATTAATATATATAACTCATCATATGGGGTTAAAATTCAGTGCTGAGCTGAGTTTTTACTGAACACTGAATCAATGGTTATAATTATTTTAAATTTTTATTTTATTTTATTTATCTTATTTGAAAACCAATAATTCAGTGCTCCACAAAAACTCAGCTCAGCACTGAATCCTTATCTCATCATATGATCATAGAATCCAAATTTGTTTCAAAACCACTTCCTGTTAATATTAATTTTATTCCTCTCAAAATTCCGCAAGCAAAAATATTATAAAAGTAGTAATCAAAATAACATTTCCTTGCAACGACTCATTATAATTCTAAGTGAAATGGTTCGTTAGACCAAAAAAGGCCGGATAATGTAATTCAAGTTGTCTTTCTCTTTCATTCAAGACTTTGTATTTGGTCTAAACGATGGGACAATGCTATGAATATGTTCACAGCTAGCCCCTTGTCTTGGCTAGATTCTAATTGATGTCCTTATAATGTCATTACAACGATTGATGCGGGAGTCAATATATAGAATAGAAAAGTCATTCAAAGCCGCGCAAAGTGTATAGCCAATCCTTGTCTCATCATTGAGTTCAATGAACGAGAGGCATGCACACTCCAATGAAAGAGAGGCATGCACACTTCATGTCTTTGGTGTGTATGTGGGCAAAAAATTGACAACCACTTTAGTCGTCTCCAATGAACGAGAGGCATGCACACTCCCTTTTAGTTACTATTAACTTCATGCGTAGATATTTAAACCCATCGACCTCAATTATAAAATAATCACTAAACTAAGAAGTTGTTCTAAGCACAACATGGTGATTTTTTTAATAAAAAAATTAATTTACATTTGCTTAAAATATTTTTAAAATTTTTTAAATGAGTAAATACTCTTTTAGTTTAAGTCAATTATCTAATTAGTTAATATTTATATTTTAAAAGATGATCCTTATCTTCTCTTTGTTTACTTCTATGCAAGTCGTCGCAAGGATTATTCGTTGTACTTGGTACGTACAATGACATGAAGTAGTGTTATCCATTGAGACTTTTCCAAGACAATATTTTGTGATGTACCATTTGCATGCTTAATTACAAGTGTACTTGTTGGGAACATGCATGCACGGACGTGGAATTCCATGCATAAAATGATAAAATACTTTTCAGTTTTTCTTAGTTTAATTTGCAAAGAAGTTTCACCATTAATTTAATTGAAGTCTTTAGGTCGTGAAATGCAATCTTTATTTATCAGATATTTGTTGTCTCTTGCGACACAGGTATGTACATAATCAATCTTAGAATATATAGTCTTAATATGTATATATAGTTAAGATATATATCTAGCACTACTGTAAGTTTATCTAATTATCACCAAAGATCCACTTTGTATTTTGCTCTAGAGCACAATGAACTCAAATTAGTATTTTCAAACGAATTTTTTTTATAAACAAGTAAATAGAAATTGCAATCCACTGAACAACTCATAACAACAATTCAAGCCACTGTGGTAGTAATAACAAGATCAATTTACAAACTATCTATAAAGAATATAATCGGTTAAATCATTAAATCAAGAGATGCCTTCAATAATAACATATACCTCTACTAAATGTGCACAAAACACTTAAGCTTCATAAGAGTTATTCTCATATTAGAATCTAATTCTCTTAATATGAGTTCTTCTAAACTTTTAAAGATTTTGTTTCACTTGTCTTTTAGCATTAATATATTATTAGGATTTAATTACTCTTATTTTTTTTAATTTATTAACTACTAGTCATATAAGTGAATTTTGCTTAAATGAAAAGTCAGATCATTAAAGGATCCATTCCCTTAATGCTTTCCAATCACTCCCTATCATCGAAGTTTGTTGTGCCAACCACCAATAAAGTAGCAAATATCGATTCATGTTTAAGTTCATGTGTCTCACACACTCATGAATACTTCAAGTTAGTCATTTATAAATGTTAATTAATTATTTGAGTAAAGATCAACATAAAACAAAAACCATCCCGTTAGGCTACTGCTATAAATACATATAACGTGTGAGAAATTAATAGGGAGTACTAACACGGTAGCTATTAATACTTTAATTAGAGTAAACGTTATGAACGATTAATTAACATTAATTTCAACATAGAAATTTCACCAAAACTGTTTAAGCTTGAATTTATAATTCTGCATATAGTAATGATTTCATGACGGCTCCAGCACTAATCTTATCCATTTATCCTTCCCGTATATTAGTTCCCACTCGTTTACCAATTTTTATGTCTCTCTATTCAACTTTCCAACAAACTTTATATATTAAATTATTTTTCGAAGAAATAATTGTATTCTTTTAACCATATCTCACGTGCAACACACTTAATATTTTATGGTAAACATAAAAGAAAGAAAAAAAAAGTTAGGAGCGGACAAAACCGAAACTTATTTCTTAGTCTAACTAAATAAATCTATTTGAAAATCATTTTACGAAACTTTTTAGAAATCGAAAAACTCGTTATCTTACCTTATTGTGAAACAACAGTAAAATTAATAATTTTTTTTCTTAAAAAATCCTAGACATAAATAAGGTAAAATTAGTACAAGATAAACCGATCGACACCAATTTTATTTTATTATTAGCAGCGTTCTTTTAAATTTTTCTATCCAAATATCGTCACTCTCTATTTCTCAGTCAAGTCAACGATATACAAAATGGAAAAGAGAGGGTTAAAGTAAGTGGATGGAAATGACAATAAAGGAAAAAGCTTGCTTTTTGAAGGAGCTTTTGAAGGTGAAGATGATGGGCGTGTGCTCTTATCATGAAGCTTTTACGTTTGAAGGTGGTTGAATTGACCCATCAAAAAGGTTGTAATGAATCCATGTCAGAGTCTTCGATGTGTTTCCGAGAAGATAATTAATTAACACTAATGAGTTAGTTGAATGATTAACTAAACTAATTAATAAAATCATATGTGTTCTAATTGTTTGGAGAAAGTATTTTAATGTCGAATGAGCGATGAATTTCAGAGACTCTTCCAATTGCAACTAGTCATCATGAATATTCCAATAGCGAAGGATTCTTTGGACACAAGTAAAGGAAAAAAACAAAGCTCAACAAAGACAATGAAGAATATTCAATATTCAAATAAAGTCTACGTATGTAAATGTAATGTAACTTAATTTGAGAACTGCCGCTGTGACGAATCCCTTGCAACGTAAGCACTCTGACACACAAAGGATGGCGTAAATCAACCGGTCTTCATGAATTACGACACAGAGTGGAACACAAGTTATCCAAATTAATTCTGTCAAGATAGGTTAAACTATCTTACCATTGTCGTTTTCGGGGAAAAATTTGTTTTTTTTAGAGGATAAAATGTTAAAGAAGATTTAGAATGTCCACGCACTAACTATTAATTTGAGAAGAGCAATAAAAAGACTTAAAATAATAATAATAATAGCATAAAATTAATGGTTGCAAAAGGCTTAAGGTTTGTTTCAATATAATGTTTTTGAATAAACTTCAATCTATCCCGTACTTAAAATGATAATCTTTAATTTACTTTTAAAAGTATAACGCTCTAACTCAGGCCTTTAGCTCTAAGAAGGCAATGCTCTTACCATTTTGGATAAGCCTTTGCCTCTATAAACAACCATAGAAAGAACAAAAATCTTTTTTTTTTTTGTTGAAAAAAAATAGTAATCAAGACACCCTTAATTTACTCTCATCTTCTAAACAAAAACGAAGGGTAAATTAAAATTTGGGTAATTATCTGGTGGCCACCACTTATTAAGTGAAATTTCTGTAAACCACCAAATTTTAAGATTGTATCTGTAAACCACCTACTTTTTAAAGAAATATTCCCCAACCATTTTTCCGTTAAAAAAGTTAACTGCCGTTAGTGGTTTTTTACGTAAAGACTATTTTACCCCTGTAATACAATAATTACGAAAATTATTTATAATTAATTAAATATAAGATTTTGTATTGTTTGATTTTTTTTTATTTACAAACAACAACAATATTATTTATATAATTAAATATTTATTTTTTAAAAATAAAATATAATTAATTAAATATTTATTTTTAACTAAATGATCATATTACTCTTATGATGGCATGCTGATGTCATATTTTTGTTAACGGAGTTAACGGAAAAGTAGATGGGAGATGTTTCTTTGAAAAGTAGGTGGTTTATAGATACAATCTCAAAATTTTGGTGGTTTACAGAAATTTTACTTAACAAGTAGTGGCACTAGATAATTACCCTTCAAATTTTTACATTTTTAGGTGATAAATTAAAATTTTTTATTCTATATAGAGAATGAATAAAAAATTACGAACTTTTTAAATAAAACTTCTCAATTATATCTCCAATTGATTGAGGCTATAACAAGTACAGGTTTTAATAAAATGAAATATTAGTGGATTGGTTGTCAAATCTTCCCTTAATAGAGATAAAATATAGCCTTTATTCTAATTCTTCGTAGGCTTTATTTGATTATTTCCTACAACAATCCATTATAACAGTGAATAGCTTTTTGTAAAGAGAGAAAAAAAAGCGGCACAAGTTAGTTAAGATATTGGCTTAAAGACAGTTTAAGAACAAAACAAAAATGATTCCTTGGAAGAAATGTACTAAAAACCTTGAATCACTCGATGTGTAATAAATTTACAAGTTCTCTTCAAAATTCCCAAAGCAAACTTTGCCAAAATTTAATTTTCTTCCCACCGAAACAAGAAATTTTCCGTTTCGAGCAGATAACTTTCACAGTAGGCTTTTCAACTCAAAAAATGTCATATGCTGGTTAAAGACAATTCCAGGTCTTATAAAGTAGCTTAGGAACTCTCATGCCGCCATGTGAAACTCTGATACATGAACATGCAACTCAATCAAGCACAGATAATGACATCTTGGAACCAAATTAAGTGTCGAACAAAATACAGAATGAAAAGAGATCTATCATTGGTAGAACGTTGTATTGCCAACTGCTTGACACTATTATTCAACTAATTTTATGGCCTGGCCATCAGTGACACAATGCAACAAATACTTTCTATAAAGTCATAAGTTTCCCAACAAAGCTAATTGGTTTGAAAGGTTTGAAATATACTTCAAAGGCAAAAAAAAACTGTCTATAATTAAGCTTTTACTAAGACTCATAATACAAAAAGAAATTTGCTAATGAAGAAACAAACGGTACAGAGGATGAATAGTACAAACACGGGGTCATCGGTAAGACATAGATGGACCTGAAAAGGAGTACCTTGATGAAACCAATTCCGGCTTGCACCCTTCATAGGGGTGTTGCCTGTTGTAGTTTGATAGAGCACTTGTGGCATACGATGAGTATAGCCTATCAGCTTGATCAGTTTCTCCCCTTCTCAAGGCATCAGTTCCGACCAAGTAATTCTCTCTCTGTCTAGCTGCGGAGTAGGAACCTGAGGTGATGTCTTCTCTTCTTGGAGGTGGCAGATATGGGTCCACAGATGAAGCACCATAATAGTAAGTACCATATGGATCTCTACGGTAGGAGTCCAAGCTTGTAGCTACAGGGGAAACTCTAGATGGCAGTTCATGTCTAGAACCCACATTATAAGTTTGATATTCTCTGTGTGTCAAGCGCAGAGGATCAGCACGAACAGGTTCCCTGGATACAGGGATGGTATCACTATATATGGGATCTGGGTGTCTTCGAAAGTGCTGTTGCCCTCTTTCATGACCCCTCTGGTAGGGATCCAAAGGAGCTGAAATGTGATTAGTAGTCAGAGTTTTCCTCTCCCCCTTAAGGCCATAAGCACGATACTCTTTTTCAGTCATGTACAAATCACAGGGAACTTCCTCTCCGAGTGAAGATCCCTTTCCAAATGTAATACGCCGATCCCTTTCAAGAGACAACCCATTAAAATTCCTAGAGCTGGCCTTAGCATAAGAATCTCTAGCAAATTTTTCCCGGTTTGACTCTCTAACTCCTGCATGAACTTCCCTATTCTGAACCTTTGGCACAGGAACAGTAAGGACAGGCAATGCAGTTGAATGGGCTGCAACTGGTTGGAAAAGTTCTGAAAGCTTCCTAACCTGAGAAGAAAATTTTAAAATATTACAAATTCATGGATGAAAACTTGAAACATCATGAATTCAAGGCTGTAAGACAAAATGGCCACCAAACCACCTAAGGAAATATGAAATTTCTACCTGTTTGGGAGTGAGCTCAATTTTGAACTTGTGCTTTTCATCATAATTTTCCTTAATAGCCTTCTTGAATATGCTTTCAGGGAGAGGAAGACAATCACTGTGGATATTAAACCGCACCTGAAGTCAAAAGTTGTCAGCACAAAGATGTGGCCAAATTGATCAAAGTGAAAACCGACAATAAAACTTTACCTGGGCAGGAAAGGCTCCACCAAAAGCTTTTGGCTCAAGTTTCATGCCACCAGAAGAGGCTGCCTTGTAAATCCCATACATAAGCTTGAGATCAAAATCGTAGAGAAAAAGCTTAAGCCCAGGTTTGATACCCAGCACAAGATCTTTCTTACTACCAGACACACCCATGACACAATAATGGAAACAATCTGGCTTGGTCTTCTTGCTACACATAAATATCAAACCACCAAGCTTATCTTTTCTCATTTCCTTCTCTTGGCTCTTTCCTGTGTCTCTTTGTTTCTCTTTGTCCTTCTGATTCTTCAAACTCTTGTCTGACACAGGAATCTTCTCTTCACCTCTCAGTTTCCGGTGATTTTTATCTGCCCCACCAATCTCCTCTTGACCTATTTGTTTCCAGTGATTCTTATCTGACCCACCAATCTCCTTTTGGTTCTTTTGACTCTGCTGGCTTGTCTTGGGGTCCTTTTCTTTCGAAAGGTTCCCATTTAGGTTTTCTTCCCTTGAATTTAGCTTCTTAGAACTCTCTCCTTCAATGCTGTTATTATCATTCCTCTCATCTAATAAATTTTTGTTCTGCTTCGTTTTTCTGAGTCTACTCCAAGCTCGTGCAGCAACTTTGGCCTTTTTGGTCTTCAACTCATTAACTGGTGACTTCTTTGCAATTTTAGATCTGGCCTTCAATGATTTTGGGATTTTATTTTCAGATGATTTTGCTTCAGCTGAGGCTTCCACAGCATTCCCAGCTTCCTTCTTCTCTTCATTTTCTTGTTCCATAGTCAACCCAACTAACCAGGCTCCCCGCAAACAATAATTTAGGGATTATTCTGTTGTTCACTATTTACAATATGAAATACAAAACCCAAAAGCCCAGAAAAGGAATGAAAGAAGCAAAAATGCATCAAAATTTGGCAAGAAAATAGTAAATCTACAATGCCTTCATAATGAATATAGCAGATGATGGCTAACTGCTAAACACTTGACAATGATAGGCAAATTCTCCTGTCAGAAAGGGGAGGTAAAAAAAAAAAAGAAAGAAAGTCAGAATCTTGAGACCTGATCAACCACAAGATTGCAAAAAAAGGGAATCTGATAATATACAATGGGCAATCAGATTAGCTTTCTCATGAACATTTCAATAATCTGAGCCAACAGTTTATGACAAGGAAGCTTCTAATGGTTTCAACATTCTAAACCATCAAAAATGGTGTGAGATCTCCAGCATCAACATTTGCAATTAAAAAAACCTTGAAGATTAAACCATTACGACAAACACTTCTAGGTGACCTTCAAAACATCATTTCATGTCCAGCTGTGCTCATTTATGGTTAGTTATTTCATAGCCAGAAGCACATTGTTTAAAATGTCATTTAACACATTGCAGTACAATATTCATGCAGCAACATGCAAACCCCCTAGACCATCAGATCTTATTAATTTCCGCTAAAAACAAAGGAAATTATAAAAGCGAACATACCATCACAAAAGAAACCACCTGAGTTTACTTTCCCTCTTTCCATGGCCAAGGTTGAACCACATACTTTTATTCAGAGATGACAGACGTAGTTGAGTAGCTCAAATTTAGTGAGTACTAAATAAATGACTAAAGAAGACACCAAACAAGACTTCAGCTAATGGGTATTGTTGGAATACAAGTCACCTAAGTTTTAAACACGCCATATAACAACTTGGCAAATATCAGGACAACTACAAACCAATTACAATCCACTATTCTGATCCTTTTTTATTCTTCTCCCCATAACTTATTAAGCATATTTTTTCGCCAAAAAAAAATGCGAAGAGAATAATTTCAGACCGTTATAGTCATTAAACAAGTGTCTTCACTACCTTTTCCTCTAGGCCAAATAAATAGACTTCAACAATCTTTATAAAGCATATAAATCAATTTACCGCTGAATTTTACTGTTTGGCGCCAATTTTAATACATAAAATTAAATTTCAGGGAGTCTTAAGCATCTAGAACCATTAAATTACCCATTAAGCTCAGAACTCGGCTCCAATTACAAGCCTTTCAGGACCATCTAAAACATCCCACCCAATTTATTAACTGCCAACTCCAGCTACTTCGAAAGCTTATACCAAAATTTGGGCATTGCTTTACTCCTATACACGAAGCCAACAAAACCATAACCTCCTCTAACAAAAAATTCCAGCAAGCTCATGCTTTACATTGCTTATCCCAAAGCTCATGATCATTTCAGAACACATAACACAACAAACAAATAAACAAATAAATAAAAAATGAAAATTACAAAAGGAGAGTAGACTTTGAAGCTCATGCTTTACATTGTTTCAGTTTCGCATAATATTGAAAAATGACGCAACTAAACATAATCCAATTCAGTACAAAATAAATCTTACGACAGAATCCAATTTCTGATCAAGCAATCAGAATTTAGCAAAAAAATTAACACCATAGAATAAGGAACTACAAAAAAAAGTAAAAAATAACTAAAAACACGTACATACATAAGGCACCACTGAATACCTAAAAGATGCAATCCGATGAGAGGTTACCTTTGCAGAAGCCAATTGAGAGAGACAGAAAAGTTCTAAGAAAGGATCAGAATTGATCTGAGTGATAGGGTAAGAGACAAAGCGGAACGACACCGTTTGCACGTTCGGCTCTAACGTTACAGGCTAATCTCCCTTCAATGCGTGTGCAAATAAATATAAATTATATACCACCAAGGTTTAATTTGCCTTAACACCTCCCTTATTTGATTAATTCATCATCACACCCCTCTCTATCTAAGGATGGCAATTTTTCCTGCTAGGATGGGCAGGATCCCATCCTGTTTAAAATGAGATTGAGACATATTTTTACATCTCAAATTAAAATAGGATGTGATTAGAACAAAAATTAAGTCCTGCTTTATTTATGGAACGGGAGAAGGACCAATTATAAAATCTCGTTCCGTCTTTTATATTCTATTAATATTATAATTTTAAAAGTACCATAAAGTTTTAATTATTTTATTTACTGTTAAAACTTTAAACTTTAAACTTTTGATTTTGCATTTGTTATTGGTTTGTTTTATTATTATTATTGAATCATTGCATATTTTAATATAGCTGAAATTAGTTAGTGTCAAAATCTATAACTTTTGAAGCGTAAGTCTTAATATTAATATGCAATTGAAGCAAATAAGCAATTAAAAAATATTAGAATAGAATTGTATTCGAACATATGTATAATCAAAATAAAACTAGTGTTTGATTATTCTCCTTTGTATTTATTTAAGATTTTTTATATTGAATTATGATCGATGATTCTTAAAGAAAAAAAATCAAAATTTATTTATTTACATTTGGAACAATTCGGGATAATGAGATGGAACGGGATATTTAACGAGACGAAACTGTGACAAATTTTTATCCCAAAAAAAATAAAGGGATGAGAATAAGACCTTTTTCTATCCCACTTACATATACAAGACAGAACTGAGATTGACAAATACCTTCCCATCCCGTCCCATTGGCATCCCTATCTCTGTCCGGTCAAGCTTTTCGCATTTAGTTAGATTTGTATAGGGCTAAAATTGTATTTGTATGTCAAATTCATTTAAAATCTATAGCAAAATTTAGTATAGTAATCTGAGAAAACGAAAAATCCTAACGCAAAAAGATTGGTCAAGTAGTAAAAAATTATATCATAGTATTCACATATATGAACCCAAAATACCGAAAATGCAAAAGTTTCTTTCATTTCAGAACATCGCAATTTTGCCTTTACAAAGATGGGCAAAAAGTTAACAGTGCAATGGTCGAACAAGAGTAATTTCAATAACAAGTGCAACTTAATTATTCAGTCAAGATAGATTTTAACGTCGATTCCATTATCAATGAGGGACTGAACCACAGCTCTAATCTTTCCTTCAAATTTATCCTGCTCCCTGGGTGTGTAAGAAGCAGTGTAGACATCTGCTTCTCTGGCCCTCTCTGCCAAAATCTGACCAATGGCCAAACATGCAGGTATATCTGATCGGGACTTGAGCACTGCTTTAATGTCTTTAGAGTTTGTGCCAGCAACGGCTACTTGCTTACTAGTCACCCTGTGGGTGAGTGAGGCTGAAACAAATCGCTTGGAGATGAACACATCCAGAGTAAATGGTTCCATATATGCAACAGTGCGTTGTTTGAATGAAATGTGCTTGGTTGTGTTCTTCGATCTCTTCTCCTTCTTGTAAGTGTATGGCCGGCTATTGTCATCATCAAGGAAATCCTCTACCCCAAAAAAGCTCCTTGGTGCATTTAGAACCTGTAACCATTTCAAGTGCATAAACACAATCATATTCTGAACATAGCCTATTCAAAAAAGATTTATGCTAAACATATAAACTCATCTATACAAACTAATCTGGCATAACATGATTGGAACTGTGAAAATAGTTTTTACAAATCCAAACATATCAACCTAAGTGTTGTGTACTTTTATTATCCGTCTGAAAGTCAGCAATACAATATTATTACAAGTTCACAGTTCTATCAACCAAAACTAAACGAAATATAAACTAACATAAACTCATTATATTTCACTTCCAAAATCAAATTTGCACTTCTTTCCTCATAATAAGTTTCAACAAGCAACATTAATAAAGCAAAGCGCCACTGATTTCATCTTTGATTTTGATTCTCTTAGTCTCTTCTATTACATCAAGTACAAACTACAAACACTGGGCACAATTTGATAATCAATAAAAGACCTAGCTTTTTTTTTTTTGAAACCATAAAAGATCTGACTCTGCGTGAACTCAAAAGATAAAATCAAATTGGTGGTTACAAAATAGCTCATAACCACATCGTAAACTAAATACCTGCCCTTGATGCAAACTACTGGTGGGTACATAAAGGAAAGGCCTAATAGCCTTCTCTACTTCATTTGCAACCAGCCAGTTGTTTAAAACCTTGCCTAGTACTTGCTTTAGCATGTTTTCACGTTTCAAAAACTACCCAGCTGCCGTATTTCACTTGCTATATGATCCCTTGAAAATCCCAAAAACTGCAACATGAAATAGTGATTAAATCATGAGCATTCAACATGCAATACTCTTGCTGTAAATACCTCAAGAGTTTTGGCAATCATTTTATCGAACACTCAACATGCATTCTGTGATATGCTAATTCAACAGTAAACCATTTCATGAAAATAAAAAAACAAAGTCTTATTCCTCCAAAACAAAATGACAAATTAAAATAGGACACAAGTGGTAATCCAACAAACTTACACGTTTCTAGCAAGCAAATAATACACTAAAAGGGAGAGACAGAGCTTGTTTAAATCAATTAATGAGGATTTAAGAGAGCCAAGGAACTTAAGAGAAGCACAAGTCAAATGCATCAAAATCTGGCTGGTAATGATACATTTATAATGCCTTCATAATGAATATATCATACAATGGCAAATTACTATACATTTGACACAGATATACAAATTATCAATTAGAATCTCAACTGTTAAAAAGGAACAAGAAACCCAGAATCTTGAGACTTTCTCTACCATGAGATTGAAACAATCAAACAAAAGGAAATCAGATAATATGCAATGGGCAATCACATTTGGCTTTCTCTTAAACATTTGAATAATCTGAGCCATCAGATTACGACATGGAAGCATCTTATGGTTAAAGTATACTAAAAAATCATCACAATCGCTCCATGAACTCTAGCATCCAGTATTTGCAATAAAACAACTCAATGATTAAGCAACTCAAAGATTAAGTCACTATGACAAAAACAATAAGTGACCTTTTCAAGACATCATTTCTTGTCCAGTTGTCCTTAACTCTCAAGTCCAGATTCTTCACAAGCTCATTCCAAAATTTGGGCATCGCTTCAGACTTATACACAAAGACAAACAGGCCCTTTTTCTAATAAACATAAGCTCATTTGAAAACACATTATGAAAAGTAAAGTTTAAAAAAAAAAACTATTGTTATTGCTATCTTACGAGCAGCTTGCTAACTAGTGCCTCTCATCTGGGTTGGGTCTATCATAAGCAACCGAGCTAGTAAGGTAAGTAGGTCTCTCTCTCTTTCTATGGACACAATGTCATATGCTCACTTATTGACAAATGAATTCACCTTAATAAGAATCCAAACAACTTAAAAAAAAAAACCAATAGAGTGCAAAATCTCATGACACAATCCAATTTCTCGGCAAGCAATCACAATTTAGCCAAAAATCAACACCCCAATGAGAAATTTTAATTAAAAAAAAAAACTTTTCGTCAAAACCTCTATTTATTACATACGCAAGGCATAATTGAATACATAAAAAGAATATTCGAGAAGATATGAAGAGAGATTACCTTCCCTTCTAAACTATCGAGCTGCCGTTGTTAACATTTTATATAGTTACCTGAACAATCTAAAATCTGCAGTATGAAACAGTAAAAGAAATCGTTTATCTTTAGGGACATGCAATCCTCGAGCTTGAAATAAGTCTGAGAATTCTAACAGGCATTTTATCGAACACTTAACGTGCATGTTGTAATATGCTATTATCAAATCAAAGCGTCCATTAAATGAAGACAACAACGTCGGTTCACTTCATCAAACTTACAAATCAAAAGAGGAAACAACTTGTAATCTGAAACGATTACACATATCTGGCAAGCATATATCACACAGTCTAACTTGTGACACAGGAACGAAGGAGAAGGAAGGCAGCGATCCAATTATAAAAGTTGGGGGAGTCAATTACTTTTTATTTTACTATGAATATAATCATTCTAAAAAAAAAGAACAGCAACATGGGCATTTGGTCTAGTGGTATGATTCTCGCTTAGGGTGCGAGAGGTCCCGAGTTCAATTCTCGGAATGCCCCTAGTTTTTTACCAAATTTATTTTGCATCTACAACAAGTTAATACACATGGAGTCATCTCTACCGTTGAATTTTTGTTTGCTAACGGTTGACATCAGCTTGCTGTAAGCCGGCCTTAAAACTAAGATAATAGTTCCAACTTCCAAATGATATGACCAACCACTATATACTTATTAATCTATTTGTATTTAAGCAAATAAAGACACTTTTGTAATCAGTGGGGCACAAGACGTTTAATCTCCTTTGTTAAACTATTCTAAAATATAAATATATTACAGTAAGGTCTAAATAACAAAAAATAAATTAATAAATAATCAGGATTCCATATAGCTAATTGCCTTACAGGTTATAGGAATCATTTAGTGTGCTATGTGTCAACTTTCTCCACAGAGCACAGCCCAGCTTTACATTATACAACTCCAATACACAAAGTAACACGACCGTTCAATCTAAGGCCTGAAACTGCATGGATGATTGCTTCGTAGAAGCGTTCATGGCAGAGCTACCATGCCAGTTGAGTAAGTTTGTTAAGTCACGTATTCGAGAGCCACTGCCCTAGAAAGATAAAGCAAGGCAAAGACCCATGATAACCATTGCAACCACTGAGCACGCTGGTAAAATGGCTTGGCTGCTTACGAGCAACTGAGCGGCAAGCAAGAAGACCCGCAAAGGTGGAATTTTGCATTCCAGTGCACAACGAGATTCTCCTGCTGACTTCTCCTCCTTGCCTGTAACAAAATCAAGTCAATTCTTTTGCCTATAAGCTCTAATTTTAACAATTCTAGTGTATGGATCATAAGAGTTCTAACCATCAAGCTGATCTACTACAGAATCTCCCATTTGAATCATTTGTGGAAATAAAATCTTTCTTCTCTATAAGAATCTGAGCTTCTACCAGTAAGTAGGGTGGGAGTGAACGGACTTTTTCCCAGATACTATAACTCAAAATATCTGTGAATTTCACCGCAAGAGTCGGTCAATGGACAAAAGAACAAAGAAACCTAAAGACAAAAGAATTATCTTCCCAGTTTGACGTGGATCACACTAACTGTACTGCTGTTTGTTCTTCTATGAATATGAACTATGTAGGAAATGCATAAAGCCAATGACTGGTTAAACTACAATGGTAAGTGAAATTCTAACAATTGGAAAGGAAATGCAATCATATTCATTTAGATAAGATATATAAGATCATCATCGAGGTTGGGAATTTGAAACTATAATAACTCACCAAGTTAAACAAATATGGCTGACAAGTTGATCATTTCAGATACTGAAAGCAGAGAAGTAGAAGGCCTTGAGATTAAAATAAAAATCGTCAGAAGAGAAGGAATAAGCAGAAGAACAGAAAGTTCCATATGACTTTCCGGGGGATTGTCACTAGCAGAAGTGAAAAATGTAAGAAATAACACACTTTGTTTATAAAGTCGGGCAAATGAGACCTCAAGTTCTAAATTTCCAGAAATAAATGCCTCAGATAACTATGCCTATTATCTTTGTCAAAGTGATACCAATAGACATTCTACGTTTTTTTTATTATGCTTGCACTTGCTCCCTGCATATGAGTATAGTTCCATTAGCAAAATTAATAAGCACCTACCCTGAAACCATCTCCTGAGTATAAGTGTGGACTAACGAAAAGGGTCCCAACTCCCAAAATGAACTCTGTTATTTCTGGTAACACATTGGGAACTTAAAACCAGCTAGCAATTAACCAAAGTCCACTGAACAAGGGCAATGACAAGGAGAATTTTCTTTCTCAGTTCTATCAAGCAAACGTTCTCCCTTACCATGTATAGGATAACATACTCTTGAGTAAGAAAGAAATTACCTCAAAGATGGAATTTTGGAGACCCAATATCCCACAGCAAATGCCACTGAGTGAAATGTCAATATTGGAAGAACCAATGACCCTCTGTGGATAGAATCTGACTTTGATTGATTGCAAGAGGGCTACCAATACACAATGAGGTACCATAGCAACAAAGGACATCACAGGTCGAAGGAAAATCACAACTGGTTTTGCATAAATATTGAGTCCAAGGCCAAGAGCAACTGGAACTAAAACAACCTGCAAAGCGACACCAAAAATTTCAAACATCAAGTGATGACCAAAAAGGAATGAACCAATTCAAGCATATCTTTTGTCCTCCTAAAGCACTCATTGACTTGGGCACGGCAACAGCAACAACTGGAAGAACGGACACAATACGAAGGCCAATTGAAAGAAGGGTGAGATGAGCTTTCTAGCCACAATCATCAAGTGGCTTTCTCAGATCAACAATCAACACAGAGAAATGTCATCGTGGTGCCAATTTCAGATAAGGCGCTTCCCCAAATTCTCCATTTAAGATTTATAAGCACCAACAACAGTTCTAGAATTATGGGGTGTAGAATTGACAAATTACAAATCGTTATCCCTGTGAAAAACAAAGAAAACCAAAACTTCCCCATTGCTTAAATTTTCATGAGGGGTAAAGATAAATGAAAAATAGATCACAAAATGTGCAAAATTAGTACTGTGAATACTGAAAATTAACCACAGAGGAGTCTACAAAAGTTCCAGAGAAATTTCATCATCTGGCAGGTTACATAAAAACTGGCCCAAATAAAAGAATAATAACGATCAAGGCCATCCGTGCATACAAAGTAAAATGTTAAAAGCTTCTACTCCGATTCATTTGATTCTTTTCACATGTGGCATTCTAGCAAAAGATCCCACGAGGGGGAAAAGGACGGTATACAACATACTCCTATTTAATCTAAAATAATAGTACCACCAGGAGTAGCACCAGGAATCGCCAAGGGATCAAGATTCCAACAGCCCCTAAGCTGATATTTTTTCTCCCCTGTGAGCTGAAAAGCTGGAATCTGATGAGAAAATCTGCTCAAATCTGCCCGCGGAATATCCATGAATCCAGCTTTGGACCTTTGGCTTCTTGGAATTCCGTACACCGACTTATATCCATTAACGCATGACAGAATGGCTACTTTTATGTTCTGCCCATGATCTTCCAAGATTTCTACGATGTCACATTCACCCTTCAGCCGGTCAGAGACTGCCAACTCTGAGTTGCCTTTCTTGTATACAGCCCAAACCTGACCCTTTCTTGGATATATTTCAAATCTATTTTCACCAATGACATCAGCTTTTACCTGATGAGAAAAAGCTGAGCGTTGGAAAACCTTGGTTTTACCATTTTTAACTATAAATGTCCCACAACAAACAGGCTGATTCAAGGCATTTGATGGTGAGCAGGCTTCAAGCGGCACCACATGCAATCTCAAATCAGCGGTCTCAATTATCTTAACTTGAGCATAGTTCTTAGGCATTCCATCAACATCACTATAAAGTGCCCATATCTGATCAAAATTAAACTTGTCCTCAGATCTTTCCGCCTTAAAGTCATGAAACACGGCATCAGAAATTTTGTGAACTGTAGATGGAGATGAAGGGGCATTATAGCTTTCCTTGACACTGGTGGAACTTCCTTCTTTCTTATGCAAATGCATCTTCTCATTATAATGACTTGAGGAAACACTTCCCATAAATTGAAGAATGCTGCTCTGCTTTCTGACCTTTTTAGCATCTGATTGCTTGTAGACTTCCTCCTGGACTTTGCATTCAGTCGCATTTAATTGGTCATTTTTCTTGCCCAAATCCCTTGGAGATCTTCTGAGCCTTAACGCATCAATCGCACAAACTATAGTCTGCTTCTTATGGGTTTTAATTCGCCCATCAGCTTCGCTACAGCCCTTTTCATTAATGCATGGACTGGCATCAACTTGATTGCTATTTGGCATTTCTCTGTTTGACCCACTTGCAGATCTTCTAGACATTAAGTTCTCTCTCTCGGGATCACTCTCAGGCCTATTTGGTGAGCTAGACTTCTTAGAATCCATTGTAGGTTTCTCTTTGCCTTTAGCAGATTTAGGAGACAAGCCATTTGATTTAGACACCGGGTTTTCCTTTTCCATCAGTACATCGTCAGGATCATCAAGCTTGTTGAGACTGGTAGGAAGAGAAGCGGGATCAAACTCAAAAGATCCAACAGGAACACCTTCCCTCTCCTTGCCAGTCATTCTATAAGAGGGAATTTGATGTGAAAATCTATACATATGAGCTGGTGCTATACTAAATGAGATAACCCCATGATGTGCAGTTTGCTTAAACAGGCTGACAAACCCATTGACTTTGCCCAAATAGGCAACCCCAATACCAACGTTCTCATCAAAATCTGTCAACACCTCCACAAATTCATACTGGTATGGTGGTCTATGCTTTTCTGGGTCAGAACTCCACTTAATATCCCAATCACTAAAGATGGCCCAAGTTTCTCCCACCTTAGGATATATCAGGAAAGAGCGTCTACCACCACTGTTCATCCAGCTTCTCTGATGAGAAAACATTAGACGATCTTCAGTTACTTCAGTCTTCCCATTGATGAACTTACCACAAGCAATAGGCAGTTCAACATCACACCAGGCTTTCTCGCTTTCATCATCTGGACTAGGCTCTAGCCAAGTAATCTGTAACCTAAAATGAGGTGACAAAACTTTCTTGATCCGAGCATAGAATCTTGGCATGCCATCACATGTATCATAAATAGCCCAAATTTGATTCGCAGCAAAACAGTTTTCTTCCCTATCTTTATCAAAATCAGTGAAATCTGGATCAGGGCACTCAATGATCTCTGGTTTCAGTGTGTTCCCATCATCACAATCTGAGATGTCTGCTTCCTTCCCTTCTGCTTTGTGTTCCTTGGTATTGCTTTGCTTATTTGGCATGCTCTCTTCAATAGAACTGGCTTTCTGTTTCAACTCCGTTTGACTTGATGCGCCATCTTTGGATACCCCAACGTTAAAACCTGCTTGTTGCAGCTCCTCTTCGCCGGATCTGTCTCGTTTGCTCCCTTTTGACCTCTTTTGGGAGCTAAAAAAATCATCATCATTAATCTTTTCATTGTACAAAACATTTTGCCTTTGCCTTGAAGATCTTCTAAGCTGCTGGCCTGCATCAGGTACAAAATTCTGACTTGAAAATTTACCATCTTTTTCTTGAACCTCCACATCCACTTCTTCATCACAGTTGCTAGACTCAGAACTTCCATCAGATTGAATTACTGACTTCCTCTTTCTCTTCTTGGTTGAATTTCTAGAAGTTCCCACTACACTGGGCTTTCCAACATTGGGCTTTGGTATTCTGCCACTTTCCATCCCATTTGCTAAATTAGGCTTGGGCATTCCAGCATCTTCCTTCAGATTCACTCGACCGCCAACTTTTTCTTGGGTCTTAGAACTCCCACCAGCCTGAGAAGCATTTCCAGCATTAGAGACAGGATCAAACCGCATGAAAAAATTTCTCCCAGACGGCTTTCCACCATTGTTTTGTGAGGGCACCTTAGAGGGCCCTGGATTTGGAAAACCATTCTGCGTGGCTGGATTTGGAACCCCATTGTGATTGTGAAACTGGTGCCAAGGAAATCCTGGTGGCATACCCTGAGTACCCAAATCGAAGGCAGTGAAGCACTGTTGGCAATTTTGACAACGCAGAACCTTATTTACGAAAGATCTATAGTATTGGTATCTCATGCCGCAATTAGAACAGCTTGTCCAAAATGCAGTCACTTCTGCATTCTCAACAGGATGTGGACCTGTAAACTGTGAAGGAGTTTTTGGAACAGTGTTTGTAGCCCCATACTGCGAAGGACCTTTTGGAAAGCTGCTGGCTTGCCCATTTGGTTTCTTAACAAATGAATTCCATTGCGCAGACTGATGCTGTGGCTTGGGTGCAGAACTTCTCACTGCTGCTCTACACTTCAAGTCATAGGTAGACCGTGTTGTCGAGTCCGAAAGCACCCTATGCGCTTCCCCAATCAACTTGAAAGCAGCCTCAGCCCCAGCAAATTTATTCTTATCTGGATGAAGTAAAAGTGCAAGCTTTCTGTACTGCTTCTTAATGGTGGCCTCATCGGCTGACCGTTCAATCTGAAGAATCCCATACCAATCCTTTTCTGACCCCAAAGTTCGGTTTTGTGCAGAGCAGTGAACTTCACATACTGTTAAAATTTGGGAAACATTGTCAAGTTCAGGGTAGAGACGTTGAGCCTTGCGTGCAAACTTTTGTGCCCCTACAAAATCTCCAGTTCTGATCTTATTTTCTGCAACCTGTTTTGCCTTTATTGCCTCATCTTTATTGCACTCCATGCTTAGAGAGCAAGCCCAATTCTCTCAACTTCTCTTGCCCTAAATCCACAATCTTCCCCAGCTACAACCAATCCCCCAAAATCTTCATCCTAAACCAATAATCAACAAACAAAATTAATCAAATTGCTTCATGATTTAATTTCCTCAACTTAACATAACATTATAGTAACACTAACTCACAATCACAAGAAAAATGTGGTCAACTAATCCAGACTTTATGTGTTTTCCTTCAATATCGAAAGGACTCGGACCAACCCCAATAATTCCACCGACCCTGAATCACCAAAATCAAACTAAAATAAATTACAATTCTACACCAATGACAAACAAAATAACAATATCAAACATGAAATAATCATACAATGGTGTTGGTTCCGAAGGAAAAGAAAACAGATAAAATGAACACTATCTATTAGAATAAAAGCTCAAATTGCAATTTCAGAAACCCACATGCAAGCACACACAAATCGTAAAAGCAATGAAACGAAATTCCATTTTCTTCTCTCCTCTTACATTGAAAATAATAAAAATAAAAATAAAAACGGCACAACAAGCAAGCACAAAACTAAAACCCCTAAATCAAAAGCACTTTGAGTAAGTGAAAATTACTAGAGCTGTAAAAGAAAAGCATTATTCAAAAACATAACACAATCCCGAATCTAATAGAACACTAAATGAAACAATTATAACAGTACAAATCAAAACCTTAACATTCAGAAAATTCAAAACAGTGTAAGGTACTTACAAGTTCAAATGCAGTGCGTAAAAGGTCAAAAGTCAAACCCTAGAAAAATTTTAAAAGGATTTCAGACTCTGAGAGAGAGAGGGGGGGTGCAGAGAAATTGGAGAAAATCGAAGGAACTGGATGGAAAATTAAAAGAATTTAGAGAGAGAAAACTTACTTCAGAGTGTTGAAAAATTGGGGGGTTTTTTGAGAGAGAGAGGGGGAAGAGAAAGGAAGAAAACGAGGGAAAATTTTTTGGGGGAAAAAGAAGGAAGACGAGGTGGAAGTCCCTAATTTCTTCTGAAATTTTCGAGGGTTGCCCAAATATTTGCCCTATTTTACTACTTCTAATTTTCAATTGTTTTGACTCTGATTTTGGTTTGTTGTTGATGGGATGGCATTCATTTTTTATAATACCATTAAGGTTGGTATTATTTTTTTTGTGTAAAGTGTATAGAATTTTCTAGAATTGGTCTCAAATGGGCCGGGCCGTCGAATGTATTATGGGCTCGGTTTAGATTTTGTACATGTCCGATTAGGTCTGATTTGTTCGCAGGTTAAATTGTGTTAATATTACGACGTCCACGTGTTCTATGAGAACTTTCTAAATATCTTTTTTTCTTTAATAAGATATAAACCATGTTAGTAGTTACTAAATAAATTTGTTGAAATCATTAAATGTTAATTACATACGATGATTAATGTACACTCAAAATAAACCAGAGGTTTGATTTCGAACCTTTGAAACACTTATGCCACTATTTATTCGGCTCAAGAATTTCTCACGTAACAATTACAATCTTAGGCCTCAGTCTTACTCATCGAGCCAATCGAAGTTGCAATGCTCTACTTCTTGATCAAACTCAAACAAGGTGAAATTAAACTACAAAAGGTTAAAAAGTCTAATCCTGATCTTTTTTAATCTAATCCTAATCTTTTTTAACCAATACTTAGAAATGGATAAATCAACTGGTGAAATTAGATCTTCTACTCATCTTCTCTTTGCTCATCTTTTTAAGAGCTTACGACACATGTATATTATTAATTATGTATAATTTTATTATTTTTGTTTTATCAGCTGCGATGAATGTAAAAAAGGCAAGCCAAAGTCCAGAAGAGCAAAACATCTAAATTTTCTCTTGTGCGCCAACTGTTCAAAATCTCTAAGTACAAAGCTCTTGATTAGAAGAATAAAAGAATTTACACACTCCTTAGACCTAAAGTTTATTTGATCTTAAAAGTAATCCATAATTACGAATTTTTGATATTATATTATTTACAAGTATATTTATATTTAAAATTTGGCTGGACTTGATAGTAGGTATAGTTGAAAAAATAAATTACATCCAACAAATTTACATTGGTTTATACATAGCTAATTTCATTCACAAGTTCATCGTGTTATGGTCATATTAGGTTTAAGCATACATGAATTTGCACGATTGTGTATGAACAATTACAGAATTTATTAGTGATATAACTTGGGGGTAAAAAAAAAAGTGCATGCCAATAATTAATTAGTTAGATCATTCGTAATATTTCACAAGGCCCCTCTTACTTTGTTATTTTATAGAAATGACCCAGAGTTTCATATAAGTGCATAATTGAAGATTTGAATTTTTGTCCATTATTGCCACCAGGTAAAGTTACAATCATTTTGAAAGCGATGGGTGTCACTGTTACAAGTTTCGGTCTTTGAATATTCAGACGAAATTGGAGCAAAATTAACGTAACCTTGTTTGAGTAAATAAATTTTGGGGCCAAAATGATATTGAGACATTGCGCAAAAGACCTTATTATACCGATGAGTCATGTTTTAGAGCTTCCTCCAATTAGATATGAGATAGAAATGTTTTCAATAAAAAAAAAACAGTCTTTTCTTTTTCCTTTTGAATTGTTCAAATTTATAAGTATATCACAATTTTTTAAATCTACTAAAAATCTGGATAAAATCTATATTTTACACATATCGGGATGATTCTATATATAAAATTGCCTTCCGGATTCCGTTTTACGAAGTTGCAACTATGGATTGCAAGGAATTCGGTTTTTACATATGCATACTCCATACTCAAGTAGTGGGCTTACAAAATTAATTATGATCAAAAACTTTCTGAGTCATCTCAACCCTTGTGATTCACCCTTATCCAAAAACAAAAAAAAAAAAAAATCAAGTTGAGATTTTTCTTTTTCGCATACAAAGGATTTATTTGTTTCCAAAAATTCAAGATGCAGTGCTAAAAATTTTATTCTCACTAATAATTAGACTTTTTTAAGTTAGACTACAAGTTCAAACTTTTCTGAGGCAAATGGGTAGTATAGAATGTGATAAAATGTGAATCAATTCATTTATATTGCCCAAATTAATGATATGAAAGAAACATAAATCCATTGTCCTGATCGTTTATAAGCGACGAAAGAAGCATCACCATCACAATCTTGAATAGATTAAGGTTTAAGATAAATTGAGTTGATTTAATCACAATTTTGATAGGTTAATACTTCAGAGTAACACAAGTTGATAAAATTACATAACGATACGAAGTAATATAATTTTAATGAGATAAATGTTTGTTTAATCCATATATATTTAGATTAAGTGATTGTTTAGTCCTTGTATTTTAAAAAATGCCTCAAGATGTCATTTATATTGAATATGTGACATTTATGCTCTTATTTTTGTTTTGCTTTTACAATATAACACTTACTAATAATTTTAAAACAATGTTTAATACATTTGCAATAATCTTACTAATAATTACTTATAAAAAATTAATTTATCAAACTAATTCTAAAATTGGAATAGTAACAAAAAAATTTATATTTATTTTTATATTACTTTTAGGGTTAATTTATTGATTAATTGTTTTTGTAGATAAATTATTTAATGTTTCCAAAAATATTGCTACAAAGATATAATTATAAAAATAAAAAAAAATAAGAACACGAGTGTCACAATATTTTGAGTTGTTTTTCAAAATAAAAGAACTAACTAAATAATTAGCCCAAAATATAAAGAATAAGCGATCATTTACCTTTTAATGGTCCGAATCCGATCATAAAATATTTGTAAACCGAATTTTAAAATTAGGTGGGCTAATAGAAGCCCCGCTGCCGCTAAGGCTAAGTACAGGCTAGCCAATAAGGTTGAAATGAAAGTATGACAAAAAAGGACACGGAGGTAATCTATTTGACAATTGATATATTTGTAAAATGCGGCCATAGCTAGATCCACTGCTTTGGTTCAATTGTTCCAATCTTAATCAATTAAATGATATAAGAAAATAAAAAAGAAAAATTACAAGAACTACTAGACTTTAAAATACATCAGAACTTGGCTAAAACAATCTCTCTCATGAACTCCTTTGGAGCTGCAATACAGAAACAAGAAGACGACGACGATATCATATCAGTTATTGTATAAGAAAACTAGACATTTAGAGCTTGAATCAAATAATAGAAGCTTTATAAGAATATCAAGAGATACTTGCCTTCTTTGCCAGTGAAGAGATTGAATTGGCCAATGGCCTGCCTGAGGAACATTTCGACGCCACTCACTATTATTGCTCCTGCAGCTTCGGCATCTTTTAGTAGTCTGGTTTTTCTCGGAGTGTAAACTGCATCGAAGACAAGCTGGTAATCCTGCAAAGTTTCCTGGAGGAAAGGAAGAAAAATTAAGAGTGTTACTGCTGCAACATAAAATAAAAAACGTGTTCTAGTTATGATGATAGGAGAAAGAACCTCGGACACAGGAACTCGGTCTGTATTTGGATGCATTCCTAATGGTGTTGCATTTGCAAGAATTGCTCCTTTCTCCGGCTGGAAATTGAGAATGTCTTCAAAAGGTCGAGCTTCACCCATTACATCGGAAGCAAGAGACTTCGCTCTTTCTTTTCAGACAAACAATAAGGCAAGAAACAAACATAGAATTAGTCAGTATGGAAGGTACATGGAGTATATTCTTTAGCATTGTGGAAAAAAGAAAAAGACTTTTAGATTATGTACCAAAATCAATGTCAAAAATGACTACCCGGGCTCCTCTACTTTTAGCGCCAAATGCCAGTGCTCTTCCTGCACCACCGGCACCTGCTAGCACAAACATTTTCCCAGCAAGTGGAGAGCCGAATGACGCTGTGCCATTTTTGTATCCTCGTTCTGTGATGTACCAAATGCATAGATATCATTAGTATATCAACATCTAAATTTGAATAATACAGTCAACTTCTGAAAATCAAATCTGCTGTCATGATAAATGAGTACCTTTTATAGCATCCTCCATTGCAGTTATCGAAGCCTCACAATCTGTATTATAACCAATCAGCTTCCCATCACTAGGCCTCCTTATAATGGTATTAACAGCAGCTATAGACTGGTGAAACACACAAAAGTCCACATTTAAAACCCATAAACATCAAACTGTGACCGAAATCTTAATGTCATGAGAATGATGAATCATGATCATTGAGGTATAACATGCCAGATGCCCATAACTTTTTATAATCCTATCAAAGGTCATCATTGTATGAAATTCAGAATGAAAGAGGATTCAAATGATTGTAGGCCTTGCATTTAGTTAAAGGTCCCTTAGCATCAGCCACTATGAGCATAAAAGTCAAACAAATTGGTGAATTAAGTCAACCTGAGCAAGGGGATGGACTTCATCGCAAAACTTCATCACAGCTTCCTTGTATGGAAATCCAACACTACAGTTAATACATGAAAACTTTTCAATGAAAGGACAAAAAAAAAAAGGAAAGAAAAGAGCTAATAACATATACTCTAATGTGATCAGGGATAGAGTAAAGCTATCAACATGAGCTTCAAATGAAATTGCAAATCACATACCTAAAACCAGCAAAGTCAGGGGTTGAGTAAGTGCTAAAGAATTCCTTGAGATCATCAACAAACATTGGGACGTAAATTCCATTGTAGTTCACATGTCTGAAAGTAGGATTATGCAACATAGGACCTTTGCTGTGACCAACTGGTTTTGAGATGAGCCCAAAAACTTTAGTATCAGCATTTATATGTTCAACTTTATAAGTTTGTCTAAGGCTTTCTACTGTAGGCAAACCCAAAACTGGAGTTCCTTCTAGTGCTCCATAGACTAAAGCACCACTAAATTTCGGGCACAGTAACTGGCTTATGAGGCCTCTTTCTCCGACAGAGTATGCAATCATTGGAACCTACATATAACAAACTCCTAAAGAATTACATAATATATATCTAATTTCAATTTGTGAATCACTCTAATCTAGAGTTGTTCGTTATGAATGTAAATAGCATAGAATCCTTAAGCTTCATACCTGAGAATTCGAAAGCAGCTGAAAAATTCTTGCTATTTCTGTAATATCATTTACACTGATAACTAGTTTGATGATATCTGCTCCGGTATCTTGCATACGTGCAACAAGATAGCTGAGATCTTCTTCTGAAGGAGTTTCACAATCTAAATAACATGACACAATAAATCTTGTACCACTGTGATGACTTGGATTTTGTTTCCCAAATATATCCGAAGCCACCTGAACAATCACAGTGCATATGAGATAACCTAGTAATTGAAAATGTTTAGCCTACAGTAACATGAATGACGAAGTTGTTTCTAAGTCCTACTCATCCAGCCATATGTATTTATTTAGAAAAATCAAGTGAAATGAACGTGGGGAAATTTGGCTCCTTTCTCCCACTAAAGAATGATTAATTCCTATGCATATTTCAATAAGCTACCTTGAGTTCAAAATCAACATAATCAGCTCCCAATTCTTCAGCTAAGTGAAGTGCTTCTAACCGTTTGTGCTCATCGCCTTCATACAGACCACCTGCCCATTTTGGCCTAGAAACATTACAGAACGAAAAAGAAATCAGAACTTAACATTTCCATATTAGGATGATCATGCATTCAGTTTCTTTTAATATTTTAATAATTTTAGAAATGCTTGCTTATCTACCATAAAGAGAAGAAACAATAAGGATGCTCCAATAACGTATAAATCCCTTCTAAACCAGCTATAACTTGGCTTCTATTTGCACTTTCGCATCCATAGTCTCTTATTAATCTTTTATTTTTCTTTCCGATTTTCTAAACTTGATAGAATCTCTGAGTAATAATTCACAGTGAACAGTAAAATTTATGTCACACAACATAATCACAAACGAGCCATATAACACGTTTGTACAATCCAATATGTTTTAATACTGAAAGAAATGTAACGTAAGGCAAGTGGGTTAACTATACAGGCTGACATGGAAAGTATAAAGCAAATTGCAACTGAGAAATAGACGGAAGACCCATGTTAACTAGCACACATTACAGCAGTCTACAGGATGGCAAACATCGTTGAAAACATTACAGGAGTCTTCTCTGGGTTGCTTAATACTCTGATACAACTAAAGAAGATTAGAGTGTACGACACAGTGGATTCCATTAGAAAATAACTATACTTAATGATTTCAGCCATTCAATATAAAATGGTTAGAAACTTTGAAAGGATGGGCAAACGACACGATGAACCAGGAGCTACCACATTTTTATTTAGGAATATGAAAAGCAGAAGATTAACAACAGATTCACAAATCATTATCCAGTTGAGAGCAGCCAAAATTGAATGTTTCTATTTCCATCTTCATATTTGTCATATGTGTTCCACAGACACCCAATACAACAATTTAATGATAACTAGCTAGGCCCAATTCCATCGCAGAATATCAAGCTTCTAACAATATTGCTATAGTATATAATACATACAAAACATATGCTACAATTTCATTGAACAAACCAATGTGCACTTGTCTATGCAAGAAACAAAAATTGCAAGGGACCCCACAATGTGGTCACAGCTCACAAGGATCGTTCCCTTTTCAATTGCCTGAAAAGGAAGGACAGAGACTAAATACCCAAAAGGGCAATCTATTAGCATGACTCTTTAACTTTAAAGATGTCCCAAACAGCTAATTTCTTTTTACCATAGAAAGCTTACCTACTCAATCTATCAACAGTTAAATGATTAAATTTTCATTACTCTAACAGTAAAAAAACGAAATATAGTACATTTTGAATGCCACAAACAAACTCTCAAATCTCAGTATAGCAAACTCTCAAAAATGGCAAAAGAACAGGAAAGAAACAGTTAAGACTATTACCTGTAAACGATAAGCACTGGCAATGGCTTCCTTTTGAGGATGATTTCGAGGTCCTTTCGAGGCTGAAAGTTCTTAATACAATCCAATCTAATCTCGACTACATCTGCACCTTCAGCCTTGGCCTGATACATTTTGCTCAAAATTTGCTCCACAGATTGAGCAATTAATGGAGCACAAATCATGGTTGTGTTCTTCGTGATTTTAACAACACCCATTTGAACAACAATTATCAAAACCAAACCCACAGAATAAGGAAGCCGAAAAAAAACCAAAATTTTTTTTTTTTATTCGCAAGCAAAGTTGCTCAACTAAATTGTTGCATAGAGCTTGAATAGGTATAGCTATATATATATAGCAAAGAAGTGGCAGTTGGTGAGTCTTTCTTGAAACTCAAACAACTCTTAAAAAAAATTATTCCCTTTTTACAAGAAATTAAAGAACCCACAATAATTGACCGAAAGGTTGAAAAAAATATTAAGTCAAGCAAATGTGGACAAAACGAAACACACTTGAATAAAAGAATATGGGTGCAACATTTATTTGGCTTCAAGCACCCAACAACAGAGAAAATGTCTACAAGAGTATGCTATGAATGAAGAGTAACGATAAAAATAAATAAATAAATAAGTCGTTATACATGTAGATGACATATATAATTGTAGATAAGGTTTGGTGTGGTTTGAGTGATAATATTTTCAGCAAAACGAAACCGAACTTTTAGAATCAAGATATTGAAGATTTTGAAAAAAACCAAAAAAAAAAAAAAAAAAAAGAGAAAAGAATATGTTCATTTATACAATAGAATGCCTATGTGGCATTATATTGTACTCGCATGAATAATACAGACTAAAATTAATTTTGATAAATTTCTTATTGTCATAACGATATTTTTTTTTTTATTTATTTAAAAGAAACATAACAAAATATATGTTGTGGAAAAATCTTTCATCTAAAAAAAAAAATTATAATAATGAAGACTAAAGCAGCCACTAGCTTGTTACAAGAAAAAATGAATAATAGATTGAAATATGATATTAAAAAAAAAAATCCAATTTAGAGAGAAACGTAGCCGCATGAGGAATTGAGGATTAATTAATGGTAGTGCTTTGTTTTAGGATATTGTTGGTTGGTGGAGTAGGTGAAAGATTATGTCAATATGACGCCCATGCATATGCTATTTGACATCTTCAATTGCTTTGTTTCTTTCTTTTTGTGATTTTATTTATTTTGTTACTTTGTATAGATAATGAATAATAATAGATGAGCTGTATCCACGTCGGTTTTGTTTGTGTTCATTCCATTGAAAGCGGTGTGTGTGAGAGAGAAGTGTATGAAAATTGAATATTCAGAGCCGGCCCCAGTCATTCAACCAGCCTCTTTGATTTTTCTAGGTGTTATTATTTTACTTATATTGATTTTATTCCTCTTATATATATATATGTACATTATGTAACTTTAAAGTCCTTTTTTTGGTTAATTTATTTTTCATCTACTTCTTAAAAGAATCATAACATTTTCATTTTCATGAATGCGGCAGTGAGGATTGAAGAATGCATATTAGTACATAAGAAATTCTAAGTCAAATCCTTCACAAGTGCTTTTAGAGTTTAGATTCGCCTGTAAAACGTGAAAAATGAAACGGTCCATTTTGTTAGCTCGAAGACGATGAGACCAAGTTGAGGTAATGAGGTTGGTGGAAGTTGTGTGAAAATCACTTTTATCAATGGGTGACAACTAAGGAAGGAAACTAGTACGATGTACGAGAGAAAATTCTAGGTAATAACTAGGGATGGATAGACTCAATTCAATTGTTAGCTAGAAATTGAAGAATGAGGATGATAGCAATGAAATTGACAATTCGGGATTTACGGTCCGTTTACAATTAAGCTACAGCTGCTGTGGAAAAAAAAAAATTCTAATTATGCAACAAAAGTTAATAATACATAATAAATAATATAATTGATTTTTTATCATTAAAAAAAAAATTATATCAATATAACTTTCAAGTTACAGCAGCTAGTGTTTACCAAACACTTTAATATTCTAGTTTTTAAGTTACAACTGTCCAACCTCAATTCCGAATACACCCTTAATGACTTGTAACCGAATTAATTCATTTCTCAATGTAGGTATTTTATTATTACATACTAAAGATGTACATTAGGTCAGTCTGGTATGACACAAATTCGCGTAAAAAATTTGACGGCTGGCATGGCACGAGAGTTTAATTGGGTGACTTATACTCCAACCTAACATTTTATATTTATGTGTGATTTATTTGATATTAATGTTGGAGAAGTGTAGCCTAAAAAAACCTAAGCCGTAAAAGATAGCCCAGGCCAGCAAGACATTAATGCTAATGGATTTATGTTGTGCCCGGCCCGGGCCAAACCTTTTAAAAATGAAGCCCAACACAACAATCTGTCATCCAAGATCTTCACAACATTTCATCTGCCACAATTTATCCATGCAATCAACTTCAATTCCTTTATTGCACAGAGAAAGAACAGTTCAAAATAACCTACTTAATTAAAGCAACAAGGCTTTTAATTAATATCTTGAATGTTGCTTCGCTGATGTTTAAACTTTTCTCCCCTTTTAACGCACTATTGAAAATAACTAAAATAACATGAAAAAAAAAAGAAATCACAATTTAGTTATTATTTACTTGAACAAAATTTTTATGATTAGATACAAAATTCAGTATTATCAGAGCCATTAATGGAGCACAATTCATGGTTGTGTTCTCCGTGATTTTAACCATACCCATTTGAACAACAATTATCGAAACTAGAACCACAGAATAAGGAAACAAAAAAAAAATTATTCACAAGCAAAGTCGCTTAGCTAAATTGACTCATAAAGCATGTATAGCAACATATATATATATATATTGTTCCGATCTTGTCTGGGATTTTAAAATTTAGAAAAGTTTGAGAAAGCTATTATACTGTAGGGTTTAACGAGCTTAAAACTTAAAACGGTTTATACATTTTTTCGGATTTTTCCATACTTTAAAATTTCCGATTGGAACACACACACACACACACCACACACACACACACACACACACACACACACACATATATATATTGATTGAATATCACAATTGAAATGTTTGAGAAATCTTGATTGCTAAGCTTAGCTCTTGATTTTATATTCCATCTAAAGCCTAGAAACAAATTCCTAACTTGATTGCTTTTTAATTAAATTTAGATAGATATGCAAAGCCTTCAAACATCTTTTGTGAGAGATTTTCTGCACTGGTTATAGGAGCTCGTGATGGCTCTATTCAACAATGTTCATCGTCGTGGATTCTTTAGACAATGTCAATTTTGTCTTCTAATATTAGAACTTCCTTTGCTCTACACTAGGATTAAATTTCGTTTTGTATTATGAGGATTGTGATTTGAAATCAATAAAATTGAATCAAAAGCTTAAGCTTTTGACCATGCATTATGAATTTTGGCCATGATGTGGTAGTTAATTTAATGTTTTGGTTTAGAAAGGAAGTGTTCTAACATAGAGTAGAATCAAACATTGAAGAAATTAGTTGCCAACAATCAAAAGATGGGCACCTAATTCCAATACAATAGGGGTCTATCAGTGCAAGTCAACTGAACACTGTGATTGATGAGTGGGTAGGTGGGTTAGGTGCACCTCTTGCCCAGTGAGAAGTAATGAGGTTTTTTACCTAGATTTAATGTTGTGGTTTAGAAAGGATCTGAATCCACGTGGAGCATTTAAAAGAAAGTATGTTGTTTATTTTTATTTATAAATTTTGTTACAAGTATAAACAGTGAAGATGAGGTAGAGCAGCTAAGGGCTTTCTATTGATTTTCACAGTTTCTCGGTGAGAGGGAATTTAGTCATTGTTTCTTATGAGCTTACTTATGTCACTCTTGTGTTGCAAGTAATGTTTAGTACCTTGTATTTCTATAGGTGGAACAGGCTAATTTTGCAAATTGGTCACACTAAGCCATGTATTTCATTTTATCGACCTTGAGGGGCTTTATTTTTATTTTGTGCTGAAACTAAGGTTAGGCTAATGACGAGTTAGGGTTCTTTTAACCTATTAATTCATTAGAGGATAAGAACAGAGGATTAGATTAAGGTACTTCAGCTTATTGTGATTTGATTAAGGAGTTTATTCCTTCTCTTCTTTTATCTTATTGTTATTGAATTATAACATAGGTATCGACCAGTGTGAGGTGAATTTAATATTAATAGGTACGTAACAACTACTAGGAAAATTTAAGCTATTAAAGTACTGTTTTGTGGTTCTGATAGTATAGAGAATAGTAAAGAGTGGCATTAATTAAGTTAGGGCTGGCAAAATCAGGTTCAGATTAACCTGATCGGGTTGGACAAAAATTCATCCGAACTCAACCTGAACATGTAACCCAATCCAGATCGGATCGGGTTAAAAAAATTGGGTTGAATTCAAATTGGACGTGTTTGGATTAGAAAAAGAAGTCTATTAATAAAAAAAAGGAAATCAATTACTAATAATTAACAATTAACCAAAAAAAATCAATACACAAATTTTCTTGATTTTATATTAACATTTACCAATATATATTATTAACAAATAATAATTTAACATATCATATATAATATATTATTACTATATACCATTAAAACTTCAAAAGGGAAATTTTGGGTTGTTGAGTTCGAGGAACTTGGTGATGGTGGAGGTGTGGAGCAGTAGGTTCCGTCACGAAGCTGTAGAATCGGTCGCGGGGCAGCAGATCTAGTCGACATTGGCGGTGATTGCAAGCTGGGCAAAATCGGGTGTCGCTTGCTTTTATGATGTGTGTGTGTTTCTTGAATGATTAAATATGATGTGTATGTTTCTTAAATGTGAAACTGTGAGGTGTGAAGGCTGTTTCTGTGTGTGTTTCTTGAATCTTAAGGCTAAGGGTAAGGCTCTGTGTGTGTTACTTTGTTTCTCTTCAAGAAACAAAGAAAGAATCAAAGAAATACGTGGGTGGTGTGTGACTGTGTGTATTTCACTTATTCATTTTTTTATTTAATTTTAATTTTTTTAAGCCAACCTGATCGATTTTTCAGAACTCGATCCAATCTTGGCAAAATGCCATCTGATCAGAACAATCCGATCCGTTCCTAACCTAAATTTTTGGGTCGGATGGGGTATTTTGCCCAGTCCTAAATTAAGTTCATTTTATTGCCTATGATTATATATTTGTTAGTTTGACTTTAATATTCTATATATGATGTTTCAGTTAGTGGCAGGTTCCTGCAAGAGAAAGATGGCTTTAAATTTAGATTTTTGTATGTTTGTTTTAAATTTTTATATCTTAGGTAACTTTGTTATTTCTACTAGCATTGGCTATATCATGCTTAAATCAAGCTGTAAGATGAGGAGCTCAAAGTTGTGGCTTGATATTTAACTTAAATGTTTTATTGAGTATACGTGTTAATGCTCGTTAAAGTATATATGTTATTGTTCACTTTTAGTATATGCAAATTGTAATTATAGTATTTATGCATACTTCGGTAAATAAAATCTTTAAAATTTTATATTATTTATTTAGCTAGTATAGATTTTCTATAAATTGAGATCTTTCTAAACTGTGGGGTTCTAGGCAATCACCTAATTTGGCTAATAGTAGAGCCGGCTCTGCTTTATACAAACTCTAGAATAAACAAGGGTGCTAAAAACTAAATAAGAAAAAAAAAACAAAGTTGTTAGCATAACAGAAACATAACCTTTCTCTCAATAAATAATAAATCAAGAAAAGGAAAATACTAAACCTCACTTTCCCTCTCAAATTCAAAACCTTTTCTGTCTCTGTCTCTCAAGCCTTCAATTTTCAACAATTTTTTGTCTCAAGATTCTTTTCCCAGAAAATTTAGAATCTTTTTTCTCACTAACCAAACATAAAAGTAAAACCCCAGACCTTTTCTCTCATTATAATCATAAATAAGCTTTCCATCTCAAGTCCCAAACCTTCTCTCTGTCTCTCATGCAAGCTTTCTGTTTTCAACAATTTTCTATCTCAAGATTCTTTTCCCAGAAAACTTAGAATCTTTTTTCTCACTATCCACACATAGAAGTAAAACCCCCAGACCCTTTCTCTCATTATAATAAAACAAACCTTCCCTCTCATGTCCTACACATTCTCTGTCGCTCACGCAAGCATTTTATTTTAAAAAATTTCCTCTCCTAAAATTCTTTTCCTAGAAAATTTAGAATCTTTTTTTTTCTCTAATCTTTCAACTGTCGTGGATCTCACTTTAAAACTTGTGAGCCGCTTGAGGTCTAGAGTGGACACAATCATTAAGCAAGTTGTTTATGATGTTATTGAGAGGTTACAAGTGCTCAGCGCATGGAAATTGAGAAACTTACAAAACGATATGAAGAGTCTTTGATTAGGATGTAAAATGCCCATAAAAAAGGCCAACAGGTATTAATGGGGATAACAGAGGGGATGAGGAAAGCTTGCGATGCAGAAAAAGAAAAGTAGCCAAAGAAAGCAAAGAATTAGTGGATGCTATGAACAGAGCACATAACCAAGATCTGGACAAAGGGTTGAAGGTAACAGATGCCGAGGGCGCGAGATAACATGAATGGGGCAATCGTTTTGGTATGATAAATTTTCATTTCATGTTAATAAACCCTAATTAAAAAAGAGTTTGTGCTTTTGTTTTTTTTTTGTGATTTAATTATTGAATACATTTATTGTTAAGTGGAATTACAATAGTGACCTTGTGTTATGTAGATCTTGTAACATATTTGACCAATGCTATGAATGAGTTTTTGACTGAATTACTCAAACCAGGATGAAAAAAGGGAAAGTTAGTGAGCAACATTTTTTGAAAATGGTTAAGGAATTGAAAGAGGAGATTGTGGAGAAAACAATGGAGCAGCTTCCTATTGAGAAATATCAAAATAATAGATAGAAGATTGATCATGTTCAAAAAGGAGAATGATCAAGCGAGCTTATGTGAGTAGTTTAACATATATTATACATATTTTGTCGAGTTTTTAATTATTTTCGCTAACTCATTTTTTTTTATAATCAATCAACTCTACTTGGATAAATATACAAGCGCAATGGCCATTTTGAGTACCGGGAAACAGTAACCTTCAACTCTCTCAAAGGATTCAGAAGTGCTTTTATAGATGGGTTTCATAAAGTGAGTGTTAGCCAACAACTGAATAATCTTAGCTAAATATGAGTATCCATTTCTAATCTCTTCCCTAAGCATGGTTACTTTAATGAGTACTAACAAACATTATGTCTAATTAGCATACCAAAACATATTAAGTAACATGTGTCAGAAAGATGTGTTAAATTGGATATAAAAGTATTTCGTTATAGATCATATTTAGCTAAATATTTCAATTAACTTATTGATGCATGTCAACCTCTTTATTTTATTAATTAATTTATTTTTTTCGGCGTAAAAGGCCTCTTAATAGAGCTAAATAGGAATTAAGCGCCTCATAGAGATCATGATTGATAAAGAGGAGAACACCAGCTGGAGGACAATTGAGAATGTGAAGCCTGATGGGGATAGACAGGGCATAGCTTGCAAGTAATCAACTGCAAAGTTTACTTCGTGATAAACATAGGCAATGCTGACATGCCAGTCACGCCGCAAGAGATCCTTTATAGATTGAACCAAAGGGGTGTATTTATTAGTTAAATATGCATTATTGTTAACTAGTTGAAGGACACTTAAGCTGTCAAATTCCACATGTAGCCAACGAACACCTTTTTGCCAAATGAAAGAATTAGTAACTGAAGATGTTTGGCTAGCAGGAAAATGAAAGAAAATAGAATCAAGAAGAGAAATCTCTGGAAACTTCTTATTATGAATTCATTAACTCACAGAAATGATGGTAATAAGAGTATTTATACAAGCTGCCTTAAGCTAAAACTAAATCTGTTACACGTTTAATGAATATTTTACAAAGAATAACAGCTTGCTGAGCTGGCTTAACTAATTGTGCTGAGTCATCAGCAGAGAATCAATTTGGTGTGCACTTGCTTGCAAGGCTTATCATGCTTCATTATCACTAACACCAAGCAATAGATAAGCCTTGAAACAACCCCTATAGTTCTGTAACCATCACAGAATAGGAACCGATATTCATACAGAAGCCAGCCAACCAAGTTCCATTGTGATCACTTATAAGACCACCAGCACTAGACTCCCAAATTCTCTTAATTGCACCATCTGTGTTGAGCTTACTCGAAGGCCAGGTGAGAGGTCTCCATACGATCCACTTCTCAAGCCTTTTTGTTCTAGTACACAGATGAGACTTATTAACTCTATGAATTCTGTAGCTCGCATAATGACATCATTCATCATATATTTATTGTCCACAGAGATGTGTTTAAAGAGAAAAAGGTTCTGCCAGAACCCAAGCTTCCCTATTGCAACTCCAAAGAAACATCTCTAGCTGACATCTTTCATAAAACTCTAATTATTCTATAAATTGATACACATCCAATCATGAAGGTTTAAAGAATAAAAGGCTTGTCTATGCATTTCAGGGACGACAAGATTCCAAAACCTCTTTGCCATCATGTAATCACGTAACACATGCAAAGTACTCTCCAGAGTTGCTCCATAATGACATCCACTTCGTATTGGAATATGTCTTCGTAGTAACTCAACCTTAGTCTTTAATTTATCCTGAAGCATAAGCCATAAGAAAATAGGAATACATTGTAGGCCTTGCCAGCTCCAAGCCAAACTCCAAATTTGATCTTCCTTATTATGGCTATGGCTAAAGATGGCATGGTAAGCTGAGTTAGCAGTAAAGATACCCTTCTTAGACTTAGTAAACTTGATCTTCACTCTTTTGATCGAACGGCAACTGAAAGGATGCAATTCTTAAAATTATATTATTAGGTAATAAGTGTTCGAAAATAGCCCATTTTCAACCACCAGAATCATCTGCAAAATTTGCAATAACATTATATAAGATATTTTCAGGGATATAACTAGAAGCATGAAACACCAAAGGCTTATCTTTTGTAACTCAATAGTCACACCAAAACTGGACCTTCTTTCCATCCCCTATGCTCTATCGAGATCTCATAATAATATCATTCTACACCCTCCCAACGAATGCCATAAGTGAGATCCATATCGTGTTTATATCATAGGAGGCAAATTAGAAGGATTCAAACCATATTTGGTGATTAGTACCTGTAACCACATGCTAGTTAGAGAAGCAATCAGCTCCCATCCCACTTTCATCAAGAAAGTTTTATTCATCATATCTAAATTCTTAACTCTGATACCACCACAAGCTTTTGGTTGGCACACCATATTCCAAGAGACGATTAAGCTTATTTTGGTTGTTGGCACCACTCCAAATAAATCTTCTATAAATCTGGTCAATTTTGGCCTTAATCCTCGAAGGTAAGTTTGAGGTTTACATGGCATAGAGGGGGATAGCTTGCAACACAGACTGAGCAATGGTAATTCTGCTCGCTAAGAAATAAGGATGCATTCCAACTAGAGAACTTTCTTTCCACTTTATCAACGATATCCTGATAAGTTTGCGTGGACACCCACGAATATAGAAGGGGCATACCAAGATATTTCCCAAGATTCTCAATCACAGAAAAACCAAGAATACTACCAATATTTTTTTTCTCCCCCACAACAACATTCTTTGAGAAGTAGACTTGAGTTTTTGACTTGTTAACCTTTGCCCCAGACCTGTCACAAAACATATCCGGAACATAATTTATAACTCTTGTTTGGTCACAACAGGCCTCAGTAAAGAGTAGTAAATCATTAACAAAGAATAGATGCGTGAGAGGGATTCCATTGCGAGCCAACTTGATCGGCTTCCATTCCCCGCTCTCACAGCATTCTCAATTCTATGACACAATCTCTCAATATATAGAACAAAAATATAAGGAGAAATAGGGTTCCCCTGCCAAACTCCCCTAGTCGGTTTAAAATCCTCCGTAAACTCTCCTTCCCACAAAACATTCATGTTCGCAGTGGTGATGCACTCCATGATGACACGAATAAGATCAAAAGGAATTCTAGTTTCCAATAATGTATCATGGATAAAGTTCCATCTTAAGCGGTCATAGGCTTTTTCTAAATCAACTTTGATCGCCATATGTCCCCGCTTGTCGGACTTTCTCCACATTATATATATAACTTCTTGAGCCACTACAATATTCTCAATTATATGTCTTTTAGGGACAAAACTAGTCTGGTGAGGGCCAATAAGCTGAGGCAGGATAGCCTGTAATTGATTTGCTACCAGCTTGGTGATTGTTTTATAAGCCACTGTACACAAGTTAATGGGGCGGTACATCTTCAAGTTTATTGGGTTGTCATTTTTTGGTATAAGAATTATCAAAGTCTTATTGATATCCTCAGGAATATTTTTTTTACCAAAAATTTTCTTAATAAATTGGCAGAAAGAGGGCTTCACAATATTCCATTGAGTCTAGTAAAATAAAACATAAAGACTGTCGACCCTCGGAGCTTTTAAAAGCTTTATACTAAAATTGTATTTTTTATCTCCACATCATCAACAGGATTCTAGAACATGCTAACCATAGATTCAACATTAGCAGGGAAGAAACCCGTAAGGGGATAAGGTCGAACTTCAGTATCCTTATTAGAATAGAGCCAGCAAAAGAAATACACCACATGCTTTTTAATTGCCTCATTGTCTATGATCCACTGTCCTGAATCATCTTTAATTGCTTCAATTCGGTTTTTTTTTCTTTTAGCGAGAGTTTTCTGATGAAAGTAAGAAGTATTTATGTGTCCCTATAATATTTAGTCTTTATGAGACTTTTGGTGCAAAAAAATTTTCTCTTAGGAGAGGATTTCTTCAAGTTACTTCTTTAAATTCAGTTCAAGACATAAAAGACTTCTAGAGTAATGGCACTCCAGCGCCTTTTGAATACCCCCCAACCGAGCCAATAATCATCATTTTCTGCTAAAAATATTGCCAAAAGAATCCTTGTTCCAAGTACTTACGTCACTAATAAACTTGTGAACCGCCTGAGCGTACGGCTCACTAGGATTCCAAGCAAAGGCAATCAAATTAAAAAAATCAAAGTGAGTAAGCCAATCTACTTGAAACCTAAAAGGTTTATCGCTGTTCTCCTTTGATCACTTCTTTTAAATCTCACCAACATCGGTCTATGGTCAGAATTTATTTTTGAAAGATGTATGACAGTATTCTTCAAAAATTTGTGAAGCCAAGCAGCATTACACAGTGCTCGATCCAGCCTTTTAAACAAATTTCCTCACCTAGGTAAATCTTGGGCTGTGAAAATGAAGATTATGCAAATTGTATATATGAACCCAATTCTTAAATAAGTTATACACACCACTACTAGATGAAGCACTCCCTTGTTTTTTTAGAGGCATGCAAGATTAAGTTGAAATCCCTTCCCACGAGCCAAGGATCTTGTATGGTTGTAGCGATTCTACTAAGGTGATCCCACAAATATTTTCTAAGAGAAGGAACAGGACTAGGATATACAACAGTAAACCAAGACATAAACTTATTTTATGTAGACTTTAAAGTAGATAAATTGTTTATGATTCAGAACCACCTTCACATAAAGAGTGTACTTCCACAAAATTCAAATACCACCAGAAAATTCGATAGCTTTAATTGGATGAGAGTTATTAAAACCACTATTCTTTACGAAATTATCTGCTATCTGTCTACTGATTCTTGGTTCCAAGATAACAACCATAGTTGGGTGATAATTCTTTACTAAAGTATTAAAAGAACTGCTAAACCCCTGTGAGGAAGCTCCCTGCATATTCCAAAACATAGTGTTAATAGACATAAGAAACAAATAGAGGGAAAAATGATCCTTACAGAGATGGCTCACAGGCCTCTTGCTCAAGTTCCATAGCATTCTCATCTTCCATAGAGATGTCTTCATCAGAAGAGCTAGACTCATTACCACTTTCGCCCATATAATCACTTTCGCCCATATAATCACTATCGTCCCCATTATCATCTATATTCTCATGTAAATCTCGATCTCCAAAATCAGGAGGATCGCCAAACAGTTTAATGTTTGGCCATGATCAGCAGATAAAGCTCCATCTACGTAGTGCTATGAAGGATTGTTCACAGAAAGATAGTTTCAGGTACTTATATTGTTATCAAAGGAAATGGCCATGAGATATATGGGATTCAAGCTAGTGGGGATTGAGGTGGGGATATGTTGATTAACTTGGTTTGCATGGGAAACGGTAAGCTTACGAAAGGTACGTGAGTTGTGCATGGGGGTGTTCAAAGTCTTACTAGGCTAGGTATTCATGTTCGGGTTTTTTTTGGGAATTTGCTCACGTGCTACAAGGGTTGGCTTGTGAAGTGTGGTTTTCATACGTAGAGGTTGGTTTTTTTGGGAAATTCCCAAGTCTAGGATACAGTTGCTGGTTCATGGGTTTTAATAATGGCATTAAAAGGTTCCATATTATTATCATGATCAAGCATTTCCTCATTCAAACTAGCCAAAACTTCAAACCAAGAATCCTTACCAAAATGGTCCCGTTGATCACGTGCCAAATCTCGTAAATTCTCCTTGTCTTTTTCAAAATAAGACTTCCCTTTTCGGGAGACCACCATCCAAGGGCCAAACTTAGGGCATCCTTGATTAACTTTTTCGACAACCATTGCTGTCCGCGTACCATTATTTTTATTCAGATCACCACTCACAAGCTCTTCCATATTTCCATCGTCATTAACACTATCAATGCACAAGTCCTTGTTATGACCATATTTACCACAATTAAAACATATGTTCGGTAAGCTCTCATATTCCACCTTTTAGATTCTACCGTTTAATGAGAATTGAAAGACTAAAGTCTTATTCAGCGCGACTTCAACCGCAATGCGAGCAAATTTACCTCATGTAGCTGATTTAGTGTTGTAATCAATTCTAATGACTTTACCAATTATTTGCCAAGCATTCTTAGGATTCTCTCATGGTAGAAATGAAGAGCCATACCAGGCAATCGGATCTAGGCCATGACCGATTCAATTTGCTCCTTAGAATAATCAAAATGAAGAGTCCATGGCTGAAAGTAAGAAAGTGTCCCATAACAATCCATGCAACTTGTGTTAAAGCATATGCAACATCCCCATCCGCTTTAAATCTGATCAGGAAATAATCATTTTTAATATCAATGATGGAAAAACTTGAAGTAGAACTCCAAATGTTGACCAATACGGTCATACGGTAATTTAATTTTGATGATAACAAATCAAGTATCATGGGTAAAATAGAAAATGTATATTTTTCACAATCCCACTAACTCTTAAAGGATAAGAATCATACATGTGAGATCAAGTTCAAGACACTCAAGGACAATGGCACAAAGCTTATCAAGTCAAGGACAAGCGTTAATGGTACTAGCCTAGGTGATCTCTCTTGTTACATTTCTTGTAAAGCTAGTATGATTAAATGTATGCATGATCAAGCATTTAAAAGCTCAAGTTATTTTTCATGACATTTTAAATAAATCATTATTTTCATAATATAAAGGTTTTATACTTAAAGGAAAAATGATTTCATGAAATTGGTTGTTTTCAAGTTTATGGACTAAATTGAAAAAGTTTTGAGAACTTTGAAATCAACAAGTATTGTTTGATTTTCTAAAGATGGACCTATTTGAAAAGTTTTGTAAAATTTTAGGCCATAATATAATTTCAAAAAGTTTTCGGGTCAAATGATAATTTTTATAAACAGTCACTCAAATCCATAGAGTTAGAGGCTAGCCAGCTGTTTCAAGCGGCTAACTGACTGCGCACAAAATTTAAAAAAACTCTCTAACGATAGTCCAAGCGGCTAACCGGTTAAAGCAAGAGGCTAACCAGCTATTTGACAGAAATGTCTCTAATGGCTAATTTGAAAGTTTAAACTATATAAACTCAAATCATACTCATTTTTAATAATCTCTTGAATCTCCATTGAGCTAAAACTAGTGCATACTACTCATCTTGAGCTTTCATTTACTTATTAATATACATTGATTTATCATTGAGCTATAACTTGCCAATATACACTAAGGAGAGTGCAAATCTTTGTAAACTTCATTTCAACATAAAAAAATTAAGTTATTGTAAGTGTGGGAAACGCTTGGAAAAAGAGGTGTGTGTTCATCTCGAATTGTAAAGGTTTATTGACACCTTGGAGGTCAATTGTAAACATCTTGAAGCCTTGGGTTGTAAGGCTTGGTTAGTGGAATCTTCGAGCTTGGTTTGCTTAAAGGCGAGGACGTAGGCGGGTTGCCGAATAACGTAAAAATATCATGTTTGTTTTTCTGTACCCTTAATTCTTTAAATTTACTTCTTGTTGAAATTACTATTATTATTGGTTGTGATAGTTGTTGGTATTGAATTGTGGTATTGTTATTGAAGACATTTTTAAAACTCAATTCACTCCCCTCTTGAGTTGCCTAGCTAGAATTTCACCAAAGTGATTCCAGTCGAGAATATAGTGCTCTATACACAATATGCCTTCCCAAGAGTTTAACCACCACCGTATTCTGCCAAGGCTTAACCAATTGAGCATGAACTCTGTGAGAGAAAGAAATGGAGGGTATATTATCAATATATTCAATGATGACATCCTCTGGTTCAAAGTCAAGATCTTCCTCCCAGCCTACCAATTCCTCTTCAATGGCTTTTTGTGATTCCAACAACTTATCCCGAAAGGATAAGTGCTCCGGGTTATCTCCATCTTCTCCCTGAGCCCTAAACTTAGCCTTCTTGGTAGATCGATCATGATTCGTCGGTGGAGAGGGGTCTTTCCCTTGGCTCATCATTTTCTCTAAAAAATAACCTCTTTATTCTTTTGATTGATCTTTTCCGTATATGAAACGATCAAAATTATGCGGGAAAGTGTATTATGCTTGTGGGTTTTATGGTCAATTGTGCATATTTGATTAATGCTTACCATCCTCTTACATGGTGTTTGTACGTGAGAGCCTATCTACATGTATAGTTCTTAAAATTCATGGACAAAACGCTGACTCTGTTGTTTATCTATATACAGGAATGTGATTTGAAACTTGATGGGGAGCTCGACCATGAAGAATTTGTGAAGTTTATTCAGAAGCAAACATCAGACACCTTCATAGTGGTTAGTCAGGGGCTGCTTATCACTTTGGTAGTAGCACCAACTGTGGCATTGGCAACAAAGAGGTCTACTGAGGGTGTCCCACACGCAGGGAAAGTGGTGCAAAGGGTACCAAATTCGATTTATGCATCCCTTGTAACTCTTGCAGTTGTGTGGTTTCAAAATTCAGGAAAGCAGATTGATTAGAGTGTTCATCATTTCCTTTCAGTTGAATCATCCTCTATGTATACAAGATTACTTCTTATCATTTGCGTGTCATTGGTAGAATAAGTTGAGTTGTTGCGACTTGATATAAATAATTTGCCAACTCTAGGGAAGAAACATTATCAGAATTTTAGTACACCTTTTCTGTTGGAAATTTGGAATGATGGTTGGTTGTACTAATTGTAGCATCTTCTTTTGTGCTCCACTTAGATATTACCTCTTTTCTTGTATTTGTGGTGTGTGCTTGATTCTGGATGGAACCCTAATGCATCACAACCATGTTAAAAGACTGATCAACTTGATTCAGTTTCTACATTAAGTTATTCTGTCTTGTAGAATTAATCCTAATTAAGCATTGATTAAAAATAGAACACAACCTTGAAAACTCATAATTGCATTTTGCTAATTCTAGTAAACAGTTAATACACAAACTAACTGTCTGAGAATTCTAAGAAATTACAGAATCAGGAAGCATTTGCTATCGATGCAGAATTACCCTAGTCAAATAGTTACAGGCAGGTTCATGCTGGACTTGCATTAGAGTCGCTCAAGAAATGTTCATGAACCAAGTAAAATCAAGAAATGTTCAGCATTTCTAGCTTACGTTTGGCCAGGTCAAGATGCTCTGCATAACATTCGACAAATAACTCTGGATTAGAGTTGTTCAGCACAGAGAAAGAACAATATGGAAGGAAAGGTTATTTACTCTGCTCAGATGCTGTTGCTTTCTGATTAGTTGTACGAAAAATATGTTCGCATTCTTCTGGTAAACAGCCTGTAGTAGGGGAATGATGAGTGCAAGCCCAGTTGAAAAGTAACATGCAGTGTCAATATATATACAAAAACATGTACTACTTGAGCCAGTGAAGGGATTGACAAATGCAAGCATATATTCAGATTATTGCACTCCAGCACATTTACAAACTTCTATAACAAGGTTTCACTAATTCCCTATTATCACAAACAGTAATTTCAAAAATAAATAAATGAATGCCCCATCCGTTCATGCATCTGATAAAGAAGCAGTTAAAAGTATAAGAAGTCTTGATCCCTTCCAGTACTCATGAGATCCTGGCACCCAGGCCAGGAAGCATAGAGAATTTGCACTTTACAGCTTTTGGACTTCTTTTTATAACCAAAGATTGATTTATAATCTGTCTATTGATTTATAATCTGTCTATTCAACCGCCAAGACAGGGCATGCATAATCCCCAAATAAGGAAATAAGGATTTAAATATTCGTTTACTCCCAAAACTTTCGAACATACTAATTCAAGTTTAAATCAATTCAAGCACATAATTGCTACATGGGAAGTGCACAAGAGAGTGACATTGAAAAATAAAAAATTCAATAAACAGAAGAAAGAAAAACCCGAATTCATCACCTAAATTTAGTATTTCCTTCAATGACCTATAAAATAGTATCTCATAAATTTTGTTGGGAGCAGAAAACTGTGTGAAACTACTCAAAATTTCGGCCTTCTACTCCACAATTTAGCAATCACTTAAAGTCACGTATTTGGTGTCACAACTCAAATCAAGTTTCACCCAACCAAAACTCCAAAATCCCAATTCAGTTACGCAGGACGCAACTCAAAAAGTAATATTTAAACCTCTTGTAACTGTGAATCCCAAACTCACGTCATGTTTCTAACACCATCCGAAACATTAGCCATTAACATTGACCAACTTCTCAAGCATTAGACACCCTTTGCATTCTTTTCCTAGCTCTTTCAATTGAATTTGAAAATTCAAGAACTTCGACTTAACCACCATGCTCTAAAATAATCAAATGTAAGTTCAATAACAAAAGAATAATATGAACTTTTCAACAATCACCAACAGTTTAGGTATTATGCCAAGAACTAAACGACTAATTAAGAAGTCCAGGTTGCAGCAACACACTATGAGATATTCGAAGAAAAAAATTGAAAATTAAATGGGCAGTGGAAATTTAACGCAGTTAGCAGAGCAGTTAGAGCTAACCCGAGATGAGGAAAGACCGTTGAGCTCTGCAATTGCAACCTCATGGCTTTTTACCTGAAAATTTTTACCAAAATAAAGTCTTATTTAATGACAAAAATACAATCGCAAATTAAAGATAATTAAAAAAAAAAAGACCTCTTTGATCAAATGGGCTTTGAGCTCTAAGGCATTTGAGGAGGAATAAGAGGTTGAATCTGCCATTACTCTTCCTTCGTTATGCTCTGAGTGAGTTATTACGACTCGTAAGTGAAAAAGGCCAAATCTTTTATTAGGTGGTATTTTCGGTTCGGTTTCTTTAAAACAGAACCGAACCGGTTCGGTTTATTTTCCTTGTAAGTCTTTTAGGACCGATTCATTTGTGAACTGTTCCGAACCAACCGATTTTAACCGAATATAAGATAGTCCTTTATATACTAAATTAATTTTAGTGTATATTAATTTCTGAAAATATAATATACTCATCAATTTGTATAATATAAATTTTATTTGAATGAAATACTTGTGCATGATTTGATATTATATTTCTCATATGTTTTGTTAATCATTTTTTTCCAGAAAACCTTAAATTTCCAAAAAAAATTAAATAAAACCTCAAATGTGTTATAAAATAAATGAATAGATAGAATAGATTAACGTACCTTATTACGTAACCTAGTAGATAAAATTTTATACTAATGGAGACACTTGAGACAAGTACCTCACAATGAGCTTATAACAATTATATTATAAACTCTTTGTTTTCATTAATTTTTCAACTTACATACATTAACATATAATACACATATTTATAGGCTAATCAAAGGGAGAGGAGTTGTTAATTTTTCAATGTGGGATTCCCCACCAAAACGAGAATTCAAACATTTACAACACTCCCCCTTTTGGATTCACCATTTTGTTGCATATATGTATTAGATGTGCTTAATACTGCCTCGTTAAAATCTTGCCAGTAAAACCTAGGGGGACAGAACCTGGTCGAAAGAAAAAGAGTACAGTGCACATTTGTCAAATATAGCTGCAAAAACCTTTATCTTCAAAATATGCTCCCCCTGATGAAGTATTTCATCAAATGGCTTGTGTCAATTTGCTGAGTCGACGCATGCCAATATTATGGACTAATTTCTCAAACGTTGATGTGGGCAAAGCTTTAGTGAAAAGATCAGCAAAATTATCAGTGGAACGAATCTGCTTGACATCAATTTTCTTGCCTTGCTGTAGCTCATGAGTGTAGAAAAACTTTGGTGAGATGTGCTTAGTTCTATCTCCCTTGATGTATCCTCCTCTAATTTGAGCAATACAAGCAGCATTATCTTCATAGATAATCGTTGGAATATCTATTGCGGAGGTCAAATTGTACGTGCTCTGAATATGATGAATAACAGACCTCAACCAAACACACTCTCTGCTTGCCTTATGCAGTGCAAGGATCTCCGAATGATTAGAAGAGGTGGCAACAAAAGTTTGCTTTGTAGATCGCCATGAAATTGCAATACCATTATAAGTAAAAACATAACCTGTTTGTGAACGAGCCTTGTGGGGATCAGACAGATAGCCAGCGTCAGCGTATCCAACAAGACCGGGATTATGTGTTGGTTCATTTGAATAGAATAATCCCAAATCAGTTGCTCCACGGAGATATCGAAAGATATGCTTGTTGCCATTCCAATGTCGTCTTGTAGGTGCTGAGCTATACCTCGCTAACAGGTTCACCGCGAATGCGATGTCTGGTCTAGTGTATTGAGCTAAATACAATAACGCACCTATTGCATTCAGATACGGTACTTCTGACCAAGTGTTTCTTCATCATCATCTTTGGGCTTGAATGCATCCTTTTTAGGATCAAGAGATCGTATAATCATGGGGTTACTTAAAGGATATGCCTTATCCAAATTAAATCTTTTCAAGATTTTCTCAACATATGCAGACTGGTGGATAAGTATCCCATTTACCTAATGCTCGATCTGCAGGCCGAGGCAATACTTAGTTTTTCCTAAGTCTTTCATCTCAAATTCTTTTTTCAAATATTCAGCAGTCTTGAGGAGCTCTTCAGGAGTTCCTATCAAATTCATATCATCAACATAAACTGCTATAATTGCAAATCCAGATTCGGATTTTCTGATGAACACGCATGGACAAACAGGATCATTTTTGTATCCTTCTTTAATCAAATATCCACTCAAACGATTGTACCACATGCGTCCTGATTGTTTCAACCCATATAATGATCGTTGTAACTTGATCGAACATAAGTTACGATCTTTTACCTTTAATGCTTCAGGTATTTTGAATCCTTCAGGGACTCTCATAAAAATATCAGTGTCAAGTGACCCATATAAGTACGTAGTCACTACATTAATTAGGCGCATGTCTAGTCTTTCAGAGACTGCTAAACTGATCAAGAATCGAAATGTAATGGTATGCATCACTAGAGAATATGTATCCTCATAATCAATACCAGGTCTCTGTGAGAAACCTTGTGCGACTAGACGTGCTTTGTATCTAGTGATTTCATTATGCTCATTACGTTTTCGTACAAATACCCATTTATATCCAACGGGTTTGACATCTTCTGGTGTCTGGACTACAGGTCCAAATACTTGGCGTTTGGCCAAAGAATTCAATTCTGCTTGAATTGCTTCTTTCCATTGGGGCCAATCATGTCTTTGTCTACACTCATCGACAGTTTGAGACTCAAACTCATTTGCAATTTCAGTAGCTTCTGTAAAAGAAAATACATTGTCGATGATGATTTTATTACGGTCCCACATTTCATATATAAGTAAAATTTGTAGACTTTTCTTTATTTCTAAAATCTTGTGCCTCTTTAGGGGCTATTGTCTCTACAGGGACTTCCGTCGCTTCAGGGACATGTGTTTCTTCAAGGACTATCTGTTCTTCTGGAACTGATAATTCAATTAGTGTGGGAACACTCAATGCTCGAGCTTCATTTTCAACAGGATCCTGATTTTTCGTTTTCCTCTTCCGGGGAATAGTATCTTTAGAACCAAGTGGTCTACCACACTTCTGGCGTGCAATACATAACTCATTAGCTGCCTTTACACTTGACTGTTCAGCAGGAACAATCACCCGGGCTGGTGTATTAGCAGCAGGTATATATGATTTGGTTACTTTTGACGCATCTACAAATGCATCTAGTAATTGATTTGTAATCTGTTGCAAATGTACTATCTTTCGCACTTCATTCTCACTTTGATTAGTACGAGGATCTAAGTGAGACATAGTGGGGACTTTCCAAATTAACTCATGCCTTACTTCAGGAGGCTTCTCTCCCCCTAATGATGGAAAAACTGTCTCATCAAAATGACAATATGTAAAACGTGCAGTGAAAAGATCACCCGTCAGGGGTTCTAAATACCTGATAATAGAAGGTGAGTTAAAACCAACATATATTCCCAAACGTCGTTGAAATCCCATCTTTGTACGTTGAGAAAGTGGTATGGGCACAAACACAGCACAACCAAAGGTGCGTAGATAGGAAATATCAGGCTGATGACCAAGTACAAGTTGGGATGGAGAATATTGATGATAAGCAGTGGGCCTGAGACGAATCAATGCTGCAGCATGCAAAACAGCATGGCCCCTCATAGATAATGGTAACTTTGTGCGCATGAGCAAAGTCCTTGCAATTATTTGCAATCGCTTAATCAATGATTCTACCAACCCATTTTATGTATGTACATAAGTAACTGGATATTCAACATCGATTCCCACTGATGTACAGTAGTTGTCAAAAGTCTTAGATGTAAATTCACCAGCATTGTTTACACGTATGGTTTTGATTGGATGGTTTGGAAATTGTGCTCTTAATCTTATAATTTGGGCCAATAATCTAGCAAAAGCAACATTGCGTGTAGATAGTAAACATACATGCGACCATCGTGCAGATGCATCAATCAAAACCATAAAGTAGCGAAATGGTCCACTAGGTGGATGAATTGGTCTACAAATATCTCCTTGAATCCTTTGTAAAAAGGATGGAGATTCAATATCAACCTTTGATGGGGATGGCATAATCACAAATTTTTCCTGTGAGCAAGCAGTGTAAACAATTTCGTTTGATGAAAGAATCTTCTGGTTCTTTAGTGGATGTCCATGAGAATTCTCAATTATTCTACGCATCATCGTAGATCTTGGATGTCTAAGACGATCATGCCATAGCATAAATAATTTTGGATCTATGAACTTCTGGTTCATTACTACATGGCTTTCTATGGCATTTATGATTGTGTAATACAATCCAGATGAGAAAGCTGGGAGTTTCTCTAAAATGTATTTCTTTCCTGACACATTTTTAGTAATGCACAGATACTCTATATTATTCTCATTTAATGTCTTAATATGATATCCATTTCGGTGGATATCACTAAAACTCAGCAGATTTCTTTTGGATCTTGCTAAAAATAAAGCTTTCTCAATTATTAATTTTGTTCCACTTGCTAACAGGATTATAGCTCTTCCAGAGCCTTCTATCAGGTCTGTAGGACCAGATATAGTGTTTACCTTTCCTTCAAATTCTTTTATCTCCAAGAAATACTTTTGGTCTTGAAGAATAGTGTGTGTGGTTGCACTATCAGCCAAACATACATCCCCAGTTTTCGCTCCCAAAACAGATAATTTATTTCTAAAATCCATAACCTTATAAAAGTTTAAATACATGCATATTATAAGATGTAGAAAAAAAAAATAACACAAAAGGTAACACTAGTTTAGGATAATATAAGTCTAGTCACAAGATTATAAAATCTATTACAATATAATACAAGCATGATTATGATAACTTAATCCATATTCTCACTCCTATTTCCAGTCAAGAAGTCACTAGCATCGAGGTGAGTACTCAGATCAACAGGATCAGAATCATTAACCAAATTGGTTTCAATCTTCCCTTTGCCCTTCCTGGATGCTTGGTAGAGATCTACCAGATGTTTGTCCGCACGACAGGTACGCGACCAATGTCCTTTTCCTCCACATCGATAACATATATTGTCATTGTCTCTCTTTAGAGATTCACGTCTGACGTCTTTCTTTTCTAGACTTTTATCGTCTTGTCTTTTATAGACATTCCACTTCTTGTGGCGTCTATTGTTGTTGTTTTGATGTCCAGAGTGTCTATGACCGTTATGAGGATAATAACCACGACACGTCTTCCTCTTCTATTGCGTCTATAAGTATTATGAGCACTTGCATTTGCTTCAGGAAATGCTTGGGAACCAGTTGGTCGCATCTCATGATTTTTCAAAAGTAGCTCATTATTTTGTTCAGCCACTAAGAGACTAGATATTAATTCTGAATATTTCGTGTATCGACGCTCTCGATACTGTTGCTGCAGAACCAGATTTGATGCATGGAAGGTCGAGAGCGTCTTTTCTAGCATAGCATTCTCGCTAATTTCCACACCACACAATTTCAGCTGTGAGTAGATACGATATAATTCAGAATTATAGTCATGCACTTTGGTGAAATCTTGTAGCTTCAATTGCGACCATTCATACTCAGCTCGTGGGAGGAATATATCCTTCTGATGGTCATATCTCTCTTTCAGATTCTTCCATAGAACTAATGGATCTTCTTCAGTTAGATATTGAGCCTTTAGGCTCTCGTGTAAATGATGTCTGAGGAAAATCATTGCTTTTGCCTTATCTTGCCTTGATGCATTATTGCTTACCTTTATGGTATCTTCTAGATTCATGGCTTGCAGATGCATCTTAACATCCAAGGCCCAGGTTAGATAGTTTCTTCTGGAAACTTCTAGGGCGGGAATTTACAGATTTGTAAGGTTCGACATTTTCAGAGTACCTTATTATAAAGTAGAGGAAATCTATCAATTATTTTATAGTAGTTTAGAACTTCAGGTTCATACTACCATTTATGCAAGCAATAATCTACTTATCATGTGAAAAGATTAAGCATACTTCGTAAATATCTATTGTCTAACAATAATTAGATCTAATATGTAAATCTAACATATGACAAAACAACCATAACAAACATGCTTACAAACAGGACCTAAACTATTCATACGAAGGAAGCTATCGTGCTGATAACGTGTTATAAAATAAATGAATAGATAGAATAGATTAACGTACCTTATTACGTAACCCAGTAGATAAAATTTTATACTAATGGAGACACTTGAGACAAGTACCTCACAATGAGCTTATAACAATTATATTATAAACTCTTTGTTTTCATTAATTTTTCAACTTACATACATTAACATATAATACACATATTTATAGGCTAATTAAAGGGAGAAGGGTTGTTAATTTTTCAATGTGAGATTCCCCACCAAAATGAGAATTCAAATATTTACAACAAAATGTTCATTTTATTTGAGTAATTAAATAAAACCTCAAATTAAATAAATAAAACATTTTATTTATTTTTGGGTAATTATCTGGCGGCCACCACTTATTAAGTGAAACTTCTATAAACCACCAAATTTTAAGATTGTATCTGCAAATCACCTACTTTTTAAAGAAATATCCCCCAACCACTTTTCCATTAAAAAAGTTAACTGTAGTTAGTAGTTTTCTACGTAAAGACTATTTTACCCCTGTTATACAATAATTACGAAAATTATTTATAATTAATTAAATATAAAATTTTGTATTGTTTGAATTTTTTTATTTATAAACAAAAACGATATTGTTTATATAATTAAATATTTATTTTTTAAAAATAGAATATAATTAATTAAATATTTATTTTTTAACTAAATGACAATATTATCCTTATGATGGCATGCTGACGTCATGTTTCCGTTAACGGAGTTAACGAAAAGGTATGTGGGAGATGTTTATTTGAAAAGTAGATAATTTACAGATACAATCTTAAAAATTGGTGGTTTACAGAAGTTTCACTTAATAAGTGGTGGCCACCAAATAATTAATCTTTATTTTTATATATGACAAGATTTTATTAAAATTTAAGATTGTCTTTCTCTAGAATAAACTCCAAAACGTATCGACAAAATCATAATATTTTTGTTCTCACCATAGATTCTCTTGTATAAGCGGCCACTACAGTAAAATAATAATAATAGCAATAAGAGCTAATTATATACTTAAAAATACTAAGCAAACAAGAACAACAACTACAGATTCATAAAGATTTTTATGAAATTTTAAGTCACATTTTAATGCATATAACGTTGCAAAATTCTTGCAACTGAATACAAACAGTAATACAGTATGTTAACGTTTGGTTAGAAAATTGTACTTGGATTTTCTTCTTCAAGTGATCACCAACTTTTCTTCAGTTTCCAAACTTCTCACTATCTAAAACACAAACAAAATGTTTTCCAAAAACCAAAAAAGACAGAAGCAAAAACTCACCTGTTTGAGCATAAGCAGGAGCAATTTGGCATGACCCAACAGGCATCATCATTTTATGTTTCAATCTCCTCAAGTCAGGCTTATAAACCCAATAATCCTCTGCATGCTCCACAAGATCATCACACCTGAACATCTCCACCATGGCCCCACAAGAACCCACAAAGACAACGCGCACCGTTCGATCAACATCAGGCTTCCCCCACCTACTCTCCACCGATATTTTAGCCACCACGAGATTCACTTGCAACCTAAACACATCCCTCATCCCACCATCTCCATCTCCATCTCCTCGGCAGGGAACCCTAGCCACTATCACGTCGAGGTACCGAAAATCCTGCGCTGGTATCGGTATCTCCGAGCAGGCTGGTGGGCCCCACTTGTGATCTTCATCAATCCACTGGGGGGAAAAGTCTTCCCATTTTTTATCCTCACCCACATGGTCAAAACGTAAGTGAACAGCTTCGACATGCATGCACGTTCGCTATAATAATCATCATCGTCGTCGTCTGTATTTACTAAACCAACTTTAATTTTATGACCCTTGATGTGTTTTTCGATAATATCGAGCCATTTGGGTCCGTGTAATATGTGGTTAATAATAATATTATTATTATGGGTAATTATCTGGTGGCCACCACTTATTAAGTGAAACTTCTGTAAACCACCAAATTTTCAGATTGTATCGGTAAACCGCCTACTTTTCAAAGAAATATCCCCCAACCACTTTTCAGTTAAAATAGTTAACTGCCGTTAGTGGTTTTCTACGTAAAGACTATTTTACCTCTGTAATACAATAATTACGAAAATTATTTATAATTAATTAAATATAAGATTTTGTATTGTTTGATTTTTTTATTTATAAATAAAAACGATCTTATTTATATAATTAAATATTTATTTTTTAAATAGAATATAATTAATTAAATATTTATTTTTTAACTAAATGACAATATTATCCTTATGATGGCATGCTGATGTCATGTTTCCGTTAATGGAGTTAATAGAAAAGTGGGTGAGAGATGTTTCTTTAAAAAGTAGGTGGTTTACAAATACAATCTTAAAATTTGGTGGTTTATAGAAATTTCACTTAATAAGTGGTGGCCACCAGATAATTACCCTATTATTATTAATATTTGGCTCGTAAGCCAAATGGGGTTGTTGTGTAGGTTTGAATGACAAGACGACAAGGAAAAGCGAGAAGGAGAGGAGAAGAAGAGAGATTATGAAGAGCTTTAGACTGAAATTTTTGGGTTTGTTAGAAGAAGATGATGATGAAGCTGCAGCCATTTGATTGAATTTTGCTCCACGTCTTTGTTGATATTTGAAAGATTTGTTTTGAATCGACATTTTGTGTAAGTTATATCCAACGAATCGAATTGAAATGAAAAGATTGCATGGCAGCACGGTGAGTGTTGTCAACTTGTCTTCTAATGTGTAGGTATTTTATTTGCACGCGCATTTGGGGCGCGTGGGTAGGTTTGTTAAATGCACTTCTTCTTTTTTTGAGAAGTGTTAGAATGTACTTCCAAGTTGTCAAATTATGAATAAAATCTTTTACAAGGATGAATAATTAAACATTGGCAAAAATGGTGATTTGAGGCAATTTTGTGCCAACTTCTTATGAAAGGTTCTGTTGTTTTTGGAGCAATTTTTGTTATTTGGAATCCTATTACATAAGTCAAGAAACAATTTGAAGCTCATAGAATACTAAACATGAAGTTATGCTATTTGGTGCACGTAAGAGAAAAGTCGTTCGCATAAATTGATTAAATATACACTATTTGATTGAATGAAATGAAGTAATATAATTGTAAAAATTAAAAAAATAAAATAAATTATAAATCTAAGACTTATAAATTCTTAAAAATTCATACCTTTTGTATATAGTAAGGTAAGAAGTTTAGATCAATCTTCAGTTTGACAAAAAAATTACATCCAAACTCAAAGCCTTTCCTTAGTGAAGCAAAGAAATTTGTGACCAATAATATGATCATGTAGGCACTAGGTAAGAAAATTATGTATCATACATGTCAACAATGAAGATTTTTGTTTAAGCTAATTATAACTTAGTGGTAACCTAATTTTTCTTCTACCCATGTGAGTTAACCGCACCATAAGAATGAGGTTTTTTGGATAATAACAAAAAGTAAAAGTAAATAAAATATACTTATTTAAGCTAAGCACTACATAAGAAGTCTCTGCCTCTCTCTCTCTCACTCACTCTGTCTCAAAGAAGGATTTTACCCTATAATCTAGATACTTTTTTAAGTTTATATTTTTAAAAATATGGGAGGGTGTATTAAACCTAAATTGATTTTTTTAGCTCCTATCTTCCTTTAAATTTAAAACGTATTAGTTAGCTAGCTAAATAAAATTACTTGAAAACTACTCGATCAAGTCACCAAGGATATAATTCGGACATTGTTAGATAGTTTAAAAAAAAACAATAATTTAATCATCTGATAGTGTTGAGATTAAGGAGTACGTTACTCCTAGGTTCCGTAATCACAACTAATATAATGGTTCTATCAAATAAAATGTTCTAATCTCTATCCAAAATCGATTTATTTTTTACTATATTCACTGGATCAATCGATTTGGAATAGCTGATCTTTGATAGATATAATAGAATACCATAAGTATCTTGATAATATTCTAAAATTAATGTTGAAGTAGAGCGTGGCTTCGGACATCACTGTTTTGATTCTTTTGAGCTTGGTCAGTCTAACAAATATAACGTAACCCATGGTATCATCAAAATATGTGCAACCTTGCTCAATAGAAACCAGATGAGATTAATGCAAATTATCTCTGTTGCATGTCTTGGTTAATCTTTTGTGACTTCATCAATAGAGATATAACATGCCACGCCACACCACAGTTTTTAATTTTAAGAGAATGCTTACAAGGCTATTAAAGATTATAATGTCACCTAATTAAGAATAATATCAATTATTCTATTTTAATATAATATTTAATTAAACTATTATTGCCATTATTGTCCTAAGTCACGGCTCACATACGGATCCACTAATTATTTTGTACCGTTGATTGATTGAGGGAGGGTCAAGATTTGATGAAATATTGGAATTGGTGTGAGATCTCACTACAGTTGACTTCTAAAATTGCTTTCTCAATTATTCAGTTTTAAAAAACAAGAATGATAATATGATAGTTACATTTTACGTTTGAAATATTATGTTTCTTCTTAAAGCTATAAGTCTCATTTACATTACCCAGTCAAAGAATTCTTGAAATAAATTATTTATACAATTAATTCGATTAGTTAAAGATATACTTTAAATGATATGATATTTAATCAATCAACGATATATCATATATCCTTTTATATTAAAATATACAAACATCATTAGGCGACAAGATCAATACTCAACATATAATTTTTTGTATTTTTAAATTACAATTTTCCTCAACATTGTATCATTGTCATGTCATTTATTTTACTTTATTTACTTATTACTTAAACTCTTTCAATACTCATACGTCACTTAAAAACTCGTACATATTTTGTGTGTATCAAATTATTGAGATTAGAGTTCATGGAGTTCAACTCTCGTGCATGAATATATGTTTTCTCTATACTTGTTCTAGTTTATTATCTCTTTTTATTTTTTTTAATACAAATGGTTTTCATTAAATTGCTGCTCTAGTTGGTATTTCACATCACTCAATTGATTAGTCGCTTTCTAATCCAACAAAATTAACGTGGAAAAGGGGAGAAAATTGTGTGGTGGATTTTAGTGGTTAGCTTTTGGGGAGAAAATCTAGAGTGAATTTTAGGAAAAAATATCTTTTCTTTTCTTTTATTCTCAATTTTCTTGTATTGTACTTCACAAGTTTATTAAATAAAATGGGTGTTTTTCTTTTAAACATGAGTGGATAAATTTTCTAAGTTGAGGTGAAATGTAAAGTTTAAGGATTCAAATCATGGAATTAATTACTCTCTCAAGTGAGTTTTAAGTTTATTTTATTTTTTTAATATGCTTATAATTTGTATTTTTTCTTTACAGGTTACATTTATGTCATGCAATCTCCCATATAAATTTTCCCATTATTACTATGATTTTGCAATGGTTGAGATTTATTCACTTAATTTAATTTTCTTTTCTTTTCTTTGTTAGACAACAAAAGACATAAATTTTTGCTTCCACAATTATAAAATATAAATTGCTTGCAACATTTAAGCCTTATCCTTTTTCCTTGACATTCAAGTTTTATTCACAAAAACTATTTGTACGATAATAGCTTCTCCAAAAATAACAAAAATAATACAAAATCTGTTAATTTGCATCAGGTGAGTCCAATCATGATAAAAAAAAGTTTCGGGCATAATGAGTGACTTTCAAATTAACAGGGCACCCCTCAAAAGTGGAACTGATTATTTGAGAAGAAAATGGCAAATAAATTTCCTTCGATCAGGATTACTTTTTACTTCATACTTAGCAGTTTGTCTGATAAAAATTAGGAAAAATAAGGATGTATGTAACCACGCAGACGGCATAATTCTTTCCATTTGTTTCTGTGAGTGCTCTTTTGGCTGGCTTCTTGGATGGAATTAATCTTTGATACCATGTCAATAAAAATTCTCTATACACCACAAGTCTATATAATATGTGGATAGTTGCTAGTCTTTACACACTCTTCATATTGTTTCGAAAACACGTAATTAATGGTTTGAGATTTCAAGATACAATAAAACCTCTTTATAGTGATATATACTCAATATATGAATAATCTCCATGTAGTCATAGAAAATTTTGTTTTGAATTTGGATAAGTTATAAATAAGAATAAACTTCACATTATAATAAGTTATATAAATTTTCTAGATACCGTAACAAAGAACTTGCCTTCATATAGTAATAATTAATTATATATTGTTAAAAAATATATGCTATGTTATATTAAAGGTTTAAGATGGAATAAATTTTTTTTTTATAAAGTTGTTAGGACAATAATTCTTTAGAGTTTTTAAGATTACTTTGCATATTTCTTAACACTACATAAATTTATGTACTAGTATTTTGAAACTATGCCTATCTCTTTTATCAATGTCTATATCTTGAATTTGACATGCTCCTTTAAATAATTATCGATGTAGCCTTGTTTTACCTCTATATCACTTGCGCTAAAGATAATTAAGTCAAAATAATAATTTTTGTAACTAAACCTCTATTAAGTTACAACCTCTTCATAGTAATAAATTAGTTTAGTCCTAATATTAGTTTAGTCTTAACATTAGTTTAGTCTTTAACATTATGACTATAGAGAAGTTTTACTATGTGTTTACAATATTGTTAGAGCCATAGAAAAATGTAATTAAAACGTTACTTTCAACAGTGTGTGAGGGTTCATTACCCAAGTCATGTTCATGCATGCCACGCTCGTGATGATATGTTTATGTTTTTTTAATCTTGGAGGAATTGATCCTATTTATAATTTTGTTTCTTAGGTTTTAAAACTGTCATCTATGTTCGTTTTGAACCATCATTATTTAATATTTTTGTAGTAGACGCTTCTAAGGTATCAATAAATCTATACAAATTTAGTTTATCTTTCACACTCCTAAACCCAATTGTATCCCACACTCAAAACAACACAAATGTATCTCCAAAAAGTAAAAGCCCTTCACCCGAGTAAACAAACGAATAAAAGTACAAGTTTACATATGATTATAGATGAAAGCAAGTAAGAGTTTAATTAATAGTATTTCCTAATAAAGAGAATAGGTAAATTTTCGTCCAACAGATATGTTTGAATTGAAAATAAGTTCGTATAGTTCTAAGTAAAAATTAGCCATCAGAGATGATTAACAAAATTCAAAATCTGTGTAAAATCCGCTAGCGGGTTCCACTAGGTTGACTGGTTATATATTTTGACTCATTAAAAACACATTTGAATTTTCACATAATTAATTGTCAGCTGGTTATACATGACTGGGGGTTCGATGGCTGGCTAGCCTTTCTGCCTTTAAAAGTGGTTGGCAAGTTTTGTTCAACCCTTCAAGGCTAAAGTAACCCATAAGCGAATATTTCTGGAAATTCTGTTTTATCGTCAAATTTTACAGAATTACATGTTTTAAAAAAACATTAAAAACTCTCATATGATCACCTTTTTTGAATCATTTATACCGCTTTAAGTGTTAGAGATACTTCGGAACTGCATCTCACTTATCGTGATAAATATAAGACAAAAAATGCAATCACTCTCAAATCCGAATTTAAGACTTAAAGCTAAGCACGTGCCACTTCTGCATTTTTTATTGGAGTTAAAAAGAGTGCTGCTAGACAGCTAGAGGAATGAGAGAAAGTAGAGAGAAACGGCAGCAGCTGTTTCAACTTCTTATTTCTCTAGCCATTTTTTTTAATTTAAAAATTAAAAAATAATAAAAAAATTCATCAAAAATAAAATAAAGACGACGAAATCCATTTGAGCCATACTTCCTCTCAACTGCGACAACTCAAACAAAACACATTTTTCACTTTATTTTTTAGCCAAGCAACAACAATTCCAGCCAAACACTTTCCCCATTAATATTGCAGAGATAATCGCAACAAACAAAACAATTCCAGAAGCACACAAACTAAATCTCAAAATTAAAAGAAGCCAGAAAGCAGCAAATGACCACGCAAATCGAAATTGAAACCAACTTCCCCAAATTTACAGCAGTTCTACACAAACCATCTAATTCAACAAACAAATCCTAAATCCAACAAACCCACCAAAAATATTGAATGTAAAAACCAGATCTTTCCCATATTTAATTGTTAAGATTTGCTAAAAACACAAATTCAGACATCAATCACTTGTTTTTCAATTAGTTTCCAACTTGCAAAAGAAATGCCAAAAAAATTAATATAACTTCTAGAAGCTTATCCTGTTTGATTCTTGAGAAAATGGAAGAAAATAAACTAAAGTAGTCAAAGGAAAAAAATTAAAAAAAATTGACTAATTAAGATGACTTTTTCACTTTTAGAATCCACGAGGGCCGTGACAGAAAACTAATCTTATGTTTGGTAACCGAGAAAATGCAAGGAAAGTAAACGAAACAAAATAAGTTCAAAACAAACACAATTTAGCTTACTTAATGTTTGCCGAGAGAGCCGAGAAAGAGACGGAAAGAGTGCTGATTTGTTGCAGTGACAGAGAAGAGTGCCGTAAGCCCACGACTGAGGAGAGAGGCCAGCCTTTGCAGTCCAGGGAGGGAGAGAGGCAAAGAGAGAGGCAGAGAGAGAGTGTGTGTGTGTGTGTTTAATTTGTATTTTGAAAATGGCAAACAGTTTTGGGAACACGAGGAGAGTGCAACTGAGGGCTTAATGCTCTTTTTTTATTATTTTTTATTATTATATTATGTTGAGAGAGGCAAAATGGCTGAGACGAAACGACACTGGCGAGAGTCGTTTCTCTCGCCATTCTCAGCAAATTCGTGTTGAGCAGTATTTTCTAATTAAAAATACTACCAAAATCCTTGCACACCGATATTAATTGGTGCTTTAAAAAATTGTCACATAAATCCCTTTTTAGTCACCCAGTGAAACATACCCATTTTTTGAACAAACCTTATGTTTCAACCTTCTTCTTCTTCTTTTTTTTTTCCCCAATATTTAACTTTAATTTAGGTTTTATTCAACTTGACGTTGATTTATTTGTAAATTGAAACTTTGATACATATGTAATGAGCCAAACATGCATCTTACAGCAGTCACTTCTACGGGAAATAATTACCAAATGAAGCGGTATCTAATTGATACGACTCATCTCCGATTATATGCCATGGAATGTCGAAAAAAAACTATCGTCTCCCTCTCCCAGCTTGAGTCTGGTTAAACTTTCCTTGTAGAATTAAATTCTAATTAATGTTCCTTCACTAGTCGAGCGTCCAAGATCCCTCACTTGTTGGACAAGCGGATCATCTAAGAGTAGCTTCCCATTAGCAGCACTCATAAGAACTGCTTTGTTCTTCCAAATTCCACGTGGCGACCTAACTCCTATATATAATAGGTCCAATAGCAAATTGTTGGGGGAAAAACTCCTCTCATAAACTGATCATATTTGAGTTTTAAAAAATCTTTTGGCACACATAAACCTTAATTTATGTATAATCAATATTTACTTATTTATTATAATCTCATTTATCAGATTCTAATTATATATGTGAGTGCATTCAGCAGCATGTGAATGCTTATAATCCCACAATTGGTATATAAAGATTAACTTGTAGTCACTACTTGTACCATCTAATTCTAATCCAAATACACCAGTAGTATATATAGAAACGATGCATAAGTTGAAAGAAAATTATAGTAGTCTGGAAGAGTTGTATATTCTTTTAATTTGTTGCAGGGTTCCATAAAGTTATTAGAGAATGGTTATGTAAAATAATTATACCATCATTAGGACCCTTAAGAACTACAGGTATGGGTTTATGGAGTTTTTCGTATGATACATCTGCTAACGTTTTATCAGTAAAACAAACTGGTTACATTGCGTGGCCCTGGTCCATTATCATCGTAAACCTCGTAGCCAAGAACGAGATGAGCATTGTCATCGTCTGTTCGGGTAGCAGAGATGCCTACCTATAGTTGGAAGGCTAGCCTAGCGGACATCCTTTCTCTAAGTTATTATGAAGGTGTTTAGAAATGAAATTAGGATTCTCCATTGCTGCATACCAAGATTTACAAACGAAATTAGAGATTTCACTAGCAATCTCGATAGAATTTCCAACCTGGATCACATCTTCAGGTAAATGCAAGGAGCTGACCGTATCTTCCTGCATGCATGTGAATCAATCCACAGTTGCAACGTAACTTACAAGGTTGATGTAAAAGATCAGTTTCAACTCTAATGGGAATTTAGACTCATTTGCAAATGCGATTGTATCTGAAATGCAAGAAATGATGAGAGCATACGAGTAAACGTTAAGGGTACAACTTTTCAGTAATCAGGAGGCATGCTGTTAGTTAAAACATAATTTGTTTTTCTTAAATATCTATATTGTATTCAAATAATTGAGTTTACTTATATTTATTTTTAATGAAAGATTCAACTTCGGGTGGCCAGCCAAAGAACCACTCGGTGACATTTCTAGGGCAGTCTAGGTACCATTTATTCACAAGAACTTATGATATAATTTGATTCAACTTTTTTAATATTTATAAATTATTGATTGTTATAATCTAATTAGCAAACAATTTATTTACATCTTATATATTTAGTGTGTTTAACTGATAAAAAATGATGTATATAATAGTATAAAGGCATGTCAAAATATTATTTTCCAATGTTTTATCAAGTAAAACAAACATTTAACACTTTAAATCAAAATTTAGAAAAAAAAATTAGTTTAACAATAAAATATATACATTCAAACCTATTCAAAGATAGTAAAATTCATACATATTAAAAAGAGAGAGGAAATGTTGCGTACTAAATAAACCATATTTTTTTAATCCAAAATTCGAATTGAAATTGAATTTGGAGATCATAACAATTAACACAATATGAACGAAAAGAGAATGAGAATTATCAATTGATGATTTTTTAATAAGAATGAATTTTCAATTGATGATTTTTTAATAAGAATTATTATTATTAGCTTTTTATATTAATTTAATTAAATTTAACAAAGTAATTCACTATTTCATGAACAATTTGCTTTATTTATCACATTTTTTAAACTTTATTTTTATTTGCACAAAAATAAAAAAATTTTAATTATGCACAAAGTATATAAAAATATTCTTTTTTCATAGACTTATAATCAAATTTTTTTCTCATCGTTTTTTAGGTATTAGAACTCCATTTCCAATTCATATAAAAAAACTATTAAAAATATGAAAAAAATACTGAAATGTTGGAGGAAATCAAATAATTAATGTATGTATTGACATTCCATATCTACATTACGTAGACGTATACAATGGAACTACACTCAATTTGGTAACCTAGGGTATGTTTGGCTCCCAGGTTTTAGGGGTACGGTTTGTACAAAATTTTCAACTCCATTTTTAGTGCAGATAATGGAGGTGAGGGTATGTATAAATTAATTAATTTTGGGTGGCTTAAACAGGCCCGCCCGCCCACCCCCCAGGATTTATGTTGGTCTTGCCACAATTTGTCTTTTTTTATTTTTAATTCAATTCTTTAATTTATTTTAATTATTTATTAAATATAAATATTTAAATAATGGCCAATGACTTTATCACTATGCCGGCCGTCGGCTGTTATTATTTTCAGTATCTTTTGATATTAATATTAGCACCAATAAAATTCTAGTCATGAGTTCTACACAATTGTCTCAATATCTCTGATAATAAAGCTTCCGTTTATCATAGATATACAGTCAAAGTTTTAAATTTCAAAACTTTAACTATAGATCTACGACGAACGGGAGCTCCATTTCTATTGATTTTGGTACCATTGTGTAGAGCTTGATAATAGAATTTCAATGATACTAAATATGACTTAATCTAATAATGTTTAAAATTTTTCGGTGGTGGTCAATGGCGATCAATGGTGGCTGTCAGTGATTAATTTATTTTCTTTTATTAAATATAAAAAGTTACAATTTAATATAATATAAAATATTAAAATACACATTACATTCCATACTTACACCAAACATGGGTTAATGTGTTATTTAATAGATTCTAATACAATACAATCCATTACGAAACAGTATAGTTTGAACCAAGTACAACCTTAAAACGAAGTCAGATGTGCTTAATTTCCAAGAAAGAGAAACGAATTGAAACTGTAAACAAAGAAAACGAATAATAAGAACAAAACATAGCATTCCACAAGCAATTTCAATGAAATGGACCGGTTTACCCTTTCCCACTTATTGACTGAATATCTCAACTAGTTTTATATTTCTTGTTTCAAGCAGGTTTCTAATGAGCCAAAGCTTGATTTAACTCTCTGTAAAATAAAACTTACGTTGTTAAATAAAGAGTTGAGTTGTTATGCCATGCTGGCAACTGAGCAACAAACATTCCCGGCTAAGCAACGACCACACGTATTTACATACTGACCAAACAAGTCTCTAAACTGAAATAGCTCAAGAGATACATCCACCTATTATTATTATTATTATTATTATAACTATTATTATATTTGTTTTAATTATTATTATTAATGTTTTCATGTAATCCCTACGGAGATTACATTTTTTTTTTTGGGTAAAAAATTTAAAAATAAGTCAAATTGTTATCCAAATGGGTAAGTAAAGAAACCAATAGCATTCATCGCCTGGATATTTAAGCAACCTTGACTACATTGACTGGACTAGACTAGAAGTGCCTGATCTCGGAATGATAACGGACTTGTTTTCCAGCAATATCTGATTGCTCAACACCCATAGTTGCTACGATCCAAACTCTGTTTGCCCTCCACTACGAGCCACACTTGGTCCATATTCACAGTTGGAGACCCCATTCAGATTAACAGAAACTAGAGTTTGTCGTTTACAGTCTTTGATCGTTAGAGTTCCTCCCCGAGAGGACATTCGTAGCTATTCTGAAGTTGTGGTTGCATTCTGGAGGAAGAGGTACTAGTACTGTGATTCATTCCACTAAGCTGTGTTCGATTCATGGAGCTAACTACTGCCTGATTAGTTGGGGCAGAGGTACCAACAAGCAGAAAATCTTGCTTGTTTAGCTGTGACTTCAAACTCCTTTCTTCTGTTGTGATGCTGCATTTTGGACCTGCAGACAAAGAATTGTTGAGTGGAAAAAAATGTTCTGATATCTCAATCTTTCTAAATCAATGAATAATGTTCAAAGAAAGCAAATACTTACTGCAGGGCATGCAATAAAATTGAACTGCATCCACAAGTTCTTAAACAATTTACACCTAATCAATAAAATATCTAATAAAATGAAAATAGGACTTTTACAACATAGATAATTAATTATATTATAGATTGGTGAATGGTGAGGTCAGATAGAAAGTAATAATTTGAATCCCAACAACAGAGCTTACGAGGCACTTAGTTTATCTGTAAACCCAAGGCTTTGGAGTAATTTAGAAGTCTATCTATGCTGAGCAACAACATCAAGGAGACTTTCAAGTTCATCACCATTAAATGTAGGAGCCAATCTATAAGCTGCTAAAATATGCAAAATCCCGGCACATCCAAAGAATTCTCGACTGCTACTCTCATCTTCTTCTTCTCACCTGCTACTCTCCGGTGTTACACTTGTAGAAAATAGCTTGTTGTTGTCATATTTGCAATATGATAAATAGACATAATGACGATCACTGAATCGTTCTTAATTTAACTCCTTACAAAGCTCATACTCCATCCTATCAAAAATGCAATTCGTTTGACTCACATTCCTTACAAAGCTCCTCTGCAAAGTTTTGCATTTTTCTCTCTTTTTTTTTTTTTTCAATTCAACTTCCTCTGAGCAAACCAAAATTTACTTTTTGATTGAAATTATGAAATTAACCCTTTTTCTTTTTTTCTTTTTTTTTTCACCTGGAAGTGCTTGATGTATTCTTCAATTGTGTCTAGGACAGATTTTAACTGCTTCTCCTTTAATGTGAGTTGCTGATTGCATTCTTCCATGTATTTCTTTTCTTAGACAACTCCGACTCTGCCATTGCCAAACCATCATAATAACATTTAATTTATGCTTTCAATGAATCAATCGTCTCTTTCAGGAATCAAGAGTTCCTCCAAATCTTTCGATTGAGCAGTAAACATAAGTATTGAATTAGCTTGTGAACACAAGTACTCCCAAAAGTTTCATAAAATACAAATAATATCCTTCTTTCAATGTAATTATTTAACTTATACTGTGTTTACTAATCTATAATCAAATGAGTTGGAATCAGAATGAATTGGAATCAGAATCAAGAATGAGATTCAGAATAAATTGTTTACTTGAGAAGTAAGAATTGAATTAAAATGAGATTCATTTTCATTGATGTGTTTATTTTATCTTAGAATTGGAATAAACTATCATATTTTATTAAAATGCCCTTTATTAATTATTATCTTTTAATAATAATAATAAGAAGAAGAACAACAACATTATAAATCAATAAATAAAAGTAATAATTAATAATAACAACGACATTAATAAATACTAATAACAACAATAACAATAACAATAATAATAAATTTGAAAATAACATTATAAATAAAAATAATAATTAAAATAGTGATAACTAATAATAATTATAACATTAATATATTTTAATAATAATTCAAATAGAAATAATTTATAATAATAATTGCATTAATAAACAATAAATCGAATCGTAGCTACAAATCGGAATCAGAGGCAGATCGAAGCTGCAAATCAGAATCAAGGATGCATGATGGAGGCGACTGATGATGCACGACAGCTGAGGCGGACGACAATGATGGGCTGCAGCGTGACGAGTGGCAGAGATGACAGGCGACGGAGATGACAAGCAATGGAAATGATCTCTGGTTCTAGAGAGAGAGAGCGGGTGATGCAGATGGAGAGAGAGAGAGAGATCGATTGATTTTTTAAAAAAAAAAAGAAAGAGGAAAAATAGGAATTATGAAATTTGTTGGGGGGGGGGGTAAAATTATCATTACAGGAAATAAAGTTATGATTCCCAACCTCCCCTCTCGAAATCAGAACTTCAATTATCAATTCAAAATTTGTATAATCCCACGTAATTCGTTCTCATTCCCAATTTTAATTTAACAAGTAAATAAATTTTTTATTCCTATTTTTTCATTTCGATTCCCATTCTTATTTAGTAAACATAACATTAGTATTCAACTCGACTTGTCCAGTTGTTTGATTTTATTGGACTTACTCGACTGGATATTCATCCTAATACAGTCTTACTAAGTTATTTTATTTTTAACATATATTAACTTAAAATCAATTTTTTTGGTATGACTCAATTACCACTTGAACTGATTTTGGGCTGCACTTCACTTTATCATGGGAGTTATGCCATCATATAAATTTTCAGCTTGAGTCCTTGATTGTATATTTTTGGTTGATTAAATAATAATAATTATTATTATTATTAAGAAATTTTAATCCCGATCAAGATCTTGTAAGAAAAAATATCAAATAAATAATAAATAGAAAATAAATAAAGAGTAAAACCAATTATGCGCACAAGAATTAAGGTGAAAAACTTTTATAATTGAAGAAATCACGATCGCTAAGGACGACAAGAGAAAAATTTACTTTGTCTTTAGTATTTTTCTCACATCCAAGACTCCCATAACACCCAAGCTCTCAATAGACTTATCGTTTTTCTTACACTAAAAACTATCTATTTACAGAGAAACTGATTGTTGTGTAATGTTATACAAATAAGTGAACCCAACCTCCCTATACAGTGATTATTTCTTGTAAGAGAATTTTTTTTATATATACTAGTTGTATTTCTCCTTAAATAAGTTAAGTTCCAAAGGAAAAATTATTTATTTCTTAAATAGGGATCCTTTAGAATAAGAAAACTGTTAAATAAGAAAAGTTTAGGAAATATTAATTTAAAATTTACGTATCCTCATTGAAAAATGAGATATATTTCCTAACAACAATAATATAATTAGTATTTAATTGGTTGATTAAATCACCTTAGTGGATACTTTATTTGAAATGTAAATTATTTAAAATTTAACACAACAAATCATTATTTCTAGAACATCTTGCTAGGGGTGGGCGAATTCGGGTTCGCATCAACCTGATCAGGTTTCGGATTAATCAGGTTGGAAAAAAAGTAACCCCAACTCAATTCGAACCGATCTAAATATAGTTTGAATCAGATCAGATTGAAAATTTGTATTTGTGTGTGCTTTGATTTCTTCAGATTTTTAGATCGGATTGAGTTGGAGTCTTCATCCGTATTGATCCGAACCCTAATTTTTTGGATTGGATTAAGTTAGGTCACTTGCCCACGCCTACATCTTGCTTTAGTCATGTTGTAGTGATGTAGTTTGTTGGTCGGTGAGTCCAATGGTACCAAGAGTGACATTACACATGCCATCAACGATGGCAGTCCGATAGGAATCTAATGAACTGGTAAATTTTTATTTTTCAAATTAATTAAATAAATAAGATTATTTTATTAAGTTGTTTAAATCATTACTTAATTAATATAAAATTTAATTGTCTATAACATTAAACAAGCTAATAAAAGACTACATGCGTAATTGATGTAGCGAAAGTTTTATGTTCTTATATTCCATTGAATCTGGAGAATATCGGAATAAAGAAACGAACTAAATTCACGTTGATTCCAAAGAATACCGTGAACCTAGGGGGTTAAGACTCGTTGATTCCGCAGATTGCCGAGAATTAACTAAGCTCAAAAACTCACACAGAGCTTTGAAATCTGAAAATATTATTGAATTCAAATCTCTGGTTGTAAAAGCTACAAAAGACACTTATTTATACTAACTACGACTTTTTCTAATTTGATTAGAAAACCTATTTTAATAAGACTTATACCTAAATTAGGAATACAACTCAAATAAGTAATGCCTAAACAATAAAACTTTAAATAGGAAACCAAATTAAACTTAAATACAAATTAATTAAAATATTCTTAAATATTATAAATTTCAATCTAATTAGGATTTCTTCAATTTCTTGTTCTCCATCATTCCCGCCAGGGTGGAGAAAATTCGTCCTTGAATTTTGCTTGTTGTAGTCTCCTAGAATATCTTCGCGATTGTAAGGAACAATATTTAAAATAGAGCTTTGATTTAAACAACGAACTTTAAATTTTTCAACTTTTGTAACGATGTCCATCCAATCACTCCAATGACGTAAAATAAATTCTTCAATCAATAATCATTCTAATAATACCTTCTCGTATTGTTCATGTCGAATTTCAATGTAGTTGAGGAAAAACGATTTCTTCTCATAATCCATTAACTGTTGAAAAATATCACAACCTTCTTTGTCTCCTTTTCGCAAATCCAGAGAACAATAAAAGATTATATCAACAACTACCTCTCTTTGCTCCACAAGATCAAAATATGTATGAACAATTATCTCTTCCCGTTCCACATTATCAATATAGTTATCAAATTTTGGCAGTTTATCTAAATCAATTAGAGGTTCTTGAGAAATTGAAGTTGATGTGAATGGCCAATCAATATTCTCCTTTGATGGAGTAAGCAGTGTCATTGTTTTCCTCAATAACATTGTCTTTATAACTTGCATCATCACGAACCACGTCGTCAAATCCATATCTTTGTTGTATGTGTAAAGATTTTTTATTTCAAAATTTCTCTAAATCTTGAGCAATCGAACGAAAAATCTGCAACATTCGAACCAAAACATCTTCTTTGAAGATGAAACCTTCACGATGATATTGTGGTTTCATGAGTTTTTTATGGGTTTTTTTAATGAGGTCAAAAAATTTAAGGGTAATACTGTAATTAAAGAAAGAACATGAACAAAATTGTAAATAAGAAAAAGATGGCCGATGACCGAAAAATTGGACTAGAATGGGTAGATCTGGAAGATTTGAGGGCAGTGAGTATGATGGTGGTGGTGGTGGTGGTTTATCTTAAAAGACAGTGGTTTGGCCGAAATTTAGAGATAACGGTGGTGGTTTTCTGTTGGGTTTTGATTCCAGCAACCGGTGGATCAATCAGTGGTGGTGAACGGTTAGAAAGGATGTGATGGTAGAGAGGAGTTGTTTGATGGTGGAGGTGATGGCCAATGCGCGGCGTAATCCGGCGAACAAAGGCGGCGGTTGTCGCGGCTTTTTTTAGCTATTTTCTGGCGATTTGTTGCTAATCGGTGGCGGTACTTGCTAGAGGGATGATGGCCGACGTTTTCTGTCTCAAACGGTGCTAGTGATCGGTGGAAAGGAGATGGAAAGTTCACGCCGGTAGCCGTGGACGGCGAAAGGCGTCGTGTAGTGTGACTGTTCCTTTTGTTTTTTGTGATTTTTAGATTTTTTTGGCTTTTTTTTGTTTTTTTTTAAAGCTAAATGGGTTTAAGGAAAAAATAAAAGGGTAGATATTGAGAACAGTTGAAGACCAGGCTTTTAGCTCTGATACCAAACTGATGCAGCAGAAGTTTTATGTTCTTATATTCCATTGAATCTGGAGAATACCAGAATAAAGAAACGAACTAAATTCACGTTGATTCCAAAGAATACCGTGAACCTAGGAGGGGTTAAGACTCGTTGATTCCGCAGATTGCCGAGAATTAACTAAGCTCAAAAACTTACACAGAGCTTTGAAATATGAAAATATTATTGAATTCAAATCTATGCTTGTAAAAGCTACAAAAGACACTTATTTATACTAACTACGACTTATTCTAATTTAACTAGAAAACCTATTTTAATAAGGCTTTTACCCAAATTAGGAATACAACTCAAATAAGTAATGCCTAAATAATAAAACTCTAAATAGAAAACCAAATTAAACTAAAATACAAATTAATTAAAATATTCCTAAATATTATAAATTTCAATCTAATTATGATTTCTTCAGTTTCTTATTCTCCATTAGTAATTTTGGAACTTTTAGTTTCTAATAGAAGAGAGATTTAGTGTAGAATACAAATTCTACATTATGATAGGATATTAAATTCTAATAGAAATTAAATTCTTATAAATTATAGCCAACCAAAGAATAAAAATGAGAAAGTAATTCAAATTAATTTCCACTCTCCATCCTCTCCTTCTAAACAAACACCATGTTAGTTGAGCGGAGAAGAAAGGAGAATAAGGAGTTAAACAAAATAATGAATTTGAGATTAACTCTCCTTTTTTCTTTCCCTCTCTCCTTTCCGCTCTTCACCTCTCCTCTCGTCTTATTTTTTCCAACCAAACATGGGCTTACAATAGTAGAAAATGGACTTTAAACTTTAAAATGGATTAATTCAAAAGGAGTCGGTAATAAAAAATAGGACAAACGTCACAGACATAATCCTTATAAAAGCTAACCATATGATAAGTTTCTAAAAACAATTTTAAACGTTCAAGAGAAGGGTGCCTACCCAAGCCCAAGTCTGCAACGCCGAATATCAATCTCATGTGTAGAGGTTATTTAGAAATGAAAAGAGGATGTTGCAGGAAGTTCTATGTAAAAATGGCCCTCACGATGTCCCTTGCCAATTTTCCTAACATTCACAAGAATCAAAAGAAAAGATGAATCGATATTTGTTTGATTTGATTAATTGGCTAACAGTAAACTGAATTTAAGACTCCAAATTAAAAACTTTCTTAATAGAAAATCTGGCAAAAAAGAGACCATTCTCATACGAGACTTTAATGGCTACAGTACCTTCGGGCAATTGAACATGAAGAGGTGGTTTGTAGGAATCAAAGAAATCTAATAAACAACATATATGATTGGTTAAGAAAAATAGATAGGGCTATACCTACAAGACTCACAGTATGTGTACTACCAAGGTGTTGCAGTATGTGTACTACCCAAGGAGAACACCGTGGCTAGGGGATTTTGATACTGCTGTGTAAAAACAGAAGCCTGTTGCTCTTCTTTGACGGCTACAGCAGCTGGTGCCATAGGCTTTCCTTAAATCCCTCGGCTGCGTTTCTTCCACTTTGTTGGATAGCCAATCAATTCAAAACACTTTGATTTTTTATGCCCCAATTTCCCACAATGTTCACACGTTGGTCTACTTTGATTATTCCCAGAACTAACATTCAAATTTTCACATCTGCTTTCAGCTGAAATATTGTGAACTGTTCGATTATCAAGGGAACTGTGTAGCAGGTGCTGCCAATTTTGCGTAGCAAGAGCTGCTGTTTCTGGATGTTCCCCTAATCCATGAAGTTCGCGTTTTGTTTCTTCTTGTTTTACAAGGGCCAAAATTTTTTGTACATCAGGAAGAGGATCCATCAACAAAATATGACTTCTTATTGCCGCATATCTGTCATGCAAACCCTGAAGGAATTCCATTCCAAAATCTCGGTGCTGTAATTCATTCACAATTTTTGCATTCCCACTAACACATGGTTCTACATGTTGCAATGAATTCAATTTTTTCCAAAGCTTTTTGATTTTACGATAATAACGGCAAACAGGCATATCACCTTGTCGTAATGAGGAGATGGCTTGTTTGAGTTTAGTGTTAGTCTGCTGAAAACGTTCCTGCAATTCCAGCCACAACTCTCTCGCTGAATGTGCAAAAAAGACACTACATGCAAGTTTACTTGAGATGGAATTCAACACCCAAGAATGAACCAGATCATTGCAATGTTGCCATTTACCACCATCATCATCATCTGGTTTCGTAATGGTCCCATCAACAAAACCAAGCTTGTTCCTTGCTCGCAAAGCTATCGTCATTGCTCTTACCCACGTACCATAATTATTACCAGTGAGTAGAGGGGAAACCAATACAGTTGTTGGACTATCTGATGGATGTACCAGGAAAGGATCATTCTCCTGCTTGTTATCTGATGATTCACCATCAGCCATGTTAGCTAAACAAAATAAAAAAGATAAAACTTTAGTTTTTTCTGAGCTCTGAAACCATGTGAAATCGGACTCACGCTGATGGAAAGATAAGAATCCTAGGCCTACTATATTTACAGGCCTATGTTAAATAGCATCTACTATGTACGGAGAGTAACTATCACTTCATCAAGAAGTGCCTATGATGAAAATGATAAGGTTTTGAATTCCTGCAACATTTGGTAGCAATATTTGCTGTGACCCTTGAGTGATTACCTGCTAAAAGACTAAACTGTGTTTGTCCTCCAATGCGAGCCACTCCCGGTCCATACTGTGTAGCCAAAGAACTCCTGTTCAAGTTATCAGAAGCTGGTGTTTGTGGCGTATAGGCTATGATAGTTGGTGATTCTCTCCGAAGACGTTTATATTGATTCTCAAGCTGTGTTTGCACTCCACTATACTGTGGTACTGGGGAAGAAGTATTATTACTGGGATTCATTCCGCTGTACTTTGGTAGATTCATTGGGCAAGGGACTGGCTGATTTGTGGGGGCAGAGGTGCCAACAAGCATCGACGGTGAACTCCTTCCTTCTGCTGTGGTGCTGCACAGGAGACCTGCAGACAAAGAATCAAGTGCATAGTTGACTGGAAAATTGTTCTGATTGCTCAACCTTTCTATTTCAAAATATAGAAACACCTATAGCCTAGTCAAGATTTTAGAAAATATGCAGAATTTATGAACTTAAAAATCAGATAAACTTACTCGAGGGAATAGCAGCAAAATGGAATTGCATCCACATGTTCTTACAAACGATTTACACCTAAGTCAACTATAGTAATATATAATATATCCACTAAAATGCAAATAGGACTCTCATAACATATAAAATCAGTTTTATTACGTAACTGAGAGCACAGATAGCACCTGATAAATTTAAATCCCAGTAAGAAAGAGCCTACCTGGTACTTTATCCCCAAATCCAAGGGTTTGGCGTAGTTTAGGAGTCTGTCTATGCTGAGCAACAATACGAAGAAGACTTTCAATTTCTTTACCATCAAAAGCAGGTGCCAATCTATAGGCAGCTAAAAGATGCAAGAATCCCAGCACCTCCAAAGAGTTCTCCGCTGCTACTCTCATCTTCTTCTTCCACTCAACTGCCACCTTCATAGCCTCATCTCGTACTTGAGCATTGATCTCTGGTGCTATTGTTGATAACTGTTCCAACAAAAGAATACAACTCCTCCTAATAATGCTCGCATGAGACTCCAAATCTCCCTCCCTTGAATGAGGAGGGTAAAATCCTGACATGGCATCTAATACCAACAATGCAGGGTCACTGGCTCTTTTAATAGTGTCAAAAACTTTACAAAAAATCAAATCATGCTTCTGCAAATGCTGATTCAATAGACACTGCAGATTTCTTCCGCTGCTTCTCAAATTTTCAGGGTCCTCAATTTTTACTTGCAGCAACAGATTTTTACTGGGATCATCTACTGCTTTTCGGATAGAATCAAACTCTTTCTCTCTTAACTCAAACTCCTTTACACATTTCTCAAATTCTCTCTCTTTTACTTCAAGATCTTGCAAGCGGTCTTCTAAACCTTTTTTGAGTGAATCAAAATGCTTCTCCTTCTCTTTGAACTCTTTCAGGCACCCAATGCTCCTTGTCTGAAACAAATTTGACTCATGCTGTATCAAATTAAGTTGATTCTTTTTTAATTCAACCTCCTTTGAGCATTCCACAATTGTTTTTTCTACTGAAACTAACTCCTCCTTTTTCCACTGGAACTCCTTGCTGCATTCTTCAATAGATTGTTGGACAAATTTTAACTGCTTGTCCTTTGATGCGAGATCTTGACTGAGTTCTTCAACGTATTTTCTTATTTCATTGAGCTCCCCCTTTTTCAATTCAACATCCTCAGAATATTTCTTCTGTTGCTTTCTCATTGAATCAAGCTTCTCCTCTAAAGATTCAGCTTCCTTGTCATGCAGTCTGACTTTCCTCTGGAGTAATTCTAATTTCTCCTCTTCTGAATGAAACTTCACAGAGAGCTCTTTAATAGATGATTGAGTCAGCTCCAATTCTTTCTTTTCACACTTGAGTTTTGTCTCACACAGTATGAGAGACTTTTTAACCTCGTCATACGACTTCTCCTTATCTTTAAGTACTTCTTCATAATCTTCAATCAATGTCTGAATCGAAGAAATTTTGCTCTCCTTAAATGCAAGCTGTTTCTCACGTTCCTCAATCGATCTTTGGACTTCCCCCACTTTCTCTTTTCTCAACTCAATTTCATCACAGCATTCTTCAATCAAATTCTTCAGCAACTGCAACTCCTTCTGATACGCCTGACATTTATTAATCCACTCTTGAGCCGAGCTCAGTTCTTCCTTCTTTAAATTAAGACTCTCCAACAACGAATTCAGTTCATTCTCTTTCAATTGAAGCTCACAATTACATTCTCCAATCCTCTTTTGAACCAAACCCAATTCTCTTTCCTTACATTCAAGCTCACCATTACAATCTTCGATCTTTTCTTGCACCAAAACTAACTCAATCTCTGTACTTTCAATCTCCTTAGCACGCTGATCTAACAACCTAATCTTCACATCAACGTCATTACTTTGCTTTTCAAGTGATTTCTTAATTAAATCAAAATGTTCCTCTAAATCTTTCCATTGAACAGTAAATACAAGCACTGAATTAGCTTGTGAATGTGCAATATCAAATGATCTTCGTAAAGTTTCCTTTTTGGACTCAGCAACTCTCAATTCCTCAGAAATATTAACAGTACAGTTCTCCATTTTGGAAACTAAAACAAACCCAGTTGAAAATATAAAGTGCAAGTGAAAAGCCTTTGCAAAATGAACTAAAATAAAGCAGTTGCAGAAGAACTAACCGGAACCGGCCGTGTTCACTTCAGATCGGCTGGCGTTATTATTATGTCTTATGTTTTCTCCGCAAGGATCGCTGACATAAAGCCATAAACGGTATGCTATTGTCGTATCATCATTGGGTCACCCGTCTATAATGCGGTACAGCATCAACGTAACAAATATTTAATTAATGATACAAATTACAAAATATTTATATCAAAAAAATAAATTATTTAATTCTTTTTTAAACCGTTTCTTAACTGATGTTGATAATTTTTGTAAATTAAATATAACCACCCTCACCCTTATAGTTTGAAATAATTTCACTTTTGAATAACACATTTTATTTAAAAATTACTTTTCAACTCTCTTTTAAATTTGCAATGCTGTTATTATTATTGTTTGTTTTTACATAAATGTTTCAAAATCTATTATTACCAAGTACATAAGATATGATATCTAATAGTTTATCCAACACAAATCAAATAAATAAGTTGGAATAATAAAATTTTTGGGCTAATATCACTTGGGTGACTTATATTTCGATAAACTAGAAAAAAAATGATATATATTTAAAAAATAAGCAGCTAAGTGAACGCCTTTAGTTTTTCCGTTAACGGAAAATGTTGCATTGTAATGAAATGACATTTTTGTCCATGTAAGTTAATTTAAATGAGTTATTATCACATGAGTGACAGATGTTTCAACAATTTATAAAAAAGTGATAAATATTTTGACAATAGACAGATTGGTGACAAACCATTAACTTTTTTATTAACTTTAATGAGAAAAGTAAAATAATTATAAAATAACCTTTTTGCCCCTATAATTAATTATAAAATGACATTTCTACCCCTATAATAGTTACAAACTGACATTTCTACCCCTACAATTAGTTACAAAATGATGTTTATGCTTCTACTCATTTATTTTTATTTTTTAAATAGAAGAATATATAAAAAAAAATTGCATCTAAGTTTAATTAATGGGTTTTTTTGGTTAAATCAAACAAATTTTATATTTTTTTTTTAATAACAAAATTTTGATTCAACAACAAAATTTTGATTCAACAAGAAATGTTTTTTGCAATTTGTTGCTTGTTTTAACAAAAAAAGCTAGTTAATTAGACTTAGATGTAAATTTTCATATATTTTTCTATTTAAAAAATAAAAATAATTAATTATAAGGGTAAAAATGTCATTTTGTAACTATCATAGGGGTAAAAATATTATTTAATAATTAATTATAGGGGAAAAATATTATTTTATAATTATTTTACTGTTCCCATTAAAGTTAACAAAAAAGTTAACGGTTTGTCACTAATCTGCCTATTATCAAAATATCTATCACTTTTTTATAATTTATCGAAACATACGTCACCCAGGTAATATTAACCATAAATATTTTTATAAATTAATATTAACCATAACTATTATTACCAAGTACATAAGATATGATATCTAATAGATTATCCAACACAAATCAAATAAATAAGTTGGAATAATAAAATTTTTGGGCTAATATCACTTGGGTGACTTATATTTCGATAAACTAGAAAAAAAGTGATATATTTAAAAAATAAGCAGCTAAGTGAACGCCTTTAGTTTTTCAGTTAAAGTTAACGGAAAAAGTAGCATTGTGATGAAATGACGTTTTTGTCCATGTGAGTTAATTTAAATGGGTTAATATCACATGGATGACAGATGTTTCGACAACTTATAAAAAAGTGATAAATATTTTGACAATAGGCAGATTGGTGACAAACCATTAACTTTTTTATTAACTTTAATGAGAAAAGTAAAATAATTATAAAATGACCTTTTTGCCCCTATAATTAATTATAAAATGACATTTCTACCTCTATAATAGTTACAAACTGACATTTCTACCCCTACAATTAATTACAAAATGATGTTTATGCTTCTACTCATTTATTTTGTTTTTTAAATAGAAGAATATATATAAAAAAAAAATTCCATCTAAGTTTAATTAATGGGTTTTTTTGGTTAAATCAAACAAATTTTATATATTTTTTAATAAGAAAATTTTGATTCAACAACAAAATTTTGATTCAACAAGAAATGTTTTTTGCAATTTGTTGCTTGTTTTAACAAAAAGAAGCTAGTTAATTAGACTTAGATGTAATTTTTCATATATTTTTCTATTTGAAAAATAAAAAAAATTTATTATAAGGGTAAAAATGTCATTTTATAACTATTATAGGGGTAAAAATATTATTTTTAATAATTAATTATAGGGGAAAAAATGTTATTTTATAATTATTTTACTGTTCCCATTAAAGTTAACAAAAAAGTTAACGATTTGTCACCAATCTGCCTATTGTCAAAACATCTATCACTTTTCTATAATTTGTCGAAACATACGTCACCCAGGTAATATTAACCATAAATATTTTTATATTACTTAATTCATTTCTTCCCATTTTACTCTTGTACCGTTAACTTTAACGGAAAAATTAACGACGTTTCACTCAGCTGGTTATTTTTTAAACATATATCACCTTGTTGAAATTTGTCGAAACATAAATTACTCAGGTGATATTAATCCAAAAATTTTATATATAGTGTAACACCAATCAACAACACAACTAAATATGCACAATTAAATGAATGTCGTAAATTGCATCAATAAACTGTTAGGTAAAATTTTATTTTAGTATTTTCTATAACAACATAATTTTTTGGTGGGGGATTGTGATTTTTCTCTTATAATTTTTTGGTGGGGGATTGATATTTTCTCATATAATGTTTATAATTTTTAACCATTATGTTATCTTTTAAAATAGACAAAAAGCATACTATTACTTAAAAAAAAGTTAAGAAGAGGAAATTTGGTGTCCGAATTTCAATTTGTCTTATTGATCTTCTCTCATTCATGGATATGACAAATAAAAATAATTCTAACATCGCAATCACCAACACATAAGAAGATAAAAACAAGATAAATTAAACAAGAATTAATAAGGAAGATGATTAACACTAAAAAAATATTTAATAAAAGTTAAAATTATCATTTTATCACTTAATTTGATGCATTCTAACTTATATATTATCTTAATGTCTTTTTATCTTAATTTTATATTAAATTATATTTTAATATGTTAACTTTTATATTTTGTTATTATATATAAATTTTGGGAATACAGAGGAAATAAAAAAGAGTTAAAAAAATGGGAGACAAAGAAAAATGGACAGCTTACATTATTAAGAAGAAAGTGGAGGGGTCATTTGAAAAAAAAGATAAATAATCCAAAAGTCAAAAAGTGTTGGCTGCGACTTTTAAATTATAAAAAAGGGAAGGAAAGCCGAGGGGCATTATAAAAAGAAAGGGCAGAGAGGAGCTGGAAACGAAGAAGGGAGAGGAATTTTTATTTCTTTTAATTAGACTATTCCTTGTGGGAAAAAATCTCTTTCCTTTTCTTTTTTTAATTCAATTTTCTTGTATTTTATTTTATAAATTTATTAAATAAAATAAATATTTTGCTTATTAATATATTTAGCTAATTTTTTAAGTTAAGACGAAATGTGAAACTTAAGTTTAAATAATAAAATTAATTATTCTCTCAAATAAATTTAAAATTTATTATTTTTATTTGTTTATAAATTATTTTTATTTTATATTAATACGTAGATCTAGATTTACCTTGGATTTATACGGGTATTTAAACATAATGTGCCTTGGATTCCTAAAAAAGACTTTGACCCGCAGGTTATTACAAAGTCTCTATTTACCCGTGAAGTGAATAAAGTTGGGGAGAGAAGAAAGGGATGAGAGTCTGTGGGCATTACTTCGGTCAAGTTAAGTAAGGACTACCACTTACTTTTTTGTAAAAGTAGGTTGAAGTTTATATGCAGTAGTTAAGCACTAAGAAGTTGTTGGCCATATACTCAACACATGGACACACTAATATAGTAGTGGGAACATTTCAATACGGTTGTCGTAAATTATGTGCTTAACCCACTATTGAGTGGGTAGTTAAAATCTAAGTCACATAATTTTTAAATTGTTAAAAAATAAAAAATATATTTAAGAGAGAGTATTAATTAGCACTTATTCAATACTAAGAGTGGATCCTATAATCTTAGCACTTGTTCAATTTAGACTATTCTGTACTGTAATTATTTCATTTAATAATTAACTACTAGATTTTTAAATTTTTTGTGGTTCGACTCCAGACTCACCAGATTATATTATAACTAGGCACTCTTATACTTTGCAGTAATTAACCACTTTTGATTTGTGTCAGAAAAAACCGACAATAGAAAAAGAAATGAACAAACACATTATAGATAGGTTGACTGGATTATTTTTGTTGGTGTAAAAAAGAAAAAAAATAATTAATGGAATTAGTTTTTTGAATTAATAATTTGACATTTAAAAGAGTGTTCAAAGTAAAATTTGATTGATTAAATTTTGTTAATGAGTGTTCAAAGTAAATGAATATCAAAACATATTTTAAAGAACAAATAGCCCAACCCTAAAAAAAAATTACATCCAATAATATATGACATGGGAATGAATGAGAAAAAAAATTCTCCGTTTATTTTCATTATAAAATATGGTTTGGGTTGTTGTAACTTAAAATTTTAACACAAAAGGACTATTAATCTCTCACAATCTAATGGTTAATATTGAAAGCCAAAGCAACATTATGATGTTAAATTATCTACCGTTGAATTACATGTAATCAATAGTTTAATTTTTACGTTAAAAATTTGAATAAAAAATTTAAGTTAAGCTTTAGCATAAAAATATATATCCAAGCCATCATGTAACTATACGCGCATATATATTTTTCAATCATAGTTGTTGATTAAAATATTTTTTGTTTGTTATCGACTTATATAGTTTTGTTTAACGATATACAGCAAATAATTTATTACACAATGCCTTCTACGATCATTAGTGTTTAAAGTATTAATAATTTTGCAATTAAAGTCGTACATTAATTATTATAAAACCTTATATCTTCATATAAAGTATTATTGAAATAAATAATTACATTTATTTCAATGTTATTTTTTATTAATTAATAAAAAAAACTACATTTAAGATTGCCTGTAACTTTTTAATTAATTAATTATTTATCCACTATATTAAATAAATGATAGAGATTAAAACATTTAAATCCAAGGGTCTACAATAATCCCACTATCAATGATGTAAACATACAACTTCATAGAGAAATCCTAATTATTATTATTATTATTATTTATTTAATGCGTCTTATTTTCCTATTAATTTATAGAAAATATAAATAAATAAAAGCGTGACAAAAAGATGATAAAATATTTGTCTTTTTCTATATTTTTGAAATTGATTTATATTTTTAAAAAAAAATTCCTCAAATTTGACTATAAGACAAAGAATGTTATCATTCTTTTTTAAATAATTGATATTTACTATACAATCAAATGTCTATTATAGCAACTAGATTAATTCTATTATAGCAAAAATATTCGAAAAATATCTACTTTCATCTACAAACAAATCAGCGAGAAATGTATACTTCGATCTAATTTTTTAATTAAAAAATGAGAATCACTCTAAAGACTCAAACCACAGCTCTCACATCATTATTTATCATGATTTTATTCATATACCATTACTCTTTTATAAGGTGACGGATTTCACTTAGAATTTATAAAAATGGCTCACAATCATGAATGATCAATTCAAGAATGAAAATTAAAAGAAATTAGGTAGTCTGTATATAGTGTAAAGTATAAGGGGACTAAAATAGATATTATTTAGGTGAGGATAGTTCTCAATTTCGCAGCCAATCACATATCGCCAAGCCTTAGGACACAAGGCATAATCACAAAGCTCATATATGATTTTACTTCCCAAGCCAATTTCCAATAAATTTAAAAACAAAATGATATATTACATTATTTTTTTTTCACTCTCTTTTTATTTTTCATACTATGTAGCCGAAGCAGAAAAAAACATAGTAAAGCCCAAGTCCCCAAGCCCAACACTTAAAATCACAAGCTGCGAAAACTCTTTTTTATCATTTATTTTATTATGATCACAATTTTTCTTTTCAAAGAATCAAATATGTGAAATTGTGAATTTGATCTAAGAGGAGTGGTAGCTGTTGCGAAATTATTCCTAAGGGTCAAAAATTTATAAATTAATAAAGTATTAAAAATAATTTCTTGAAAGAAACCAATAAAGTGGGTCATGCCTAGTCATGTATGTAACGACTTCTATGAATAAGTGATTGATTTTTTAAAAGAAATGATTCGAAGTAGGATGGTTAAATATGTAATTTTACAAGCTATCAAAAAAGGAGGAAAGAAATCAAATATACACAATGTAAACTAACCTACATATATTACTATATTAGTAAGCATTTAATACCACTATTTATGAAAGGATTAAGATTCAATGTCGAACTTAATTTTTGTTGAATATTGAATCAATGATAATAATTTAGTTTGTGTTTTTATTTTTTTATATTTATTGCCTAACAATCATTGATTTAGTACTCGGTAAAAACTCTACTCAGTACTAAATTCTTGGCCTTTATGGAGAGTAATCATAACTTCCCCTAGATGTGATTGTGCTGAAAATAGTAAAGGTTATGCTTTCCTGCAACATTTGATTGCCCGGCACCCATATTTGCTGTGACCCTTGAGTGACTACCTGCAAAAGGACCAAACTGTGTTTGCCCTCCACTACGAGCCACAGAAGCTGGTGATTCTCTCCGAGGACGTTTATAGTCATGATTCTCGAAATTTGGTTGCACTTTGGGGGAAGAAATACTAGTACTGTGATTTGTTCCACCATAAGGTGGTTGATTCTTGGGGCTAGGGACTGGCAGATAAGTTTGGGCAGAAATGCCAACGAGCATTGGCAGTGAACTCCTTCCTTCTGCTGCCGTGCTGCACTGGGTACCTGCAGACAAAGAATCAAGTGCATAGTTGACTGGAAAATTGTTCTGATTGCTCAACCTTTTTTAAATTAAAATACAGAAATGCCTAGGAAAGATTTCAGAAAATATGCAGAACGTATGAACTTCGAAATCAGGGCATGGCAGCAAAATAGAATTGCATCAACTATAGTATGATATAACATATCCAATAAAATGCGAATAGGCATCGCACAATATATAGAAATCAATTTTATTATGTAATGGACAGCACAAATATCACCTGATAAATTTAAATACCAAAGAGCTTACCAGTTACTTTATCCGCAAATCCAAGGCTTTGGCGTAATTTAGGAGTCTGTCTATGCTGAGCAACAATAAGAAGTAGACTTTCAAGTTCTTTACCATCAAAAGCAGGTGCCAATCTATAGGCAGCTAAAAGATGCAAGAATCCCAGCACCTCCAAAGAATTCTCCGCTGCTACTCTCATCTTCTTCTTCCACTCAACTGCCACCTTCATAGCCGCATCTCGTACTTGAGCATTAATCTCTGGTGCTACAGTTGATAACTGTTCCAACAAAAGAATACAACTCCTCCTAATAATGCCCACTTGAAACTCCACATCTCTCTCCCTTGAATAAGGAGGGTAAAATCCTGACATTGCCTCTAACACCAAAGATGCAGGGTCACGTGCTCTTTTAATTGTGTTGAAAATTTTACCAAAAATCAGATCATGCTTCTGCAAATGCTCATTTAATAGCAGCTGCAGATTTCTTCCTTCGCTTGTCAAATGTTCAGGTTCCTCAATTTTGACTTGCAACTCCGGATTCTTACCTCGATCTTCAACTGCCTTTCGGATGGAATCAAACTCTCTCTCTCTTATTTCAAAATCCTTAACACGTTTCTCAAACTGTCTCTCTTTTACTTCAAGATCTTGAGAGCGGTCTTCTAAACATTTTTTGAGTGAATCAAAAAGCTTCTCCTTCTCTTTGAGCTCTTGGAGGTACCCAATGTCCATTGTCTGAATCAAATCAAATTGCAGCTTGTTTGACGCATGCTGTATCAAATTAAGTTCATTCCTCTTTAATTCAACCTCATTCGAGCATTCCACAATTTCATTTTTTATTGAAATTAACTCCTCCTTTTTCACCTGGAACTCCCTGCTGCATTCTTCAATAGATTTTTCGAAAAATTTCAGCTGCTTGTCCTTTGATGCGAGTTCTTGACTGAGAACTTTAACGTCTTTTCTTAGTCCATTGTACTCCCTCTCTTTCATTTCAATATCATCAAAATATTTCTTCTGTTGCTTTTTCATTGAATCAAGCCCCCTCTCTATAGATTCAACTTCGTTTTCCCGCTGCCTAACCCTCCTCCGGAATGACTCTAACTTCTCCTCTTCTGAATCAAACTTCAATGAGAGCTCCTTAATAGATGATTGAGTCCGCTCCAATTCTTTCTTTTCACACTCGAGTTTGGTCTCACACAGTGTGAGGGACTTTTTAAAGTCCTCATGCGACTTCTCCTTAGCTTTAAGTTCTTCTTCATATTCATCAATCAATGTCTGAATCGATGAAATTTTGCTGTCCTTCAATGCAAGCTGTTTCTCACGTTCCTCAACCGATCTTTGGACTTCCCCCAGCTTTTTTTGCTTCAACTCGATTTCCTCACAACATTCTTTCAACAAATTATTCAACAATTCCAACTTTTTCTGATCAACCTGACATTTATTAATCGACTCTTGAACCCAACTCAGTTCTTCCCTCTTCAAATCAAGACTCACTGACAATAAATTCAGTTCACTCTCTTTCAACTGAAGCTCACAATCACATTCTCCCATCATCTTTTGAACCAAACCCAATTCTTTTTCCTTACATGCAAGCTCAAAATTACATTCTTTGATCTTTTTTTCAACCAAAACTAAATCACTCTCCTTACTTTCAATCTCCTTAGCACGCTGATCTAACAACCTAATCTTCATATCAACATCATTACTTTGCTTTTCAAGTGATTTCTTACTTAAATCAAAGTGTTCCTCTAAATCTTTCCATTGAACAGTAAACTTAAGAACTGAATTAGCTTGCTCATGAGCAATATCAAATGATCTTCGTAAAGTTTGTTTCTTTGACTCAGCAACTCTCAGCTCCTCAGAAATATTAACAGTGCAGTTCTCCATTTTAGAAACTAAAACAAACCCAGTTGAAAATATATAAAGTGTAAGTGAAAGCATGTGCAAAACGAAATAAAATGAGCAGTTGCAGAAAGAACTTACCGGAACCGGCCATGTTCACTTCAAAGATCAAAGCAGCTGGCTTGATGTGGATGCAAAGAAAGAAGTTTCTAGTTGAAAAATGGCAAATGTATTATATGTCAGAGGGAAATAGAAAGGAAAGATCATTTACTGCAAAATGTATTTCTTCCACTGCAAGTATCACCATTCCCGATAAAATGTAATGCTACATTTAGTTTTGTTTTGGTCGCTAGAATTTGTTAATGAAACCAAATGAAAAATGTGCAAAAATAAGTACAAAGGACGGAAAAATTATTTAATGAAAAAGACTAACCCTTTGCATTTTAATTAGTTTTTTATTCTCTTTTACAAAGTTCAGTACTCTTCTGAATAACTTTCACATGTGAGCCGTGAGATGATGCAATTGGGTTAACAACTTTCTAAATAATTTATTATATTGTTTTATTTAATTTTTTTTTTTGAGATCGTTTTATTTATTTTATTTAAGAGATATGAGGTGGGTAAAATCCCAAATTGATTTTTCAACCGCTCACATGTAATGCAATTCATTTAAAATTCATGTTATGAATAATGTTTTTGGATTTGTAATATTACTAGATTATTTATTTGTTTATCGTATTTAATAACTAATTTGATAACAAATATATCCATGACATGTCGGATTATGTTGTAAAACAGAGCTGTATCGTATTGCAAAAAGATAAATCACAGAAAAATTCTATCCGAGATCATGGTTAAATAAGTAATTTCGTAAGTTAAATATATTTACCCCAAGTAAAAGAACACTGAACAATAATTTAATTGTAATCTATCACTTGTACTGCATGATGCATTTTCTATTTAAGAAAGGTCATTGCGGTAACACAATTGCATTACTACAAATTAATTTTCATGAATTCTCCTACAGAGACGAGACATCATTTTCTTTTTTTCTTTGTTTCTTTCTTTTTCTTTTTCTTTTTTTTTTTTTTTTTCACAAACAAGTCAGCTATTTCTAAGGGTAAGCAGTACCATTGTAAAGTACCATTGTAAAGTACTAGAAGTACTTGTGCTGGAAATGGAGAAGGTTTCTGTTTCCTATCACGTTTGATATTTGCCCGGCACCTATATCTGATGTGACCCTTGAGTGATTACTTGCTATATGATCAAACTGTGTTTGCCCTCCGCTGAGAGCCACACCTGGACCATGCTGCGTAGTGGGAGAACTCCTATAAAGATTAACGGTTGCTGGAATCTGCAGTGTGTAAGCTCTGGTAGTCAGTGGTTCTATCCGAGGAGATTCGTAGTTATTCTGCAGTTGTGGTTGCTCCGTGGAGGCAGAAAAACCAATACTATGATTCATTCCACTCTGCTGTGGCTGATTCATGCGGCTAGGGGTATAAGTGCCAACATTATAATTACTCCTACTCGCCAATTGTAGTTGAATCATTGCGCTAGGGGCTGGTGTAGAATGTTGTCTGCAGTCTGCCTTCACCGTCTCCAACTGAACAATGCGTTGTTTGATGTTTTCAATCAACACTGAAGATTCAAATTTGTTTTCTTCGAAGCATTCAATTAAGACACTTTAAGCATTTACTTCGAAGTCTATAGCTTTGACCTGCTAGATGGTTTGGTGTTAGATAGTAAACGCAGATTTTTATGTCACCAGCAAGTACTCTGTGCTTGAGTAATGGCCAAATCATTGTATGCAGAGAAAATTGACATGCCTTTGCATCAGATGAATTATTTCCTTTTCTTCGGATGTCAGAGATGTTATCATCCAAGTATTGTTTAAAGATGGCTTCTGGCTTGGCAATGTCTGTGATCTTAAATGCATAAATAAATCTGATTGCTGCAACATGCATCTTCCTCCCAATAGGATTACGAACAAAATCTATCACAAGAAAACAAAAGCCAAATTCAAGTTCCATCAAATTGTCCCTCTGAATGTAAATATCCAAAATATTGATTACCAACTACATAGCAATGGTAGTAGGCTTATAAGCTTGTTAGAAATAAAAAACTTTAGAAAGAAATGGAAGAAATTTAGATAGGATAAGAGAATTCATAGGAAATTTTCAAAATTCAATTCATTGATGTTATGATTTACATAAGCACCAATTCCCTTTTTGTAGTGGGGAAAAGGAAACCTAACCTGTTCAGGAAAAAAGATATAAAAATATTAAAGTTAAAAGTTATGTTCTTACAATAAACCTTAAAAATGACCATGATGAGAATGTATTATTGTAATATTAAACCAAAAATAATATTATTATGATCAAATAACTAATTATATATAGTATTACAATAATATCAGTCACAAGATCTCTAATACAACCAAGATAGAAATCTAATAAAATGCTAACTACTATACCTAGAATGTCCTACATCATATACTATTCAGTTTCCGCAACTTGACAAACTTTCAGATGTAGTCATATGCTTTCCACAAAGTAAAACTATAGCCCAGTTACTTTTTGCAGGAACTGAAATATGACTATATTAAAGAAAAGGAATTCACAAGAAGTTGAAAAAGATGGTGACAAAAAGCTAGAGCCCACCAACGTTTTGCAAAAACCGAAATATGATTATATACTTTCCACATAAACTATCAGATGTTGGAGAAATAGAGGATTGCAAAAAAATATCTTAAACTGGCTTTTGAAAATTAAGAATGAAGAAATATCTGATAATAGGGACAACAAACACAGAAAAATCCATGTTAAATTTCTACAACTTACTGGGGACTATAACCGTGAAACCAAGGGCTCGACATATTTCAGGAGCTTGTTTGTGTTCAGAAATAGCCCAGAGAAGTTCTACAATCTCCACTCTGTTGAAAGAAGCCACCAATTCAAATGTACCCAAAAGCTGCAAGAAAACCAAAACCTCCAAAGAATTCAGATTGCCAACTCCCATCTGGGTTTTCCACTCAACTGCCAGCTTCATTGCTTCAGCTTTGGCTTGAGGATTCATTTTTGGTAAAACTTCTCCAAGAAGACGATATAACATTTTATGTTATCTTCTTCCAAGCCTGCACCTTGAGACTTCCAGTGCTGAATCCAGTGCTGAATCAAATCCAACACAAACATTGCTGGATCCGGAGTCAAATGAAGAAGTCGTAAAACTTCATTGTGACCTGAATCATGCTTGTTTAGGAGTGACAAATAATTTCTTCCTTCTCTTGTGGTGCTGCATTGGAGACCTACAGACAAAGAATCAAGTGCATTGTTGACTGAAAAATTTTCAGATTGCTTAATTTTCTAAAATTAAAGATACAGAAACGCTTAAGACAGATTTCAGAAATTTGAAGATAGTATGAAGTTTAAATCAAAATTTTTACCGGAGGCCAAGGCAGCAAAATGGTCTACAAACTCATGACCTAGGGTGGGATCAAGACCATTGCTTGGGTTGTGATGCTAGCTGTTCAGTGTGTTTTAATAGAGTGATGAAGGGAGAGACATAATAAATATTATATGAAGAACAAAGATATAAGCTAACAGAACAATAAGCCTTATAATTTAAAAGCCATATTATTCCAGTAATGGCTAGTGTCACAAACTCTACCTTTCAGACAATAAATGGATCAAATAAAGGTGGGGAAAGATCATGGCTCAAGACCAGTAGTAAAGGCAGTTGGCAACAATGCTACTGCATGAGGCAATTGAAATACAACATCACTTGAGAACTAAGGACTTTGATGGACCAGAAAATACAGATGTTTTCCCTAATAATCAAACAATCCAAAAATCAGCTAGCTCCTATAATTTCTGTTGTGAAGTATTTATAATCCCTTTCTTTCACATGTAACATCAAGGGAATAATAATACATCCTAATAAGTTGAAAAAACAAGGTTACAAATAGGATTCTCACAACATCAACTTTTTGAAATAATGGAGAGCAAAAATTGCACCCAATACATCTAAATTTAAATAACAAATAGCTTACCAGGTACTTTTTCCACCAATCCAAAGCTCTGGCGTAATTTAGGTGTCTGCCTGTGCTGAGCAACAATATCAAGAAGACTTTCAAGTTCATTACCATCAAAAGAAGTTCCCAATACATAGGCAGATAAAAGATGCAAAAATGCAGCACCTCCAAAGAACTATCCTCTGCTGCTCTCATCTTCTTCTTCCACTCACCTGCCACCTTCATAGCATAACTCCTCTAACAAAAGAATACAAGTCCTCCTAATAATGCTCACATCGAACTCCATATCTCCCTCCCTCGAATAAGGAGGGTAAACTCCTTCCATTGCATCTAACACCAACGACGCAGGGTCACATGCTTTTGTGAGTGTATGCGAAATTTCACCAAAAACCAAATCATGTTTCTGCAAATGCTGATTCAAAAGCAACTGTAGATTTTTTCCAGTGTTCATAGTGCACGACTGAAGAGATAGTTGTCTCATACCCTCATTGCCTTTCAAATTTTCAGTTGCTCAATTTTTACTTGCAAATGGAGGCTGTTAGACAATTTTTTCTCTTTCAACTCCAGATTTTTACTGCAATCTTCAACCACTTTTCGGATAGATTCAATCTCTTTCTCTCTTTGTTCAAACTCCTTGACACGTTCCTCAAATTGTCTCTCTTTTATTTCAAGATCTTGCAAGCAGTCTTCTAAAGCTTCTTTTAATGAATGAAACTGCTTTTCCTTCTCTTTAAGCTGTTTGAGGTATCCAATGGCCATTGTCTGAATCAAATCCAGTTCCAGCTCGTTTGATTCATACTCCTCAGAAAGCTATGCTGCAGAATTTTCTATCAGACAAAGGTGCTTCTTTTTTCTTCAAGCTCCTCTGAGCATTTATTAATTAATTTTCCAACTGGAATTAACTCATTTTCCTTTTCCTGGAACTCATTCCTCAATCCTTCAATAGATTCTTGGACAGATTTTAACTGCTTGTCCTGCAATATGAGTTCCTGACTGCGTTCTTCTATGCATTTCCTTATTCCATTGAACTCCCTCTCTTTCAATTCAATATCATTAAAATATTTTGTCATTTTTTCTTTCATTGAATCAAGCTTCTCCTCTTTAGAGTCCAGTTCAGTTTCACGCTGTCTGACAATCCTCTGGAGTGACTCTAATTTCTCCTCTTCTAAATGAAGCTCCAACGCGAGTTCTATAATAGATGATTGAGTGCACTCCAACTCTTTCTTTTCACAATCAAGTTTTGTCTCAAACCGTACAATAGACTTTTTAATTTCATCATATAGCTTCTCTTTCGATTCAAGTTCTTTGGCATAATCTTCAATCAATGACTGAAGTGAAGATACATGTTTCTCCTTCGTCACAAGCTCTTTGTCACATTACTCAATCGAGCTTCAAATTTCCCTAAATTCCTTTTCATTCAACTCAATCTGCTCACAACAATCTTTAATCAAATTTTCCAACTGCCTTTGCTCCACACGGCGTTTCTCATTCGACTTTTCAACTAAACCCACTTCTTCCTTCTTCAAATTAAGCTTCTCCATCCACTCCTCAACCGATTTTTTCACCAAATTCAATTCACCCTCGTCAACTGAAGCTCACCATCACAATCTCCAGTTCTCTTTTGAACCAACCCCAATTGTTTTTCCTTACAGCTCACCAGTACATTCTTTAATCTTTTTTTTCCACCAAAACAAACGCATTCTTCTTACTTTCAATCTCCCTAGCACGCTGATCTAACAACCTAATTTTCGTATCGACATCATTACTTTGCTTTTCAAGTGATTTCATACTTATATCAAAGTGTTCCTCTAAATCTTTCCATTGGACAGTAAAATTAAGTAATGAATTAGCTTGTGCATGTGCAAGATCATATGATCTTCTTAAAATTTCTTTCTTTGACTCAGCGAGTCTCAACTCCTCTTTATTATTAACACAGTTCTTCATTTTACAAACTAAGATAAAACCAGTTCATAAATACACAATATAAGTGAAAATGAGCATTCAAAATAAAACATTTAGACGAACAATTGCAGAAGAGTTAACTAACCGGCCGTCTTTAAACTTCAAACTCCGCAGTCAAAGGATTAAAAATAAAAGAAACACTTGTCACCGCCGTATGACCTGTCACTGTCATGAACTTAACTTCCCACCAGCTAGCGTGATGCGGAAGCAAAGATCTTTTGTTTAAATGTTGGCGTGTTTTGGGACTCGTTACCGCAAGAGTTTCAGTTCATGAAAGTAACATATTCTGAGGTTCCCTGTACATCAAACAATGTCATGACACGTATCTGTTTTTTATTTGTTGGCTGTAAACTGAATTTATAATATCGTTTGTGAGCACCGTTCGGCCGGTGATAGACCCCGTGCCCTCACAATTTGTCAAGGTAAGGATTTGGTCACACGAAAAATTATTGGGGTTTTTTTTTTTTTTAAATTATAAAAATATAATTGAGTGAAGGCAGTTTATTTTTTTTTAAAATATAAGTGAAGTAGATATTTTTTAAATATTAGAGAGGGTTAAAATTTAGGCAGTACTATATAAGAATTAATATCTAATCTCAGTAACAGTTTGATTGTAAATATATTAGTATTAGTCTCATATAATATGAGTTGTAATCTTAGCATTAATCTCATATAATTCAAAAAAAAATATATTGGTTGTGAGCACTGATAAATTCTAAAATAGGTCTAGGTATTATGTATTATGACATGTGTGTATTTATTTTAAAAAATTACAATACAAGTGGTTAATATATTAAATTCAATTACACATATGATATATATGTATTAATTAGTTTTATTACTTCTGATGTATTTTAGAATTCCTCGTAAGTTACTATTTTTATAATATTTAATAACTTTTTATACGATAATTTTACAATGTTACTCTTATTTTCAAATATACTATTAGTTATGTTTCTTATAAATTATATAAATCAAATAAATTAAAATTAAAAATTAAAAATTGTACTTGATTCTAATCTATTTCTTTTCTTTTTTATTTATTTTATTTGAATATATTTTTCTATTTATAAACTGAAATAATATTAAATAGAAATAGAAATAAAAATTTTAAAAAATATTTCAAACTTAATTGCATATTTGCTTTTCATGTAGATTGTAACAAATAAATTTTTCAATTTTTTTCTTATAATAAATGAATATTTTATATTCCCTAAAATAAATATCAAGTAAATAATCTATTTACTCTTTTTTCTTTAAGTTTTTAGTATCATCGGATTAAAATAGGAGGTTGTGGGATATGACAATCGAACTCATTATTTAAATATAAAATGGGGCTTAGCTTAATTATGACACAAATGATGTCATTCAACAAAGTATTATGTGTTGATATGAATTTTTTTGAATTTTTTTAAATTTCAAGTTATTGAGACCGTAGGATACAATAGTCGAAATCATTATTTTAATATAAAACAAGACTTAACTAAATTATGGCACAAATAATGTGATTTAATAAAGTATTGCATGTTGATATGAAAAATTATGGCACAAATAATGTGATTTAATAAAGTATTGCATGTTGATATGAACTTTCATGAATTTTAAAAATATACGATAGTTGAACCCGTTATTTTAATATAAAACAAGACTTAACTGAATTATGGCACAAATAATGTGATTCAATAAAGTATTATGTGTTAGATATGAACTTTCTTGAATTTTAAAAATATATAATAGTCGAACTTTTTATTTTATTATAAAACAACATATAACTGATTATGGTACAAATGATGTGAATTCAATAAAGTATCTTGTGTTGATACAAACTTTCTTGAATCTTTTTTAATTCCAAGTTACGAGACCGTAAGATACGATAGTTGAACCCATTATTTTAATATAAAACAAGACTTAACTGAATTATTGCACAAATAGGTGATTTAATAAAGTATTGCATATTGATATGAACTTTCTTGAATTTTAAAAATATACGATAGTTGAACCCATTATTTTAATATAAAACAAGACTTAACTGAAACTGAATTATGGCACAAATAATGTGATTCAATAAAGTATTACGTGTTGATATGAACTTTCTTGAATTTTAAGAAGGGATATTATCATTTTTTCACTAAAGTTTTTCTAACAAATCAAGTCAGTACCATGGTTTGGTAAAGACTATATTTTTACCACCAAATGTTTATATTATTAGTACTTTACCACTATTCCGTTAACATATTTAAAAATTTACTGATATCATAAGGGCATTTAAGGAATTTCATATTAAAGCCAAAACACACCGTGCATTTGTGAAAGAGATATTATCTTTGTCCACCAAAAGTTTTCAGACATATCGATTCTGTATTAAAGTTTCCTAAAAACTAAATTTTACTATCTTATGTTTAAGCTATTATCACTTTATCACCAAAACATTAACACAGTAAAAAATTTGCTAATATCATAAGGCGTTTAAGGAATTTCATGTTGAAGCCAAAACGTTAACACAATTATTGAATGATGAAGTGTTAAATTTAAAGTATTTAGTCACCATTATAGTGTTTGAAATAGCTTAAGGTTACTGGTGTTTGATGATATTAGCAAAATTGAAGTGTTTGGCTTATATTACTTGAAATTTGATATTTGAATGCACAACAACATGTTTATATAATATAAAAAAAAGTAGCTGTTTTTTTATTGTAACGGTTACTTTTCTACAATAATTTCTCTTTTGTAATTTCTTTCTTTTCAAATAACAAAATTGTGTTTTACACTCTAGTTTAAATATTTAGTTATTTTAACATTTTGGTGGCAAAGTGAAAACAACTTAAATATTAGGTGGTAAAATATAGTTTTAGGAAATATTGGTGTTGAATTGATATGTCAGAAAACTTTTGGTGGACAAATAAAAAATCTCTTTTGTAATTTCTTTCTTTCTAAAGGATAAAATCATCTTTTAATTCTCTAGGGGCAAAATCAACTTTTAACTCATATTCTATTAAATATTAACTTATTTTTAACAGAATGATGATAAAGTGCTAACAGCGTAAATGTTTGGTGGTAAAATACAGTTTTTACCAAGTCATAGTACTGACTTGATTTATTAGAAAAACTTTGGTGGAAAAATGATCATATCCCTTTTAAAAATATATAATAGTCGAACATTTATTTTATTATAAAACTACATTTAACTGAATTATGATACAAATGATGTGAATTCAACAAAGTATAATGTGTTGAAATGTAAACTTTCATGAATTTTTAAAAATTTCAAAATTATTAAGGAAGTGAGATACGATAGTCCAACCATTATTTTAATATAAAATGTGACTTAATTGAATAATGACACAATGGCACAAGTAATGTGATTCAATAAATATTATGTATTGATAAGAATTTAAAAATTTCAAAGTTATATGTAACACTGATTAATTTTATTAGAAGAGAATTCTTCTCAGTATTGACATATTCAAATTTAAAGCATAAAGATAATGATGATCATGGATCTTATTTATGATTTTTCAGAGATAATTTCATTTTTGTATAATTATTTTTTGTTCACAACCTTTATCTTAAAATCCGTTTAAAACTACTCTCGATTCTTGAAAGTCATAAGTTTGAAAGAAATCGTTTACTCAAATTCTTCATAAACTTCTTTAAAAATATCTGATAAATTTTTAAAATGTTCGAAAATCTCTCTTTAAATTTGAAAAAAGTTGTAATTAGCCTTCATTGACTTAACTGTTAAATTAACCAACGAGGCTGATAATTTTTACCACCAGATTAAAGGCCTCCTTCCCATACAAAAATACTTTTTTGGGATTTTTAGTCTCTTCCGTTATTCGCAAGGAAATGTATCAAACAGGTAATAAATAAATAAATGTAAATGGAGAAAAATATAAAAATAAAAAATAAAATTTTTTAAAAATATAAAAATAAAAATAGAAATTTTTTTTGTCATATAATCATAAATGGTTGTGGGTACTAGGACGAGCTAAGAAAATATTACAATTTAAATTAATTTTTTATTTCTTGCAAATCTAATCTAAAGCATGATATTGATTTATAAGGTTCAATTTATCCTATTTTCTTCCAACCATATGAGATGTAAAAATAAACAATGGGGCTTCTTAAGAATTTAAAATGAGTGTTAGAAGCTCTACTTAATATTTTAGTGATAATTTTTTTTTCAATCATTTAATCTAATGCCAACCTAATTTTCTTCCAACCATATGAGCAAAATTATACCCACTAACGATGGATGTTTATTGCAATTTTGGCAATAGATCGATGTGACAAACAAGGTAGGAAATTTAATTTGATTTTTGTATATAAAAAAAAAAAACAAATAATAAAAAAAAGGTTGAACATAGGATATTTTAGTCAAAGCACTTTTAAGATAAACATACAATACACAACAGCAGGTTACATTTGATTATATGCCTAGGGTAATTATGTAAGACTGGAGTAAAAAGTGCATAACTTTGCAAGTACAAGTCCTAGCGCTGCGCGGGAAGCCAACCTATAATAATACCAGTCTTCACCTGCTAGACTTTCAAATTCATGCATTATATTTATATGTGGTTTTAATTAATGATATTTATGAAATTAGGGTTTACTCTGATCTGCTCAAGTAGTTCTTTTAATTTAAAATTTGAATTTAATAAATAATAAAATTTTCTATTTGAACATTATGAAATATGAATTTACAAGGTTAATTAGATGAGATTTTTTTTTTTTTGGGAATTGGAAAGGAAATTAGATGAGAAGCTGGTGCATGTGTGACGGTTTAATTGCATTCATGTGAAGAAGAAAAAGCATATTATTATACGGGGGATATTATGAAGTCATTATAAAACCGATGAACGTAAGAAAATGTGAAATATGAATGTTATCGATTAGTATTCTAATCATTTGTATTTATTATTACTATTATTACATTTTCATTGTATTTCTTAATATTGTGTGAAGAAACCTCTCTTTTGTGCTCATGTTCGATATGCCAATTAATTTCTTACTTTGATTATTGATCTGTTATCAGGTTTTTGAGAGACTTCATTCAATGGGTGAAAAGAAGCGGACTGTTTTTGAAGAAGAGGGCGACATTGACAAGATTCTCGCTGAGTTTTCAAAGATGGAAGTTGCTGCCACTCCTCAACTTGTGGAGAAGGTTGAGGCTCAGCTTCAGCCTTGTTCGAAAGAGAAGTCTGCTAGAACAATTAGGAACAGGAGCAGGAAGAAGAAAGAAAAAGCAAAAGGAGAAGAAGGCAGCTGCTGCAACAGGGAAGCAAGAGATGGGAACTGAAGCAGAAGAACCCCAAAAGATTAAAGCACCTAATAACAGGGTAGAGTTGATTAGAGCAGAAATTGACAAATGAAACAATGCCATTCAGAAGAGGCTAAGGAAAAAAGAAGAAGATCATGGAACGAAAGACGCGACAAGAAAAAAGAAGAACTTGAGAGGCAAGCTGAGGAGAGAAATTGAGAAACTTAAAAAACGACACGACGAGTCTTTGATTAGCATGGATAATGCCCATAAAAATGACCAGCAGATATTAATGGAGATAGCGGAGGCGATGAGGAGAGCTTACAACACAGAAAAAGAAAAGTAAATGCTATGGACAAAGCATATAACCAAGATCCAGACAAAGAGTAATTAATGCATGGCAAGTGCGCGAGACAACATGAAGAGGACAATCATTTTGGTATGATAAATTTTAATTTTATGTTAATGAACCCTAATTGATTTTGTTCTTTTTGTGATTTTTTTGGCAACTTTTAATTATTAGGTACTTTCATTGTTGAGTGGAATTACAATAGTGACCTTGTGCTATGTAGATCCTCTGACGTATTTCAGAAAAGGAAAATGCTATTCGGTGAGAACTGCGCGAGAATGGCAAGAGAAACGATAGATTGTGCTGCCGTTTCGCCTCCCTATTCACGCGCTGTTCCATGTAAAAAAAAGTTGCTTTTAAAATTTAATAAACAAAACAATTGCGCGCTTTGCAAAACTAAAACACTTACTGTAAATTAAAATTCTAGAGACAAGCAAACTTAACTCAGAGCAAATCTTCGTTTCAACGCCTTCCAAATCAAACACAAGCAAGTTCTTCGTTTTAGCAAGCACTTCCATATCCACAAGCCAAAAACTTCCAGATCTAGTACTTCCAGATGCACGAGCAAGCAGCTCCAAATCCAGCAAGACCCAAGACCCACTCACCATTTTGTTCGGCATTTTCTTCCCTCTCTCGACAGTACCGCTGCCAGCGACAACACGACCGCCGCCGACAACCAAGTCATTGCCCAAGGTATTATTTTCTTCCCTCTCTCTCACGCACTGATATATAGTTTCCCATCATGAAATTGGTTGGTTTTTAGGCCTTTGCTAGAAGTGTTGTGGATTGATTTTATGGGTTTGAAAAAAAATTGAGAATGGGTTAGTTGACATTGATTATTGGTTTTGAATTTTTTGGCTCTAGAATGATTTTTGCTAGGTTAGTTGAGATAGATTATTGGTTCTGAAATTTTGGTTCTGTTTTTTTTTCTCTGGAATGATTTTTTGCTGGGTTAGTTAAGATTGATTATTGTTTCTAAATTTTTGGTTCTGAATTTTTGGTTTTGAATTGTGTTCTGATTTTTTTGCCGTTCATTCTTTTAGTAAGTTTTGATTAGTAAGTTTTGTTGTGATTAGTAAGTTTTCACGATCTAATGTTTATTGGTCTTGATTTTTTGGCTCTAGAATGATTTTTTCCTCTATCCATTCTTTATTCCAATACGTGTTATGAAATTTTTGTTTATCACATAAATACAATTGAATGGATAGAGAAGCTCGTAGAGGAGCAAGTGTTTGTGTAGTTCTGCTTAGGTTAATTCCAATACCTATTGATGATGCTTGAAAAATGCTTGTGTATAATCTGATGAATTCTAAAAAATCTGATTGTGTGGAATTTTGTATTTATTTTTTGATAGGAAGTTATTATTGATTTATTCTACTGCAAATATGTATTTTGTAATAAGCTTAATGACATTTTGGGTTTTCTGCATCTTGTGGACAAACATATTACTTTTTTTAGGTTTAATGACATGTTTGATGTTTTTTAACCTCAGTGTAGTATATGCATACTAATGGTAACTCCTGTTTCTTTTTTTGCGTTTTAATACTATGGATTTTTTGGCAGTGTAAGTAGTCTATTAATGACTATGTCATCTAACACAAGTGAAAATCTAAACTCACTGCAAACATGTAACGAATGCGGTGATTAGATGGAGTTGTTAACATTACGTACAACAAAGAATCCAAATAAAAAATTGTGTAAATGTAAAGGATCGATGTAAGAAGTTTCAATGGGCAGACGACTGTAAACCTAATGAAGACGAAAATGACTTGTTGGTGGAGGAAGTTAGGAAGTTGGTATTAGAGATTTGAGTGTTTATCTGTAAAATTTCAATTGTTTCATAAAGAACTCGAATTACAGAGGCATTTTTTGACGATGAATTTTGACAAAAATGACTTCTTGTTGTACATCTTCTATTGCATGCTCGTTTTCGAAATTTTCCATTTCTACAAAATAATTAACAATAAGTTATTATAAATTTTTACAACATTTTTCTCCAACATTAATTTAATCCAGCAAATTGAATTTAAAAAAAAACAAATTCTAAATGAGCCAATACATAAATCAACCAAGACAACACCAAAAAACTCACTTAACAATAACATTTTTCTCCAGCATCAATTTAATCCAACAAATTAAATTTAAAAAAAAAATCTAAATGTACTATGTACTGTAAAGTATTTTTCATGTATGAAATAATACTTTGGGCTGTCGAGAGGGGAAAGAAAATGACAAACAAAATGGTCACTGCCTTGGATCTAGATCTGGAAGTGTTGAAGAAAATGACCACTATTGTAGTTTGTTTTTTTTCTTATGTTTCGCGTTATGTCAGTCCAAGCTCAATGCTTCGTTTTTATTTATCTGGCGAGTGGCTTAGCTTTGCTTCATAGCGCGTTTGGTTTTGCTTTCATAAAAATTGCTTTTTTATTTTTTATTTTTTAAAACAAGAATGGCGCCAGTTGGGGGGAACTAGCGCCGTTCTTGTCAACTAGCAGGACTCTTCAAAAAATATGCCAAACGAATAATGTTCAAAGTCAACCAAATACTTACTGCAGGGCATGAAACAAAATGGAAATGCTTCCACAAGTTCTTAAACAATTCATACGTAATCAATAATATATCCAACAGCTCACTAACAACTCCTATAATTAATTATATTAATATTATGCATTGGTGAATGATGAGGTCAGATGGAAAGTAATAATTTGAATCCCACCAACAGAGCTTACCGGGTACTTTAATTTATGGTAAATCCAAGGCAATGGCGTAATTTAGGAATCTGTCTATGCTGAGCAACAGCATCAAGAAGACTCTATCAAATGTAGGAGCCAATTCCAAAGGCAGCTAAAAGATGCAAAAATCCTAGCACCTCAAAAGAATTCTCGACTGCTACTCTCATCTTCTTCTTCCACTCACCAGCTACCTTCACAGTTCACAGCCTAATCTCGTAACACGAAGCATTAATCTCCGGTGCTACATTTGATAACTGCTCCAACAAAAGAATGCAACTCCTCCTAATAATGCCCACTTAAAACTCCACAGTTCACTCCCTTGAATGAGAAGGCTAAAATCCTGACATTGCATCTATAACACCAACAATGCAGGGTAAGTATGTCAAAAATTTCACCAAAAAGAAAATCATGTTTCTGCAAATACTGATTCAATAACAACTGGAGAATGTTGGACAATTTTTTTTTTCTTTCAACTACAGATTTTTACCATAATCTTCAACTTCTTTTCGGATAGAATCAAACTTTTCTCTCTTAATTCAAACTCCTTGTCACTTTCCTCAAATTGTCTCTCTTTTATTTCAAGATCTTGCAAACGGTCTTCTAAACATTTCTTAAATGAATAAAAATGCTTCCCCTTCTCTTTGAGATCTTTGAGGTGCCCAAACCTCATTCTTCGAATCATGTCAAATTGCAGTTTGTTTGACTAATAATCCGTAGAAAGCTACTCTGCAAAATTTTGTGCCAAACTAAATTGCATCTTTTTCAATTCGACCTCCTCCGAGCATTCCAAAAATGACTTTTTGATTGAAATTAACTCCATCTTTTCCACCCGGAACTCCTTGCTGCATTCTTAATTTGATTCTTGGACAGATTTTAATTGCATCGAGTTCCTGAATGCATTCTTCAATGTATTTTTGTTTCTCAGACAACTCTTGACTCTTTTTTAATTCAACCTCCTCTGAACATTCCAAAATTGACCTTTGCTTTTAATGAATCAAGCTGCTTCTCTTCATTTTGAAGTTCATTTCTACTCTGAGCAACCATATCCTGGTGTGATGCTAATTCCATCAAGACTTTTTAAAAAGATTTTTGAGTCAGGTCCAAAGTTTTATTTTCACATGAAGTTTTGTCTCACAGTATATGACAAGAATTATTAACATCATCATATGACTTCTGCTTGTCTTCAAGTTGTTTTGTGTAAGCGACAATCAATACTTGAATTGAAGATTAAAGTTCCGTCTTCAATGCATGCTCTTTCTAACTTTCCCTCAATTGCTTTTCTTTCAACTCAATTTTCTCACAACGATCTTTAATCAAATTGCCCAGTGCGACCAGCTACTTCTGCTTCACATAACATTTCTCCAAATTCTCTTGAAAAAACTCAGTTCCTCATTCTTCAAATTAAGCGAAATTTTCACTGAATTCAGTTCATTCTCTTTCAATTGAAGCTCACAATTACATTCTCCAATCCTTTTTTTCGACTAAACCCAATTCTTTTTTCTTACATGCAAGCTCACCATTACAACATCATTACTTTGCTTTTCAAGTGATTTCATAGTTAAATCAAAGTGTTCCTCTAAATCTTTCCATTGAACGGTGAACACAAGTATTGAATTGGCTCGTGCATGCAAATCATCAAACAACCTACTTGAAGCTTCCTTCTTTGATTCAAACTCCTCACAAATATTAACAAAGCTCTCCATTAGAGAAACTAAAACAAACCCACTTAAAAACAGAAAATGTAAGTGAAAAGCATGCAAAATGAACTAAAATGAGGAGTTGGAGAAGAACTAAATAGCCATTTTCACTTCAAATTAAACAGTGGACGTGATGTGGAAGTTACGGAGTCTTGTTGGAAAATGGCTATATGATGTCATCTGTGAGTGTTCATTAGGACTTATATAATAAGGTGACAGAATTTCAACAGACCCCCTTGCTTTATTTGCAATAACTTAGGCGAATAAAAGTAAAATTTGGCTATGATTACTAATCATTGCACCGGATAAGCGCCAATATGATTTCTTATTTTCACTCGTATATAATATATATACCCAAAAGTCTCATAAATCAGGTTTTTTTCTCGATTTATTTTTACAAAAATGCTTTATTTCGATTAATTAAACTTACTACTCAACACGACTTACTTAGCCTGCTTGATATTATTCGACTTACACAGTTGACTATTCAACTTACTACTTCACTTTGTCATAAAAATCAAGAACAGAGTCATTTATATTTTCGGCTTGACTATATATATTTTTATCTTTTTCAACTTCAACTTCCTTAAAGAGTATATATATAACATGATTTAATGAGGGATATTGTTAACATTATCAAGTGATTGGAAATTTGGATTATATTTCAATTAAAAAACCCATTCACAGCTTTCCCATATTGGATGACCTTGATCAACAGAGCCTGTTGTTGGGATATTTTGCAATATGATAAATAGAGAGAGATGATCAGTGAATATCCTTCTCAATTTTTTCACATAGCTGTTTGAGCTATCTGATTTTTGGACAATTATATTGTGAGCCCAGTCTTTAATCTTTATACAAAATTCATTGGTTCAAAGTTAATTGTTCTTTTATCTATTTCTTTTAATTGGATTTAAAATATATAATCAATATCACTTCCACCTTTGCTGCTAAGTTCAAAAAATATGTTCATTATTACAAGTTGATTTTATTACAACACTGAGTTGATCTAATAAAAGATTATGATAGACTTATGAATAATAAATACCAATAGATTGTAATGGAATTCAAAAGATATTTGTTGATATTCAACAAAAATTTTTAAACATGATTGATCGAATGACACATCAAAAGCATTTCGTATAGGGATTTATGTTCATTCAAAAAAAAAAAATTCAAGCCCAGTTTAGTATTAAAGTGCTATAACTATTAAGTTATAGCTGTTATGAAAAAAAAAATTATAATTATAAATTAAAAGTCAATAGTGTTTTATAAATATGACTCTTAAAATACTTAACTTTGATAAAAAAAAAATTTAAAAGTTATAAAGATATTATAAATCTTTTATCATGCAAACTGTTGATTAACTCAAATTAACTTCTAAGACACAATTAATAGTATTTACCAATCATTTTAATGTTATAACTTAAAAGTTAAAACTCTCTAACCATAATATCAAATAGGACCCCAGTCTAATTATAAGAATGCACTATTTGATGTTAGCATCAAATTAGTTTTTAATGAAAGCATTAAAAAAAACAGAACAAATATACATTTTGGTTTGAGATTTTGTTTTAGTTAAATATAACTTAGTGCAGCAGGTATACTCATCAACAATTATTGAAAAAAAGGGCAACTAAAGAACTTATATGGTATAAAATGGACCCAAACTTCATAATGGATTAATTCAAAAGGAGTTTTAACACAGCTAATAAAAAATACACATTCTAGTTTGTTTTGCTTGACAACAAACATCACAAATTAACCATAGGATAAGTCTTTGAAAACAATTTTAAAAGTCCAAGAGAAGGGTGCCCAAGTTTGCAACAACGCTAAAGATCAATCTCATGATGAGGTTATTTGGGAATGAAAGGAGGATCCTGAAGGAACACGATGCCTCCCGTTGCCAACCTTCATGTCCAGGTCCTAAAATTAACGAAAATCAGAAGAAAAGATATTTGATATTTGTTTGATTCTGTTAACTGGCTAACTGACAGTAAAGTGAATTTAAAACTCCGAATGTAAAAATCTTTCTTTAGTAGAAAATCTTGCAAAAAAGAGACCCTTCCCATATGAGTGACAAGGGATACTGCATAACAGTCAATTGAACACAAAGAGGTACATGGCATGGTTCATAGGAATCAAAGAAATTTAACGAACAACATATATGATCGGTAACATCTGTAAAGGAAATAATAATAATAATAAAGGGCTATACCTGCAAGACTTGCAGATTGTAAACTACCAAAGAACAATGTGGTTGGAGATTTTGATACTGCTGTTGAGCAACAATAATATCCTGTTCTTCTTTGCCGGCTACAGTGGCTGGTGCTTTAGGATTGCCTTCACTCCCTCATCTGCGCTTCATCCAATTTGTTGGATAGCCATTCAGATCAAAACACTTGAATTTTGGCTGCCCCAAATTCCCACAATGTTCACATATTTGTCTACTTTGATTATTCCCAGAACTACCATTCAGATTTGAACCTCTGCTGTCAGCTGAAATATAGTTACCCGTTTGATTATCAAGGGAATTGTGTAGCAGGGGCTGCTGCTTTCGAAGGTTCCTCTAATGCATGAAGATCTTGTAGTATTTCTTCTTTTTTTACAAGTGCCAAAATCTCTTATGCATTAGGAAAAGAATCCATCAACAAAATACGACTTCTGATTGCCGCATATCTGCCATGCAAACCCCGAAGACCCCGAAGGAATTCCATTCCAAACTCTCGTTGCTGTAATTCAGACAACTTTTGCATTCCCACTAACACATGGTTCTACATGTTGCAATGAATTCAATTTTTTCCAAAGCTTTTTCATTTTATGGTAATAGCAGCGGACAGATACATCACCTTGTCGTAATGAGGAGATAGCTTGTTTGAGTTTATAGATTTTTGGTGCGTTAGTCTGCTGAAAATGTTCCTGCAAATCCAGCCACAACTCTCTCGCTGGCTGTCCATCCAAGACACTGCATGCAAGTTCGCTTCAGATGGGATTCAACACCCAAGAACAAACCAGATCTTTGCAACGTTGCCATTTACCACCATCATCATCATCCAGGTTCGTAATGGTCCCATCAACAAAAGCCTAGCTTGTTCCTCACTAGCAAAGCCATCATCATCGCTCTTACCCACGTACCGTAATTATTACCAGTGAGTAGAGGAGAAACCAAAACAATTGTTGGACTATCTGATGGATGTACCAGGAGAGGACCATTCTCCTGCCTTTTTTTTTTTGTTAAATTTGTTTCAAGTACGAAGAAATGTCATTAGAATATATGACCGAACACTCTTGGTCACCAAAAACTTAAAGAAAAACTATAAGAAAATAACTAAAAAGCGAGACATAAGTTCAGCAAAGCATAGCGAACCTCAATATTTATATTTCTAATCTCTTGGGTGACTTGTATCAAAATTTCTTCATTGTACTCTTATAACGATCAGAAGCTGATGATGAAGAGCTTCCAAGCTGCATGGGATAACATAAGAACTCATGCTGTTGTGGTTGCTGAGATGACGTCACAGAAGACGAAGACTAAGACGAAGATGAAGATGAAGATGAAGAAGTGGTCGGTAAAGTCACCGGTAGATTAGGCTCACCGTACAAACTGGATGACCATAGTTTGGTTGCTGATACTGAAGAAGATTTGGATACATTACTTCTTGAGTTTGTGGCAGAGGACGAGGAGGATTAGGATTAGTAACTTGCTATGGAGTTGTAGCGACCGCAGCATGATAAAAATGATCTTAATGACGGTGAGTTGTGAGATTAGCTTGAACCCTTTCTGGGAAGTTAAGCTTGGCTTGGCGTCCTTTGAACCTAAGAGCTGCTTCATCATAAGCAAGTGCTGCTGCTTCAGCAGTGTCAAAAGTTCCCAGCCATAAACGAACTGCCTTCTTTGGATCACGAATCTCAGCCGCCCATTTGCCCCATGGCCTTTGCCTCACTCCTCTGTAGTGCCTTCTCCTCACACTCCCTTCACAGTAAATAGCACATGTTTAGTGTGTTTATTAAAGAAACAACTCAATAGGAGAAAACTCGGATCATTCTATCTGATGATTCACCATTAGTCGCGTTTGCGAAATGAAATAGAAAAGGATAATATTTTAGTTTTTACTGAGCTCTGAAATCATGTGAAATTGGACTCACGTTGATGGAAAGATAAGAATACTAGGCTTACTATATTTACAAGCCCATGTTAATTAGCATCTACTATGTACAGAGAGTAACCATCACTTGACCATGAAGTGCCCATGCTGAAAATAACAAGGTTTTGCATTCCTGCAACATTTGGCAGCAATATTTGCTGTGACACTTGAGTGATTACCTGCTAAAACACCAAACTGTGTTTGCCCTTCAATGCGAGCCACACCTGGTCCATACTGTGTAGCCAGAGAACTCCTATTCAGGTTATCAGAAGCTGGTGTTTGTCGCGTATTGGCTATGGTAGATGGTGATTCTATCCGAAGACGCTTATATTGATTCTCAGCATGTGGTTCCGCTCCACTATACTGTGATGCTGGGTAGGAAGTACTATTACTGGGATCCATTCCGCTGTACTGTGGTAGATTCATTGGGCTGGAGACTGGCTGATTTGTGGGGGCAGAGGTGCCAACAAGCATTGACGGTGCGCTCCTTCCTTCTGCTGAGGTGCTGCACTGGAGACCTGCAGGCAAAGAATCAAGTGCATAGTTGACTGAAAAATTGTTTTGATTGCCCAACCTTTCTAATTCAAAATATAGAAACGCCTACAGCCTAGTAAAGATTTTAAAAAATATGCAGAATTTACAAACATCAAAATCAGATAAACTTTAGGGCATAGCAGCAAAATGGAATTGCATCCACAAGTTCTTACAAATGATTTATATCTAAATCAACTATAGTAATATATAACATATCCAATAAAATGCAAATAGGACTATCATAATATATAAAATCAGTTTTATTATGTGATTAAGAGCATAGATAGCACCTGATAAATTTAAATCCCAGTAACAAAGAGCCTACCAGGTACTTTATCCGCAAATCCAAGGGTTTGGCGTAATTTAGGAGTCTGTCTATGCTCAGCAACAATTCGAAGAAGACTTTCAAGTTCTTCACCATCAAAAGAAGGTGCCAATCTATAGGCAGCTAAAAGATGCAAGAATCCCAGCACCTCTAAAGAATTCTCCACTGCTACTCTCATCTTCTTCTTCCACTCACCTGCCACATTCATAGCCTCATCTCGTACTTGAGCATTAATCTCTGGTGCTACAGTTGATAACTGTTCCAACAAAAGAATACAACTCCTCCTAATAATGCTCACATCAAAATCCAAATCTCCCTCCCTTGAATGAGGAGGGTAAAATCCTGACATTGCATCTAACACCAACAATGCAGGGTCACCGGCTCTTTTAATAGCGTCGAAAACTTTACAAAAAATAAAATCATGCTTCTGCAAGTGCTGATTCAGTAGAGACTGCAGATTTCTTCCGCTGCTTGTCAAATTTTCAGGGTCCTCAATTTTTTCTTGCAGCAACAGATTTTTTCTGCAATCTTCTACTGCTTTTTGGATAGAATCAAACTCTTTCTCTCTTAACTCAAACTCCTTAACTCGTTTCTCAAATTCTCTCTCTTTTACTTCAAGATCTTGCAAGCAGTCTTCTAAACCTTTTTTGAGTGAATCAAAATGCTTCTCCTTCTCCTTCTCCTTGAGCTCTTTCAGGTATCCAGTGGTCCTTGTCTGAAACAAATTCGGCTCATGCTGTATCAAATTAAGTTGATTCTTTTTTAATTCAACCTCCTTTGGGCATTCAGCAATTGTTTTTTCTACTGAATTTAACTCCTCCTTTTTCCACTGGAACTCCTTGCTGCATTCTTCAATAGATTGTTGGACAAATTTTATCTGCTTGTCCTTTGATGCGAGATCTTGATTGAGTTCTTCAATGTATTTTCTTATTTCGTTGAGCTCCCTCTTTTTCAATTCAACATCATCAAAATATTTCTTCTGTTGCTTTCTCATTGAATCAAGCTTCTGCTCTAAAGATTCAACTTCATTTTCGTGCAGTCTGAATTTCCCCTGGAGTAACTCTAACTTCTCATCTTCTGAATGACACTTCACCGAGAGCTCTTTAATAGATGACTGAGTCATCTCCAATTCTTTCTTTTCACACTCGAGTTTTGTCTCACACGGTATAAGAGACTTTTTAACCTCGTCATACGACTCATACGGCTTCACCTTATCTTTAAGTGCTTCTTCATATTCTTCAATCAATGTCTGTATCGAAGAAATTTTGTTCTCCTTAAATGAAAGCTGTTTCTCATGTTCCTCAATGGATCTTTGAACTTCCCCCCTTTTCTCTTCACTCAACTCAATTTCATCACAACATTCTTTAATCAAATTCTTCAACAATTGCAACTCCTTCTGATTAGCCTGACATTTATTAATCCATTCTTGAACCGAGCAGAGTTCTTCCTTCTTTAAATTAAGACTCCCCGACAACGAATTCAGTTCATTCTCTTTCAATTGAAGTTCACAATTACATTCTCCAATCCTCTTTTGAACCAAACCCAATTTTTTTTTCTTACACTCCAGCTCACCATTACAATCTTCAATCTTTTTTTCCACCAAAACTGACTCAATCTCCTTAGTGCGCTGATCTAACAACCTAATCTTCACATCAACATCATTACTTTTCTTTTCAAGTGATTTCTTAGTTAAATCAAAATGTTCCTCTAAATCTTTCCATTGAACAGTAAACACAAGTACTGAATTAGCTTGTGAATGTGCAATATCAAAAGACCTTCGTAAAGCTTCTTTTTTAGACTCGGCAACTCTCAACTCCTCAGAAATATTAACAGTACAGTTCTCCATTTTGGAAACTAAGACAAACCCAGTTGAAAATATAAAGTGCGAGTGAAAAGCATTTGCAAAATGAACTACAATAAAGTAGTTGCAGAAGAACTAACCGGAACCGGCCATGTTCGCTTCAGATCAGCTGGAATTATTATGTCCTGTATAGACCCAAAGAAAGGCATATGTCAGTGCTTTAGGGCCTGTTCGGTATTGTTTTTGAATTGGTATTTTCTGAAGACAAAAATGAGAACGAAAATGTTATTTTGCAGTTATTGTATTTCGAATTTAAGTATGCCTCTGGTATCATTTTCTGTACCCTAAATTTTAAAATTGAAAACAGTTTCGATAGACACAATTGAAAAGGATAAAAAACAGTAAATATGTTTTCGGTAGTACTTTTTTCAAAAACAGTTTTTACTAAACATTTAAATCACACTTATAGTTAAAAAGTAATTATTTAACTAATACATACACAAACATATCATAAATAATTTAGTATTAACATTAATTTAAAAAAAAAAAAGTTTTACATTGTCGTTGTTTTTACACTATAATTAAAATATATATTACAATACATGATTTAAACAAAATAATTATCAAAAATTACTTTCAATAAGAAATAGATAAAAAGAATGGGTTGCGAATGCATCAATAAGCAAATTCAATTAAAAAATCCCCTCAATTTGCTCTTAGTTTATAATCTTGTCATTCCTACATCAGTTTTTGGTTAGCCATATATCAAAAACACCCATTCTGACAAGATACGTTCCCTGGAACTATGATGAACTAATCAACCAATGATATTGAAAGTGAAAAAAAGTTAAAATGAGGAAATAATGAAAACATGGAGAGAAGCATAAGCAAGTGAACACAGGGGACGCTCGCACAAAAACCTGAAAGTCCCTATTCCATAACCCATCCTTTTAATCTAACCAAAAAGATGTAAGAGAACAATAATGGAGATGGCAATTGAAGTTCCAGAAAGCACATGCAATACCATAATCCTAACTCTGGTGTTCAACCTTGGCTCCAGAAATATCACATTTACTTGCTGGGTAGAAATTGAAAAAATTCTTTTGCAACTTCAGCCGTAACCACCTATATGACCATCCCTTCAATTTATTCATAAATTATTCTACCTTCCCCTCCACAGAGCCTGCAACTTACTCGCTAGCCCAAAGTAATTGTAGGTAGGGCCTTCACATATCATATATTCAAAACAATTTGGACTCATACTTCCTGAATTTATCCCAAAGAGAAACGAAATCACAACAAAAAAAGAAAAGAACAAACAAAATCAATTAACAATCATATGAACAACAAAATCAATTAACAATCATATGAACATAACCCAGAAAAACAAAATCAGTTAACAATCATATGAACAAAAAACAGGAAAAAAAACAATTAACAATCATATGAACAAAACACAGAAAAAAAAACAATTGAAAATCATATGAACAAAACCCAAGAAAACAAAATCAATTAACAATCATAAGAACAAAATAGATGCTGGAAAATTTACCCAGATAGACGCAGCATCACCATCACCACCAGCCGCCGAATTAGAGCAGAGACGCAGCAGCACCACCACACGGAGCCGAGACGCAGCAGCAGCTTTCTCTCTCAACGCAGCAGCAGCCGTCGATCCTCAATTACAGCAGCAACAGAGCACAGATGCACCAGCAGCACACGAAGTCGACACGCAGCAGCAGCTTTCTCTCTCAACGCAAAAGCCAATTTTGCTTGAAGAACTGTGACGGAGAGAGAGCTGTGATGGTCAATTGTGGATGAAGAAGAAGAGTATTCACGGGGAGAGAGAGAGAGAGAGCTGTGAATTTAAATCTGGATTATGAGAGGGCGGTTGAAGAACAAAAAGAATTTTGTTTTATAATTTATCTTGTAATATGATTTTGTGATTCATCGAGAATGTGTTAAAAACACGTTCGCAATCTCATAACTATAAATTAAAATCTGAATTACTTGTTTTATAATTTGTCCGAATTCACCGTACATGTATTTCATCTATATTTACAAAACAAAAGTCAAAAACGAAAATAAGCTTCTGAAAACGGTACCGATTAATTGTTAGCAAATGTTATTTTCTCCGGTATCACTGACAAAAAAGTCAGAAATAGTACGCCGTTGCTGTTACTTTTTATTAGGTCAATCGATCATGCGGTACGGCTACAGCATCAATGTGACAAATATTTAATTAATTAATTAATTAATTAAAGGTACAAAATATTTATATTAAAAAAATAAAGTATTCAGTTTTATTTTAAAATAATTTCACTCGAATAACATGTTTTATTTAAAAACTAGTACTTTTGACTTTTTCAACAGCCGTGAAACTCACGATATTGTGTTGTGTGAGGTGAAAGATCCTTAAAGTAAGTTCGAATGAAGGAAAAGACATTCGAGATTTTTCCACGAAAGATGTTCTTCTATGCTTGGCCGAAAGTTTTGTGAAAGAGACAGTCGATACAAAGTATGTAGTCCTATACCTCCAATTGACGTTGAGTTTTCAATATGTGTGGAAACTCACTTATATTACAAGCCCATAATAACAACCCCCGAAAGAGTAGGGAGAGGCGAGTTGACTGTTAATTTGGTGCTCAATGATAAATTAATATTGGAAAGAAAAAGATATTTAAGACTTTTGAGCTTTGCAAAATCGGACAGCTCAACCACTCTTATTACCGTGCCCGTATAATCTACTCGTGGGATCCATTGGTGTGTTGCTTTCCGACACCGACAGTTTGTAAGATTCCAAACCAGTACTTTTATTTTTTCAACAGCCATGCCCATGAAACACCTGGGATGGGAAGGGTCAAAAAGTAGAAAAGTTACAATTCCAAATAAAAAATAATCTACTCCAGTTTTTCCACAAATCCGTCCAAAAGCAGGCGTGTTTATCGTGCATGCTATAATCTAGAAGAAGCTGGAGGCAGATCAAAAGTTGAAAAGGCTGAAAAACTAAACACACTGAAGAATAGTAGGTACTAAAGGTCCCGAAATTAAAAAATTTTAAAATTTAAATATTTTATTTATTTACACCCTTATATTTATTAATTTAACTAAACACCCTGAAGAATAGTAGGTACTAAAGGTCCCGAAATTAAAAAATTTTAAAATTTAAATATTTTATTTATTTACACCCCTATGTTTATTAATTGAATTGAGTTTATTGATTAATTTAATTGATTTTTCCGCAAACTGGTATCAGAGCCAAGTGATTGGTATAAATAATTAAAAATAGAAGATGATCTAATTATTTATAATATTAATTCTGAGGGATATAATTTATTAATTGATAGTAACACTATAAGATATAATATTGATCAACATATGTAATATTATTCACAAGAAAGAAGAGATTTAGAGATTAAACAGTTAATACAATTATATTTATCAAAAGCTCAAGAATATAGAATTGGAGAATTAATAATAATAAATAGAAGAGATTTAAATATAGATTCGCTCTTATTAGATAGAATAAGGATAGAAGTTTCTAGAAATAATTTTTCTTGGAAACAGTGGAATGTTAATTCTGTTGAAGATTATCATGAAGATCTTATAATAGACTTTTGTCTATTAAGCAAAGAGAAGAATATAATTGGAATAATAAAAGAATTAGAAGTAAATATTACCCTTCTAGTAATATTTTACTAGGATATAAAGACTTATTTATGCATAAACTCTGCTTAATAAATAAAGGGTTAGAGAAGAATTGTATTCCAAAAGAAATAAAAGATATTATATGTCACAAGTATCTAATAGAAAGTAATGAAATATTATGCAGATGGTATAATGGATAAATTACCTGACCCATTAATAATTTCTCAAAATATAAAAACTAGCAGGTTTCCACCTTCTAGTTATAGGCAAAGAGGATACACATATGTAAGATTTCAACCTTTTGATTTAGTAAATGATTCCGACATGTGGGGAAATAACCAGTTAAACTGGATTTCTCTATATTTATTAAATAAATTAGGAAACCCTAATTTAAGCATAAATGATATAGAAAGTGCTAATGAAATACTAGAAATAAAAAACGTTAATGATGAAAATATAGATCAAATCAAAAGATTAGGAAGTCAAATAAGTCAAGAATTTGAACATATTAAACAAATAATAAACGAATATAAAATTGAAGACTTGGAATTATTGAAACAAAAAATTATAGATATAATAAATAAGAATTCTATAAAACTAAGATTGAATAAGATAGAATGCCAACTAAGTAAAATAGAAAAAATTGTTAAACAACTTGGTAATAAATTTGCCATAAACATACATGAAAAATTACAAGAAAATTGAAGTACAAAGAATTGATAATAATATGGAAGAATTACTTATGATAATTCAAGAACAGAATAAAATTTTACAAGATACAATAATTTATTTTAATGAAAAGAAAAGCAGTGAAATCCAACCTATGGTAAGGCCAATATTTAACAAAATAAAAGGAAATGAAAAATTAATAAGTTTAAGAATATTAAGTACAGATGCAGATAATGGATTAAAAAAATTATCTAATAATAATGAAGAATCTGAAACAGATGAAGAAGATGATAATATCTTCATAAATTTAGAAGATATTGAAAAAAGAATTGAATATTTAAAAATGAATGTATCAAAACTACGAGTCTTTGAACAAGGTGAATCTAGTAATAGAGCTTCCTATGCTAAAGAAGAAATACCAACATACGAAAATGAAAGATCACAAAGTCAATATTTTAGGCCAAGTAGAAGACCTAAGAGAGAATATAAAACACCTAGAGAATATTAAGAAAGACCCATCAGTCATGAGGGTATATGGTTAGACTTAGATTGTGTCAAAGATAGAGATAAAATGATAACTGCTTGGGTAAAATCCATGAAGATTGCATTAGCATTTTATAATCTAAATAGACATAATAATATTGAATTCCTTAAAACTTCTTTTGTAGGAATAGCTGCACAATGGTTTATGGGATTAAGTGTTAATCATAAAAATAAAGTATTATATGGGAAAAACCCTAATGAAAATGAATCCCAAGAACAAATCCTAACAAGATTTGAAAGTGAAATAAGAAGAGAATTTTTAGGAGAAGATTGGGAAGCCGATTATCAGCAAGAATTAGAAAGAAAAAGAATGGAAAATATGAGAAAGCTAACTAGGCTTGAAATATGTGATATATGCTACTTAGAAGCATACACATGTAGCTTCGAAAAACTATATTACAAATGTGAATTTAGAGAAGAAGATAATACAAAAATGTATTACAATAGTTTATATTTTATGAAAATACCAGACCCATGGGGTAAAAAGATTATGGAAGAATATAGCCAAGAATATGATGATACTACCAATACTGATACCCTTAGAAGTAGAATTAGGTTTGCTCGAAATAGAGTAAATCAGTGGTGTTCCGAAATAAGAGATAAACGATTAATGAAAAAATAAAATCGAGGATTATGCTGTTCAAGGTTAGAAGAACCTCCAAGATTTGGATGTTCTGAAAATGTTTATAAACATAAGAAAAAATTTAAAAAGAAGAAATTTTTCAAGACTAATAAAAATTATTACAAGAAAAATAAATATAAAAGAAAGTTCTTTAAAAGGAACAAATATAGAAAATCTAAGGCAAAAACGCCTAAAAAATGTAAATGCTGGTTATGCAATAAGGAAGAACATTATGCAAATGAGTGTCCTAAGAAAAAGAGATTAAACATTAAAATGTTTGATGGTTTTGAAGAATTAGAATTAATTACTGATAGTGAGGATGTTAGTGAAAATGATAGCATATACTATCTGACTGATGTAAGTTTAAGTACTTCAGAAGTAGAATGAGTATTGAAGAAATAGATAATAAAGATTTATATCAGAATGAAGAAATAGAAGAACAAGGTTCTTTTAATAGAGAATTAATCTTTGATAAAAAACAATATCTCAAGATTAATAAAAAGGGATTAGAAACATCTATGACTTCAGCTAATAGGTTAGCATGAGGAATAGCTAACATGGTTAAAAGAAAAAATGTAATGTATTTTGGTGCCACTGTAAGAGAAGAGCCAATTGACATTAGGCATGCAAGAGGAAATACAAATATACCATTGTTGTTAAAATCTAATATAGAAGAAAAAATTAATAAAATTAGACCTAGTGATAGGTATAAAATTGGATATATTCATATTGGAGGAATCCAAATTATGATAAAATCTCATTTCAGAGAAGGAATTGATAGTCCGGTGAATCTTGCTTTACTAGATAATAAAATAAAAGAAAACATGCACTTCTTGGAGTAATCCAAGGAAATCTTAATTATAAAAAAATTAATATTTAAAATATATCCTAAATATTCTATAAGTCTAAGAGATAGAAATATAAATAAAACTTTAACTTTATGTCATGATTTTTAATACTTTGATATAATGCATGATGGATCATATCCATATAGCATAACCTATGCCATAGAATATGCATTACCAAATTCAGCTAACAGTGAAATGTTCGCTGATAAAGAATTTATAGAAATAGACAAACTCTTTAATAAAGTTGGAACAATACAACCCCCTGAATTATTAAGAGAAATTGATCTACCCGAGGAATGGGAGCTGGATTTAAGGAGTCAATCCACTTTAATTAGAGGAAATACCTCCAGGACTATTAGGGGTGGCAAAAATAGCCGCTCGGACCGGACCCGGGCAATGCGGGTCGGGTAATACCCCGACCGGAGATGAGGGTGGGCCGGTCCCGGGTATCACTTGAAAAGCCCGGGTCCGGCCCGGAACCCGGATTTTATAAAATAAAATTATTATAATATATATATTTTTCAATAATAATATTTATTTAATCCATTTATTATATATATTCAAAATTTTAAACATTTAATGTTCATATTTTCATGTATAATTTCATTAAAATAAATTAAAAAATTAAAAATTTTAAATTAAAAAATACATATATAATAATATAAAATATAAAAATAGCTTCAAAATAAAAAACACCGGAAGGTTTTTTAAGCCCGGATAATTATCCGGGCCGGGTCCGGGTATGGCAAAACTCGGACCCGGCTCGGATTTTGCCAACCCTAAGGACTATAGAATATACACCAGAAGGAAGAACAATTATACGAAATGGAGAATCAATACCAAGAAATTTAAGTGGAACGCAAAGTTCTACAAGATGTAGTCCTCTTATGATACCATCATCATAAGAAAAAATAATCAAAATTGAATATAATAATGGAAAATCATGGCACGAGACTTTTGCTATTCTAGATACGGGAGCTGCAAAATCTTATGTAGATGTTAAGATGATTAAATATTTAGATAGAAAGATTTTAATTGAACCACATACTTATGTAGGGTATAATGGAGAAAACACTAACCTAATACAGTGAAATACCATTAAAAATTAGAGGAATATAATTTATCTTTCCTTTTATTATAGAACCAGAATATGAATCAGATATAAGTCCTTTATTGTTAGGAATGAACTTCCTTGAAAATTTCTCTCCTTACTGCATAGGAGATAGAGAAATATCAATAACAATTAAAGGGATTAAACAAACCCTATCAAGATATGTCTAATCCTTTTATAGTATATATAAAAGTGATAGTACCATATTATAAGCATAAACCAGAATGGTTCCATGCTTTAATTGATACGGGTTCAGGAGTTAGCCTAGCTAATTCAAGAATTTATCTAAGGTCATATTGAAAAGATTATAAACCCTTAACGGGAAAAGGGATTAATGGAGAACGAATTTTTCTAGGAACATGTAGAATAAAAACTTTAATACAAATCAACGATTATATTCTAAGCATACCAATATTATGGTCATATGATTATATGGGTGCAGATATCCTTTTAAGGGTTAATTTCCTTCGTCAATTCATTTATATAATGACTAACGAAGCAATTACTCTTAAAACCCCTTGTAATCATACACTTACCACACCACGGATTTATAATCCCGGCCAGCGCACTACCCGACAATTTCATTTTCGCCGCAGCCAGCGTGGTGATTTCAATATCAAATTTAATCAAATTAAATCTGATTATGAAAAAATTTTAGAAAAACTTGATAAAACTTTTGGTGAAACTCCAATTCAATTATGGAAAATTGATAAAACTTATGCCAAGATAGAATTAAAAGACCCAAATGTTATTATAAGAGTTAAGTCTATGAGATATGGGTAAGAAGATAGAATAAAATTTGATAAACAAATTAAAGAACTCTTAGATCTCAAACTTATCCGAGAATTGAAAAGTCCACATAGTAGCCCTGCCTTTATGGTTAGAAATCATGCGGAAATTAAACGAGGAAAAGCTCGTATGGTTATTAATTATAAAGAATTAAATAAATATACCAAATTTGATGGATACTTTTTACCTCACAAAGATACATTAATTACCTCTGTAATTAATAAAAGAATATTTAGCAAATTTGATTGTAAATCTGGCTATTGGTAAATTAAGCTTGAAGAAGATAGTATACCACTTGCTGCCTTTAGTACACCTCAGGGTCAATATGAATGGATTGTAATGCCATTTGGATTAAAAAATGCACCACAAATATTTCAAAGAAGAATGGATAAAATTTTAAAAGAATTTCATGAATTTTGCATTGTTTATGTGGATGACATATTAATATTCTCTAATAATAAAGTTGATCATATTACTCATTTAATTTCCTTTGCATAAAGATATAAGAAACATGGAATATTATTTTCTAAAAAGAAAGCTGAAATAATGAAACCTAAGATTGAATTTTTAGGATTAATAATAGATGAAACAGGAATAGAAATGCAGCCACATATTTCTAAAAAAATATATTTGTTCCCCGATAAATTAGAATCTAAGGAACAAATTCAAAGATTTTTAGGATGCCTTAATTATGCTGAAGGTTTCATAGAAAATTTAGCAAAAGAAAGATAACCTTTACAAGGATTATTGAAAAAGAATAATACAACATCATGGGAAGAATCTCATACTCAAGTAGTTAAAAGATTAAAAGAAAGATGTAAAAATCTACCAATATTAGGATTCCCTACTGCCAGTGATAATTTAATTCTTGAAACTGATACTTCTGATACGCACTGGGGTGCAGTATTAAAAACAGATCTAGAAAAGGTTTGTAGATATACTAGCGGAACATTTAAGCCATAAAAGAATTATCATAGTAATGAAAAGAAATTATTAGCTATTAAAAATGGAATCGCTAAATTTACTTTCTTTTTATTACCAAAGAAATTTAAAGTCAGATCTGATAATACTCAAGTTAAAGGATTTATATTTAATAAATTGCCTAATCTCCCTCAATATAAGAGATTAATTAGATGGCAGCAATTCTTTGCAGAATATGATTTTGAAATTGAGTATATTAAAGGATCTAACAATTGTATTGCAGATTTTCTCAGCAGGGAATATAATGGATAAAAGTCTTTCCAAAATAATGAAGGGCATAATGATGTGTTCCGAAGGTCAAGAATTGCTTCTCAAGGGCAATGAATTGATTTATGATGGGCTTGCTATGATTGATGCTGCCCAAGAAGAATTGAGCAAACTTTGTCCAGACAAAAGTTTGCAAAATGATCCAAAAGTACAAACTTCAGAAGAATTTATTAGCAAAATGCTAAAAAAGGTCCATTTTCCAGTATTCTTCACATAATACAAAGATCCCAATGCTAGAGAGGTTTCTCTCAATCTATGATCTCAGAGAACAGTACATAAAGGAAGAGGATTCCCAAAGCTCTTCACAGAGTTTAAAGCCCCTATATTTGAAAAGTGGACAGTCACTTTCAATGGCTAAAATCCCATATGAAAATGACTACACTTATGAATATAAAAGAATTGGTAAAATAGCCTATGGGATTCGTCCTAGCCAGGCCATAATACCAGATCATTCAGGGTTATACCCAAGGATTAATTTCGTTTTGGGAGGTGATCCTAAAATGATAAAAGATATGTTTGATTATGGTTTTCTTAATCTCATTTATACTGATGAAAATTTTAGGGAATTAGAATTACTCCCCGAAAAGATCAAAGAGGCTGCCTTTGAACTCAAAAAGATAAACAGGACAAAAGAAGCCATTTTTGTCAAATTTCTCAGTGCTTGTCCTGAATATTGTGATAACAAATGGTATCCAGCTCAACACATGATACAGGTTGGAGTTAGCAGCAAAAAGATTAGTCCCACAATTGATTTAGATCAGGTTTATAATGATTATGACCCATAATTATTTGAGCCCAAAGCACTCACCACCAAACGGGCAATATGAATGAAAGTCCTTAACGAACAGCTTGAAAGGATAAGCAAAGAAAGTGTGTGGCTCTGCGAGACCACAAAAGAATATATCATCTTTTTAATGAGTAGAAGAGAAAATATCCTAGCCAGACAGGCCATCATTAAGAAGAAAAAATCAATATTTGAAAATCTTATGGAGTCTAGTTTGCCAACACACCATGAAATATGCAAGGTGTTAAAACACCAAAATAATTGTGGCTATTGTTATGGAAAATCCAAAGATGGATCAAGTGATGAAGACATATCTGTAGATGAAGAGCTAATAATAGGCATGTGAAGGGTCCACGACAGAAGAAAAAGATGCCAGCTTAACCAGCTTCAATAATGTCAGAGAAAATGCCAAAAAAATAAAGCTTATCAGCACAGTAAAAGCCTGTAACAGATGTCAAGCAAGAATAAACGAGCAAGGTCACCTTATCCGAAGGAAATCTCTAAGATCTTTCAAGAATATAACATGTGTCATGTAATCTATCATGTAATCTTATCTTTTGAAAGATATAAATAAAACGATGTAAGAATGAGAGAGGCAATCGACTCTGTAGCCATCTCTGACCTTCAAATCTTCTGTAATCCTTTCTCTGTAACCTTTCCAGTTATGAAATAAATAAATTCTTTTGAGTGAAATTATTATCTTCTACCTTATATATTTTAAGAAATAAATCAAGTACTTTATATGCCAGCACTTGTGCTAATCGAAAAAGATTTCATATTACTAAGCACTCTTCCAGAGACATTTGTAAGAAAAGCACTCAGACAGATCCTTCTAGGCCGTGGAGCAGTGTGTTGCATTAGGTCGTGTAAATAGTCGCAGAGGTGATCTTGCTGGACGTGTGGAGCTATGACGGTGCCGACCATGGACCTCTCTATGGTTGGAGGCAACTAGCGAACATATCTCAGAATCCCGAGAGATATTACACTGGTTAGTAACCTTGAACTATTTTCTTAAATTTTAGTAACAAACGGAAGCATGTTGGGCCTTGGTTGTTTTCTTGAATAATATAAGATTGGAAGTGATAAAATTAGCTCAAATTAGTAAAACATGGAACGATCTGTTATTAAGTTTTCAAACGCTATCGATAATCTGGATTTTAGTCAAGAATACCAAATTATTTATACAATTACTATGATTAAAGATCATTTAAATCTCAAGAAAATCCAACATAGAAATATGACTAGAATAAATGCCGAAGAAGAACATGATATATTTGATGCTTTTGAAGAAGAAAATAAGATAGCATTAATGGAATCTATTTTAACAGAGGTGTAGATCTAATAATAGGACTCAAAATCGCCCATAATAAATAATAACGATAATATGAACTTTTTAGTTCAAAATGCCGAATTTAGATTACAATATTTATGTGAAAGTTTGGATGGAATGTATCTTAGTTTGAATGATAGCCTGGAAGTATACATAAATATGTTAGAAGAAAAAATATGGTCTCTGTCACAAGAGAGATAAATAATTATTAATGCAGGTTCTAATCTAAAACCAATAGATCTTTATGAATACGATAATCATATAAATCTATATAAAATAATTGTTAAATCTTTGCAAAACTTTAAAAATAGAAGTTCAAGAGATGGAAGGACAAACTGTCCAATTATTCAAAATTAACAAAAAAGTATAGAAAATTTAACAAATATTGCAAAAGAAGTCTAAGGGTGCATGCCTCTAAGTTAATTACACACTTTTGACAAAGTTTAGAAATTATGGCAAAGAAACCCTTTTCGGGGTTTGACTTGGGACTTGACTCGGGGAGAGTATCAGAACTGTATGATCTAAGCTAAAAGCTTCTACCAAGTTGCCCGCTCTTTCTTACTACTGAACTTAAAATAGAAAGAAATCTTTCTTTTTTTTCCTTTCCTGGCTCTAAAGCGATCTTTTCTCCTGGCTGGGGTGGCAAAGATACCCATTCGGACAGGACCCGGATTGAATCGGAGATAAGGTTAGGCCGATCCTGGACATCACTTAAAAAACTCGGGCTTGATTAGAAACCTAAATTTTATAAAAAAATTTATTGTAAAATATATATTATTTTCAATAATTATATTTATTTAATCCACTTATTATATATATTTAAAATTTTAAAGATTTAGAGTTCATATTTTCATTTATAATTCATTAAAATAAATTAAAAAATTAAAAAAATTATAAAATAAATTATAATATATATATATATATATATATAATATTATAAAATAAAAAATCCAGACTTAAAGACTCAGATTAAAAAACTTGGCCTGATACCGGATTTTTTAAGCTAGGATTGGATGTCCAAAAAATAAATCAGAACCCGAATTTTGCCAACCCTTCCTGCCTGCATTGTGCATTAAAGCGTACTCGAAGAAGAATCTCAAATTGCCATCCCATATGTGCTTTCTCCTAATTTAAAGATACTTAGTTATAAAAAATGACAGTAACATCCCTAGGCATTGAATTAGGCTGGTCTTTTCTCCTTAACACTTCCTGTCAGCTATTTTACGTGGATGGGCTTAATCTTAAATAAGAGAAAAATGCCATTCATAGAGGGAGATTACTTGAAACCATTTCAGCAAAGCGACTGATCCAGAACTTCAACGCAATAAAGTTAGTGAACACATATATTTAGATTTAAGAAAATGCTTCTCGGCAAGAAGCATATGCTTCTCGCGCCGTTCTAGCGCCTTAGCACAGCTGTTAGATTTAGTATAAAGGAATAATGTTAACAGTGAGTCTTCTATTGTCAATATTAACTTCAGAAAATTTAGAATTCTTCCCCAATATATGTAGACACAATTGCAAAATTTTTCCCTGCCACGATGCAAAATTTTCTCAGCAACGTTCTTGAATAGAAATTAACGTTCCAAGAATTTGAAACTATCCAATATTTTATCTGATGCAGCTAATGCAGCTGATTGGTTCGGCCACCACCATAATAATAAGGCATACCAGAAGTGGGCCGATTTTTCTTTGACGTTCCAGCTCCTGCCTGATCCAACAAAAGCTATTTAGAGACGGATTAAAGCCAGAGCTAAAAATGCAATATAAGAATTTGAAACTATAGAATTTTGTTCATTAAAAAAAAAATGTTTGATGTAAATAATTAATACCTTGGATTCCAAGGCATCAGTGCCTCCATTTCTCTCACGCTCTACAGTGGCAAAGATCCAATGAAGAAACTCAGATATAACAGTAACAAAAGCTTAAAAAAGAAAAGAAAAGAAAAATTACAAACCGAGATCGCCTGGTCCAAATGTGCTTAAAATTTTATATTAATATTTTATTTATAAACACATTAATATATATTTTTAAATACCAAACGTTAAAAATAACTAAATATTTTTATAATTAAGGTGAGGCAGATGAAATAACTGATAAAAAATGTTTATAAATTATTGCTTAATTTACGATCAAGAAGGTTTTAATTAGAGAAGATGATGGGTCTTTGATGAACTGTTACGTATTAATTGTGTAATAACAGTCAAATTAATTATAGATCTTAAGAGATGATGAAAGGCCAAATCTGAAGTCTCTATACGACTTTAATGCGTTGATGCTGTTTAATCTTTTGTAATGTAATTATTTTTTAATCTCAGCTAATTTATTAGATAACAGAGAATATAAAAGATGATGAATAGTGATGTCACATCAGCTCTTCTAGTCCCAACATTTTATATATATATATAAAGATAGATTTCTCCTCAACCCTCCCTTTAATTTGCAATGTTGTTAATCTAATAAATTATCAAACATAAATAAAATAAACAAGTTGTAATCTTAAATCTTATATACGCTGTAATAAAAATTTATTACAATAAATTTATTTTAAAAAATATATTTTTATTATTAATAATTGGAAACAAAATTAATATTTCAATAAATTTTTATTATAAAAATAAAAGAAATAAAATTAAAATAGTATAAATTTTATTTTTAATTAAATTGTTATAATACACAATTATATTGTATATATATGTTTTTATATGTGTAAGTAAATTTTTTCTTATATTATGTCTATTTTACTTATTTTTTTTTAGAGTAGTTTAACAGCAAGATTTACCAAACACCCACATCTATTTTCAAAACTCATAGTACTTCTGAAAATAAAATTTACCAAATACTTAACTGATTTTTTTCACAACTGATTATTTCTACAGCACAACTATCATCAATAAACCTCTAGAAAAAATTTTATTTAATATTTTTTTATAAGTGGGTGATTAATAATTTCATGCGTAATATTTATAATTTTTACATCTATTATCATATCTCTTAAAATAGAGAGAAAGCATAATATTACTTAAAAAGGGAAAAAAAATGCAAAGAAGAGGAAGAAAAGAGAGAGAGGAAGAGAAAAAGATTTGGCTTGAAGACCATAACAAATCACTGAGAGCAATAAATTGCACCAATCAAAATTTGGTTTTTGAATTTCAGTTTTTCTTGTTGATCTATTTTATTCATGAATATGGTAAATAAAATAATCCTAATATTTTAGTCACACACATATGAAGATAGGAACAAGGCAAATTAAACAAGAAAAATAAAGAAGAAATCGATAATAGAAAAAGAAAGGAACAAACACATTATACATAGTCATTGGATTATTTTTGTTGGTGTAAAAAGAAACAAAGTAATTAATGGAAAGAGTTTGTTGGTCTAATTTAGCATTTAAAAGAGTGTTCAAAATAAAACTTGATTATTTAAATTTTGTTAATGTGTGGTCAAATAAATGAGTGTCCACACTCCAATATATATTTTAGAGTACAAATAGCCCAACCCTCAAAGAAATATTACATTCAATAACATGCGACATTGGAATGAATGAGTAAAAAATCCTCCAGTCATTTTTATTTTAATTATAAAATATGGTTTGGGTTATTGTAACTTAAAATTTTGACTCAAAAGAACCATTAATCTCTCACGGTCCAATGGTTAATATTTAAACTCAAAGAAACATTATGATGTTAAATCATTTACCGTTGAGTTGTATGAAATTAATAGTATAAATTAATTTCATGTTAAAATTTTGGGTAAAAATTTTAAAGTAAGATAGCTTTACCCTTTAGCCCAAAAATATATATTCAAGCCATCATGTAATTATATGCACATATATATTTTTCAATCATAGTGGTTGATGAAAATATTTCTCATTGTACATATATAGTATCATTAATGATCATGGATGGACCCAATTAAGGCCCAAATTTTTTCTTTCAAGTCCCTTCTAAAAGAATTAGATAAAGAGGATTTGGGTGTACTATTTTTATGACAAAATGCTTGTAGCCACAATTAGATATTTGATGGAGATTACTTAAAAAATTGATACTTTCATAAATGTGGCCACAATATCTAACATTTAAAATAGATAATTTACTACTATTATTCTAAAATTTAAGAAAAAAATAATAGAATTTGAGTTTTTTAAATTTAAAATATATTCAAGTGAATGGTAAATAAAATAATAGGTACCTTAAATTAAATTAAAATTTTTAAGTGTCTAGGTCCGCCACTGCTAACAATATATATAGCAAATAGTTTATTACACAATGCGATTGAAGTCATACATTAATTATTATAAGATCTTATGGAATTTCTTTATATAAAGTATTGTTAGAATAATTAATTACATTTATTCCAATGCTATTTTTATTAATTAATAAAAATAAAAGTAAAAAACCACATTTACTTGCAATCTGAAGATTATCTGTCACTTTTTATTTAGCTAATTATTTATTCATTATATTAAATGAATGGGAGAGATTAAAATACTAAAATCCAAGGGTCTTCAATAATCCCATTATTAATGTTGTAAAATTCATACGGCTTCATAGAGCAACCCTTATTATTATTATTATTATTATTATTATTATTATTATTTATTTAATGAGACTTATTTTCCTATTAATTTATAGAAAATATTAATAAATAAAAACATGATAAAAATATTTGCCTTTTTGTAAAATTTTTAAATCAATTTTATATTTTAAAAAATCCTCAAAATTGACTATAAGACAAAAATTGTTATTATTCTCTTTTAAATTAATGATATATATTGTACAATCAAATATCTATTGTCTACCTAGATTAATTTTATTATAACATAAATATTTAAGAAATATCTACCTCACCTACAAACAAGTCAGCGATAAATGTTTGCTTCTATAAAAAATAAAAAAAAATTTAATTAAGAAAAACGAGAATCTCTCTAAGGACTTGAATCAATCACCTAGCTCTCACATCAGATATTATACAAGTGATGATAACTCTCAATTACGCAGCCAGTCACACGTATCGCCAAGCGTTGGGACACATGGCATAATCATAAAGCTCACACATGATCTTACTTCCGCAGCTAATTTCGAAATAAATTTAAGAACAAAATGGTATGTCAAATTAAATTTTCTTTTGCTCATTCTCTTGGTTTGACATTTTGTTTGAATTAAATATCACTTAGTGCGGCAGGTGAAATCACCAACAATTATTAAAAAAAAAAAGCCGCAACTAAAGACCTTATACGCTAGAAAATGAACCCCAAACTTCACAATGGATTAATTCAAAAGTAGTTATAATACTGCTAATAAAAAAATAGACATTCTAGTTTGTTTTAATTTAGAACAAACATCACAAATTAACCGTATGATAAGTCTTTGAAAACAATTTTAAACGTATAAGAGAAGGGTGCCCAACCCAAGTCTGCAACAACGCCAAAGACGAATCCCATGTTGAGGCTATTGAGGTTATTTGGGAATGAAAAGACGATGCTGCAGGAACACGATGCCTACCGTTGCCAACCTTCATGTACAGGTCCTAAAATTAACGAAAATCAGAAGAAAAGACTGTTTGATTCGGTTAACTAGCTAACTGACAGTAAATTGAATTTAAAACTCCGAATGTAAAAATCGTTCTTTAGTAGAAAATCTTGCAAAAAATAGACCCTTTGCATACGAGTGACAAGGGATACTGTATAACAGGCAATTGAACACGAAGAGGTACATGGCAGGAATCAAAGAAATTTAACGAACAACGTATATGATCAGTAACATCTGTGCGGGAAATAATAATAATAATAGAGTGCCATACCTGCAAGACTCGCAGATTGTAAACTACCAAAGAACAATGTGGTTAGGAGATTTTGATACTGCTGTTGATCAAAAATAAGATACTGTTCTTCTTTGCCGGCTACAGTGGCTGGTGCTTAAGGATTGCCTTCACTCCCTCATCTGCGCTTTGTCCAATATGTTGGATAGCCATTCAGATCAAAACACTTGAATTTTGGATGCCCCAATTTCCCACAATGTTCACACATTTGTCTACTTTGATTATTCCCAGAACCACCATTCAGATTTGAACCTCTGCTGTCAGGTGAAATATCGTTACCTGTTCGATTATCAAGGGAATTGTGTAGCAGGGGCTGCCGATTTTGTATAGCAAGAGCTGCTGCTTTCGAAGGTTCCTCTAATGCATGAAGTTCTTGTTGTGTTTCTTCTTTTTTTACAAGTGCCAAAATCTCTTGTGCATTAGGAAAAGGATCCATCAACAAAATACTTCTGATTGCCGCATATCTGTCATGCAAACCCTGAAGGAATTCCATTCCAAAGTCTTGTTGCTGTAATTCATTGACAACTTTTGCATTCCCACTAACACATGGTTCTACATGTTGCAATAAATTTAATTTTTTCCAAAGCTTTTTCATTTTACGGTAATAGCAGCGGACAACATCACCTTGTCGTAACGAGAAGACAGCTTGTTTGAGTTTATAGATCTTTGGTGCGTTAGTCTGTTGAAAACGTTCCTGCAAATCCAGCCACAACTCTCTCGCTGACTGTGCATACTAGACACTACTTGCAAGTTCGCTTGAGATGGAATTCAACACCCAAGAACAAACCAGATCGTTGCAACGTTGCCATTTACCACCACCATCATCATCCGGTTTCCTAATGGTCCCATCAACAAAACCTAGCTTGTTTCTCACTCGCAAAGCCATCATCATCGCTCTTACCCAGATATCATAATTATTACCAGTGAGTAGAGAAGAAACCAAAACAATTGTTGGACTATCTGATGGACGAACCAGGAAAGGATCATTATCCTGCCTTTTTTTTTTTTTGTTTCAAGTACCAAGAAATGTCATTAGAATATATAACTGAACACTCTTGGTCTCCAAAAACTTAAAGAAAAACTATAAGCAAATAACTAAAAGGCGAAACATAAGTTCAGCAAAGCATAGCGAACCTCAATATTTATATTTCTAATCTCTTGGGTGACTTGTATCAAAATTTCTCCTTGCCCTCTTATGAGGATCAGAAGCTGATGATGAATAGCTTCCAAGCTTCATGAAATATCTTAAGAACTCATGCTGTTGCGGTTGCTGAGACGTCGTCGCAGAAGACAAAGACGAAGATGAAGATGAAGAAGTGGTCGGTAAAGTCACCGGTAGATAACTATACTCGCCGTACAAACCGGATGGGATGCCATAGTTGGGTTGCTGATACTAAAGAAGATTCGGATACGTTACTTCTTGAGTTAGTGGCCGAGGACGAGGAGGAGGATGAGAATTAGAAACTTGCTGTGAAGTTGTAGCGGCCGCAGCATGATAAAAATGATCTTAATGATGGTGAGTTGTGAGATTAGCTTGAACCCTTTCTGGGAAGTTAAGCTTCGCTCCGCTTCCATTGAACCTAAGAGCTGCTTCATCGTAAGCAACTGCTGCTGCTTCAGCTGTGTCAAAAGTTCCTAGCCATATACGAGCTGCCTCCTTTGGATCACGAATCTCAGCTACCCATTTGCCCCATCGCCTTTGCCTCACTCCTCTGTACTGCCATCTCCTCACATTCCCTTCACAGTATATAGCACATGTTTAGTGTGTTTATTAAATATTTGATTCAATGGGAGAAAACTCGGATCATTCGCCTGCTGGTTATCTGATGATTCACCATCAGCCATGTTTGCTAAATGAAATAAAAATGGACAAAACTTCATTTTTTACTGAGCTCTGAAATCATGTGAAATTGGACTCACACTGATGGAAAGATAAAAATCCTAGGCTTACTACATTTACAAGCCAATGTTAATTAGCATCTACTATGCACAGAGAGTAACCATCACTTCACCAAGAAGTGCCTATGCTGTTTGCATTCCCGCAACATTTGGTAGCAATATTTGCTGTGACTCTTGAGTAATTACCTGCTAAAAGACCAAACTGTGTTTGCCCTCCAATGCGAGCCACACCCGGTCCATACTGTGTAGCCAGAGAACTCCTATTCAGGTTATCAGAAGCTGGTGTTTGTGGCGTACAGGCTATGGTAGATGGTGATTCTCTCCGAAGACGTTTATATTGATTCTCAAGATGTGGTTGCGTTTCACTAGACTGTGATACTGGGGAGGAAGTACTATTACTGGGATTCAGTCCGCTGTATTGCGGTAGATTCATTGGGCTAGAGACTGGCTGATTCGTGGGGGCAGAGGTGCCAACAAGCATTGACAGTGCACTCCTTCCTTCTGCTGTGGTGCTGCACTGGAGACCTGCAGACAAAGAATCAAGTGCATAGTTGACTGGAAAATTATTCTGATTACTCAACCTTTCTAATTCAAAATATAGAAATCCTATAGCCTAGTAATGATTTTAGAAAGTATGCTGAATTTATGAACTTCAAAATCAGATAAACTTACTAGAGGGCATAGCAGCAAAATTGAATTGCATCCACAAGTTCTTACAGCCGATTTAAACCTAAATCAACTACAGTAATATATAATATATCGAATAAAATGCAAATAGGACTCTCATAACATATAAAATCAGTTTTATTATGTAATTGGGAGCACAGATAGCACCTGATAAATTTAAATCCCAGTAACAAAGAGCCTACCAGGTACTTTATCCGCAAATCCAAGGGTTTGGCGTAATTTAGGAGTCTGTCTATGCTCAGCAACAATACGAAGAAGACTTTCAAGTTCTTCACCATCAAAAGCAGGTGCCAATCTATAGGCAGCTAAAAGATGCAAGAATCCCAGCACCTCCAAAGAATTCTCCACTGCTACTCTCATCTTCTTCTTCCACTCAACTGCCACCTTCATAGCCGCATCTCGTACTTGAGCATTAATCTCTGGTGCTACAGTTGATAACTGTTCCAACAAAAGAATACAACTCCTCCTAATAATGCTCACATGAAACTCCAAATCTCCCTCCCTTGAATGAGGAGGGTAAAATCCTGACATGGCATCTAACACCAACAATGCAGGGTCAGGGGCTCTTTTAATAGTATCGAAAACTTTACAAAAAATAAAATCATGCTTCTGCAAATGCTGATTCAATAGAGATTGCAGATTTCTTCCACTGCTTGCCAAATTTTCAGGGTCCTCAATTTGTACTTGCAGCAACAGATTTTTACTGCGATCTTCTACTGCTTTTCGGATAGAATCAAACTCTTTCTCTCTGAACTCGAACTCTTTTACACGTTTCTCAAATTCTCTCTCTCTTACTTCTTGATCTTGCAAGTGGTCTTCTAAACCTTTTTTCAGTGAATCAACATGCTTTTCCTTCCCTTTGAGCTCTTTTAGGTACCCAATGGTCCTTGTTTGAAACAAATTTGACTCGTGCTGTATCAAATTAATTTGATTATTTTTTAATTCAACCTCCTTTGAGCATTCCGCAATTGTTTTTCTTATTGAAATTAACTCCTCCATTTTCCGCTGGAACTCCTTGCTGCATTCTTCAATACATTGTGGGACAAATTTTAACCGCTCGTCCTTTGATGCGAGATCTTGGCTGAGTTCTTCAACGTATTTTCTTATTTCATTGAGCTCCCTCTTTTTCAATTCAACATCCTCGAAATATTTCTCCTGTTGCTGTCTCTTTGAATCAAGCATCTGCTCTAAAGATTCAACTTCATTTTCATGCAGTCCGACTTTCCTACGGAGTAACTCTAATTTCTCCTCTTCTGAATGAAACTTCACAGAGAGCTCTTTAATAGATGATTGAGTCAGCTCCAATTCTTTCTTTTCACACTCGAGTTTTGTCTCACACAGTGTGATAGACTTTTTAACTTCGTCATACGAATTCTCCTTATCTTTAAGTGCTTCTTCATATTCTTCAATCAATGTCCGAATCGAAGAAATTGTGCTCTCCTTAAATGCAAGCTGTTTCTGAAGTTCCTCAATCGATCTTTGGACTTCCCCCACTTTCTTTTCTCTCAACTCAATTTCATCACAACATTCTTCAATCAAATTCTTCAGCAATTGCAACTCCTTCTGATACGCCTGACATTTCTTAATCCACTCTTCAACCGAGCTCAGTTCGTCCTTCTTTAAATTAAGACTCTCCGACAACGAATTCAGTTCATTCTCTTTCAATTGAAGCTCACAATTACATTCTCCAATCCTCTTTTGGACGAAACCCAATTCTTTTTCCTTACATTCAAGCTTACCATTACAATCTTCGATCTTTTTTTCCACCAAAACTAACTCAATCTCTTTACTTTCAATCTGCTTAGCACGCTGATCTAACAACCTAATCTTCACATCAACATCATTACTTTGCCTTTCAAGTGATTTCTTAGTTAAATCAAAATGTCCCTCTAAATCTTTCCATTGAGCAGTAAACACAAGCACTGAATTAGCTTGTGAATGTGCAATATCAAATGATCTTCGTAAAGTTTCCCTTTTGGACTCAGCAGCTCTCAACTCCTCATAAATATTAACAGTACAGTTCTCCATTTTGGAAACTAAAACAAACCCAGTTGAAAATATAAAGTGCAAGTGAAAAGCATTTGCAAAATGAACTAAAATAAAGCAGTTGCAGAAGCACTAACCCGAGCCGGACAGGTTGACTTAAGACCACCTGGTGTTATTTATTATTATTATTATTTTGAGAGTACCAGCTGGTGTTATTATTACGTCTTATGTTGACTAAATGAAAGGTATTTGAAACTTGGCTGCATGATTACGTCAGTGCTTTCATTTATGGTACCACCACTTTGACTATTTTCAACCGTTTTTTGATTGAGGCGGATAATTTTTGTAAATTAACCATAACCACTCCTATAGTTTGGAACAATTTCACTTGAATGACATGTTTTATTTAAAAATTATTTCTCAATCCATTTTTAAATTTGCAATGTTGTTATTATTATTTTATTTTTTACATAAATGTTTCAAAATTTACTACTATTAAGTGCATGAGATATGATATCTAATAATATACAACCCAAATCAAATAAAGAAGTCGCAATCATAAAATTTATATATAGTGTAACTACAATAAACAACACAATTAAATACATATATTTAAATTAATGTCATAAATTGCATCAATAAACTTTTAGGTAAATTTTTATTTTAGTATATTCTATAACAAGATAATTTTTTAGTGGATAATTGATAATTTCTCATGTAATATTTATAATTTTTTTACCAATTATCTTATCTTTTAAAATGGACAAAAAGCATACTATTACTTTAAAAAAAAGTGAAGAAGAAGAAGAAAAGAGAGAGAGAGGAAGAGAAAAAGATTGGGTGGGGCTATTTGTACTCTAAAAATTACTTTGAATATTTTATTACTTTATACACTCAGATAATAATTTTAAAAAATTAAGTTTTACTTTGTACACTCTTTACAATTCCAAAAAAAAATCCTTATTCAAACTTTTTAAATTAATTAACTTTATTACTTAAAACATTAACAAAATTATTCACTACACCCAATTTTAAGAGATTTAACATATACTTACAACAATATATTTAAGTCAAGTTGTAAACAAATTATTTAAGATAATTTTAGTTATTAATTTTTTATTTATTTATGTTCAATAACTTGATATATAGAAGGACGTTGACGAGAAGGATTATGATGATTACGATGTTGGATAATTGCTCATATGGTGCACAATTTGGAGGAGGATGAGGTGTGGTTTTGTTGCAATGAGTGTTCATTCCTTGTCTCAGCTAATGAGTTTTTGGAACTCAGAAAGAATTGTTTTCATTTTGATGGTGATTAAAATTTTCTAAACAAGAATTCTGATGGAGGTCAAATCATTTTCTCTCAATTTCCAGGCTATGCTAAAATTTTTTGGCCACCAACAACTTGGTTGAAGTGTCAAAAATTCTCGCTTGACTCTTCATTGAATGCAATTAATATTATCAAATTTCTATAATTTCAATTTAGAGTAATTTTGTTTTATTTTATTTTTAAAAAAATAAAAAGCATTACACATGTTTTGTAGTTAAAATATTTTCAGAATATTAATTTTGATCATTGTTCATCAAAAGTATTGATTAATAATTAACATGTTAGAAAATACAAGGTTTAGGTTGCAGGCATGAGAATTATATATTGAACAATGAGTGTACTATATAGGTGTTTAAAGTAATTATATAAAATTGACTTATAATAAATTGTCCTTAATAGTAATTCACATAATGGGTATTTTTGTAATAATTTTTTTAATTAAAATTAGAGTGTTCAAAATAATTTTATAGGGTACAAATAGATCCACCTAAAAAGATTTGGCTTGAAGGCCATAAACAAATCACAAAGCAATAAATTGCGTCAATCAAATTTTGGTATTTGAATTTCAATTTTTCTTATTGATCTTCTCTCATTCATGGATATGGCAAACAAAAAGAATTCTAGCATTGCAGTGACCAACATGTAAGAAGATAAAAATAGATAAATTAAACAAGAACTAATAAGGAAAATATATTTAATAAAAATAAAAATTATCATTTTATCAATTAATTGATGTGATTATAACTTACATATTATTTTAATGATTTTCTATCTTAATTTTATGTTAAATTATATTTTAGTATGTTAATTTTTATCTTAATTTTTATATTTTATTATTGTAGATAAATTTTAGGAATAAAGAGGAAATCAGAAGGAGTAAAAATGCGGAGACAAAGGAAAGTGGACGGCTTACATTATTAAGAAGAAAGCGGAAGGGCCGTTTGAAAAAAAAAAGGATAAATAATCCAAGGCGGCTGCGACTTTTAACTTAATAAAAGGAAAGGAAAGTCAAAAGTGGAGGGGCCAGGCGTGAGGAAAGTGGGAGTAGGAGACGAATGGGGGAGAGGGGGAATTGGAGCCGGAAACGAAGTAGGGAGAGGAATTCTTTATTTCTTGTAATTAGACTATTCCTTGTAGGGAAAAAATCTCTTTTCTTTTTTTTATTTTTTATTCAATTTTCTTGTATTTTATTTTATAAATTTATTAAATAAAATGAGTGTTTTTCTTATTAATATGTGTGGTTAATTTTTAAGCTAAAATGAAGGATGGAGTTCAAAGATTTAAATTATAGAATTAATTACTCTTTTAAATAAATTTAAAATTCATTATTTTTATATGTTTATAAGTTATATTTTTCATCGATTATTTTTATTTCATATTAATATATAGATATAAAAATACTTTAAATTTATATGAGTATTTAGATATATGGCCAATTTGGGATTGTAGTTCTTTGATTAAATAATAAATTTTTTTCATCATAAGTAACAGAATGCGTTCTTTGATTAAAAAAACAGCTTAGTTTTTGGTATATTACAAACGTGTTATTTTATTATATAATGACTAAAAATAGACATAAGTTTAAATTATTTTTTATTTTTTGAAGTATGTTTAATTATGTTTAGACATGTCTTTTTTTTTTTAAAACATGTAAAATTACATAAAATAAAAAAAATTCAATTAAATAAAATCAATGAACTTCATAATTTAGTCTTTTTTTAAGAGATGGGGCTATTTGAACCCACCAAACTACTCATTAAACCTACTTTTAAAAATAATTTTTATAATTAAAATACCCATAAATTAAATTACAATTATAAACATTAAATATAATAAAAAGGAAAAAAACATAATTTTTACTCTTTAAACCCATCTTTAATTCAACATTATTTTTTTAAATCCTAATCATATTTTTGTTAAATTCAAATCAATCAAGAAGTATGATTCTTTTGTCAAGCCATATATTTTTGTAAACGTGCTCATGTGATTCGATTCACAGCAGAAGAAGTGTTTGTCTCATATTTTTCCTTTGCTGGAGTTGAGCGGCGTTAGCAAGATCGAGTATACAAATGAAGATGATTAAGAATAAATAAATAAAACAAGAGATTGATTAAGAGAACAAAAATAAAAAAGAATAAATAAATAAATAATAAATAATACTTGATGATGATGAAAGCTTTGATAGAAAGAACATGAAGTAGTTCATGTCCTTACAACGATGTTTGACTTGAAGGAAATAAAGGTAAAGATTGATCCGATGACACAATTAATGCTCACTTAAGAGGTAAAGATTGAGACTTGAGAGATAGAGACATTTATGGTAAATTAAAGTTTTTAACGAATAAAATCACTATTATTATAAAATTTGAATTAAATAAAGATATATTAAGTATTTAAGTGAATTTATTAAATAAAATTTAAAATTTTAAGATTTAAGCGTTAGTTTATTTAATAAATGGAATTAATGAGTAATTTAATGAGTTTAAATAACCCCACCTTTTTTTGAGACTTTGCCTCACTTAATTGATCTAGAAGATTCCGATAAACTTATGATTATAAATCCTGATAGATTGTAACACAATTGAAAAAATGTTTGTTCAAAAACTTTTAATCATTTAACTGATCGGATGACACACCTAAAATCATTTAATATGGGGATTTACCTTCATCCAAAAAAAAAAAAATATTGCCGTAAATCTTTAACAAGGGATACATTCTAGTTATCAGAACGCATCTTTTAATGTATATAGTGAAAATAATGCATCAACTGGATTTTTAATCAAAGCATTAAAAAGAACAAAGATGCATTTTGGTTTCCGATTTGTATAATCATCAACCATTATTAAAACAAATACACACATAAAGCACTTGTTACAATAGTAGAAAATGGACCCAAACTTTAAAATGGATTAATTCAAAAGGAATTTTACTTCAATACTGCTAATAAAAAGCATTCTATAGTTTGTTTTGCTTTAGGACAAACGTCACAAACATAATCCTTATCAAAACTAACATATGATAAGTTTTTAAAAACAATTTTAAACGTTCAAGAGAAGGGTGCCTACCCAAGCCCAAGTCTGCAACGCCAAATATCAATCTCATCTGTCGAGGTTATTTGGAGATGAAAAGAGGATGCTGCAGGAAGTTGTATGTCAAAATGGGCCTCACGATGCCTACCCTTGCCAAGTTTCACGTACAGGTCTTAACATTCACAAGAATCAAAAGAAAAGATGAATTGATATTTGTTTGATTTGATTAATTGGCTAACAGTAAACTGAACTTAAGATTCGGAATTAAAAACTTTGTTAATAGAAAATCTGGCCAAAAAGAGACCATTCCCATATGAGACTCTAAGGGCTACAGTACCATCAGGCAATTGAACATGAAGAGGTGGTTTGTAGGAATCAAAAAAATCTAATAAACAACAGATATGATTGGTTAAGAAAAATAGATAAAGGGCTATACCTGCAAGACTCACAGTATGTGTACTACCCAAGGTGTTGCAGTATGTGTACTACCCAAGGAGAACACCATGGCTAGGGGATTTTGATACTGCTGTGTAAAAATAGGAGCCTGTTGCTCTTCTTTGATGGCTACAGCATCTGGTGCCATAGGTTTCCTTAAGTCCCTCGTCTGCGTTTCTTCCAATTTGGTGGATAGCCAATCAATTCAAAACACATCAATTTTGTATGCCCCAATTTTCCACAATGTTCACACGTTGGTCTACTTTGATTATTCCCAGAAGTAACATTCAAATTTTCACATCTGCTTTCAGCTGAAATGTTGTGAACAATTCGATTATCAAGGGAACTGTGTAGCAGGGGCTGCCGATTTTGGGTAGCAAGAGCTGCTGCTTTTGGAGGTCCCCCTAACCCATGAAGTTCATGTTTTGTTTCTTCTTCTTTTACAAGGGTCAAAATTTTTTGTACATTAGGAAGAGGATCCATCAACAAAATATGACTTCTTATTGCTGTATATCTGTCATGCAAACCATGAAGGAATTCCATTCCAAAATCTCGGTGCTGTAATTCATTCACAACTTTTGCGTTCCCACTAACACATGGTTCTACATGTTGCAATGAATTCAATTTCTTCCAAAGCTTTTTCATCTTACAATAATAAAGAAAGATAGGCATATCACCTTGTCGTAACGAGGAGATGGCTTGTTTGAGTTCATAGATTTTTGACTCGTTAGTCGGCTGAAAATGTTCCTGCAAATCCAACCACAACTCTCTTGCTGATTGTGCATTCAAGACACTACATGCAAGTTCGCTTGAGATGGAATTCAAGACCCAAGAGCTAACCAGATCATTGCAACGTTGCCATTTACCACCATCATCATCATCTGGTTTCGTAATGGTCCCATCAACAAAACTGAGCTTGTTCCTCACTTGCAAAGCCATCGTCATTGCTCTTACCCACGTACCATAATTATTACCAGTGAGCAGAGGGGAAACCAATACAGTTGTTGGACTATCTGATGGATGTACCAGGAAAGGATCATTCTCCTGCTTGTTATTTGACGATTCACCATCAGCCATGTTTGCTGAACAAAATAAACAAAGATAAAACTTTAGTTTTTATTGAGCTCTGAAACCATGTGAAATTGGCCTCACACTGATGGAAAGATAAGAATCCTAGGCTTACTATATTTACAAGCCTATGTTAATTAGCATCTACCATGTACAGAGAGTAACTATCACTTCACAAAGAAGTGCCTATGCTGAAAATGATAAGGTTTGGAATTCCTGCAACATTCGGTAGCAATATTTGCTATGACCCTTGAGTGATTACCTGCTAAAAGACCAAACTGTGTTTGCCCTCCAATGTGAGCCTCACCCGGTCCATACTGTGTAGCCAGAGAACTCCTATTCAAGTTATCAGAAGCTGGTGTTTGTGGCGTATAGGCTATGATAGTTGGTGATTCTCTCTGAAGACGTTTATATTGGTTCTCAAGCTGTGGTTGCACTCCACTATACTGTGATACCGGGGAGGAAGTACTATTACTGGGATTCATTCTGCTGTACTTTGGTAGATTCATTGGGCAACAGACTGGCTGATTTGTGGGGGCAGAGGTGCCAACAAGCATTGACGGTGAACTCCTTCCTTCTGCTGTTTCTCTCTGAAGACGTTTATATTGATTCTCAAGCTGTGGTTGCACTCCACTAAACTGTGATACCGGGGAGGAAGTACTATTACTGGGATTAATTCCGCTGTACTTTGGTAGATCCATTGGGCAAGGGACTGACTGATTCGTGGGGGCAGAGGTGCCAACAAGCATTGACGGTGAACTCCTACCTTCTGCTGTTTCTCTCCGACGACGTTTATATTGATTCTCAAGCTGTGGTTGCACTCCACTATACTGTGATACAGGGGAGGAAGTACTATTACCGGGATTCATTCCGCTGTACTTTGGTAGATTCATTGGGCAAGGGACAGGCTGATTCGTGGGGGCAGAGGTGCCAACAAGCATTGACGGTGAACTCCTTCCTTCTGCTGTTTCTCTCTGAAGACGTTTATATTGATTCTCAAGCTGTGGTTGCACTCCACTATACAGTGATACCGGGGAGGAAGTACTATTACTGGGATTCATTCCGCTGTACTTTGGTAGATTCATTGGGCAAGGGACAGGCTGATTCGTGGGGGCAGAGGTGCCGACAAGCATTGACGGTGAACTCCTTCCTTCTGCTGTTTCTCTCTGAAGACGTTTATATTGATTCTCAAGCTGTGGTTGCACTCCACTATACTGTGATACTGGGGAGGGAGTACTATTACTGGGATTCATTCTGCTGTACTTTGGTAGATTCATTGGGCAACGGACTGGCTGATTTGTGGGGGCAGAGGTGCCAACAAGCATTGACGGTGAACTCCTTCCTTCTGCTGTTTCTCTCTGGAGACATTTATATTGATTCTCAAGCTGTGGTTGCACTCCACTAAACTGTGATACCGGGGAGGAACTACTATTACTGGGATTCATTCCGCTGTACTTTGGTAGATCCATTGGGCAAGGGACTGACTGATTCGTGGGGGCAGAGGTGCCAACAAGCATTGACGGTGAACTCCTACCTTCTGCTGTTTCTCTCTGAAGACGTTTATATTGATTCTCAAGCTGTGGTTGCACTCCACTAAACTGTGATACCGGGGAGGAAGTACTATTACTGGGATTAATTCCGCTGTACTTTGGTAGATCCATTGGGCAAGGGACTGACTGATTCGTGGGGGCAGAGGTGCCAACAAGCATTGACGGTGAACTCCTACCTTCTGCTGTTTCTCTCCGAAGACGTTTATATTGATTCCCAAGCTGTGGTTGCACTCCACTATACTGTGATACCGGGGAGGAAGTACTATTACTGGGATTCATTCCACTGTACTTTGGTAGATTCATTGGGCAAGGGACAGGCTGATTCGTGGGGGCAGAGGTGCCGACAAGCATTGACGGTGAACTCCTTCCTTCTGCTGTTTCTCTCTGAAGACGTTTATATTGATTCTCAAGCTGTGGTTGCACTCCACTATACTGTGATACTGGGGAGGGAGTACTATTACTGGGATTCATTCTGCTGTACTTTGGTAGATTCATTGGGCAACGGACTGGCTGATTTGTGGGGGCAGAGGTGCCAACAAGCATTGACGGTGAACTCCTTCCTTCTGCTGTTTCTCTCTGGAGACATTTATATTGATTCTCAAGCTGTGGTTGCACTCCACTAAACTGTGATACCGGGGAGGAACTACTATTACTGGGATTCATTCCGCTGTACTTTGGTAGATTCATTGGGCAAGGGACTGGCTGATTCGTGGGGGCAGAGGTGCCAACAAGCATTGACGGTGAACTCCTTCCTTCTGCTGTTTCTCTCTGAAGACGTTTATATTGATTCTCAAGCTGTGGTTGCACTCCACTAAACTGTGATACCAGGGAGGAAGTACTATTACTGGGATTAATTCTGCTGTACTTTGGTAGATTCATTGGGCAAGGGACTGGCTGATTCGGGGGGGCAGAGGTGCCAACAAGCATTGATGATGAACGCCTTCCTTCTGCTGTTTCTCTCTGAAGACGTTTATATTGATTCTCAAGCTGTGGTTGCACTCCACTATACTGTGATACAGGGGAGGAAGTACTATAACTGGGATTCATTCCGCTGTACTTTGGTAGATTCATTGGGCAAGGGAGAGGCTGATTCGTGGGGGCAGAGGTGCCAACAAGCATTGACGGTGAACTCCTTCCTTCTGCTGTGGTGCTGCACAGGAGACCTGCAGACAAAGAATCAAGTGCAGAGTTGACTGGAAAATTGTTCTGATTGCTTAACCTTTCTATTTCAAAATATAGAAACACCTATAGCCTAGTCAAGATTTTAGAAAATACGCAGAATTTATGAACTTCAATATCAGATTAATTTACTAGAGGGCATAGCAGCAAAAAGGAATTGCAGCCACAAGTTCTTACAAACGATTTATTCCCAAGTCAACTATAGTAATATATAATATATCCACTAAAATGCAAATATGACTCTCATAACATATAAAATCAGTTTTTTTATGTAATTGAGAGCACAGATAGCACCTGATAAATTTAAATCCCAAAAACGAAGAGCCTACCAGGTACTTTATCCCCAAATCCAAGGGTTTGGCGTAGTTTAGGAGTCTGTCTATGCTTAGCAACAATACAAAGAAGACTTTCAATTTCTTTACCATCAAAAGCAGGCGCCAATCTATAGGCAGCTAAAAGATGCAAGAATCCCAGCACCTCCAAAGAATTCTCCGCTGCTACTCTCATCTTCTTCTTCCACTCAACTGCCACCTTCATAGCCTCATCTCGTACTTGAGCATTAATCTCTGGTGCTATTGTTGATAACTGTTCCAACAAAAGAATACAACTCCTCCTAATAATGCTCACATGAGACTCCAAATCTCCCTCCCTTGAATAAGGAGGGAAAAATCCTGACATGGCGTCTAACACCAACAATGCAGGGTCACTGGCTCTTTTAATAGTGTCAAAAACTTTACAAAAAATCAAATCATGCTTCTGCAAATGCTGATTCAATAGAGACTGCAGATTTCTTCCGCTGCTTGTCAAATTTTCAGGGTCCTCAATTTTTACTTGCAGCAACAGATTTTTACTGCGATCATGTACTGCTTCTCGGATAGAATCAAACTCTTTCTCTCTTAACTCAAACTCCTTTACACGTTTCTCAAATTCTCTCTCTTTCACTTCAAGATCTTGCAAGCGGTCTTCTAAATCTTTTTTGAGTGAATCAAAATGCTTCTCCTTCTCTTTGAACTCTTTCAGGTACCCAACGGTCCTTGTCTGAAACAAATTTGACTCATGCTGTATCAAATTCAGTTGATTCTTTTTTAATTCAACCTCCTTTGAGCATTGTGCAATTGTTTTTTCGATTGAAACTAACTCCTCCTTTTTCCACTGGAACTCCTTGCTGCATTCTTCAATAGATTGTTGGACAAATTTTAACTGCTTGTCCTTTGATGCAAGATCTTGTCTGAGTTCTTCAACGTTTTTTCTTATTTCATCACGCTCCCTCTTTTTCAATTCAACATCCTCAGAATATTTCTTCTGTTGCTTTCTCTTTGAATCAAGCATCTGCTCTGAAGATTCAACTTCAGTTTCATGCAGTCTGACTTTCCTCTGGAGTAACTCTAATTTCTCCTCTTCTGAATGAAACTTCACCGAGAGCTCTTTAAAAGATGATTGAGTCAGCTCCAGTTCTTTCTTTTCACACTTGAGTTTTGTCTCACACAGTATGAGAGACTTTTTAACCTCGTCATACGACTTCTCCTTATCTTTAAGTACTTCTTCATAATCTTCGATCAATGTCTGAATCGAAGAAATATTGCTCTCCTTAAATGCAAGCTGTTTCTCACGTTCCTCAATCAATCTTTGGACTTCCCCCACTTTCTTTTTTCTCAAGTCTATTTCATCACAACCCTCTTCAATCAAATTTTTCAACAACTGCAACTCCTTCTGATACGCCTGACATTTATTAATCCACTCTTGTGCCAAGCTCAGTTCTTCCTTCTTTAAATTAAGACTCTCGGACAACGAATTCAGTTCATTCTCTTTCAATTGAAGCTCACAATTACATTCTCCAATCCTTCTTTGAACCAAACCCAATTCTTTTCCCTTACATTTAAGCTCACCAGTACAATCTTCGATCTTTTTTTCCACCAAAACTAACTCAATCTCTTTACTTTCAATCTCCTTAGCACGCTGATCCAACAACCTAATTTTCAAATCAACGTCATTACTTAGCTTTTCAAGTGATTTCTTAGTTAAATCAAAATGTTCCTCTAAATCTTTCCATTGAACAGTAAACACAAGCACTGAATTAGCTTGTGAATGTGCAATATCAAATGATCTTCGTAAAGTTTCCTTTTTGGACTCAGCAACTCTCAATTCCTCAGAAATATTAACAGCACAGTTCTCCATTTTGGAAACTAAAACAAACCCAGTTGAAAATATGAAGTGCAAGCGACAATCATTTGCAAAATGAACTAAAATAAAGCAGTTGCAGAAGAACTAACCGGAACCGGCCATGTTCACTCGAGATCAGCTATTGTCATCAATATGTCTTATGTGGAATCAAAGAAAGGGAGTTGGAACATGCCGTATTATTATGTGGGTGCTTTAATTTATAGAAAATGTGATCATCTCCGCAAGGATCGCTGATATAAAGTCCTAAACGGTATCAGTATTAGGCCAAACTAGATTGCGGTAGTGGTACAGCATCAATGTAACAAATATTTAATTAATGATACAAAATATTTATATAAAAAAACAAATTATTCAATTCTATTTTAAACCGTTTCTTAACTGAGGTGGATAATATTTCTAAATTAACTATAACCACTCTTGTAGTTTGAAACAATTGCACTTGAATGACATGTTTTATTTAAAAATTACTTCTCAACCCTTTTTTAAATTTGCAACCTTGTCATTTATTTATTTATTTTACATAAATGTTTTAAAATCTATTGATTAGTGTTAAAAATTGTATGTATGTTTAATAAGGGATAAAAATATTATTTTGTGTTTATATTATTATTTACATTTGTAATTATGTAAAATATTATGAATTTTTAATTATGATTTTAAATATTTGATATTATGTATTTTTGTGTGTTTATTACGTAAAAATAATAATTTCCTGTAATTTGAGGCTCCAAACAGATAAATGGATGTCAAATTTAGATTCTAGAGGTTAGAAAAATTAAGTCATTGTCGAAGAGGATCCGAGACTTTTGTTGTAAAATTATATATTTTTTTACCATTTTAAGTGTGGTAATTGTAAAATTATAAGTTTTTACTATGTTAGGTGTGATAATTATTAGTGGAACAATTAGTTGTGATTGATTGGATTGGGTTAGGTATATGTTTGGATTAGTGGTTCATTTATATTTGATTAGTAGGACAAATGTAAGATTATGATTAATTAGGTTTTAATTAAGTGTGTGGTGTTGATTACTTATGGATTAGTATAAATTGAAGGGGGGAGCACATCTCTACGCACTTTCTTCATTTCTTTCTCCCCAAACTCTTTTTCTTATCTTTCTTTGTAATAGTTAGTAAATTAATTTTTTAAATAAATTTAGTTTTATTTCTAATTTTAGTTTTTTATTTTTAATTATATATAATTTAATATTAATAATTACACACCTTTCTTCACTTAATTCTCCTTAAATTCTTCTTCTCATCTCTCTTTGTAATAATTAGTAGCTTAATTTCATAAATAAATTTAGTTTTATTTCTAATTTTAGTTGTTTTATTTCTTTTAATTATGTTTAATGTAATTTAAATTTTTATTTTTATTTCAATCATGCTTAGCTAAATAATTATAGTTAGGATAAGGTAAAACTCTTAGTAGAAAAATATGATTTAATCAAATTCTATTTTTAATTATATAAATTAAATTATTTTCTAATTAATATTATCTATATTTTATATTTTGAAATTTTGATTTGTTGTAGATGAACAATGGAGTTTGGCACAATAAATTCTTAATATCTTAATATGAAGTATGGTAAAATGGTATTTTGACTTATTGTAGACACATTAAATTTTGGCACACTAAGTACTTTATCCATAATAAAATTAATGGGAAAATAATGGTAATTTATAAAATTAATCTTTTGGGCAATAAAGAAATATGATAAAATGAATTTATTAAATTATATTTACTATTAAGAGTGAATCTATAGCCCTAATTAATTTAATTCCATAGTTTCACTTAAATTAAGTTACATATTTTTAAATTATATTTTCATTTATTTTAGATAAATTAAAATAAGCAAATTAAATTTTTTTCTTGTGAATCGACCCCGGACTCACCGAATTATATTATAACTAGACACTCTTATACTTGAGAGTAAAATACTTTTGAGCCATGTCATTGATTACTATTAAGTACATAAGATATGATATCCAATAGATTATCCAACACAAATCAAATAAATAAGTTGCAATCATAAAATTTATATATAGTGTAACACCAATAAACAACACAATTAAATACATATGTTTAAATGAATGTCATAAATTACATCAATAAACTCGTGGGTAAAATTTTATTTTAGCATTTTCTATAACAAGATAATTTTTTAGTTGGTGATTGATAATTTCTCATATAATATTTATAATTTTGACACCCATTATCTTATCTTTTAAAATAGACGGAAAGCATATTATTACTTTAAAAAAAATGAAGAAGAAGAAGAAAAGATAGAGAGAGAGAAAGAGAATAAGATTTGGCTTGAATGCCATAAACAAACCACAAAAGCAATAAATTGCATCAATAAAAATTTGGTGCCCGAATTTCAATTTTTCTTATTGGTCTTCTCTCATTCATGGATATGGCAAAAAAAAAAAAATTCTGAAATTGCTGTCACCAACACATAAGAACTAATAAGAAGATATGGATGTCACCAACACATAAGAAGATAAAAAAACAAGACAAATTAAACAAGAACTAATAAGGAAGATGATTAACACTAAAAAAATATTTAATAAAGATTAAAATTACCATTTTATCACTTAATTGATGCGCTCACAACATATATATTGTCTTAGTACTTTCCTAGCTTAATTATATGTTAAATTATATTTGAGTATATTATTTCTATCTTAATTTTTATATGTTGTTATTATAGATCAATTTTGGGAATAAAGAGAAAATCAAATGGAGTAAAAAATGGGAGACAAAGGAAAGTGGACAGCTTACATTATTAAGAAGAAAGTGGAGGGGCCATTTAAAAAAAAAAAGATAAATAATCCCCAAAAAATGAAGGAAAGTGTGGGGCCAGACTTGAGGAGAAAAAAAGGGAGAAAGAAGAGAAGGTGGGAGCATCATGATTTATAAGGGCAGAGAGGGAGGAGACGAACGGGGAGGGGAGGAATTGGAGCTGGAAACGAAGAAGAAGGGAGAGGAATTCTTTATTTCTTTTAATTAGACTATTCCTTGTTGGAAAAAATCTCTTTTCTTTTCTTTTTATTTAATTTTTTTTGTATTGTATTCTATAAGTTTATTAATAAAATGAGTGTTTTACTTATCAATATGTGTAGTTAATTTTTTAAGATAAGATAAATAATAAAATTCAATGATTTAAATTATAAAATTAATTATTTTCTCAAATAAATTTAAAATTTATTATTTTTACATATTTATGAGTTATAATTTTCATCAATTATTTTCATTTATGTTAATACATAGATCTAGATCTACTTTGAATTTAGATGGGAATTTAGATATAATGTGCCTTGGATTCCCAACAAAGGCTTTGGCCCGCTAGTTACTAGAAAGTATCTATTTACCGTGAAGTGAATGAAGTTGGGGAGAGAAGAAAGGGATGGGAGTCATTGGGCATTGCTTCGGTGGAGTTAAGTAAAGACTGCCACTTACTTTCTTGTAAGAGCAGGTTGAAGCTTATGAAGCTTATACGCAATAGCTAGGCGCTACGAAGTTATTGGCTATATGCTCAATACATGGACACACTAATACAGTAGTGAGAACACTACTCTAATGTAGTTGTGGTAAATTCTGTATGTAATCCCCATATTTAACTATTGAGTAGTTGGTTAAGAATTAAGTCACATAATATTTAAATTGATAAAAAAATATAAAATATAAAATATAATTATGAGAGAGTATTATGTCATGATTTAAATACCAAAAGTGGATCTTATAATTTTAGTACTTGTTTTATTTAGACTATTCCATATTGATTTCTTTTTCTGTAATTATTTTATTTTATAATTGACTATTAGATTTTTAAATTTTCTATAGTTCAACCTCGAACTCACCTGGTTATATTATAACTATGCACTGTTATACTTTGGAGTAATTAACTACTTTTGAGTCGTGTCAAAAGAAACCGATAGTAGAAAAAGAAATGAACAAACACATTATATATGGGTTCAATGGATTATTTTTGTTGGTGTAAAAAAGAAACAAAATAATTAATGGAATGAATTTCTTGAAGGAATAATTTGGCATTTGAAAGAGCATTCAAAGTAAAATTTATTGATTAAATTTTGTTAATGAGTGTTCAAAGTAAATGAGTATCCAAAACATATTCTAAAGTAAAATAGCCAAACCCTTAAAAAAAAAAATTACATCCAATAGTATATGACATGGGAACGAATGAGGAAAAAAATCCATTCATATTTATTTTCATTATAAAATATGGTTTGGGCTGTTGTAACTTAAAATTTTTGACACAAAAGAGCTATTGATATGCCACAATCTAATGGTTAATATTGAAAGCCAAAGGAACATTATGATATTAAATTATCCACAGTTGAATTGCATGAAATCAATAGATTAATTTTTGTGTTAAAAATTTGAGTAAAAAATTTAAGTTAAAATAGCTTTAGCATAAAAATACATATCATAGCCATCGTGTAATTATATGCACATATATATTTTTCAAACATAGTTGTTGATTAAAATATTTCTCATTTGTTATGACTTATATAGTTTATTTAACGATATATAGCAAATAATTAATTACAAAATGCTTATAGGGTTGGCAATTGGACGGGATGAGACTGGATTTGCCAATCACACTCCTGTACCCGTATATGCAAGCAGGATAAAAAAATGTCTCATTCTCGTCCCTTTATTTTTTGGGGACAAAAATTTGTCCTACTCCCATCCCGGTAAATATCCCGTCCTATCTTATTATCTTGAATAGTCTTGAATGTAAATAAATAAATTTTGACATTTTTTATTTTAAAGACCATCATAATTCAATATAGCACAAAAATCTTGAATAAATATAAAGTAGAATAATCGAATAATAGTTTTATTTTGACTACATGTATGATCAAATACAATTTTATGCTAACATTTTTTAATTGCTGTTTGCTTCCATAGCACATTAATATTAAGAATTACACTTCAAAAGTTATAGATTTGGATAGTAACCAGTTTAAGCCATGTTAAAATATCCAATAATTCAACAATATAATAATAAACCAAACCAACAGCAAAAGCAAATTAAAAGTTCAAAGTTTCAACACTAAACCAAATAAGTTTAAGTTTCTAAGTTTAAGCACAAATCAAAAATTAACAAAAACTTCCAAAAGTTGACTTCAATTCCAGTTCCCACTTCATTTGACAGGAAACCTTCATTTTCTAACCGCACTTTCAAGATTGTACTTTCAAATTTCTGTATAAACCTATAGGAATTAATAAAGAAAGGTAAGAGTAAGACTGATATATTTTGATAATTACATAATAACTAATCATTAATGTTCAAAATTATTAACAAATCAGTTACCTCTTCAATCTCTCCTATTAATGGCATATACTGGACGGGACAGGATTTTACATTTGGTCCTCCTCCCACCTCACAAATAAAGGCAGGACTTATTTTTTATTCATGTCCTATCCAATTTTAATTTAGGTTGTAAAAATATGTCTCAATCCTATCCCAAACAGGATGAGATCCTGCAGGATCTTATCTCGACAGGAAAAATTACAATTCCTAAATGCTTTTATGATCATTACTATTCAGGTATTAATCATTTTGCAATTAAATTCATACATTAATAATTATAAGATCTTGTGGAATATCTTTATGTGAAGTATTATTAAAGTAATTAATTACATTTATTTTCATGTTATTTTTTATTAATTAATAAAAAAAACTACATTTAAAATTGCTTGTAACTTTTTAATTAATTATTTATCCACTATATATTAAATGAATAATAAAGATTAAAACACTTAAATTCAAGGGTCTACAACAATCCCGTTAGCAATGATGTAAACATACAACTTCATAGAGAAATCCTAATTATTATTATTTATATAATGCGACTTATTTTCCTATTAAATTATAGAAAATATAAAGAAATAAAAGCAGACAAAAGGTGATAAAATATTTGTCTTCTTGTGAAATTTTGAAATTAATTTTATATTTTAAAAAAAAATTTCTCAAAATTGACTATAAGACAAAAATTGTTATTATTCTTTTTTAAGGTAATGATATTTTTATACAATCACATGTTTATTGTCAGCGTAGATTAATTCTATTATAGCACAAATATTCGAAGGATATCTACCCTCATCTACAAAGAAATCAGCAAGAAATGTATATTCTATCTAATTTTTTAATTAAAAAAATGAGAATCGCTTTACGGACTCGAACCACAGCTCTCACATCATTATTTGTCATGATTTTATTCATCTATGATTACTTTTTGACACGACTCAAAAGTGATTTCTAACTTCCAAGTATAAGATTGTCTTGTTATATTATAGCTCGGTGAGTTCGAGATCTATCCATAGAGAAAAGTGATTAGTGTGAAAAATTATATGTTCATTAAGGGATAAAAATGTTATTTTATGCTTATATTATGATTTATATTTGTAATTATGTAATATATTATGAATTTCTAATTATGATTTTAAATATTTGATATTATGTATTTTTGTGTATTTATTAGGTAAAATAAATAATTCGAGACTCCAAATAGATAAATGGATGTCAAATTTGGATTTCCGAGGTTCGAAAAGCTAGTGTCATTGTTGAAGAGGATACGAGACTTTTATCGTAAAATTATAAGTTTTTTACCATGTTAAGGGTGGTAATTGTGAAAGAGTTATTTCGTCCTACCCCCTTATTAGATTGACATACTTTAATACACCCTTTGAAAGTACGAAAACTTCAATCTACCCCCTCAAAAACCGTTATTTTTAACAGTTGACTGATGTTAACTTATAAAAATACGAGAATGCCCTTAACTTTAGCTAATAGTTCTGTGGGGTTAATAAGAATAATTTTATTTTGCCCTCTTAAGGTCTGACATATTTCTAGTTAAATGACAAAAATAAATTTGTTGATGAAAACCCTTATAGAAAAAAAAAGTAAAAGACCTTGAAAAAATAAAATTAATTTTAACATGTATTTTAATTTATAGAACAAATATAATAATCAAGAATTTTATTTACAATATCACCACAATGAAAATCAAATTTTTTTCCTCTCTTCTTCTTTCTTCTTTATCTTTTTGGTTCTCTTCCCGGTTCATTCTTCCTCTTTTTTTTTGTCCTATTTCATAAAACAAGTATTTCTCCGTTAACCCCAACAAAAAATGACCCAAAATCCTCCCACCAAATACAAAGTTTTGGCTGCAATTGGGGATATTGTTTGCTCAGATGTGCTCACTGGAATCAGATGAATCAAATGGTAGGTTGAATTAACGGCAGTGATGGCTAGCTTAGCGGCAGCAAATGGGTGGTGGAACTCCTAATTTGGAGGATTTGCGCTTTGTTGCCGTGGCTAATCAAAGGCAGAAGAAGGTTGGGTTTTAGCTAGCAATTGCTGTCGGGTTGTCTAATGGTGGAAAAGACGGTGGAATTGCGGCAGTGGGAGGCGAAAGTGGTAACGGTATGGTGGCTAGGGTTTTTGAAAAGAAAAATTGGTTCTTTTCCAAGTTAAATGGCGAAAGCTCTTCCGTTTTTCTTAATTTTTCTCTTTTTTCTTTCATTCTTCATCTCCTGCTCTTCTTCTTCATCATCTTTTTGGAAATTGTTTGTCTTTTTTTTTCCCTTTTCGTCTTCTTTTCTTGCTTATTCTTTCTTCTTCTTTTCTTGCTTTTGCTTCTTTCTTTTTCATCTTCTGTTTTGTTGCTTTTAGTAGGGGTGTGCAACAGATCGGATTCAGATAGATCCAATCCGAACAAATTCGGATCGAATTCAGATTTGTCTTCAATTTCGATTGGATAGAATTTGTACAATCCAATCGGATTTGATTCGGATCAGATCGGATTCGGATTGATCCGAACAATCCGATCGAATAGTACCGTTGCTTTTAAAAAAAACCCTAAACCTATTCCTATTCCTAATTGAATAATTCTGTCGGTATATCACAAATCAAAACACTAACAATACGAAAGTCAACAACAAGAAGTAACCATTTTATAGAAAAAGTTTGCAACCTAGCCTCGCGACCCATGACTAAACCTAGCCGATCGGACGAGCCGCAGACACAAACCGATCGAAACCAGAAACACAGCAGTGTCTTGATCACGTCCAGTCGCCAAGACTTGTGACCCACGACCACACCAACCACACCCACATGCCAAATCCGATCGAAAGCCAGCCGCAGACGAGCCGACGACACAAATCAAGTGAAACCCAGTTGTGTCTCAGTCACGACCAACCGCTGTGAGCCTATGACGTCCTCCTTCCATGTGTTGTTCATGGTAATCCACTAATCCAGTCTCGGCTTGTTAATTCACGATTTAGTATATTGATTTATTTTTTAAAATTTTCTAATAGTTTGTTTCGGTTAATTAGAGAGGAGAATTAGTATTGTATTGTGTTTGTGTGGCAATTTTGGATTGTGATATTTTTTAAACAAGCACTTCTTTCGGTTAATTGGAGAATTAGTAGTGCACTGTGATCAGAATGGCGTAGTTGGACTGATCATGTAATTTCACTGTCTTTTTTAATAAGGCTGTGATTGTCATGAATTCTTTTTTTTGCTAAGTAAGTTGTATGATTGATTGGCTTGTTGTAGGCAAAGGAATGAATAAATATAGATGTTATTTCTTTTCTTTTATGATGGTTTACATTACTCGTGTTTTAGTTAATTATAGATTGCATAAATTTTGTGTGAAAATTGTCAAAAAGGTCCCAAATCCGAATTAAATATAAACCGATCCAAATATGAATTTATCTGAAATATTCATCCGATCCGAACTAATTTGGATCAGATCAAATTTGAAGTTCAGATTGAAATCAGATGTATTTTTTCTCAATCTGAATTATCCGAAATTTGATCGAATTCATCCGAATCCGAAATTGGCCACCCCTAACTCTCAGTAGCAACCATTCATATGATTTTATTTATCATAAAAATTAACAAAAAATAAACAATTTTAAAATAATAAGCTATTTGGGTGTAAAATAAAATTTATTAAAAAGTACTTGCGTGCATTCTTTAATTTATTGAAACATTCATGTACAAATGAAAGAAAAAAATAGAGGTTTGACTTTTATTATTTAGTTGACCCTAACAGAAAATGTACAAATACAATTTTATCCTTTTGATCATTAAAATTAACGGAGAGAAGACGGTTTTTGGGGGTAGATTGAAGTTTTCATACTTTTAGAGGGTAAATTGAAGTATGTCAATCTAATAAGGGGGTAGGGTGAAATTAATCCATTGTGAAATTACAAGTTTTTACCATGTTAGATGTGGTAGTTATTAGTGGAATAATTAAGGGGCTGCTTATTTTTTTTAATTAATGACTTAATTTCATTCAGTTAAGTTATTAAGTTCGTTTATTTTTTCAACTTAATAAAAATTTTCAGTCATTAAGTTATTAAGCTAATTTTTTTTAGCTTTTTCTTAATCTAAAAAGTCTTAATGATATCATTAAAAGATATTCTCTAAAATACCCACATATAATTAATTAATTTTCATCATTAGCTAAATAAAATTTAATAATTACATTATTACCCATCTTTATAACTTGTGATAATATAGTGATAGACTATTATTTTTTTATTTTCTTCAAAATAGCATTATTTATCTTCATAATTTTTTATGAATATTTTTCACATAAAAACATCATGAACTACAACAAAATTGATTAACATATACCAATTTAGAATATAAAGTATCGTATTCAATTGAATATTTTATGTTATAATAACATATTATCTTATTTAGGTTCTTTGAGATGTTTATTATTTATTTAACATTTATAATTTATAAGGGTATAAATGTAAAGATACTGGGTTTCAGATTTTTTAAGTTAAAAAAAAATAACTTAATATTTATTTTCAGCAATTCAGACAAAAAAAACAAACATATCATTTAGATTCAGATATTTAGTTTTATTCAGAATTCAGACTAATTCAAGTCTATTTAGATTTCGGATAAAAAAACAAACGCCACCTAAGTGTGCTTGATTGGATTTGGTTAGGTTTTTATTTGATTAGTGGGACTAATGTAAGGTTATGAATTAATTAGGTTTAATTAAGTGTGTGATGTGGATTAACCATAAATTAGTATAAATGGAGAGGGGGAGGAACACATCTCAACACACCTTTCTTCACTTCTTTCTTCCCAAATATTTCTTCCCATCTCTCTTTGTAATATTTAGTAAATTAATTTCATAAATAAATTTAGTTTTATTTCCAATTTTAGTTGTTTTTATTTATTTAATTATGTATAATTTAATATTAATAATTATCTTTATTTCAATTATACTTAGCTAAATAATAATAGTTAGGGTAAGGTGAAACTTTTAGTAGGAAAATATGATTTAATCAAATTCTAGTTTTAATTATATAAATTAAATTATTTTCTATCTAATTTTATCCATATTTTATATTTTGAAATTTTGATTTATTGTAGACAAATAAGGGAGTTTGGCATAATAAATTCTTCAGATTCTATTATAAAATATGGTTAAAGGGATGGCAAAATGCGGGATTCATTAGAGTGGAAGTGTAAGGGTTGGGGCTGGGTCGGGCTTAGGAATTTTTTTAGGATTAATTACCCCTGGATGAAACATTTTTTAACAAATCTAAAAAATATGACACATTTTTTAAAAATACTCGAGCGTGACAAATCCGTTAACCTTAACCGGAACAATAACTTTAATAGGAAATAACATTTTTGCCCCTAGAGTTAATTATAAAATGACGTTTCTACCCTATAATAGTTACAAAATGACATTGCTATCTCTACAATTAGTTACAAAATATGTTTCTGTCCCCACTCAATTATTTGTAATTTTTTAAATAGAAAAAAGTATAAAAAATTACATCTAAGTCCAATTAACAGTCTTTTTTTTTGTTAAATCAAACAATTTTTTTTTTAAAAAAAATTTATTGAATTAAACAAAATTTTCTTATTAAAGTTAACAACAAAATTTGATTCATTAAAATTTTTTTTTAAAAAAATTCATTTGATTTAACAAAAAAAGCCCATTAATTAGACTTAGATGTAATTTTTTATAATTTTTTCTATTTAAAAAAATTAAAAATAATTGAGTAGGGGCAGAAACATATTTTATAACTAATTATAGGGATATAAATGTCATTTTGTTACTATTATGGGGTAGAAACGTCATTTTATAATTAACTCTAGGGGCAAAAATGTTATTTCTTATTAAAGTTACTGTTTTTGTTACTGTTTCCGTTAAAGTTAATGGATTTGTCACCCGCTCGAGTATTTTTAAAAACTGTGTCACCTTTTTTAAATTTATCAAAAATGTGTCATCCAAGGATAATTAACCCATTTTTTTAAAAAGTTGAAATGAGTTTATAATTATCAAGTTGTTATAATCAACAATTAATTAAAGAAAATGAATATTTTAAAATAAAATAATAAATAAAGAAACAAAAGTTTAGACATATAAATTTTTAGTATTGGATTCTCTAATTCAAGTACCCTCTTAATTAATTAATAATTAAAAGAGAGTTTAGTATTATAATTTTAAGTTTTTTGAATGATTATTAATATAAAAATTAGGAATTTAAGCTTTTTTCACTATTATTTAAATTTTTACTTATTATTCTAATTTATAATAGAGGGCTTGGGCATAGCTCGGGTTTTTTTCTTTAAGCTTTTGTCCAGGCCTTCACGTGGGAGGCCTGGGCCAAAGCCCGTGGGAATGGGCCAGGCCGACCTGGGCTGTTTTATCATCCCTAAGTAAAATAGTATTTTGACTTATAGTAGTCAAGTTAAATTTTGGCATACTAAGTACTTAATCCATAATAAAATTAATTAAAAAATAATCATAATTTATACAATTAATCTTTTGAGCAATAAAGAAACATGATAAAAAGAATTTATTAAATTATAATTACTACTAAGAGTAGATCCATAGCTCTAACTAATTTAATTTCAAAGTTTTAAGCTCTAACTAATTTAATTTCAAAGTTTTACTCAAATTAAGTTGCATATCGTTAATTTTTATTTTCATTTCTTAAATAAATTAAAATAAATAAATTAAATCTTTTCTTGTGGATCGACCTTGAACTCACCGAGCTATATTATAACTAGACACTCTTATACTTGGGAGTAAAATACTTTTGAGTCGTGTCAAAAAGATTTAATTTGTTAATTTCTTTTAATTATCTAAGAGATAAAAATAGAATTTAGATAAATGCTATTTTATTTAAACAAAACCATGGAACAAATTAGTTAGGGTTATTGATCCACTCTTAGTAGTAAATATAATATAATAAGTTCTTTTTATCATTTTTATTTAGATTTATTGCCCAAAATATTAATTGTATAAATTATCATCATTTTCTAATGGGTTAATATCGGCCTACCCCCTCGTGAAGTGATAATCTTCAAATTGCCTATTTACTATTGAAAACATCAACTTACCCTCCAAAAATCGTTATGTCTCTGATATTTTTAACGGACAAAAAAATAAAATAGTATTTCTACATTCTCCTAACAGTCAATTAACAGAAAAAAGGTCAAAGGTTAATTTTCATAAACCAAAATCATTCTGCATTTATCGAAATACACATAAATATTTTAAATATTTATAATACATACCTAAATACTGTTAAAAATTTTTATTTTACACCCATGGATTCCACAAATTAGTGGTGGTCAATGCACATTTGCTACCTGCTAGTGCAATTGGTCAGAAGTTTTGTAATGCTATTAACAATTATTTGTTTTCAAATCCAAACTCAATTGCGCTAGCTGTTAACAAATGGAAACCAAACTCACCAGCCGCAGAACCAATCTGATGGCCGTGCCGTACGAGGCCATGGGAAGCAAATCCATGGCCTGCGCGGCCATAGCAACAAAACCCATGGCCGCTCGAGGCCATGACAACCAAACCCATGCCCACGCAGGGCCATAGCAACCAAACCGCGGCCATGGAAAAAAAAGTGATGGCTGCGCTTCTTTTTTTTTAATGAACATTTTTATTTTATTAACTCAAATTGCCCCTTCCAATAAAATCGTTAGTAAAAAAATTTGTTTAAAAAGGTTGTTTTTGTAATTTAACAAGTCAACAGTGGTCAATCGTTAAAGTTAACGATTTTTGGGGGGTAGATTGATGTTTTTAATAGTAATGGGTAATTTGAAGATTGCACTTCACGAGGGGCGTAGACTGAAATTAACTATTTTCTAATTAATTTTATTATAGATTAAGTACTTAATAGGCCAAAATTCAATTTGTCTATAATAATACAAAATACAATTTTACCATACTTTATACTAAGATATCAAGAATTTATTGTGCCAAACTCCTTTGTTCATCTACAATAAATCAAAATTTTAAAATATAATATATGAATAAAATTAAATAGAAAATAAATTAATTTATATAATTAAAAATAAAATTTGATTAAATCATATTTATTTTTTAAGAGTTTTACCTTACGCTAACTATTATTATTTAGCTAAACATAATTGAAATAAAAATAATTATTAAAATTAAATTACACATAATTAAAAGAAATAAAATAACTAAAATTGAAAATAAAACTAAATTTATTTATGAAAATAATTATGAAAAATATAAAACACAACCGAAATTTTATTAATATAATATTATAGAGAATTTAGGAGAAATTTTGAGAAGGGAGATGATAAAAATATAAAAATGAGGCTCTATTTATAGAAAAATTCATTTATAATCCAATGGTTTGCGATCTATCATAAGCTTTATGCATATGCTCTACACAGTCATTAGATCAAGATCTAAAGGTTGGTCAAACTTTAAAAGTCAACATGACACGTGGCATCATGTGAAGCGTCCGTTTCGGTCAAAGAACGGTAGAAATTTGGCTGGTTAATGGGTCGGGTCGACCCAAATACCAAGGTTCGGATCCTCTAACCCACTTCACCAACAATTGTGACGTGGCATGATTGTAGCCATTGAATTATAAATGGTTGAGATTTGGTCAAAATTGACAGTGATCCACTGCACTCATATCTATCGTAAGCTCATTTTATCATCCAATTAGCACTCGGTCAATAGGAAAAGTCAACTTTTTGTAGAAGCTCAATTTCAAGCTGATTTTGACTTGTCTTAAGGTTTTCGGACCTCTGGAATCTAAATTTAACATCTATTTATCTATTTGAAGCCTCGAATTACGTGAAATATTATTTTACCTAATAAACACACAAAAAATACATAATATACAATATTTAAAATCATAATTAGAAATTCATAATATATTACATAATTACAAATATAAATTATAATATAAGTACAAAATAATATTTTTATCCCTAGGTAAACATACAATTTTTAACACAAATCACTCTTTTACAAGGTGATGCATTTGAGTTAGAAATTTATAAAATTGGCTCACAGTTGTGAATGATCAATTCAAGAATGACAGTTGAAAGAAATTAGGAAGTCTGTATATAGGTAGTATTTATTTTTTGGATTGGAGTGGGAATTCTGAGGAGTGGGAATCTTAGAATTGAGAGTGTGGAGTGGGAGTGAGAGTAAGTTGCTTACTTACGCTGGAATGAGAGTATGGAATTAGAATCAGAATCTAATAATATGTTTACTTTATCTTGGATTGGGAGTAAATGGTTTCAAATTACAGTTTTACCTTTATTTAAAGAATTGTAGTTTTTAATTATAAAATTAATAAAAAATATATTTAAAAAATAAAATATTGATTATTATTAATAATTTAAATAATTTAAAAAATATATTTAAATTAATAATAATTATTAATATTCTTAATTATGTAAATCACAATTTTTTTATTAATTTTAATTTTATTTATGTAAATTAAAAATTATTGATAAGAGTAACACAAATGAAATATTATTATTAATAATATAGTGCAAAATTAATATTTTCTTAAAATAAACTATTTATTATTATTAATTATTAATATTAAATAAATATAATATGATTATTTTTAAATAATATATTTCTATAAATATCCTATTATTATTATTATTTAACTTAGAATCAATGTAAATTATTATTTTTAACTAAGTATAATAATATTATATTTAAATAAATTTAATATTATTATTGTTAATAAATGTAATTTTATAAAATAAAATTATATAATTATTTAAATAAATATTATTTATTTTATTTTATTAAATTTAATTTTAAAAAATAAGGGTGAAAAAGGAAGAGGGGGAGTGGATTCTCACTCCCACCTCCCCCTATGGGAGTAGGAATCCCACTCCTCATTCCAAAAATGGGTGGGACCCATGGAGTGAGAATTCCACTCCCCTTCTTAATAATGCAAGTAAACACTGGAGTGGGAGGAATCCACGCTCCTCACTCCCACTCCAGCAAGTAAATACAGCAGTAGTGTGAATTATAAGGGGGGCTAAAAGGAATATCATTTAGGTGAAGATAGCTCTCAATTTCGCCAAGCCTTGGGACACATGGCATAATCACAAAGCTCATATATGTTTTTACTTCCCAAGCTAATTTCCAAATAAATTTAAAAACAAAATGAAATGTTACATTAATTTTTTTTTCTCTTTTTATTTTTCATATTATGTAGCCGAAACAGAAAAATACATAATAAAGCCCAAGTCCCCAAGCCCAACATTTAAAATCACAAGCGAAAGCTCCTTTTGATCATTTATTTTAGTATGATCACAATTTTTCTTTTCAAAGAATCAAGGATGTGAAATTGTGAATTTGATCTAAGAGGTGTGGTAGCTGTTGCGAAATTAGTCCTAAAAATTTGTAATATAAATAATTTTTTGAAAGAGACCAATAAAATGGCTCATGCCTTAGTCATGCATGATATCGGCTGTTGTGAATAAGTGATTTTTTTTCAAAGAAATGATTAGAAACTAGTAGTAGGATGATTAAATATGTAATTTTACAAGCTATCAAAAAAGGGAAAACTAACCTACATATATTAGTGCTGAACTTAATTTTTGTTGAGTATTGAATTAATAATAATCATTTATTTATATTTTTCATTTTTATGTCTATTAAAAACTCAACTCAACATTCAACCTTTGTCCTTTATGAGAGTAATCGTAACTTCACCCAGAAGTGTTTGTGCCGAAAAGGTTATGCTTTCCTGCAACATTTGATTGCCCGACACCCATATTTGCTGTGACCCTTGGGCGAACACCTGCTAAAGGAACAAATTGTGTTTGCCCTCCACTACGGGCCACAGAAGCTGGTGTTAGTGGCTTAAAGATTCTGAAAGTCGGTGATTCTCGCCGAGGACGTTTATAGTCATGATTCTCGAGCTTTGGTTGCACTCTGTGGGAAGAAGTACTAGGACTGTGATTTGTTCCACTATACTGTGGTTGATTCTTAGGGATAGGGACTGGCTGGCAAGTGTGGGCAGATATGCCGACAAGCATTGGCATTGAACTCCTTTCCGCTGCAGTGCTGCGCCAGGGACCTGCAGACAACGAATCAAGTGCATAGTTTACGGGAAAACTGTTCTGATTCCTCAACCATTTTATATCAAAATAAAATTGCATCAACTATAATATGATATAACATATCCAATAAAATGCGAATACGAATCTCACAACATATAAAATCAATTTTATTATGCTATGGAGAGCACAAATATCACCTGATAAATTTAAATACCCAATAACAAAGAGCTTACCATTTACTTTATCCACAAATCCAAGGCTTTGGCGTAATTTAGGAGTCTGTCTATGCTGAGCAACAATAAGTAGTAGACTTTCAAGTTCTTTACCATCAAAAGCAGGTGCCAATCTATAGGCAACTAAAAGATGCAAGAATCCCAGCACCTCCAAAGAATTCACCACTGCTACTCTCATCTTCTTCTTCCACTCACCTGCCACCTTCATAGCCTCATCTCGAACTTGAGCATTAACCTCCGGTGCTACAGTTGTTAATAACACAATATAAAGATTTTGAATTTAATAATAATTATTTCATCATTAGAAAGGTGATATTTATACAGCAATATTCACAACTAATTGACCTATTCTTTTGGGATTGTACAACAAATTTAATATACTTTCGATTTGAATACATTTGACTAGATAAACAAGGAAGTTCCTAATATCATGAAGTATTTTCCTCTATCATGCCCCCATAAGATGGACGTCGTTGTAGGAGTCCAATCTTGTCTTTAAGCTGTAGAAAACGTGGCCGAGGTAGAGGTTTTATGAGAGCATCAGCGAGCTGATCCTGGGAGGATACATGAGCAACACGAATGGCACCTATTTAGACCTGCTCTCTAATGAAATGAAAGTCAATGGCAACATGTTTCATTCTGCAATGGAACACCGGATTAGAACAGAGTTGGGTTGCCCCGACATTGTCACAATAAATGACTGGACTTTGCGGCACCTTGATGTGCAGTTCTGACAATAAAGAACAAATCCATTTAACTTTGGCAGCGGTGTTTGCAACTCACCTGTATTAAGCTTCAGTAGAGGATCTGGTCACAGTTCGCTGTTTCTTTGAACTCCAAGATACGGGGTTACAACCAAGGTAAATGATATAGGCACCCGTGGATGAAAAATCATCCTTGTTTCCTCCCCAGTTCGCATTGGTAAAAGCATGTAAATCAAAACTAGAATTGCAGTGAATTTGTATGCCATCATTAATGGTACCGGACAAGTAGCGTAGTAACCGTTTGATATAGGTCTAGTGATCAGAAGTTGGTCGATGCATAAATTGAGACAAGCGATTGACCACATAAGCAATGTCTGGGCGGTTTACGAGAAGATATTGTAGACTGCCCACGATAGTTCTATACTCATTTGCATTTTGTAGAGGTGTTCCACTATTTAGAGTCAACTGAGCATTGGTCGGAAGTGGAGTCCGAACCAATTTTGCATCCTGCATTTTGGTCCTTGCAAACAACTCCAGTATATACTATCGTTGTGAGACGACCAACCCCGTTGAATTAGAAATAACTTCAATGCCTAAGAAGTAGGATAGAGACCCAAGATCTTTTAGCGCAAACTTTTTGCCCAGAATGGAAACAAACTCATCGATCTTGTGAGGCTAATCACCTGTAACTATTAAGTCATCCACATATACAATGACATAGAGCATGAAGTGGCCGTCATTATACACAAAAAGTGAAGTATCGGTGAAAGAATTCTTAAACCCAAATAATAAGAGAAAGGTTCTGAGTTTTTGATACCAGGCCCTTGGTGCCTGTTGCAAGCCATAGATTGCCTTATTTAGTTTACACACATAATCTGGTTTATCTTGATCAATAAAACCACTTGGTTGCACCATATATACATCATCATACAATCGCCCCTGCAAGAAAGCCTTATTGATATCGAGTTGCCGTAGTGACCAGCCTTGACTGACGGCAATGCTTAAGATAATTCGAACGGTGGTGGGTTTTACAACAGGACTAAAGGTGTCATGGAAGTCTACCGTTGGCCGTTGGTGAAACCCTTTTGCTACCAATCGGGCTTTGTACCTACTAAGAGAGCCATCAGAGTTACGTTTGATTCGAAAAATCCATTTACAACCCACCAAGTTATATTTGGGAGAAGGAGGAATTAATTCCCAGGTGCCATTTTTAACCAAGGCAGTGAACTCATCGGACATAGCCTTTCGCCACTGAGGCTCTTTTATTGCTTGGTGCACGGTGGATGGTTCAACTTCTTCGATTTTGGCTAGTTGTGTGTGGAGAGTTGATTTCTTGACACGTTTGTGGATATTATTTTTGGCTCAGGTTGTCATTGTATGAGAGGGAATACGTGTTGTGTGGGTTGGTACTGGTTCAGGGTTATATTGAGGTTCCTCTGCAGATGATGGTGTATCGAGTGGCACAGGTGGTAAGGGTAGTTGTATTTGTAGTGGTTGAGAAAACCATGTGGCAATCATGTTTGGATGAGGTCGGGTTTTTTGTGGCGTAAGATGATTAAATGAAAAGACATTTTCAACAAACTTAACATGTCTAGATACATAGACTCATGATGTGTTTGGATCAAGACAAAAATAGCACTTTGAGAGTTGCAGTAACCTAAAAACACACACAGCTTGGAAGTGGACTCTAGCTTATGTGAGTTATACGGTTTAATCCATGGGTAACAGAGACACCCGAACACCTTGAGTTTTAAATAGTTGGGCTGTTGGTGAAAAATCTTTTCATATGGATTTTAATAGTAGGAGATGGCATCCTATTTATGAGATATACGGTAGTTGAAAAAGCATATGTCCCATAAGAAAGAGGAAGGGAAGCATTAGTTAAGAGTGTCAGACTCGTTTCAACAATATGTAAGTGCCGTCGTTCGGACATGCCGTTGTGCTGAGGTGTGTGTGGTGGAGTGGTTAAGTGAGCTATGCCATTTGTGGAGAAAAATTCTGTTAAAGCGAGAAATTCACCACCATTGTTAGAATAAAAAGGTTTTAATATTTAGCTCAAGGTGTTTCTCAACGATGGCTTTGAATTTGATAAATACTCCTCGCATATCAGATTTTTTGCGTAAAGGATAAAACCATACATATCTAGTGTAATGATCAGCAAAAATCACATAGTACTTTTAGTTATCAACTGAGAGTACTGGAGAGGTACAAACATCACTATAAATAACCTCAAGTGGACGAGTTGATTTTATTATTGACTGGGAAAAAGTCAGTTGATGACTCTTATTGGACAAGCAAGCATTACAATCAAAAGACGACAGCACATAAGATGTTAAACACAAATTATGGGAGGAAACCAGATGTTTGAGAATGGGAATGGATGGATGTTAGAGTCGATGATGCCAGACATGGGAGGTCGTTTTGATACTGAAGAAATCTAGAATAGGTTCGAATTTTGGCCACTAATATACGCCACCATTATTTCGGCCCCTTAACAGTGTGTTCCCGATGTTGAGATCCTTCACAAGAAAACCAGTGGGTAAGAACTCAATGGCAATATTGTTAGAATTGCAAAACTGATGTATGGAAATAAGATTCCGTTTCATATTTGGAACACAAAGCACATTATCCAATTTAAAATTTTTAAGAGGAGATGGAAGAATAGTTGAACCAGAGTGAGTTATTGATAACTCAGTACCATCCCCGATCATCATGTCATCGTTTCCATCATATGGATTATGTAGTGAGAGATTCTCCAAGTCAGATGTCACATGGTGTGATGCTCCACTGTCAAGAAGCCAGTTGGGGTGATTGGTGGATGTTGCAGCAAAGTTAGCTTTGGGTTGCCATGGAGTGGATGAGCCAGAGGTATTTGCCTGAATCTGTTGCAACTTATAGGATGAACACTTCTTAGCAGTGTGTCCTTGAATTCAGCAAAGTTAACAAAACCCCATGTATGGACGTTGTTGTATATTTGAGTTGTTGTTTTAGGGTTGTCCTGAATGTTGGTTATTAGAAGAGAGTTGTTGGTTTATGTTGGTGGTAGGGCGCCAATTGTTGGTGGTACGGGTGGTGACATGTGCCGTGATGGGAAAAGTAGATTGTGGCTTCAAGACATGCAATGTTGCTTCAAAGCTCAATAATTTTTCGTGGAGCTCCTCAAATGAGATTGGAGTATCTCCTACTTGAACTGCTCTGACTAGTTCTTTGTAGTCATCGCCAAGAGCTTCTAATATCTTGTCGGTAAGATCATCATCATCAAAAGGTGAGCTAAGCAAGCCTAACTCATCAACTCGAGCTTTGACATTTTGTAGAAATTCGGTGACTGATTCTGATCCCTTGGTCAGTTGTTTAATTTGGTTTTTGACTTGTTTGATTCGACCATGAGAGGGTTTGGCATAAATGTTGGCAAGTGTATTCCATGTGTCTTTGGATGTTTTTGCATTTGCAACAATGGGGATTATTATGGGAGAAAGAGAGCCAATGATAGCATTAAGTATCAATTGGTCTTGTTGGATCCAAAGACTGTGCGGGATTGGGAGTTGTGTTGTTGTCGTTTGTGAGGGTGGCGAGTGGGCAGGGTTTTATACCATCAACATAGCTGAGAAGATCATAGCCAATGAACAAAGTCTGGAGCTGAGGTTTCCAGGACAGGTAATTGGTGGAGGTTAATTTCAGTGGTGTCTGGGCAACAACGTTTATGGTGATGAGAGTGTTATTTTGGTCATTTGTGTTTCGGATGGTGGTGTTGGCATGGTTATTTGCCATTGCAAGAGTTCAGAAAAGAAAGAAGTGAAAATAGGAAGGAAAGAGGAGAAATGAGGAGCTCAATGCTCTGATACCATAACACAATATAAAGATTTTGAATTTAATAATAATTATTTCATCATTAGAAAAGTGATATTTATACAGCAATATTCACAACTAATTGACCTATTCTATTGGGATTGTACAACAGATTTGATATACTTTCGATTTGAATACATTTGACTAGATAAACAAGGAAGTTCCTAATATCATGGAGTATTTTCCTCTATCAGTTAATTTTTCCAATTAAAGAATACAACTCCTCCTAATAATGCCCACTTGAAACTCCACATCTATCTCTCTCCCTTGAATAAAGAGGGTAAAATCCTGACATTGCCTTTAATACCAAAGATGTAGGGTCATGTGCTCTTTAATTGTGTTGAAAATTTTACTAAAAATCAGATCATGCATCTGTAAATGCTCATTTAATAGCAGCTGCAGATTTCTTCCTTCGCTTGCCAAATTTTCAGGTTCCTCAATTTTGACTTGCAACTCCAGATTCTTATCTCGATCTTCAACTACTTTTCGGATGGAATCAAACTCTCTCTCTCTTATTTCAAAATCCTTAACACGTTTCTCAAACTGTCTCTCTTTTACTTCAAGATCTTGAGAGCGGTCTTCTAAATCTTTTTGAGTGAATCAAAAAGCTTCTCTTTCTCTTTGAGCTCTTAGAGGTACCCAATGTCCATTGTTTGAATCAAATCAACTTGCAGCTTGTTTGACGCATGTTGTATAAAATTAAGTTCATTCCTCTTTAATTCAACCTCATTCAAGCATTCCACATTTCATTTTTTATTGAACTTAACTCCTCCTTTTTCACCTGGAACTCCTTGCTGCATTCTTCAATAGATTTTATGAAAAATTTCAACTGCTTGTTGTTGTGCAAATTTTAATGTACTCGCAAACGCACGAATCTATTATAATATAGATTAGGAATAACGAGGTCGAACCCATAGAGACTGTCAATTTTTGGGAAAGCAAAATTTAATCTAAACTAATTAAAACTCTATCCTAATTGAAAATAAAATATTTTATTTAAGGAAATTAAAACTAAAGATGCAATTAAAATTAAAACGAGTAATTTAAAGCAAGAAATCAAGAGATTAAAACTACTAGAGTTTCAGAATCCATCACTATTCAACTTAACAATTATCTAATTACCAATTAATTCTTAATTTTAGAGTGACAACTCGAAATCAATCTATGTCTACTCATGAATATAACAATTAAGCCCAATTAAAATTAATTTTATGTAAGTTTTTTTTTTGCTTAATAGTATGATATCTGAGCATCCTATGTAAACAATATTGAATAACAAAGAGTCAAAGTTTTCCTAAGCACTCTGTGTAAATAATTTAATGAAAGACACAGAATCAAAGATAATCACATATAAACTTTGTAAATCCAAGAATAGGTTTAATCAAATATTTATCTTAACAATCAATAATGCACGATATAATTAGTAAAAAGATTTAATAATATTCAACCAAACATGTGAAATAAAAACCATAAACATTAAAGTACAAGTGGGGAATTAATTGAATAAAAAGTAATTTCTTTCACTGAACATGGCTTCATCCTTAACTCTAGTATAAAAAATTTAGTTAGACATAGAGAGATTGAGAATTATAAAATCGGTAGAACCCATGGTTGCATCTGCATCTATTTCTTCTCATCTCTCGGCGGCCTCTCTCCCCCTTTTCCAAGCCAAAGGCTTCACTTTTATGTATACACGCAAGCCACCGACCTCTTTTCCTAAAGCCAAAAGGCTTTACAATTTAAAAGCCCATAATCTTTAATGCCACCGCGCAAAGCTAAAGATTATGATTTAATCTTTAATTGCTTTTCGGTCTTGATTGTTCTTTCAAAAAATATTCGAACCAATAATCCTTTTCCCAAATTAAATCTTCTTGTCTTCACTTGTAAATTGGAGGAAGTTGCTCCCATGTGCTAGTTTTAATTGGAGAATAAATTTAAATCTTCAATTCTTTAATTCTTTTTCATTATTGCACTTTTGTTTCCTAATCTTCAATTATTTTTCTGTTCAATAAAAATAAATAAACTAATTAAAAATATAAAAAAAGAGACTAACTAATATATTATTAGAGGAAAAATATATCAATAAATTACACTCATCACTTATCCTTTGATGCGAGTTCTTGACTGTGAACTTTAACGTCTTTTCTTAGTCCATTGTATTCCCTCTTCTTCATTTCAATATCATCAAAATATTTCGCCTGTTGCTTTTCATTGAATCAAGCTCCCACTCTATAGATTCAACTTCATTTTCCCGCTGCCTGACCCTCCTCCGGAATGACTCTTAACTTCTCCTCTTCTGAATCAAACTTCACCGAGAGCTCCTTGATAGATGATTGAGTCCGCTCCAATTCTTTCTTCTCACACTCGAGCTTTGTCTCACTCAGTGTGAGGGACTTTTTAACCTCATCATACAGCTTCTCCTTAGCTTTGAGTTCTTCATATTCATTAATCAATGTCTGAATCGATGAAATTTATTCTCCTTCAATGCAAGCTGTTTCTCACGTTCCTCAACCGATCTTTGGACTTCCCCCAGTCTCTTTTCCTTCAACTCGATTTCCTCACAACATTCTTTCAACAAATTCTTCAACAATTCCAACATTTTCTGATCAACCTGACATTTATTAATGGACTCTTGAACCCAACTCAGTTCTTCCCTCTTCAAATCAAGACTCACTGACAACAAATTCAGTTCACTCTCTTTCAATTGAAGCTCACAATCACATTCTCCAATCATCTTTTGAACCAAACCCAGTTCTTTTTCCTTGCACGCAAGCTCAAAATTACAATCTTTGATCTTTTTTTCAACTAAATCACTCTCCTTAGCACGCTGATCTAACAACCTAATCTTCCTATCGACATCACTACTTTGCTTTTCAAGTGATTTCTTACTTAAATCAAAGTGTTCCTCTAAATCTTTCCATTTAACAGTAAACTTAAGAACTGAATTAGCTTGTTCATGAGCAATATCAAATGATCTTCGTAAAGTTTGTTTCTTTGACTCAGCAACTCTCAGCTCCTCAGAAATATTAACAGTGCAGTTCTCCATTTTAGAAACTAAAACAAACCCAGTTGAAAATATATAAAGTGTAAGTGAAAGCATATGCGAAATGAATTAAAATGAGCAGTTGCCTAAAGAACTTACCGGAACCGGCCATGTTCACTTCAAAGGTCAAAGCAGCCGGCTTGATGTGGATGCAAAGAAAGCAGTCTAGTTGAAAAGTGGCAAATGTATTATGTGTCAGAGGGAAATGGAAAGGAAAGTTCATTACTGCAAAATATATTTCTTCCACTGCAAGTATCACCATTCCCGATAAAATGTAATGCTACATTTATTTTTTGTTTTTGGGGTTATTTTTCGCTAGCCCAGCATGTTTCAACAAAAATTAGCGCGCACCCTAATGTTTCAACAACCATCACCGCACCCCCAAATCGGCAAGTTCAGCCGTTATCTTTGACGGTGTCTGGGTTAACAAATTGAAAAAACTTGTTTGCCCTCAGAAATTCTCTTAATTTTGTCTCTTTCTTTTTTTCTTTCGTTTTTCTTTTCTTCTTCTTCGTCTCTGTTTCATCTCCTTCTTTTCACCTTGTAGTTTGTTCCCACTCAAGTCAAGAAAAACAAGAGATGTCAGATTCTTGAGACTTTGCGGTACTATCCCAGAAATTTGATTATGAGAGGCATCCAAAACTCTTGGTGATTTGCATATGACACCAATATCCAGAGGAATATGACCAATTATGTTGTTATTGTTAAGATTAGCAATCATTCCATGGAATTCATTACACATTTGAAATAAACTTCCAGGAAATGGTCGAGTGAGCTTGTTTGCACCAGCAAGAAATGCATAATCAGTCTGCCTTCCCAACCTTTCTGGTGCCACCGAAAGCCAACAGATTGGACCAGTGAAGTTGTTCCCACTGAAGTTGTGAATCACCACGAAACGAGCAGCAGAAATTAGCAAAGGCGTTCCAAGGCGAGCTTTAGACATGAAGTATTGCATATATGTAAATGATGGATCATGGGCTTGGAAAAGATCTGAACTCTGCAAGGGCAACTGAGGACAAATATTGTAATCAAATCTGGGGATAGAACCAGACATGTGATTCCCACTAACATAAAAAAGGGGCCATACACGGAACTTAAAGCTTGACATCAAGCTCCCCACTTAGTTTATTTGAGCCCAAGTCAATAAAATGTAGTTTCTTGCATCTATCAAAAACACCAATCAGATCTCCACTTATAAGGTTCTGAGCTAATTTCAACATTTCCAAGCTTTCACAAGCCCCCCAACTGAAGTTTACCCTCAAGATTCACCCTTGGTGCCCAGACTATTCTAAGGTTGGAAAGGGTTATGATTTCCATCGGAATGGAGCCAATAAAAGAATTTTTATCACCATTAGAGGCATTTAACTGCCCAATTGACAGCTCTTCCCTTAGACCGTCAAAGAGATTTGAAAGGGCAAGAACCGACAATTCAACACAATTCCCAAGCTCAGTGGGGATCAAACCATTAAAAAAGAGAAGTAATGGAGAAGAAGGAGATGAAACAGAGACGAAGAAGAAGAAAAGAAAAACGAAAGAAAAAAGATAAAAAAGAGACAAAATTAAGAGAATTTTCGAGGGTAAACAAGTCTTTTCACTTTGTCAACGTAGCTGATTTTGGGGTGTAGTGATAGTTTTTGAAAAAAATAGGGTGGGCATTAGTTTTTGAAAACTGGCGAAAAATAACCCTTGTTTTTTGTTGCTACTTGTTTGCTAGAATTTGTTAACGAAACCAAATGAAAAATGTGCAAAAATAAGTACAAAGGACAGAAAAATTATTTAATGAAAAAAAACTATTTTAATTAATCTTTTATTCTCTTTTACAAAGTTCAGTACTCTTCTAAATAACTCTCACATGTGAGCCGTGAGATGATGCAATTGGATTAACAACTTTCAAAATAATTTTTTGTATTGTTTTATTATTATTATTTTTTAAGAGATATGAGGTGGGTAAAATCCAAATTGATTTTTCAACCACTCACATCTAATGCAATTCATTTAAAATTCATGTTATGAATAATGTTTTTGGATTTGTAGTATTACTAGATTAGTTATTTGTTTGTTTATCGTATGTAATAACTAATTTGATAACAAATATATTCATGACATGTCGGATTATGTTGTAAAACAGAGCTGTATCATATTGCAAAAAGATAAATCACAGAAAAATTCTATCCGAGATCATGGTTAAATAAGTAATTTCATAAGTTAAATATATTTACCCTAAGTAAAAGAACGCACAACAATACTTTAACTGGAATCAATCACTTGTACTGCATGATGCATTTTCTATTGTAAGAAAGGTCATTGAGGTAACACAATTGCATGAATACAAATTAATTTTCATGAATTCTAGACGAGACATCAGTTTCTTTCTTTCTTTCATTTTTTTTTCTTTTTTTCACAAACAAGTTAGCTATTTTCCTATTTCTAAGGGTAAGCAGTACCGTTGTAAAGTACCAATGTAAAGTACTAGAAGTACTTGTGCTGGAAATGGTGAAGGTTTCTGTTTCCTGTCACCTTTGATATTTGCCCGGCGCCTATATTTGCTGTGACCCTTGAGTGATTACTTGCTATATGATCAAACTGTGTTTGCCCTCCACTGAGAGTCACGCCCGGACCATGCTGCATAGTGGGAGAACTCCTATACAGATTAACAGTTGCTGGAATCTGCAGTGTGTAAGCTCTGGAAGTCAGTGGTTTTATCCGAGGACGTTTGTAGTTATTCTGCAGTTGTGGTTGCCCCGTGGAGGCAGGAAAACCAATACTATGATTCATTCCACTGTGCTGTGGCTGATTCATGCCGCTAGGGGCTGGCTGATTAGTGGGGGTAGAAGTGCCAACATTATAATTATTCCTACTCGCCAATTGTAGTTGAATCATTGCGCTAGGGGCTGGTGCAGAATGTCGTCTGCAGTCTGCCTTCGCCGTCTCCAACTGAACAATGCGTTGTTTGATGTTTTCAATCAATAATGAAGATTCAAATTTGTTTTCTTCGAAGCATTCAATTAAGACACTTAAAGCATTTACTTCAAAGTCTATAGCTTTGACCTGCAAGACAGTTTGGTGTAAGATAGTAAACGCATATTTTTATGTCAATAGCAAGCACTCTGTGCTTGAGTAATGGTCAAATCGTTCTATGCAGAGAAAATTGACATGCCTTTGCATCAGGCGAATTATTTCCTTTTCTGTGGATGTCAGAGATGTTATCATCCAAGTATTGTTTAAAGATGGCTTCTGGCTTGGCAATGTCTGTGATCTTAAATGCACAAATAAATCTGATTGCTGCAATATGCTTCTTCCTCCCAATAAGATTAGGAACAAAATCTATCACATGAAAACAAAAGCCAAATTCAAGTTCCATCAAAGTGTCTCTCTGAATGTAAATATCCAAAATATTGATTACCAACTACAAATATCCAAAATATTGATTACCAACTACATAGCAATGGTAGTAGGCTTATAAGCTTGCTAGAAATAAAGAACTTTAGAAAGAAATGGAAGAAATTTAGATAGGATAAGAGAATTCATAGGAAATTTTCAAAATTCAATTCATTGATGTTATGATTTACATAAGCACCAATTCCCTTTTTGTAGTGGGGAAAAGGAAAGTTACCCTATTCAGAAAAAAAAATATAAAAATATTAAAGTAAATAGTAATGTTCTTACAATAAACCTTAAACATGACCATGAGGAGAATGTATTATTATAATATTAAAACAAAAATAATATTATTATGATAAAATATCTCATTATATATAATATTACAATAATACCAGTCACAAGATCTCTAGTACAACCAAGAAAGAACTCCAATAAAATGCTAACTACTATACCTAGGATGTCCAACATCATATACCATTCACTTTCCGCACCTTGACCCCGTTCTAAGCAATGAAACTTTCAGATGCAGTCATATGCTTTCCACAAAGTAAAACTATAGCCCAGCTACTTTTTGCAGGAATTGAAATATGACTATATTAAAGAAAAGGAATTCACAAGAAGTTGAACAAGATGGTGACAAAAAGCTAGAGCCCACCAACATTTTGCAAAAACCAAAATATGATTATATACTTTCCATATTAACTATCAGATGTTGGAGAAATAGAGGATTGCAAAAAAATATCTTAAACTGGATTTTGAAAATTAAGAATGAAGAAATATCTGATAATAGGGACAACAAACACGGAAAAAGCCATGTTAAATTTCTGCAACTTACCGGGGACTATATCCGTGAAACCAAGGGCTCGACATATTTCAGGAGCTTGTTTGTGTTCAGAAATAGTCCAGAGAAGTTCTACAATCTCCACTCTGTTGAAAGAAGCCACCAAATCAAATGTACCCAAAAGCTGCAAGAAAACCAAAACCTCCAAAGAATTCAGATTGCCAACTCCCATCTTGGTTTTCCACTCAACTGCCAGCTTCATTGCTTCAGCTTTGACTCGAGGATTCATTTTTGGTAGAACTTCCTTCAGCTTCTCCAAGAAGAGGATATAACACTTTATGTTATCTTCTTCCAAGCCTGCACCTTGAGACTTCCGATGCTGAATCAACTCCAACACAAACATTGCTGGATCCGGAGCCAAATGAAGAAGTCGTGAAACTTCATTGTGACCTAAATCATGCTTGTTTAGGAGTGACAGATAATTTCTTCCTTCTCTTGTGGTGCTGCATTGGAGACCTACAGACAAAGAATCAAGTGCGTTGTTGACCGGAAAATATTCAGATTGCTTAATATTCTAAAATTAAAGATACAGAAATGCTTAAGACAGATTTCAGAAATTTGAAGATAGTATGAAGTTTAAATCAAAATTTTTACTGGAGGCCAAGGCAGCAAAATGGCCTACAAACTCATGACTTAGGATGGGATCAAGACCATTGCTTGAGTTGTGATGCTAGCTGTTCAGTGCGTTTAAACAGAGTGATGAAGGGGGAGACATAATTGCTAATAAATATCATATGAAGAACAAAGATATAAGCTAACAGAACAATAAGCCTTATAATTTAAGAGCCATATTATTCCAGTAATGGCTAGTGCCACAAACTCTACCTTTCAGACAATAAATGGATCAAATTAAGGTGGGGAAAGATCATGGCTCAAGTCCAGTAGTAAAGGCAGTGGCAACAATGCTACTGCATGAGGCAATTGAAATACAACATCACTTGAGAACTAAGGACTTTGATGGACCAGAAAATACAGATGTTTTCCCTAATAATCAAACAATCCAAAAATCGGCTAGCTCCTATAATTTCTGTTGTGAAGTATTTATAATCCTTTTCTTTCACATGTAACATCAAGGGAATAATAATACATCCTAATAAGTTGAAAAAACAAGGTTACAAATAGGATTCTCACAACATCAACTTTTCGAAATAACAGAGAGCAAAAATTGCACCCAATACATCTAAATCTAAATAACAATGAGCTTACCAGGTACTTTTTCCGCAAATCCAAGGCTCTGGCGTAATTTAGGCGTCTGTCTGTGCTGAGCAACAATATCAAGAAGACTTTCTAGTTCATTACAATCAAAAGAAGTTCCCAATTGATAGGCAGATAAAAGATGCAAAAAACCCCAGCACCTCCAAAGAATTATCCTCTGCTACTCTCATCTTCTTCTTCCACTCACCTGCCACCTTCATAGCCTCATCTTGTAGTTGAGGATTAATCTCCGGTGTGACACTTGATAACTGCTCTAACAAAAGAATACAAGTCCTCCTAATAATGCTCACATCGAACTCCATATCTCCCTCCCTCGAATGAAGAGGGTAAAATCCTTTCAGTGCATCTAACACCAATGACGCAGGGTCACATGCTTTTGTGAGTGTGTGGGAAATTTCACCAAAAACCAAATCATGTTTCTGCAAATGCTGATTCAAAAGCAACTGTAGATTTTTTCCAGTGTTCATAGTGCATGATTGAAGAGACAGTTGCCTTGTACCCTCATTGCCTTTCAAACTTTCAGGCTGCTCAATTTTTACTTGCAAATGGAGGCTGTTAGACAATTTTTGCTCTTTCAACTCCAGATTTTTAACGCGATCTTCAACCGCTTTTTGGATAGATTCAATCTCTTTCTCTCTTATTTCAAATTCCTTGACACGTTCCTCAAATTGTCTCTCTTTTATTTCAAGATCTTGCAAGCGGTCTTCTAAAGCTTCTTTTAATGAATGAAACTGCTTTTCCTTCTCTTTGAGCTGTTTGAGGTATCCAATGGCCATTGTCTGAATCAAATCCAGTTCCAGCTCATTTGATTCACACTCCTCGGAAAGCTCTGCTGCAGAATTTTCTATCAGACAAAGGTGCTTCCTTTTTAATTCAAGCTCCTCTGAGCATTTATTAATTAATTTTCCAACTGAAATTAACTCATTTTCTTTTTCCTGGAACTCATTCCTGCATCCTTCAATAGATTCTTGGACAGATTTTAACTGCTTCTCCTTCAATATGAATTCCTGACTGCGTTCTTCTATGCATTTCCTTATTCCATTGTACTCCCTCTCTTTCAATTCAATATCATTAAAATATTTTTTAATTTTTTCTTTCATTGAATCAAGCTTCTCCTCTTTAGAGTCCAGTTCATTTTCGCGCCGTCTGACAATCCTCTGGAGTGACTCTAATTTCTCTTCTTCTAAATGAAGCTCCAATGAGAGTTCTACAATAGATGATTGAGTGAGCTCCAACTCTTTCTTTTCACAATCAAGTTTTGTCTCACACCGTACAATAGACTTTTTAATTTCATCATATAGCTTCTCTTTCGTTCTCTTCAGCATAATCTTCAATCAATGACTGAAGTGAAGATACATGTTTCTCCTTTATCACAAGCTCTTTCTCACATTCCTCAATCGCGCTTCGAATTTCTCTAAATTCCTTTTCTTTTAACTTAATCTGCTCACAACAATCATTAATCAAATTTTCTAACCGCCTCTGCTCCACACGACGTTTCTCATTTGACTTTTCAACCATCACTTCTTCCTTCTTCAAATTAAGCTTGTGCATCCACTCCTCAACCGATTTTTTCACCAAATTCAATTCACCCTCTTTCAACTGAAGCTCACCATCACATTCTCCAATCCTCTTTTGAACCAACCCCAATTGTTTTTCCTTACACTCAAGCTCAACATTACATTCTTTAATCTTTTTTTCCACCAAAACAAATGCACTCTCCTTACTTTCAATCTCCTTAGCACGCTGATCTAGCAACCTAATTTTCGTATCGACATCATTACTTTGCTTTTCAAGTGATTTCATACTTATATCAAAGTGTTCCTCAAAATCTTTCCATTGGACAGTAAACTTAAGTACTGAATTAGCTTGTGCATGTGCAAGATCATATGATCTTCTTAAATTTTCTTTCTTTGACTCAGCGAGTCTCAACTCTTCTTTATTATTTTCACAGTTCTTCATTTTACAAACTAAGACAAACCCAATTCATAAATACACAGTATAAGTGAAAATAAGCATTCAATATAAAAAAAAACTTAGATGAACAGTTACAGAAGAGTTAACTAACCGGCCGCCTTCAAACTTCAAACTCTGAAGTCAAAGGATTAAAAATAAAAGAAACCCTTGTCACCGCCGGATAACCTGTCACTGTCATGAACTTAACTTCCAACCAGCTTGCGTGATACCGAAGTAAAGAACTTTTATTTGAGTGTTTGCGTGTTATGGGACTCGTTACCGCAGAGTTTCAGTTCTTTAAAGTGACAAATTCTGCAGTTTCCCGTACAACAAATAATGTCATGACACGTATCTGTATTTTATTTATGGGCTGTAAACTTAATTTATAATATCAGTTGTGAGCAGTGAGATATTATAAGGTGTTGTGAAGGGTTATTTTTAAGAACTTACCCTGAGTTTTGGCGCAATTACACTTGGATGACGAGTTTCTTTTTATGCTCATTTACCTCCTTTACCGTTAGTTTAAATACATGTTGACCGTTAGTAAACTGTCAAAATGATCAAAATATCCTTTTAGGTTAATAAGCTAAGGAGAAATATATTTTTTCACCTAAAATTTTGCGGCAAGTGATTTATAAGTGTAATGAAAAATCTTGAATACCCCTACCAAATTACAAATACACATTGGCCAATAAAATTATGAATTTTTATATAAAAAAATCAAAGCTGCCAATATTACCATTATAATAATAATAATAATTATTATTATTATAATTATAATGATTAATAATTATAATAGCAATTATAATCGTTGTATTAATAATAGTAATTATTTTTATTATAAGGATATTTATAATTTGACTTTGATTTTTTTTCAATAGCAATATTAGTAGCTTTGATTTTTTTTTAACAAAAGTTCATGATTTTATTGGTCAATGTACATTTGTAATTTAATAGGGTATTTAACATTTTCATTGCATTTTTAAATTACTTGCTGCCAAATTTTAGGTACAAAATTCTATTTCTTCTTAGCTTATTAACCCAAAAGGGTATTTTAATTATTTTAATAATCCACTAATGGTCAATATGTAATCATACTAACAAGAGGCGAGGTAAGTGAGGCTACAAGGAAACTCGCCATCTAAGCATAATTACCCCAAACCTTAGGAGAGGTTTTTAAAAATAATCATGTAGTGAATTATTGCATTCACCACTAACGAATCCACTAACGTAAGTGAAGAGTCCACTTTGTGAGTGGATTCATTTTGTAGAATATTTCAACACCTCTTGATGCACTTGTTCTTTGCTATAAATACAAGAGAAAATAATGCAATTGTAAGGCATTGCATTTTGGCCTTTGCTTCGTATTCAATTCATCTTCTCTCTGCCCATTCATTTTTAAGAAACGCAAGCAGAAGCTCAACAAAACTTTTGGCTTGGCCATCCCTGTTCTTATTGCTTCAGTCCTCTTCTATCTATGAACTAAGCATCAATTGCTCACATAACTAAGCATCAATTGTTCACATTCTCATTTCAATAATTGCTCACATATTATTCCCTCAAATTTATAACACGTTGTCAGCATGACTTTGCTTTGGTACATGAAGTATCTTGGCCCCTCACACTTTTTTTTTATTTTCCTCATATTTATTTAAAATTACTCTTACAAGAACGGTTTATTATTTACACACTTTTCAATATTTATTATACTAATATTTGTTTATTTGTTTGTGATAATGTCTCACTTGACAAAATTGGAGTTTAACACCTTGGATATATTTGGCAAAAATTATTTATCATGTATCTTGGATGCTGAAATTCATCTTAATGCTATGGGCCTTAGTGACACCATAAAAAATAATAATAACTCATCCCTTCAGGATCGAAAGGACCCATATGTCCTCTGGAGTAATTTATATGAAAGATATGGTCATTTAAGGTCAGTAATTCTCCCAAATGCTCATAGTGAATGGAATGCCCTCAAGCTTCAAGACTTTAAGTCACTATATGAATATAATTCTGCCTTGTACATAATTACTTCACAATTAAAACTGTGTGGAGAAAATATTACTGATGAGGATATGTTGGAAACAAAACATAAACAACATTTCATGCTTCCAACATGGTTTTACAACAACAATATAGAGCCCATCAATATACAAAATATTTTGACTTGATTGCATGCCTACTTGTGGTAGAAAATAAAAATGAATTATTAATGAAAAATCATCAAGCCCATCCTACTAGTACAAAACTAATTTTTGAAGCAAATGCTGTCTGACATGATCGTAAATACAATTATGAAAATGGGCGTGGCCTTGGGCATAGCCATGGTCGTAGACATAGTCGTGGCTATTATCGAAGTCAAGGTCATAACAAAAAATTATTATTATCAACCTTGTGGTGGTTTTAAGAACCATATAAAAGGGAAAAATGAGGAGGGAACATCTGCCCAACATAATATTCATAAAAATACTTGTGATAGATATGGAATATCTGGTCATTTTTGGAGACAATGTCGTACTCCTAGTCATCATGTGGATTTGTTTCAGCCATCCCTAAAATCAAAAGGAAAGAATATTGAAACAAACTATGTTGATGATCCGGATCTAGTGGGTGTTACACATCTTGATGTTTCAGATTTCTTTGAATACAAAGATGGAAAAATTGATCACTTGATATGTGATGGAAATTTTCATCACATTTAAAATTTAACTAGTGTTTTATGTTTGTTTATGTAATTTTTATTTTTTATCTTATCTAATATGTATTTTCTTTTTTCTTTTTTGTTTAAGGATATGGATTTCAATAAAATGTTTGATAAAGAAATATATTTGGCTGATAGTGTAACTACACGTATGATTCTTCGAAACAAGAGTTATTATTCAAATTCAAATTTAATTAAGGCAAATGTGATTACAATATCAGGTCCAGGGGATCTTATTGAAGGTGCTGGAAGAGCAATGATCATATTAACAAAATGTATAAAATTAGATATTCATAATGCTCTGTATTCACCTAAATAATAAAGAAATTTACTTGGTTTTAGATATATTCGTCATTATAATTTTCATATAGAAACAATGAATGAGAATAATGTAGAATATCTATACATTACTTTAACATGTCTAGAAAGAAACAAATATTAGAAAAAAATTTAGTTTTCTCATTTGGCTTATATTATACGACGATAAAACTAATAGAAAGTTATGCAATCATAAAAGATAAGTTATATGATCCAAAATCCTTTACACTTTGGCATGATTGCCTTGGTCACCTCAATCAACAATGATGTGTAGAATTATTGAAAACTCTCATGGACATCTATTGAATTTGAAAATTTTATTGTCTAATGAGAATAGTTGCACTACCTGTTCACGAGAAAATTTGATAGTTAGACCATCACCCAGTAAAATTTGTTCTGAATCTCCATCATTTTTACAAAGAATTCAATGAGATGTCTATCGACCTATTCACCCACCAAGTGGTTCATTTCGTTATTTTATGGTTTTCATTGATGCATCTGCATGGTGGTCACATGTTTGTTTATTTATTATCTACATGTAATATTGCATTTGCAAAGTTGCTTGCGCAGATAATCAGGTTATGCGCACAATTTTAAGATTATCTAGTCAAAACCATACGTCTAGGTAATGCTGGTGAGTTTACTTTTAAAACATTTAATGAGTACTGCATGACAATTGGGATTGATGTAGAACACCTAGTACCACATGTACATACTCAGAATGGATTAGTAGAGTCTCTCATCAAATGTCTACATGTAATTGCCAGAACTTTATTGCTACGAAGTCAATAACCTATTTCGACATAGGGACATGCCATTTTGTATGTTGCGGCATTGATCTGTTTAAGGCCTACTGCTTATCATAAATATTCTTTATTGTAACTAGTATTGAGACATCAACCAGATATATCCCATTTACGCACTTTTGATTGCACAGTAAAAGTGCCGATTACTCCCCCGCAATGCACTAAAATGGGACCCCAACGTCAATAAGGAATTTATGTGGGATTTGACTCACCATCTATTATCAGATATCTTGAACCATTGACGGGTGATATATTTATCACACGATTTGCGGATTGTCATTTTGATGAGACAAATTTTCCTCTATTGGGAGAAAGAAAAAAGATCCATGAGGTTAGGCATGATCCTCAGTGAAAAATGACCCATCTGTCTCATTTAGATCTACGCAAATCTCAGAGTGAAAATGAAGTGCATAGGATAATTCATTTATAGCAAATTACAGAACAATTGTCAAATGCATTTACATATGCTGCAAAAGTAACCAAATCATATTTATATATAGTAACTACTAATGTACCCGACCAGGTCATTGTACCTAAAGAACAAATAATGAAAAATGCACCTGAAGAATTGTTTGTGGCACATCAGAAGCGTGGTAGACCAATTGGTTCAAAAGATAGTGTTCCGCGGAAAAAGAAAAATGATTAAACAAGATTCTACTGCAAATGTTGATAAAAATCTAAAAGAACAAATTGCTTTAAAAGAGCAAATGGTCTATGAAAGTCCAGAAACCCTGACAATATACAAACTCTTCATGAGGAACAAAGCTTTTAAAAGGCAATTGAGTCCAGAAATAGTGAGATTTCTATGGACTATACTCAAAAGCTAATATTTAGAAAAGGAATCTAGTCCTTAATGAGACCAACTAACTTGAAAGACCACTTAAAGAAGCATATGCCCAAGATATGGCACAAGCCCTTGAAGTGGCTAGAGATAAAGAAATTATCATCAATGATGTGTTTGCGTTCACAGTAACTACTGACATTGTAAATGATCATGATCCACAAACCATTGATGAATGTAGGCTGAGGCATGATTGACTTAAGTAGAAAAAAGTAATATAGGCTGAGTTGACATCTTTAGCCAAAACGTGAAGTATTTGGACCTGTAGTCCAAATACCTAAGGGTGTCAAACTTGTTGGGTACAAATGGGTATTTATATGGAAACATAATGAAAATGATGAAGTTGTAAGATATAAAGCATGACTTGTTGCACAAGGCTTCTCACAGAGACCTAGTATTGATTAAAACGAGATATATTCTCCCCTTATGTGTGCAATTATGTTTAGATTTTTAATTTGTTAGGCTGTATCAGAAAATCTTGATATGCGTTTCATGGATATGATGACAACTTATCTATATGGGTCACTTGACATGGATATATATAATTGACATATATACATATATATATATATAAATCCTTGAAGGATTTAAAATTTTAGAATCTTGTCAATCTTCAAATTGTAGCTTGTATTAAATAACGCTACAAAGATCTTTATATGGATTAAAATAATGTGGACGCATGAGTGAATATTTGATGAAAAAGGGATATATTTAATGATCCTATCTGTCCATGTGTTTTTGTCAAGAAATCAGAATCTGGAATTGTTATTGTCGCAGTTCATGTTGATGATTTGAATTTAATAGAAACTTTTTTAAGAACTTCAAAACACTGCTAACAGTTTGAAAAACGAAATTATAATAAAAGATTTAAAGAAAACTAAGTATTGTCTCGGGCTTCAAACCAAGCACAGACCTAATGATATTATTCATCAGTCACATTATACTAAGAAAATTTTGAAACGTATCAACATGGATAAAGCTTACCCATTGAGTACCCCAATGGTAGTCCGATCTCTTGATCCAAAAAGGATCCATCCTATCTTTAAAAGGATGATGAACAGATACTTAGTCCTGAAGTAGGATGATGAACAGATACTTAGTCTTGAAGTACCATATTTAAATACAATTGGTGCTCTGATGTATCTATCACAATGTACTAGACCGAATATAGCATTTTCTGTTAACCTGTTAGCTCAATTTAGCTCCGAACCAACTAGAAGACATGTGAATGATGTCAAATGAATTTTTCGTGATCTTCAAGGAACAATTGATTTAGGTTTATTTTATTCTAATGAACTAACGAAAAATTTAGGTCTTATTGGTTATGCTGATGCAGGTTATTTATCTGATCCCAATAAAGCTTGTTCACAAATAGGATGTGTTTTCACTTTTAATGGTACAATGATTTCTTAAAAGTCTATGAAATAGACTCTCGTTGCAATATACTCCTACCATTCTGAAATTCTTGCACTACATGAAGCCAGTCGGGAATGCATATTGTTATGATCTGTAATCCATTATATTTAAAGTACGTGTAGAATATCTTCAAGTTCAGATATCCTAACAGTAATATATGAAGATAATGCTACATGTATAGTTCAACTCAGAGGAGGATGCATTAAGGGGATAGTACAAAGCATATTTCACCAAAATTCTTCTACACTCATGAGCTCCAACAAAACAAAAAGATTGATATCAAACAAGTATGCTCCATGAATAATTTAGCTGACATATTTACAAAAGCTTTACCTACATCTACATTTGAGAAAATAGTATATGGCATCGGCATGGGTCGCTTCAACAAACTATCAGATTAATACATGTTGCTATCAAGAGAAATACTCATCAGAAACGTAGTCATCAAGAGCAGCATAATCTTACAAGAGAAGAATCACATTGAAAAGCACATTTAACGTTATCAGGTGGAGCATATTTTGAAGAGAATAATTCTACAGCCATTTTCAATAAATGTGCACTATACTCTTTTTCCTTCGACTAAGTTTTATCCCACTGGGTTTACTGGCAAGGTTTAACAAGGCAGTATGAAGCACATCTACTAATACCTTTTACATTATATGTAAATAAATGGTGAGTCTAAGGGAAAGTGTTGTGAATTATTGCATTCACCACTAACGAATTTACTAATGTAAGTAGAGAGTCCGCTTATTGAGTGGATTCATTTTGTAGAATATTTTAATACCCTTTGATGCACTTGTTCTTTGCTATAAATACAAGAGCAAATAATGCAATTGTAATGCATTGCATTTTGGCCTCTGCTTCGTACTCAATTTCATCTTTTCTCTGCCCATCCCTTTTTAAGAAACATAAGCAGAAGCTCAACAAAACTTTTGGCTTGGCTATCCTTGTTCTTATTGCTTCAGTTCTCTTTTATCTGTGAATTAAGCATCAATTGTTCACATACTCATTTCAATAATTGCTCACATATCATTCCCTCAAATTTATAGTACACTATTCCCTCAAATTTATAACATAGGGTAGCTTATAGGTATTTTATCAATTATACAGTAACCAAATAATACTGTAAAATATGTGTATTTATTTAGTTTGAAAAATCATTATGTAAGTGACTGTTATATTAAATTCAGTTACACATATCATACAAGTATTAGTTGGTTATATTACCTTTGATGTATTTTAGAATTCTTTTAAGTACTTGCTCCTGTAATTTTTACAATATTTAATAACTCTCCTATATGATAATTATACAGTATTACTCGTATTTTTAAATACACTTTTATTTATATTTCTTATAAATTATATAAATCAAATAAATTAAAATTAAAAATTATTCTTTTTTATTTATTCTAATCTTTTTCTTTTTTGTTTTATTCTAGTATATTTTATTCTTTATAAAATTTGTTTGGAAAATAAATGAAAGATAGATAATGAAGCGCCACGTGTTGATTTTGTAACTATACTAGGAGGGTACCCAACCTATACCAGGTACACTTAATAATTGTGCTGTTATGCTAGGTATACCATATTAAAACTCAGATGGTTAAAGAAAATCTCTAAAAATATCCGCCATGTGTAATATCTCTATCACTAAAAAAGAATATTAGGTTTGGTAAAATCAAATGAAGAATGTCCTGCTGAAAAAGAAAGGTCAATTAGCTGTCACACCTACAAAAAGCAAAAGGCAGCATGCCAAGGATAGTGGTCCTCAGCTGCCACGCCTATAACAAGCCAGATAGCTTTTGCAGAGGTATCCTGAACCACCTTGCAGTGTGTATCTCGTGTACAAGACAACAGACCATGCCAATAATGCCTTCTTTGCTCCCCAAGTATGCTCCTAACAGCCTAAAAATCATAATAAAGGTAAAAGGATGAAAAAATCTTAGAAATAATAGCAAAATCATCACTAAGAACGTGCCACATGGCAGGGTACCCTGGGTATACCATATTAAGGCAACAAGGTTCTATCTTTCTCATACACAACCAAACATGCACTCCACAAAAGGCTGAGGTCTTCTTCAACCTCCAAGCATTATTTTAGAGAGCTTGCAAGCTCTCAATGCCATACAAGTTCAAAAAGCTAATTTGAGCGTCGGAGTGTGGTCGTCAGTCACCCCCGACTCCACCTCTAACCTCATTTTTATTGTTTTGTAGGTAAGCTTCTCTTTAATCTCTCTCACTCTAAACCTGAACCTCCCTCCATAGCCATCCCTCTCTCATTCTTCCCCCATCTCTAAAATGCCTAAAACAGTCCACACTACCCAACTCAGTGAGGTATCTCGCATCCTCAAAAATAAATTTATTGTTCTTAGATAGGTTTTGACTGTCCCTTTCACACCCCAAAATCTACCTAAAATAAATTAAAATAATATTAAATAGAAATAAAAAAATTTTAAAAATATTTCAAGCTTAATTGCACATTTGCTTTTCACATTTATCGTAACAAATACATTTTTAAAAAAATTTTCTTATAATGAATGAATATTTTATATTCCCTAGAATAACTACCAAGTAAATAACTTATTTACCTTTGGGATAAAAATGGTAGGGGATAAGTGGTAGATAATTATTTCAGTAGGGGATAAGCTACAATGAGGCTGTGGGATACGACAATCAAACCCATTATTTAAATATAAAATGGGGCTTGACTGCATTATGACACAAATGATGTAATTCAGCAAAGTATTATGTGTTGATATGAACTTTCCTAAATTTCTTTAAATTCCAGGTTACAAATTCCAAGTTACTGGACTGTAGGATATGATAGTCAAACCCACTATTTTAATATAAAAAAGACTTAACTAAATTATGGCACAAATAATGTGATTTAATAAAGTATTACATGTTGATATTAACTTTCTTGACTTTTAAAAATATACAATAGTCAAATCCATTAATTTAATATAAAACAAGACTTAACTGAATTATGACACAAATAATGTGATTTGATAAATTATTACATGTTGATATGAGTTTTCTTGAATTTTAAAAATATATGATAGTCGAATCCATTATTTTAATATAAAACAAGACTTAATGAATCATGGCACAAATAATATGATTCAATAATTTATTACATGTTGATACGAACTTTCTTAAATTTTGAAAATATACAATAGTCAAACCTATTATTTTATTAAAAACAACTTTTAACTGAAGTATGGTACAAATGATGTGAATTCAACAAATTATTATGTGTTGATATGAAAACTTTGATAAATTTTTTGAAATTATTGAGGCTATGAGATACGATAGTCCAACCATTATTTTAATATAAAATAGAACTTAATTGAATTATGGCACAAATAGTGTGATTCGACAAATATTTTGTGTGGATAAGAATTTTCTTGGATTTTTAAAAATTTCAAAGTTATATGTAACACTGGTTAATTTTATTAGGAGACAATTCCGGTCAGTATTGACCTATTCAAATTTAAAGCATAAAGATAATCATGGCCATGGATCTTATAAGATATCATTTCCTTATGATTTTTCAGAGATAATTTCATTTTGGTATAATTATATTTTGTTCACAATCTTTATCTTAAAATCTGTTTAAAACTACTCTCGATTCCTGAAAGTCATAAGTTTCAAAGAAATCTTTTACTCAAATTCTTCATAAACTTCATTAAAATATCTGATTAATTTTTAAAATGTTTCGAAAATCTCTCTTTTTTTTTTTTTTGAGAAATCGAAAATCTCTCTTTAAATTTCAAAAAAGTTGTCATTAGCCTTCATTGACTTAACTCTTAAGCTAACCAATGAGACTGATAATTTTTACCACCAGATTAAAGGCCTCCTTCCCATACAAAAATCCTTTTTTTTTCCCCTCTCCAATTGTTGGGATATTTAGTCTCTTCCGTCGAGGAAATGTATCAAACAATTAATAAATAAAAAATATAAAGGAAGAAAAATATAAAAATAAAATATAGAAATTTTTTTGTCATATAATCATAAATGGTTGCGGGTACTAGGATGAGCTACGAAAATATTACAATTTATTTATTTTTTTAATTTCTTGCCAATCTAATCTAAAGCATGATATTGATTTATAAGGTTCAATTTATCCTATTACCGTAGCGAGGAGAAATTCAAAGGGAGAGCAAATTAAGATGAAGAGAAGGGGGAGCATTTAAGGGTTTTTAAGGGTTTATCGAAGAAAATAGGGTTATTTTTGAAATCATTGGGGTTTTAAAAGAAATTTTTAAAATTTTTATACAAATTTAATGGGATAAATAAAAAATTAAAAGGGCCAAAAAGTAAAAGTTTAGCTAGCCTATTAAACTCTACCATTAAATTAGGATTTAAACCCAATAGTAAAAAGTCCAAAAAGCAAAAGTTAGCTGGCCTTTGCTTTTAAGTATACCCCATAACTCATTGGCAAATTCATGCTCACAAAAACCTTGAAAGCATGAGAAATCGAGTCTCAACGAATGTTGGGACTCGATTTTCCCTCAAACGTAAGGATAATTTTCCTCCAATCTTTGTGAGGGTATATCTTCGAGTCGTGTCATACTAGAAGAATATTACGAGGAGTAGAATAGTCTCAGTTTACTTCTAGTTGTAATACTAATATACCTCTGACTATCATATTAGTATTTTCTAATTGTAATATATCAACATTGTATTAAAAAAAAAAAGTATATCCCATTACTTTCCCAAAACAGAAAGTATACCCCATTAAAATTACCAGGCAACTTATTCACCTCTAAACACCCGTCTTAATTCCAAAATTATTGACTTTAGTATCGTATGAAAGATTGAAAGTCATTCTTTCTACAGAACATTATCAGAAATAATAATAAAGAATCCTCACTAACTATATATGAGCTATGTAAATAGAATTAATGAATTTCTAATTATTGGATGTATTAGTAGACCCGATCAAAATCGTGACGCCCTCCGATTGTTCTTCATGTTTTTTTTTACCCCATGGCTTCAATCAAAGCTTGGACTCAAAATTAAGGGGTTCGGATTAAATTTTACAAACTAGACATCAATTTATATCTGATCCACGATTTTACGAATTATAAATTTTTGATGCAATCTAATCTACGAATTGGTGAAAGTCAATTCAAATCCAATCCAAATGCATGCGGATCGGATGCGGATTTGATCCAATCCATATCCAATTCCCCTTTTTTCAGATTAAAAAAATTTAGGTAATTATCTAGTAGCTATCACTTATTAAGTAAAACTTCTGTAAACCATTAAATTTTAAGATTGTATCTGTAAACCACATACTTTTCAAAGAAATATCCCCCAACCAATTTTTTATTAAAAAAGTTAACTGCTGTTAGTGGTCTGCGTAAAGACTATTTTACCCCTGTAATACAATAATTAAATATTTATTTTTAAAAAATAGAATATTGTTTGATTTTTTTATTTATAAACAAAAACGATGTTGTTTATATAATTAAATATTTATTTTTTAAAAATAGAATATAATTAATTATATATTTATTTTTTAACTAAATGACAATATTACCTTTATGATGGCATGCTGACGTCATATTTCCATTAACGGAGTTAACGAAAGGTGGGTGGGAGATGTTTCTTTAAAAAGTAGGTGGTTTACAGATACAATCTTAAAATTTGGTGGTTTACAGAAGTTTCACTTAATAAGTGGTGGCCATCAGATAATTATCCAAAAAAATTTAATTCTGTCCCATCCAAAAACTAAATAAATAAAAAATAAAAAATAAAAAATAAAACAATCTACTACTGATCAAATTCAAAATTGAATAAGATTTAAATAAATTATTTGTTTAAATAAAGTTAGAGACCTAACTTAATTAATTAAATTAATTAGAGGTATTTGTTTTTATAACTTAATAGGACTTTAAAAATAATTTGAACTTAATAAAATAATTCAATTTTTTTGGCTTTTGACTGAATAAAAAAATCTGAATAAGCCAACTAATTTTTAATGTAAAAAATATACATACTTTATAATTTATTTTTCATACCTATCCCAAAACCCACCTATACACATTTACCCACTAATAATCTCATCTTATATTATGTACTATTATTGAGAATTTGTGATAAAATTTGAAATTTTTGGTATTTTATATATTATAATTCCAAAATCATTATGTATTCACTAGAACTTAGTTTTGCTTATATGTGTTAAAATATTATGGTATTTAGATTCTTTGAGATATATATATTATTTATTTGACATTAAAATTTAATAAGGATATAAATGTAAAAGTAAATATTTTTATTTTTTTAAGTTGAAAAAACAAACAACATATTATTTATTTTCAGAGATTTAGACAAAAAAAAAAGAGTATATTATTCAGATTCAAACATTCATGTATATTCAGAATTCATATCAATTCAGATCTCTTCAGATTTCAGAAAAAAAAAAAAAAAACAAATGCCACCTTAATTTTTCAAAATATAACATGCCGAAATGAAAAAAAAATTATCATTTGTTTAGATTAATATATGAAAACTAACTAAAATTATAAAAATTAACTAAAATTAACTGTTTAGGAAGCTATATTTGTTTGTTTAATTATTCAATTACTTAATTATTTTTTATTTTATATTACTATCAAATAAGATATAATATAGTGTCAATGTAACTATATTTTAACTATTTATTTATTAGTAAATAGTAACGCCACATTTATAAGTTTTATTTTTTAATTAATTTTTTTTTACGGATTTACAGAAATAAATCCATATCCAATTCATCGACTGTGAATTTTTAAATTTTCAATCCAATCTAATCTACCAATCCACATATCAGATTTATACGAATCAGATTAGACTGATTGAGAAAATTGGATTAGATTCTCAACATCCTTGCTCAAAATCCAGTTTATGTTCAATTTATTCTTATTATTTGATAGTGAAAAAGCCACTTGAAAGGGCATCTACACAAGCTTTTTTTTTTTTTTAAATTTTTTTAATCAACGAAAATCCGAAAAGAAAGATATGGGGATGCTCGGTAACTATAATCTAATTCTTAAGGTTTAAATTGTCAAGAAATAAAAAGCGGGGTTTTATAAGGATTTTAGAGGGTGTCTATTAATAGCACCACTCTTAACAAAAAAGTTTTGTTTCCCAAAACGAATTAATTTGATTGGTTTACAAAGAGTAGGACTACTAGCACCACTAATTTTCTTTTCAAACTATTTTTTCAGTCAAAATTTACTTTCTTTTCCAAAATACCCCTTTTTAATAGTTTCTTTCTGATTAAATAAAAAATTTCAATTTCTTTCACTCATCTCCATTTACATTTTTTTTACATAAAATTTTGAATGATTAAATCATACATATTTAACTAAAAAAAAGGTCATATATATGAGAATCCAAAATATTTGTGAGGAAAACAAAAAATGTGAAATACTTTGTTATAGTTGTCTGGGTGTAAAGAGTTAGAGAGAGAAACTTATGGAAAGAGAAGTATAGGGATTTAATTAAATTGAATTTGTCATTTCATGTAATTGTAACAAGAGAGAGTTTTATAAAGATAACAGAGGGGTGCCAATAATTCGAACTCCTTTATAAAATTTGTTTGTGTGACAAAAAATAATGGTATGTGATTACAAAAAAGAACAAAAAAAAAAAAAGGGTCCTAGGCCAAGAAGTGTTCTCGAGTTTCCCGAGAAAACAATGTCCCATCATCAATTGAGAAAACTAACTTATAAACCTGATAATTAAGTTTAAAGATATATTTACATCATATCTCTCATACTATGTTAAGAGTCATGATGAATTGATGATAAGCACTTGGATATGTACATTCTTGTTATAATTTATCCCCAAGACTCTGGAAAAGCAAAAACAAAACAAAGACAGTAACAGCTGGCAATTTTCATTTCCAAAATGAACAACGTGATTGCCAGTTCACTTGCCTGTGATGTCTGAAAGCCGAGAATACAAATCTATCACCATTCTTAGAAGAAAACAAAACTATAATTCAACTCAGAAACATAATTCTTTCATGCCATCAAATCAGTTATCAGAGTTGGGGGATAATCCAAAAGGTATACCAATACTCAGTTATGCTAGCATCGAATTGTGTTTCGCGTTGACACTGCATAGCTGGAGAACTCTCACTCAGAATATCAGAAGATGGAATTTGAAGGGTATAATAGGAGATAATAGTAGGTGTTCTCTGTACGAGGACGCTTGTAAGAATTCTGAAGTTGCGGTTGCTCCCTGGAGGTACAAGTACCAACAATGAGATGCATTCCGCTTTGCTCTGCTTGATTCATTCCAAAGCTACTCAATGAGGCAACTGAAATATATACAACACTATTTAATAACTATGAACCTTGATGGACTTGAAATATTCTGGATGTTCTCCCTAATAATAACTAAACTACCAATAACCACTTAGCTCCTACATTTTCTATTGGCGAGTAATTGTAATCCTTTTCCTTCTAATGAAACATCAAGGGAATAATACACCGCTGCAAGTTTTAAAGTTGGACATGACAAAATTGTAATTCTCAGAACGCATGCAATTATACTATTTAATAGAGAGCACAAATTGCACCCAATTCATCTAAATTTCAATAACAAAGAGCTTACCAGGTACTTTGTCTGCAAATCCAAGGCTGCGGTGTAACTTAGGTGCCTGTCTATGCTCAGCAACGATATCACGAAGACTCTCAAGTTCATTACTATCCAAAGCAGGTGCCAATAAAGGCTGCTAAAAGATGCCAAAGAATTCTCCGCGGCTGCTCTCATCTTCTCCTTCCACTCTCCTGCCACCTTCATAGCCTCATCTCGTACCTGAGGATTAATCTCTGGTGCCACATTTGATAACTTCTCTAACAAAAGAATACAAGTCCTCCTAATAATGCTCACATCAAAATCCATCTCTCCCTCCCTTGAATGAGGTAAAATCCTGACATTGCATTCAGCACCAAAAAAGGTCGGGTCACGTGCTTTTTTAAGTGTCTCAAAAATTTCACCAAAAATCAAATCATGCTTCTGCAAATGCTGATTCAAGAGCAACTGTAGATTCTTCCGACTGCTTGACTGAAGGGACATTAGTTGTGCATCCCGATTTACTGTCAAACTTTCAGGTTGCTCGATCTTCGCTTGCAAATGGAGGATATTATACAATTATTTTTCTTTCATCTCCAGACTCTTACTGCGATCTTCAACAGCTTTTCTGATAGGATCAAAGTTTTCTTCTCTTATTTCAAACTCTTTAACACGTACTTCAAATTGTCTCTGTTTCATTTCAAGCTCTCGCAAGTGTTCTTCCAGTTGTTTTTGGTGTGCAGTAGAATGCTTCTCCTTCTCTTTGAGCTCACAGAGGCATGCAGTGGTCATAGTTTGAATCAAATGAAGTTGCAGCTCGTTTGATTCATGCTCCTTTGACAGTTTTTCCGCGGAATTTTGTATAAAATCAAGCTGCTTCTTCTTTAATTCAAGTTCCTCTGAACACTTCACAATCGAATTTCCAACTGAAATTATCTCCTTTTCTTTCACTTGGAACTCCTTGCTGAAGTCTTCAACAGATGCTTGGACAGATTTTAAACGATTCTCCTATAATGCGAGTTCCTGACAGCGTTCTTCAAGGCGTTTTTGAATTCCAGTGCACTCCCTCTCTTTCAATTCAAACTCCTCCTCTTTACATTCAAGTTCATTTTCCTGCAGTCTGATAGTACTCTGGAGTGACGGTAAATGCATTTGGTTGTAAGCCTAATGTGATTATATTTTGTCACTGTTGATTAATGGATTGTGTCAAACATGCAATACAAGTGTTGCTCTGAAATTATTTGAAGAAATGGTTAATGGGAAAGTTATTATTTGTATGCATGATCGCAAAAGGAGAGGAAGCTATGAGTAAAGGAAAATGTTTCTTCTACTATATTCTCACTTGATTGGAGTTCATTTAATTTATTAATTTTAATGTGCGGCAAGTTATGAATTGAAAGAATAGCTTTTGGTGTGAATGCAAATTCCTTAAGTTAATTCTCTCTTGCAGTTTTTCTTTGCAAGACATTTCATCGATTTGTAGGGTAATAAAAATGTAACTAGACTTTGACTTGGAACTGAGTTTTCTGATTAATCAATGATGGCATGTTCATTTTAGTTCATTTTGCAGAATTTTTAGTTGCATTTGCTTTTTAATCGCCTGGGGTTGGCATTAGTTTCTAAAGTGGATGATGAGTGAGTAGAAAACTCAAGAAGAGTTGAAACTTTACACAGATGGTTTGATCTTGCACATGAACAAACTAATTAACTATGTTCACTGCTCAATGGAAAGCTTTATAGGAACACTTTGATTTAACTATGAAATCACTTTAATTACAAAATCAGGAAGCTGGAAAATCTATGTTAGCATCTGTCAATGGTATCTATGGAGAGCAACAAAGACTTTACCCGACACCCACGTTTGCTGTGACCCCTGAGTGATTACTGATTACAAGGAGGTAAATGATAGAAGTGTGTTTGGCGTTCACTGCCACGTACCCGAAGCTGTTCCACATTGCCTACCTGGAGAACTCTCACATAGGATATCAGAAGATGTAATTTGAGGGGTCTAGGTGCCTAGAGTAGTAGCAGGTAAGCTTCTGTCCGAGGACGTTTATAAGGATTCTGAATTTGCAGTTGCTTCTTGGAGGCTGAAGTATCAATACTGCGATCCATACCAGGTACTTCATCTGCAAATCCAAGGCTTCGGCGTAATTTAGGTGTCTGTCTATGATTAGCAACAATATCAAGAAGTCTTGCAAGTTCATTGCCATCAAAAGCAGGAGCCAATTTATAGGCAGCTAAAAGATGCAAAAACCCCAACACAACCAAAGAATTCCTCACCGTATCTGCCATATTCTTCTTCCACTCAACTGCCACCTTCAAAGCCTCACCTTGTACTTGAGAATTAATCTCTGGAGCTAAACTTGATAACTGCTCTAACAAAAGAATACAAGTCCTCCTAATAACGCTCACATCAAACTCCACATCTCCCTCCCTTGAATGAGAAGGGTAAAATCCTGACATGGCATCCAACACCAACAATGCAGGGTCAGGTGCACTTTTAATAGTGTCGAAAACTTTACAAAAAATCACATCATGTTTCTGCAAATGCTGATTCAATAGAATCTGCAGATTTCTTCCGCTGCTTGTCAAATTTTCAGGTGCTGCAGATTTCCTCCGATGCAACTGGAGGATGTCAGACAATTTTTTCTGTTTCAACTCCAGATTTTTACTGGAATCTTCAACTGCTTTTCGGATAGAATCAAACTCTCTCTCTCGTAATTCAAACTCCTTTACACGTTCCTCAAATTGTCTCTCTTTTATTTCAAGATCTTGTGAGCGGTCTTCTAGATCTTTTTTGAGTGAATCCAAATGCTTCTCCTTCTCTTTGTACCCTATGATGTATCTAGTGGTCAATGTTTGAAACAAATCAAGTTGCTGCTGATTTGTTTCTTGCTCCTTAGAAAGTTGCTTCTTCTTTAGTTCAATTTCCTCTGACCATTTCACAATTGATTTTCCAACTGAAATTAACTCCTTTTCTTTCACTTGGTACTCCTTGATGCAGTCTTCAATACTAGCTTGGACAGATTTCAATTGATTCTCCTTTAATAAAAGTTCCTGACAGGATTCTTCAATGCGTTTTTGTAATCCGCTGAACTCCCTTTCTTTCAATTCAAGCTCCCTCTCCTTACATTCAAGTTCATTTTCTCGCAGTCTGATTGTACTCTCGAGTGAATTTAAATTGTCCTCATCTAAACGGAGCTTCTCCGGGAGGCCTTTCATAGATGCTTGGGTCAGCTCCAATTCTTTCTTTTCAGATTCAAGTTTCACCTTAACAGCATCATATGCCTCCTCCAAAGCTCCATGCTTTTCTGTATAAGCCTCAATCATTGCCTGAATTGAAGCTTTTTGTTCCTTCATCAACACAAGCTCTTTCTCACTTTCCCTCACTTGCCTTCCTTTCAACTCAATTTGCTCTGAACGATCTTTAATCAACCCATCCAACGATTCCAACCGCTTCCGTTCTTCCATCTTCAAATTAAACGTCTTCGGCCACTTCTCATCCGAATTTTTCACCAAATTCAGTTCATCCTCTTTCGATTGAAGCTCACTGTTACACACTCCAATCCGCTTTCGAACCAAACCCAAGTCTTTTTCCTTACATGCAAGTTCAAAATTACAATCTTTAATCTTTTTTTCAACCAAAACTAACTCACTCTCTTTACTTGCAATCTCCTTAGCACGCTCATCTAACAACCTAATCTTCATATCAACATCAATACTACTGCTACTTTGTTTTTCAAGTGATTTCATAGTTAAATCAAAGAGTTCCTCTTTCCATTGAGCAGTGAACGTACAAAGTTGTTCTTGTAAAAGATCAAACAATCTACGTAGAATTTCTTTCTTTAACTCAGCTACTCCCAACTCTTCGTGATCAGACATATCAACGCAGCTCACCATTTAAGAAACTAAAACAAACCCAGATGATAAAATTGCAATGTAATTGACAAAGTAAGCAAAATCAAACGCTGCAGAGTGTCTTGTAAAAGCCTGAAAGGTTGATTAATTTCTTGGGAATTAGCCTTCAGGGCACTAACAATTTACAATAGCTTATTAAAGTTGTGTTTGAAAAGGAAACCCTAAATAATGCGGGAAAGGGAATCCAAAACTAATGCTAAATACATTAAAAAAAAATTGACAAGGAAGAAAACAGGAAAGTTTTTGAGAAGGTAACAATTAACAAAGAACTCTTTTCCATAAAAGTCGCGAATTAATTTTTGGGAATAGTCAAGTAGGCATTTTCATTGCCATTTATTACAAGTACTAATAAGTGGCAATGAGATTGTTTTATAAACTTTTTTCTTTATTGTTATTAATTTTTAAAATTATTAACGTTATGATACGTAAAATATTTCGAAAATCTCTTTTAAAAAAAAGTTAAAATCGAAGTTTATCAAAGTTTCAGGATAATTAAGTACATGGGAAAATGACTGTATCACCGGTTTAACGTATTTTTATCTAAGAATTTTTTTTAAAAATTATTATCGTTATGATATTTAAAATATTTCAAAAATCTCTTTAAAAAAAAAACAAAATGGAAGTTATTAAGTCAAAGTTTATCAAAGTTTCAAGGAAATCAAGTACACGTGCAAATGACCGTATCACCTCTTTAATGTACTCTTTTTATTTTTTTAAGAATTTTGATATTTGATCTCTCATTATATTTCACCAGCTTTTACTAATAACTTTTATATTAATATATATTTTATTCTTATATGAAATAACTTAAAAGAGTAAATAGCTTTTAAGTGCACCCACGTAATAATTTCTATTAATATCTAATTTCTTAAACTCTAATTTCGTTCATGTTTTTAAATTATTATCTCTTCTCAAATATTGTATACTCTACTTTTGTAATCATGAAAAAAATAAATGGAGGAAATTAATTTGCAGTACTCAATAGAGGATGATGAAGAAGTATCAAATCATTTTTTATGGTTATCACAATGATGAATAAAACCTTTAAAAAGAAAAAAAGAGATTATAATGATTATGAGAGCTTTTTTCCCTTTTTAAAATAGATTTTATAAGTTTTATATGATGGGTGCTTGGAAAAAAGATAAAAATTATAATAAGGGTAAATTCGAGATTAAGTGGGATATGTTGAGAGATAAAGATTAGTTTAAAATATTTAATGGGATTAAATAAAAAATGGGGGTGGTGAGATGTAATAAAGGGGTCAAATATCACCGCTCTTTTTCTAATACTAGATTCTTGAGTTCTAATTTATGTTTGTCTAAATAAACTAAACACTTTTTGAAATATGGTAAATATTACATAATTTTACTAGATAAAAAGGCACCCCACCCCCTCCCACCCTAAATTAAATGTATGGCCACTATTGCAAAAATACAGACTTTTTGCCATGAACTCCCCTACTGAAGTACTGAGACAACTTTATCCTTTTACATTCAAGTCAGCTCTCAAAAAGGAGGAGACAACCAAAGGCACACCACTGTAAAGTAAACTATGTCGGTTAGCATCTAACACCACTATCTATGGAGAGCAACCATCACTTCAAACTAGAAGTGCTTGTGCTGGAATATGTAGGTTTTGCTTTCCTGCAACATTTGACTGTGCGGCAACCAAATTTGCTGTGAACCTTGAGTGATCATGAGGTAAATGAATGAAATGTGCTTGCCCTCTACTGCCATGTCTACACTGCCTAACCGAAGATATCAAAGCCGGAACTTGAGGGGAATAGGTTCATTTAGTAGATGGTTCTATCCGAGGACGTTTGTTGTAATTTTGAAGTTGCAATTGCTCCCTGGAGGCTGAAGGACCAATATTGTGATTCATTCCACTGTTCTCTGCTTGATTCATTCCAATGCTACTCCATGAGACAACTGAAATACAACACCATTTAATTACTAAGGACCTTGTTGGACCAGAAACATTCCAGATGTTTTCTACCCCATGATAATTCAAATTTCGATAGCACCAATATTTTCTGTTGGAAAGTATTTATAATCTTTTCCCTTCTATTATAACATCAAGGGAATACTACATTATGGTGGGTTTTCAGTTGGATATAACAAATCGTGAACAGGATTCTCACAAAATAATCAACAATGCAATACTATGGCGAGCACAGATAGCACTTGATACAACTAAATTTTAATAACAAAGAGCTTACCAGGTACTTTATCTGCAAATCCAAGGCTTTGGCGTAATTTAGCTGTTTGTCTGTAGTGAGCAACAATATCAAGAAAACTTTCAAGTTCATTACCATCAAAAGCAGGTGCCAATCTATAGGCAGCTACAAGATGCAAAAACCCCAGCACCTCCAAAGAATTCTCCTCTGTAACTCCCATATTCTTCTTCCATTCGCCCGCCAACTTCATAGCCTCATCTCGTACTTGAGGATTAATATCAGGTGCTATATTTGATAACTGCTCTAACAAAAGAATACAAGTCCTCTTAATAATGCTCATATCAAACTCAATGTCTCCCTCCCTTGAACCCTCCCTTGAACGAGGATGGTAAAATCCTTGCATTGCATCTAACACCAGCAATGCAGGGTCACATGCTTTTGTGAGTGTCCGGGAAATTTGACCGAATATCAAATCGTGCTTCTGCAAATGCTGAATCAAGATCAATTGAAGGTTTCTTCCGTTGTTCATAGATTGAAGAGACAGTGGCTGTGTGTCTTCTTTGTCTGTCAAACTTTTAGGTTGCTCCAATTCTTTCGTTGCACATTCAAGTTCTTTCCCACACTGTAAGATAGACTTCTTAATCTCATCATAGAGCTTCTCTTTAGCTTTAAGTTTTTCTTCATACTCAGACATTTGTCTCTCCTTCATTACAAGCACTTTCTCACATTCCTCAATCGAGCTTTGGATTTCTCTCAGTTTCTTTTCTTTCAACTCAATTTGTTGACTACAATCTTTAATCCCACTCTCCGATTCCAACCGCTTCTGATCCACATGATATTTCTCAATTGACTTTTGAAGCAAACTCAGTTCTTCCTTCGTCACATTAAGCTTCTGAGACCAGAGCTCAACCGAATTTTTCAGCAAATCCTCTTCTGATTGAACTGATCCCAATTGTTGTTGCTTACACTCGAGCTCGCAGTTGCATTCTTCAACCCTCTTTTGAACCAAACCCAATTCTATTTCCTTACACTGAAGCTCACTGTTAGATTCTTCGATCTCTTTCTCCACCAAAGCTAGCTCACCCTGTTTTGACTGAAGCTCGCCATTACATCCTCGAATCCTCTTTTGAACCAAACCCAATTCTTTTTCTTTACACCAAAGCTCACTGTTACATTCTTCAATCTCTTTTTGCACCAAAGCTAACTCACCTTCACTTTCTCCGATCCTGTTCTCAAGAAAACGCAACTGCCTTTCCTTACATTGAAGCTTCAAATTACAGTCTCTTATCACATTAGCCCTAGTCTTCATATCCACTTCTTGAGTTCGTAATTACAGTGATTTCACAGTTGAATCAAAGTTTTCCTCTAAATAAATAAGTACTGAATTAGCTTGTGCATGTGCAACAGTGCAAGAGCAAACCATCTATGTAAAGTTTCAGCTCCTCTTGAGTTTTTTAACACAGGTGATAAAAATGCAATGCAAGTATAAATTAAGCAAACTGAGGTAAAATTAACGGTTGCAAAAGAGCTAACCAGCCATGGCCAAAACACTGCACAGGCAAAAAGTCTTGTCACCGATGCTCGGCCTGCCGCTCACACTAGCTGGTGTGGCGAGTTTTGGGACTTCTTGACGTTTCATTGACTAGTTTCTGCCTGCTAACTCGATGACTTTTGTACTAATAAATATATCTCTAGGATAATTAACAATCCAGTCCCTCTTGCTTTCTTAAAATTTAAAAAAGACCAATAATTTTGAAGTCGTCTCAAATAAGTCCTGTTTGTTATTTCACACATGCCATCAGTGATCAGACTATCGAAGCGTTCGATTGAGTGATTAAAAGTTTAAAACTACAACGCTTGGGATTAGACTATTTTTATAAATTTTTATTCGATATCATGTTTGATGTAAATAAAATGAGTTATGTCTTTGCTCACGCTTGTTAACATTTATATGTACAAATAATTTCGAGAGAAAGATTAATACACATACGACAGGCAATTGCAAAATGAGCAGTGGGGGGTTGTGCCTACTGCCTAATTAATTTAAGGAAAATTTACACTTAATTTTAACAGAAACTAATTTAGTAATCAAAATTTATATGTAAAAATAATTTAGAGAGGAAAATGGTGCCTTCAAATCTTCAGCACATAGTGGTATATATGCTCACTTCCAACTTCGAAGGCTAAAGCAGCATCCGATCAAGACGTTGGGTCGCAATGAATGTCGGCAAAACCTTTCGCAAAATGAGATGTCCACTCACAGATAGAAGTGATAAAGATAAGAAGATTAATTTTTACCCAACACAAAAGTTAATAAATATCAAGAAAAAAAAATTTCTTACACATAGATGGCATAAAATAGAAATAATGAGAAAAGCAAAAAAAAAAAGAACTCAAAAGAATAAAATTGAGTTTTTAATTTATAGAATGCGAGAGTAGAGAGAATATACTATTGTAAGGTAGAGAAAAAAATAGATTTTTGAAGCATAATTTCAAAATTTTAAAATAATTTTTAATAATGAATTTATTTTTTTAAATGGTCGTAGAGAAAAATTTGACGGGTCTAAATTATTCTAAATCTTTTAAATATTAATAAGCTAAGCAAGCTATTTTTCAATTTTTATTTTATTATTAAAATATTAACATGAGATTCTTGTTACTGTCTCGGACTCCATGCATTTTAAACACGTGTTGTTTTCTTAATTACGGAAAAGAAATTATTTTTTATTGACTTTATTTTGGAAGAAAATATTGCATTTTTTGATTAATTGTAAAATAAAAAAATATCTATGAAAATTTGATCAAGTAATCCTGCACCTTTTTTTGTTATGGAATTTTACTTTTAATCGAATCATAGCTAACGATTAATCTGAACGTGTTCAATTCTATCTATTCCCCCAAGTAATATAAGTGGCTTTACACTGTACAAGTGTACCACCGACTCGGAGTATTCTATAGATTTTCAATTGAACCTTTGAACTACTGAGAATGGTCAACATATTAGATTTCATTTATCAAACGACTTTTTTCTTCCGAATTAACGATGATTATAAACTTGTTACTTAATAAGAATGGTTCAGTTTGGAGGAAATGATGGTGATGATAATGCTTATTGATGGCCTATGAGATTGAAGTATATATTCCTTCAAAATCTAATATTTTCAACATATACTTTCTTTTAAAGATAATTTTCTTTACTAAATTAAAGATTACGTGAGATTGAAGCACTGTTCCGTATACGCATTTATTGTGAAGTGAATTTATAGATTATAGAAGCACTAACAGAAACAGTTGTGATCCTCAGACTGGTTACTAAATACATAAGAAATAGTCTACACACACATAAATATGTACAAAATAGGTAAAGAGAGTATCCAAAACTGTAAACTCACGTATGTTAGTTAGCATCTGACAGTACTGTTATCTGCAGAGAGCAACCATTTACTTGACGTAAATGTGCAAGTGCTGGAAATGAATAAGCTTTTGTTTCCAGCAACATTTGATACCCAGCACCCGTATTTGCTGTGACCCCTGCAGGGATAGAGTCAGAAATTTAGTTTAGAAGGAGAAACTTAAGAACCAACCCAACTTATGAGGTAAGAGACTTAAAAAATGAATGTAATCTAAAAGTTTCTTTAAAGAAGCAGGGATATCTTACCCTTAGTTAGCTCCGTCCCCGGACCCTGAGAGTTTAAGAGGTAAACAACCGAAGTGTGTTTGGGGCCCCCCCCCCCCCCCACAACTGCCACCCAAAGGTGGTGCACACTGTTTAGCCAGAGTGCTCCTTCAGGATTTAAGAAGCTGGAATTTTAGGCGTACAGGTTCATATAGTAGGTGTTGTTGTCCGAGGACGTTTTAAGTAATTCTGAAGTTGCAGTTGCTCCCCAGAGGTAGAAGAACCAATACTGCGATTCATTCCACAGTGCTCTGCTTGATTCATTAAAATGCTACTCTGTGAGACAACTGAAATACAATACCATTTAATAATTTAGAACATTGATAGACCACAAACACTCCAGATGTTCTTCATCATAATTAAAAATGACCTGTTAGCTCCTACATTTTTGACTGGAAAGTATTTATAATCTTTTTCTAATATTACGTACATCAAGGGAGTAATACATCACAATGAGTTTTAAGCTGGATATAAAAAACTTGCAAACAGGATTCTCACAACATAATAATGAAGAGCACATGAAGATAGCACCCAATACATCTAAACTTTAATATCAAAGAGCTTACCAGGTACTTTATCTGCAAATCCAAGGCTGCGGCGTAATTTAGGTGTCTGTCTATGATGAGCAACAATATCAAGAAGACTTTCAAGTTCATTACCATCAAAAGCAGGTGCCAATTCATAGGCAGCCAAAAGATGCAAAAACCCCAGCACCTCCAGGGAATTATCCACTGAGACTCTCATCTTCTTCCACTCACCTGCCACCTTCAGAGCCTCATCTTGTACCTGAGGATTAATCTCGGGTGCAACACTTGATAACTGCTCTAACAAAAGTATACAAGTCCTCCTAATAATGCTCACATCGAACTCCGTATCTCCCTCCCTCAAATGAGGAGGGTAAAATCCTTGCATTGCGTCTAACACCAATGACGCAGGGTTACATGCTTTTGTGAGTGTGTGGGAAATTTCACCAAAAATCAAATCATGTTTCTGCAAATGCTGATTCAAAAGCAACTGTAGATTTTTTCCGTTGTTCATAGTACGTGATTGAAGAGACAGTGGTTGTGTATCTTCTTTGTCAGTCAAAATTTTAGATTGCTCCAATTCTTTCTTTGCACACTCAAGTTTTTTCCCACACTGTATGATAGACTTCATAATATTGTCATATAGCTTCTCTGTAGCTTCAAGATTTCCAGCATTATCAGATATATGTCTCTCCTTCATTACAAGCTCTTTCTCACATTCCTCAATTGAGCTTTGGATTTCCCTCAGTTTCTTTTCTTTCAACTCAATTTGCTCACTGTAATCTTTAATCGAACTCTCCAATGATTCCAACCGCTTCTGATCCACATGATATTTCTCAATCGACTTTTGAAGCAAATTCAGTTCTTCCTTCTTCAAATCAAGCTTCTGCGAGCAATGGTCAACCGAATTTTTCATCAAATTGTTCAGCACATTCAGTTCCTTCTCTTTTGTTAGAAGATCACTATTACATTTTTCAATCCTCTTCTGAACCAACTCCAATTGTCTTTCCTTACTCTCAAGCTGACCATTACATTCTCCAATTGACCTTTGAAGCACATTCAGTTCTTCCTCCTTCAAATTAAGCTTCTGCGACCAATGCTCAAATGAATTTTTCAGCGCATTCAGTTCCTTCTCTTTTGTTAGAAGCTCACTGTTACACTCCCCAATCCTCTTCTGAACCAACTCCAATTGTCTTTCCTTATACTCAAGTTGACCATTACATTTTCCAATCGACTTTTGAAGCAAACTTAGGTCTTTCTTCTTCAAATTTAGATTCTGTGACCAGCACTCAACCAAATTTTTCAACGAATTCAGTTCTTCCTCCTTTGATTGAAGCTCACTATTACAATCTCTAATCCTCTTCTGAACCAACCCCAATTGTCCTTCCTTACCTTCATGTTCACCACTACATTCTCTAATGGACTTTTGAAGCAAACTTAGCTCTTCCTTCTTCAAATTAAGCTTCTGTGACAAGTGCTCAACTGAATTTCTTATCAAATTCAGCTCTTCTTCTTTTGACTGAAGCTCAATATTAGATTCACCAATCCTCTTCTGTACCACTCCCAAATATCTTTCCTTACCTCCAATCCTCTTTTGAACTAAACTCAGTTCTTTTTGCATACACTGAAGCTCACTGTTACGTTCATCAATGTCCTTTTCCACCAAAGCCAACTCAGTCTGTTTTGACTGAAGCTCACTATTACATTCTCCAATCCTCTTTTGAACGGAACCCAATTCTTTTTCTTTACACTGAAGCTCACCGTTACATCCTCCAATCTCTTTCCGCACCAAGGCTAACTCACCCTTACATTCTCCAACCCTCTTCTCAAGCAAACCCAGGTGTCTTTCCTTACGCTCAAGCTTCGAATTACAGTATCTAATCTTTCTTTCCAGCAAAACTAATTCATTCTCCTTAGCAAGTTGGTTAAACCCCCTAGTCCTCATATTCTTTGAGTTTGTAATTAAAGTGATTTCATAGTTAAATTATACTGTTCCTCTGAATCTTTCTATTGAGCAGTGAACAGAATTATTGACTTGGCCTGCTCATGTATATAAAGTTTCAACTCCTATGAGGTTTTTACACACTCGTTCACTTTAGAAACTAAAGCAAACCCAGGTGACAAAATAGCAATGAAAGTCAAAAGCATGCAAAATTAACAAAAAAATGAACAGTTGCAGAAGAGCTAACCGGCTATGTCCAAAAACCGCAGAGCCAAAAATCTTGTCACCGTCGGTCGGCCTGCCGATCAAACCAGCCAATGTGATGTTGACTAATGGCGAGTTTTGGGACTTCTTGACTTGTGGTTGTTACTGCGGAGTGTCAACGAGTCAACGACATTCGAGCAGGTTATAAATATTTTTAGTTATTTATTATTGCTAGGTTCTGTTGACATGTCAGTCCCTGATATTTTCTACCAAAATAAAAAATATCTATAGCTTTTTAAATGTGTCAAATAAGTCCCGATTGTTTTAGCTTTTTACACTTTTAAGTCCATTGACCATAGTTGACAATTAACTTTTAATATGGCGCAAGGACAATAAAGTAATTTCATCACAAATTTCCAAAACAGCCATCCATGGACAAGTGTCCCTTACTTAAACTAATATTAACTTGAGACTTGTTAACCAAGACTGCACTATTTCTAACTGTAATCTACCAGCTTTACTACAGGATGCACTTTCTCTTGTAAGAAAGGCCATTGAGGTACATAGATAGATGCATAAATACAGATTTTTAGTGATGGATCCCCCTACTGAGATGAGTTTTTAGTCAGTTATCAAAATGGGGAAGCAGAGTAACCAAAAATATACCACTATATATAAACATGCCTACGTTAGTTACCATCTGACACTAGTATCTAGACGTGCTTGAGCTGGAAATGAAGATGGTTTTGTTTTCCAGCAACATTTGATTGCCCAGTACCCGTATTTGACTGATTATCTGCTGAATGATCAACCTGCGTTTGCCTTCCACTGCAAGCCAAAAGTGGTGTGCGCTACAGAGCTGGAGAACTCCTATTCATGTTCACAGAAACTGGAATCTGTGGCTTATAGGCTCTGATGGTTGGTGGTTCTTCTTGAGGACGTTTGTAGCAATCCTGAAATCTCAATTTCTCTGGAGGCAGAAATACCAATACTGTGATTCATTCCAACGTGCTCTGGTTGATTCATGGGGCTAGTGATGGGCTGATAATTTGGGGCAGAAGTGCAAACATTGTAATTCTTCCTACTTGTCAATTGCAAAGGAATGATGGGGCTTTGAGCTGTTGCAGAGTCTTCCTTCACCTTTTCCAACTGGGCAATGTGTTGTTTAAAGATTAATCGAGAATAAAGACTCAAGTTTATTTTCTTAAATACATTCAATTAAGACTTGAAGCATTTACTTCCAAGTCTGTAGCTTTGTCCTGCAATAGGGTTTAGTGTTAAAAAGTAAACATGTATTTTTATGACAATAGCATTCTGTGTTCAAGTAATGGCAAATGATTTTATGTAAAGAAAGCAGACGTGCCTTTGCGTCAGAAGAATTGCTTCCCTCTCTATAATATCAGAGATAGACCCTTTAGTATCCTCCAAGTATCCCTCTAAGATGGATTCAGGCAGGGCAATGTCCGTGAGCCTAAATGCACAAATAAATCTGACTGCTTGAATATGTTTCTTCCTTCCAATGAGAGTACAAACAAATCTATCACATGAAAAAAAGAAAAGAAAGAGTTTGCTTCGTCAAGTTGCCACTCTGAACGTAAATATCTAAAATGCTGAATTACCTACCACTCAGCAATAGTAGTAAAAGAATAAAGAAGATGAACAAGATGGTGACTGAAAGAGCTATAGACAACCTATTGTATCTATGAAATCATGATTTTTCATCTAGCAGCATCATCATAAACTGGGAGATGTTGGAGAAATAAGAGATTGCACAAAATTTTAAACAGGATATTGAAAGATGAGAATGAAAAAGATATCAGATAAATACAGACAACAAACACAGAAAAAGCTTAACAAACACAGAAAAATCCATGTTAAGCTTCTATGACTTACCGGGGACTAAATCTGTGAAACCAAGGGCTCGACAAATTTCAGGAGCTTGTGTGTGTAAAGCAATGATCCAGAGAAGTTCTACAACCTCCTTTCTGTTGAAACAAGCTACTAATTCAATTGTACCCAAAAGCTGCAAGAAACCCAAAACCTCCATAGAATTCTCTGTGACAGCTCCCATCGTGGTTTTCCACTCTACTGCCAGTTTCATTGCTTCAGCTTTCACTTAAGGATTCATTTTTGGTAACACTCTTTTCAGCTTCTCCAAGAGGATAATAGAATCCTTTGTGATACCTGCTTCAAAGCCTGCACCTTTCGGTTTCCAATGTGTAGAACATAAACATTGAATCAAATCCAAAACCAACATTACTGGATCCGGTACCATACGAAGAGGGGATGAAACTTCAATATGCATTAAATCATGCTTGTTTAGTATCAACAGTGAACTCCTGTCTACTGTTGTGGGGCTGCATTGGAGACCTGTGGACAAAGATTCAAATGCATTGCTGACAGGATTCTGATTTCACAATTTTGCTAAAATTCAAGATGTAGAAAGGCTCAGGACAAATTTTAGAACATATGCAGAATATATGAAGTTTTAAATCAGATAAATATTTATCAGAGGCCATGATAGCAAAATGGAACTACAGCTACAATTCTTGCATAGAATTAATAACTCAATCAATTCAGTACTGAAGTACAAGATGCTGTATTATACCTTTTTTTTTAAATTTAATTTTCTTTTTGCAATGGATTAAAAAAAATTCAATCCCACAAAGTCTCAGCCCTCCAAACTCATTTGTGACTTAGGATTCGATCAAGACCCCTGCATGAGTTGTGATACTGGGCTTTCAGGGTATCTTATTAATTAATGAAGGGAGATGTAATGATAAAAATAAAATAAAAAGTCTATGAAGAGCGTAAATGATCACAATTGGATGTAAGGTGACAGAATAATGAACCTTAGAAGTTTGAATGCACATTATTCCAGTGATGGCAAACAAGAGGGTAAAAGATCATGTCTCAAGACAAAAAAGTAAGGGGAATAATATATCACAATGAGTATTAAGTTGGATATAACAAAATTTCAAACAATTCTCACACCACAATCAACAATAAGATATAATGGAGAGCAAGAATAGCACCTGGATTTTAATAACAATGAGCTTACCAGGTACTTTATCTGTAAATCCAAGGCATCGGCGTAATTTTGGTGTTATGTCTATGTTGAGAAACAATATCAAGAAGACTTTCAAGTTCATCATCTTTAAAAACAGGTGCCAATCTATAGGCATTTAACAGATGCAAAACCCCAGCACCTCCAAAGAATTCTCCACTGCTACTCTAATCTTCTCCTTCCACTCATCTTGCATTTAACAAAAGAACAAAACTCAATCGAATAACGCACATCAAACTCCATTTTACCCTCCCTTGGATGAGGAGGGTAAAATCCTTGTATAGCACCTAGCACCAACAAGGCGCGATATGGAAATTTCATCAAAAATCAAATCATGCTTCTGCAAAAGTTGATTCAAGAGCAACTGTAGGGTTCTCTCTCTCTTAATTCAAACTCCCTGACACATCCTTCAATTTGTCGCTCTTTCAAGGTAAGATCTTGCATGTGTTCTTCAAAAGTTATTTTGAGTGAAGACAAATGGTTTTCCTTCTCTTTGAGCTCTGTGGGGCATGCAATGGTCATTGTTTGAATCAAATCAAGCTGCAGCTTCTTTGATTCATATTCATAAGAAATCTCTCCTGCAGAATTTTGTATCAAATTAAGTTTCTTCTTTTTCAAGTCAAGCTCCTCTGAGCATTTCACAGTTGGCTCTGCAACTGAAAGCAACTTCCTTTCCTTCACTTGGAACTCTTTGTTGGTTGTTGCATTCTTCAATAGATTCTTGGGCAGATTTTAATTGTTTCTCATTTAGTATGAGTTCGTTCAGAGCGTTCTTCAATGTATATTTGTATTCCATTGAGCTCCCTCTCTTTGAATTCGATATCATCAAAATATTTTTTTCACTTGTTCTTTCAGTGAATCAAGCTCCTTCTCTTTGGATTCAACTTCATTTTCATCCCGTCATACAATACTCTGGAGTGACTCTAATTTCTCCTCCTCTGAATGAAGCTCCCTTGAGAGCCTTTCAATAGATGTTTGAGTCAGCTTCAATTCGTTCTTTTCACATAAGTTTTGTCTCACATTCTATGATAGAAATCTGAACCGCATCATAAGACTTCTCCTTATCTTAATTCAAGCTCTTTTTCATATTCTTTAATCAAAGTTTGAATCGGAGATTTATTCTCTTTCTCACGTTCTGCAATTGATGTTTGGATTTCCCTCAGCTCCTTTTCTTTCATCCGTCAGTCAAATTCTGCAACAACTGCAACCGCTTCTCATCCACCTAACATTTCTCAATCGATTCTTGAACTGAACTCAGTTCCTCCTCCTTCAAATTAAGCCTCTCCGAAAACTCCTCAACCGAACTCATCACCGCAATCAACTCATTCTCTTTTGATTGAAGCTCACCCTTACATTCTCCTTTCCTCTTCTCAAGCAAACCCAACTGTCTTTCCCTAGACTCAAGCTTCAAATCACAGTATTCAATCTTTTTTTTCCACCAAAACCAACTCACTCTCTCTACTTTCAACCTCCTTAGCCCGCTCATCTAACAATCTTATCTTCATATCAACTTCCTGAGTTTGTTTTTCAAGTGATTTCATGCTTAAATCAAAGTGTTCCTCTAACTCTTTCCATTGAGCAGTGAACACAAGTATAGAATTAGCTTGTTCATGGGCAAGATCAAAAGAGCTACATAAAGTTTCTTTTTTTTAACTCAGCAACTCTCGACTCTTTAGAAATATCACCACAGTACTCCATTTTAGAAACTAAAACAAAAGCGATTGATAAAAATTCAAGGCACGTAAAAAGCATGCAAAATAAACTAATTTGAACAGTAGCAAATGAGCTAACAGGCCGTATCCTGAAGAGGGCAAAAACCTTGTCACCGCCGGTTGGCCTGATACTTTCAGGCAATTCCCCTTAAAAGTTGAAAACAGCTGGAATGATTTTGGGCATAAAGTAAAGTACTTGGCTTCAAAAAGGACAGTTTTGGAACCATTTTAATGAGTTTCAATAGCTTTATTGCATGAGCTTGTGATAGGCATTTTGCACATTTTGGGAAGTTTGACTGAAAAGTTTCTGCTACTAGAAAAAAAGAATCCATTCTCATAGGCCATTCTGGGATTTTGATAGAGTACTAAGTTTCTGAAATCTTTTAAAATAAATTAATTTTCTGAATTCTTTTTAGATAAACTTATATTTACCTACGGTAATGAATATTTCCCCAAAAAAAGACAAGTTCACTAGTGACTGGCTGACTACAGTCAATTAGCTGCTGATGTTAAAAATACGTGTTGCAAGTACGCAACTGCATTTGTGTACTCTCTTGGTGTGTGTGTGTGTGTTAATGATTTCCCGCCAAAATTTCTCTCAAGTTTCTCTGCTGCAGAACAGCAATGAGAATCAATTATCAAACACCTGATAAATCCTTTTTGTATTATATTGTTCTATTTCAAGGCTTATAAATGATTATGATCTTTGGCTCGTTTCTCTTTCCATGATTCAATCTAATATTTTGCAAATTCTTCAGAAAATTCACCCATTGACCATTGTTTAAGTAAAACAGAATCCAAAAAAGTAATTTTCAAAGAGGACTGATTTGGTGCGCATATGACAAGCTCCCATTGGGGGAGCTGTGGACCTCAATGAATTTAATTTTTAAAGTCATCTTGGATTAATGAATTAAGCCATTTGAATATACATATGTTGGTAAAATGATTCATCCATTACTGCAATTCAGCTTATGAACAATGAAGAAATATGAGGGAAAATGACTAATCCATCACTGCTATCCCAAAATTTGACAATGAAGAGGAGGGGTGGGGATGAAACCATTGAATAGTCTGCATTTTTACAATGAATATTAAGAGAGGACCAAGAAAATGGCTTCTCAGTAATCACTTATCACAATTTCAAAATATCTGTATCCATAATTTGAAATCTACAAAAGCAACAGGAGTTCATCCCAAGCGCTCATGTGGTACACCTTCGATATTTTTAACAATAGGGCATTAATAGTTCTCCAATAAAGATCTGTCAACAATAGCTACATGCTTCAACCCTATTCAAAATGCTCAGTCTGCCAAAATGCTCATCAGGCCTTTATACGGACCACAAATGAACCTGTTGGTTGATGTACACACAGAACAGACATATATATTCAAATGCATTATCAAGGGTAAGACTTATAATTGTCAGAGAAATACAGAAAGCAAATTAAACGGGAAAAAATATATAGAGCATTCTCTTTCGAACAACCAATGGAAGTTAAGCTACCATGACAAAATGACTTGACAAATAGAAGTTATTAAGATGAAATTGCCAAAGATTTTGGGGAAACAAAGCATAACTGTTAGGTTGGGTTGAAAAGAGAATAATGGAAAAGTGGAGATGTCGGAGTGCCTCGTGAAATTCAAAAAGTAAAGGAATTCAAAATTTAATTAATTTAATCAGAGTATACAGCACAACTGAAAGAAGCTTCTGCAAAGATGAAAACACTAAGGCATGAGCAAACTAATCCAGAAGAGCTTAAATTACACACAAGAGTACTTGAAAGATTCTTGTCCAACTTTATGGAGAAAAATCACGACAGAACATATTTCAATATTTTTCTTTTAAGAAAAAAAATAGGAGCCACGGTAGTGAATAAATGAAAGCAGGCATGCCAGCTCCAGAAACTGGACGCCTACATTGCAGATTCTAAAAAGGAACTTAATTAACAACTTCAACAAAAATTGATTTACCAATGCTTGAGTTCATAAAAGGGGGGACCAGTAAGCATGTTTGGCTTCATGCAAGGAAATCAGAAGCTAGCATGCCAGCTCCAGAAACTGGACGCCTACATTGCAGATTCTAAAAAGGAACTTAATTAACAACTTCAACAAAAATTGATTTACCAATGCTTGAGTTCATAAAAGGGGGGACCAGTAAGCATGTTTGGCTTCATGCAAGGAAATCAGAAGCTAGCTCCCTTTGTATATGACATGGTATGTATTTATAACAGACAGCTTGTAAAAATAATTAAACATCATTTAAAAAAAAAGCACTGAATAACTCAAGAGCAGTTCCTTACATGCAGGAAGATTGGATACGTCGGCCGAAACCGCACAAGGAATCCCCAAGTTTGAGAGAGCTCCCCTTATAATTCCACAAGGAAAGTACACATGCATGGTCGCTTGGGCTGCCTTGCTTTCAGCTGCAGCAGAAGGATCTTCAGATTCAGTATTTTCGACTGATGGATCAGTCGAGATACGTGAAAGCCATCGAAACCGATTGTCTTGCAATACAAAGGTACCCTACAAGACAAACAAAGGCAATCTCGTCAAACATAAACTAAGATCTCTGGCACCAAATTAATTCTGGGTTCTTAAACATACTCTATGATTCGTCTTCAAGTTGTCTATCTGCTTCTTGAAGAGCTCAGACCAAAAGTCCTTGCAGATGAACTTTATCGCGTCTAGATGATCACTAAAGCGCGGCCTCTCCATTGTATACCTGGAAAGCACAAAAACAGTAAATAGAGAATGTAAAAGAGCTATTCGCATTTTGAGTATCAAAGTATTGAAGGCTTTCACAAGACACCCGCGCATTTGATTCGAACAGATTATCAGCCAACCGAACTAAACATGTAGAAGAACACTGGATTGAGTAACCAAAGCCGATTACTTCGTTTAAAATGCTAAAGGGTGTGACTAGTAATCAAAAAGCAAAGCCAATAAAGGCTAGTGATTTAAATCACCATCTAATTCTTGGGGGCCATTTCATATTTAGATAAAAGCAAAATTCAAGCAATTAATAAGTAAAAATTAACCTAAAGCTTCTACAGTTCCGAACAAAATCCCTTTTTTATTGCATTTTCTTTCTTTTCTTTCCCCCAACTTTCCCAACAACCAAACAACATAAATCAGATTCAGTCATCAGATCCAAAAAAAACCCAAATCTCCAAATCACTATTAAAACCCTAAAATGTAAAATAAAATAAAATAAATCCGCAACTGAAATCGGGGTTTTGATCAGGTGGGAGAGAATGTACCGTTCGGAGAGCTGGTGACCGACCTGATAACCAATGGCCTCGATCCGACGGGCTGCAAGCTCAGGCTTGTTGGCGTAAAAACGATTGTTATACGTTGATACCATTTCTGTTAACAAGCTGTCAACGCAACTCTCTGATACCTCCCTCCCCATTTTTCACTGTTGCTGTTTCTCTGATTCGTTTACTCCGAAAACAATTAAAATTGTTTTTCATTTATTTAAATATCTTTTTAATTTAATAATAACAAGGCCGATGATCTTCGGGCCTGTTCTTATAATGTCCGGCTTTGTTGAACCGAGGCCCACCAAGTCCAATCACACATTACAATTTTGTTGAAAGTCGGGCCTAGGGCCCGTTTGGGATCAAAGCACAAGATTAAAACAAGTAATTTTACTCTCTTAGATAACCAGTACATACATTTTAAATAAATATATATATATATTAGTATTATTTTTTATATTTTAGTAGACTGGACTCTGCTAAATTATAGCTTATTTCAGCTGATCATTACGTGTTGTAAAAGAAAAAAATAATTATGTGGGATGAAATCACTTAATTATCAATTACATTTATGGGGACTGGTACTAGATTAAGGTTTCTTTCACAAAGTTGTTATACTCAAACAAGCACCGTAAATTGTTATACTCAAACAAGCATCGAAGCCAAGTTCAACTTTAATTGCCAAATAAAAGAGGATTACCACTTTTAGTTGATGTTTGAACTACTGTGAGCATGCGGTGGGAGTTGGGGTGGATAGAGTTTGTAAAAATTCAACTCAATCCATTATTGAATTAGTTGAGATAAAAATCAATCTAACTCAACTAAATAAACATGTTTAACCCCAATCCAATCCAACTCTTAAGTCATCGAGTTGAGTTGGGTTGGATTGAGTTGATCGGGTTGAAGGTTAAATCAGAATTAAAAAATTAAATAAAGAAAAAGATATTAAACTTAAATAAAACTTATTAAAACTAAATATAAATCTATTATAATATAAAAATTTTATTCATTGTCTAGTGTTTGATAAAGAAAGCTATAAAACTAAGTATCTTAAAATTAAAAAAATTTCGACAATGAGCTTCTAGACTTTATTCCTAGCATCCCACATCTCTTTTTTGAATTCCAAAATTAGACCTTTGTAGATAATTAGCTAACATCATGTCTTGTAGCAAAATGAAAATGATATTTAATTATGTACTGTTAAGTATTTACTAAAAAATAAAGAGAAATTGAAACCAATATTCTTCAAAATTAATCTTCTAAGATAATAAATTTACTTATATGAAAGAGTGATTTCAATTTTGAAATTAAAGTTTAGAACATTAGATACATGAATGAAATAGTATATTTTTGAAAAGAATAAAAAGAGGTTAAAAGTTAAGTTGGCTGTTTAGGTCTTTAAAGTTTTGTATTTGAGGATTAACATTATTATGATCATCATCATCATCATTTTACATGGGCTGGGTTGGGTAAGATGGGTTCATTGTAATTAATTGGATTCGAAAAAATGATCCAATCATCCCACAATGATCCCATCAAATTAGATTAGGTTGGATCCGGTTCATTGAGTTGGATTAGGTTTGTCCACCAGTAATTCAAAGTAGGAACAAAAAAAAAATTAAAAATTTATTTGTTATTTTTGGTAATTACCACCATTTTAGGTAAGTCTTAATTAAATTCTCACATCTTTGGTTAAAAAACAAAAACATTGTTACTGCATTTATAGTTAAGGAATAAACACCTGAATTAGGAACCAAATTTTTGAAGAAGATAACAGTAGTACCTTACATAAAAGCCCAGCTCAACCTCATATAAAACACCTCTCTGTTTTGCATTACAACCACATATACATTACACACATTTGGAAAAATGGAGAAAACTTTCCTCAAATTTGCTTTCTTGGTTGTCCTACTCATCTTTGCTTCTGGTATATATATATATATATATATACACTCACTTATATATCATTCCTCTTTGTTCAAACATAAATATTCATTTGGTTATTATTATAATTTAAATTATTTGCTCAGTTAGTTTTTATATTTTAAAAAAAATTATGTAAAACACACATGTTGATATTTTCGTAGTTGTTGAATCTGACTTTCTAAAGATAAAAAAAATATTTTACTGATTTAATTTAAAAATCGAGATTATGATTAAAAAGATAAGCATAAATAGATATACAACAAGGGCTTTATGAGTAATTTTTTAACATACAACTAGCTAATTTGGTCAAATTGTATGGGTGCTAATTAAAGAAGAATTTACCCCTTTTTTCACTAATTAATTAATATTCTTTCACTTTGTTAGTTTAAATGTTTAATAATATCTTTTACCCCTATACAAATATCATTTTATGATCAAAATATTTACCCAAAATTGACAATGATTAATTGATTAATCGTGTAGGTTTACCTGAAGCAGTTCATGGAGACGACAGTTGCAGAACCGATGCAGACGGTGTACCTAAATGTGCTCGTGAGCCACATGGGAAACCCAAGTGCGTGAATGGATTTTGTAGCTGCGGAGATGACCCACCAAAATGGATCCCTAATAAAAACCCATGATTATTATTATTATTTAAGAAAAAAATATGTTGCTATGAATGTAAGCCGGGGACTTATTTATGGCTTTTTAATAAGAATAATTAATATTGTTTGATTGGCAATGAGTTCAACAACAAATTGCCTTCTATATAAAAAAACTCAAATTACCATTGGAGATCTAAACCCATACTTTAATTGTCAAATAAAAATGGGTGCTTAATTTATGAAGCACTTTAATAAATTATTAAGGTTGTAAATGGTACAATCTCTTGACGCACAGAGTCATAAATACGTTTTGCGTCCGGGTCAATTTAGTTCGAATAACAATAAAGAATAAAGGCTAATGGGCGTTATTGGGCGCATGGGTTCGATTCTTCTATAGGGGTACAATCTCCCTCCGATATTATAAGTGAGGGTTGACTTTCAGACTGTGCTGTAATAGGATTATTCAGGCGAGTCCCGACCTATATTTGGTTGTAAATATCAGTATTTATATAAGTGTCCCTCTGATTGTAACATATCAGTAAATCAAAAAAAAAACAATAAAAAATAAAGATTGGTGTATTTTTATTAGAGTCTAATCTTATGACTTAAGCAGCATATATATAGCAGAGTTACTACAAACTACATTGTATGGAGCAAGTTATTTAATTAAGAAGTTGCATTATAATGTAACCAGAAACAATACTTTTTCATCAGCTATATTAAGCTAGCAATTGGGGCTGCCGGAGATAGAGGAAGATCGCAGGGAATGTTGAATTGACGAGAAATCTCGCATCTGTGCTGGCCAAAATTTTTAATTTCGCAGTATATACGAGCACAATTGTGAACTTTAGGGCATATTTGGAGGCAATCTCTGTCACTGTAGCATTCTCCACAATCCACGAGTGGCTTCATCGTCTCCCGCTCCAATACTTGTGAAGTTGTTGCATTGACAAAAACTGCATGCATGCACGTAGCCATAGTCAATTAATTAGCATAGTCTTATTATTCAAATGGATATGGAATATCATTTAAATTGTTAAATAGACAGAAAGAGATATATCCTTACAGAAGGAATTAGCTAATAGGGCTACCAAGAAAGTTAATTTGAGTAGTGATTCTGCTTTCCTCATTATCTTATAGATTTTTTTTTTAATGTTATTATCTTATAGAAAGTAAATTTAATAATGACCAAAATTTAATCCATCTTGTTTGATGAAATCAATCATTTCTCTCGTCGTGGTTTAAAATCTATTAGAATCTCCATGCATAATGACATAGGGTCGGTTCGATTTTCGGTCCAAACTAAACATAACCAGTTAGGTGTGATTCTAATTTCAAACGAATTGGAAAAAAAATATCGAATCAATTCAATTAGATTCAATTTGGCTTTTCAGTTATCATTCTTTTTTTTTTTTTAATGTAAACAGGTCACAATTACCCTCCCATTATAATAATAATAATAATTATTATTTTCATTTTAACATCATGGATGAAATGAAATATTAAAAACAGTTCTAGATGAGATCTCTAATCACATTTAGGGCTAGTTTGAGATTGTGGTAGCTGATTAAATAAACTACTTCTGTTGTGGGGATGAAATAAGCTACTAAAAAAGTATCTTGGTGTTTGGTAAACTGTGTTGTTGCAGTTGCTGTGAGTTTGAAAAACAGTGTACATGCGTTTGGTAAATTTTACTACAAAAAGTATTGTTTTATTATATAATGACCAAAATAGATATAAATTTAAATTACCTTTTTTTTGGAGTATGTTTAATAATATTTAGACATGCCTTTTTCTTTTTGAAACACATAAAATTACATCAAATGAAAAAAAATTCAATTAAATAAATCTAATGAACTTCATAATCTATTACATAAGATATGATAAAAATTCATACTAATACATAATCCAAATACAATAAAAAAATAATATGCATTATATTCACATAAAACTTGTTGCAATAAGCACCATGACTATAGAAAAAATATAAATAAATTAAACGTTAAAAGCAGTGGTTATAAAATTGATTTTAAAAATCATGGTTAACTTTCATGTGAAATTGTTCATAATTCAAAGAAAATTTACGTACTTATATGCAAGTCTTATTGAATTTTATAATAGAAAATAAAAGTAAAATATAAACAAATATGAACTTATTGGATCACAATTTTGATACTAAAGCAAACATATAATAATTGTGGTAGTAATTTGATTATGGTGATAATATGATATCTAATGGCGTACATATTATGGTGTACAACATCATTAAGGAGTAAGACGTCCTATCTTAGGGGTTATACATAATTAAGTAGATCTAGGTTTTGGGTAATGCCTTCTCCTTCGCCATCACCTAGCTTTCTACCACAATCCAAGCCCTAGCTTTCTATTAACTGATTGTCGGCATAGATCTCATGAGACACGCCCACTATTACTACAAAAAGCCCTGCCCCTTTCCTTCCCTACTAGGAGAGTAAGCCTTTCCTTCCCTACTAGGAGAGTAAGCAACCTCTATTAGCATAAGACCTTGAGCCGAATTGATTATGTCATGTGCAGCATCCATCGAAATAAGTTGCTTATGAAAAACAATCCTCTACCTAATTTTAAAAGCTGCTATCAAAATGGATAAAATTATTAAATAAGAAGATTTTATAAAAGTTATCAAAAATATTTTTGTCAAAAATTATGAAATAATTAAGCAGTTAATTGAATTTCAACAGTAATCCCAAAAGGACATTAGTACCTTTTATTTGACCAAGAAAAATGAATTAATTTCTTTAAATTCGTCATGATCAATGCGTGAACATACACGCGGATCGAATTTCAAATTAATGTTAATCAACATTTATAAACACCACCGAAATCCAGGCAAACAAAAACAGGTATAAAGTCTGTGAGATTTTGCTGTAGCTTAATCATCTGGTCATGCTAATAGTTCTTTAATCTGATTCCATGGACAAAGCCTGGCAATTAAGTTACATCAGAAAAAAAAATCAATAAATGGAACAATTTATTGAATTTGTTAGAAAGTGGAAGCTAGACAGATATTATTTACCACAGGCTAACATAGCTAGCAAGGCTACAAAGAAAATTAACTTGAATGAAGCTGCAGCTTTCTCCATTGTCATCAAAAGTGTACAGTAGCGTCCCACTGGTACAAAGGAGCTAAGACAGAATTGAGGTATAAATATATAGGCAAGTGTTGGATATATAAAATTAAAGTGCTGTAACTTTTAACCTGAAGTTGTGAAAAAAAAATATAATTATAAAATAAAAGTTAGTAATGTATAGTAAATATAAATTTTAAATAATAATTTTAATAAAAATAATAAAGATATTATATGTTTTTAATCGTAAAAGTGGTTGATCAAATCAACTTAACTTTCAAGATACAACGGCTAGTGTTTATCAAACATTTTAGTATTGTAACTTGTAAGTTATAATTGCTGAACCTCAATACCAAATAGAGCCTAAGTAGTGTTACTTTGTTTAGCTTTTCCTTTTTCTTTTTCTTGTTTTGAAATTTGAATTTGACCAAATATTATTAATTTTACATATTTATGCTTATAAATATTATTGAAAAGAAAAAATAAAATATTTTTTATTATTAAAATAAATTGAATCCATTCACATTTGAGGATTTTTTTGGTAGGGCTATTTACACCATAAAATGTACTCTGAACACCCATATTTTAATATATTTTTGTATTAGAAAAATAAGGATAAATAATGGCAGTTTTATTATACTTTTTTAAAATAAAAAGTATCACACATACTTTGTAGTCAAAATTTTTCTAAATATTGACTTCCTCATCGTTGATCTAAGTATTGATTATGATTTTAGAAAAAAAAATTTAAGGTTTAAACATGAGAATTATTCATTGAATAATGAGTGCTCAAATTTACTTATGTCATATTAATTTATAATAAATTGTCCATAATAGTAATTCACATTATGGATATTTTTATAATAAATTTTTTTAGTAAAATTAGAGTGTTCAAACTAATTTTTAAAGTGCATATAGTTTCACACCCATAACTACTAAGGATAATTTGATAAAATAATACTCATTTTAATCACCCATGGGATGAACAATTATTAGTGTTAAAAAGTGTATGTTTATCTAGTGATTAAATGGTATTTTGTGCTTATGTTATAATTTATATTTGTAATTATGTAATATGTTATAAATTTCTAGTTATGATTTTAAATATTTGATATTATGTATTTTTGTGTGTTTATTAGGTACAATAATAATTGACGCAATTCGAGGCTCCAAACAGATAAACGGACGTTAAATTTGGATTCTGGAGGTCCGAAAACCTTAGGAGAGACATAAAGGATCATATGTACTGTTCATGTATACGACATTATTCACGTATACGGTACTGTTCACGTATACGACACCGTTCACATATACAGTATGCTGACGTGGCATTGACTGATGATGTGGTAGCATACTATTGGATAAAAAAGAATGAGCTTACGATAGATATGAGTGCACTGGATAGTTGTCAACTTTGGCCAAATCTCAACCGTTGATATTTCAATGGCTACGATCGTGCCACGTGGCTATGGTTAGTGAGTTGGGTTGGAGGATTCCAGCCTTTATATTTGGGTTGACCCGATCAGCCCATTAACTCGTTAAATCTCAACCGTTCTTTAACCAAATCGGACGCTTCAAATGATGCCATGTGTCATGTTGACTTGTGAAGTGCATACATAAAGCTTATGATGGACCGCAAAGCATGGATTATGAACGAATTTTCTTATAAATATAGCCTCATTTTCATGTATTGGGGGAGCCATTCTTCTCCAAATTTCTCTTAAATTCTCTTTAATTTATATTAATAAAATTTTAGTTGTGTTTTTAATATTTTTCGTAATTATTTTCATATATAAATTTAGTTTTATTTTCAATTTTAGTTGCTTTTGTTTCTTTTATTTATGTATAATTTAGCTTTAATAATTACTTTTATTTCAATTATGTCTAGCTAAATAATTATAGTTAGGGCAAAATGAAACTCTTAGAAAATAAATATGATTTAATCAAATTCTATTTTTAATTATATTAATTAAATTATTTTCTATTTAATTCTACCCATATTTTATATTTTGGAATTTTGATTTATTGTAGACAAACAATGGAGTTTGACACAATAAATTCTTAATGTCTTAGTATAAATTATGGCAAAATTGTATTTTGACTTATTGTTAACAAATTGAATTTTGGCACATTAAGTACTTAATTTATGATAAAATTAATTGAAAAATAATGATAATTTATATAATTAATCCTCTGTGCAAATAAAAATATGATAAAAAAAATTTGTTAAATTGTATTTACTACTAGGAGTGGATCCATAGCCCTAACTAATTTAATTCCATATTTTCACTGAAAATAAATTTACACATATTTTAATTTTATTTTCTTTTCTCAGAAAAATTAAAATAAATAAATTTAAATCCTTTCCCTGTGGTTCGACCCCGGACTCACCGGGTTATACTATAACAAGACACTCTTATACTTGAGAGTAATACACTTTTAAGTCGTGTTAAACAATTTCTTCTTTGACAAAGGTGTAGAATAAAATTTCCTCACTTTTTATTATACTGTAATTAACATGCAAAGTACATAGAAACGTTTATTTCATTTCCTGAGAGATACTAAGAAAAGCAATTCTTATTCCAAAGTTTGTGATCACTTTCAAGTTTGAACTGTAGCAGTGCATGGTTCACACTGACAGAACCCGTCTACGCACCGGCCAACTTTGCATGGGCACTTAGCACAGTCATCGCTAACAGTGCATGGTATAGGCCATTCATCCTGTCTGGCCTCATTCGTCATTTCCTTTGCTTCGGTTCCATGTCCTAAACCTGTACATTACATTTACATATGAATGAATCCCTTTTTAATAAGAGAACCAACCTAGTAAGAAACTAAGAATCGCGCTAAAAAAAAAGAAAAAAAAAATTAACACACATCATTTGAGCGTGTATTTTTCTTATCTTTTAATTTTGGTCCTTATTTTAATAAAATAAGGGATTATCACTTACTGTAAATTTATATTTTTTTAAATATATAATGTTTGCATCCTGAATTGGAAGTGGAAACATAAATACAATGTTGTATTACATGGACCTAAATCACAAAAGATATGTAAATAAAGAAAATCTTACATGAAGCAGTAGCAATAAGGACCAGCAAGAAACTTAACTTGAGCACGGCTTTCTCCATTTTGTCTTGGGCGATAAGCTCAGCTATGAATTAATGTAATGTAATTGTAAATTTGTTTTATGCAATGAAGTTTAGGACATAGGGGGCTCAATTTATAGGGATAGACACCATCAATATCAATGATGAACAAATCTGTTCTTAAACCAAACGGTCAATTAGTATTCCAATTGCATTCAGTTTTTTTCCTAAATATAGATTTGGTGATGTTATTTCCTATAATTATGTTAAAATTGATAACCAATTTGAGAAAAAAAAAACATTGAAATCATGCATATATACATTGCATTTCTTTGTTGCCAGTTAATTTCCTTTTTTCAACATGACCCATTGTTGTCTAAGTAATAATATAAATCCCAAAATTTTTATCCTAAATTTCATTCCAAATGATGTGTCTTTCAGTAAGTGGTTAATAAATTTTCACAAAATCCAAGTAAATTAATTATATAATTTCACTAATCAATTGATGAATGCCACATCATTTAAGATAAAAAATTTGAGATGTATAAAACTACTCTTTTTTGTCTTGCCAATTCTTTGATTTAGACATCTTGATTACAAACAAATCTTGCTAGTTAAGATTAAAAATAAATGATATGGTGATTTTATGGTGGATTACATTCCAGATAAGGAGCCCTATAAAAAGATTTCCCACCATGAATCCATAACTAAAACTTTATTTACTTAAATCTTTCAATCTAATTGAATTAATTTTAATTATAATAATCAAGCCAAGTCCATAACTCCAATACTTTACATTATTAACAAGAATCTATGGACCGGAGATACGATTTGATCCATAAAAGTGTGTATCCACACAAAATTAGTTAAGAAATATTAAAAAATATATAATCATAAGTTCATCGAGAAATGGTAGGGATAATTTATCTCCCACATTTATTATACTAATATTGAAGAATTATCAAAGTAAGAAATGCAAGATTTTATTCCTAAACTATGCTCATATAAATTTACAAACCTTATCTTCTTTATTAAATTTATCATTTCTCTTAAAATTTTCAGCAAAACTAAATTCTCCATTTGATGAAAGACAACACAAACAAATATTGAGAAGATTAAAAATAAATGATTACCTAGATTGTGACTAGAGATAAGGATCCCAATAAAAGATTTCCCACCATGAATCCATAACTAGTCGAGTTAACAAGGTACTTAAATCTTTTAATCAATTGAAGTTTTTATTATAATACCCAAGAGTCCATAACTCCAATACTTTACAAGATTAACAAGGTTGATATGAAGGGTTAGCATTAAAATTATTCTAAAGCTATTTATGCATTCCGAGTGAAGAAGATACAATCAAGATTTGTTCAAGCTACTTTGGACTACTTTAATTCGATATATTGCAAGAGACCAATATTCAGGATGGGCTTGAAAGAAGAGGAACCAGCTTTGGTATACTTGAGTCGAGTTAACAAGGTGGCGAACATCAAAGAGGAGGATTTTTGAAGTAGAATAAGGGTTAGAAAAATTATTCTAAAGCTATTTATGCATTCCTTACATCAAGAGCTTCGAAACGATATATTAGGGGTTTAAATCCGACATCATATGACTAAGTTATGGCCCATTTTATGTCAAATATTCTGCAGGCCCAGGCCTTGCACATCCAGGTTTTTAATTTTAGGATTTTCCTTATTTTTAAGTTAAATTAGGGTTAGCCACCCTATATAAACATTTTTTTATGTTATTTTGAACAGACTTTGACAATTCTTTGGTTTAATAACATTGAGATGATTTTTCTCAACTCGTTATTGAAAGAACTTTCTAATTATCAAAGGATTATTTGTTAACCTTTGTGGCGTCTTATCTAGCAATCTGGGTTCATGAAACTTAGCTTCTTAAGAGTTTGGATCTTTTATTTGAATTCTGATCATATTGGCTTTCTTGGGTTCTTATTATTCTAGTTGTGGGTTTTTCTAGCTAGATCTAGAATGGTTCTCATCAGTTGGTATCAGAACTTAGGCACAAACTCCAGATTCATCGATCTTTATTTTTTTCATTCTTGTTTGAGATTTTTCATTCTTGTTATAGTATTAAACAAAAAAAATTTTGAACAGTGCCGTATGAATAGTATACATAAACAGTTCTGCATAAACAGTATTTTTTGGGTTTTCTTATATACATTTTGCATCATTGTGGTTTCTTTCCTTATGTGTAGGGCTTGGTATAACCAAATTAATTTGCAGGTAATTTCATAAAAAAATAAGTGGCGGTAATATGTTATTATCAATTGGCGGTAACAATTTTTATTGTGTAGGTTTTATATATAAATAAGGATATTATGTAATTAATAAAATACTTTTAGGGTTTTTTTATATTATAATATTTTTGGAAAAGTTCTTTAACGTCTGTTCCCAAAAAAACTCTACTAAAAAAAATAAATACTAAAAATTTTTTTTAAAAGTGCTTATGAGATTAATTAAGCACTTTTGTCCACTAAATAAGCTATACCAAATAGGCACTTAATATTGTTTGATTGGCAACGAGTTCAACAACAAAATTGCCTTTTATATAAAAGAAACTCAAATTACCATTGGAGATCTAAGCTCATACTTTAATTGTTGAATAAAAATGGGTGCTTATCAAGCACTTTAATAAATTATTAAAGTTGTAAATGGTCCAATCTCTTGACGCACAGAGTCGTAAATACGTTTTGCGTCTGGGTCAATTTAGTTCGAACAACAATAAAGAATAAAGATTGGTGTATTTTTATTAGAGTCTAATCTTACGACTTAAGCAGCATATATATAGCAGAGTTACTACAAACTACACTGTATGGAGCAAGTTATTTAATTAAGAAGCAGTTGCATTATAATGCAACCTGAAACAATATTTTTTCATCAGCTATATTAAGCTAGCAATTGGGGCTGCCGGAGATAGAGGAAGATCGCAAGGAATGTCGAATTAAAGAGAAAGCTCGCATCTGCGCTAGCCAAAATTTTTAACTTTGCAGTATATACGAGCACAATTGTGAACTTTAGGGCATATTTGGAGGCAATCTCTGTCACTGTAGCATTCTCGATAATCCACTAGTGGCTTCATCATCTCCCGCTCCAATACTTGTGAAGTTGTTGCATTGACAAAAACTGCATGCATGTACGCAGCCATAGTCAATTAATTAGCATAGTCTTATTATTCAAATGGATAAGGAATATCATTTAAATTGTTAAATAGATAGAAAGAGATATATCCTTGCAGAAGGAATTAGCTAATAGGGCTACCAAGAAAGTTAATTTGAGTAGTGATTCTGCTTTCCTCATTATCTTATAGATTTTTTTTGGAATGGTATTATCTTATAGAAAGTAAATTTAATAATGACCAAAATTTAACCCATCTTGTTTGACGAAATTAATCGTTTCTCTCGTTGTGGTTTAAAATCTATTAGAATCTCCATGCATAATGACATAGGGTTGGTTCGATTTTCAGTTCAAACTAAACATAACCAGTTAGGTGCGATTATAATTTCAAACGAATTAGAAAAAAAAATATCGAACCAATTCAATTAATTTCAATTTGGCTTTTCAGTTATCATTCTTTTTTTTTTTAATGGAAAAAAGTCACAATTATCCTCCAATTATAATTTTTTTATTATTATTATTTTCATTTTAACATCATGGATGAAATGAAATATTAAAAACAGCTCTAGATAAGATCTCTAATCACATTTAGGGCTAATTTGGGATTGTGGTGGCTGATTAAATAAATTTCTTCGTTGTATGGATGAAATAAGCTACTGATTAAAAAAGTAGTTTGGTGTTTGATAAACTGTGTTGTTATGGTTAATGTGAGTTAGAAAAATATTGTACATGCGTTTGGTAAATTTTGCTACAAAAGTAGTATTGTTTTATTATATAATGACCAAAATAGATATAAATTTAAATTACCTTTCTTTTTAGTATGTTTAATAATTTTTAGACATGCCTTTTTGTTTAAACACATAAAATTACTTAAAATGAAAAAAATTCAATTAAATAAAATCTAATGAACTTCATAATCTGTTACATAAAATATGATAAAAATTTATACCAATAGATAATCCAAATACAATAAAAAAGTAATATGCATTACATTCACATAAAACTTGTTGCAATAAACGCCATGATTATAGAAAAAAAATAAATAGATTGAACGTTAAAAGCCATGGTTATGAAATTGATTTTAAAAGTCATGGTTACATTTCATGTGAAATTGTTCATAATTGAAAGAAATTTGACATGATTATATGTAAGTCTTGTTGAATTTTATGGTAGAAAATAAAAGTAAAATACTTGTTGAATTTTATGATAGAAAATAAAAGTAAAATATAAAAAATATGAACTTATTAGATCAAAACTTTGATACTGATGAGAACATAATAATTGTGATAGTAATTTGATTATGGTGGTAATATGATATCAAATGGCATATAGATATTATAGCGTATGGAAAATAGGACATAATTATCCTTTGGGAGGTCAGGGTATTCCATCCCATGATATTCAAGGAGTAAGGCGTCGTATCCTAGGGGTTATATTGATATATCAGTAAGCCGATCCAGGTTTTGGTTTATGCCTTCTCCTTCACCATCACCTAGCTTTCTACCACAATCCAAGCCCTAGCTTTCTATTAACTGACGGTTGGCATAGATCTCATGAGACCCGCCCACTATTACTATGAAAAAAGCCCTGTCCCTTTCCTTCGCTGCTAGGAGAGTAAGCAACCTCTATTAGCATAGGACCTTGAGCCGAATTGATTGTGTCATGTGCAATGTCCATCAAAATAAGCTGCTTATGAAAAGCAAGTATCTACCTGTTTTTAAAAGCTGCTATCAAAATGGAGAAAATTTTTAAATAACAAGATTTTATAAAATTTATCAAATACTATTTTTGTCAAAAATTATCAAATAAACAGTTTATTAAATTTCAACTGCAATCCCAAAAAGGCCTTAGTACCTATTTAACCAAGAAAAATGATTTAATTTCTTTAAATTTGTCATGATCAATGGGTGCGCACACACATGCGGACCGGATTTCAAATGTTAATCAACATTTATAAACACCACCCAAATCCAGGCAAACACAAACAAGTCTGTGAGATTTTGCTGTAGCTTAAACATCTGGTCATGCTACAGTTCTCTTAATCTGATTCCATGGACAAAACCTGGTAATTAAGTTACATTTGAAAAAAAAAATCAATAAATGGAACGATTTATTGAATTTGTTAGAAAGTGGAAGCTAGACAGGTATTATTTACCACAGGCTAACATAGCTACCAAGGCTACAACGAAAATTAACTTGAATGAGGTAGCAGCTTTCTCCATTGTTATCAGAAGTGTACAGTAGCGCTCAACTGGTACAAAGGAGCTAAGACAGAATTGAGGTATAAATACAGGGGCGGTTCCATAAAGAGACGGGCATGAGCTGTGGCAAAATTTTAAAAAAAAAAATATACAATATATTAAGTTAAATAACAAGATAGTTAAAAAAATCTTTCAAGTTACTTGTATTTATCAAATATCAACATATGTATATCTTTAAATTAAGCTAATATTAATAGTAGTCCACATTTGATTCTTGTTTTTTCTCCCAAATTCTCAATTCGTAATTCTCTCGTTCGAAACCCTTAAACTCTTAATTCCCAATTTTCACTTTTAAACTCTTAATTCCCAATTTTCACTTTTTTCACCTGTATTCTTTGAAAATGCTAGTTTATTATTTAGCTTCTTTATTTAATTTCAATTGATAGTCTAAAAATAAATATTTTTCAAAAAAAAATTATTGTTGATTATATTGCTAATTGTTTATTTAAATTAGAATTTTATTTTAATTTTTTTGTAATAAATTGTTTGCCCCTGCAGTTAAGGTTGGCTTGTTCCGCCCCTAGGCAAGTGTTGGATATATAAAATTAAAGTGCTGTAACTTTTAACCTGTAGTTGTTGTGAAAAAAAATATAATTATAAAACAAAAGTTAGTAGTGTATAGTAAATATGAATTTTAAATAATAATTTTAATAAAAATAGTAAAGATATTATATGTTTTTCATCATAAAAGTGGTTAATCAAATCAACTTAACTTCCAAGATACAACGGGTAGTGTTTATCAAACACTTTAGTATTGTAACTTTTAAGCTATAATTGCTGAACCTCAATACCAAATAGGGCCTAAGTAGTGTTACCTTGTTTAACTTTTCCTTTTCCTTTTTCTTGTTTTGAAATTTGAATTTGACCAAATATTATTAATTTTACATATTTTTGCTTATAAATAGTATTGAAAAGAAAAAATAAAATATTTTTTATTATTAAAATAAATTTAATCCACTCACATTTGAGCGATTTTTCTGATAGGGCTATTTACACCATAAAATGTATTCTGAACACCCATATTTTAGTATATTTTTGTATTAGAAAAAATAAAGATAAATAATGGCAGTTTTATAATACTTTTTATTTTAAAAAAATAAAAAGTATGACACATACTTTGTAGTCAAAATTTTTCTAAATATTGACTTCCTCATCGTTGATCTAAGTATTGATTACAATTTTAAAAATAAAAATTTTAGGGTTTAAAGTATGAGAATTATTCGTTGAATAATGAGTGTTCAAATATACTTCGATCATATTGATGTATAATAAATTGTCCATAATAGTAATTCACATTATAGGTATTTTCATAATAATTTTTTTATTAAAATTAGAGTGTTCAAACTAATTTTAAAGTGCATATATCTCCACACCTATAAATACTAAGGATAATTTGATAAAATAATACTCATTTTAATCAACCATGGGATGAACAATTTCTTCTTTAACAAAGGTGTGGAATAAAATTTCCTCACTTTTTAATATACTGTAATTAACATGCAAAATACATAGAAATGTTTATTTCATTTTCTGAGAGCTACTAAGAAAAGGAGTTCTTATTCCAAAGTTTGTAATCAACTTTTCAAGTTTGAACTGTAGCAGTGCATGGTTCACACTGACAGAACCCGTCTACGCACTGGCCAACTTTGCATGGGCACTTAGCACAGTCATCACTAACAGTGCATGGTATAGGCCATTCATCCTGCCTGGCCTCATTCGTCATTTCCTTTGCTTTGGTTCCATGCCCTAAACCTGTACATTACATTACATTTACATATGAGTGAATCCCTTTTTAATAAGAGAACTAACACAGTAAGAAACTAAGAATCGCGCAAAAACAAAATATATAAAATTAACACACATCATTTAGGGTTTAAAACATGAGAATTATTCATTGAATAATGAGTGTTCAAATTTAATTTTGTCATATTACTTTATAATAAATTATCCATAATAGTAATTCACATTATGGGGATTTTTATAATAAATTTTTTTTATTAAAATTAGAGTGTTTAAACTAATTTTTAAAGTGCATATAGCTACACACCCATAACTACTAAGGATAATTTGATAAAATAATACTCATTTTAATCACCCATGGGATGAACAATTTCTTCTTTAACAAAGGTGTAGAATAAAATTTCGTCACTTTTGATTATACTGTAATTAACATGCAAAATACATAGAAACGTTTATTTCATTTCCTGAGAGCTACTAAGAAAAGGAGTTCTTATTCCAAAGTTTGTGATCAACTTTTCAAGTTTGAACGGTAGCAGTGCATGGTTCACACTGACAAAACTCGTCTACGCACCGGCCAACATTGCATGGGCACTTAGCACAGTCATCGCTAACAGTGCATGGTATAGGCCATTCATCCTGCCTGGCCTCATTCGTCATTTCTTTTGCTTTGGTTCCATGTCCTAAACCTGTACATTACATTACATGTATTTACATATGAGTGATTCCCTTTTTAATAAGAGACCCAACATCGTAAGAAACTAAGAATCGCCCTAAAAAAACTGAAAAATATAAAATTAACACACATCATTTGAGGGTGTATTTTTCTTATATTTTAATTTTTGTCCTTACTTTAATAAAATAAGGGATTATCACTTACTGTAAATTTATACTTTTTTAAATATATAATGTTTGCATCGTGAATTTGGAAGTGGAAACATAAATACAATGTTGTATTACATGCACCTAAATCACAAAAGATATGTAAATAAATAGAATCTTACATGAAGCAGTAGCAATAAGGACCAGCAAGAAACTTAACTTGAGCACGGCTTTCTCCATTTTGTCTTGGGAGATAAACTCAACTATGAATTAATGTAATGTAATTGTAAATTTGTTTTATGCAATGAAGTTTAGGACATAGGGGGCTCAATTTATAGGGATAGACACCATCAATATCAATGATGAAGAAATCTGTTCTTAAACCAAACGGTCAATTAGTATTCCAATTGCGTTCAGTTTTTTTCCTAAATATAGATTTGGTGATGTTATTTCAGATAATTACGTTAAAATTGATAACCAATTTGAGAAAAAAAAAACATTGAAATCATGCATATATACGTTGCGTTTCTTTGTTGCCAGTTAATTTCCTTTTTTCAACATGACCCATTTTTGTCTAAGTAATAATATAAATCCCAAAATTTTTATCCTAAATTTCATTCCAAATGATGTGTCTTTCAGTAAGTGGTTGATAATTTTTCACAAAATCTGAGTAAATTAATTATATTATTTCACTAATCAATTGATGAATGCCACATCATTTAGGATAAAAAATTTGAGATGTATAACACTACTCTTTTTTGTCTAGCCAATTCTTTGATTTAGACATATTGATTACTAAACATGGCTTTGCTAGTTATAATTCCAAATTCATCCAAAAGATATGGTGATTTTATGGTGGATTGCAATCCATATTCGTAGCCAATCTAAAAAACCATAGGACACATATATTATATTTCCTCAACTTTATTTCCTTTTTGTTTTTCACACTTTGATTCGATTGATTATTAAAAATTAAAATCACCATCAGAAGCCATCGTCTCCGTAATTATTATTATTATTATTTTTAAGTCATATTTAGAATCTACGGAGATACGTTTTGTGTTACCATAAAAGTGTGCATCTACAGAAAATTAATAAAGAAATATTATAAAATATACAATCATAAGTTCATAATTGAGAAATAGTAGGGATAATTTATCTCCCACAATTAATTATACTAATATTGCACCCATAAAATTACTCTTGAAAGTAAAAATTCATTTTCGTCTAAGGTTTTATATTCCTAAATTATACTCATATAAATTTACTAACCTTATCTTCTTTATTAAATTTATCATTTCTCTATTAAAATTTTCAGCAAAACTAAATTCTCCATTTGATGAAAGACAACACAAACAAATCTTCAGAAGATAAAAAGTAAATGATTGCCTAGATTGTGACTAGAGATAAGGATCCAAATAAAAGAATTCCCACCATGAATCCATAACTAAAACACTATGCTTAAATCTTTTAATCTAATTGAAGTTTTTAATTATAATACCCAAGCCAAGTCCACAACTCCAATACTTTACAAGATTAACAAGGTTGATATGATCTAGAGTGCTCAAAGCGTTAAAGATCCGTTGCTTGTTCCAAACGGGCCAATTACGAGAACAAGAGTTAAGAAGATCAAAGAAGCAATGCAATGATTTGTTCAAGCTACTTTGGACGACTTCAATTCACATTCAATTTGCAAGAAACCAATATTCAAGATGGGCTTGAAAAAGTAGGAACCAGCCTTGGTATACTTGATTTGAGTTAACAAGGTGGCGAACATCAAACAGGATGATTTTTGAAGCAGAATAAGGGTTAGAAAAATAATTTTAAAGCTGTTTCTGCATTCCTTACATCGATAGCTTCGAAACGGTATATTGGGGGTCCAAATCCAACATCATATGACTAAGTTATGGCCCGTTTTAAATCAAATGCTCCGCAGACCAGGGCCCTGCGGGTGTGGATTTTTAATTTTAAGATTTTCGTTGTTTTTAAGTTAAATTAGGATTAACCACCCTATATAAACACTCTTTTATGTTATTTTGAATAGACTTTGACAATTTTTGAGTTTAATATCATTGAGAGGATTTTTCTCAACTTGTTCTTGAAAGAACTTTCGATTTATCAAAGGATTTGTTAACATTTGTGGCGTCTTATCTAGCAATCCGAGTTCTTGAGACTTAACTTCTCAAGGGGTTGGATCTTTTATCCGAATTCTGATCATATTGGCTTTCTTGGGTTTTTGTCAATTTAGTTGTGGATTTTTCTAGCTAGATCTAGAAGGGTTCTCATCAAAAGTTTTATGCCTTCATTGCAACTAAAAATAGCAGACACATCACAATTAATTTTGCAAAATCTTCAAAGTGGCTTTGTCAAGCAGACGAATTTAAATTTGAAAAGTTTCATCAATTAAGAAAAATATACAATGAATTCACGATGAGAAATTTTTGTTAATTCTGAAGATAATTATTTTCAAGCAATACTCAAGCAAGTTTATGAGGTATAAAACTGTAGTTGAAAAAATTTTATGTATCTCTTAGAAAAGAACAATAATGGGTATATTTAGAATTAAATGATGAGGGTGTTTGAAGGAAAATTAAAATTTTGAAATTTTAATGGGTGTCAAGAGAAATATAGTATAAAAAATAACTTTTATCGATTTAGATAGTGTTACCCATTAATTTTTAGTTTTTACTCATCTTAAGTTGAAATGACTAAAATATCTACCAGCATTATTTTAATTTTTAATCGTTACTCTTTTTCTTTTTTCTTTCTTTTTTCTTTCTTTCTTATTTAATAATAGTATATTATTAGGGTATTTTTATATTATAAAAATTATTATATAAAAAAATTATTTAATAATAATTTTAAAATTAATAATATAACTAAAATATTAATAAATTTAAATAAAAATTTTAATATTAATATGAAATAGTATTACTTTATATGATAAGGTTCGCCCCCATACTACGGGTCCTCCTACGATACAACAGTGGTACGGTACCACAATTTTAGTCTTTATTCAGATAAACCGTTGGATGGTCATTCGTTCAATCGAAGGGCTGATATATAATAATGGGTGTTACCTTTGCAACTGAAAACCATTTCAGCCGGTGGACACTCACTTCATATGAAACCGATCTGTTGAGCGCAAGTGAAAGCCAAAGATTGAATTGGAGGCTCGCAAATTTTGTGGGTAATAATAGGATCTGTTGATTCACTTGAATATGGCGTCTGAGTTGTAGGGAATCAAGAGGGAAGCTGTAGTAATCGGACATATTCTTCAGCCATCTGAAAATGGTTAATCTTTTAGGGTAGTGGGTTGGAGATTGTGCGCATGAGCAATTTACTTATGGATGGGGCACAACAATCTTGTCATCAGGTGTGAAGGAAGAGGTATGTGGAAGTGGTCAACTTTAGTTTGGTTGTGTGTTTTATGAAATTTATGTTAATGGGGCTTGGGAATTTTCTGAGGTTTCTTCGGCTGCAATATATATTTTGCAGCCGTACTAATTGAAACGATATTTGAGTTAATCATGTATTTGATCTTGCTATCTTCAATTCTTCCATTGACAAGTCATGAAACCTAACATGTCTGTGCACATTGGTTTTATAGGAACAATGGGTCATTGATAGTAATGCTCAAAATTTTCATTATAATGTTGTGTGTATGCAAAAAAATTTATTAAAGAGGAACAACGGGTAATTTGAAGGAATGTAAATTATGTTTTCATTATAATTTGAATGACCATTTTGGCTGTATGCTAAAAAATTTATAAGGGACTGATTGCCGATGTTTTCAGTTCGTCAGTTTGGAGATATTGAAGTTGATGCTCGTTGAACAAATAGATTGCTGAGGTCAGACTGAATGATTCTGTTGCAAGATAAAGTAAATGGTGAAGAGCTTTCTTGGTAAGGGTCTTTGTAAAATAAGACGGAATCGGCACATGTTACTTACTGTCTTGATTTAGAAATTGTCTTAGTAACTTATTGATAGGAAACGGATAATTCTGTTAAAAAGAAAGGGAAAAAAGAAAAGTGAACCAGCAGTCCAGATGGCCAACAACAGGAGACAAACAATTTTCTTGATTAGAATATCTCCTCTTTCCTAAGGTTGTAGATCCCAATTTTCTTTCAATTATGGTTAAAAAGTGCAATCCTTATACTAAATTAATATGATTGTTGTTACTAAAATTCACGTACTTACATTGCTTTGGCACATTATGATTTGCTTGCATCCATTTACTCCTTTCCTTCTTTAGGCTCAGAAAGCGGAAAAGGATGCTACAGTTTTAAAGGGTTCCATGAGAAAACGAATGGAGTTCCTTGATTTTGATTAACAGTTCCTGCCATTTTGTTACAAGTTCATGCCATGTTTGCAAATATTAGTGCAGCGGTGTCTAAGAAAATATAGAATAGAGTGGGAAAGGCAGAGGTTATCCATCCTTCCTGTCCTGCTGGATGAGGAAGTCAAAAGGGAGGGGAAAATTAAATGTAGTCTGAAGACCTTGTTTGCAAAAACTTGGTGGAGGATGTGGGCTTTCATCTCTTAGAGCAACGATGAAATGTGGGTCAATTTATATGTTCAATACTCACATACTGGGTTTCTTTAGTTTCAGTCAGGTTTTAGATAGTTTTTAATTTCACAAGAAATAATGTTTTATTTTTATCTCTTTACTCCCTCTTTTTTCTGTTTTGCTTTCTCGAATGAACAGGTGTTGAAATTGCCACGGGTGGTCACTTTGGTGCCGCATTTTGAAATGGCACAGTTTCTTTCATTTCATTTGCAATGTGTTTATGTTGATTACTTAATAGCATTCAAAAGTTCTTTTATTAACTGTCAGTAGTTCAGCCGCATGCTACTGTTGCATGGTTACAAATTTACAATATAATCTTTTGTTTGCCCCTTTAGATTGAAATTTCATACATCCTATAGCTATGTAAAACCACCTCGTATAATTGAACATGATGGTGAAACTACAGCATACAAAGTTACCAATCATTCGAAGTAAAATTTATGATGAGTTTGACACGTCAACGACCACATTTACTACTCACCTTTTCGACTCTGCTCTAACATAATAAAATTTCTTTTTTTAAAATGTTGAACGGCAGCAGCGTATAGTGATATGGAATGGTGGTTGTTGTAAATGGTGGTTGAGATCATTAAGCCAGTAAAATAAAAAAGTGATATGGAATCTCTTTCATACATAACGTCAGGCGCCAACCGTTCCAACATGCATGTTTAGTTTGGCACACAAGGGACTTTTATTATTAATAAAAGCAATACATGATTTGCCTGTGATTGCCTTTACGAAAGACGTGAGCCTGAAATTCCTTCGACCATTGCAGATGAGGCTTCTTTTTACTCAGGAAAGGTGAGTAAAGAGATGAGGGGCTCATGATTGGGAAAGCTTGAAACAAGGTCAGAGCGTTTTGCTAACTCAAAGTCTTCAAACTGAAAACCAGGTGCACAAGTGCATCCCACAAGGGAGTAATGACTCTCAGCATCCCTTGCTTCAACCTTGCTCACTGTCCCATCTGGGGAAATGTGGAAGTCGTTGGTTGGAAATGAACCAAACCACACATTTGGGGGCACCGTGTACTGTGGTTGCTGATTGTTTCCAAGATCATTGCCAAGGCATGTTAATTTCATTTTCCCATCTTTGTCATTCAGCTCAAATATCTGAAAGAAAACATGTTGTGTTCAAAGGGGCAAAAAGGAGAAAAAAACAGCAGAACTGGCAAGAGAGACTGATGATTCTGTAGATCAAAGAAACTTTCTTAAGGAGAGTTATTTTGGATTGATAATTAATTTGTAGAGACAGATGTAAGCAAAACCTGTAATCAGTGTTTCTATGTTGTTCGACTATATTCGTAGCTGCTTTAAAAATAAATAATATAAAATACATTCAGATTTCAAGGATATATATATATATATATAAATATATACATATATTCTTTTTCTCTGCCGCTCCAAGATTTTCTTCTTACCTTTTTCATTAGCAATTTCCATCGAACCACGTTCAGAAGAGTCATCCAATCTTCGACTCTTATAATGTTTGATTCCTCTCTCACCTTCCGCTGTCTCACTGCATTCATTCCCACTTTTATTATTCACATGCTAGCTGCAGAACAAACCACTCATATTCAATATGTCCCCACCTCCTGATGGCCTATTTGATTTGGATACAGGCATTCCAACCTTACTACACATTTTCACCTTTGTCATTTCATGTCCAAAGTTACCCAGGTCTCCTGATTCATCAGATGTACAGATTCTGTCATGAGGCCTTCTGCATCCATGACAATTTGTGTTTCCTCCTGTCACTGATGCAGAACACACCTGTATCTGCTAAACCAATGTTAACAAAACAAAAATCATTAGTACTATGCATTTCTGTTTTCATAGCCAACCATTAATTTAAAAATTGCACCCACATCATTCTAAATGAAAAGATGGTTTTCCCAAACAGCACTCATAAATGATAAGATGGTTTTCACAAACCAAACCTTTTCTGTTTGCTTCATATCAATGTTAATTCATGTGCACAGTTTTTTTAATGTATTTCAAGTTTCTCATAACCATTCAGATTGGCCACAATACCTGATTACTACTACAATCACCTTTCTAATCTATCCATTCAATCAACCGCTTCATCTCGTCTACATTCCATAGTATTATATCACTATCCTTTATACGCAAACTTATGAAAGAATTTACTCACCATAATTAAGGAAAGTGGGAAATTCTCTAACTTCTTTATGGAATTTACAAGTCTGAAAAAATTTAAAGAATGCCATTTTTGCCTTTACAGACAATTTAACGGTAGTGACTTAAGTTGGTTTTACATCATTGTTGTCTTCAACAGTTTCTTCAGCTTTCCCTCCGTATTCGTTTCCTTTTTTGGGCCTGTCGCCCTCTAAATATGATATTTCACCATTCATGAACAACCACATCATGTTTACATCTCCCAGCTGCAGTCCAGTACCAGGACTTCATTATAATTCATAAACCCAATATCTCATTTATAGTTAATTTGTCAACAGAACATCATACACTAAATCAAGCATATAATAGCACGCAATACAAGTAACACCATCAGCCTTAGCCATATAATCTAAGTTTACTTAAAAAATTTAAAGATATTTCTACCTGCACAGTTCGTTCAATCTACTTTTCACAACTACATGCCGTTGTTGTCTCGTTCATCAATTGCTTGTCCAATAATTTAATTTCCTCATCCTTCTTCTATCCTACACTTGTGACAAAATATATCAACATTGCTTCATTGTTAGCTTTCTCCCCTTCTCTGATTATTCCATCATATACATAACAGCCCTTCCTCACCTAATTAACACCATTAAATCTTACATAAGACATATCTCTTTTGTTATCAGTAGTTACCTGGTTTGTCGGATCGACCCTCTCAACATCAGATCTTTCAGCCTTCGTTCCACGCTTTTTCCATATCTTTTCATTTGCCAACTTCCTCAATCTTTTCTGCTCCGCCCAATGTCGGCCGCACGTCGATGCCCCGACGATGTTTTCGTCTTCAAATTCTCTGCTGCGATTTCAATTTTCGTTCACTCTCAACTGTGGTAAATTCCCTTGCCAAATACTTTCACGATCGGACTTTCAGCGGTTTTGGTTTTCTCTTCATGATTTCATTACCAATTGCTTTCACGATCGGACTTATGCATCGATTAGATTTGAGCGGTTTCTGGGTTTTCTCTTCCCTTTCGACCACGTCCTGTCCTCTCAATTTTCAATCACGAAGATTTTACATTTTTCTTTTATTCTCACTTTGCCTTTATTTTCTACGGATCCCTTTTGCCACCGGCTACTTTCATTTTCTACTGCTTCATATTAACCGTTGGATTCACTCCCTTTCCATCCAACGATAGTTATGCATGTGGACCAAAACAGTTGTACGGTACCACAGTTGCACCATAGGTTTGCCCCCAAACTACACCAAACATAAAATTTTATTACAACTTAATACAATACACGGATTGTTTTCAACTAATTAATACATTATGATTCACAATTTTTAATCATTTTAGCAAAGATGGTCATCAAGGATGCAAGATTTTTTTATTTAAAAATGCTTACTCCTCTCTGAACCTAAAAGTTCATAAATGAAGTAAGGATTTTTTTAAGTTACATCAAAAGTAACTTACTCCTCTCATATGAATAGTGTATGAACAGTACTTGAGATACTGTTCATGTGAGAGGAGTAACTTACACTAAAGTATAACTTAGCAGCTCCTATGAAGTATTCTAAAAAAAAATGCACATATCATAACTAAACAATGTGTAGAATAAAATTTCCTCACTTTTTATTATACTGTAATTAACATGCAAAATATATATATAAACGTTTATTTCATTTCCTGAGAGCTCCTAAGAAAAGAAATTCTTATTCCAAAATTTGCGATCGACTTTTCAAGTCTGAATTGTAGGAGTCCATGGTTCAAACTGACAGAACCCATCTACACACCGGCCAACATTGCATGGGCACTTAACACAGTCATCGGTAACAGTGCATGGTATAGACGCTTCAGGCTTGGCCTCATTTGTCATTTCCTTTGCTTCGGATCCATGTCCTAAACCTGTACATTACATTACATTTACATACGAGTGACCTTCTCTTTAATAAGAGGCCCCTTATTTTGACATAATAAAGATCACGCTAAAAAATATAAAATACAAAATTAACAAACATTATTTGAGTATACGTTTTCCTAATCTTCTAATTTTGATCCTCTTACTTTAAAAAAGGTATGGTTTATTGCTATTGTAAAGTTACGCTTTTTATACATATAACATTTGCACCATGAACTTGGAAAGATAAAAGCCCTTGAGTTTATGATGAAATTCAACATGAGCCAAATCACAAAAGATAAGTGAATAAAGAGAATCTTTCATGAAGCAGTAGTGATAAGGACCAGCAAGAAAGTTAGCTTGCACACGGTTTTCTCCATATTGTCTTGAGAGATAAATTCAACTATAAATTAATGTAATATGATTGTAAATGTGTTTTATGCAATGATGCTTAGGACATAGGGGGCTCAATTTATATGGATAAGAACCATCAATAATATCAATATGATGAACAAATCTGGTCTTCACAAAAACTATCAATTAGTATTCCAAATGTAAGAGAGATTGTAATATTTAAGTTTGAAATTGATTCTGGAGACAAATGAAAATCCAGTTTTGAGAATCCAGAATTTCGTTTGATTCCAGAAAGCATGATTTTGATGCTAGAATAAACGGAATTCCGGTTGTGATAAACGAAATTTCGGTTGTGGTAAAAGGAATTCCGGTTGTGATAAATGGAATTCCATTTGCTTCCAATGAGCATTCTGGACAAAAATGAAATTCTAAATTTTGAGAAACCGGAATTCCGGTTGTCAGCTGATACAATGTTTCAAACTAAAAAGTATTTATTTGAAGAAGTTATGTTTAAAAGATTTATTTTTTTCGTGTATAAACATCTTTTTCATAAAAATAAACACTCGTATTGATAAAAATACCAGATTATACAGATTTCATACATGTTCTTGAAATACAATCTTATTTGCTAGAGATTGTGTTCAGAATTTGTTATATTTTGGGGGTAATTTGCCATTAAACTCTATAGCAAACCAAGAGTGGCGAGGGCAAATAAAACCTTAAAGGAAAGTGTGCAACACGTCTCAAATCCTTTAATATTATTTGTTTCTTTGCCTTCATATTCTTGAGATTCACCAACAATCTTTAAGGTTTTATATTGTTTGTAATGGAGGCTGAGAAGAATATGTCTTCATTTCTTAATCCTAGTGTCCATCTTGATCGATTTGATGGCACCAACTTTACCCGTTGGAAAGGGAAATTATTTTTCCTTCTCACCGTTTGCAAGATCGCTTATATACTTGATCCTAAATTAGAACCATTTCCAGAGCCAAAAGAAGATGACACCGAAGTTGTTAAGGCTGCAAGGAAACAACGTGAAGTTGATGAAATCATGTGTCAGGGTCACATACTCAATATGCTTTCTAACATGCTTTATGATCTCTACAAATTGATGGCTTTTCCTATTGAAATATGGAATGCACTCGAGTATAAATATAAAACAGAGAAAGAAGGTACAAACAAATTCCTTGTTTTAAAATATTTTAAATTTGTTATGGTTGACACAAAATCCATTCTTGATCAAATACATGAATTACAAATTATTGTTGCTAAGCTTCGAGAGTTAAAAGTTGAAATTTCTGAATCATTTCAAGTTGGGGCTATTATTGTTAAATTGCCTCAAAGTTGGAATGGTTATAGAAAGAAACTTCTCCATAGTAATGAGAACATAACCTTAGAAGAATTACAAAAACACTTGGTAATCGAAGAAGAGACAAAGTCTCGAGATTTCAAGGACAAGCATGATTCTACTAAGGTTAATGTTGATGAAGCTAGTAAATTTATAAAGAATTTCAAAGTCAAGAATGACAAGAAATTCAAGAAGTCCAATAGTACAAAAAAGTTTTCTGGAAATTGTTTCTTTTGTGGAAAGAAAAGCCATCGCCAAAGTGAATGCAGATTCAAGAAGAAAAAGGAAGAAGTGAATTCCCATAAAGTCAATGTTGTTGAAGACAAATCTGAAGAGATTTGTGCTATGGTTTCTGAGATGAAAATTGGCATGATTACCGAAACCAATATGGCTGAAACTAAGTCCTGCGAGTGGTGGCTCGATTCAAGTGCAACCATTCATGTTTGTAATGATAAGAAATTTTTCTCATCATACAAAGAAGAAAAGGAAGCACAAATGGTTCTCATGGGGAACAATAATGCAGCCATGGCAGAAAGGAAAAGAGTAATTGAGCTTAACTTCACTTCTAGAAAGAAAGTAACATTGTATAATGTCTTTCATGTACCTTCCATTAGGAAGAATCTTGTTTCTGCTAGTTGTATGTGTAAGCATGGGCTTAAAATTGTACTTGAGGGTAATACATGTATTATTTCAAAGAATGGGATGTTTGTTGGGAAAGGGTATTCTTGTGATGGAATATACAAACTCAACATTAATAATAATGATATTAATTTAGCTTATATTGTTGAGTCTTGTGATGTTTGGCATGCTAGATTAGCACACTTAAATTTTAGAACTTTGAAATACATGTCTAAACATGATTTGATTAATTACAATGATATTAAAATCCATAAGTGTGAAATTTGCATCCAAGCTAAATTAACTAAGAAACCTTTTCCTAAAGCCGAACGAAATACTCAAATATTGGATTTGATACATACTGATATTTGTGAGTATATTAGCATTTTAACAAGAGGAAATAACAGATACTTTATTATTTTCATTAATGATTGTTTAGATACACCTATGTGTATTTACTTAGAACAAAAGATGAAGCTTTTGATAAATTTAAAAATTTCAAAGCTGAAGTTGAGAACAAAAAAGATAAGAAAATCAAAATGGTTCGAAGTGATAGAGGTGGTGAATATTTCTCAAATGAATTTGATAGTTTTTGTGAAGAACATGGAATTGTTCACCAAAGAACAGCTCCATTTACTCCTCAATAAAATGGTTTAGCTGAAAGGAAGAGTAGGATCTTCACGGATATGATAAATTCTATGATCCTTAATGCAAAATTACCAAATAATTTGTGGGGGAAAGCATTACTCACTGCATGTCATGTTCATAATAGAATTACATCTTTGAAAACACATGTATCTCTATATGAAATAAGGAAAGGTAGAAAACCAAACTTGATGTATTTAAGGGTCTGGGGTTGCATAGCTTTTTATAAAATACATGATCTTAAATCATCAAAGTTAGGTGCTAGAGGTATGAAAAGTATTTTCGTAGGATATGCTGAAAATTCCAAAACTTATAGATTGTTAAATATAGATTCTAATGTGATTGTTGAATCTAGAGATGTTGAATTTATTGAAAATAAATTTCAACATGATTCTAAGTTTGAATTAGAATCAATTATTGATCAACCATGTGATAATACTCCTGGTACCTCCACTAATAATAATAAAAGGAAAGAGTCTATGACATCTTTCGTATCAAGAAGAAGTCAACGTGAAAAGAAAGAAAAGAGTTTAGCTTCGGACTTTATTTCATCACAAGCATTATGCTTCCTAGTTGAAGGAAATAGAAAGAGTGTACTTAATAAAGTACCATTGTTGTTAAATGTTGAAAAAGATCCAAAGATATTTAGTGAAGCTATGTCTTCAATAGATGTTTCCTTTTGGAGAGAAACGGTAAATGATGAAATGGATTCGATTTTGTCGAATCAAACTTGGATCTTAGTTGATCTTCCTCCAAGATCTAAACCAATTAGCAACAAATGGGTGTTTAAAAGAAAGTACAGCAGTGATGGTTCTTTGCAAACCTTTAAGGCTAGGTTAGTAGCAAAAAGGTTTAGCAAAGAAGTGGTATTGATTATTTTGATACCTATGCTCCGATGGCTAGATTAACATCTATAAGAGTGTTATTTGCAATTGCTTCATTGAACAATTTGCATGTGCATCAAATGGATGTTAAAACTGCTTTCTTAATGGTGATCTTGATGAATAAATCTATATGGGACAACCTGAGGGATTTGTTTTGCCTGGAAATGTGAAAAAGGTATGCAAGTTAGTCAAGTCGCTTTATGGTTTAAAGCAAGCACCAAAATCATGGCATGAGAAATTTGATTCGATAATCTTATCTCATGATTTTAAGCATAATAATGCTAATAAATGTATATACTCTAAGTTTACAAATGATTTTGGTGTGAATGTATATACTCTAATAATGGTACCTAAGCGCTTTTTTTTTATTATGATTTAACAATCATAATCAAAGTTATGATTGTTAAATGGTACACAATGATTATTATTATTACCAAGATAGTAATAATAATCAAAGTAATTTTGATTATTTTGATATCTAACTTCACAATTTAAGATGAAAGATCTTGGTAAAGTAGATACTATCTTAGGTATCAAAATAAAAAAAAAATTAGTAGGGGTTAATCGTTGTGTCAATCTCATTATATAGAGAAAGCGCTTCTTAAATTCAATCATTTGAAGTTTAAAGAAGTTAATACCCCATATGATTCTAGTATAAAATTACTAGAGAATTTAGGCCGAGTAGTAGCATAACTTGAATATGCTAGTGCAATTGGTAGCTTGATGTATGCCATGCATTGTACGAGGCCAAATATAGCTTTTGCGGTTTGCAAATGTCTAGGTTCACTAGTAACCCTGGTGTTGAACACTGGAAAGCAATTGGAAGGATATTTGGTTATCTTAAAAGGACCATTAATTTGGGTTTGTTTTATAATAAATATCATGAAGTACTTGAAGGATAATAAGATGCTAGTTGGATAACCAATACAAGTGATAATAAATCCACATCTGGTTGGATTTTTACAATTGTTGGAGGAGCCATTTCTTGGGCTTCAAAGAAACAAACATGCATAACTCACTCGACAATGGAAAGTGAGTTTATAGCGCTTGCAGCTGCAGGCAAAGAAGTAGAATGGCTGAGAAATTTATTGTTTGATATAGAGTTGTGGCCACAACCGATGCCATCTATTTCTTTGTGCTGTGATAGTGAGGCTACATTGTCTAGAGCTTATAACAAAGTGTATAATGGAAAGTCTTGACATATCAACTTGAGGCATGAATATGTGAAACAATTAATAGCAGATGGTGTTATTAATATTGTTTATGTAAAGACTAATAAGAACCTAGCAGATCCTTTAACAAAAGGTCTTTCAAGAGACTTAGTTAAGGATACATCTATAGGAATGGGGTTGAAACTTTTATTTGATAAAGTCACCAACGACGGTAACCCAACTATATAATAGTTATACCGCTATTCCATAGTTAAATGGGTAATAACAAGTTTTTGTTATGTGATTGGTTTGGTACCAAAAATAAATAATCCTATTCAAGATGTTCGGTGCAAATAGTTACGAGGTTGAGGTTAAGTATTTACTCTTAATGAAGTTCAAGTCTTATAGTAGCTAAAGACATGATTTGAAACTTCACCTTAGTGAACATAAGAAATGGTGCCGTTTCTAACAAGATCGTGGTTTAATCTTGTAAATGTTCATAAATCCAAGATAGAGCACAAGGCCGGAATAGTGCTAAATAATTGGAATATAATTTGAAATATGGGATAGCTTATATGTGATGTATCTCTGGTATTTACTTAAGAGACAAAGTTCAATGCTTAGTACACTATTGTCTTGTAAATGCTTTGAGATATATTCGCTAATTGAAGGTTAAAATTGAAAGATACCTTCTTGTATGTATAAGTTTATCATTGATAAATCTGGAAAATATTACAATCTAGTGGGGGATTGTAAGAGAGATTGTAATATTTAAGTTTGAAATTGATTCTGGAAACAAACGGAAATCCGAGAATCTGGAATTCCATTTGATTCCAGAAAGCATGATTTTGATACTAGAATAAACGGAATTCCGGTTGTGATAAATGGAATTCCGGTTGTGGTAAAAGGAATTCCGCTTGTGATAAATAGAATTCCATTTGCTTCCAGTGAGCATTCTGGACAAAAACGAAATTCTGAATTTTGAGAAACCGGAATTCCGGTTGTGAACTGATACAATGTTTCAAACTAAAAAGTGTTTACTTGAAGAAGTTATGTTTAAAAGATTTATTTTTTTTCGTGTGTAAACATCTTCTTCATAAAAATAAACACTCATATTGATAAAAACGCCAGATTATACAGATTTCATACAAGTTCTTGGAATACAATATTATTTGCTAGAGATTGTGTTCAGGATTTGTTATATCTTGGGGGTAATTTGCCACTAAACTCTATAGCAAACCAAGAGTGGTGAGGGCAAATAAAACCTTAAAGGAAAGTGTGCAAACACATCTCAAATCCTTTAATATTTTCTGTTTCTTTGCCTCCATATTCTTTTTCCTAAATATATATAGATTTGGTGATGTTATTTCAGATAATTGCATTAAAATTGATACCCAATTTGAGGAAAAAAACATTGAAATCATGCATATAGATATACGCTGCATTTCTTTGTTGTTAGTTTCCTTTTTCCAACATGATCCATTTTTGTCTTGCCAATTCTTCGATTTAGACAGATTGATTCCTAAACATGGCTTTGCTAGTTATAATTCCAAATTCATCCAAAAGACATGATGATTTTACTGTGGATTACATTCCATATTCGTAGCCAATCCGACAAACCATAGGACACATATATTATATTTCCTTTTTGTTTTTCATTCTTTGATTTGATTAATGATAAAATATTAAGATCACCATGGGAAGCCATCGTCTCCATATTTATTATTATTATTATTATTATTAAGTCATATCTACGGAGATGAAATCTCCCTTACTGGTCTGTTGATTTCGTATAGCTGCATAAAGTCGGTGATAAGGATTACGGTTTGGATTACCATAAAAGTACGCATCCACACGAAATTAATAAAGAAATATTATAAAATACATAACCATATAACTGAGCAATGGTAGGGATAAGGGATAATTTATCTCCCACATTTTATTATATTAATATTGCACCCTGCAAAATCCATAGAAGCATCCTTGCAATCCACATTTTATTGGAAAGTTTCTCAGCATTCAGGCTTTGGAACTCAACAAAACCAATCGCACTCACAACGACAATAACGATAATCAATGCAAGTGCCGGTTTCCCAAAAAAGACAAGCCACATTACAATCGCTCGAGGTTACGCATCCATATGGCACATCTTTCAGCTCCCTTGCCTCGGTTCCATATCCTAAACCTACATGTGCATTATATTTACATATATACTGTTAGCAGCATTTTCGATTTAATTTCGAGGCAGAAAAGCAATTTTTAAACAAAAAGCATTTTCAATTGTTTCGTCGAAAAGCACTCTCAACTATAAATACTCTTTAGAAAAGAGTATATATATGTGTATGTATATATACACACACACATATATATGTATATAAGATGTAGATTCTTACATGAAGCAGCAGCAATTAGGACTACTATCAAGAAAATTAGCTTGAGCAAAGCTTTCTCCATTTTCTTGATTAAGAGATAAATTTAGCAATTAATAAATTATTGTAATTGTAAATGTATTTTATGTGATGGAGTTTTAGAACACACATACATATATCTATATATATGGCGCAATTTGCAGGGGAACGTGATGAAATTTGCAAGGTTTAAAACTTCATTAATTAATAAATTAATGTTGGGGTTACATTCTTAAATTTAGATGTACATGTACAATAAACTCCTTGATGGTTACAATTTCTTGAAAATTTCCATTAATCCTTTAATAAAATAAATTAAATGCAATAGGGGGCACATAATCATCAAACTTTGAGTTGTGTTTTCAATAGAAGATTCTGGTAACTTAAGACCTATGAGTCTATGATTACTAATTTAAAATTATGCAATAGTCCTAATAATTCTCAACTAGCTAGGTGATACAAGAGGATTCACAATTTATTTTCATCTTTTACCAAATATTGAGGTAAAAAATTGTGCTATACATAGAAAAAGAGTTCTCAATAATGTACACGTTCAGATTTTAAAACTTCAAAAAACAATTTTAACAATAGAGTGTAAATGACATATTGAGGACTATAAATGTTTGGGCTCACACGTTGGCCAAGTCCGATCTTCAATCTCCTGAACTTGTACCTTGGTTGGACGATCTTCTGTTTGCATTATTATGTACCCTTTGATATTTATTTTTATTACATAGTCTACATATGTTCATCTTTCAACATTGAAATTAAAATGTTAAAGCTATAATTAATGTCAAGCTCAAAGGATCTATTGGGTAATTAAAAAAATAAGCGACCGAGTAGTTAAAGTGAGAAATATTAAGGACCTAAGTATCATTCTCTAATATTTTTATAACTAACTAACGCTCCTAACAACATACTCTATCAAATAATTTAGTTGGTTTTTTTTTTTAAAAGGTAGGGGGTGGATAAATTCTAAATCAGTATTTTTATCAAACAAGTTACAGACTTACAGCTGACAATTTCATCAAATACCAACTCCTGTTCCAAAACCTCTGTTATATATATATATCATAACTTCAGGAAAAATAAATAATGAAGAAGAAAAAGAAGACAAACTAGACCAAATTGTCAATATGACAAGTTTTCCCTTTCTTATATATGCATCAACTGTATCAATCACTCTCAAGCACAAGTTCTGATGGACTAAATTTTATTCAACGTCACATATAATGTACTTATTAATATATTCATCAACTTCCATCACAAATTGTGAGAGACCGTTCATTGTATGTGAGCAATGTAGCCTGCAAAGACGAATAAATTATAAATTAATGATTAGTAATCATAGCTCAATAAATAAATTATAAATTAATGATTAGTAATCATAGCTCAATAACATGTACGTCTGTCAACTAAACATCTCAAACCAAGTGAAAGAAAGTGTTCCAGAAGAGGACCTAACTCGTGAAATTAATGTAAAAAAATAATTCAGAACACATATGTTTGTTTTGTGAGCTTATAATTGATTATTCTATAGTACATATACTTACCGCAAGCTACTTTTTTACCAGCATTTCCATTGGCTGTGCTGCCAGGATATGGACCTGATAAATTAAGAAGAATATTTGTGAAAAAAAAAAATATGTAAATGAGGGTAGAAATGTGAAATGTGGCAATGCAATATATCAACTTTAAGAAAGAGTCTTCAAATTGGACACTGAAGACTTTAGTATTTTACCCTTGCCACCATCATCATGATTTTCGTGTATCACGATAGTCCTTCCGATAATGGAATATGGCCCAGTAAGAGAAATCTGTGGCAAATGTAAAAATTAAAACAGCGAAGAGCCTAATTTCGGTGGAGCAGGGTCAATGAATATACAAGGAGATGAAACAGTACCATCTTGTCACGAAAGTAGTACGAGGCTTTACCTGAACCATGCACATCGAAAAATATAGATCACAGAATAAAAACGAAGTAATTATAATTAAAATGATCTATTTAATTGTGCAGCACATACTTACCATCAGGACCAACATTGATATTTCCTAAATCACCATAATGACGATGCTCCTCATGGTCATGAATGTCACCATGAAATTTGTTAAATGGGTTAAAATGGTTCCCTGCAAAAAGATGGCGGAATGATGAATTAATTAAGAAGGAATTCCATGAACATAAAGCAAGGCCCGCGAGACTGAATTGAAATTTTACCAATTTCTGTGTCTATTTATATTTTTATTTCTTTTTACTTATAGAATACGTTTTTACATTATGACCCCCATCAAACTAAAATCCTAGTTACGCCACTGATGAAGATCAGGGTTTACAAATCTCAAATCCAACCCAACTTATTAGGTATGTGTGTCAAGATGCCATACCAGTGTACTCGCACGAATGAGTTGTGGACCCGAATTCGTGGACATGGAATCCATGAGAACCAGCCTTAAGATGAACGAGGTTTACAGTTATAACTGTATGATGGCCTGGAACAGGGGGGGAAAAAACAAAAAACAAAAAGATTAGTTTGGAAATGAAAAATGAGCCACAAGTACCAGAACCAACTAATTAATTAGTGATTAAATTACCATCTTCCTGGTAGAAGGAGACAGTTCCCTTGAAACCCTCATTGCCATCAAGAACAGCAATTGCTTTGCTATGTGGTCTGAGCAATACAAATATTGAAGGAACAAGAAAAAAGAATCAGTTTAATGCATGAACTTTAAATTAAACAAATAAAGCAGGTTATTTCTTTATTTGAGTAAGCAATTAATGTAGCAGTATATATAAACTCACACCTCGAATTGGTTGCAATATTGACAAAACCTGCAACCAGCCATGAATTAACATTCAATTGACTCATAAACTAAAACTATAATTTTCTTATGATTCCAATTGAAATTCCACTATTCAAGATCCTTACAAAATAAAACAGCTAAAAAGGCTACCAACTTGAGTGAAGCTGCTTTCTCCATTATCAAATAGAAATAAAGTAAGTGAGAGACAATGTTTCTAATCGTCTCTCTTTAATATGCATTGGACTCAGGTAAAGGGACTTACTGCTATGCTTATATAGGCAAACCTAAGCGTATGGGGTGAACAAGTACATAGCATTGGATCCCATTTGTATTGTTTTGTAGTAATTGTACTGCATGTGCACCTTTGATTAATGTATCCTAACCTCCAAACACCACAAGTGCATTCCACACGTTTTGCTTAAGTTATCTTCATGCGTATGTGGATTTGGAAAACTGGAAAATAAATTATGAAGGATGAAGCGTCAAATTTGTAATTTGAAAATTTTAAATTTGTGATGTTTGTTGTCATAATATTGATGTTGTTAAGAGATATGTAATTATCAACTTGCTAATTAGGAGTCTTTATACATTATTTTAGTAAGTCTCGTTCAACGAGAATTGAGAAAGACTTGTGGTCAAATTACTAATAGGGACTAGGGAATATATGCCACATGGGTTGAGAGCAATGTTGGGCTAATAATATATGATATGGGCACTATTAATTCTTGAACTAATTTTAAATATGAGTTAGATATATGGTCTTGAAAGTAAACTCACCTACGAATGGATCTACACTAATTTACTATTTGACAAGAAATCATTCAAAAAAGTGACGAGAGTTTATAGAGAATAAGTTGATGTAAAAAGTAATCATACTAAATTACTATGTGACAATAACTAATTAAAAAAATGATGGGGTTGATGAGGACAGAAGCAAAGCTCTTTGTAGGCGAAGCTGGATTTTGGAAAAAAATTTCAGTTTTACTTACAAATCTATCATTGCTTCAATTTTATAAAATTGTCACTGCAGTACTTACAAAATTGTCACTGCTGTAATTTCACCAAATTGTCACTTAGTAACAAAACCGCCACTCTAACATTGTTTTAATTTTAAAAAAACAGCCCTGTCATCGTTTTCTCCAATTTTTTATTTCACAGTCCATCTTTTTTTAGAAATTTCCTTTTTTCTCTATAAAAAAATTGTCAAGGCAAGAAATTTAATGCTCTGAAGCATCTTATGGCACAACTTCAATAATATCCAATTGTATTTGATTATTTTCTTTTTGACTTATGTATTTTCTTATGTAATAACTAAACTTTCATTAAGATTTGTTCGTGTTCGAGACAAGTTTCATTGAAAAAAAAATTTAGTTTAGCCCAGTGTACAAAAAGTTCTTGGCCTTGCCTCTGGATGGAGATTAAATGTAAGGAGGAGATTCTCTTATTTTCGCCCAATTCTCTTGTTTTGGAACCAAAACAGTCTTATTTAATACTTATTTTCTAGAAGTAAATTGGTTTATTTTTATCTTTTACTGGAAAACTCCTATTTTTGATTTCTAGTTTTTTATTAGGGAATAAATTCCAAAATTCTTCAATGCGAGAAATATCATATATAGAAGAGTGTGCAAATGGCAGAATGGAAATATGAATTTTTAATAAAGTTTAGGGGGAAAATAACTTTGACACTCACTTACTCCATATTTACGTGCGACAGACACTTGTCCCACTATTTGTCGCACTAAGATTTGTCTGTCTCACTAAGATTTGTCTGTCTCACTTGAATAATAAGTGTCGGGTAATTTTCGGAGGTCATAACTTAGGCTATGTGTATCCGTTTTAGGCGTGTAATATACCGTTTCGAAGCTTATAATGAGATGAATCATACCAAGAACCATTATATCATTATTCCCTGTGATCAAACCAAGAATTTAACTATATTTACGTGTGCACATAAAGTTGCCTGTCGCACATACTGTGGTTATTCACCTTATCAAGTTTTGTAGCATGTAATCATTTTTGTTTTGTTTTTCAATATTTTTCAGGCTTCATGGATAGAGTTGTGCTTCAAATGTGTTACGATGGTTGGTGGAAGACGTTGGAGGATGGCCGTATGGAGTATGTTCCGATTAATTATGTATTTTGAACTCAAATTAATTATGTATTTTGAACTCTCATTTTTTATGTATTGCACAATTATACATAAATTAGTATTTACCCATTTATTAATGAAAAATAATTATTTTAAATAAGTCCATAATTATTTTTAACTCAAAATATCGACATGTGACTAGCATGTAATATAGTAACAAAAAATATAATCTACTTGAATACGTTAAGGAAAAAATTCTGAACAATCCATAAATTAACATTCGAATGACTACAGTGGCTTACAATCTAATATTGTCATTAAATATGTCAACAGTAATATTCTTCCTAAAGTACTCCTCGTGGCTACCATTAAAATCAAGTCTGATAACCGTCTCAAATGCTCACCAACTTGAAACCACAACTGATCTTTTTCTTTGCTTTGTCCATGAGCCACTTGCTTGAGCAACACATTATTTACGCCACTAAACGGAAAGCTTTGCAACTCCATGAAATGCCCAAATATGTCTTGGTTAAACATTTTCAACTGCCGTTTTGTTAATTTTTTCTGAATGGTTTCTCAACTGTTTCTACTTTGCACATACTCGTGATGCGCCCAAGAAAGTGAGGTACCTTCATAATACTTGGTGCATTCCTCAGTCTAAGTGGATTATGTTTTGCTATTTTGGATTTTGCCATGGATCTGATACGTACAAGTTACATAAATAAATTGTTATATTACAGAATAAAATGTAATAACTTAATAAAATTAACAAGAACATAAAAAAATAAAAAGACAGAAAAATTGTGCTATGCACACTGCCCTTCAGTGCGACAGATGGTGCAACACGATGCCTATCGCACCACAGCAAGGAGCATGCTACTAGCGAATTCACGCTTGGCGTGCACCATCTACAAATTCATTCAAATTAAAAACACACCACTCCCCTCTACAAACACACCACGACCAACACACCACACCTAGCATAAATTGTCTGTGAGGAATTTTATCAAATACCTAATGTGCAATAGTTCTAACTCATCATTTTCACCAATTTTTCTTTCATTATATCCTTCTAACAACCTACAATAATCTAAAACCCCAATCAATTTCATTTAAATCATGAAAAAAATCAAGTTAACTTACTTAGGATTTCAAGTCTCTTCAATTTATTGGATCTATTTGGATTCGGATACTCTCGGGATTTGCTATGCTACTTCCCCGATGCCGTTGCCGTTGTCGTTGCCATTGCCTTGGTTGTCTGTCGGTCGGTTGCCGTTCGCTATTTATGATTCGACAAAGAAGTTTCGGGTGTGGGAGCTCAATTCAAACTTCAAAGTGGTGAGTGTATTTTGGGGCAAAAAAAATTATTTAGCTAGTAATGATAGAAAAAAGTTTAGAGGGTTAATTATGAAAAAATCAAAAGTTTTTGGGCTATTTTTATAAATTTCCTGAAGAAGTTTGCCTTCAGATTGCCTTTTGATTTTGAGTCTCAATAAGGAATTGAGAAGAGTGAATTTTTTAAAAAGAGAAAGAGGGGGGGCAGGCCGCGAATCTGCTAGGACCCATAAACTAGTCTTTAGATGGTTTATGGGTGGGCTGGGGTTGGTCACATCTAAAAATTGAGTCCATTTTAGATGTGCAATTTTAAATTACCACGTGTTTTCCTTCCTTGGCGACATCATTTAATTTGATATAATAGCATTAATTAGTCATTTATGCTGTAGTTGAAAGAGCTACAACCTCAGACAACAACTTGATTTGCCTTGTATGGACAATCTTGAGGAGCATGGCCTTCTTTTGCCATTTTAACTATTACTGAACCCGGACTCAGCAAATTTTCCATGAAAGCAAACAAGCCCCTCCAACTCCAAGATCGATCGACTCGCAAATTAAAAAAATAAAAAATAAATTAAAAAAAAGGCCGCTTTGGCATCTTGCCAACCTATAACAATGAGTTGTTACGTAATGCAGATAATTTGTTTCTCATGGTAAATTGCTATATCATAATTAACCACTATTCCAAGGCATCCCAACATCGGCCACTTAGACTTTCAGTCCTGTGCATGATCCTCCCAACTTCATACAAAATGGCGGTGGGTTTTGCCTTCTTTTATTTGTCAAAACCAACTTCGTATATATAATTGTTTCTCCTATTATTTTCCTTTGGAATTGGAAGCCTACTACCACCTAAATGGGAATGTTCTGGCCGAAGGTTATATGCTTCTTCCAAGGCTTTTCATGACAGTTAGGTTGGTTTTAGTAATGATATAACATGTATGTACATGGATGTGGGGTCTCCTCCAAAAAGATGAATTAAATTTTTCTACTAATTTGTTGCTGGTCTTTGTTTTCTTGATTTATTTGGTGACAGTTTTTGTAATGTTGAAACTTGAAACAGTTTTGGGTTCTGATTATGGGAAGTCGGGATGACAAAATACCGAGTCGCCGGGTTGGGCTTGTCCCGTCCGGATTGTTTTAGCAAATGTCCGGAACCGGATTAATGCTCGGTTTTTCACACTGTCACTCATGTTATTTTGGTTATATATTTTATGGATCATCCTTGCCTTTTTCAGTTAGTCACTCCCGTGTGTGTTTATTCTGCTTCGTCCTATAAACTAGCCTTTAGATGCTTCATGGGTGGGCTTGGGTTGGACATGTCTAAAACTTGACTCCATTTTAGATGTGAAAATTTCAATTACCGCTTGTGTTGTTCCTTCCTTGGCGACATCATTTGATTTAATATAATTGCATTAATTAGTCACTTATGCTGTAGTTATTTGGTTTATTCACAGTAAATAACTTTAATAAAAATTATTGAAAGTTAATTTTTGGTTAAAAGAGGAAGTTATGATAATTATGAAAATAACATTTTGAACTAGCTAAAAAAGAGTTAAATTAAATGGTGGCTATTTAAAGAAGTATTTGGAATAGACACCACTAATGTATAAACTGGAGTCTTTAAATTGCCCTTTTAATGGTTTTAGTTAACATTCAAATTGATGAATAAAAATTTATTGAAATAAAGTCTTTTATTGTCAAATATTGGTTTTCTCTCTAATTCCTCTTCTAATTCTACTTCTTACATATCTCAAGTAATATCACATAAAACACTATATTTTATATTTAATTCTCTGTTATTCTAAATTACTGTGCTGAGTGTACTGCACAAAAATATTATTTTGAGGGACAAAAATAAACTTAAAAATAGAAGGACAGTGCATAGTACGCCTTAGCTTTTATTTATTTTATTTATAATTACATATATTATACTTTGTACAACATATTATAGCCACACCAAGACTTTTATTTATTTTACAATAGCCATGTTCTACTTCGTACAACGTATTATTTACTTTATTAAAGATTTGCAACACATTCAACATCATGTCGAATGTATTTATTATAGTCTGGAGAGAAGCCGTTTCAGTCAGCGAGACCGAAGACGCCTGCAAAGACTCAAAAGAAATTAATTACTGATCACTAATAACTACTAGTTCAAAACATCTTAAACCACATAAAAACAAACGGACAGAGTCTGCAAGCAAAGACTGCCAGCGGACGACCACTCGACTATCGTAAATAAGAATGCAAAATAATAGCAGAGTAATTCGCATGATTAATTAAGTTAGCATACTTACCCCAGGCCACTGCGGGACCAGGATTTGAACCTGAGGGAGATGAACGTTCGTAAATAAATTGTAAACAAGAGTATGTGTAAGACTAAATAAAATTTCATGATTCATATAGTACACGAAACTTGACTTCAACTTTTAATATATCGTTGTCACTTATAGCTTACTCAACCTATACTTTAGACAACACGATTCAAGTAAATAAAGCAGCAATAAAATATATTCAACTAGGAAAAAAGACTTGCAGTTTACAAAAAATGGTATATTACCGGGACCTGCGTGGACTATAAGACCCCTTCCAGTAAGGGAAGAAAGAGGAGCATTCTGCAAAATGTATATAGCAGGATAGAGATGAGTTCATTGGAGTTGGGTCCATGAATATATAAACAGAAACATAACGAAGCCCAAAGGACAAGGAGATGAAAGAGTACCGGCACGTTAAGTTTAAAACCAGGCGCAGTGCCTGAATCAGATATATAAACCAGAAAAGAGTTAATGACTCGACAAATATCGCACACCATAAACAACTACATTAGTCAACATGATATTATGTGCAGCATATACATACCATCAGGACCAACATTGATAGTTCCTAAAAAACCGGCAGTTCCAACATCTGTATAAGGGTCTCCTGAAAGAAAACCAGCAAATGTTGAATTAAGAAGGAATTCTGTGACACGAAAGATAGTTTTTATTCCCGCAAGTTGTTAGGTATACATAATAGAAATACTCATAGTCAAAGGGCCATATATACCCATTGATGTCGGAGGATCTGTCATGTCTCCCTCAACATGAACAACGAGTGCATAATCACCAGGCGCGAAATAAGAGAGGCCTCCATTGATGATTGTCGGAGCTAGAAGAATAAAAAATAAAGCCCAGAAAAAAAAAATAGTTTAGACATGATTTAAGAACAATGAGTTCCAGAACCAACTAATTAATCAGTGATTAAATTACCATTTTTATTTTCATCCTGGGAAAATTTAATGACATTGACACCCGCACTGACATTGGCTTTCCCAATTCCAGTCAGAGCTACAACTGCTTTCGTCATTGTGCTGTGTGATCTGAGCAATACAAAATATTACATTTAAGTGAACCGTCAAGAGTATAAAAACCGCAAACTTCGAACAAACATAGAAACAACGCCATCAGAAGGGAAAAAATATATATAATTTTTGCCGAAAACAGAAGAATTACCAACACAAAAAAAGTAGTAGTTAAACTATAACTTGTTATTTCAGCGTAATCAGGAGTGTAAGGCTAGGCACGAACTTTAAACATTAAAAATAAAAATAATAATAATAATAAAAAGACAGATTTTTTCACCAAAAATAGTGTTGAACAGAAACATAACCAAAGTCACGCACCAAACAAGTATGAAACCATAATAATATTATTAAAATGCTACAAGCACATTTAACAAATCTCCACCAAATATTGAGTAGCAATTAATTCCTACCACAAAATTACTGGCCAAACTTTAAGCAGCTTAGTTTTTCACCAAAGCGAATGATTATAAATTAGAAGTGATAAAAGTCTTCCCATTTTCAGTCAGAAAAAACAAAAAAAGAAAAGAAAAAACCGATACGGTTAAGAAGGGTATCTTTTATATTCTTAAAAAATAAGAAACAGGCTAGAAAATTTATAAAAAAATAAAAAGTAAATCATGGGCGGACCTAATTATGGGGTTGAACTCTTTTTGGGCCTTAAAATTTCTTGAATTGAACTCTTTTAGCCTCTTCTAACCGTTAAGCTCAGTACTAATAATATTACATATTATGGGCTTTTAAATTAGACAATTGAATGGTCCAATTTCAAAAAACTTTTTTATTAGACCCAATTAATTCAAAATTAACTTACAAAACTCAACGTTTTTATATTAGCAAAAAAAAATTAAAATAAAAAAAAAAACACGTAAATTCCCAAAATCGTTCACAATAAATTCCTTAATCAAGACTTTGAATTGGCCACTGCCGCAGATTTGCAAAAGGATAAGTTACATTTGTTCATTTATTTATTGGTTACATTGACTTTAATTCCACTTGTAGCCACTGCCACTATAGAGAGAATATTTTCAGCCAGGAGTTTTGTGTAAATTTGACTTCGAAACCGGATAGGTGATCAATGATTGAATGATAATTTAATTGTATACATAGAAAGAAATGTATTTGCTTATGTTGACAATGAAGTCATTATTCAACGTTTTCAAAATATAAAAACACATCGAGAACAATCAAGGAAGTGTTGTAAATGATTATAACAATGAAGTTGAATATTTTAATTATTATTTTTTCTATTGGCTTTTATTATCTTATCCAAAAAATTTTTATCAAATTATATCGTCCCTTTTGAATTTATTTATTGAGTCCGTCGTTGAGGAAAATACCTTTGCACTACCACTATTTTGTTATATGTACATCTAACAATAAAAAATTTTCTGACATATTCTCTATACTACTATATTTTTAAACTTATATAAATCAACTACTTTGCCACTTATACTATTGGAATATATTAAAGAATCCAAACAAAATAACCATTTTGCCCTTAATTGTCTTAAATGTAAATAGTTTTTTTGATTAAATTTCTTATAGATTCTAATGATGTTAGTGGTAAAGTGGTTGACTGATACAAGTTTGTAAACATAAGTAGTGCAGAAAAGATATCAAAATTTTTAGTGATTAAATATCTATATAGTAAAACAGATGTGAATCAAAGATAATTTTTTAAAATAAAAAAAATTTACAGTCATAGTAGTTAACTCGTTATCTTGAGCTAAAACCAATAAAATTTGTGAATAAAGAGGTAAACGTAGAAGCATAAGCAACAAGACAATCAAATCTATCAGTGATCTTTAAGCAAAAAATATAAAAATAAAATAAAATAAGTGATCAACATAAAGGCAACACAAATAAGTACATCATTAGAAACACATATTGATTAGATCAAAAGTGATATAAAAGAAGTGAAATGATTGGTACCTCAAAACAACCTTAGAGAGGAAAATGAAGAGGGCTTGTAGAGAGAAAGAGGGAGTATACAGAGATTGGTTTATGGAGGTTAGCAAATTTATAAGAGCGTGTGTGTGAATAGCAGTGATTGAAGAATATTACAAGCAGTGTTGTAATGGGTCTGCCTACTATGCATCTGGTGTATGCAGGCTTCATTTTGAAATGACATGTAGCCAATTCAATTAGTACAGTTGCAGTAATGATTGTAAAGTGACTGGTTATTCTGTTTGAATTCACAACGGTCTTGTTTGTGTGTTAGTATTCCAATATATTGTTAATTAGAAATAACTATGATAATATTATATATCCAAATAGGATTAAATTTAGTTTTCTAATTATTAAAGTATTTAATGATTAAATTCCACAAATTTGTTTTCATATTTTATAACAAAAATATTTCAAGTAACAACTTACACTAATATAACCCTAATTGCAATTAATTTTTTCCAAGTGATTTTTTTTTCAATGGATGGCAGCTGAATTGAAATCAACAGGAAAAAGAAATTTGGACCAAGTGGAGCATGAGATTGTAGAGCGGAATATGGAAGCAAGATGATTAAGGAGCTAGTATCGTAAAACGGGTTGAAGAAATTAAAGTGGTGTTAATGAATATGCTTTAGAGGTGGCATAAAAACTTGATACTCTCTGTTATTGTTAGCATGAATAATATTTCATAATTTATATGGCAATTGAATTATCGAAACTTACTTAGTATTGTTAAATTTATAATTTTGTCTTATAAAAAAATTGTATTTTTGTTTTTTAATGGATGGATAATCTTGCATAAATGACCAAATATATATTTTTTTAAAATATATGTGAGTGCCAAATTTCGAACAAAGACCTCAATAGTCTCAAAATTAAATGGACACTTGAGTGGAGTAGAAACTATGCATTATCTAGAGACTTAGTAATTTATTGATATTTGAATTATAACACCCAGTAGTTTACTGATATGTTTTAATTATAATACCTCCTTTTTTATAGATTTAAAGTCATGAAGGAGTAGGGTTGGCAATGGGACGGGATGGGCTAAGATTTGCCATACTTGATCTTATATCGAGACAAAAATGTATCCTCATACCGTCCCGAACGGATCCTAAATCCTGATCAGGATCCCGAATTATCTTTGATTACATGAGTTTTTCTACTATACGTTGCAGATTCTGTCATAAAAAACATGTCATACTCATATAATCGACATGTAATACTAAAATAACCGATATGTCATATATATATACTAAATGATTTGTCATATATATATGACGGACATGTCAAGTATATGGAATTAATTAAATCGACTTGTCAAACTTTCTGAAAGCCCAGATTTTAGGACATTTAAGATCCCGATCGAGATTTTAAAATGTCTAGAAACCCAACCCGAATAGTAAATCAAGATAAAATTTTATCAGAATCTCATCCTGAACGAACCGGGATCTTGAGTCTCGATTAGGATTTGGGGAATTTTGCCAACCCTATTAAGGGGAAAGGGTAGACCCAAGAATTTAGATTAGGGGCGGCTTGATTCAATTTAGTAATATAAGAAAATCTTGCAAAAATGATTAAATACAACAAATGTGCATTGTTAGATTTGATCAATGGTATAAAATATTTATATTAATAAAATATATAAATCCTTTAAAAATATGGCAACATGTTAACAAATTAGTTAAAAAGATTTTTACAAATTAAAAGAAGAAAAAAAGAGGTATAATCACATTATACAAAAAATCATATAGTACTGTAAAAAAATATGTAATTGCAATGGTAATAGGAATTGTAATTATTATTTTAATACAAATTGTAATAGAAATTGGAATTAGTTAATAGTTGTAATTGTCACTGACCGGAAATGATAATGGTAACTATAGTTGAAATTATAATTATAACGGGAATTTTAATTGAAATTGGAATCAGAATTGTAATTGTAGTTGGAATTGTAACTATCAATGTAATAGAAGTTGTAATTGTAATTCTTATGGCTATTGTAATTGTTCTTGTACAATTGCAACTGTATTTGTAGTTTTAATTACAATTAATAATACCATTATCTTGTGATCGTAATTGCAATTGTAATTACAACTGCATCTTTAAAAAGATTGTAATTACAATTTACAGCAATATAGGGTTAATAATATAAGTTATGGGCAACTATCAATTTTTGACTAATTTTAAGTATGAGTTAGATATATGGTATTGAATGTAAACTCGCCTACTAGTGGATATACACTAATTTAATACATGATAAGAAATCATTAAGTCTTTTCTATCCACTTGGATAGCACCCAATCCTGACTCTAGTTTTGATAGCCAAAAGAAGGTCTTTGAGCTCGCTGCCCGGGACTCCCGTTCGATCTAAGCCTCCCCTCCTATCAGAAAGATAGGAGTCAGAGAATAAATTCATATAAAAAGGATTCACACTAAATCACTACAACACAAGAACCAATCAAAAGAATGATGGGGTTTATGAGAACAAAAGCAAAGCTCTTCGTGGGCTAAGTTGGATTTTGGGAAATATTTTTAGATCTGTTTACAGATCTACCATTGCTTCAATTAAAAAATAATAATTTTATTACAGCATTAACAAAATTGTCATTGCTATAATTTTACTAAATTGCCACTGCAGTAGTGCAGTTACAAAACTGACACTTTAACATTGTTTTAATTTTAAAAAACAACCTTGTCATTGTTTTCCGCAATTTCTTCTTCCACACTCCATCTCTTTTGAGAAATTTTCTTTTTCTCTACAACAAAATTGTGAAGGCAAGAAATTTAATACCCAGAAGCATCTTAACACACAACTTTAATAATATCTAATATTTGAATTATTTTTTCACTCATGTATTTTGTTATGTACTAACTAAACTTTTATTAAGAATTGTTTGTGCTTGAGATACGTTTCATACTTAAAAAAATATTTTTCTTTATTTTTTACTTGAAAAATTATTTAGCTTACTCTTATATTTTAGTCAGGAAAAAAAACATTTTGCCTTTTAATCAAAAAAATATTGTTAAAATGTTCTTGGCTTTATCGTCTTCACCCACCTGTGTTTGTTATTAATTACGAGTTCACCAACCTGTGTTTGTTATTAATTACCAGGTCATCAATCAATAATAGTACCAATTAACATCAAATACAGGTAGATCATCAATTAATAGGGAACATAGGTAGTGAAGAAGATAACAGCGAACCAGGTTACCAATTAATAGCAGCACCAACTAACAACAAACACGGGTAGTATCATGACCCAACTTGAGACTTGATAAGATATTGTCTATTTTGCACCTTAATAAGGCCCGCACGGTTTAATTTTTAGGTGCCCATATACCCTAAAATGTGTCTTGCCATTTAAGGAATGAATCACCCTTATAAATCCAGCATTTCTTTCGTACTTTGTCGACATGGGATTTACCTAGGGTGTTACAAAGAATAAATTGATCATTAGTGATGATGAAGGAATCTATCACATATATTACTCATAATAACAAAATCTAGAAGAAGCTTGTGCTGTTCTGGTATGTGCTCGGGTCGAAAATTTGATTTCTTTCTTAGTCATTTTTAGGTTTCAAGATTTTTTCTTATTTTTTTAAGATTTTTATCTTTTTAATTACAACTCGGATTTGGATTATTTTTTTTTCCTTTCTTATTTCGAAAAGGAAAATTTTATTATAAAATAATATTTCGGATTTACTTTTTTTGGTAAATTCATATTCTTAGGCTTGTTATAAAAAGGGCTTAAACCCTTAGTTTTATTCATTCAAACTTTTCTAATAAAATTACCATTATTCAAAAATTTTTGTTTCTCTATCAACCATTTTTATGTTTCTGTTTCGTCATTGGAGTCCCGAAATTCTTTGTAATTGTATGATAAGGGCTCCAAATGCATAACTGCTTCGTTTTGATGAGCATATTGATTCGGTATTGCATGAATGTTGCAAATAATTCAAAAAAATTATTAAATAGTGAGAAAAATAATAATTTCAAAAATACGTTTGCAAAGATTAGAAATTATTATGCATAATTAGCACGAAAAATTCAATTAAACAAATGGTCAGTACCTAGTGTTATAATGTTATGGGAATGGGATCCTAAAACCTGCACTACAAGAAAAATAGTTTTTTTCGACCAACATTACTAATTGTAGGAAAAATTTAGTTGAAAATATAATTATTTTCAATTGTAAAATTCAGTTCATCGCTAAAAGAAAGAAGTAATGTCCCATATTTTCAATGGGAAAAAACTGTAAAAAATAACTTAATAATTAATCGCTAATACTTATTTTTTTGCGCGAAATCAATGGCACTAATACCATTTTCAATGATAGGAAGTTGCCATCGAAAATGTAACAATATTTTCAATAACTTTGTTGAATTTGTTTCGAAATACATGATTATTTATAACCACATTGTTTCACAATTTATAATAGAAGTTTAATTTCGATCAAATATGAAACCAGTTAAAAATAAGTAGTGAAATTTTGAAATGTTTGGCGGTAGGCATCGATGCCACTGTTATTTGCAATGGCGAGAATTCGGCCATTGAAAATACTGCATATTTTTTTATTTTTAACCAGATACTAAGGTAGTCACAAATGAGCATTATAATTCATTAGGTGGTAGAATTTGAACTATGAACATTTTCAACTTACGAATCTTGTGGTAGAAATAAATTATTATTTTCGATGACTTTTAAGCATTATAAAAAAATACATTCATATTTACCACTATGCCAGATAATTGATCGAAAATAGTATGAAATTACTAAGAATAGTTTTTTTTTGGGGGGGGGGGGTGAAGATTGCGTCAATACTATATTATTTATTAGTATTAAATATTTAAATATTTATTAGTATTAAATATTATTTATAATGGTATCGGGCATCAGAGATTTTTGCGATGGAGAGAAAAAACTTATAAGGCTAAAATTAAAGTAATATATGGAATATAAATATACAATAGATTCACATTAATATCAATTTTTCGCATTGCTAAATAAATTTTTTTTTCCAAGTTCAATTGGGTCAAACTTACAAGAAGCTTACGAATCCATAAGAGTTCCATCCGGATTTTGGTTACAACTTTCATAATTACATGCCTTTCACTTCATTCAGGGAAATTATGGATTTAACCACTTTCCAATTTTCAGTTTAAAAAACGATCATATTCCTTCATTCCAAACAAAAAAAAAAAGGATCATATTCCTAACTTTCTTATAATCTTAACCAATTGCATGCTTTTTGTGCTAAAATACCCTTAAAAAAAAAGGCAATCAACAACCTAAAACATTTTTATAAACCATCGTCCTTAATCACATCATCACTCCTGTTGGCAGCCATTTCACAGACGCCGGCTGCGACAGCAAGCCATCTATGGACTATGATCAAGACTTTCAAAATGTTTAAAATTGTAATTTTTTTTTTTTCTTGGGGAAAGCAAAATCTTAAAACCTTGAATATGCTTTGATGGTTTTACTGCTTAGGGTTGAATTGGCGCATAAAACAAATTGTTGTCTTTAAAATTCTCATTTAATATGAGAGTTTTTATGTGAATTTTATCATCTTTTGTGTTGTGCTTTATTCTAGAGATTTTGATTTGAGGTGTTGCAATTCTTTGGTGCATAAAATGGCGGCTTTGCTGATCATTTGTAGTTTTTTTTTTTGACAAGGTGGTAGTGAGAATGTCCTGCTGCCTTCTTGGCGATTGCACCCATCACCAAAGACAAGCCATTCTTGCTGCTATGCATTGCATTGCTTGTTGCTTTGTCATTGGCCAAACACAATGGCTTGATTGAGAGCATCCATCGCCCATAAAGGCATGGGTGATGTCACCGATCACCTAAGACGACTGCAGGCCATTTTGGGCGATGGCAGCCATCATCCAAGTTTTTTAATTAATGCATGCATATTAGGAAGACTCAAACGTAAGTCCTTAGACTTAAAATAAAGATTATCAATTGACCTTTGGCCAAGGGGTAAAACCCATACTCTCATAAAATGTGTAAAAATATTGGTTCAAGTCTCCCATATCCCAATAAGGGAACTTAATTTCCTCAGTTTTATAATAATTAGTGTGAGTAGAGTAGACGTCCCTCGATTGTAATAATTGTGTATTGGATTTCCCTCAGTTTCTTTTCTTTCAACTCAATTTGCTCACTGTAATCTTTAATCGAACTCTCCAATGATTCCAACCGCTTCTGATCCACATGATATTTCTCAATCGACTTTTGAAGCAAATTCAGTTCTTCCTTCTTCAAATCAAGCTTCTGCGACCAATGGTCAACCGAATTTTTCATCGAATTGTTCAGCACATTCAGTTCCTTCTCTTTTGTTGGAAGATCACTATTACATTTTTCAATCCTCTTCTGAACCAACTCCAATTGTCTTTCCTTACTCTCAAGCTGACCATTACGTTCTCCAATTGACCTTTGAAGCACATTCAGTTCTTCCTCCTTCAAATTAAGCTTCTGCGACCAACGCTTAACTGAATTTTTCAGCGCATTCAGTTCCTTCTCTTTTGTTAAAAGCTCACTGTTACACTCCCCAATCCTCTTCTGAACCAACTCCAATTGTCTTTCCATATACTCAAGTTGACCATTACATTTTCCAATCGACTTTTGAAGCAAACTTAGGTCTTCCTTCTTCAAATTTAGATTCTGTGACCAGCACTCAACCAAATTTTTCAACGAATTCAGTTCTTCCTCCTTTGATTGAAGCTCACTATTACAATCTCTAATCCTCTTCTGAACCAATCCCAATTGTCTTTCCTTACCTTCATGTTCACCACTACATTCTCTAATGGACTTTTGAAGCAAACTTAGCTCTTCCTTCTTCAAATTAAGCTCCTGCGACAAGTGCTCAACCGAATTTCTTATCAAATTCAGCTCGTCTTCTTTTGGCTGAGGCTCAATATTAGATTCACCAATCCTCTTCTGTACCACTCCCAAATATCTTTCCTTACCTCCAATCCTCTTTTGAACTAAACTCAGTTCTTTTTGCATACACTGAAGCTCACTGTTACGTTCATCAATGTCCTTTTCCACCAAAGCCAACTCAGTCTGTTTTGACTGAAGCTCACTATTACATTCTCCAATCCTCTTTTGAACGGAACCCAATTCTTTTTCTTTACACTGAAGCTCACCGTTACATCCTCCAATCTCTTTTCGCACCAAGGCTAACTCACCCTTACATTCTCCAACCCTCTTCTCAAGCAAACCCAGGTGTCTTTCCTTACGCTCAAGCTTCGAATTACAGTATCTAATCTTTCTTTCCACCAAAACTAATTCATTCTCCTTAGCAAGTTGGTTAAACCCCCTAGTCCTCATATTCTTTGAGTTTGTAATTAAAGTGATTTCATAGTTAAATTATACTGTTCCTCTGAATCTTTCTATTGAGCAGTGAACAGAATTATTGACTTAGCCTGCTCATGTATATAAAGTTTCAACTCCTATGAGGTTTTTACACACTCGTTCACTTTAGAAACTAAAGCAAACCCAGGTGACAAAATAGCAATGCAAGTCAAAAGCATGCAAAATTAACAAAAAAATGAACAGTTGCAGAAGAGCTAACCGGCCATGTCCAAACACCGCAGAGCCAAAAATCTTGTCACCGTCGGTCGGCCTGCCGATCAAACCAGCCAATGTGATGTTGACTAATAGCGAGTTTTGGGACTTCTTGACTTGTTGGTTGTTACTACGGAGTTTCAACGAGTCAACGACATTCGAGCAGGTTATAAATATTTTTAGTTATTTATTATTGCTAGGTTTTGTTGACATGTCAGTCCCTGATATTTTCTACCAAAATAAAAAATATCTATAGCTTTTTAAATGTGCCAAATAAGTCCCGATTGTTTTAGCATTTTACACTTTTAAGTCCATTGACCATAGCTGACAGTTAACTTTTAATATGGCGCAAGGACAATAAAGTAATTTCATCACAAAATTCCAAAACGGCCATCCGTGGACAAGTGTCCCTTGGTTAAACTAATATTTACTTGAGACTTGTTAACCAAGACTGCACTATTTCTAACTGTAATCTACCAGCTTTACTACAGGATGCACTTTCTCTTGTAAGAAAGGCCATTGAAGCACACAGATAGATGCATAAATACAGATTTTTAGTGATGGATCCCCCTACTGAGATGAGTTTTTAGTCAGTTATCAAAATGGGGAAGCAGAGTAACCAAAAATATACCACTATATATAAACATGCCTACGTTAGTTACCATCTGACACTAGTATCTAGACGCGCTTGAGCTGGAAATGAAGATGGTTTTGTTTTCCAGCAACATTTGATTGCCCAGTACCCGTATTTGACTGATTACCTGCTGAATGATCAACCTGTGTTTGCCTTCCACTGCAAGCCAAAAGTGGTGTGCGCTACAGAGCTGGAGAACTCCTATTCATGTTCACAGAAACTGGAATCTGTGGCTTATAGGCTCTGATATTTGGTGGTTCTTCTCGAGGACGTTTGTAGCAATCCTGAAATCTCAATTTCTCTGGAGGCAGAAGTACCAATACTGTGATTACTGTGCTCTGGTTGATTCATGGGGCTAGCGACTGGCTGATAAGTTGGGGCAGAGGTGCAAACATTGTAATTCTTCCTACTTGTCAATTGCAAAGGAATGAAGGGGCTTTGACCTGTTGCAGAGTCTTCCTTCAACTTTTCCAACTGGACAATGTGTTGTTTGAAGATCTTAATCGAGAATAAAGACTCAAGTTTATTTTCTTCAATACATTCAATTAAGACTTGAAGCATTTACTTCCAAGTCTGTAGCTTTGTCCTGCAATAGGGTTTAGCGTTAAAAAGTAAACATGTATTTTTATGTCAATAGCATTCTGTGTTCAAGTGATGGCAAATGATTTTATGTAAAGAAAGCAGACGTGCCTTTGCGTCAGAAGAATTGCTTCCCTCTCTATAATATCAGAGATAGACCCTTTAGTATCCTCCAAGTATCCCTCTAAGATGGATTCTAATCTGACTGCTTGAATATGTTTCTCCCTTCCAATGAGAGTACAAACAAATCTATCACATGAAAAGAAGATAAGAAAAAGTTTGCTTTGTCAAGTTGCCACTCTGAATGTAAATATCTAAAATGCTGAATTACCTACCACTCAGCAATAGTAGTAAAAGAACAAAGAAGATGAACAAGATGGTGACTGAAAGAGCTATAGACAACCTATTGTATCCATGAAATCATGATTTTTCATCTAGCAGCATGATCATAAACTGGGAGATGTTGGAGAAATAAGAGATTGCACAAAATTTTAAACAGGATATTGAAAGATGAGAATGAAAAAGATATCAGATAAATACAGACAACAAACACAGAAAAAGCTTAACAAACACAGAGAAAAATCCATGTTAAGCTTCTATGACTTACCGGGGACAAAATCTGTGAAACCAAGGGCTCGACAAATTTCACGAGCTTGTGTGTGTAAAGCAATGATCCAGAGAAGTTCTACAACCTCCTTTCTGTTGAAACAAGCTACTAATTCAATTGTACCCAAAAGCTGCAAGAAACCCAAAACCTCCATAGAATTCTCTGTGACAGCTCCCATCGTGGTTTTCCACTCTACTGCCAGTTTCATTGCTTCAGCTTTCACTTAAGGATTCATTTTTGGTAACACTCTTTTCAACTTCTCCAAGAGGATAATAGAATCCTTTGTGATACCTGCTTCAAAGCCTGCACCTTTCGGTTTCCAATGTGTAGAACATAAACATTGAATCAAATCCAAAACCAACATTACTGGATCCGGTACCATACGAAGAGGGGATGAAACTTCAATATGCATTAAATCATGCTTGTTTAGTATCGACAGTGAACTCCTGTCTACTGTTGTGGGGCTGCATTGGAGACCTGTGGACAAAGATTCAAATGCATTGCTGACTGGATTCTGATTTCACAATTTTGCTAAAATTCAAGATCTAGAAAGGCTCAGGACAAATTTTAGAACATATGCAGAAAATATGAAGTTTTAAATCAGATAAATATTTATCAGAGGCCATGATAGCAAAATGGAACTACAGCCACAATTCTTGCATAGAATTAATAACTCAATCAATTCAGTACTGAAGTACAAGATGCTGTATAATACCTTTTTTTTTTAATTTAATTTTCTTTTTGCAATGGATTAAAAAAAATTCAATCCCACAAAGTCTCAGCCCTCCAAACTCATTTGTGACTTAGGATTCGATCAAGACCCCTGCATGAGTTGTGATACTGGGCTTTCAGGGTATCTTATTAATTAATGAAGGGAGATGTAATGATAAAAATAAAATAAAAAGTCTATGAAGAGCGTAAATGATCACAATTGGATGTAAGGTGACAGAATAATGAACCTTAGAAGTTTGAATGCACATTATTCCAGTGATGGCAAACAAGAGGGTAAAAGATCATGTCTCAAGACAAAAAAGTAAGGGGAATAATACATCACAATGAGTATTAAGTTGGATATAACAAAATTTCAAACAATTCTCACACCACAATCAACAATAAGATATAATGGAGAGCAAGAATAGCACCTGGATTTTAATAACAATGAGCTTACCAGGTACTTTATCTGTAAATCCAAGGCATCGGCGTAATTTAGGTGTTATGTCTATGTTGAGAAACAATATCAAGAAGACTTTCAAGTTCATCATCATTAAAAACAGGTGCCAATCTATAGGCATTTAACAGATGCAAAACCCCAGCACCTCCAAAGAATTCTCCACTGCTACTCTAATCTTCTCCTTCCACTCACCTGCCAGCCTCAGAGCCTCATCTTGCATTTAACAAAAGAACAAAACTCAATCGAATAACGCACATCAAACTCCATTTTACCCTCCCTTGGATGAGGAGGGTAAAATCCTTGTATAGCACCTAGCACCAACAAGGCGATATGGAAATTTCATCAAAAATCAAATCATGCTTCTGCAAAAGTTGATTCAAGAGCAACTGTAGGGTTCTCTCTCTCTTAATTCAAACTCTCTGACACGTCCTTCAATTTGTCGCTCTTTCAAGGAAAGATCTTGCATATGTTCTTCAAAAGTTATTTTGAGTGAAGACAATGGTTTTCCTTCTCTTTGAGCTCTGTGGGGCATGCAATGGTCATTGTTTGAATCAAATCAAGCTGCAGCTTCTTTGATTCACATTCATAAGAAATCTCTCCTGCAGAATTTTGTATCAAATTAAGTTTCTTCTTTTTTAAGTCAAGCTCCTCTGAGCATTTCACAGTTGGCTCTGCAACTGAAAGCAACTTCCTTTCCTTCACTTGGAACTCTTTGTTGGTTGTTGCATTCTTCAATAGATTCTTGTGCAGATTTTAATTGTTTCTCATTTAGTATGAGTTCGTTCAGAGCATTCTTCAATGTATATTTGTATTCCATTGAGCTCCCTCTCTTTGAATTCAATATCATCAAAATATTTTTTTCACTTGTTCTTTCAGTGAATCAAGCTCCTTCTCTTTGGATTCAACTTCATTTTCATCCCGTCATACAATACTCTGGAGTGACTCTAATTTCTCCTCCTCTGAATGAAGCTCCCTTGAGAGCCTTTCAATAGATGTTTGAGTCAGCTTCAATTCGTTCTTTTCACATAAGTTTTGTCTCACACTCTATGATAGAAATCTGAACCGCATCATAAGACTTCTCCTTATCTTAATTCAAGCTCTTTTTCATTTTCTTTAATCAAAGTTTGAATCGGAGATTTATGCTTCTCCTTCAATACAAGCTCTTTCTCACGTTCTGCAATTGATGTTTGGATTTCCCTCAGCTCCTTTTCTTTCATCCGTCAGTCAAATTCTGCAACAACTGCAACCGCTTCTCATCCACCTAACATTTCTCAATCGATTCTTGAACTGAACTCAGTTCCTCCTCCTTCAAATTAAGCCTCTCCGAAAATTCCTCCCCGAATTCATCACCACAATCAACTCATTCTCTTTTGATTGAAGCTCACCGTTACATTCTCCTATCCTCTTCTCAAGCAAACCCAACTGTCTTTCCCTAGACTCAAGCTTCAAATCACAGTATTCAATCTTTTTTTTCCTCCAAAACCAACTCACTCTCTCTCCTTTCAATCTTATTATGGCATTACGGCATTAAGATTTCCAGCTCATCTAACAATCTTATCTTCATATCAACTTACTGAGTTTGTTTTCAAGTGATTTCATGCTTAAATCAAAGTGTTCCTCTAACTCTTTCCTTTGAGCAGTGAACACAAGTATAGAATTAGCTTGTTCATGGGCAAGATCAAAAGATCTACATAAAGTTTCTTTTTTTTAACTCAGCAACTCTCGACTCTTTAGAAATATCACCACAGTACTCCATTTTAGAAACTAAAACAAAAGCAATTGATAAAAATTCAAGGCACGTAAAAAGCATGCAAAATAAACTAATATGAACAGTTGCAAATGAGCTAACAGGCCGTATCCTGAAGAGGGCAAAAACCTTGTCACCGCCAGTTGGCCTGTTACTTTCAGGCAATTCCCTTTAAAAGTTAAAACAGCTGGAATGATTTTGGGCATAAAGTAAAGTACTTTGCTTCAAAAAGGAGAGTTTTGGAACCATTTTAATGAGTTTCAATAGCTTTATTGCATGAGCTTGTTATAGGTGTTAATTTTGCACATTTTGGGAAGTTTGACTGAAAAGTTTCTGCTACTAGAAAAAAAGAATCCATTCTCATAGGCCATTCTGGGATTTTGATAGAGTACTAAGTTTCTGAATTCTTTTAAAATAAATTAATTTTCTGAATTCTTTTTAGATAAATTTATATTTACCTACGGTAATGAATATTTCCCCAAAAAAAGACAAGTTCACTAGTGACTGGCTGACTACAGTCAATTAGCTGCTGATGTTAAAAATACGTGTTGCAAGTACGCAACTGCATTTGTGTACTCTCTTGGTGTGTGTGTTAATGATTTCCCGCCAAATTTTCTCTCAAGTTTCTCTGCTGCAGTACAGCATTGAGAATCAATTATCAAACACCTGATAAATCCTTTTTGTATTATATTGTTCTATTTCAAGGCTTATAAATGATTATGATCTTTGGCTCGTTTCTCTTTCCATGATTCAATCTAATATTTTGCAAATTCTTCAGAAAATTCACCTATTGACCATTGTTTAAGTAAAACAGAATCCAAAAAAGTACTTTTCAAAGAGGACTGATTTGGTGCACGATTGCGCATATGACAAGCTCCCATTGGGGGAGCTGTGGACCTCATTGAATTTAATTTTTAAAGTCATCTTGGATTAATGAATTAAGACATTTGAATAGACATATGTTGGTAAAATGATTCATCCATTACTGCAACTCAGCTTATGAACAATGAAGAAATATGAGGGAAAATGACTAATCCATTACTGCTATCCCAAAATTTGACAATGACGAGGAGGGGTGGGGATGAAACCATTGAATAGTCTGCATTTTTACAATGAATATTAAGAGAGGACCAAGAAAATGGCTTTTCAGTAATCACGTATCACAATCTCAAAATATCTGTATCCATAATTTGAAATCTGCAAAAGCAACAGGAGTTCATCCCAAGCGCTCATGTGGTACACTTTCCATATTTTCAACAATAGGGCATTAATAGTTCTCCAATACAGATCTGTCAACAATAGCTACGTGCTTCAACCCCATTCAAAATGCTCAGTCTGCCAAAATGCTCATCAGGCCTTTATACGGACCACAAATGAACCTGTTGGTTGATGTACACACAGAACAGACATATATATTCAAATGCATTATCAAGTGTAAGACTTATAATTGTCAGAGAAATACAGAAAGCAAATTAAACGGGAAAAAAAATATAGAGCATTCTCTTTCGAACAGCCAATGGAAGTTAAGCTACCATGACAAAATGACTTGACAAATAGAAATTATTAAGATGAAATTGCCAAAGATTTAGGGGAAATAAAGCATAACTGTTAGGTTGGGTTGAAAAGAGAATAATGGAAAAGTGGAGATGTCGGAGTGCCTCATGAAATTCAAAAAGTAAAGGAATTCAAAATTTAATTAATTTAATCAGAGTATACAGCACAACTGAAAGAAGCTTCTGCAAAGATGAAAACACTAAGGCATGAGCAAACTAATCCAGAAGAGCTTAAATTACACACAAGAGTACTTGAAAGATTCTTGTCCAACTTTATGGAGAAAAATCACGACAGAACATATTTCAATATTTTTATTTTAAGAAAAAAAATAGGAGCCATGGTAGTGAATAAATGAAAGCAGGCATGCCAGCTCCAGATAACTGGACGCCTACATTGCAGATTCTAAAAAGGAACTTAATTAACAACTTCAACAAAAATTGATTTACCAATGCTTGAGTTCATAAAAGGGGGGACCAGTAAGCATGTTTGGCTTCATGCAAGGAAATCAGAAGTTAGCTCCCTTTGTATATGACATGGTATGTACTTATAACAGACAGCTTGTAAAAATAATTAAACATCATTTAAAAAAAAAGCACTGAATAACTCAAGAGCAGTTCCTTACATGCAGGCAGATTGGATATGTCGGCCGAAACCGCACAAGGAATCCCCAAGTTTGAGAGAGCTCCCCTTATAATTCCACAAGGAAAGTACACATGCATGGTCGCTTGGGCTGCCTTGCCTTCAGCTGCAGCAGAAGGATCTTCAGATTCAGTATTTTCGACTGATGGATCAGTCGAGATGCGTGAAAGCCATCGAATTAATTCTGAAGAGCTCAGACAAACAAAGGGAATCTCGTCAAACATAAACTAAGATCTCTGGCACCAAATTAATTCTGGGTTCTTAAACATACTCTATGATTCGTCTTCAAGTTGTCTATCTGCTTCTTGAAGAGCTCAGACCAAAAGTCCTTGCAGATGAACTTTATCGCGTCTAGATGATCACTAAAGCGCGGCCTCTCCATTGTATACCTGGAAAGCACAAAAACAGTAAATAGAGAATGTAAAAGAGCTATTCGAATTTTGAGTATCAAAGTATTGAAGGCTTTCACAAGACACCCGCACATTTGATTCGAACAGATTATCAGCCAACCGAACTAAACATGTAGAAGAACACTGGATTGAGTAACCAAAGCCGATTACTTCGTTTAAAATGCTAAAGGGTGTGACTGGTAATCAAAAAGCAAAGCCAATAAAGGCTAGTGATTTAAATCACCATCTAATTCTTGGGGGCCATTTCATATTCAGATAAAAGCAAAATTCAAGCAATTAATAAGTAAAAATTAACCCAAAGGTTCTACATTTGCGAACAAAATCCCTTTTTTATTGCATTTTCTTTCTTTTCTTTCCCCTAACTTTCCCAACAACCAAACAACATAAATCAGATTCAGTCATCAGATCCAAAAAAAAACCCATTTCTCCAAATCACTATTAAAACTCTAAAATGTAAAATAAAATAAAATAAATCCAGAAACTGAAATCGGGGTTTTGATCAGGTGGGAGAGAATTTACCGTTCGGAGAGCTGGTGACCGACCTGATAACCAATGGCCTCGATCCGACGGGCTGCAAGCTCAGGCTTGTTGGCGTAAAAACGATTGTTATACGTTGATACCATTTCAGTTAACAAGCTGTCAACGCAACTCTCTGATACTTCCCTCCCCATTTTTCACTGTTGCTGTTTCTCTGATTCGTTTACTCCGAAAACAATTAAAATTATTTTTCATTTATTTAAATATCTTTTTAATTTAATAATAACAAGGCGGATGATCTTTGGGCCTGTTCCTATACTGTCCCGCTTGTTGAACCCAGGCCCACCAACTCAAGCACCGTAAATTGTTATACTCAAACAAGCATCGAAGCCAAGTTCACACTTTAATTGCCAAATAAAAGAGGATTACCACTTTTAGTTGATGTTTGAACAACTGTGAGCATGGGTTGGGAGTTGGGGTGGATAGAGTTTGAATTAATTGAGATAAAAATCAACCTAACCTAACTAAATAAACATGTTTAACCTAATTCAATCCAACTCTTAAGTCATCGAGTTGAGTTGGGTTGGATTGAATTGATCGGGTTGAAGGTTAGATCAGAATTAAAAAATTAAATAAAGAAAAAGATATTAAACTTAAATAAAAATTATAAAAACTAAATATAAATCTATTATAATATAAAAATTTTATTCATTGTCTAGTGTTTGATAAAGAAAGCTATAAAACTAACTATCTTAAAATTAAAAAAATTTCGATAATGAGCTTCTAGACTTTATTCCTGGCATCCCACATCTCTTTTTTGAATTCCAAAATTAGACCTTTGTAGATAATTAGCTAACATCATGTCTTGTAGCAAAATGAAAGTGATATTTAATTATGTACTGTTAAATATTTACTAAAAAATGAAGAGAAATTGAAACCAATATTCTTCAAAATTAATCTTCTAAGATAATAAATTTACTTATATGAAAGAGTGATTTCAATTTTGAAATTAAAGTTTAGAACATTAGATACATGAATGAAATAGTATATTTTTTAAAAGAATAAAAAGAGGTTAAAAGTTAAGTTGGCTGTTTAGGTCTTTAAAGTTTTGTATTTGAGGATTAACATTATTATGATGATGATCATCATCATTTACATGGGCTTGGTTGGGTAAGATGGGTTTATCGTAATTAATTGGATTCGAAAAAATGATCCAATCATCCCACAATGATCCCATCAAATTAGATTAGGTTGGATCCGGTTCATTGAGTTGGATTAGGTTTGTCCACCAGTAATTCAAAGTAGGAACAAAAAAAAATTAAAAATTTATTTGTTATTTTTGGTAATTACCACCATTTTAGGTAAGTCTTAATTAAATTCTCACATCTTTGGTTAAAAAACAAAAACATTGTTACTGCATTTATAGTTAAGGAATAAACACCTGAATTAGGAACCAAATTTTTGAAGAAGATAACAGTAGTACCTTACATAAAAGCCCAGCTCAACCTCATATAAAACACCTCTCTGTTTTGCATTACAACCACATATACATTACACACATTTGGAAAAATGGAGAAAACTTTCCTCAAATTTGCTTTCTTGGTTGTCCTACTCATCTTTGCTTCTGGTATATATATATATATATATATATACACACTCACTTATATATCATTCCTCTTTTTTCAAACATAAATATTCATTTGGTTATTATTATAATTTAAATTATTTGCTCAGTTAGTTTTTATATTTTAAAAAAATTTATGTAAAACACACATGTTGATATTTTTGTAGTTGTTGAATCTGACTTTCTAAAGATAAAAAAAATATTTTATCTGATTTAATTTAAAAATCGAGATTATGATTAAAAAGATAAGCATAAATATATACAACAAGGGCTTTATGAGTAATTTTTTAACATACAACTAGCTAATTTGGTCAAATTGTATAGGTGTGTTATAAAATTTATCATTTAGGAGCACAACAATATAGCAAGAGAAAGAGAGAAAGCAAATAAGAGACACAATATCTAGAGAGAAATTTTATTCATTCTAATGTGTATATAAATAAGAAGTAAAATGCCTCCTTTTATAGTGATACAACCATAAAGTGGTAAGTAATGCATCATAATTACAAGAGATAATAACCCTTAAATTAGAGAGATAATAGGAGTTATAAGAGATGAAAAGTTGCTTGTGAGGAGATCAATGGTTTCTTTGATGAACATCCACATAAATTATAATTATTTCATAACACTCCCCCTTGGATGTTCATCATACAAAGAATATGCCTCATTAAAACCTTTGCTAGTAAAAACCCTATGGGAAAAAAAAAACTAGCGAAGGAAAAAGAGTACACTATTCTTTTATATCTTTAAGGAGGTGCAAGCTGCCTCGTTAAAACCTTACTAGGAAAAACCCAATGAGACAAAAACCTAGTGAAGGAAAAAGAGTACAGTGCATATAGTTCTCCATATCAATAACTTCTCTTAAATATGCTCCCCCTCAAGATGACATGGATGCTTCAAAGATCAATCATAATTTGTTGTAACTAACATTACTTTGGTGAAACAATCTGCAGGGTCAACACCATCATTTGAAAGCTTGAAAATATATAATAAATTGGAGAAGCCATCATCTTGAATTAGAAGAATATTGTCATGTATGTAGCTTCATAATTTTGTTGACTTACTTGAATAAGATCAAGCTTTAGCATCCATATCAAAGAAAGAGTGTGATATATTTTTCACACTATTTTGATATTTTCAAGTTTATACGGAACATATTTCAATTTTCAATTATGCAATTTTCCAATGCCCTTCTAGGCACAAGTCGGAATCAAAATATGGTACTTCAGGACCAAGACATATGTACTATATTTTAAAATAGAACAATTTTGAATATGAAATACTTCTAGTATTTCTATATTATTAGCATTTCACTTAATAAATTCCAATCCATAAATTGAAAGAAATTCTTTCATTTCAAGATCTTCATCATGAATTTTATTCTTAAAAGAAATAAATTCATAAGCTCTTCAGGAGTCTTTTTATGATGAAATTATCAACACATTTTGCAAAAATTACAAATTTAATATTTAGCTTCAATAAAATTGCATAGCAAAGTGGAACAACATATCCCACTTATAATAAATCACTTAAGTGATTATACTTTTAATTTATAAGTCAAGATTGCTATACTATACACAAGTATGATTATAGCTTTATCAAGAATATATAAGCTGCAAGCTTTTTGAATTTAGTATTTCAAATACTTATTTCAAGCATTTTATCCTTCAAGGACAAGTACATAGATTCTTCAATTTAATTTTGAAAACATTATAGTTCAAATTCACATTTTATTCATAAATTTTACGACTTCTGGCGTATGGACTACAAGTCCAAAATTCTTCAAATTTTTTGCTAATTAATTTCACGTTCTATAACGTATGGACTTCAGGTCCGAATATTTAAGAAATTTTTGGCCAATCATATAATTTGATGATCTTCACATTTTGTGATTCAGGATCCTGGAAATCATAACAACTAAATTTTATTGACAAAAATCTTATGTCAATTTCAATTTTTGTATTGCACCAAGTACCAACATTAATTAAAAATCTATCATTTTCAATATATATATGCCCAATTGAGATCTTTCGAAGCTTCTAGTACATATGCCTCTACAAGGGCTAAGATCTCTCTTTTCTAATGTGCACGCGTGTATTTTGTAGGGCAATTTGAATCTCTTTATTTCTCACCATTTACCTCTTCAAGGGTATTTGAGATTCATTTTATAGTTGGTACATTATGTCTCTCCAGGGACAATATATTTAATAATTTAATATAGATCAAATAATATTTTGCTATACATGCAAATATGGCCTCTTCAGGAGCACCAAATTATTTCATTTCAACTTCCCGGGAATTAAATTTTTTTGCACCAATTGATCTATCACATGCTTCAGGCATTCATATATTTATTTGTCTATCACCATTCGTTCTTCAAGAACATCATATGTATCAAACCTTCATCATATTCTATTTGTAAAATTTCACTTTCATATATTAATAAATTCATCCAATAATTGATCAACAATGCACATAGTACAATAATTAGTTTGAACTTCAAGTTCAAACTAATTTACATCAATATTAAGATGAGATAAAGTGATATATAATAAAATCAAATCATCCATCACGTATAGCTTTCCTCCCCCTCGTGATGGGATGACTTCTTCATAAAATATGTCACAAAATATTTAAGCATAAATAATGGTGAATCATGACAAATAAAAAATTATTTCTATAAATTCATTTTCACTTGATTTAAACAAAAATCAATAATCAAGAGAATCTTCTAGCTCTTTGATTAAAATTATTGTGAATTTTCTATAATTCGATACATAATATTAGCCTCATTTGTAAATTTAGCATTGCAAATTCATTATTTCAAACTATGTAAGAAACTCTAAACTTATTGAACTTCTAGTTCCTCACAAATTATTTTGATTTTTAAATTTATTCCACTTCGGGTGGTGCAATATATATATTGCAATCATTAATACTTAAATGGTGATCATTGTAATGTCGATAACTTTAGTCATGGCATGTCTAGCATTAATCTCACAATTATCAAATAACCATTCGCTTCAAGGAATGAAAACACATCACTAGTGAGATGAGATCAATTATTTACATCAAAAGCTTAATATTTTTTTCATATATAAAAACAAGAAAATCATATAAGAGCTTTTGTTCAATCTTTTGATAATCTCATATTTCCTTTAAATTGTTTCAAAGAAACAAATTATCCAATTGGATATTCAATTCCTTCAAGGAGATAAAAAGATCACCATGATAATTCAACCCATGAACTTTTCCATATATTATGTTACTTTTCCTTCAAATTTTTTAAGGAAGCAATATGCCTTGTAATATTCATTTTGTAACTCCTTCTGGGAGATATGGAGAAGGAAATTTGTATAGTCTTACATGACATATACATGAACTTATAATATTTTTATAGTCCTTCGGGGACATATAGTGAATTCTTCATGAATAAGATATTGGTAAATAACATAATAATTTTGATATTAGTTCTTCAGGAACAGATATCGAAGAAAATTTTCATTATATATATAATGCAATCCTTCAGGGATACATTCTTAATTTTCTTTCGTTGTTTATAATATTCAATCTCCAAGGATTTTAATATTCACACTTCAAGGTGAAATTTTTAATTTCAAGAATACAAATTATATAATAACAATTGAATATTAGAATAAGAAATATTAAACAATAGCAATATCAATGAATGGAACATTAGATAAACATTATAATCTAATTCCCATAAAATATATATAATGCTTAATAAAGGAATTAAGGAACGACTTCATAGATCCATTATTCTTAAATTATAGAAATACATAAGCAACATATGTATATGATTATAAATAAATCAAGATAGTTTAATTCATACCTTTGTGTGTAAGATCAAAGGAGAGATATTATCTTATTACCTCTTAGTGGCTAGAGACTCGTGCTTTGATAACGTGTTATAAAATTTATCATTTAGGAGCACAACAATATAGCAAGAGAAAGAGAGAAAGCAAATAAGAGACACAATATCTAGAGAGAAATTTTATTCATTCTAATGTGTATATAAATAAGAAGTAAAATGCCTCCTTTTATAGTGATACAACCATAAAGTGGTAAGTAATGCATCATAATTACAAGAGATAATAACCCTTAAATTAGAGAGATAATAGGAGTTATAAGAGATGAAAAGTTGCTTGTGAGGAGATCAATGGTTTCTTTGATGAACATCCACATAAATTATAATTATTTCATAACAAGGTGCTAATTAAAGAAGAATTTACCCCTCTTTTCACTAATTAATTAATATTCTTTCACTTTGTTAGCTTAAATGTTTAATAATATCTTTTACCCCTATACAAATATCATTTTATGATCAAAATATTTACCCAAAATTGACAATGATTAATTGATTAATCGTGTAGGTTTACCTGAAGCAGTTCATGGAGACGACAGTTGCAGAACCGATGCAGACGGTGTACCTAAATGTGCTCGTGAGCCACATGGGAAACCCAAGTGCGTGAATGGATTTGGTAGCTGCGGAGATGACCCACCAAAATGGATCCCTAATAAAAACCCACGATTATTATTATTATTTAAGAAAAAAATATGTTGCTATGAACGTAAGCCGGGGACTTATTTATGGCTTTTTAATAAGAATAATTAATATTGTTTGGTTGGCAATGAGTTCAACAACAAATTGCCTTCTATATAAAAAAACTCAAATTACCATTGGAGATCTAAACCCATACTTTAATTGTCAAATAAAAATGGGTGCTTAATTTATGAAGCACTTTAATAAATTATTAAGGTTGCAAATGGTACAATCTCTTGACGCACAGAGTCATAAATACATTTTGCGTCCGGGTCAATTTAGTTCGAATAACAATAAAGAATAAAGGCCAATGGGCGTTATTGGGCGCATGGGTTCAACTCTTATGTAGGGGTACAATCTTCCTCTGATATTATAAGTGAGGGTTGACTTTCAGGCTGTGCTGTAATAGAATTATTCAGGCGAGTCCCAACCTATCTCTGGTTGTAAATATCAGTATTAATATAAGTGTCCCTCTGATTGTAACATATCAGTAAATAAAAAAAAAACAATAAAGAATAAAGATTGGTGTATTTTTATTAGAGTCTAATCTTATGACTTAAGCAGCATATATATAGCAGAGTTACTACAAACTACATTGTATGGAGCAAGTTATTTAATTAAGAAGTTGCATTATAATGTAACCAGAAACAATACTTTTTCATCAGCTATATTAAGCTAGCAATTGGAGCTGCCGGAGATAGAGGAAGATCGCAGGGAATGTTGAATTGAAGAGAAATCTCGCATCTGTGCTGGCCAAAATTTTTAACTTCGCAGTATATACGAGCACAATTGTGAACTTTAGGGCATATTTGGAGGCAATCTCTATCACTGTAGCATTCTCCATAATCCACGAGTGGCTTCATCGTCTCCCGCTCCAATACTTGTGAAGTTGCTGCATTGACAAAAACTGCATGCATGCACGCAGCCATAGTCAATTAATTAGCAGTCTTATTATTCAAATGGATATGGAATATCATTTAAATTGTTAAATAGACAGAGAGAGATATATCCTTACAGAAGGAATTAGCTAATAGGGCTACCAAGAAAGTTAATTTGAGTAGTGATTCTGCTTTCCTCATTATCTTATAGATTTTTTTTTAATGTTATTATCTTATAGAAAGTAAATTTAATAATGACTAAAATTTAATCCATCTTGTTTGATGAAATCAATCATTTCTCTCGTTGTGGTTTAAAATCTATTAGAATCTCCATGCATAATGACATAGGGTCGGTTCGGTTTTCGGTTCAAACTAAACATAACCAGTTAGGTGTGATTCTAATTTCAAACAAATTGGAAAAAAAATATATCGAATCAATTCAATTAGATTCAATTTGGCTTTTCAGTTATCATTCTTTTTTTTTTTTTTAATGTAAACAGGTCACAATTACCCTCCCATTATAATAATAGTAATTATTATTATTTTCATTTTAACATCATGGATGAAATGAAATATTAAAAACAGTTCTAGATGAGATCTCTAATCACATTTAGGGCTAGTTTGAGATTGTGGTAGCTGATTAAATAAACTGCTTCTGTTGTGCGGATGAAATAAGCTACTAAAAAAGTATCTTGGTGTTTGGTAAACTGTGTTGTTGCAGTTGCTGTGAGTTTGAAAAACAGTGTACATGCGTTTGGTAAATTTTACCATAAAAAGTATTGTTTTATTATATAATGACCAAAATAGATATAAATTTAAATTACCTTTTTTTTGGAGTATGTTTAATAATATTTAGACATGCCTTTTTCTTTTTGAAACACATAAAATTACATAAAATGAAAAAAAATTCAATTAAATAAATCTAATGAACTTCATAATCTATTACATAAGATATGATAAAAATTCATACTAATACATAATCCAAATACAATAAAAAAATAATATGCATTATATTCACATAAAACTTGTTGCAATAATCACCATGACTATAGAAAAAATATAAATAGATTGAACGTTAAAAGCAGTGGTTATAAAATTGATTTTAAAAATCATGGTTAACTTTCATGTGAAATTGTTCATAATTCAAAGAAAACTTACGTACTTATATGCAAGTCTTATTGAATTTTATAATAGAAAATATAAAAAAATATGAACTTATTGGATCAAAATTTTGATATTAAAGCAAACATATAATAATTGTGGTAGTAATTTGATTATGGTGATAATATGATATCTAATGGCATACATATTATGGTGTGCAACATCATTAAGGAGTAAGACGTCGTATCTTAGGGATTATACATAATTAAGTAGATCTAGGTTTTGGGTAATGCCTTCTCCTCCGCCATCACCTAGCTTTCTACCACAATCCAAGCCCTAGCTTTCTATTAACTGATGGTCGGCATAGATCTCATGAGACACGCCCACTATTACTACAAAAAGCCCTGCCCCTTTCCTTCTCTACTAGGAGAGTAAGCAACCTCTATTAGCATAAGACCTTGAGCCGAATTGATTATGTCATGTGCAGCATCCATCGAAATAAGCTGCTTATGAAAAACAATCCTCTACCTAATTTTAAAAGCTGCTATCAAAATGGATAAAATTATTAAATAAGAAGATTTTATAAAAGTTATCAAAAATATTTTTGTCAAAAATTATGAAATAATTAAGCAGTTAATTGAATTTCAACTGTAATCCCAAAAGGACATTAGTACCTTTTATTTGACCAAGAAAAATGAATTAATTTCTTTAAATTCGTCATGATCAATGCGTGAACATACACGCGGATCGAATTTCAAATTAATGTTAATCAACATTTATAAACACCACCGAAATCCAGGCAAACAAAAACAAGTATAAAGTATGTGAGATTTTGCTGTAGCTTAATCATCTGGTCATGCTAACAGTTCTTTAATCTGATTCCATGGACAAAGCCTGGCAATTAAGTTACATCAGAAAAAAAATCAATAAATGGAACAATTTATTGAATTTGTTAGAAAGTGGAAGCTAGACAGATATTATTTACCAGAGGCTAACATAGCTAGCAAGGCTACAAAGAAAATTAACTTGAATGAAGCTGCAGCTTTCTCCATTGTCATCAAAAGTGTACAGTAGCGTCCCACTGGTACAAAGGAGCTAAGATAGAATTGAGGTATAAATATATAGGCAAGTGTTGGATATATAAAATTAAAGTGCTGTAACTTTTAACCTGAAGTTGTGAAAAAAAATATAATTATAAAACAAAAATTAGTAGTGTACAGTAAATATAAATTTTAAACAATAATTTTAATAAAAATAGTAAAGATATTATATGTTTTTAATCGTAAAAGTGGTTGATCAAATCAACTTAACTTCCAAGATACAACGGCTAGTGTTTATCAAACACTTTAGTATTGTAACTTTTAAGTTATAATTTCCGAACCTCAATACCAAATAGAGCCTAAGTAGTGTTACTTTGTTTAGCTTTTCCTTTTTCTTTTTCTTGTTTTGAAATTTGAATTTGACCAAATATTATTAATTTTACATATTTATGCTTATAAATGTTATTGAAAAGAAAAAATAAAATATTTTTTATTATTAAAATAAATTGAATCCATTCACATTTGAGGATTTTTTTGGTAGGGCTATTTACACCATAAAATGTACTCTGAACACTCATATTTTAATATATTTTTGTATTAGAAAATAAGGATAAATAATGGCAGTTTTAGTATACTTTTTTATTTTTTTAAAATAAAAAGTATCACACATACTTTGTAGTCAAAATTTTTCTAAATATTGACTTCCTCATCGTTGATCTACGTATTGATTCTGATTTTAGAAAAAAAAAATTTAAGGTTTAAAACATGAGAATTATTCATTGAATAATGAGTGCTCAAATTTACTTATGTCATATTAATTTATAATAAATTGTCCATAATAGTAATTCACATTATGGGTATTTTTATAATAAATTTTTTTATTAAAATTAGAGTGTTCAAACTAATTTTTAAAGTGCATATAGCTTCACACCCATAACTACTAAGGATAATTTGATAAAATAACACTCATTTTAATCACCCATGGGATGAACAATTATTAGTGTTAAAAATTGTATGTTTATCTAGTGATTAAATGGTATTTTGTGCTTATGTTATAATTTATATTTGTAATTATGTAATATGTTATAAATTTCTAGTTATGATTTTAAATATTTGATATTATGTATTTTTGTGTGTTTATTAGGTACAATAATAATTGACGCAATTCGAGGCTCCAAACAGATAAACGGATGTCAAATTTGAATTCCGGAGTCCGAAAACCTTAGGAGAGACATAAAGGATCATATGTACTGTTCATGTATACGACATTATTCACGTATACGGTACTGTTCACGTATACGACACCGTTCACATATACAGTATGCTGACGTGGCATTGACTGATGATGTGGCAGTATACTATTGGATAAAAAAGAATGAGCTTACGATAGATATGAGTGCACTGGATAGTTGTCAACTTTGGCCAAATCTCAACCGTTCATATTTCAATGGCTACGATCGTGCCACGTGGCTATGGTTGGTGAGTTGGGTTGGAGGATTCCAACCTTTATATTTGGGTTGACCCGATCAGCCCATTAACCCGTTAAATCTCAACCGTTCTTTAACCAAATCGGACACTTCAAATGATGCCATGTGTCATGTTGACTTGTGAAGTTTGACCAGCCTTCGGATCTTGATCTAGTGGTTGTATAAAGTGCATACATAAAGCTTATGATGGACCGCAAAGCATGGATTATGAACGAATTTTTCTATAAATATAGCCTCATTTTCATGTATTGGGGGAGCCATTCTTCTCCAAATTTCTCTTAAATTCTCTTTAATTTATATTAATAAAATTTTAGTTGTGTTTTTAATATTTTTCGTAATTATTTTCATATGTAAATTTAGTTTTATTTTCAATTTTAGTTGCTTTTGTTTCTTTTATTTATGTATAATTTAGCTTTAATAATTACTTTTATTTCAATTATGTCTAGCTAAATAATTATTGTTAGGGCAAAGTGAAACTCTTAGAAAATAAATATGATTTAATCAAATTCTATTTTTAATTATATTAATTAAATTATTTTCTATTTAATTCTACCCATATTTTATATTTTGGAATTTTGATTTATTGTAGACAAACAATGGAGTTTGACACAATAAATTGTTATTATCTTAGTATAAATTATGGCAAAATTGTATTTTGACTTATTGTTGACAAATTGATTTTTGGCACATTAAGTACTTAATTTATGATAAAATTAATTGGAAAATAATGATAATTTATACAATTAATCCTCTGGGCAAATAAAAATATGATAAAAAAAATTTGTTAAATTGTATTTACTACTAAGAGTGGATCCATAGCCCTAACTAATTTAATTCCATATTTTCACTCAAAATAAATTTACACATATTTTAATTTTATTTTCTTTTCTCAGAAAAAATAAAGTAAATAAATTTAAATCCTTTCCCTGTGGTTCGACTCCGGACTCACCGGGATATACTATAACAAGGCACTCTTATACTTGAGAGTAATACACTTTTGAGTCGTGCCAAACAATTTCTTCTTTGACAAAGGTGTAGAATAAAATTTCCTCACTTTTTATTATACTGTAATTAACATGCAAAGTACATAGAAACGTTTATTTCATTTCCTGAGAGATACTAAGAAAAGCAGTTCTTATTCCAAAGTTTGTGATCACTTTTCAAGTTTGAACTGTAGCAGTGCATGGTTCACACTGACAGAACCCGTCTACGCACCGGCCAACTTTGCATGGGCACTTAGCACAGTCATCGCTAACAGTGCATGGTATAGGCCATTCATCCTGTCTGGCCTCATTCGTCATTTCCTTTGCTTCGGTTCCATGTCCTAAACCTGTACATTACATTTACATATGAATGAATCCCTTTTTAATAAGAGAACCAACATAGTAAGAAACTAAGAATTGTGCTAAAAAAAAAGAAAAAAAAAATTAACACACATCATTTGAGCGTGTATTTTTTTTATCTTTTAATTTTGGTCCTTACTTTAATAAAATAAGGGATTATCGCTCACTGTAAATTTATATTTTTTTAAATATATAATGTTTGCATCCTGAATTTGGAAGTGGAAACATAAATACAATGTTGTATTACATGCACCTAAATCACAAAAGATATGTAAATAAAGAGAATCTTACATGAAGCAGTAGCAATAAGGACCAGCAAGAAACTTAACTTGAGCACGGCTTTCTCCATTTTGTCTTGGGCGATAAACTCAGCTATGAATTAATGTAATGTAATTGTCAATTTGTTTTATGCACTGAAGTTTAGGACATAGGGGGCTCAATTTATAGGGATAGACACCATCAATATCAATGATGAACAAATCTGTTCTTAAAAAAAGGGTCAATTAGTATTCCAATTGCGTTCAGTTTTTTACCTAAATATAGATTTGGTGATGTTATTTCCTATAATTACGTTAAAATTGATAACCAATTTGAGTAAAAAAAACATTGAAATCATGCATATATACATTGCATTTCTTTGTTGCCAGTTAATTTCCTTTTTCAACATGACCCATTTTTGTCTAAGTAATAATATAAATCTCAAATTTTTTATCCTAAATTTCATTCTAAATGATGTGTCTTTCAGTAAGTGGTTAATAAATTTTCACAAAATCCAAGTAAATTAATTATATTATTTCACTAATCAATTGATGAATGCCACATCATTTAAGATAAAAAATTTGAGCTGTATAAAACTACTCTTTTTTGTCTTGCCAATTCTTTGATTTAGACATCTTGATTACTAAACATGGCCTTGCTAGTTATGATTCCAAATTCATCCAAAAGATATGGTGATTTTATGGTGGATTACATTCCATATTCGTAGCCAATCTATAAAACCATAGGACACATATATTATATTTCCTCAACTTTATTTCCTTTTTGTTTTTCATTCTTTGATTCGATTAATTATTAAAAATTAAAATCACCGTCAGAAGCCATCGTCTCCGTAATTATTATTATTATTATTAATTCATATTTAGAATCTATGGACCGGAGATACGATTTGTGTTACCATAAAAGTGTGTATCCACACAAAATTAGTTAAGAAATATTAAAAAATATATAATCATAAGTTCATAACTGAGAAATGGTAGGGATAATTTATCTCCCACATTTATTATACTAATATTGCACCCATAAAATTATTCTTCAAAGTAAGAATTCATTTTCGTCTAAGATTTTATTCCTAAACTATGCTCATATAAATTTACAAACCTTATCTTCTTTATTAAATTTATCATTTCTCTACTAAAATTTTCAGCAAAACTAAATTCTCCATTTGATGAAAGACAACACAAACAAATCTTGAGAAGATTAAAAATAAATGATTACCTAGATTGTGACTAGAGATAAGGATCCCAATAAAAGATTTCCCACCATGAATCCATAACTAAAACACTGTACTTAAATCTTTTAATCTAATTGAAGTTTTTAATTATAATACCCAAGCCAAGTCCATAACTCCAATACTTTACAAGATTAACAAGGTTGATATGATCCAGAGTGCTCAGAGCATTAAAGATCCGTTGCTTGTTCCAGACGGGCTAATTACGAGAGCACGAGTGAAGAAGATCAAAGAAGCAATGCAAGGATTTGTTCAAGCTACTTTGGACGACTTTAATTCACATTCAAATTGCAAGAGACCAATATTCAGGATGGGCTTGAAAGAAGAGGAACCAGCTTTGGTATACTTGATTCGAGTTAACAAGGTGGCGAACATCAAAGAGGAGGATTTTTGAAGCAGAATAAGGGTTAGAAAAGTTATTCTAAAGCTGTTTCTGCATTCCTTACATCAAGAGCTTCGAAACGATATATTAGGGGTTTAAATCCGACATCATATGACTAAGTTATGACCCATTTTATGTCAAATACTCTGCAGGCCCAGGCCTTGCACGTCCAGGTTTTTAATTTTAGGGTTTTCCTTATTTTTAAGTTAAATTAGGGTTAGCCACCCTATATAAACACTTTTTTATGTTATTTTGAACAGACTTTGACAATTCTTTAGTTTAATAACATTGAGATGATTTTTCTCAACTTGTTCTTGAAAGAACTTTCTAATTATCAAAGGATTATTTGTTAACCTTTGTGGCGTCTTATCTAGCAATCTGGGTTCATGAAACTTAGCTTCTTAAGGGTTTGGATCTTTTATTTGAATTCTGATCATATTGGCTTTCTTGGGTTCTTATCATTCTAGTTGTGGGTTTTTCTAGCTAGATCTAGAATGGTTCTCATCAGTTGGTATCAGAAATTAGGCACAAACTCCAGATTCATCTATCTTTATTTTTTTCATTCTTGTTTGAGATTTTTCATTCTTGTTATAGTATTAAACAAAAAAAAATTGTGAACAGTGCCGTATGAATAGTATACATAAACAGTTCTGCATAAACAGTATTTTTTGGGTTTTCTTATATACATTTTGCATCATTGTGGTTTCTTTCCTTATGTGTAGGGCTTGATATAACCAAATTAATTTGCAAGTAATTTCATAAAAAAATAAGTGGCGGTAATATGTTATTATCAATTGGCGGTAACAATTTTTATTGTGTAGGTTTTATATATAAATTAGGATATTATGTAATTAATAAAATATTTTTAGGGTTTTTTTTATATTATAATATTTTTGGAAAAGTTCTTTAACCTCTATTCCCAAAAAAACTCTACTAAAAAAAAACAAATACTAAAATTTTTTTTAAAAGTGCTTATGAGATTAATTAAGCACTTATGTCCACTAAATAAGCTATACCAAATAGGCACTTAATATTGTTTGATTGGCAACGAGTTCAACAAAAAAATTGCCTTTTATATAAAAAAAACTCAAATTACCATTGGAGATCTAAGCTCATACTTTAATTGTTGAATAAAAATGGGTGCTTATCAAGCACTTTAATAAATTATCAAAGTTGTAAATGGTCCAATCTCTTGACGCACAGAGTCGTAAATACGTTTTGCGTCCGGGTCAATTTAGTTCGAACAATAATAAAGAATAAAGATTGGTGTATTTTTATTAGAGTCTAATCTTACGACTTAAGCAGCATATATATAGCAGAGTTACTATAAACTACACTGTATGGAGCAAGTTATTTAATTAAGAAGCAGTTGCATTATAATGCAACCTGAAACAATATTTTTTCATCAGCTATATTAAGCTAGCAATTGGGGCTGCCGGAGATAGAGGAAGATCGCAGGGAATGTCGAATTGAAGAGAAAGCTCGCATCTGCGCTGGCCAAAATTTTTAACTTCGCAGTATATACGAGCACAATTGTGAACTTTAGGGCATATTTGGAGGCAATCTCTGTCACTGTAGCATTCTCCATAATCCACTAGTGGCTTCATCATCTCCCGCTCCAATACTTGTGAAGTTGTTGCATTGACAAAAACTGCATGCATGCACGCAGCCATAGTCAATTAATTAGCATAGTCTTATTATTCAAATGGATATGGAATATCATTAAATTGTTAAATAGACAGAAAGAGATATATCCTTGCAGAAGGAATTAGCTAATAGGGCTACCAAGAAAGTTAATTTGAGTAGTGATTCTGCTTTCCTCATTATCTTATAGATTTTTTTTGGAATGGTATTATCTTATAGAAAGTAAATTTAATAATGACCAAAATTTAACCCATCTTGTTTGACGAAATTAATCGTTTCTCTCGTTGTGGTTTAAAATCTATTAGAATCTCCATGCATAATGACATAGGGTTGGTTCGATTTTCAGTTCAAACTAAACATAACCAGTTAGGTGCGATTATAGTTTCAAACAAATTGGAAAAAAAAATATCGAACCAATTCAATTAGATTCAATTTGGCTTTTCAGTTATCATTCTTTTTTTTTTAATGGAAAAAAGTCACAATTATCCTCCAATTATAATTTTATTATTATTATTATTTTCATTTTAACATCATGGATGAAATGAAATATTAAAAACAGCTCTAGATGAGATCTCTAATCACGTTTAGGGCTAATTTGGGATTGTGGTGGCTGATTAAATAAATTACTTTGTTGTATGGATGAAATAAGCTACTGATTAAAAAAGTAGTTTGGTGTTTGATAAACTGTGTTGTTATGGTTAATGTGAGTTAGAAAAATATTGTACATGCATTTGGTAAATTTTGCTACAAAAGTAGTATTGTTTTATTATATAATGACCAAAATAGATATAAATTTAAATTACCTTTCTTTTTAGTATGTTTAATAATTTTTAGACATGCCTTTTTGTTTAAACACATAAAATTACATAAAATGAAAAAAATTCAATTAAAAAAAATCTAATGAACTTCATAATCTGTTACATAAAATATGATAAAAATTTATACCAATAGATAATCCAAATACAATAAAAAAGTAATATGCATTACATTCACATAAAACTTGTTGCAATAAACGCCATGATTATAGAAAAAATATAAATAGATTAAACGTTAAAAGCCATGGTTATGAAATTGATTTTAAAAGTCATGGTTACATTTCATGTGAAATTGTTCATAATTGAAAGAAAATTGACATGATTATATGCAAGTCTTGTTGAATTTTATGGTAGAAAATAAAAGTAAAATACTTGTTGAATTTTATGGTAGAAAATAAAAGAAAAATATAAAAAATATGAACTTATTGGATCAAAACTTTGATACTGATGAGAACATATAATAATTGTGATAGTAATTTGATTATGGTGGTAATATGATATCAAATGGCATATAGATATTATAGCGTATGGAAAATAGGACATAATTATCCTTTGGGAGGTCGGAGTATTCCATCCCATGATATTCAAGGAGTAAGGCGTCGTATCCTAGGGGTTATATTGATATATCAGTAAGCCGATCCAGGTTTTGGTTTATGCCTTATCCTTCGCCATCACCTAGCTTTCTACCACAATCCAAGCCCTAGCTTTCTATTAACCGACGGTTGGCATAGATCTCATGAGACCCGCCCACTACTACTATGAAAAAAGCCCCTGTCCCTTTCCTTCATTTGCCGCAGAGAGTAAGCAACCTCTATTTGCATAGGGCCTTGAGCCAAATTGATTGTGTCATGTGCAATGTCCATCAAAATAAACTGCTTATGAAAAGCAAGTATCTACCTGCTTTTAAAAGCTGCTATCAAAATGGAGAAAATTTTTAAATAACAAGATTTTATAAAATTTATCAAACACTATTTTTGTCAAAAATTATCAAATAAACAGTTTATTAAATTTCAATTGCAATCCCAAAAGGGCCTTAGTACCTATTTAACCAAGAAAAATGATTTAATTTCTTTAAATTTGTCATGATCAATGGGTGCGCACACACACGCGGATCGGATTTCAAATGTTAATCAACATTTATAAACACCACCCAAATCCAAGCAAACACAAACAAGTCTGTGAGATTTTGCTGTAGCTTAATCATCTGGTCATGCTACAGTTCTCTTAATCTGATTCTATGGACAAAACACGGCAATTAAGTTACATCTGAAAAAAAAATCAATGAATGGAACAATTTATTGAATTTGTTAGAAAGTGGAAGCTAGACAGATATTATTTACCACAGGCTAACATAGCTACCAAGGCTACAACGAAAATTTACTGAGGCGGCAGCTTTCTCCATTGTCATCAGAAGTGTACAGTAGCGCTCAACTGGTACAAAGGAGCTAAGACAGAATTGAGGTATAAATACAGGGGTGGTTCCATAAAGAGACGGGCATGAGCTGTGGCAAAATTTAAAAAAAAAATAATATACAATATATTAAGTTAAATAATAAGATAGTTAAAAAAAACCTTTCAAGTTACTTGTATTTATCAAATATCAACATATGTATATCTTTAAATTAAGTTAATATTAATAGTAGTCCATATTTGATTCTTGTTTTTTCTCCCAAATTCTTAATTCGTGGTTCTCTCGTTCTAAACCCTTAAACTCTTAATTCCCAATTTTCACTTTTTTCACCTGTATTCTTTGAAAATGTTAGTTTATTATTTAGCTTCTTTATTTAATTTCAATTGATAGTCTAAAAATAAATATTTTTCAAAAAAAAAAATTATTGTTGATTATATTGCTAATTGTTTATTTAAATTAGAATTTTATTTTAATTTTTTTGTAATAAATTGTTTGCCCCTGCAGTTAAGGTTGGCTTGTTCCGCCCCTAGGCAAGTGTTGGATATATAAAATTAAAGTGCTATAACTTTTAACCTGTAGTTGTTGTGAAAAAAAATGTAATTATAAAACAAAAGTTAGTAGTGTGTAGTAAATATGAATTTTAAATAATAATTTTAATAAAAATAGTAAAGATATTATATGTTTTTCATCATAAAAGTGATTGATCAAATCAACTTAACTTCCAAGATACAACGAGTAGTGTTTATCAAACACTTTAGTATTGTAACTTTTAAGCCATAATTGCTGAACCTCGATACCAAATAGGGCCTAAGTAGTGTTACTTTGTTTAGCTTTTCCTTTTCCTTTTTCTTGTTTTGAAATTTGAATTTGACCAAATATTATTAATTTTACATATTCTTGCTTATAAATAGTATTGAAAAGAAAAAATAAAATATTTTTTATTATTAAAATAAATTTAATCCACTCACATTTGAGCGATTTTTCTGATAGGGCTATTTACACCACAAAATGTATTCTGAACACCCATATTTTAGTATATTTTTGTATTAGAAAAAATAAAGATAAATAATGGCAGTTTTATAATACTTTTTATTTTAAAAAAATAAAAAGTATGACACATACTTTGTAGTCAAAATTTTTCTAAATATTGACTTCCTCATCGTTGATCTAAGTATTGATTACAATTTTAGAAATAAAAATTTTAGGGTTTAAAGCATGAGAATTATTCGTTGAATAATGAGTGTTCAAATTTACTTCGATCATATTGATGTATAATAAATTGTCCATAATAGTAATTCACATTATAGGTATTTTCATAATAATTTTTTTATTAAAATTAGAGTGTTCAAACTAATTTTAAAGTGCATATATCTCCACACCTATAACTACTAAGGATAATTTGATAAAATAATACTCATTTTAATCAACCATGGGATGAACAATTTCTTCTTTAACAAAGGTGTGGAATAAAATTTCCTCACTTTTTATTATACTGTAATTAACATGCAAAATACATAGATTTATTTCATTTTCTGAGAGCTACTAAGAAAAGGAGTTCTTATTCCAAAGTTTGTGATCAACTTTTCAAGTTTGAACTGTAGCAGTGCATGGTTCACACTGACAGAACCCGTCTACGCACCGGCCAACTTTGCATGGGCACTTAGCACAGTCATCGCTAACAGTGCATGGTATAGGCCATTCATCCTGCCTGGCCTCATTCGTCATTTCCTTTGCTTTGGTTCCATGTCCTAAACCTGTACATTACATTACATGTATTTACATATGAGTGATTCCCTTTTTAATAAGAGACCCAACATCGTAAGAAGGTAAGAATCGCCCCAAAAAAACTGAAAAATATAAAATTAACACACATCATTTGAGGGTGTATTTTTCTTATATTTTAATTTTGGTCCTTACTTTAATAAAATAAGGGATTATCACTTACTGTAAATTTATACTTTTTTAAATATATAATGTTTGCATCGTGAATTTGGAAGTGGAAACATAAATACAATGTTGTATTACATGCACCTAAATCACAAAAGACATGTAAATAAAGAGAATCTTACATGAAGCAGTAGCAATAAGGACCAGCAAGAAACTTAACTTGAGCACGGCTTTCTCCATTTTGTCTTGGGAGACAAACTCAGCTATGAATTAATGTAATGTAATTGTAAATGTGTTTTATGCAATGAAGTTTAGGACATAGGGGGTTCAATTTATAGGGATAGACACCATCAATATCAATGATGAACAAATCTGTTCTTAACAAAAACGGCCAATTAGTATTCCAATTGCGTTCAGTTTTTTTCCTAAATATAGATTTGGTGATGTTATTTCAGATAATTACATTAAAATTGATAACCAATTTGAGAAAAAAAAACATTGAAATCATGCACTTATACGTTGCATTTCTTTGTTGCTAGTTAATTTCCTTTTTTCAACATGACCTATTTTTGTCTAAGTAATAATATAAATCTCAAATTTTTTTATCCTAAATTTCATTCCAAATAATGCGTCTTTCAGTAAGTAGTTGATAATTTTTCACAAAATCCGAGAAAATAAATTATATTATCTCACTAATTAATTGATGAATGCCACATCATTTAGGATAAAAAATTTGAGTTGTATAAGACTACTCTTTTTTGTCTTGCCAATTCTTTGATTTAGACATATTGATTACTAAACATGGCTTTGCTAGTTATAATTCCAAATTCATCCAAAAGATATGGTGATTTTATGGTGGATTACATTCCATATTCGTAGCCAATCTAAAAAACCATAGGACACATATATTATATTTCCTCAACTTTATTTCCTTTTTTTTTTCATTCTTTGATTCGATTAATTATCAAAAATTAAAATCACCATCAGAAGCCATCGTCTCCGTAATTATTATTATTTTTAAGTCATATTTAGAATCTACGAAGATACGTTTTGTGTTACCATAAAAGTGTGCATCTACAGAAAATTAATAAAGGAATATTGTAAAATATATAATCATAAGTTCATAACTGAGAAATTTTAGTCCAGTTCTTCAAATTAACCTAATTCAATTATCACTCAGAATACTGAATTGTCTACAAGCCTCTTTTGATGGTCAAGTAGATATACTACTCAAAATCAACCAACTATATTTCTATGAGGATCAACTATAAGCAATTCATTAAGTTCAAGTTCCTTAACAAGTGCATATGTAATATAAGTATATTCCTATCTCAAATTAAAACATGTTATTATATTTAGGTCTATAGATTAATGACTCTTCCGATATCTATGCAACTACACATGTGTTATTCAATTGGTGATCAAGCAATCAAATAGATTAAGCATAAAATATGATAAATAATCAATAGAAGGTAATTTTGAAGAACTAAAACATCAATCAATTAAGGTTCATACTAGGTTTGCATTACAAACCTAAATAAAATTATTTAGTTCATAATAAAGAAGAGAATAACATCCATAATAAAATAAAACATCCTTATAATTAAAACATGAGAAGAGGGGTTTAGTAGAAAAAACTCTTGAAAAAGATCTTCAATTTGTTTCCTCTTTTTCCTTCTTTATGCCGCTGCTGCTCCTCTCCGTTTTTCTCCAATTAGTTGTTTTGTGCTGAATTCTCTTAATTCCCTCCTATTCGTTTCTATCTCCTCCTTTTTATATTGCTTCAGTCAGTGGCCTTCTTTTGTTTATAATGCTGACTAGGGTGGGCAAAAAAGCCCGGGCCGGCCCAAGCTCGGCCCGGCCCACCCAAGCCTATGGGCTAGGCCCAGGCCCACACATTTTTCAAAAAATCAATTTATAAATTAGAATAATATATTAAAATTGAAAAGAATAATAGAAAAATAAAAAAATAAAAAAATAAAACTTAAATCCCTAATTCATGCATCAATAATGATTCAAAAAACTTAAAATTATAATATTAAACTATTTCTTAAGTGTTAATTAATTAAGAGTGCGCTTGAATTAGATAATTCAGTATTAAAAATTTAAATTTCTAAACTTTTATTTGCTTTATTTTTTTATTTACTATTTTATTTTGAAATTTTTATGTTCTTTTACTCATTGTTGATTATAACAACTTATTTATTATTAATTTATTTCAATTTTACAATAATTAAAAAATTTAAAAAAAATAAATAAAGCTCAAGCCTTGCACGGCCCGGCCCAGGCCCGCACATTTTTTCACCAATGGGCCTGGGCCTGGGCTTGGTAAAGCCTTGCCCAGCCTTGCCCAGCCCCGCACTTTGCCAACCCTAATGCTGACAGCCTCTTCTATATTTACTTGGCCTCAAATCCTTAACTCAAAAGGATTTTAAAAACAAACTAAGCCAAGCCAAGCCAATTATGCATGCATGCACGTGAAGCCCAAAATCAATGCCCATGCCAAATTCTTTAAATTCTACACAATTCCAAACTCTTTCAAATCCACAGGAATGCATGCATGTGATTTGTATAATTAATTGATTAGTTAACAAATCCAATAATATTGATTAGTTAACAAATCCAATAATTCCCCTTAAAACATTATTCTTCTCTTTTTTCCTTTCATAGTCGGCAATTATTTTCATTAAACTCCAATTTATCTCTTTGTTTTAATTCCGTTTTTTTTTATCAAAACTTGTACCACATGCTTCCAATCATCAATGCCTACACAAACAAACAAATAACAAATAAACAATTCTAAATAATTAAACAAGATGTAAATCTCATGTTAAATTTAATTATTAAAGTGGTGTAAAACCGCCTTATCATTTAGATTGGCAAACAAGGGACTTTTATTATCAATAAAAGCAATACATGATTTGCCTGCGATAGCCTTTACGAAAGACGTGAGCCTGAAATTCCTTCGACCATTGCAGATGAGGCTTCTTTTTACTCAGGAAAGGTGAGTAAAGAGATGAGGGGCTCATGATTGGGAAAGCTTGAAACAAGGTCAGAGCGTTTTGCTAACTCAAAGTCTTCAAACTGAAAAGCAGGTGCACAAGTGCATCCCACAAGGGAGTAATGACTCTCAGCATCCCTTGCTTCAACCTTGCTCACTATCCTATCTGGGGAAATGTGGAAGTCGTTGGTTGGAAATGAATCAAACCACACATTTGGGGGCACCGTGTACTGTGGTTGCTGATTGTTTCCAAGATCATTGCCAAGGCATGTTAATTTCATTTTCCCATCTTTGTCATTCAGTTCAAATAGCTGAAAGAAAACATGTTGTGTTCAAAGGGACAAAAAGGGGAAAAAACAGCAGAATTGGCAAGAGAGACTGATGATTCTGTAGATCAAAGAAACTTTCTTAAGGAGGGTTATTTTGGATTCATAATTAATTTGTAGAGACAGAGGTAAGCAAAACTTGTAATCAGTGTTTCTATGTTCTTCGACTATATTAGTAGATGCTTTAAAAATAAATAATATAAAATACATTCAGATTTCAAAGATAAATATATATATATATATTCACGTACATACATATATCCTTTTTCTCTGCCGCTCCAAGATTTTCTTCTTAGCTTTTTCATTAGCAATTTCCATCGAACCACATTCAGAACAGTCATCCAATCTTCGACTCTTATAATGTTTTATTCCTCTCTCACCTTCTGCCGTCTCACTGCATTCATTCCCACTTTTGTTATTCACATGGTAGCTGCAGCACAAACCACTCATATTCAATATGTCCCCACCTCCTGATGGCCTATTTGATTTGGATAGAGGCATGCCCACCTTACTACACATTTTCACCTTCGTCATTTCATGTCCAAAGTTACCCAGGTCTCCTGATTCATCAGATGTACAGATTCCGTCATGAGGCCTTCTGCATCCATGACAGTTTGTGTTTCCTCCTGTCACTGATGCAGAACACACCTGTGTCTGCTAAACCAATGTTAACAATACAAAAATCCTTAGTACTATGCATTTCTGTTTTCATAGCCTACCATCGTTTTAAGTAAATTGCACCCACATTATTCTAAATGAAAAGATGGTTTTCCCAAACATCACTCATAAATGATAAGATGGTTTTTACAAACCAAACCTTTTCTGTTTGCTTCATATCAATGTTAATTCACGTGCACAGTTTTTTTAATGTATTTCAAGTTTCTCATAACCATTCAGATTGGCCACAATACCTGATTACTACGATAACCGCCTTTCTTATCTATCCATTCCATCAACCGCTTCATCTCGTCTACATTCCATAGTACTATATCACTATACTTTATACGCAAACTTATGAAAGAATTTACTCACCATTATTAAGGAAAGTAGGAAATTCTCTAACTTCATTATGGAATTTACAAGTCCGAAAAAATTTAAAGAATGCCATTTTTGCCTTTACAGACAATTTAACGGTAGTTACTTAAGTCGGTTTTACATCATTGTTGTCTTCAACAGTTTCTTCAGCTTTCCCTCTGTATTCGTTTCCCTTTTTGGGCCTGTCGCCCCCTAAATATGATATTTCACCATTCATGAACAACCACATCATGTTTACATCTACCAGCTGCAGTCCAGTACCAGGACTTCATTGTAATTCATAAACCCAATATCTCATTTATAGTTAATTTGTCAACAGAACATCATACACTAAATCAAGCATATAATAGCATGCAATACAAGTAACACCGTCAGCCTTAGCCATGTAATCTAAGTTTACTTAAAAATTTAAAGCTATTTCTACCTGCACAGTTCGTTCAATCCACTTTTCACAACTACGTGCCGTTGTTGTCTCGTTCATCAATTGCTTGTCCAATAATTTAATTTCCTCTTCCTTCTTCTATCCTACACTTGTGACAAAAGACATCAACATTGCTTCATTGTTAGCTTTCTCCCCTTCTCTGATTATTCCATCATATACATAACAGCCCTTCCTCACCTAATTAACACCATTAAATCTTACATAAGATATATCTCTTTTGTTATCAGTAGTTACCTGGTTTGTCGGATCGACCCTCTCCACATCAGATCTTATTCCAAAGTTTGCGATCAACTTTTCAAGTCTGAACTGTAGCAGTGCATGGTTTACACTGACAGAACCCGTCTACGCACTGGCCAACATTGCATGGGCACTTAACACAGTCATCGGTAACAGTGCATGGTATAGACGCTTCAGGATTGGCCTCATTTTTCATTTCCTTTGCTTCGGATCCATGTCCTAAACCCGTACATTACATTACATTTACATACGAGTGACCCTTTCTTTAATAAGAGGCCCCTTATTTTGACATAATAAAGATCACGCTAAAAAATAAAAAATACAAAATTAACACATATTATTTGAGTATACGTTTTCCTAATCTTTTAATTTTGATCCTCTTACTTTAATAAAGGTAAGGTTTATTGCTATTGTAAATTTACGCTTTTTATACATATAACGTTTGCATCATGAACTTGGAAAGATAAAAGCCCTTGAGTTTATGATCAAATTCAACATGCACCAAATCACAAAAGATAAGTGAATAAAGAGAATCTTTCATGAAGCAGCAGCCATAAGGACCAGCAAGAAAGTTAGCTTGAGCACGGCTTTCTCCGTATTGTCTTGAGAGATAAATTCAGCTATAAATTAATGTAATGTGATTGTAAATGTGTTTTATGCAATGAAGCTTAGGACATAGGGGGCTCAATTTATATGGATAGGAACCATCAATAATATCAATATGATGAACAAATCTGTTCTTCACAAAAATTGTCAATTAGTATTCCAAATGCGTTCAATTTTTTTCCTAAATATATATATAGATTTGGTGATGTTATTTCAGATAATTATTGCATTAAAATTGATACCCAATTTGAGGAAAAAAACATTGAAATCATGCATATATATATATATATATACACAGCATGATCCATTTTATATACGTATATATATATATATATACGTTGCATTTCTTTATTGTTAGTTTCCTTTTTCCAACATGATCCATTTTTGTCTTGCCAATTCTTTGATTTAGACAGATTGATTACTAAACATGGCTTTGCTAGTTATAATAATTTTACTGTGGATTACATTCCATATTCGTAGTCAATCTGAATTCTGAAACACCATAGGACACAGATTATATTTCCTCAACTTTATTTCCTTTTCGTTTTTCATATTCTTCGATTTGATAAATTATTAAAAATTAAAATCACCATCGGAAGCCATCCTCTCCGTAATAATAATAATAATAATTATTAGTAGTATTAAGTCATATCTACGGAGATGAAATCTCCAGTACTGTTGATATTTGTATAGCTGCATAAAGTCGGTGATAATGATTACCGTTTGGGCTACGTACGCACCCACACGAAATTAATAAAGAAATATTATAAAATACATAACCATAACTGAGCAATGATAGGGATAATTCATCTCCCACATTTTATTATATTAATATTGCACCCTGCAAAATCCATAGAAGCATCCTTGCAATCGACATTTTATTGGAAAGTTTCTCAGCGTTCAGGCTTTGGAACTCAACAAAACCAATCGCACTCACAACGACAATAACGATAATCAATGCAAGTGCCGGTTTCCCAAAAAAGACAAGCCACATTACAATCGCTCGAGGTTACGCATCCATATGGCACATCTTTCAGCTCCCTTGCCTCGGTTCCATATCCTAAACCTACATGTGCATTATATTTACACATGTACTGTTAGCAACATGATCGATTTAATTTCGGAGCAGAAAAGCAATTTTTGAAGAAAAAGCACTTTCAATTTTTTCGTCAAAAAGCATTCTCAACTATAAATACTCTTCAAAAAAAAAAAAAAAAAAAAAAAAAAAAAAAAATATATATATATATATATATATATATATATATATATATATATATATATATATTCACTTATTTGATTTGGAATCTTGAATTTTATTAAAGTCTGAAAAAATTATTAAGCTATATGATTTAATAACATTTTATTATTATACTATTAAACTATATAACTTAATCTTTCACTAACAGTACACTATTAAGCCATATGGCTTAATATCTTTTCTAAACTTGAACAAATCCAAGATCATGGACTGAAACATAATCTTTCTTTAATGTGGGTGCCCTCATTTTTTTTTTTATGCAAACACGCTTTTAAACCGTACGGTTTAAGAAAGTTAGTTTTTTATGCTATTAAACCGCACTGCTTTATAGTTCATGTAAAACATAAGCATATTAAATCCCAAGGCTTAAGTGTGTGTACGCATTAAAAAAAAAAAAAAGAACGCCCACACCTGAGTGTAAATTCTTACATGAAGCAGTAGCAATTAGGACTACTACGAAGAAACTTAGCTTGAGCAAAGCTTTCTCCATTGTAGTGATTAAGAGATAAATTTAGAAATGAAAAAATTACTGTATTTGTAAATGTGTTAATGCGATGGAGTTTTAGAAGACACACATATATATGGCGCAATTTGTAGGGGAATTCGATGGAATTTGCAACGTTTCAGAACTTTATTTAATAAATTAGTGTTGGAGTTACATTCTTAAATTTAAATACACAAGTACAATAACTCCTTGGTGGTTACAATTTCTTGAAAATTTCCATTAATCCTCCAATAAAATAAATTAAACGCAATAGGACGTACAGAATTATCAAATTTTGAGTTGTGCTTTTAATTGAAGGTTTTGGTACTACTATTAGGAACCCCCCAATCACTGTAAATTACTTTCCTTGGGCAGAGGTTGCGGTTGACTTTATTCAAAATAATAGAGCCTTTATATACTAATTTAGGCTCCCCGACTCTCGTTATTATTTTTATATGATTTTTTTTTCATTTTTTTGAAAAAAAGTTAGGGTGTATAAAGTTTAAATTCATTTTTTTAATCTTACGTTTTTAGGAGTTGAATTGCACTTGAATGACTAACTAGGCATAAAAAGATGTTTGTTAGGATTTGAATTGCACTCAAATAGCTAACTAGCCATAAAAAATTGTTTGAAAAATCATTCGATCAAGCCTTTGAGGGCTTGAAATTTTTTCCTCCAAATGAAATATTTAAGAGAATAGAATCTCATGATTTTTTTACTTTTTTTCACAATCTTATTTAAAAAAAAAAAAAACAAAAAGCAAAAGTTTAGGATGTACAAAGTTCAAATTGACTTTTTAATTCTACCTCTCATGAATTTGAATTCAAATGACAAGTTAAAAAAAAAAAAAGAAAAGGAAAACCACTTGGCGAAGGGGCATGAAATTCTTTTTCCTCGAAACGATATAATTGAGATGATAGAATCGATTAAACACCGGTTAAACTATCTTAGTGGTCAGTTATCTCGGTTATTATAACTTCAGGGTAAAAAAAGAAGGCCAGTGTAGAGGAAAATAGAAGATGAACTAGCCAAATTCTCGAGATGAGAGATTATATGAAAACCATCCAACCAAAGTACACCACAAAGTTTTCGCTTTCTTAGCTTATTTAAGATAACAGTCTCATCAAGTCACTCTCAAGCATATAGAGTAAACTTTATTCAAATCATAGAATGCACTTATTAGCATATAGTCCTAAGAGAGACCATTCATGAATGGAGACTGATGATGCCTGCAGAGACAAATAAATTATTAATTAATGATTAATAATCACTATAGTTCAAAAGCACATACGTATATATGTCGATCTATCTAAAATCAAAAGTCATCACCATGCACAAAAAAAATATCGGGAACATTGGAAGTACATCTTAAACAAGTGAAAGACAGGTTACTTGAAGAGGAGCTCAACTCGAGAAAATCAATCAATGCTGATTTTATCCAATTGCTATTTGATGAAAATCTATGTGATCCTCCTGTTTTGTCAAAATAATTTCATTTCGCAAACACACATGTAGCTTTCACCATAATATACTAAATAAAGCTTTATTAAAATTATTATTATTTTTGTCTGAAATTTAAATGAATCTAAATTTTTTAAAATTCTAAATGGGTCTGAAAATAAATGTCTGAATGATATATTTATTTTTTTTAATATCTGAATGATATATTTATTTTTTTAATATCTTAATATAAGTTGCATATTGTTTATTTTTATAAATAAAAGACATCTTAAACATGGTTATTTGACATTTATGTCCTTGTAAATTAAAAAAAAAAAGAGATTAGGCTTTATAGTTTAGGAAATAATATATTTAATAGAGAATTTTTTGGAATATAATATCTATTTTTCGTTCAGACCTTTTCACATCCAGATAAAAACTAAAAGTTTTTTTTTTATTATTTAGATGTAAGTGCCTAGAAATAAGACATAAGTTACAAAAAGTAAATAAATTTTAAAAAAGACGTGAAATTAATAAAATTTCAAACTTTTAACGTCTAAGAAATAAGCACTTATTCTAGTTTATTCTTACCGCAAGCTATTCTTTCACCAGAATGTCCTGTGGATTTGCTGTCATTATGGCCACCTGACATGGAAGAACATTTGTAAATGATATGCAAATAGAAGACTAAACTGCAGATTTTTTATTTAAAAGGATAAGGATTTCAGACTAAGTTAGAGCACCGAATCTATAGTCAGGAATTAATTGGGATTCATGTGGAATCCATGTTAGACAATTTCTTATTGTTGAGTCAGTGCTAAGAACAAGCTCAGCTGAGCACCAAATCCTGGTCTGATTCCAAAACTTTTAACGCAACTTGATAATCGGATAAATCTTATTGCATGTATTGCATGCGCTTAGCTCACTATGCAACATGAATTGAAGTGGCAAACTAATATATCAAATTGTGTATGTCATCTTACCCCAGCCAAAATCAACTTGATCTTTGTGTATCACGATAGCCCTTCCAATAATGGAATCTGGTCCGGTAAGACGAATCTGCATATGTATAAATTAAAACAGTTGAGACCCGAATTTCATTGGAGTCGGGTCCATGACTAAATACAAAGGAGATGAAACATTACCTTATTGTCTGAAAAATTGGCTAAATGAGCATGACCTGAACCACATCGACAAATATTACACTCCATAAAATAAGTAATTATAAAATGAATATTACCACGATTGAAAAGGTCAACATGAATACATACCATGAACATTAACCATGAGATTTCCTAAATCGCCAACATGACGATTCTCATGATCTTCTTTGCCACCATGTAATTTGTTATAAGGATTAAAATGACCCCCTGCATGAAGACATGGGAATGATGAAAATTAATGGACAGAACTATAAATTTATCAATACCTATGTATTTTTTACAATTTAAGTACCCTTTTTTTTAAAATGACAGATTTTATGTTATAGCCTATCTGCATGAACTCCCATCAAAATCAAACCAAAATCCTGGTTCCAACACTGATAAACGGGTTTACGAATCCCGATTCCTCCTCAATTTATATGTTATAGTCATACCAGTTCAATCGCATCCATGTCTTGTGTCTCCCGTGGCGTGAACATGAAATCCATGATGACCAGGCGGAAGGCCAGCGAGGAATCCATTTAAAATTGTTGGACCTGGACAAGGAAAATAATAATAATAATAACAACAACAAACGGATAAACAAAAAAGAATAGTTTAGACATGGAAAAAATGGCAATAAGTTTCAGAACTAACTAAATAATTAGAGATTAAATTACCATGATCTCCATCCTGAGAAAAGAAGATATTTCCCTTGTGACCGTCTCTGCTAGTAATAACAGCAATTGCATCCACCTTTTTGCCATGTGGTCTGAGCAATGCAAATATATATTAAATAGTTTGAGGCATGAGCTTTGAATTAAATATATAAATTAAACAGATTATTTCTCCAACAAATCTAGAGTAGCAATTAATATATGTATCACAGTAAGTGTATAAACTCACACTCCTGTTGATTTGGTTGCATTGACAAAACCTGCATGCATGCAGCAGCCATGAATTAACCCTCAATTGTATCTGATTACTAACTGACTCACGAGCTATAATTGTTACATTTCAAATAGAAATTCAAGATCCTTACAGAATAAAACAGCTACCGAGAAAGTTAACTTGAGTGAAGCTGCTTTCTCCATTATCAAATAGAAATGAAAGTAAGCGAAGAGATATGATGTTTTTAATTCTCTCTCTTCTAGTTATACCCAATGGCCACAAGTGCTTAATCAATGCTATATTGATGTCCATTGTCAAGCTTGAAGTCCGGCCAACTTTTTAAGTCAAGGAACCCTGGCCATATGTGTATAGACATAGGAAAATAATCATCAATTGTCTTATGAAATACAAATCTAATTTATATGGTTTCTGCAATCTCTTAATTAGCTTTTATTATTTTATTTTTATTTTTAGAACTCTCATGGTTTTTAAAAGATGTAGTGATAATTAGAAAGTATTAATTTATTTTTAAAATGGTCTTTTAATTTCCTATATATATATATATATATGTGTGTGTGCACGCGCGTGTGTGTAAAAATCTATTTACATGTGGTTTCTATACATGTATATATATATACATAGGAAAAAAATCATCAATTGTCTTATGAAATACAAATCTAATTTATATGGTTTCTGCAATCTCTTAATAATTGGCTTTTATTATTTTATTTTTAGAACTCTCATAGTTTTTAAAAGATATACAGATAATTAGAAAGTATTAATTTATTTTTAAAATGGCCTTTTAATTTCCTATATATATATATGTGTGTGTGTAAAAATCCATTTAGGGGGTGTTTGGTACTCCTCATTACATGGGGTTGCATTGCATTACCATGTTTGGGGTGCCAAAGTGGCGCAAAAGGGTGCATTATGCACCACTAGCTTTTTTTTTTTTTTTAATAAATAATAACTTTTTAATATAAATTAATATAATATTAATTTTTCTTTTATTTTTACATTATAATTGTAAATTATAAATTAATAAATTTATTATTTATATTTTAATTTTTATTATGTTAAAAATATAACTAAATAATGTATTATTTAATTATATTATAATAATTGATATATAAAATTGATTAATGTTTAATAAGTTAATATAAATAATAGTAATTACTCAAATAATATATAAAATAAAAATATAAAATAACATTACATATATAAAAATTGATTATTATTTAACAATTCAATATAACTAATAACAAATACTTAACAATAATTTAATATAACTAGTAATAAATATTATTTTTTAAAATATATAATTTAAATTAATCACAAAAAATTAATACAGTACTGTGTAGTACTAAACGTTGTACAATATTATTATAATATAATGCTAATGCAATACAAAATAATAATACACATGCATTAAAATAATGCAATACAACAAAATTAATACAATACAATATGCCAAACGCACCCTTACAATATTATAAGGAGTGTATCCTCACTTTATAGAGCACTTTATTTATAGGAGACCAACTTTGTTAATTTTTTTTGTTAATTTTTCCTTTTAATCTAGTATATTCATAATCCAATATTTAATTTCAACATCAAAAAATTGTTTCATCGGAGAGGGCTAAAACAAGCGCATCCATCAGCGATCAGTTAAGAGGAAGCATTTCACAAGCTTTCATTATGAGCTGTCGTGTGACAAAGGAAACATATCACAAACTTAATTAATTATAAGCCTTTTAAGACCAACAGAGTAAGCAAGTAACCATTAAGAGACCAACTAACACCCCGTAAACATTATATTGGGGTAAAAAAAAAATCAAGTCATTTATTATAGCCAACACAAAGGCCAAAGATGAAACACAAAAAAGGGGAAAATAAATAAAAAAAATAATGCACTCTATAATTTTACCAATCTTTCTTGCAGCGGCGGCCAACAAATGTTAGTGTAAACCTAAAAAACCATTTTATCTGATTATTCTAAGCCCTCTAAATTTCTTCTTATTTACTTTATTAGTATAAACATTTCATTACTTCGATTAAGATCCATACTCAATTAAGAAGGGAATTAGATACTTTCTCGATGGATCCCTCTAAATTTCTTTCTTATTTACTTCATTAGTAAAAACCTTTTTATCTTATTATTCTAAGCCCTCTAAATTTCTTCTTATTTACTACATATTATTATAAGCATTTGGATACTTCGGTTTAATAAAGACCTCTGTTTGTGATGAGAGTATTTAAGTTACTTCCACAGCAGACTTTAATGTTCGAGGTATACATTTTTAATTTCACTAGACACCTGCAAAATATGCATGACAAGTAAAACTGTGCGTACAACAAAAATGAGTTGTTAAGTGACCCTCATACAAATAAATCATGATACCGTGTAAGCAACCATGTAAACATAGCATTATGGGTAACTCCAGAATCCGGAAAAAGATGAACGCTGAGCAAAAACAGAGGATAAACTCAATGAAATTGTAAAGATGGAGATTATAATAAAACCATCCAACCAAAATACACAACAAAGTTTTAGATTTCTCTTATTCAAGATCATAGTCTCGACAAGTCACACTCAAGCATGTATGGACTAGAATGCATTCAACACTTCATATCAAATGCACTCGTTATGGATCAAAGAGAAGCCGCTTCATCCTTGGAGACTAATGATGCCTGCAAATACACAAAAGAAATTAATTAATGATCACTAAACACTAGTACAAAATATCTTAAACCACATGAAGTAATGGATCGATTCTGCAAGCAAAAGACTGCCAGCAGAGGACAACTCGAGTAAACAAGAACAGAATTATAGCAGAGGGATCTTAATTCAAATGATTAAGTTAGCCTACTTACCACAAGCTACTCTGCCACCAGCATTTCCAGTGGTTTTGCTGAGCTTATGTCCACCTGAGGGAGAAGAACATCTGTGAATAAATTGTAAACAAGAGTAAAAAAGTTCATGTCTATTATGCTTGGGGAGCACACGATTCATAGTACACGAAACTTGACTTCAAATTATTATATCATTGTGATAGCTTACTCAACCCATACATTAGACAGCATTTTTCTCAGAGTTTAATAACTTCATCAGGTTATCAGATCATTTCCATCAACTTTACTATATTTAAATGTAAACAAAGCAGCATCAAAGAACATTCAACTTGGAAAAAAAGAGTCCTGAAGTTGAAAAACATTGTATATTACCCTTGCCAAGATCATCAGGATCTGAGTGGACTACAACAGCCTTTCCAATAATGGAATTTGGTCCAGAAAGAGAAATCTGCAAAATTTATATTAACAGTATAGAGATGAGTTCGTTGGAGTTGGGTCCATGAACATATAAATAGAAACATAACAGACCCTAAATGACAAGGAGATGAAAAAGTACCTGATTGTCAACAGCTGTAAAAGTAGCAGTACCTGAATCAGATGTATGAACCAGAAAAGAGTTAATGACTTTGACAAATATCGCACACCATAAACAACTAATTAGTCAACATGATAATATGTGCAACATATACATACCATCATCACCAACATTGACATTTCCTAAATCACCGGCATCCATGTTCTTTTCCAGCGGGGTTAAAGTGTGGTCCAGCAAGAAGACCAGCAGATGATGAATTAAGAACAAAATTTAAGACATGAAAGAGAGTTTTTTGTCCACGGCTATCCCCGAACTTATTAGATAGTCATAATAGAAATACTCATGGTCGATGGGCTAGATATACCAGTTGACATGCAACCATTTGTTGTGTCTCCAAGAGCATGAACATGGAATCCATGAAGACCAGGCTTGAGACCGGAGAGGCTTCTAGTCACGGTTGTTGGACCTAAAAGAAGAAAAAATAAAGCCAAAAAGAAAAAAAAAATTAGTTTAGACATGATTTAAGAGCAACAAGTTCCAGAACTAACTAATGAATTAGTGATTAAATTACCATCTTCTTCCAGGGTAAAGGAAACAGTTCCTTGACATCCTCAGTTCCACCAAAAACTGCAACTAGTTTCACCATTGTGCGTGTGATCTGTGTAACACAAAATATTACATTAACTGAACCGTCAGAGTATAAAATTCCCAAACTTTCAACAAGCATAGAAACAATGCCAGCAGAAGAAACAACTTAAGAGCTATGAGTCTATGACTACTATTTCAAAATTATGCAAGAGTCCTAATAATTTTCAATTATTTAGCTAACACAAGAGGATTCACAATTTATTTTCATCTTTTACCAAACGTTGAGGTAAAAAATTGTGTTATATTTAGAAAAAGTTTCATTAGTTCAATAACATTTACATCTGTCGACTAAACATCCCAAACCAAGTGAAAGAAAGTGTACCAGACCTAACTCGTGAAATTAATGAAACAAATAATTAAGGACATATATATTTGTTTTGTGAGCTTATAATTAATTGTTCTATAGTATATATACTTACCGCCAGCTACTTTTTTCCAGCATTTCCATGGAATTTGGTGCCATGATCTGTATTTGATAAAGAAGAATATTTGTGAAAAAAATACATGTAAATGTGTGTGAAAAGTGTCAATGCAATGTATCAACTTTGAGAAAGAGTCTTCAAGTTGGACAATGAAGACTAGTATTTTTACCCTTGCCACCATCATCGTGATTTTCTTGTATCACGATAGACCTTCCGATAACAGAATTTGCCCCAGTAAGAGAAATCTGTGGCAAATGTATAAAATAAAACAGCGAAGAGCCTAATTTCATTGGAGCAGGGTGCATGAATATACAAGGAGATGAAACAACAGTGGCGGCTTTAGGTATAGGCGAACAAGGCGGTCGCTTAAGGTCCCCAATTTTCGAAAGGCCTTATTTTTTAAGTATTTCCTTAATAATTTTCTGATTAGTAAAGATATATATTTTTTTAAATTACGTATTGTAGGAAATAGGAAAGTCTATTAGATATCTATCTAATTAATAATTATCTACAATTAATAATTTTTTTTTATAGAAAATCTATATTTGATAACCTTAATGTTAAAGAGATATAATTAATAATATTATCTAACCATTAATTCATTCATTATTAGTCTTTCCAAGAAAAAAAATAAATTATTTACCTTTTCAATTTTAAAAAAAATTAATTAATTAACTTTAAAATCTTTGGCTTTTAGTATTTCTTTTAATTTCTATTAAAAACCTTATAATCTCAAAAATCAATAGGTGAAAAAAATTCTTGCTCTCTTCACTACAAAAAAAATTATTATATTCATTGGTTCATTTAAAAGTGAAAAAATTAGTTTCATGAAATACAAAGTACATATCTATTATCTAATTATCAATTCATAATATCAACTTTCTATGCTCTATCATTTGAAATATTCTATTTAAAAATAATATTGGTCTTATTTATTTGTTTGTTTATTTTGTAATAGTTTTAATGGAAGTTAAAAAGATATCTTCTTGACTTTTTTTTAGCTTTTGTTTTTGAAATTTTTTAGAATCCTTTTTATTATTATTGAAATTCAAGAGTTAAGGACAGAATGAATTTTGAGCCTTTTTATATTTCTTTGAATATTGAAATTACAAATAAAAAGGGGGCTCATAAAAAAAATTCGCCTAAGACCCCAACCACACTAAAGCCGGCCCTGGATCCTTCCGCTAGTTCTGTGTTACTTGCAAATACAATATGGTGGTGGGTTTTGCCTCCTTTTATCTTTCAGCACCAACTTCATATATATAACTGTTTCTCACGTTATTTTTCTTTGGAATTGGAAGCCTACTACCACCTAAATTGGAATGTTTTGGCCGAAGGTCATATGCTTCTTCCAATGCTTTTCATGATAGTTACGTTGGTTTTAGTAATGATATATCACAAATGTACATGGACGTGTGGTCTCCTCCAAAAAGATGAATTAAATTTTTCTACTAATTTATTGGTGGTTTTTGCTTTTTGATTTATTTGGTGACAGGTTTTATAATGTTGAAACTTGAAAGAGTTTTGGGCTTTGATTATGGAAAGAAGGGATGACAAAATACCGAGTCGTTGGGTTGGGCTTGTCTGGTTTAGATTGTTTTAGCAAATGCCCAGACCCAGATTTATGCTCGGTTTTTCACACTGTCACTCATATTATTTTGGTTATATATTTTATAAATTATCACTGCCTTTGTCAATCACTCACTCCCGTAGTCCCGTGTGTATTTATTCTGCTTCGCCCCATAAACTAGCCTTTAGATGGTTAATGGATGGGCTCAGGTTGGACATATCTAAACTGTACTTCATTTTAGATGTGAAAATTTCAATTACCGCTTGTGTTTCTCCTTCATTGGCGACATCATTTGATTTGATATAATTGCATTAATTTGTCACTTATGCTGTAGTTATTTGGTTTATTCACACCAAATAAATTTAATGAAAATTGTTGAAAGTTAATTAACTCATTTAGTGACGTTAAATTTTGGTTAAAAGAGGAAGTTATGATAGTTACGAAAATAACGTTTGGAACTAGCTAAAAAAGAGTTAAATTAAGTGATGATAATTTAAAGAGGTATTTGGAATAGACACCGCTAATGTATAAATAGGAGTCTTTAAATTACCTTTTCAATGTTCTTAGTTAACATTCAAATTGATGAATAAAAATCTATTGAAATAAAGTCTTTTATTTTCATATATTAGTTTTCTCTCTAATTCCTCCTCAAACTCTACTTTCATATCACAAGTACTATCATGTAAAACACTATATTTTATATTTAATTCTCTACTATTCTAAATTGTTGTGTTGAGTGTGCCGCACCAAAATATTATTTTGAGGGACAGAAATAGTCTTAAAGACAGTGCATAGCACGTCTTAGCTTTTATACTTAGAATTGAGGAGGAATGGGGATTCGTAAACCCGATTATCAGTGTTGGAACCAGGATTTTGGTTTGATTTTGATGGGAGCTATCATGTAGATAGGCTATAACATAAAATCTGTTATTTAAAAAAAAAGGGTACTTAAATTGTGAAAAATACGTAGGTATTGATAAATTTATAGTTCTGTCCATTAATTTTCATCATTCCCACGTCTTCATGCAGGGGGTCATTTTAATCCTTATAACAAATTACATGGTGGCAAAGAAGATCATGAGAATCGTCATGTTGGCGATTTAGGAAATCTCATTGTTGATGGTCATGGTATGTATTCATGTTGACCTTTTCAATTATAGTAACATTCATTTTATAATTACTTATTTTATGGAGTGTAATATTTCTCGATGTGGTTCAGGTCGTGCTCATTTAATCAATTTTTCAGACAATAAGTTAAAGTTTCATTTCCTTTGTACTTAGTCATGGACTCGACTCCAATGAAATTCGGCTCTTCACTGTCTTAATTTATACATATGGAGATTCGTTTTACTGGGCCAGATTGCATTATTGGAAGGGCTATCGTGATGGCTATCGTGATACACAAAGATCAAGATGATTTTAGTTTGCCACTTCATTTCATGTAGTATAGTGAGCTAAGCGCATGCAATACATGCAATAAGATTTATCCGATTATCAAGTTGCGTTAAGAGTTTTTGGTGCTCAGCTGAGCTTGTTCTTAGCACTGACTCAACAATAAGAAATTGTCTAACATGGATCCCACATGAATCCCAATCAATTCCTGACTATAGATTCGGTGCTCAACTTAGTCTGAAATCCTTACCCTTTTAAGTAAAAAATCCGCAGCTTAGTCTTCTATTTGGATATCTTTTACAAATGTTCTTCCATGTCAGGTGGCCATAATGACAGCAAATCCACAAGACATTCTGGTGAAAGAATAGCTTGCGGTAAGCATAAACTAGAATAAGGGCTTGTTTGTTAGACGTTAAAAGTTTGAAATTTTATTAATTTTTCATTTTTTTTTAAATTTATTTGCTTTTTTGTAACTTATGTCTTATTTTCAGGCACTTACATCTAAATAGAAAAAGTAAACTTTTGGCTTTTATCGGAATGTGAAAATGTCTGAATGAGAAGTAGATATTATATTCTAAAAAAATCCATATTAAATGTAATTATTTCCTAAACTATAAAGCCTAATATTTTTTTTATTTTAAAAAGATATAAATGTCAAATAACCATATTTAAGATGTCTTTTATTTATAAAAATAAACAATATGCAACTTACATTTAGATATTAATAAAAAAATAAATATATCATTTAGATTTTTATTTTTAAAACCATTCAGACTTTAGAAAAATTCATATCTATTTAAATTTCAGACCAAAAAATAAATAAATAATTAAGGCTCTATTTAATATATTATGGTGAAAGCTACATGTGTGTTTCAGTGTTTGTGAAATGAAAGTTATTTGTCGTGAATAGTTTTGACAAAATAGGAGGATCATATAGATTTTCATCAAGTAACAATTGGATAAAATCAGGGTTGATTGATTTTCTCGAGTTGAGCTCCGCTTCAAGTAACCTGTCTTTCACATGGTTTGAGATGTACTTGTAATGCTCCCGACTTTTTTTTTTTTTTTTTGTATATACCTATGTGCTTTTGAACTACGGTGATTATTAATCATTAATCAATAATTTATTTGTCTTTGCAGGCATCATCGGTCTCCTTTCATGAATGGTCTCTCTTAGGACTATATGCTAGTAAGTGCATTATATGATTTGACTAAAGTTTTCTCCATATGCTTGAGAGTGACTTGATGAGACTGTTATCTTTAATAAGCTAAGAAAGCGAAAACTTTGTGGTGTACTTTGGCTGGATGGTTTTTATATAATCTCTCATCTCGAGAATTTGCTGGTTCGTCTTATATTTTCCTCTACACTGGCCCTCTTTTTTTACCCTGAAGTTATGATAACCAAGATAACTAATCAATAAGATAGTTTAACCGGTGTTTAATCGATTCTATCGTCTCAATTATATCGTTTCGAGCAAAAAGAATATCATGCCCCTTCGCCATGTGGTTTTCCAATTTCTTTCTTTTTATTAAACTTCTCATTTGAATAAAATTCATGAGAGGTAGAATTAAAAAGTCAATTTGAACTTTGTACATCCTAATATTTTGCTTTTTGTTTTTTTTTATTAAATAAGATTGTGAAAAAAAATATATAAAAAAAAATCATGAGATTCTATTTGTTGTAAATATTTCATTTGGAGGAAAAAAAATTTCAAGCCCTCAAAGTCTTGATTGAGTGATTTTTCAAACAACTTTCAATGGCCACTCGAATCCTAACAAACAGCTTTCTATGGCTAGTTAGTCATTCAAGTGCAATTAAAACCATAGAGAAAATAATGAAATATTCAACTTTCAATGGCCCCTGTGTGATAAATTGTCCTAAAGTGTGGAAATTAAGTCTTAAAACTATAGAGATTCTCAATTTTAAAGTGTTAAACTCTATTTTTCATTAATTTTTAAAGGAGGAGAGGAAAGAGGAAGAAGTCTTTAGAAAAAGAAAATAATAAGAGAGCAGCAAGCACCCAAAGAGATTGAAGATTAAGTGATTAAAGATTTCTTCTAAGAGTTTTTCTTATTAAACCCATCTTCTCTTCTCTTGTTTTAGATTATGAAGATACTTTGTTTTATTATGGATGTTATTTTCTTCTTCATTATGAACTAAATATTTTTATTTAGATTTGTAATGGAACCTAGTATGAACCTTAATTGATAGAAGTTTTTTTTAGTTCTTCAAAATTGCATTCTATTGATAATTTATCATATTTTTTGCTTAATCTATTTGATTGCTTGATCAGCAATTGAATAGCACATCTGTAGTTGCATAGATATTAAAACAGTCATGCATCTATAGACCTAAATATGATAACATGTGTTAATCTAAGATAGGAATATACTTAGATTGCATATGCACTTGTTAAAGAACTTGAACTTAATGAATTGCTTATAATTGATCCTCATAGAAATATAGTGGGTTGATTTTGAGTAATAGATCTACTTGACCATCGGAAGAGGCTTATAGAGACTTTAATATTCTGAGTGATAATTGAATTAGGTTAATTAGAAGAACTGAACTTAGATTAATAAGGGAATTGCTAGGGGAAATTACAAACGTAGGTTTCATCATCCATTGATTATCTTCTTGCTTATTTTGCATTTAATTTACCGTTATAATTTTAATTAAGGCTTTTTATTCAGTTGTTTAGATTAGACTTAGGAGAGATAAATTCAAAGATAGTGATGGGATAATACTAGGGTTCGACACTCTTATTCATCACTTTATTACTTGTTCGATACGTGCGCTTGCGTGGTTAGATTTTTAGACAACAAATTTTTTGGGCCGTTGCAGGGGACTATTCATTGCCCTTTATTGCTACTATTGATTACAATTAACTAAGTTTGAGACCAAACTATTCTTGCTTGATAAGGACTGTTGGCTAGTATATGCGTAGTGCAGGAATGCTAGCTCTCATTCCTTTTGACCCTGAGATTAAGAGAACTTGTCAAAGGAATAGAAATAAAAGGCGAGAAAAAAATCTTCAGAATCTCGTAATTGCTAACATAGATAATGCAGATAAATATAATGTACTTCGTGACTTTGCAATTCCAGAGGTTGGAGGGGTCCAAACAAGCATTCAACGCCCAACTATTGATGTTGATAACTTCGAGCTCAAGCCAGCAACTATTTAGATGGTTTAACTATCTCAGTGGGTTCAGCTATTGAAGATCCAAATACTCATCTGGCTAATTTCTTAGATATCTGTGCTACTTTCAAGTACAAAGGGGTGACTGATGATGCTAATCGATTGAGACTGTTCCCTTTCTCACTTAGAGACAGTGCCAAGGATTGGTTGCATTCATTGCTAAGGAATTCAATTGCTATGTGGGATGATTTGGCAAAGAAGTTTCTGGCTAAATATTTTTCACCTGCTAAGACTGTCAAATTGAGAAACGACATCACATTTTTCAGGCAGTATGAGGGAGAGTCTTTGTATGAGTCTTGGGAAAGATTCAAGGAGTTGCTTTGCAAATGTTCGCACTATGCTTTACCAGACTGTCTGATTATCCAAATCTTCTACAGCAGTTTGGGTGGTTTAACTAGAGTTATAGTGGGCACTGCAGCAGGAGGTACAATGTTGGAAAAATCTTATGAATAAGCCTACAACTTGTTGGAAGAGATGGCTTCCAATAATTACAAGTGACCAATGGACAGAGCATAGCCAAAGAGGATGGCTAGAGTGCATGAAATAGATGTTTTTGCCATTTTAATAGCTTAAGTGGCTTCTTTATCTAAAAAGATTGACACATTGGGGATTCAACCTGCTCATAACATCATTGTAATGTGTGATGTCTGTGGAAATAAACATCAAAGTGAGGTTTTTCCTAGCAACCCTACATCTGTGAATTTTGTTGCTAATAAGTAATCCATACTCAAATTCCTATAATTCGAGTTGGAGGAATCATCTAAACTTCTCTTGGAACAACAATAACACTACTTTAGTGCCTGCCAAGCCTATGTTCCCTCTAGGTTTCCAATCTCAAGCACCTCCTCAAGTGAAGAAGCCATCATTGGAAGAATTGGTTCATCAAATGGGCACCGACATGGCTTAATTCATGACAAAAACTAGAACTCAACTTCAGAGCCAAGCAGCTTCCATTAGGAATATTGAAACACAAATGGGGCAACTTGTAAATGCTAATTATAATCATCCCAAAGGCACTCTACCTAGTAACATCGAGACAAATCCAAGGGAACAAGTGAATGCAATTGTTCTTTGGAGTGGACGACAACACGACAAGTCGCAAAAAGATGTAAAGAAAGTTCATGAAGAGCAAGCTAAAGACACTACCAAAGCTTCAAAGGCAACAAATTTAGAAATATAACAACCTCAACCAGCAGTACCAATCAAGGCCTATGTTGCTCCAGTTCCTTTTCCTCAACATTTTCGAAAAAATAACATAAATAAGCAATTTTTAAAATTTCTTGATACGTTTAAGAAATTGCATATTAACATTCCTTTTGCAGATGCTTTGGAACAAATACCGCCTTACGCCAAATTTATGAAAGAAATGTTGTCCAATAAGAGGAAACTCACTATGCAACTCATCAAGCAATTTTTAAAACAAATCAGATGAGAAACTAATGATTTTAAAATAGCCAGATAAAACATATTACAGGAAATGAAGTAATCGAACACTTGGAGGGAACTGACAGGAAATGAAGTAATCCAACACTTGGAGGGAAATGCCCTGCAACAATTAAAGTGCCATGAGACATTCAGGCATTTTATCAAGCACTTGGATGGAATACAAAAATAGTAACTATATCCCCAATTCAAAGATAGTGAACATACGGCTACCTGCATGTGATTTGCCACACTCTAGAACAAAGCCTATGTCGTTTTGCAGTTCTAAGGTTCATTAATTTCAATGAATTAGTAAATTTAACCAATGAAATAAAATAAAATAAACCTTTCCATCACAGTGAATGAATTTCAGAACTACACATCTAGGGTTTTGAACTTTCAATTACCTCTTCAAAATCAATGGTTCTTCGAGCTCAGTGAAGATGTTAGGTCAAAGAGATTAATTTGAGATGATTTGTTTATGAAGGATGAAAAACAGCGACTGTAGAGATGACATCAATTGGAATGATGAAGCAAATCAAGAACAGCTAGAAGCTGCAACGTCGACAGCAGTTGGAACGATGAAGCAAATCAAGAGCAGTTAGAGAAACTAGACCTTGGGCGTGGGCATGGGCCGGGTTAGCGGTGGCATGTGTAACTGTGTGTGAGTGAATGTATAGTTCTCTCGGGGATTGCATTCTGGTTTTTTGCCTTTAATATTTTTCTTTTTTTAATTATTTATATACGTACATGATGATACTAAGGGGTTTATTGGTTTGTAGTCTAAACATTAAAATTTTGAGTTTTAGTAGTCTTGAGTTCGAGTTGGAGCTTAAACAAGTTTTTATGAATTTTTTTTATCCTTAATACCTTAGTGTCAGTGATCGTAGATTTTTAATTTACTGACACACTAGTATCAATAACCTCTGATACCTACTTGTTAAAAGTGCAAAATAGTTCCTATGTACATGATTTCTGACACTTTTTGGAAAGTGTCAGTAAACTAGATGTCAGTAAATGTCATTTTTGTAGTAGTGTATATCATCTTCAAAGGATCAAAATCAACTTAAAAAATCAATTGAGTATTTATTTGGAGCAGATTATTTATTCTTATGATTTGGAGTCAAATTTTGAGCTACACTCATCCTCATTGTGTTGATTAATAATTTTTGTTGCGGCAAATTACCATAATCTTAATTTAATTTTAAAAAAATTAAAAGAGGACTTGTAATTGACTATAACTAAGTTGGGGGAAAAAGAGATAAGAAATGAATGGATAAATGTATTGGAATTAATAAAATGAAAGGTAGAGAAGGTTGCCATTTGCCAGATTAAGATGTAATACAGCAAAAAGTGGTCCTTAGTCTTTTCCATAGGAACGATAGAATAAGATCCTTTTTGCATCATATCTAAGGGATTCCTTGATCAATAGCATGGAAAAAGCTCATGTAAAAGCAAAGCAATGAATACTTGTTTGTTTTCATTTCTTTTGTATGCACCCTCATGTGCTGAAAGAAACTCCCATTGAATGAAACCTAAACCTAACCAAATTCAAAACAACATTGATGCCAAAATCAGCATATAATTTGACCTGAAATTGAGTTGACTGATCCTAATTAACACCATTAATTGTTATGGATGATATGGATGATATATAGAATCCAATGCCAATTAAATGATTAATTGAAATGCCAAGTTAGGAACTTATAGCCAACACCCACTTGAACATGCTTCAGCCTCTCTTATTCAAATTAAAAGCAATGGGGAAGCAAAAATAGAAAGTGCTTATTTTATTTTATTATCCATCTGTTAAGTTTTGATTTGTGAAAATTCTACAATATAACTTTATGATTTGTCAAATTCTATAACCTTCTATAATCGGCGGTTCAGATTTGGATGTTAATCAAAATGTTTAGGTGTTAATGCCTAACTGGCCAATTAAGATGACCCTACTTTGAAGGCATGCAGAGACCTGACTTTCTATCCACAATCCTGATTCATTAAGTTGCCCCTTTTGGAAGCTTATTAGTTTCATCTTGGTTTGTCCAAATACCATGGTATTGGTAGGCCAGAGAGAAAGACGTGCATTTTCTTCATGAAAAGGATTTCGGATTGAAATTGACTATCAAAAGGATTTAAAGCTCACTCCTTGAGTCCTTGTTTCCACAACTTACAAGGAAACTTTAATTAAAAGTAAGAGACAGGGAATCTGAATTCATCCGTGTGATCTCCCACAGACTAATCTAGCTAGGTACCAAAATGCCATCCCAATGACCAATATATCCATTATCACTCAATGTTGACTCTCGTTCTTCTCTCTATTTATTTTACAGAAATTAAATAATATAGAAATTAATCAATTCATCTGGTACATGTCTCAAACAGGCAATTAATTAATTAATTAATTATTATAGCTTCAAAGACCCTTAGCCTAACGTTTTGAAAAAGGCTTGCACTTACTGCATTATGAGTTGCAGTTCTAGTACAACTTGCTAAAGCTTTCACAGACTATGAATATCAATTCATCCAGTTCATGGGACAGTGACACTTTAATTCTTGAATACGCATGTTGTTTGCCGTTACAAAATTCATCATGAAAAGCAGACCACAAAAATTAAATAAAGAATGTACGGCCATCTCATTCTCATCAAGGGAAGTGGGAGATCTCAAAATTGTGTCCTTAGAATTTGCTTTAGTCTATAACTTAACTACCATTACACCAGACAATTAAAACTGCATATACCTGTCACAATTTTACTGGTGATAGAATATTTGTATAATGCATCTGTAATTCCAATTGTTTTAGAACTTAGGCTTCCTCCATCTCTTTCTCCTGATCACTCTAGCTTTCAGGCAGATTCATGTGTACAGGTACAAATCCTATTCATATCGACTTTATTTAAAGTAATGTCATGTGGCATCATGATCTTAAATTACGTACTGAGAGACGCTAGGATTTAAAAATGCAAGTCCATATTCCTACTCTCATTAATATTACCATAACCAGATAAGATTATCGGATTACTAAGTTATTAAAAATATATAATTACTTAATTTTAACAACTCTTTAATTGGTTGGTCAAGCACATTTTTCTCTTAATTATAAGATGGATAACTCGAGTGTTCCTAATGGTGGTAAGAATATTTTCTTTGATTACATATCTTGGCTTTGGTGGGGGGCTTTACTTATATTTTAGGCTTCCATTGAATATTTATACTATGTTTTGGCTTTGATTGTATTGTGTATAATATTATACTATGTCCTAAAATCTAGGCTTTCAGAAAGTATGACAAGTCTATTTAATTAATTTTACATACTTGACATGTCCGTCATATATGTACGACAAATCTTTTAGTATATATGACATATCGGTTATTTTCGTATCACATGTCGATTATATGAGTATGACATATTTTTTATGATAGAATCTGCAGCGTATAGTAGAAAAACTCATGTCATCTGGGACAATTTGGGATTTTGATAAGGATCTAGGATCCATTCAAGACAGTATGAGGACATATTTTTGTCTCGATATAAGATCAAGTATGGCAAATCTCAGCCTATCCCATCCCATTGCCAACCCTACTCCTTACTGACTTGAAATCTATAAAAAGGAAGTATTATAATTTATTACAGCATAGCTCTTCAAAAATAAAATCGGTCACCTTCAACTTTTGTTCCTTTCTTGACTTGTTGAATTTGTGGAATGTCATTCTTAAAACATTTGGCTTCTTCGACGGAACGCCAATTTAGTTATGTGCGTGACTACAGAAGCAACTTTGAGAATCTCAAAACTCAAGTTCAGAAACTGGAGTGACACCGGCCTATTTATAAACTAAACTTTTATTATTAAATACAATAAAATACACATAGATAAGGCAAGAACAAAGCTCACCACTCTAGAGGATTACAATAGGATTCTGAAAATTCACCACCTATTGATGTCCTATAAGAGATAAGGGCTCTCTATCTCACCAAAACTCACCACTCAAGACAATTACAAAGGGATACAGAAATTCACCACCCAATAATATCCTACAAGAGATACAGGGCTTCCCAACTCACCACTCTAAGGAATCCACCCAAAAGAAACATAGTTACTGTAGCACCCTAATTTCACCCAAGAGCAAAACTAGAGTGAAACCCCAAATCAACAATCTTATTATCAATCTTAAGTGAAATCTCTATTATTCCCAAAACTCAAAATCAAATCCAACTAGTAAATATTACAAGAATCCACTGGAAAAGCTCTAGTTCAAAACATCATCTAGAGCAACAATAGTTTATTAACGAAAAAAAACTACAAAGTCTCTGGCTATTATTCTATCCTCTAAACCAAGAGCCCACAAATCTAACTCTATCTGCAAAAATATTGGTGATGAGGGGTGAGCCGACAACTCAGTAAGTAAACCCATGCATATTGTGTTACTACTGTTTTCCAAATACATTGAAATCATTTAAGGAACATAAACCATAGCTCAAAGTAAATCAAAAACCAATTTAAAACCTTTTTCAATAGCCAATAGACAGTAAAACATTTCAGTAAGTCGGTATCCCATGTCACGTAGTGTCACCTGTAATCCCGGTGACCTTACCAGTAATTCATCTAAGGGTACTATACCTTACGGCACTCATCAGTGGGTGTGCACAATCAGTTACAGCTAGCTGTTCAGTCAATTTAATGTCGGTAACGATAACTATAGACAGTGAACCAAAACTTAAATACAATTTTTTAATCTTTCAATAATGTTCAATAAAAGCCATATTTTAAATAACATTCAATAATAGTTCCATAACATATTCAAACTGTAGGAACCTTTCAAACATTTTTAAAGAAAACTACTTAAGGAAAAACAAGTGTTTAAAATTACGTTTTAGAAAATAACTTTATGAAAACGTATACTAAACAACTATTTTAGGAAAAACCTTTATAATTAAAACATGTTATTTATTAAAACAATTTCCAAAATCAATTTATAAACCATATTAAAACCACTAGCAATATGTATAAATCCACTTACCTCGATCCAAAGCAACTAAACAAACCTCCACAATCTGAGACCACACGAGCTCACCCTCAACCTATAATTACCAATACGATATCATTATCTATAAGTCTATAAATTTGGCCTCAAATCATAGCCCAATCATCCTTAAACCATTAACCATAATGCCAATATAACCACCAATTCACTAAAATATACCCGGACACCCTATATGAGCTGATTTTTAACTAATTAATGACAAGCCCAAATCACACGAAATTCACAAAGATATTGTAACACATACACATCATGCCACACAAAAAATTTTAGATTTAATGGAGTTCAGAAACAAAGTCAAACACTGCCATTAACACAACACTCCAAAACTGTCCAGCAGCATTTACAACAGAACAAGTCATACTTAAGAATTTATAATTTATATGCCACTCATTGAAATTCAGTGAAACTAGTTCTCACATTCAAAGGACACAATATTAATCATTAATAAAATATTTACAGAACGTTAATCATTTTCAAAGTATTTTAAAAACGCATCAACACCAGCCACCGAAATCCAGAAGAACTGTTTCCAGAACTGCAGCAGCCTTACTATCTGATTTTTCATAATTTTTCCAGAAACCAAAAAATCACGAAATTAAATATCAGATAACTAGACATGCATGCAAATCAACAAAAAAAATTTCGTAACTAAATACATTAATTAACTTTTCAGAAAAATTATAGAAATCGGAACTACTGCTGGAAATTAAAATTTCCCAACAGCACTTTTCTAACTTCGGAAAATCACATAAATCACACCAATAGAATCTATCAATAAAAATATATGTCCAGAAACCTTAGTGTTATAAAAGCTAAAGCTGATTTAATGTTTGTTTGGAAGCTAAGAAAAGTGAAATAGAAACTTATGGATCTGGAATTTTGTTTCTTACTTTGCAAATGAAAAATCACAACAACTTTTATATATAGCTGTTATACACATGTAAAAGTGCAGTAACAAAACTTTAACTAGATACAGAACATATTTTAACTATACTTGTTGAGCTGGCATTGACACGTGAATTCTTCTGCTGACTAAGCTTGATCAACACGTGCACAGTGTGCTTCCTCAATATGTGCAGCATGAGCTTCCTTCACAGCCCCCCTCAAACTCAAGGGACATTGTTGCACATTGAGTTTGGCTCTAAAGTAGTTGAAGTGAACAAACGTCAGAGGTTTTGTTAAGATGTCTGCTATCTGTTCTTGACTTGGGATGTAATTGATTTCCAGCTCTTTGGCTAGTATTTTATCTCTAATGAAATGCATATCCAATTCAATGTGTTTTGTTCTTGAATGATATACAGGATTTTTAGCAAACTCTGTTGCACTCATATTATCACACCATATAGTAGGTAATGAAGTGCATTTAAATTTGAGTTCACTGAACAGAGATTGTAGCCAAATGATTTCTGTGCTTGCAGATGCCAATGCTCGATATTCTCTCTCTGCATTAGACCTTGTTACAACAGTTTGTTTCTTAGATGATCAAGATACCAAGTTGTTTCCTAAATAGATGCAATAAGCTCCTATTGATTTCCTATCATCTACATTACAAGCCCATTCTGCATCTATGTAACCTTCAAGCTTCATTTCTCCCCCAGCAGAGAATTTCAGTCCATAGTTTTGTGTCTCTTTTAGATATCTAAGCACTCTTTTGCAAGCCATTGCATGCTGAAGTGTAGGAGCTGCTACATACTGACTCAATTTATGCACAGCAAAAGATATCTCTGGTGTGGTCAAAACCAAGTACTGCAATCCACCAACCAAACTTCTATATCCTGTCACATCCTTAATATATTGCCCCAAGTGACCTTGTGCTTGTTTCTGTAATTTTGCTCTTGTTGCCATTGGAGTGTCACAGCTTTTCTAATTTACATATCAACCTTAATCAGCAGATCATTAATATAATTCTTTTGTGACAAGTAGATACCATCTGCAGCATAAGAGACTTCTATGCCAAGGAAGTATGATAGTATGCCTAGATCTTTTAAAGCAAATACCCTTCTGAATTCTTCAATAAACTTCTCTAGTTCTTTGTTGTCATGGCTTGTAATTAAGATATCATCAACATAGATCAGGACCAAAATTAATAAACCTTGTGTTTCCTTTAAGAACAAAGAAGTATCAGCTTTAGAATTTTTGAATCCCCACTTGACTGTTAAGCAAGCCTTCAACTTGTCATACCAAGCTCTAGGAGCTTGTTTCAAGCCATACAATAACTTCTTCAATTTGCACACATAATTTGGCTTTTGCTCATTAACAAAACCTTTAGGCTAACACATATATACATTCTCTGTTAACTCTCCATTCAAGAAAGCATTGTTCACATCAACTTGTCTTATCACCCTCTTGTTCATCACTGCCAAACTCAGCACAACTCTCACTATAGATGCTTTCACAACAGGACTAAATGTCTTAAAATAATCTACACCTTCCGTTTGCTGAAACCCCTTTGCTACCAACCTTGCCTTAAACTTTGCTATGCTGCCATCCGTGTTTTGTTTAATTCTGAAAACCCGTTTGTTATCAACAACCTTGTACTCAGTTGAAGGTGGCACCAGTGACCATGTATCATTTCTCAGCAATGCTTCATATTCATCTCTCATGGCTTTATACCAATTCTGATCATTTAGAGCTTCTTGAACTATATTGGGTTCTTTGTTAAGTAATGTAGCTGTATACACCTTTGGTTTAAAGATGCCAGCTTTTGACCTTGTGATCATACTGTGAGATGGTTGTGAAGGTACAGTTAGAATTAGATTCTGGTTTGTAGTGTGTGAGGTGGTTGTTTGTGGTTCAATTGGAGGTTGAGTTTGTTCTGGATGTGAGGAGAGTGTTTTGGATGTAGATGAATCAATTGGTGTATAATGTGATGGATCTTGCTGATGTGGAATACTTGTATGTACTGAATCAGATGGGAATTGTTCACATCTCACTGAGCTTGCTGAATTAGTTTCTGCCAAGCTTCTGTCAGGATAGGAATAAAGTGTAGAAACATGATAAACTTGCTGTTGAGAGAAGCTTGACACTGAATTTTCAGCCACTGAATCAGTTTCAAATGATGAGAATGCATTGGTTGATGAATAAGGAAAGATATTCTCATCAAGATTACATGCTTAAGGATATGGACCTTACCACTGCTGGTCAGACACTTGTAACCCTTATAAGAAGGACTGTATCCTATAAAGATACATTTATTGGTGTGAAAATCAAACTTATGTTTGTTGAAATCTCTCAAATAAGGATAACAAAGACAACCAAATACTTTAAGGAAGTTGTAATCTGGTTTATGATGAAATAACTTCTCATAAGGAGACAAAAAATTGAGAACTGGTGTTGGTAATCTGTTAATGTGAAAAGCTGCTGTTATGAATAGCTTCCTACCACAGCGGTAGCCAAGCTTAGTTGTTAGGTGTAGCAATGGCACCTGACGTACTCTCTAACACCATCTTGCGCGACCATCTCAACAAGGGAAAATCCATCAAACAATCCACTAGTGCACGCCCAACTGAGGAATCCATTTCACAACGGTCTTTTGAAGAACTTGCCCATGCGATTCTTCGGGTAGTGGGTTCTCGAGTCCCCGAATAGGAGAATCCTCCCACGGCTCATGACACTCTGCCAAAGAGACCCAAGAAGTAGATCATCCCACATACTGAGGTACCCGAGGGGAGTAGGCCACGAAAAGAGTCGTTAGGTATCCGATACAAGCATTAGCCAGCACCTACACCGGTTGACCACTACACAGCCTCTAGCTACTAGTAGCTAAGGTGCAAGGCGTAACAAAAGAGCCCAAGAGGATCTCCGGGACAAGCTGAACGCTAAAAGAGCTTCAGAGGCATCCTCATGAGATCCTAGAAAAAATTGAACACTTAGAAGCTCAAGTCAAGCTTCTCTCTGAAAGGCAAAATGTCACCAATGTTCCAACTCTAGTGGGATACCACTCGCCATTCACTATGGACATCCGAGCAGCCACTCTCTTAGATATATTCACATTGCCTCAGGTACCCTAATATTCGGGTACCTCTGATCCGGCAGAGCATGCTGAGCTGTAACGCGATAAGATGCTCATTAACGGCGTCACTAACAATGTCATTTTTTGTATGTTTCCTCATACACTTACTGGCCCTGCCAAGGTTTGGTTCAAATCATTGAAGGCGGGTAATGTATCTTCTTTAGACCAGCTCCTCACGAGTTTGTGCATGAGTTTTCTTATGCCCCCTCTCAAGATCAAGCGATTTCCAAGCTTGCCTTTATTAATCAAGGGGAATTCGAGTCTTTAGCTGAGTATGCAACTCGCTTCCATAAAAAAGTATTACGGACATGCACCTTTGGTTGCCAACAAACACTGATCCACTTTGAGAAGAATATGCAGTCAGTGAAGCTCTGGCGCTCCTTTCTAAAGTGTCAACCTCTCTTATATGGGAAGCCTGTTTTCGAGTGCTACATCAGATAGAAATGGACGAGAAATACAACCTCAAAAGGCAAGATGATAAGTAGAGCTCCTAAAGACGAATGAGAAGCCTAAGCGTCTAGAGGTACCACAATAGAGGGTACCCTGAGTACTTGGGGTACCGCAGCCTCACGGTCCCACAAGTCATGAGCTAAGCGAAAGAGGGCAGAGGACAGTTGGGGTACCTCGCCTTCCCCCACCTTAGAGGCCACCCCAGTCGGATTAGAGAAAGCCACCACAGCTACCTCAGTATGATTCTTACCACCCTTTGAATCGATCTCCTGACCAAATTTTTTATAAGATTAGGGACAGCGGCCTACACCGTTCACCCAAGCCCATGCGCAAGTATCTAAATATGAAGCTTAGCTTAAAATACTTTGAGTTTCATGAGGACTTGGGCCATAGCACTGCTGAGTGCTTCTGCTTCTGTGAAGAGATTGAGTCCTTCATTCTCAGTGGGTACCTTAAAGAGTTCGTGGCAGACATGAGGCAGGCCAGAAAGGAGAAGGAAAAAGCCAAGTAGATTGTAAAAGCCAGCCCTGAACGTGAGGTACCTCACCAATCTAATAAGGGCGTCTTCGTTCGTACTATCACTAGAGAGCCTACCCTTGCCGGGCAACCCAGAAAGGCCATAAAAAAGTATGGAAGGTCGCCGTCGCCAACAATTATTTTTTGAAGGAAGTCAATGCCACCGGCTTAGGGGTGGCTCAGGTAACCCACCATCTCATCCCTATTCTCTTCTAAGAAAGGGATGTTGAAGGTATCTCGTACCCCATGATGATGCTTTGGTCATCACTCTCAAGGTAGCAACTGGTAAGGTGGCAAGAACGCTTGTTGATACCGGTATTTTGGTGGACAACATCTTCAAGAGTGCTCTGGATCAGTTACTGATTGAGTCGCCAAAGGTTACCCCATGTGATACGCCTCTTGTGGGGTTGGCCGGAGATATTGTTTTTCCAAAAGGCGTCATCACCTTGCATATGACCATCGGTAAGGTACCCCATCGCATTGTTCATATGATTGATTTTTTTATTATTGATCACCTAGGAGCCTACAACATTATTTTGGGTAGGCCATTCTTGGCCACCACAAGGCAGCAGTATCCATGCACTACCTTGCTATGAAGGTTCCGACCACCACCAAGGTTATCACCATCAAAGGCGATCAGCAGTTCGCACGAGGATGTTATTCTATCGCCTCTAAAATGAGTTATCAAATTGCTTCTAATCTCCAATTGAAGGGAAACCTCACTAGAGGAACACTAGCTAACCGTATCAGCAAGCGGACAACAATAAGGAAGCGAAAAGCCTCCCATAGGGAAGCCTTGCAGATTGCCGAGTTATTGATCGAGCAGGAAGCTTCGCCAGTGGTAGTTGATGATGTAACAATAGAGGGACATGGGGTACCCCACTAAAGCCGAGAACAACCTATTAGTGAACTTGAGGTGCTCCTTGATCCCCAGGTACCCTAATTAGAAGATCGAGGTATGCTAGTTAAAGAACTCATTTTCGTTTCAATCTACAGCACTAACCCAGCCAAGACTGTCAAAATCGGTTCCACCCACTCAGAGCATCACCAAGAATAGCCTGTCAACTTTCTAAGGGCAAACAATGATGTCTTTGCTTGGTCTCATGCGGATATGCTGGGTATCTAACAAGAGGTGCACCTTCAATCAAGAGAGGTACGGCGCCATCGAACAAGAGGTAGACCGCCTGTTAGCCGCTGGCTTTATTTGAGAAGCAGCATACCCTGATTGGGTATCCAATGTAGTTTTAGTCAAGAAGTCCAATGGTAAGTGGCATATGTGTGTGGATTTCACGAATTTGAACAAATCCTGCCCTAAAGATAGGTTCCCCCTACCTCGGGTAAATCGGTTAGTCGACGCCATAATAAGGCATAAGATGCTCAGCTTCATGGACGCCTTTTCCTGATACAACCAAATTCTAATGTATGAGCCTGACCAAGAGAAGACGACCTTCATTACCAACTATGGGCTATGCTGTTACAAGGTTATGCCGTTTGGGTTGAAGAATGCCGGGGCTACCTACCAACGTTTGGTGAACAAAACTTTTAAGGACCAAATTGGGCGCACCATAGAGGTGTATATCGGTGACATAATCGTAAAATCGGTGCGCGCCAACGACCACGCCTGGGCACCTCAGAAACACCTTTACTATTTTACGACAGTACAACATGCTGCTCAACCCTGAAAAATGTGCATTTGGGGTTACCTCATGCAAATTTTTAGGCTTCATGGTGCAGCAACGGGGCATAGAGGCCAACCCCGACAAGATTCATGCTGTCATCGCAATGAAGTCACCCCGAACTATTAAAGAGGTCTAGAGCTTGGTAAGATGGGTAGCCACTCTGAATCGCTTTATTTCCAAGGCTACTGACTGGTGCCAGCCATTTTTCAAAGCTCTTAAAGGGAGTAAAAAACTCCAGTGGACAGCTGAGTGTGAGGATGCCTTTCAGCAACTAAAGGGGTACCTCATCAATACGCCATTACTTGCAACACCTAAGCCGGGTGAGGTGTTACTGTTGTACCTCGCCGTCTCCGAACATGCCATGAGTTCTATTCTACTGAGAGAGGATGAAGCTGGGGTACAATGACCTATCTATTATGCCAGCAAGGCTATGGTTGATGTTGAAAAGAGGTACCCGACCTTGGAGAAACTAGCGCTGGCATTGGTTACCTCGGCTTGGAAGCTCAGGCCATATTTTCAGGCTCACACCATTATGGTCATCACCAACCTTCCCTTCTGGCAAATCCTACAAAAATTAGATATGTCTAGGCGGCTTCTCTACTAGTCTCTTGAGTTGAGTGAATTTGATATCATCTTTAAGCATCACTCGGCCATCAAGGCTCAAGCCATCGCCGATTTCATTGCTGAATTCGCCAATGACTTGAGGGGTGAGGAGATCCTGGGATACCCAAGCGAGGCTACACCAGCAGTGGATGAGGAACAAATTTGGGAGATATACGCCGATGGCTCCTCTAATTCATGTGGAAGTAGGGCTGGGGTGGTCATCATAGGCTCGGACAAAGTAAAGCTGTGTTATGCCTTGCAATTCAGATTCAAGGCTTCAAACAATGAAGCCAATAATGAAGCAATTATTGCGGGGTTGAGGATGTCAAAGGCTTTGGGAACAAAAAAGGTCCACATCAAAAGTGACTCTCAACTAGTGGTAAGCCAGATCACTATAGTGTACCAAGCAAAAGGAGAAAACATGAAGGGGTACCTCAAAAAACTAGAGAACTAATGTGCTAGTTTAGTGAAGTTAAGGTAGAAAAGGTACCTCGTTCGGAGAATTGCAAAGCTGACAATTTGGCCAAGATGGCATCATTCGGAACATCCCAATCAGCTGGTCCTATCATGACTGAGCACATACCTACTCCTAGTGTTAGTCTTTAAGAGCCTAAAGAAGTTGGGTCACTGTCTGAAGAGGTACCTAGCCGATCGTAAGGTACCTCAAGTATAGAGACCTACCCCAAGACAAAGGTGAAGCAATAAGGTTGAAGTACAAGGCTGCACGGTACTGTCTTATTGAGGATACCCTATACAGAAGAGGGTTTACCATACCATATTTGAAATGTCTATAAGATGAGCAAGCCGAGTATGTCTTGAGGGAGATAAACGAAGGAATATGCAGCAACCACTATAGAGCCCAATTGCTAGCACAAAAAGCTCTCCGGCAAGGGTACTATTGGCCTATAATGAAAGAGGACGCCAAAGATATGGTGAGAAGCTATGAAAAATGCCAAAGATTCGCTAAGGTACCCTACCTACCCCCAGAAAAATTGACAGTCATGTCTTCTCCTTGGCCTTTTGCTGTTTGGGGTATAGACCGCATTGGCCAACTACCAACTAGAAGGGAACAGACGACGTATTCCATTGTCGCGGTAAACTACTTCACGAAATGGGAGAAGGCAGAACCATTAAGAAGCATCACAGAAAGGAAGACCACTGATTTCATTTCGAAGAGCATCATTTGCAAATATGGTATCCCTAATGCCATCGTCAGCAAGAAGTTTCGGAGCTTTTACTTAGAGCTTGAGATAGCCAATCGGTTTACTTTCCCAGCTCATCCACAATCAAATGGGCAGGTCGTGGCAATCAACAAAATCATTAAGGGTATCTTGAAGAAGAAACTTGAAGAAAGGAAGGGATCATGGGTAGATGAGTTACTAGGTGTGCTCTAGGCATACCAGACTACCCAGAATATCTCTACTGGGAAAACCCCTTTTTCCCTTGCTTTTGGAGCTGATGAAATGATACTAGCAGAACTTGGGATACCCTCCTATAGAACTGCAAACTTCAATGAAGTAGAGAATGTGACACGACTTAAAAGTGTTTGATTTTCTCCAAAGTATAAGAGTGTCTTGTTATCAAAAGTGTTTGATTTACTCCCAAGTATAAGAGTGTCTTGTTATAATATAACCCGATGAGTCCGGAGTCGAACCACAGGGAATTTTAAATCTAGTGACCAAATTATTAAATAAAAATTAAGTTTATAAAACAATTAAAAATTTAAAAAGTGCTAAGGTTACGGGATCCACTCTTTGAATTCAAATTATGTTCATAATTTTCTTCCTTAATTATATTTTGTATTTTATTACTAATCAAATATTATGCCATTTAATTATTACCTAGCCAATTTTACGGATAATTATAGAAATAAAGTACATGATGTGCCATAACTAAATTGAAGTGTCGACATAATGTCAAGATTACCACATAAATCCAAGGTGATCTAGATCTACGAATTAATATGACATAAAAATAACCGGTAAATAAAAATACAAATTAAAATAATGTAATAAATAAAATTAACTTTAGACTCACTTGGGAGATAAATTAATTCCATAATCTGAATCCTTGAGTTTCACTTTTCACCTCAGCTTAGAAAATTAGCCACTCATATTGAAAAAGAAAACACACATTTTATTTACTTACTCTTGAAGTATATATTACAAGAAAATTTAAGAAATAAAGAAAATGGAAAGCAAAGGAAAAAGAAAATGAAAGGGACGAAAGAAAGAGTGAGCTTGCACCCGAGAATTCTCAAAATGAAAGGGACGAAAGAAAGAGTGAGCTTGCACCCGAGAATTCTCCTCCAAAAATCTCCGTGCCGCTTCGCGTTTGCTTGCCTCATTTAAATAGGCAAACGATGTAAGTTGCTTTTCCTCTCAATAATTGTCTCCATTTTTTATTTATTATTTATTATTATTATTATTACGTTACATAGAAAAGAGGGATAGTCATGGGTGGCAAATGCCACCCATGACTATCACTTGTCATACTTCTTTTTTTTTTTTTAATTTTTAATTTTTTTAATTTTTTTTATTAATTACATCTCCCCAATAATGTATTACAAATGGATCCAGCAATTTATCCTCTTGTCTCCCACTTTGGTTCTAATTCCTCCTTATTCTTGAAATTTACCTACAATAACAAAATATAATAATTCAAATAAAATTTAACATAATAAAATATAATCTACAAAAAATTACATCTGGGGAGCATTAATATAAAATATGAGTTATGAGCACATTAATTAACATTATAAGTGATAAAAATGATAATTTAAACCTTTATAAAATATACACTTTGTAGTGTTAATCAGAATGCCTCTTTGATCTCAGCTAGCCTTGACATCTTGTCGGAAAGGAGAGCTACAGCAAGATTGAGGGTAGCGATGTACCAGCATCGCATTGCAGGCCTTTATGAAAAGAGGGTACGCCCCCGGTCGTTCAAAAATAGGGACTTAGTCTTGAGGAGAGTAACTCAGAACACCAAGGTACCCTCCGAGGGATCTTTTGGAGCAAATTGGAAAGGAACGTATCGTGTGGATAAGCCAATCGGAGCTGGTGCGTGGAGGCTACTCCATATGGACGGCAGAATTATGAAGCATCCATAGAATGCAGCAATGTTGAGGAAATACTACTAGTGAAGGGGCAGTATTTCAATCTCTGATATCTACCTTATCTACTTTCTTTAATATTTATGTGTTTGTAATGTGTGGTAGGCCACTTGAGGTACCCTAGTTTGGTCAGTTGTTATTTTCAATTCCCTAAGCTTTCGATGCCAAGAATAGAAGGTTCGTCAATCCCCCTTCTGATTAGAATAGCAAGGCTAAGTCTTGTAATGACCTATGCTTCTGTCATCTACAAATGCATTTCTTTTTCCAAAAATGTAATGATGCACATTTCTTTTGTAATTTCGATCGCCAATAACCGATATATGATGCTATTTAATTTCTTATCGCCATTAGCTCCACTATTACCATTGAAATTGCCTTATTGCGGAATATGATGGGGTACCTGACCTATCCCACTTATTACAAAACATGCTGGGATACCTCATCTATCCTATTTAAGGTGACCTACCCCAGGTCAGAGTTGCAAAAGAAAAGTAAAGCAATTACGAAAAATACAGCCATTAAAAAGAGGGAAAGCCAGAAAAGGCCCAAGGGCAGGGTATACCTTGGTACTCTATCAACATGAGTTCCCGTTAAGGTACGCATCCATCCACACCTCCATTCTCTTTAGAAAATAGGGAATGAATAATTCAAAGATAATAGGCCAAGAAGGGGCCTTAAGAAAAAGGTTATGCAAGTTGCCACTTCTATTATTTGCCATTACACCAATTATGTGTTCTTATTATCACCACTAATGATTATTTGTTAAGATGAGCCACGAATTCTAAAAAGATATGTAGTAGATATATCTAAGGAAATCGTCGTGCAACTCATAAAGTTAGGTTTCTCCAATTGGATTTCTGGGATACCCCATCAGGGGGTACCCCGAGTATAAGGAAAGTACCTAAGAAGAATGCCATGTAATTAATCGTTGGATTTTTCCAATCGGATTTCTGAGGTACCTCATCGGGGAGGTACCTCGAGTACATGAAAAGTACTTAAAAAGATCGCTATGCAACAAATTGTATTGAATTTCTCCTATTGGGTTTTTGGTAAGAGAAGGGTACTTAAGATGATCGCCTTACAACAAATTGAGTTAAGTTTCTCCAATTGGGTTTTTAAGGTACCCCACCGGGGGGTTCCTCAGGTATGAGAAAAGGTACTTAAGAAGATCACATTGCAGCAAATTGAATTGAGTTTCTCCAATTGAGTTTTTGGGGTAACCCACCGAGGGGTTCCCTCCCTACGAGAAAGGTACTTAAGAAGATCACCTTGCAGCAAATTCAGTTGAGTTTTTCCAATTAGGTTTCTGGGGTACCCCACCAGGCAGTACCTTAAGTATGAGAAAGGTTTCTAAGATTATCGCCTTGTAAATAATGCAGTTGAGTTTCTTCGATCGGATTTCTGAAGTACCTCATCGAGGAGGTCCCTGAGCACATAAAGGACACTAAAGATGTTCGTGCAATTAATGAAGTTGGTTTATTCTAACTTGGGTCGCTGGGATACCTCATATGAGGGTACCCCGAAGACAATAAAGGGTATCCAGTGAATGTCCCAAATCACAAATTCATACAAAACAACATAAGTTAAAAATGTATACAACCATGCAATATGAAGAAGTTGGTACAACTCCGAAGTAGTTGGGGCACCCCGACAATACGAAGATGCTTAGAAATTATGAAGAAAACGAAAAAAGTTTTAAGTACAACCGTTGGAGGGAACCCCAGCAAATATAAGAAACAAACAAGCTAAAAATCAAATAATAGGTGGGATATCATCTCTCGGAGCAGGAGGACCTATGACGTATCCAAAGGTGCTAGAATTGTGAGCTTCAGAAGATGGGGCGCCTGAAAAAAGCCTCTGTTGAGGTACATTGGGTACCCTAGAGGATGTATGAAGACTACTAGAAGTGGATGCAGAAGCTTCCTTCCCCTCCTCAGTTGCTTTTAGAATGCTCGTCTTGTTTACCCATATCTCTACACCTCCAAGTCTGGGGCTACGCTCCAAACTTCTGTCATGACACGGGTGAAGGCGTCGCTGACCATATTCCTCTACCATAAGATTGCTGCATCATACTTGGCTTTCAACTTATTGAACTCATTCACCGCCCGAGCCCTCTCTCTAGTCAGATCATCAAGGCTAGCCTTGAGCGCTTTCACCTCTCGAGATAGCTTATCCTCCTCTGATTTGTGACCCAGCAGCTCACTCTTCAACCTCTTGATTTCCCCATGAGCCCCAGAGAGAGCCACAAAATCTTGAAGGCCGTGGCTCAAGAGGAAAGTCACTTGCCTACAAGTAAAATGAATAAGTGGGTAAGTTATGAAATGGGGGAATAATAAAAGAATGGTACACCCAAGGTACCTCAGAAACACTTACATCCTGAGAAGCTTTAAGAGCCTGGTCAAATCTCTCTTTCAGTCCTAGTCTGTCGGCTTCTACGACGCTCTCCGGAGTGATATGCTCGGCCGAGTGATAGACATAACGAGCCAGGTGGGAGACTTTCTCATTTGCCAGCCGGTCCAAGTCACCCACGATGAGGTCTTTAAACTTCCTCTTATAGGAATGTGGGGTACCCCGTGAGGTGCCAAGAGGGGTACCCTTTGCTTTGCCCTTGACCCCAAGAAACCGAGGAGGTTTTGGCACCTTGGATGGGGTAGCAATGTCTGAAGGGCTGGAAGAGTGACCCATAATTTCTTGAAAGAAATTGTCAAAGTCATCACCAGTGGCCTCCATAACTACACGTCACAATAAAAAAGGAGAAAGAGATTAGCCATAGTAAGAGAGAAGCGTCACAAGTAAAGGTAAAAGGGGAAGGACACCAAAGGCTTAGAAATTAAAACATGGTGATAGTGGGGTACCCCACACATATGGATTAACAATTAGGGTACCCCACAACCCCTCAGGCCATACATGGGTTACAACAAAAAGTAGGAGAGCTCCTCCCTATCAATCCTGCTCTCTCCAATCTTCCCTCCTCCAAAACATCACAATCTACTTGAGAAGGTCGAAATCTCTTCACAAAAACAGACGTCTCCTCCCCTAACTTCCTTCACCAGGAACAACCACTTGTTCCAAGAGATGTCTGCAAAATCACAGAAGATTAAACAAACAAAAAAAGGGGGGGCGGGGGTGGAGAATTTGTGGATAAGCCAAAATGAAATAATAAGGCAAAAAAGGAACACTTACGGTCTTCATTAAAAGAGTTCATGACTTACACCAATTCGCCACCATCGCTAGTGTCGCTCCACCACTGGGCATCTTTAATAAACCAACCCTTCCTATAACCCTTTTTTAAACTAGGATCCACCTCCACCAAATTTCTATGGGTACCCCAAGTAGAAAAATAGGCAACATATGGACCTTTGTATTTCTTTAACTGGTATAACCCCATTAAGTCCCTAACAGACACATCTCGCCTTAAAACCTCAGACCATAACACCTGAAGACCTGAGAGGATCCTCCAACCAGGGAGAGACAACTAACAAAGAGCTATCTATAAGTGATTGAACATCCTCACAAAGAAGGATTGCAAGGATAGGAGAAGCCCTAATTCAAATAAGCCAATATGGAGGGCTATCCCCTTAGTAACAGGGTACTCTGGTCTCTCATCCTCATAAGGTACCCGAAGGTGGACAGGAGGTGGAATGTGATACTTGGCTCTAATTTTCTTAAGATCATAGGAGGCAGCCCTCCTAGCCTCTAAGGAGTAAGAATTGCTAGATTTGAGAGCAGATTTGGAAGTCTTAGGAACTGCCCTAGTGGGGTGAGCTCTAACACTAGAGAGGTGAGTTTGAGACCTACCCCGGGATTGGTGGGTAGAAAATGATTGGGATAATTATAGGCCATTGTGGCTGGTATGCGCCACAGGGGAAGAATCAGAGGCGCGGTTATTGCCGTTGGGGGAACCAGAAGGGGAGTCCTCATCCTCACTAATGGGGATATGAGTAACAGGTTCACTAGAGGGACTAACCTCTTTAGGCATTGGAGGTCCACCCCCCTTCGTCCCTAAAGATTTCCTACCCGTCTTCCTAAATCCAACACCACCACATTCCACATCCAACCAACAAAACCAACACACATACATCCCACCAGAAACAATACCCATCCAACCAAATAAAACAACAAACACCAGCCAAACACAATCATAGCCAAAAACCATGAAAATAAAAGGTTTTTCAGCATCTGAAAAACTAACATGATAAGGCGCATGTCAAGAAAGAGAAACAAATGGAAATATACCTTAACTCTTCCAAAAGCCAAATTCGTTAAAAGAAAAAGCAGTAGAAATCATTCTAGAAAGGGAATTAGCCCAAAAAAAAAGGAAGAAAAGAGCAAAAACAGGGGAACAAGAATCACCTTGAAACACCATTGGAAATAAATCCAACGCCAAACAAAAGTCATCAAGAAGCTTTAAAATCACCCATTGTTAAGGAGAAAAAGAGGAGTTTTAGGGCTGCTGCTTCATTGAAATAATTAAGTGAGGGATGCAGTAAAGAAATATACCAAGGCCACTAAACTCACCTCCAAGAATTGCCAAGAAAATCGCTCAATTGCGCCGAAAATTGCCCAACAACAAATGGCAATCACCCTGAAAAAGCCACTGAAAATTAGTCGAACATCACCAAAAATTGCCAAACACCAATGGAGAGCACCAAGGCAACAAACCGAGGTAATACAACGAGAAACATCACCAAGAAAATATAAATCCACCAAAAAATAGCTAAACCCGCTGCCAAATACACAAATCCACCACGAAATACCAAACAATCAACAAAAACCAAAATACGATCGGGAATCATCAAAAATACCAAACTTCCGCCACCAAAATCACCAAGCACAACCCAAAATTACCAAACCGCGACAAAAGCAACACAAAACATACGTAAATCGCCAAGCTTTATCAAAATTTACCATAACTCACAATGCCCCCTCTTTCTTTTTTTTTTCTTCTTCAAATAATGTTGGCGTTCAAAATGGGCAACCAATTTTTACTGCTTCTAGATGGAAATGTGGCATTGTGTTTCAATTTCAAACTCTTCTACAAAAGCGGTACAGCATTCTTTGACATTCTCCCACTTAGAGATTTGATTGAGGATCAATCAATCTCCATACCATCCTTTTTGCTTCGCCATTGTCATGTTGCTTATGTTTTTGCTAGGCCATAAGAAGATCTACTCCGTAAAAACTTATCAATATTAATTGGCTTGGTCATAACATCTGCTAGGTTCTCCTTTGTGTAAATTTTCTCCAAATCTACACTTCTGTCTTCCACTACTTCTCGAACAAAGTGATATTGAACCCCTGTGTGCTTTGTCCTAGAATGAAAGGCTAGATTCCTTGCAATGTGCAAGGCACTTTGAGTGTCACAAAACACATAAATTTTCTTTTATTTGTGCCCGTGCTCTTCCATTAACCTTTGTATCAAAATAACTTCCTTACAAGCTTGTGTAGCTACCATGTATTTTGCTGCTGTTGTAGATAAAGTCACAACAGTTTACAGTTTTGAAACTCAACTTACAACTCCTCCCGCAAATGTAAACACATAGCCAGTAGTAGATTTCCTTTTATCAAGGTCTCCTACAAAATCTGAATACACACAGCCCCTAACAGTAAATTCTGATCCTCCATAACATAATGCAACATCTGAGGTCCCTCTGAAGTATCTCAGAATCCTCTTCACTGTTTTCCAATGCTCTCCACTAGGGTTTGCCATGTAACGACTGACCGCTCTCATTTCTTGTACAATGTCTGGTCTTGTAAAAATCATAGAGAACATCAAACTTTCTACTATTGATGCATACGGCACTCGAGACATCTCCTTCCTCTCTGCTTTATTGTTAGGACATATACTTGAGGATAACTTGAAATTAACAAGAAGTGGGGTAGAAATTGGCTTACAATCTTGCATGTTAAAGCGTCGCAAGATTTTCTTCAAGTAATTCTTCTGAGAAAGCTAAATCTTCCTATTATTTCTGTCTTAGTGAATTTGTATCCCTATAATCTTGTTTGTCAGTCCCAAGTCCTTCATTTCAAATTTCCTAGCCAACTGTGCCTTTAATTCTTAGACTTGACCTTTGTAAGGGTCTGCTACTAGCATGTCATCCATATACAATAGCAAAATGATGAAATCATTATCCTCAAACCTCTTGCAATATGCACAATGGTTCGAACCGAGTCTGTTTTATCCAAGGCTTATACTAAAGGAATCAAATCTCTTATACCAACACCTCGGCGCCTGTTTGAGACCGTATAGAGATTTGGTCAAACTACAGACCAAGTTCTCTTTGTCTGTTTTAGCAAAGCCTCTTGGTTGGAGCATATAAATTTCTTCTTCAAGTTCTCCATAAAGAAACGCAGTTTTCGTATTTAACTACTCTAGATGTAGGTCAAATGTAGCACACATTGCCAAGACTACTTTAACTATTGTAAATCAAACCACCGAAGAAAATATCTCATTGAAGTGAATACTCTCTTCTGAGCATATCCTTTTACCACCAATCTTGCACGATACAGCTCTACCTGGTCATTGCCATCACGTTTGATCTTATAGACCCATTTGTTTCTAACGGCTTTTCTTCTATGCAGTAGTGGCACAAGTTCCCAAGTCTTGTTCTTGTGTAGAGCTTCAATTTCTTTCTGCATTGTTGTCATCCATAAATCAAAATCTGAGCTATTTAAAACTTCATGGAAAGTTGATGGCTCTCCATCCTCTGTTAGAAGACAGTATGCAACATTGATCTCTGTAACATACTCCGAATGACATGTTGGTTGTCGTCTCTCACGAGCTGACTGATGAACTTTTAGAGCCTCGGACTTGACTGGTTTTTGCTCTTCGTGCTCTGGTGATGCTTTAGAAGAATCTGAATTTTTTGGATTATTTTCCACACTTACTTAAACAGTCTTCGACTTTTCTTTTTCAGTTCTATCATTCCCGTCTTTCCTCTGTAGTTGATCCTTTACAAAGATAACATCTCTGCTAATGACAATCTTGTGGGCAGTGGGATCCCACAGACGATACTCCTTTACTCTATCAATATACCTCAAGAAGATACATCTACTAGATTTTGGATCTAACTTTGTTCCTTTTTTAGCATTGTATGTTGTCTAAAAATCTAACTACGCAAGTGTACGTATCGAGCAAGCAATAAAGTGATGAGTGAGTGTGTCGAACCCACAGGGACTACTATTATCCAATCACTATCTATTAATTTATATTTCCCAAGTTTAATCCAAACAACTAAATAAAAAGTCTTAACTAAAATTATAACATTAAATTAAATGCAAAATAAGCAAGAAGATAATCAATGGATGATGAAACCTAGGCTTGTAATTTCCCCTAGTAATCCCCTTATTAATCTTAGTCAAGTTCTTCTAATTAACCTAATTCAATTATCACTTAGAACACTAAAATCTCTACAAGCCTCTTCTGATGGTCAAGTAGATATATTACTCAAAATCAACCACTATATTCCTATGAGAATCAATTATAAGCAATTCATTAAGTCCAAGTTCCTTAACAAGTGCATATGTAATCTAAGTATATTCCTATCTTAGATTAACACATGTTATCATATTTAGGTCTATAGATGACTCTTCCAATATCTATGCAACTACACATATGCTATTTAATTGGTGATCAAGCAATCAAATAAATTAAGCACAAAATATAATAAATAATTAATAGAAGGCAATTATGAAGAACTAGAAAGCATCAATCAAATAAGGTTCATGCTAGGTTCCATTACAAACCTAGATAAAAATATTTAGCTCATAATAAAGAAGAAAATATCATGCATAAAATAAAACATCATTATAATTAAAACAAGACACAAGTAGATTAGAAAGAAAAACTTTTGATCTTCAATCTGCTCTTTCTCCCTTTTTGCGGCTGCAACTTCTCTTTTCTCTTAATTTCATTCGTCCGCTTCTTTTCTTCTTGTCCGGTGTGCCTCTTATTTTTATCTTATACTTGACCGCCTCTTTAGCTTTAATATTAAGCCAGCCACAAATCCATAATGCAAAAGGATTTTGACTTGTTGACCAAGTCAAACCGCCACTTTTTGTTAACAAGCACATAATTCCTTTTAAATTTGGAAGCCCATCATGTGAATGACTTAAAATTGGAAGTCATTGCCACTTTTCTTCTTTTCTTTTATTCTTCACGTGATTTCCACAATTAGGCTTGGCTTCTTCGATTTTCTTCCATTTTAACTCCTATTACTTTCCTTAAATTTCCAACTAATTTCTTCTTTAAGCTCTTCTCACTTGATATTACCTACATAAATAAAAAATATAAAATTAAGACAATAATTAATATAATAAAATAAAAACTAAGAATAAAATTAATCTAAAATATATTCATATATAATATAAATATATCATTGTACATCACATACACAGGACATCCAAATGCATGTAAATGAGAGTAATCAACTGGCTTACCAATCCACATCTCCATCAACGTCTTTAACTCAATTGCTGTTGATGGAGATCAATTTACTATATAACAGGTCGTTTTGGCTGCTTCTGCCCAAAATGTGTTTACTGCATAATAGGCTATTTTGGCTGCTTTTGCCCAAAATGAGTTTGGTAGGCCAACAGTCCTTAACATGGCTCTTAACCTTTCTGTAAGAGTCCTATTCATCCGCTTTGCCACTTTATTTTATTATGTAGTGCATGCCACCGTAAGCTACCTCTTAATATCTTCTTTCTTACATAATGCAAGAAACTCGCTGTCTATATACTCTCCACCATTATCTATCCTCAAGCACTTGATCCTTTTCTTAGATTCAAGTTCAACCCGCACCTTGAATTCCTTAAATACTGGAAACACATCTGACTTTTTCTTGATTGGATACACAAAACATCTTATGAAGTAATCATCAATGAAAATCACAAAGTACTTTGCACCACCTTAGGATAAATTCGGTGATTCCCTAACATCAGAATGAACTAGTGCTAAGATATATCTAATTCTGGTGTTAGATCTGCTAAACTTTAATCTATGCTGCTTACTTGTAACACAATGCTCACAAAATGGTAAGTTCACCAATTTGAGCCCAGGAAGTAACTTTCGTTCAGAGAGAATCTTCAATCCTTTTTCTGACATGTGGCCAAGTCTGAGATGCCACATCATCGCCGACTTTTTTCCATTTGATGTGAAACACGAATTAGCTTCCTGTAGTCTTTCCCTTTGAGGCATGAATAGATTTGTATTGATCTTTTCTGCCTTCATCAATACCAGTTCGCCTTTAACTATCTTCTTGATCCCATTTTTAACATGGATTTTGCACCCAAGACTATTGGTTTGTCCCAAAGACAATTGATTTTTCTTCAGGCCTTTGACGTGTCATACCTCTTGAATCGTGCGAATAATACTATTACACATTTTTGTTTTGATAGTACCAATACCAACGATCTCCAAGGCATAGTCATCACCCATGTATACAGATTCTCCAGAGATAGGCTAATATGTGTGAAACCATTCTCTTTGAGAGGTCATGTGTCATGTTGCTCCTGAGTCTAAAAGCCATAAGTTACCTAACCGTTTCCTGTCTTTTGTAATAGTTGCTGCTTCGCTATATAATACGTCACCATCATCTAAAGTACTTGCTACACACCCCTAAGCATTTGACGACTCAGATGCTTTACCATCTCTACTCTTCTGATTGTTCCAACACTCTTTCTTGATGTGTCATTTTTTACCACAATTGTAGCATTTTACATTTTTCTTACTTCTTAACTTTGATCTACTATGATTGTGACTCCTACTGGGGCCACATTCCATTGATCATCCTCTCATCACTAACAGCACTTCCACTTGCTGCGAACTTGCTAGCCTGTCCTCCTTACTTTTTCGTCTGCTCTTCTCATTTAATACAGAGGTGTAACATCATCAAAAATTAGACTGTCCGTCGAGTTGTTGTTCATCAGATTGATGATGAGTTTGATCATACGAATCTGGTAAACTTTGAAGTAGAAGCTCTGTACATTCATTTTCCTCTATTTTGTGACCCAAAGTTATAGTTGCGAAAATAGAGTTTTTAAGGTGTTAATATGGTCAGTCACCGATATAGTTTTCGCCATTCGAAGAGTATATAGTTTCGTCTTCAAGAAGATCTTGTTGTGCAACAACTTGGCCTCGCATAGTTTTGTGAGAGTGTACTATATTTCTTGCGTTGTCTTTTTCTTCGTCACACTAGATAACACCTCATTTGCAAGTGCCAAGTGTAGATAAGAAATTACATTACTGTCCATCTCGTTCCACTTGTCATCAATTATCTCCTTGGGCCTTTCTTCTATTGCCGCCAAGTAATTGTTTTTCCACATAATAGCTTTTATATTCATTTTCCACAAAGAGAAATTATTTCCATCGAACTTCTCAATTTCGAATTTTGCCACCATTGCTTTTCCCACAAACTACCTTTGTTAGGATTCGGCTCCCACTATTTCACGTGAACAGTAACCGCCTACGTGAACAGTACCACCAACTCTAGAAAATGCAACTAAACTCTGATACCACTGTTAGGAAATTGATGGGTGAAACAGGGCTAGAGCTTACATGAAATTGGAAAGAAAATAAGATCAAAAACACAATGAGGACACTAGAAATTACGTGGTTCGACTTTTAGCTTATGTCCACGGGCGAAGATAAAAGAAAAATATTTTACTAGTGATGTGAAGTATACAAGCTTTGTAGTATTTTGTCTCACTACCCAAAACCCCAATACACCCAATACTCTCACTACAAACACAAGAGTATCAAACTCTTAATTATCTCTCACTCGAAGTCTTTCTCTCTCAAAACGAAGGAGAAAACTGAAGAAAATGGGATACAAGAAATGAGGAGAAGCACCCTCTTTTTATAGCTAAACAAATTAGCTACTGTTCATTTTAATATATTTATTTTTTCCTTATTCAGATTACGTGCCCCCTCTTTCTTCTTCAAATAATGTTGGCATTCAAAATGGTCAACCAATTCTTGCGGCTTCTAAATGGAAAATGTGACTTTGTGTTTTAATTTCAAACTCTTCTAGAAAAGTAGTGCAACATTCTTTGACACTCATGACTAATTTTAAATTTTTGCATCGGCCAAAATGAAAATTGACACTATAATTTGGTATAGATAGCTTAATTACTCAACCCTCTACTTAGGGGGGAAAATTCTGTTCAAAACTTGATGATGATCTGATAATTCTTTTTTACCCTTGCCAAGACCATCATTCTTATCGTGCACCACACAGATTTTTCGATAATGGAATTTGGCCCAACAAGAGGAATCCGCAAATGTATAAATTAGAGCAGTTAAGCGAGGAATATTATTGGTCAAGTTCATGAACATAGAAGCATACGAACATAAGTCTATCTATGGTGCAGACATTGATACTTTTAAAATGTAGATTTAGCATTTTATAATGTTGTATTAAGTTTTATAATAATCTTTTAAAATATAGTAAAAACACCGAATTCAAATTTAAAATAAGGACGTCCACCCCTGAGAATGACTATATGAAAGAGTGCCAACTTATGTTTGTCAACAATGTTGATCTTGAATTTACCTTAACAACATCAACAAATATTACACACCATACATAATCAGAAAAAGTAAATATGATAAAATGTGCTTCACATATGTACCATCGTAACCAACATAGATATTTCCTAAATCACCAGAATGACAAATCCAATCCTCTAGGCCACCATGATCTTTGTGAAATGGGTTAAAGTGATCGCCTGCAAACAGTTATGGGAATAATGAACATATAGTAAGGACAGAGCTATGGCAAAGAGAGAAATTAAAAAAATTAGAAAAATAAAGGATTGAATTGAAATTTTACCAATTTCTAAGTATATTTTACATTTTGTCCCCAAATTTTTTCACACGTTTTATGTTATATCTCTCATAAAACTAAAATCTTGGTTCTGCCACAAGTTTATGAATCCCAATTGCCCTCAACTTACGTATGTGTGTCAAGAGGCCATACCAGTTGACTAGAAGTCAAGTGCCATGTCTCTGTAGGCATGTATACGAAATCCATGAGCACCCGGCGAAAGGTATCGAAATTTCTCATGTATAGTCGTTGGACCTAGAACAATAGGGAAAAAAAATAAACAAGCAACAAGATTAGTTAATTTAGATTTTAGAAATGAAAAAAAAAGAGGAACAAGTTTCAAAACCAATTAATTAGCGCCTAATTACCATCTCTTTCCTGTTTAAAACATAGAATTCCCTTGGGACCCAATTTGCTAATAACATGAGCAACTGCTTTCACCGTTGGGTTATGTGATTCGATCAAGCAGTAAAAATATCGAAGAAACAAGGAACATAATCAGTTAAAGGCATAAACTCTAAATTAAACATGCAAAGTAGATAATTTGTCAACCAAATCTTGAGTAGCAATTAATCACAGCATGTATAAACTCACACTCCTGTGGATTTGGTTGCATTGACAAGACCTGCATGCATGCAGTTACTAACCATGAATTAAGATTTAATTGTCTGATTACTAAGTAATTGACTAGCAAACTATATTATGATTCCAGTTAGAATTAAAGATTCTTACAGAATAAAAGAGCTAAAAAGGCTAAGAACTTGAGTGAAATTGTTTTCTCCATTATCAAATAGAAATAAAGTAAGCGAGAGATGATGTTTCCAATCGTCTACAAGAAAACAGACAATAGATGATGGGAAATAACTACCATAAAAGAGGGTTTATGACAGACAGTTCATCCGTCATGTATGTACATGTCATTAATTTATGACGGAATATTTTCCGTCATTAATCATGATGGGTTTTTATAGTCATATATCCGTCACACAATATTTTAATGTGAAAAATAATTGCAATTAAATATTTGCGCCATTTTTTTAAATTTTTTTGGGAAATTCATTTTTTATTTGAAAATTTATTATTCAATTTAGGCAAAAAATTATTTATGACAGAATTTATGATGGATATTTCCCGTCATAAAATAATATAATTTTTTTAAAAAATATATTATAATTATAATTTGCTAAAGAATTCATGTTTATTAATAAAACGAATATCATAAAAAAGAATACAAAAAACAATTAGAAAAACAATTAATATCTCTTTGGAATACATTCATTCAATCTCACAAATTAATTTCAAAAGGAATACATAAAATATCCAGTGTGATACATTATAAAACATCCCAAATTAAATAGATGAAAAGATGAAATGATAATTCTTCAATCAATCATGTGAAACAAGAACCATAATCATCAAAGAACATATATAGGGAATTAATTAAATAAAAAGACAATTATTTCATTGAATAGGGTTTCATCCTTATCCTCAGTATAAGAAAATTAGTTAGACATACTTGAATGGAGAACAACAAATAAAATAAAATCAGCCATGGGAATATTGAGCTGCTGCTCCTCCTCCTTTCTCTGCCCGTACGTGTCTGCCCTTTTTTTATTCATCTTTAGGCTTCTCTTTATATAGTGCACAACTTGGCCGAGTCCTTATCAAATTATAATTCTTGTAAGCCAAGTAGCCGGCGCTATAATTAAAGCTTTAAGATTCTTGATTCCATTTGTTACAAGGCAAAATGGGAAAGCCATTAAATTCAATTACTAAAGGATTGGGTGATTTTACTAAATGTGATTTTTAAATGAATTTACTAAAAAGATAAGTCTTGTCCTTCTGACAAGTTTGTTTGTCTTGTTTTATAACAAGTCTCGTTGGTCACCCTTTATTTATTCATAGATTCTTTGTTTCACTATCAACTTCCTATATTTGATACCACTATTGCCAATAACACTAGCAATTTTGAGTTTGATGTATGTAATGCTTATAAAAACATGGCTATCGAGGAAGAAGAGGAATGTGGATTGATTGTTGCAGTAGATGATGTTGATGACAGTGGAGAGATGAAGATTGACTTCTGGTATTGCTTGGTGGATAGATTCTTGATAGACAAGGTGATTAATTTCTCTGCCATGAAGAACACAATGGCATCCTTATGGTGACCAGGGAAAGGTGTTTGCAACAAGGACCTGTCATCCACTCTGTTTCTGTTTCAATTTTTCCATGAGATTGATATTCACAGAGTGTTGGATTCAAGACCGTGGACTTTTGATCAACACATTTTGATCTTGAAAAGGTTGGAGGAAAATGAACAGCCACAACTATTGGAAAAATATGCTCTTTAAAGCATATTTGTTTATTTATTGTTATAAATATTTTTCTGATTAATAAAATGAATGAGGTATTTTATTCAAGTATCTCTATTGCATTAATATTTTGAGTAAAGTCCATTTAATCATATTATATGTATTTATGTGATCACCATGTGGATTCACAGAAGACATAAATACAAGTTATCTTATGATTAAATAAATTAAGTTCGCAGTTGATAAATAAAGTTGGGCGCTTTATTTAGGTATAGACTGTAATAAGTTCATTGAGTGATTTGTCTTAATCATATATGAATTTATTGATGTAGAGTGACTGCATTGAACTGGATCACATATGAGATTTAATTAACTTTGTAATAACTGTCAGACTTATTAAATCTCATAGGAATTGATTTAATGTGATCTTAATCTTGAGTCAATTATAATTTCTTGATTGTAATTGTTATTTCATTTGAGTTACCAATGGGCACGACATACAGTTGTAGTCAAGATTACCCGGTATCTTGGTGGGAGTAATTACAAGTATTGAATTTATAGATTGACGATATAGAATTTGTACGACACATCTCTTGATGGGTTTCAGTACTTGATCATAGAATTCTCTGGCCAGAGTGTATCAACATATATATATATAAGTATGTTGAAAATGATCATTAGAGAAAACCAGTAAGTATCAAGGAACAAGATGTAATTAAATTGATTGGACAGTTGAGATATCAATTTAATTAATGATGTGGTACAAAGGATTATGCAGTAAAGAAATCAATGTGGCTTGGGCGAATTATTATTCGAGCATACAATTATGGAGGTCAGTTCCAATTTTATAGTAGAGTAGAATTGGAATTAAATAATTATATTTGTTTAATTACAAGCTTAATTATTGTAGCCACTATTGTATGTTCCTAAATGATCCCCGGGTTAGCTCATTTAATTAACAACACCATTACTGGACCCAAAAGCGAGAAAACTGGCATATAAGGTAAAAATCTTAATTATAGTATTTGTTAAGGCCTAATGTCTTATATATAAGTGTGAATGGGGTCTTGTGATATTTTACAAGGTAGTCCCCTAGTTGGTTACACATTCTCTCCACTTTTACGTAAGTGGAGAGATAAATGTTCGATTTAAAATATTTTAATATTTTAAATTAATGAGATATAATACATGCTAGGGTTTTTTCATAAGAGAATATAAATAACGATTTTTCTCAAAACAAAATAGAGAGATATTTTTTTAAAAAAAAAAGAGATGCCAGTTGCAATTGGGAGTAGTGAAACGGACGCCCACACGTCCAGTGTTAATCAACTTTGAGTCATAGCCTGGAAGATCGTTTGGTGGTGGATCTACAGCTTTCGATTATTCATCTTCTCATATAAACAAGGTATGAGTTTCTAAATTACTTAATTCTTATATATTATATGAGATCATTATTAAAAATGAGATTTTAATCCAACAATTGGTATCAGAGCCATCTCATAATAATATAAAAGGATTTCGTAAGAAATCAATCTTGTTGATTATGTATTAGAGTGGCACAATTTATTTAGATATATATTATTTGTTAATATATGAATAAAGCATGCTTGGGTTTGTCTCAATTCATGATTAGAAATTTGTCCGTATTATTGTATTGAATCTGTAACTAGAGGGGTGGTTCATCATCACCATGTTTCCCTCTAGGTTTTAATTTTCTGTTTTAGAATTTTTGTAAGCCACTGGCGTTAGGAATCTATAACAAAAAGGTTGTATTCTTGCCTAAGAACATCTGAAGAAATTCACCGGACAAAAACAGGAGCAAGAATCCAGCGCGCACGAAAGCAAAGACACTCAGAAGAATAGCATTGCAGTAGCAATAGCGCCGCCATAGCAGCAGCCGTCATTGCAAAGAAGTGTTCGCCGCTGAAGAAGCACACGCTCGCGCGCAAGCCTAGAGGCACGCTACGCGCGCAGCAGGCAGCGTGCAAAAGATGCTGTGGTCGTGGCTGGCGTCGGGTGAAGAAGGCTTTCCGGCGGGACAGCAGGGAGGTGCATCGAAGAAGACAATGAACAGTTGCTAGTTTTTTGGTGATGGCGGCTGAGGAGAAAAATACAGTTTTAGGGTTTTTTTGTGGTTATTATCACTTTAGTCCCTATAGTTATGTAACTTTCTCGTTTGGGCAGAATTATTTTACTATTTTGCATTTAAGTCCAAGATTTGTTTTGGGCTTGGTAAATCCTAGTTTTAGGTCCAATAAAATTTGGGCTTAATGAATTAAAATGCATGGATATAGTTTAACACATTAACTTTATTTTTGGTCTAAAAATTAAAAAAAAAATTATAGAAATGGACCAATAATAAATTTAAAGCCAATATTAGCCAAGTCCATTAACAAAGATAAGCCAATGGAAGATGGACATTAACCAAAAGCCCAGTAAAAATTAGGCTTAGAATTAATGTATTTTTCATTTTAGGAAAATCATGAATTGAGATTATTTGATTATTATTCTATATGTTAATTTTTGGATGTTAACATGCCATGAAAACATGTCATATAGAATAGGAAGTGCCATTCTATGCATAATGATAAATGTCATTCATTTAACATGAATTTACGTATATTGTTTGAAATATTCAAATGCTTGATAATATGAGATATCACTTGGATAATATTATAGGAAGCATGCTATTAACAATATATGTATGTTTTTAAAATGAAAAACCAATTTGAAAATATTGAGTGGGAGAGGGAAAATTCAAGATAATTTTTCCCACGGGCTCCATTGTTAGTTCAATAATAAAATTATATATAGACCTCGACTTCATGATACGGTGTTGCTCCCTACGGAGGGTATATATATTAGATATTTTATTTGATGAACTTCTTTAAAGATAAGATCGAAATATTTTTCAATCTGTTGATCACCCTAACGGTGGCTGCATGATATGGAGAATACGTAGATTGAAATAATGGTTACACACTCAACTAAAATTTGTTATTAATCTTCCCATCGAAGCTCTGTTAACAAATTTAGGCCTAAAAAGATAACGATAGTTATTTATCATGTTTCGACATGAAAGTAAATAATCTAATGGATAATTGGATCTGGTAAGTGTAGACATGACTTCCCCAACGGATAGCTTGTCAAAGCGGTACTAGACTATCGTTACAATAAAATAAAATGCATTTATGATTTTTTGCATTTTTATTATTTATTGTGAATGTTATATCAAAATATTTATGCATGGATGTTTTATTTTTCAGAAATGTCTTCCTTGAGCCCACTTACTATTATCCTGAATCAAAACAAACTCACTGGCGAGAACTATATAAATTGGAAAAGAAATCTATATATTGTCCTGACTGCTGAAAATTATAAATATGTCTTAACCCAGGCATGCCCCCCAGAACCACTAGACATGCTCATAGAAATGAGAGGAGGCTTTATGAGAAATGGCAAAAGGCTAATGAAATGGCTAAATGCTACATTTTAGCCTCAATTTCTAATATTCTGCAGACCAAACATCAAAATTTGGAGACAGCCACAGAAATAATGGATAGTCTCCAAGAGATGTTTGGGTAGATCACTCGCTCTACGAGACAAGCAGCATTGAAGGGTATTAAGAATAGCAAAATGGGGAAGGGCACAAGAGTTCGTGATCATGTCCCCAAAATGATGGACTATTTGAATGAGGTTGAGATTCAGGACGCACAAATCGATGATAACTCAAAAATTGATATGGTGCTAGAATCTCTGCCAGATACATTCAAAGAATTTAAGGTCAATTATAACATGAACAAAAGAAACATGACCTTAACAGAATTGATGAACGAACTTCATTCTGCTGAAGAGATCTATCGTGCTAAGAAATCTCTAGGAAGCATAAATATTGCTGAAAAAAATTCTTCATCTGGGCCTAAGCCAAAAGGCAAAGGTAAGAAGAAGAAACCTGGGAAAATGAAATTGTCTACAAAACAAGATGGCAAGCCTAAAGGCAAGTGCTTCAAGTGTGGACAGAAGGGTCATTGGAAAAAGGATTGCCCTAAGATTGCCAAATCAGGTATAGGAAATCTTTTTGTTATTGAGACTTGTTCAGTTCAGAATCCAGTTGACACATGGGTGTTGGATTCAGGAGCAACTAATCATATTTGTAATTCACTTTTTTGGTTTCAGGAAACCAGGAAACTAAGTGAAGGGAGTGTTAGGCTGCAGCTTGGGACAGGACAGTTCGTGTCAGCAGTGAAGACTGGATCTGTTTTATTATCTTTTAAGAATGAGACTTTGGCTTTGAATAATTGTCTTTATGTTCCAGACATTAGGAAGAATTTAATTTCAGTAGCTTGTTTGTCAAAACAAGGGTACACTGTAAATTTTGGATCCTCTGTTTCAATTTTTTATAATAATAAACTTATTTGTTCTGGTACATTGGAAGACAATTTATATCATTTAAGGCCTATGATCCTTTCTATGCATGACACAGTGATTAATAATGATGAGCATACACATTTATCTAAGAAAAGAAAGTTTTCTTCCAACCAATGCTACCTTTGGCATTTACGCTTGGGTCATATAAACCAAAATAGGATACAGAGAATGATCAAAGATGGGCTCTTGGGTCCATTAGAAAATGAATTATTGCCACGCTGTGAATCTTGTTTAGAAGGAAAAATGACCAAAAGGCCATTCTCGGCCAAAGGAGTGCGTGCTACAGTACCACTTGAATTGATACATACAGATGTATGTGGACCAATTAATGTACAAGCTCGAGGGGGCTATGAGTACTTCATCACTTTCACTGATGATTACTCTAGATATGGTTATGTTTATCTGATGCATCACAAGATATGTTTACTCTTGACAAATTTAAAGAGTATAAGGCTGAGACAGAAAAGCAATTAGATAAGAACATAAAGAAACTTCGATCTGATCGAGGTGGTGAATATCTCTCTGGAGATTTCAAAGAGTATCTGGTTGAAAATGGGATTATATCTCAGTTGACTGCCCTAAGAACACCACAACAAAATGGGGTAGCTGAAAGGAGAAATAGAACTCTTTTGGATATGGTGAGATCTATGCTCAGTTATGCATCATTATCTATCTCTTTTTGGGGACTACCACTAGAAACTGCAATTTACCTTTTAAATTTAGTTCCATCTAAGTCAGTGCCTAAAACCCCAATAGAATTATGGTCAGGTCGCAAACCAAGTTTACGACATGTTCGTATTTGGGGATCGCCAGCACATGTGCTGAAACCAAAGGCAGACAAAATGGATTCACGTTCTGAGGTTTGCATGTTTGTAGGGTATCCCAAAGGAACAAGGGGATGTTTATTTTATAGTCCTCAAGATAGGAAAGTAATTGTGAGCACACACTTTACTTCCCTCGAGGAAGACTTTATGAATGACTTCAAACCTAAGAGTAAGGTAGTACTTGAAGAACTGTCAGGTGATCAGACTGATACTCAACTTTCAACACCTGTTTTAGAACAGGATGAAGAGCAACAATCTGATCAGCAAAGGATTAGCCCTGAACAACCATCACTTTTAGAACCTCGTCGTAGTGGGAGGGTAACTAGGTTACCAGTAAGATACATGTTATTGGGAGAAACCTATACGGCTATCTCAGATGAATATGTACAAGATCCCATTAGTTACAATGAAGCTTTAATAGATAGAGATGTTGAATCTTGAAAAAAGGCTATGAATCAAGAAATGAAATCTATGTATTCAAATAAAGTCTGGGAACTTGTAGAGGCACCAAATGGGGTAAAACTTATTGGGTGCAAGTGGATCTACAAGAGGAAAAGAGGAGTAGACAGAAGGGTGGAAACATTTAAAGCAAGATTAGTAGCCAAAGGGTTCACTCAGAAAGAGGGAATCGACTATAAGGAAACCTTTTCTCCGATTGCTATGCTTAAGTCCATCAAAATTCTGCTCTCCATTGCTGCAGTGCTAGATTATGAAATTTGGCAAATGGATGTTAAGACTGCCTTTCTAAATGGGAATCTTGAAGAAGACATCTATATGCAACAACCGGATGGATTCATACAAAAAGGCCAAGAACACATGGTATGCAAGTTGCAGAGATCCATCTATGGATTGAAGCAAGCATCCCGGTCATGGAACATTAGATTTGATCAATCGATAAAATCGTTTGGATTCATTCAGAATATTGATGAACCATGTGTATATAAGAAAATTCAGGGAAAAACTGTAGCCTTTCTAATTCTTTATGTAGATGATATTCTCCTTATTGGAAATGATATAGGAGTATTGACTACAATAAAGAGTTAGCTAGCAAAACAATTTGATATGAAAGACTTGGGAGAGGCTAGTTATATTCTTGGTATCAAGTTACTACGAGACCGGAAGAATAAAACTTTAGCCTTATCTCAAGCGGTCTATATCGATAAGATATTGGCTAGATTTAGCATGGAAAATTCCAAGACTGGCTTGTTACCATTCAGACATGGAATTGCATTCTCTAAGGATCAATCACCTAAAACATCTGATGAGATAGAGAAAATGAGACGAGTTCCCTATGCGGAAGCTGTGGGGAGTCTCATGTATGCCATGCTTTGCACTAGACCAGACATATGTTTTGCAGTTGGAATGGTTAGTAGATATCAATCTAATCCTAGACCTGAACACTGGACTGCTGTCAAGCATATAATGAAGTATTTGAAAAGAACCAAGCATTATATGCTTGTGTATTCTGGTGATGAGCTTATTCCAGTGGGTTATACTGATTCTGACTTCATGTCAGATAAGGAGTCTAGAAAGTCTACTTCAGGCTATGTGTTTACATTAGGAAGTGGAGCTATTAGTTGAAGGAGTGTGAAACAATCTTGTATCACAGACTCCATAACGGAAGCTGAATATGTGGCTGCATCTAAAGCTGCAAAAGAAGCTGTATGGCTCCGTAAGTTCCTTCAAGATCTTGAGGTGGTACCTGATGCAACTGTACCACTTAAATTATTTTGTGATAATAGTGGCGCAGTAGCTCAATCAAAAGAACCAAGGAACCACAAGAAACAAAAACATATTGAGAGGAAGTATCATCTTATAAGGGATATAGTGCAGAGAGGTGATGTAAAAGTTACTCAAATTGCCTCACAGCAAAACTTGGCAAACCCTTTTACTAAAGCCATACCTGGGAAACTTTTTAACTTGCACTTAGAGTCCATGGGCATGCGTGAGATGCCAAATATGCTTTGAGAGCTAGTGGGAGATTACTGGAAAAATATGCTCTTTAAAGCATATTTGTTTATTTATTGTTATAAATATTTTTCTGATTAATAAAATGAATGAGGTATTTTATTCAAGTATCTCTATTGCATTAATATTTTGAGTAAAGTCCATTTAATCATATTATATGTATTTATGTGATCACCATGTGGATTCACAGAAGACATAAATACAAGTTATCTTATGATTAAATAAATTAAGTTTCAGATTGATAAATAAAGTTGGGCGCTTTATTTAGGTATAGACTGTAATAAGTTCATTGAGTGATTTGTCTTAATCATATATGAATTTATTGATGTAGAGTGACTGCATTGAACTGGATCACATATGAGATTTAATTAACTTTATAATAACTGTCAGGCTTATTAAATCTCATAGGCATTGATTTAATATGATCTTAATCTTAAGTCAATTATAATTTCTTGATTGTAATTGTTATTTCATTTGAGTTACCAATGGGCACGACATACACTTGTAGTCAAGATTACCCAGTATCTTGGTGGGAGCAATTACAAGTATTGAATTTATAGATTGACAATATAGAATTTGTACGACACATCTCTTGATGGGTTTCAGTACTTGATCATAGAATTCTCTAGCCAGAGTGTATCAACATATATATATATAAGTATGTTGAAAATGATCATTAGAGAAAACCAGTAAGTATCAAGGAACAAGATGTAATTAAATTGATTGGACAGTTGAGATATCAATTTAATTAACGATGTGGTACAAAGGATTGTGCAGTAAAGAAATCAATGTGGCTTGGGCGAATTATTATTCGAGCATACAATTATGGAGGTCAGTTCCAATCTTATAGTAGAGTAGAATTGGAATTAAATATTTATATTTGTTTAATTACAAGCTTAATTATTGTAGCCACTATTGTATGTTCTCAAATGATCCCCGGGTTAGCTCATTTAATTGACAACACCATTACTGGACCCAAAAGCGAGAAAACTGGCATATAAGGTAAAAATCTTAATTATAATATTTGTTAAGGCCTAATGTCTTATATATAAGTGTGAATGGGGTCTTGTGATATTTTACAAGGTAGTCCCCTAGTTGGTTACACATTCTCTCCACTTTTACGTAAGTGGAGAGATAAATGTTCGATTTAAAATATTTTAATATTTTAAATTAATGAGATATAATACATGCTAGGGTTTTTTCATAAGAGAATATAAATAAGGATTTTTCTCAAAACAAAATAGAGAGATATTTTTTTTAAAAAAAAAGAGATGCCAGTTGCAATTGGGAGTAGTGAAACGGACGCCCACACGTCCAGTGTTAATCAACTTTGAGTCATAGCCTGGAAGATCGTTTGGTGGTGGATCTACAGCTTTCGATTATTCATCTTCTCATATAAACAAGGTATGAGTTTCTAGATTACTTAATTCTCATATATTATATGAGATCATTATTAAAAATGAGATTTTAATCCAACAACAACATGTTCCTCTATTTCACACTTTCTTTTGGATCCAAGTTTACAGTCTTCCTATTAGCTTTTTGTCAAAGAAGATACTACAAAATATTGGGAATTACATCAGCACTTTTCAAGACTCGGATGAGAACAATCTCGTGGGGGTATGGAGGAACTAAATAAGAATAAAGTTTCCATTGATGTTCGAAAACCTCTTAAACGATGAATGCAACTCAAGAAAGCGAGTGGAGAATGGATATGAGCTGATTTCAAATATGAGCGTTTGCATGTATTTTGTTTCATTTGTGGGCTTCTTGGCCACATTGAAAGACAGTGCCCGACGTTATATGAATGTGCAGGCGCGGTGGTTAAACCTTATGGTCCATGGATGAGGGCGTCGAACAGAAGAAACACGCTGAATGCTAGTGAGTGGTGGTTAAGATTGTCACCGCCAGTTCTGGTTGATGAGAAATATGGAAGTAGCTCAGAATCAGCTGTTGCTATGGCAGTTGATATCGTGCGTTCCATAAAATCCGAAAGGGATTTACGTAAGAGGAGTGATAGGGGAGAAAATGGTGGGATAGTGCACTTTCATAAGGAAACTACTGCGAATCGGTCAGTTAGTATTCAAAATCATGCTAATGGTAAGAAAGTGGTGGAAACAACTATTGGAGTAGGGCTATCAAAGGAAAGTGAGGAGGAGATGGAATTTGGCATTATTGTTACTGATGTTAAGCGAAGGAGATCTCAAACTAGGCCGCATGACAATTTGGGGCTTGATGGTAGAGTGGCTCCTCAATTCATGGAAATCCCTGTGCTTTCAAAAAATGGACCAGCAGTGGGCCCGGTAACTCAGGCCCACCGAGATCAATGAGTATTCTAAATTGGAATTGCCGTGGGCTAGGCCAACCGCACACAGCTCAGGTATTGGTAGAGTTGGTCCAAAATAAAAAGCCTTCTTTTATTTTTTTGATGGAAACTTTATGTTGTAGGAGTAAATTAGAGAGTCTGAAATCCAAGTTGGGACTTGATGGGCTCTTTGTGGTGGATAGAGTAAGCCGAAGTGGTGGGCTTGCTTTATTTTGGAAATCTAGTAATCAAGTTAAGTTGTTGAAGTACGTAGAAATTTTATTGATGTTGAAGTTGATGTTGTTGATTGCAGTCGGTGGAGATTAATGGGGTATTATGGCTTCCCGAAATCTAGTCGGAGGCATGAGTCTTGGGACTTATTGCGGGTTCTTACAACTTCTTCATCTCTTCCTTGGGTCTGTATAGGCGATTTTAATGATATTTTGACAGCTAATGAGAAACGTGTTAGACGTGATCATCCTAATTGGAAGCTTCAAGGTTTTAGGAGTGCCATTACTGATACTGATCTGATTGATTTGGGTATAGAGGGCTATCAATATACTTGGGAGCGATCTAGAGGCACTGTTGATTGGGTTGAGGAGCGGCTTGATAGAACGTTTACTTCTAATGATTGGTGCAATCTTTTCCATAGGGTGAAAGTGTGGAGTCTGGAATCAACTTGTTCAGATCATCTTCCGATTTTTTTGAATCCCACTCCTTTGATCTGTATTCCCAGGACTAAGCGGTTTAGATATGAGAGTGCTTCGGGGTTGTCGTGATCAAGAAGGTCTGGATGAGTTTGCTGAGGTCCGAAACCAGTACAATGAGTTGCTTCACAGCCGAACTGTTTTGGAAACAAAGTGCAATATCGCTTTGGCTTAAAGAAGGGGATGTGAATTCGCGATATTTTCTTGCTAGCACTTCAGCGAGAAAACATAAGAATGCGCTTGTGAAACTTTGGGATAATCAAGGGGATTTTTGTTTGGTTCCGGATGAAATTGATAACATGATTGTGCAATATTTTAAGGAGTTATTCACGTCTGGTGGGAGTATAGGTGATCCTATACTCAATTGTGATGAGCCAAAGGTATCACATGACCAGAATTTGTTGCTTCTGGCGCCTTTTGATGCAACTAATGTAAAAAATGCTTTGTTCAGTATGGATCTAGATAAATCCCCAGGCCCTGATGGTATGAATCCAGCTTTTTATCAAAAATTTTGGTATATCGTGGGTCAGGATGTAGTCTCATCTTGCTTGAATTTTATCACTAGTTGTGCTTTTCTTATGGGGTTAAATGATACTTCTATTGTTTTAATCTCAAAAACATCACAGCCTGAGTACCTGTCTGATATGAGACCGATAGCTCTTTGTAATGTCTTGTTTAAGATTGTAGCCAAAATGCTAGCTAATCAAATGAAGTTAGTTCTTGGCGCTGTGATATCAAAATCCCAAAGTGCATTTGTGCCTGGGCGTGCAATCACGGATAACATCCTTATTTCCTCTAAAATCATGCATTTTATTAAGCAGAAAAGGAGAGGCAAGAAAGGGTTGGCTGCTTTTAAAATTAATATGTCAAAGGCTTATGATTGTATTGAATGGGAGTTTCTTAGATCCGTGATGGCAAAATTGGGATTTGATGCAAAATGGATTGAGCTGATCATGCTCTGTGTGACCACTATATGCTATAATGTGATTCGGGATGGCTCGACAGTTGGTCCGATTGTACCCAGTAGGGGGCTTCGCCAAGGTGATCTATTGTCGCCTTATTTGTTTATTTTATGTGCGGAGGGGCTGAGTTCATTGATTAGAAAAAATGAGAGGGCTGGTTTAATTCACTGTGCTAAAGTGGAAAGAGGCGCTCTGTGGTTTCGCATTTATTTTTTACTGATGATTGTTTTCTGTTTTTCAATGCAAATCAGCGAGAAGCTAGCTTAATCAAGAATATGCTTGCTGTGTATGGAGCAGCTTCAGGGCAGGTAGTAAATTTCAAGAAATTATCAGTTTCATTTAGTGCTAACGTGAGTGAGGTTAATGTTCGACAGGTTTGTGATATTCTAGAGGTTACAGCCACAACAAACCATGGTGCTTATCTTGGCTTGCCATCTTCCGTAGGTAAGAGGAAGAAAGACGTTTTTAATTTCATCAAAGATAGAGTTTGGAAGAAACTACAAGGCTAGAAGCAGAAAATTCTTTCACGGGCTGGGAAGGAGATTTTGCTGAAAACTGTGGCCTAGGCAGTGCCTAATTACGCAATGAATATTTTTCTTCTCCCTCTTGATCTTTGCAGAGAGCTGGAAATCATGATGAACTCCTTTTGGTGGGGTAGAAAATGTAATAGAGGTGGTGGAATTAATTGGTTGCGCTGGGATATTTTATGCAAGCCAAAATCTATTGGGGGAATAGGGTTCAAGAAGCTTTATTATTTTAACTTAGCAATGTTAGGCAAGCAAGGTTGGAGGTTGTTGTCTAGTCCATATTCTCTTGTTGCCAAGGTTCTCAAGGCCCGCTATTTTCCTAAAACATTTTTTTTTTATGCGTGCGTGGGACATAATCCAAGCTATTATTGGTGATCTATCATGGCAGCAAAAGACGTGGTTATTCAGGGTAGCTGTGTTCAAATTGGTAACGGTCAAAATGTTTTAATTGGCAAGGATCCGTGGATTCCTAATATGGAGAATAGATTTACAACATCTAATTTAAATGAGAATATTGCAACAGCTCGGGTTAGTAGTCTGATGGTGCCTGATCATCGTTGCTGGGACTATGATGTGGTGAATGATATTTTTGGAACGCAAGACAGAGATTTTATCTTGCAAATTCCACTTAATATCCTTGTGGTTTCTATACTGTTCACAGTTGTTACAAGTTACTAGATCACATCTCGGTTGCTCCGAATAGTGGGGTGTGGTGTCGAATGTGGAATTTGAAGGTGTCGAGTAAGGTGAAGAATTTTATTTGGCGTGCTGCGATGAATGTCTTACCTACAACTGACAATCTGATCCGTAGAAAAGTCAATGTTTTGCCAACTTGCTCTATTTGTAATGCTTCTTTTGAGACTGTTTACCATGTGTTGGTAGATTGCAATTTTGCTAGATCCTGTTGGATTTCTTCCGCAATTGGTTATGTTAGGCAGTGTTCTTCCTGTTTAGTTTGGCTTGAAAATTTGTTTGGCCACTGTACGAAGGAGGATTGTGAACTTGCCGTAATGATTTGTTAGAGGCTTTAGATGAGCAGGAATGATAAAGTGTGGAACAACATGAACAGTCGAGTGTCAGCCGTGTTAAAGTTGGCTGGCCGTTTTCTTTTTCAATGGCAATCCACAAGGAATCAAAGTCTTTTTTGTACTGAGTCTAGTAATTTTGACCAGGGCTCCATTTGTTGGGTGAAACCTCAGGTGGGATGGCTAAAGTGTAATGTTAATACTGCAACGTTTGCTTCAAAGGGGATGATTACCTATGGGGGTGTCATTCGACATTCTGATGGTAGCTTTGTGGCTACCAAAAGTGGTTGTATCCAGGACAACTTTGGTGCTAGAGAGGCTGAAGCTCTTGGTGTGCGCGAAATTCTCAACTGGATCAAAGGATTGCAGCTCCCTCATGTTGTTATCAAGATGGATTGCCTGCAGGTGTACAATGCTTTGGCTGTTAAGCTATCAAGTCCTAATGGTTTTGGTTTGATTATTGATGATTGTATAGGTTTGGCTATGTCCGTAGGAGAAGTGATTTTCTCTTTTGCTAGACGATCTGTGAACACCGCTGTCCATGTTGTTGCTCGGGTGGGGGGTTCTTTGTCAGGTCCAGGAGAGTGGTGGCATGTTCTATCTCCTTGGTTGATTTCTAGTCTATATGTTTCTTCTATTTAATCGAAATCCGGTTTTCATAAAAAAAAATAGAATTAAATTCAATTCTTCTTCAATCTTCACGTGATGGCCATACTCTTCCTTTTTAGCATGCGCATGCATGACTGAATTCCATTGGCTTCGGTTTTCTCAGCTTGACTTCAACGTGCATATATGCCTATTTGCTTCCAAAATCAATTAATCTTTAATGCTTCCCAAATTAGATTTCTTCATGCACTTTTTTTCTATAATTTCCAATTATTTCCCTATTCAATAAAATAATATAATTAATTAAAAATAACAAAAAATAATAACTAGTAGTTATATAATAAAGGGTAAAATATGTAAATATTTATGCTTGTCATTTTTTGTCCCCGGCTTTCCCGAAACTTATTAGATATACAAAATAGAAATACTCATAGTCAAAGGGCTATATATACTAGTTCACATGCAACCATTTGTTGCGTCTCCAAGAGCATGAACATGGAATCCATGAAGACCAGGCGTGAGACCGGAGAGGCTTCCAGTCACGGTTATTGGACCTAAAAGAAGAAAAAATAAAGCCAAAAAGAAGAAAAAATAGTTTAGACATGATTTAAGAGCAACAAGTTCCAGATTCAACTAATGAATTAGTGATTAAATTACCATCTCCTTCCTGGGTAAAGGAAATAGTTCCCTAGACATCCTCAATTCATGCACTGCAACAACATAGGTTCAGATCGTGAGCTTGAACCCATTACTCTGATACCATAAAAGAAAAAAAATAGAATAGTTCAAGAATTAGGAAAAGAACTTTTGTATTTCCTTTTCTTGAATAATTTTAAAATGCAAAGTATTACATTATATATACACCAAGGAATAACGGTAAAAAAGAAAAAATAAGGAAAGGATAATTCTTGAAGAAATCAATCATAGATAATTGACACAAATCAAGAGATTTTGATTGTAATCAAATTGTCAATGACATTGCATTAACCTTGTGCTAATCTTAAGCTGTCTCGATGCGGTTTTGAATGTGATTCTTGCTATACAATTCTTAAGCTAGATTGATTGCCTTTTGCAAGTGCCATGCATATCAAGTGAGAATCTGTCGTGCACGTGGATTGATTGCCTTTTGCAAGTGCCATGCATGTCAAGTGAGAACTTGGTGTAGTTATCTTTGGTAACTTATCGCCCACCCCTTGAAACAACCTTGTCTGCAAGCCTTCTAGCCAGGATCAATAACATAAATTTGCCAATGTAAATAGTTGTCAAGTAGCTTCCAATCCAAAAAGTGTGTAGGCAAAACCAAAACCATTGAAGTATTGGACTGATGATAAGGCAGGACATTGGCTGCTAAAAGCAATAGCTGAGGTTGTTTGCAATAATGCTTTGGCTTAAGTTGCTCATCACTGTTAAAACAAACCTCCATATAATGTCTGTTGGTATGCACAAATGCTGATAAAAGCTTAGCTAAGGCAGCAAGTATTGGTCTAAATAAAGAAGATGCCAGTGGAGTGGGTGTTGGGTCCAGTGTAGGGTTGTGGAGGGTTAAAATTAAATAGTGTGAATCCTTTATGCGAACATGAATTGCCTTCTCTACAGATGGGCCAAAATGCGGGCTAATGATTATCTCTTGTTGGGTGGAGTCCTTGCATTCTAACATGTCAACTTTATGTGGACTAGGAGATGGTTGTACTTCCTTACACAATTGACCCAATTCTTCAAGAATGTCTTGTAGAAGTACGTTTAGAGTTTTACTATGGGTAGTTAATACTGTAAACTTTTCATCAATTTGAGACAGTTGTGCAATTTTTTCTTCAAGCACAGAAAAGATCATGGTGTCCTAACAGAATCTTAAAAAAATTTGGATTTGTGTTGTTGCTGGAGTGTTCACTGGAGTTGCTGAGACTAATGATGGGTTCAGTTGATGGCTTGAGCAGGTATGTCACAAAAATCAAAATTAGTTGGTGGAATAGCCTTGAGTAAACCAACTAATTAAGGGGAGCCAAAAGTCTGGATGTTGCAAAATTGGTTTTTTTTTTTTTTTACGGGAAAAGAAAATTAAGGGCCAAGAAAAATATGCCCAAGTAAGAGATGCTCTAATACCAAATGATAAGGTTCTAGGGTTTTGATTAGAGAATTTAAGAGAGAATAGATGAAGAATTTAAGAATTAAAAGGGAAGAGATAAGAATTAAAAGGGTTTCGAATTAATTTTATTATTGCTTGCTTAAAAAACATAATGAGAACTACTTATTTATAGTAACTCAACACAATCTTAATTGTAATCTAATTAGAAACCTAAATCATAGTAATAAGAAAATATAATCTTAATAGGAAAAAAATTAAAATAAACTACTAGAGTCCTAACACAGTTCCCTTGAAACCCTCATTGCCATCAAGAGTAGCAAATTCCTTTGTTATGTGGTCTGAACAATACAAATATTGAAGGAACAAGAAAAAGTAAATAGTTTTGTTGGGCGTTATGTGAATTCAAACACCAATGATAAAATGACAGCGTTTCAGCAATGAAGATTTATGTTTGCCAAAGTCATGTGCAAGAAGCATGATAGCTTCAATCCAAAACGGTGTCAATTGTCGCGTTTTGTGCATAGCTGATTATAATAACAAACTCAAGTGATTTAGATTGTGAGTTTTAAGTTTTTTTTTTTGGTTTGAACCACGAGGTGGTCCTGGGTGGGCCCTAACTGTGGGAGGAACCTTTAAGCCTGTATCATGACCCAGACTAATCCCCGTGTGCACCGGATCGGCTCGTAAGGGGTAAAGTGTTGGCCAAAGTGGTAACTCTATACGAGAGCAGGGCTTGAACCCCTGACCTCTCTTAAAGAGTGAAAGTGTCGAACCACTCACACCAACCAACTTTGGTTTGTGAGTTTTAAGTTGATTCAGTGTATTCTTACGGTCATGGGATACGTGTCTTTCTCCTATGCAATCTGGGATTGCTAAGGTGTTAAGTTCAAGCTTTATAAGCTAGCTTTTCCAGTCTGTTAATCAATGATTCTAGAGAGCTGCAGAATGAGATTCTTAAGAGAGAAAGCTCTGTCTTGTTCTCTGTAATTCCTATTTACAAACCTTGTAACCAAAATCTTGAATCATCAATAAAGCTGCCACTGATTGATTCATCCGTGGATGTAGGCCATGAAAGGCTGAACCACGTAATACTGTGTGTTAGTTTGTTCTTTCTAATCTTTCATTGATTCTTGTTATTGAGTTAATTTCCAATTAGTTTGTTTATGATCTGTTGAAGATTTATTAAGTGTTTCTAATTCATCTTAGTGTGAGTGTGCAACTTGTTTTGGTCTGGAGAAGTGATCTCAGGCAGAGTTTGGTTATCTTGCTGAGTTTAGCGGCTTATCAAACTTAACAAGTTTAATGCATGAACTTTAAATTAAACAAATAAAGGTGGTTATTTCTCCATTTGAGTAGCAATTACTGTAGCAGTATGTATAAACTCACTCTTTAAATTGGTTGAAATATTGAGAAAACCTGTAGCCAGCCATGAATTAACATTCAATTGACTTATAAACTATAACTTTCTTATGATTCCAATTGAAATTCCACTATTTAAAATCCTTACAAAATAAAATAGTTAAAAAGTCTACCAACTTGAGTGAAGCTACTTTCTCCATTATCAAATAGAAATAAAGTAAGTGAGAGATGATGTTTCCAATCGTCTCTCTTTAATATCCATTGGACTTAGGTATAGGGACTTGCTACTCTTCTCAACGGGAAAAAAAAAGGGACTTAAATAGGCAAACCTAAGCGTACGGGGTGAATAAGTACATAGCATTGGATCCCATTTGTATTGTTTTGTAGTGTAAGTGTACTACATGTGCACCTTTGATTAATGTATCCTAACCTCCAAATACCACACGTGCATTCCACACATTTTGCTTAAGTTATCTTCATGCATATGTGGATTTGGAAAATTGGAAAATAAAATTATGAGTGATGAAACATCAAATTTGTAATTTAAAAATTTTAAATTTGTGATATTTGTTGTCATAATATTATTTTTTTTTATTACAAAGGGGCTCACAAAGAGCTAACGCAACACAAAACGGGAGTGTGCAATCCGATAAGCATCATTACAAAGCAGAGTGAATAAAGGTGGAGGAGGGGATAGAAGAACATGAAAGCCTAAAGAGCTAGACAGACTATAAGAAGCTAGGAAGTTAGAAGCATGATTAGCTTCTTGGTATACATGATCTAGGTGAACACACCAGTCACGATCTAAGAGCTCCCGAATAGCTGGGATGAGAACAGAAAAATCATTAGTGAGAGCTGAAGGAGACGCCAAAAGATGCACAATACTATTAATATTGATGTTGTTAAGAGATAAGTAGTTATCAACTTGCCAAATAGGAGTATATATACATTATTTTAATAAATCCCGTTCATAGAGAATTGAGAAAGACTGGTGGTCAAATTACTAAAAGGAAATATATGCCACATTGGTTGAGAACAATGTTGGGTTAATAATATAAGTTATGGGCACTATTAATTCTTGAACTAATTTTAAATATGAGTTAGATATATGGTAATGAAAGTAAACTCACTTACGAGTAGATTTACACTAATTCACTATGTGACAAGAAATCATTCAAAAAAGTGACGAGGATTTACAGAGAATAAGTTAAGGTAAAAAGCATTCATACTAAATTACTATGCGACAAAAACCAATAAAAAAAAGTGACAGGGTTGATGAGGACAGAAGCAAAGCTCTTTGTAGGCTAAGCTAAATTTTGGGAAAAATTTTTAGTTCTATTTACAAATCTATCATTACTTTAATTTTATAAAATTGCCACTTTAGTATTTACAAAATTGTCACTGTTGTAATTTCACCAAATTGTCACTTAGTAACAAAACCGTCGCTCTAACATTGTTTTAATTTTAAAAAACAGCCCTGTCATCGTTTTTCCCAATTTCTCATTTCACGGTCCATCTTTTTTTAGAAATTTCATTTTTTCTCTATAACAAAATTGTGAAGGCAAGAAATTTAATGCTTTGAAGCATCTTAAGGCACGACTTCAATACTATCTAATTGTATTTGATTTTTTTTTTTTGACCTATGTACTTTCTTATGTAATAACTAAACTTTAATTAAGATTTGTTTGTGTTTGAGAGATGTTTCAGTGAAAAAAAAAATAGTTTTGCCCAGTGTACAAAAAGTTCTTGGCCTCTCCCCTGGGTGGAGATTAAATGTAAAGAGGAGATTCTCTTATTTTCGCCCAATACTCTTGTTTTGGCCTTCTTTTGCCAGAAACTTGCAAATTTCCCATGAAACCAAAAAAGCTCCTTTTGGCATCTTGCCGACCTATAACAATGAGTTATTATGCAATGCAGATAATTTGTTTCTCATAGTAAATTGCTATATCATAATTAAGCACTATTCCATGGTATCCCAACAACGGCCACTTAGACTTTCAGTCCATGATTCTCCCACTAGTTCTGTGTTACTTGCACATACAATATGGTGGTGGGTTTTACCTCTTTTTATCTTTCAACACCAACTTCATATATATAAGTTGTTGGGTCCATCTCATTGGGTGGCCTAAGCCCAAAGTTCAATAAGTTTGGGTAGTTAAGTAATTAAAAGAAACTTGAAAGGGTTAGAAGAAAATTACCATAAAATTTGCCTATATAAAGAACAAAAGCAAGCAGCAGCCCTAGACACAAAAATCGCAAAAGACGAGAGGGGGAAAGAGACAGTGGCGGTTCTTTTATTTTTGGGATAGTAATTTTAATCTTTGATTGATCAATCGGAAGGTGATTTTAACTTCGTTTTCTCCCAAATTAGGAGGGTAAGTTTCTGGCATCGCCCTCTACAATCCTACTAGTCTTGATTTTTGTTTTATTCTCTCATTAGTTGTTATTTGAGATACCCTCTTGTTAGAGAGACAGATTTCAGGCTGTTACTGTAAGCCAATAATATTGAGATTCTTGATGTTGGTAGCCTCTAGTATTATCTAGAGAAGAATTTGTGCTGTAATCCCATTATTAATATAGTGGAAGATTATATCGGACTACGATCCCGTGGTTTTTTCCTATTTTGGGTTTTCCACGTAAAAATCTGTGTTTCTTATGATTGGCTTATTGCTTTGGATTTTATTGGTTTATTTTCTTCTTATTTATTTGTGGTACACATCCCATTTTTAATTACACAAAGAGGGAAAGAGATTAATTCCGCTGGCTTTGCAGCTGCTTGTGTGGGTTCCTTTCCCAACAGAGTGGTATCAGAGTGATGTTGTGTTTTTATTACTTGTGTGGTTGAGATGAAGGACTCTTCGGCATGCATGATTAAATTGAAGTCATGGAATTATGGAATTTGAAAGTCTAGAATGGAGAATTTGCTCTACATGAAAGACTTACATGAGCCCATTGAAGGCGAAGAAGCTAGACCTACCGATTTAGATGATAAGAAATGGGCTCAATTGAACCAGAAGGCTGTGGGTACTATCAGGTCATGGATTGATCAAAGTGTGTACCACCATGTCGCAAAGGAATCCAAGGCTGATTTTCTTTGGAGGAAATTGGAAACAATTTATGAGAAGCCTACAGCACAATACAAAGCCAATTTGATGAAAAAGCTTGTTAACTTAAAATACAAGGAGGGGCATAGTATAACTGAACACATTAGTGAGTTTCAAGGCTTGGTTCATCAGTTAACTACTATGAAGATTATTTTAGATGATGAGTTGCAAGCATTATTGTTACTTAGTTCTTTGCCTGATAGTTGGGAGACATTAGTGGTGTCAGTAAACAATTCAGCGCCAAATGGGAAATTTACCTTGGATATGGTTACAGATAGGCTGCGGATTGAAGAATCTAGAAGAAAGAGTGTTGAAGCGGTTCCCTTCGAGTCAAATGCACTTATTTCAGAAAAGCAAGAAAGGCGGGGGAGAAGCCAAAACAAAAATTCCTGTCAGCAGAATAATGATAACCCTAGAGGAAGTTCTAAGCCCCAGAGGAGAAACGTCAAGTACTTTCACTGTCAGAAAATGGGTCACATAAAAAGGGAGTGCAGATTGTGGAAAAGAGAACTGGCGAAGGAAAAGGCCGATGGCCAGAAGAATGACAAAGAGGACACGGCAGACATAGTTGATGGTGATATGGGTATTGTTTATGATGAGAGCTCTGTAAATCTCACTTGCCATACTAGTGATTAGGTGTTTGATTCGGGTGCTTCATTTCATGTTACTGCACATCATGATTACTCACATTCTATACGAATGGTGATTATGGCTATGTTCGGATGGAAAATGAAGGGGCATCCAAGATTGTAGGCATGGGAGATATTTGCTTGGAAACTAGTGTTGGTTGTAAGTTATTGCTCAAAGATGTCAGACATGTACCAAATATTCGCCTTAATTTGATCTCTACAGGCAAACTTGATGATAATGGCTATTCTAACCAATTTAGTGAAGGAAAATGGAAGCTCACCAAAGGCTCCCTAGTGCTACCTAAGGAAAAGAAAGTAAATACTCTCTATGTGATAGAAACCGAGATCAAGAAAGAAGATGTGAATGTGGCAGTAAAAGATTCTGACATTGAGACATGGCATAAAAGGCTTAGTCACATTGGCGAGAAAGGGTTCGCAGATATGTCCCTCAAGACTTGTATTTATTGCTTAGCTGGAAAGACACATAGAGTAGCTTTTAAAAATTTTTCTCCATTTAGAAAGCTGCATATCCTTGATTTGATTCACACTGATGTTTGCATGATGCAAAGTAGATCAATAGGAGGTGCACTTTATTTTGTAACCTTTATTGATGACTGTTCTAGAAAGGTATAGGCTTTTGCTTTAAAATCGAAAGACCAGGTGCTTAGTACATTTAAGTTCTTCCATGCTTATGTTAAGAGAGGGACAGGAAGAAAATTGAAATGTGTTAGGGCAGATAATGGTGGTAAGTACAGAGGACCATTTGAGCAGTATTGCAGATCCTATGGAATTAGACTTGAGAAGACTGTACCAAAAACCCCTCAGCAGAATGGTACTACAGAAAGGATGAATAGAACTATTGAAGAAAAGATCAGGTGTATGCTTTCTGATGCTAAGCTTCCTAAGTCTTTTTGGGCAAAGGCTATGCATAATGCAGTTGATTTGATTAACCTTTCTCCTTCAGCTCTATTAGATGGTGATGTACCTGAGAGAGTTTGGACTAGGAAAGATGTTTCTTATAAACACTTGAGAGTGTTTGGTTGCAGAGCATATGTTCATATCCCTAAAGATGAGAGGTTGAAGCTTGATGATAAAGCCAAGGAATGCATTTTCCTAGGCTATGGACATGAAGAATTTGGGTACAGATTATGGGATCCAATGGCAAGGAAACTCATCAGAAGTAGAGATGTTGTGTTTCTTGAAGATCAGATAATTGGTGATGAAGATAAGAGTGATGAGTCTCATAAATCTCCAGAAATTCCTATCATTCCTATTTCAGTTCCTCCACTTGTAGTTCATGATGATCATGGGGGAGCTGGAAAGGATAATAATGATGGTCCAGCACCACCAATTGAGTTAGAATTGAGGAGATCTAGTAGAGAATGACACCTTCCACTAGATATCCTCCACATGAGTATGTGATGCTTACAGATGGAGGGGAGCCAAAATGTTTTGAAGAAGCTATGTCTCATCCACAGAAAAATGAGTGGGTTAAAGCCATGCAAGAAGAGATGAAGTCCTTAAATGAGAACTACACTTATGACTTAGTAAAGCTTCTTAAGGGAAAGAGGGCACTAAAGAACAAATGGGTTTATAGGTTGAAGACTGAAAATAACTCACAACAGCGGTACAAGGCTAAATTGGTTGTGAAGGGTTTTGGTCAGAAGAAAGGTGTTGATTTTGAAGAAATATTTTCTCCTGTGGTGAAGATGTCTTCTATCCGAGTTGTTCTAGTATTAGCAGCTAACTTGAATTTGGAGATTGAACAGCTTGATGTAAAGACAACTTTCTTGCACGGTGACTTAGAGGAGGAAATATACATGAAGCAACCTGAAGGGTTTAGTGTCAAAGGCAAAGAAGAACTTGTGTACAAGTTGAAGAAAAGTCCATATGGACTGAAACAGGCACTAAGGCAGTGGTATAAGAAGTTTGATTCTTTTATGGAGAATCATGGTTTTAGCAAGACCATGTCTGACCATTGTATTTTTGTGAAGAAGTTTGGCGATGATGATTTTATCATTCTTTTGCTTTATGTGGATGACATGTTGATTGTTGGCCAGGATGCTAGTAAGATTAATAATTTGAAGAAAGAGCTTAGCAAGTCTTTTGCGATAAAAGACTTAGGATCGGCAAAGCAGATTCTTAACATGAAGATTTCTCGTGACAGAAAAGCTGGGAATTTATGGTTATCTCAAGAAGCATATATTGAAAGGGTTCTTGAAAGATTTAACATGAGCAAGGCAAAATCTATTTATTCTCCACTTGCAGTCCATTTTAAGCTTAGTTTCGAGCACTGTTCTACAAGTGAGAGAGAGAAGCAAGAGATGACAGGAGTTCCTTATGCTTCAGCAGTTGGTTGTTTGATGTACGCCATGGTTTGTACAAGGCCAGACATTGCTCATGCAGTTGGTGTAGTTAGTCGGTTTGTCTTTAATCCTGGCAAAGAACATTGGACAGCAGTGAAGTGGATTCTCAAATATCTCAGAGGCACTTCCAGGGCATGTTTATGTTTTGGTAGTGACAAACCTATGTTACAAGTGTACACAGATGCAGATATGGTAGGAGATGTTGATTACAGAAAATCCTTTTCAGGATATTTGCTCATCTTTACAGAGAGCAGTTTCATGGCAGTCCAGACTTCAGCAGTGTGTTGCTCTGTCTACCACAGAAGCAGAGTATATTGCAATCACTGAACGTTGCAAAGAAACCTTGTGGATGAAGAATTTCCTACAAGATTTGGGTGTGAAACAAGATAGTTATGTTATATACTGCGACAGTCAGAGTGCCATTTACTTGGCAAAGAATTCGATGTACCAATAGAAATCCAAGCATATTGATGTGAGGTATCATTGGATACGAGACGTGCTTGAGGAGAAACGGTTGAAGCTTGAGAAGATTCAAACAATGGAGAATGGGTCAGATATGATGACAAAATCATTGCCAAATGAGAAGCTGCAAAGCTGTAAGCAGAGAGCGGGCTTGGTGGTGCCCCCTACATGATCTGGAGGGGGAGATTTATTAGGTCCATCTCATTGGGTGGCCCAAGCCCAAAGTTCAATAAGTTTGGGTAGTTAAGTAATTAAAAGAAACTTAAAAGGGCTAGAAGAAAATTACCATGAAATTTGCCTATATAAAGAACAAAAGCAAGCGGCAGCCCTAGACACAAAAATCACAATAGACGAGAGAGGTAGAGAGACAGTGGCGGTTCTTTTGGTTTTGGGAATAGTAATTTTAATCTTTGATTGATCAATCAGAAGGTGATTTTAACTCAGTTTTTTCCCAAATTTGGAGGGTAAGTTCCTGGCATCGCCCTCTACAATCTACTGGTCTTGATTTTTGTTTTATCCACTCGTTGGTTGTTATTTGAGATACCCTCTGGTTAGAGAGATAAATTTCAAGCTGTTACTGTAAGCCAATAATATTGAGATTCTTGATGTTGGTAGCCTCTAGTATTATCTAGCGAAGAATTTGTGCTGTAATCCCATTATTAATATAGTGGAAGATTATATCGGACTATGGTCCTATGATTTTTCCCATTTTGGGTTTTCCACATAAAAATCTTGTCTCTTATGATTGGCTTATTGCTTTGGATTTTTTTGGTTTATTTTCTTCTTATTTATTTGTGGTACACATCTCATTTTTAATTACACAAAAAGGAAAAGAGATTATTTCCGCTTGATTTGCAGCTACTTGTATGGGTTCCTTTCCCAACATAATTGTTTCTCTTGTTATTTTCCTTTGGAATTGGAAGCCTACTACCACCTAAATGGGAATGTTCTGGACAAAGGCCATATGCTTCTTCCAAGGCTTTTCACGACAATTAGGTTGGTTTGAGTAATGATATATCGCATATGTACGTGGACGTGGGGTCTCTTCCAAAAAGATGAATTAAAATTTTCTACTAATTTGTTGGTGGTTTTTGTTTTCTTGATTTATTTGGTGACAGGTTTTATAATGTTAAAATTTGAAAGAGGTTTGGGCTCTGATTATGGAAAGTAGGGATGACAAATTGGATGGGCTTGTTGCCGAGTTGGGCTTGTCCGGTCTAGATTGTTTTAGCAAATGCCTGGACCCAGATTTATGCTTAGTTATTCACACTGTCACTCATATTATTTTGGTTATATATTTTATGAATTATCACTACCTTTGTCAGTCACTCACTCCCGTGTGTATTTATTATGCTTTGCCCCATAAACTAGCTTTTAGATGGTTTATGGGTGGGCTCAGGTTGGACATATCTAAAACTTTACACCATTTTAGATGTGAAAATTTCAATTACCGCTTGTGTTTCTCCTTCCTTGGCGACATCATTTGATTTGATATAATTGCATTAATTAGTCACTTATGCTATAGTTATTTGGTTTATTCACACCAAATAACTTTAATAAAAATTGTTGAAAGTTAATTAACTCATTTAGCAACGTTACATTTTGGTTAAAAGAGAAAGTTATGATAGTTATGAAAATAACGTTTGGAAATAGCTTAAAAAGTGTTAAATTAAGTGGTGACTATTTGAAGAGGTATTTGGAATAGACACCACTAATATATAAATAAGGGTCTTTAAATCTCCCTTTCAATGTTTTTAGTTAACATTAAAATTGATGAATAAAAATCTATTGAAATAAAGTCTTTTATTGTCAGATATTGGTTTTCTCTCTAATTCCTCTTCAAACTCTGCTTCCTCCATATCCCAAGTACTATCACATAAAACACTATATTTTATATTTAATTCTCCACTATTCTAAATTGTTGTGTTGAGTGTACCGCACCAAAATATTATTTTGAGACAGAAATAGTCTTAAGGACAGTGCTTAAAATACTTTATCTTTTATTTATTTTATTTATAACTGCATACGTTCTACTTCGTACTGACATATTATTTATTTTATTAAATATTTGCAACACATTCAACATCATGTCAAATGTATTTATTATAGTCTGGAGAGAAGCCGTTTCATGCAGCGTGACCGATGATGCCTGCAAAGACTCAAAAGATCACTAATATCTAGTTCAAAACATCTTAAACCACATAAAAACTAACGGACAGAATCTGCAAGCAAAGACTGCCAGAGGATGACCACTCGACTAGCTTAAATAAGAATGCCAAATAATAGCAGAGTAATTCGAATGATTAAATAAGTTAGCACACTTACCCTAGGCACGGCACAGCCGTCAAACCTCGGCCCGTGAGGGCCCATGGGCTGGCACGGCACGGCCCACCATTTGAACGGGCCGTGTCGTGCCGTACCGAGAATTTTTTTTTTCAAGCCTGGCACGGCCCGTGCGTACCGTGCTCAAAAAAGCCTGCGAAGCTCTTTTTTTTTTTTTTTTTAGTTCGCGTGCTTCAGAAAGTCCACATACCTAGCGTGCTTTTTTAAGCCCATGGGCCTTTTCTTCAAGCCCATCACCGACATACTTAATAATAATAATAATAATAATAAATAATTTTTATTAAAGGAACAATTAACATTTTATTAAGACATTAACACAATTAGACAACTATATTATCTAATTTCGTAATAACCAATTATAATACACCTAATTTTATTCGAAATACTAATATTGTACTTGCACTTGAACTCTATTGAATGAAAATACAACTTTTAATTTATTATAAAGCATATTTCGTTCATAATTTTATTTTATATTTGCATAAATGTGAAAAATATATTCATTCACAAATGAAACATATCTCCTTTGACTAATTTATGATTTCATAAATAAAATATTTAAGTTATTTAAGTTTAGATTTATGATTTATAAAATCATTATATTTATAATTTTATTTATTAAAATCATGAAATCATTTATTCATTTAATAAATTATAAATATAAAACAATTAGAATTTTTTAAAACTAAGACTAAATTAATTTTTAAAAATCTATGCTAATAAAATATTCATAACATTTTATGTTTACTTTTTATTAAAAATTTTTTACAAGTATACTTTGGCCCACAGGCTGCGTGCTAGCCCACCAATAAAGCGTGCTTATAATGTGCTTTTTCACGTGTCGTGTTTTGGCCCATCTTTAATCGTGCCGTGCTTTTAAAGCCCACGTGCCTAAAACTCTAAGTCCGGTCCGGTCCACATGCGTGCCATGCCGCGTGCCTTACTAAAATGTGCTTGTGTCGTAACTTGCTGTACGGACCGGCGCACTGGCCATCTTTACCCCAGGCTACTCCGGGACCAGGATTTGAACCTGAGGGAGATGATCGATCGTAAATAAATTGTAAACAAGAGTAAAAAATTTCATGTGTAAGACTAAATAAAATTTCTGCATGGGCTACAAAACCCCTTCCAATAATGTTATATGGTCCAGAACGAGGAATATTCTGCCAAATGTATATAGCAGGATAGAGATGAGTTCACTGGAGTTGGGTCCATAAATATATAAACAGAAACATAACAAAGCCTAAAGGACAAGGAGATGAAAGAGTACCGGCTCGTTGTCAAATTCAAAAGTAGCCTTACCTGAATCAGATGTATAAACCAGAAAAAGAGTTAATGACTCGACAAATATCGCACACCATAAACAACTACATTAGTCAACACGATATTATGTGCAGCATATACATACTATCATCACCAACATGGATAGTTGCTAAAACACCGGCAGTTCCAACATCTTTAAAAGGGTCTCCTGAAAGAAAACCAGCAAATGATGATTAAGAAGGTATTCTATGACACGAAAGAGTGATTTTATTCCCGGGTTTCCTGCAAGTTATTAGGTATACATAATAGAAATACTCATAGTCAGAGGGCCATATATACCAGTTGATTTCGGAGGATCTGTTATGTCTCCGTAAACGTGAACAATGAGTGCATGATCACCAGACGCGAAACCAGAGAGGCTTCCACCGAAGGTTGTTGGACCTAGAAGAAGAAAAATAAAGCCCAAAAAAAAAAAAAGTTTAGACATGATTTAAGAACAATGAGTTCCAGAACCAACTTATTAATCAGTGATTAAATTACCATTTTCATTTCCTCCCTGGGATAAGTTAATTTCATTGGTATCCGGAATGACATTGGCATTCCCAGCTAAAGTCAGAGCTACAACTGCATTCATCATTGTGCTGTGTGATCTGAGCAATACAAAATATTACATTTAAATGAACCGTCAATAGTTTAAAAATCGCAAACTTCCAACAAACAAAGAAACAACGCCATCAGAAGGGAAAATATATATATATATAATTTTTGCCAAAAACAGAAGAAGTAACAACACAAAAAAAGTAGTTGTTAAATTATAACTTGTTATTTCAGCGTAATCAGGAGTGTAAGGCTAGGCACGAACTTTAAACATCAAAAATAAAAAAAAGACAGATTTTTTCACCGAAAATAGTCTTGAACAGAAACATAACCAGTGTCGCGCACCAAACAAGTATGAAACCTGGGGATCCAGCTATGTTACCCATTGGGTTTGGTACCCCATTTTTCATCTTTTTCAAATTTACCGTTGGATTTAACCCAAAAGTAGTACAAGGGCTTAATGTGTTTATTGGGTTATTAACATTAAAAGTCCCTGTTGTTTATACACAATAAGAAAAATCAAAAGTTTTAATATCTTGACATATAAGTCCATAATATTAATATTTTAAATGTTTTAAACTATTGAACTAGATTTCTAATTAAATGACTTATTCTTACATTTATTAATATATATTTAAATTAATATATTTTCTTATTAAGTAAAAAATTAAATAATTTAATATATAGTTAATCTATTTTAATTTTTTTCTAACCATAATTGAGGATAAATACAAATATGTTTTTTTTTTAATTTAACATAACCGCAACTAATTTCCTCTCACCCATGTGAGCAAGATTCAAATCTCATACCCGCCCCTCTTTTTTTTTTAACATAAGAGATTTTACTATCTCAAGTAGATGGAATATACAAAATATGAAAATGAATTTAATTTCATATTCTATGCGGTTAATATTTTATTTTTTTAACATAATATTTATTTAACATACTATCAATTATTTAATCATGTAGTAAAAATATATTAATTTACTTTTAATAATAAAGTGTTAGTTTATGAATTCGTAAAATCATTTTTGTTTGTTTTAACAAGGAATTTTGTATTTTTCCTTGAGTACTTGTCTTTAAATAAAAAGAATAAATTTAATTGTACACTTAAATAAATTAACATTTGTTACTCCACCCTAACATTTTAAACAGTCATTAGCACACATCCATACGATTAAGATCTATCATTAACTTAACTAAGAGAAGAGTAAAAAAAATAAAAATCTAAACAAGTACTCTATTTGAAAATAATTTAAATATTTCTTTATTAAAAATAAACTAAAAATAAATATTTTCTATTCTTTCTTCTCTCTTGCTAACATCGCATATGGACAACAGCAGAGGTGGCACTTCGAGTTAGTGGATCGTGTTCATATCGTGTTGTCAAATTTGAGCTAACACAATCCAACTCATTTATTAGTTGTGTAAAGAACTTCAACCCTATCGATTCATTTGTTATGGTGTCATAATTGTGTTACTTATTTAACAAAATTTTAATTTTTGATAAGAAAAATATATTTTTAATCCATTTTTATATTTTTTTTTCTAAATTTTGGAGTGCTATCTTCTTAAACTCCAATCAATTTTATTTTGAATACAAATAAATGATTTTTAAAAATATGAAAATTCATCGTTATCTATCGATTAAAATATAAGTCAATTAGTATAATTAATTGAATAATTAATCATCTCACAAACGAATTATCATATTAGGAATTTTAATACTGAACCCAATACAGTTATTAATCGAGTTGATAGCTAGGGAGAGCAAGCAAATCCATATCAAGTTCGATGTCCAAGTATCTGATCCAAATAAATTGGATAAAATCTATCCAAAATACTCTAGATTTGATTTATCCGATATCCATTCATGAACTCGATTATTATTAAATTTTGAATGTATGAGACTAAAATTGAATATTATAACTAATATTTAAGTTTTGTAAATTAAATGAAGAATCAAAATAATATTGCCAAAAATTATTGCACTGTCAACGACAACAATATCGGCACCATCACCAAAAAAAATAAGTGAGTGAATATAAACACAAATATTATCAACATATTCAAAATTATTTGATCAATGTAATGATGGCAATGCTGCCGGATAAATGGATGTGTCGACAATGGATGCACCTTCCAATGCAAGCAATTATAACAAGACTGCCATGATTAGGCGGCGTTTCAAGGTTTACCGCCTTTAAAAACCAACTTGGTGATCTTTAAGTTGAAAAAAGGTGGCAGTGTAATGTAACTCGTTGTGGTTTTGTGGTGTAGTTATGGTGGCATTCATTTTTTGAAGGGGCGTGCATCTCTACATATCAACAATTTCAGGCATTAAGACTATCGTTGTGTAGACCATCTAATTTCAAGTCTAATGGTACCCTTCATGGCCCCCTCAATCAATAATGTCATTGCTGACAATGGAGCAGTGGTCCCCAACGATTATCTATATTTTTTAGTGTAAAATATTTTTTTGTAATTAATTAAAAAATAAGAGTAATAATTTTGTTTTATTATTCTGTTTCTATATTGAAAATAATTGTAATTACCTTTTAATATTAATCTTTAGGAAATTAAATAAAAAATAAATAAGAATTTTTTTATGTAAAACACATAATTCATTTTTCATATTATAAAATGTACAGTGATTTATAATAAAAATTAAATATTTATGTAGATATTTACCATATTTATATTGGATAATTATGCATTTATACATGGATAGATAATAACTGTATCTAGCTGAATTTAGCCACTCCTAGTCGACACAGATATGACCAATTAAATAATTGTGTGAAATTGATCACTCAATTTTTTTTTATGTTATATTCTTGTCGGATTAATGGGTTAGTGCTGGACAACAGCACCATGGCCATGACCAATTTTTTTTTTTTTTAATTTGGTAGTGAATAGATTTGTTTTCAATTCTAGCAAATCATGCATTGGCTTCTCTACATATATTGCAATACAAAGAAAACTTATATTATCCAAATTAACAAGTCTGCAGTGTTAGAGTACTGTGTTCGTGCCGGCGTCTTGGAAAGCTACTTGTGAAACAGATTGTGCCTTTCAAAACCATCAGTGCAATTAAGAATTTATAGGTGTAGGACTAATGTGTGAAAAAATTTAAAAATTTTTGGCTTTTTTATTTTTATAACAAATAACATGACTCTATTATAATTGACCTAGAAAAAGACAAAAAATGGGTACCAAACCCACATTGCAACATAGCTTTGCCCTATAATACTATTATTAAAATGCCATAGGCACATTAACAAATATCAACCAAATATTGAGTAGCAATTAATTCCCACCACAAAATTACTGACCAAAGCAGCTTAGTTTCTCACCACAAGCGAATGATTAGAAATTTGAAGTGATAAAAATCTTCCCGCTTTTAGTCAGAAAAAAAAAAAACACGACACGGTTAAAAAGGTTTTCTTTTATATTCTTATAAAATAAGAAACAAGTTAGAAATTTATAAAAAAAATAAAAGAAAATCATAGACAGACCTAATTAAGGGGTTTCGACTCCTTTGGGCCTAAACATTTCTTTAATTGGGCTCTTTTAGCCCCTTTTGTGTGTAAGTCCAATACTAATATATAAGGTATTATAGGCTTTTAAAGTAGACATTTAAATATTTAAGGCTTTTAACCCAATTTCAAAAAAAAATTATTTGGACCCAATTTCTAAATTTAATCAATTTATAATCCCCAATTAACTTACGAAACTCAACTTTTTTATATTAGGAATTAAAAAATTAAAAGGATTAAAAAGACACGTAAATTCCCAAAATCATTTTAAATAAATCCCTAAATCACGACTTCGACTTGGCCATTAACACTACTACCGCGGATTTATAAGAGGATAAGGTATATTCGTTAATTTTATTTATTGGTGACATTGATTTTAACTCTACCTATAGCCACTGTCACTCTAAAGAGAGTATTTTTAGCTATGAATTTTGTGAAGAATCGACTTCGAAACTAGATGAGTGATCAATGGTTGAATGATAACTTAGTTGTGTATATAGAAAAAGATTTATTTGCTTGTATTGCCAATGAAGCCATTATTCAACGTTTTCAAAATATTAAAACACATCGAGAACAATCAAAGAAATGTTGTAAATGATTATAACAATAAAGTTAAATATTTTGGTCATTACTTTTTCTGTTGGCTCTTATAATCTTGTTCCAATTTTTTTAATCAAATTATATAAATCCTTGTTGAATTTATTTATTGAGCCCGTTATTGAAAAAAATTATTTCTGCACCACCACTCTTTTTTTATATATATATCTAGCTATTAAAAATTTTTGACATATTCTTTGCACTACCTATGCTTTTGTTACCTCCTCATCTTGAACTAAACCTAGAAGCATAAACAACGAGACAATCTAATCTAACAGCCAAGTTCGAAATCTCTTAGCAAAAAACATAAAAATAAAATAAAATAAAATAAATGATCAACATAAAGTTAACACAAATTCGGCAAAGCTTATGTTACAAACAATGTAACAAATAGCCAACACATGTAAGCTATTGATTTTGATATTTTTCAAATCCAATGGATAAAAACAATTTCAACCTAAAACAAGGTACATGTGTAATAGCAATTTACAAAAAATTTTATTTTTAATCACATATTTATTTATTATTTCAAATAAGTCCTCATTAATTTTATAAATAAATGGTTTTGTTGCTCATCTTTTTTACATCAATTTTTAAAACTTTTTAAATTTTTACTATATTCTTATAAATGACGCAGTGCGGAAGCAATACTAGATATCATTCTAGCGTACGTTCTTAAAACTCAAGAAGGAGGGCTCTCACAAAGGAGAAAATATCTCAATTGAGAAAATACTTGAATATTATTGATAAAGCTTGTGTTAAGAAACAAGCATAACAAGCCTATTTATATTAACTAAGATTACTCCTAATCCTAATAGACCTATGATTCCTTATAAGAAAAGGAATATTAATTAAACAAGAAAATATTAAGCAAATCCCAATTAAACTAGAATTATAAATATGACTCGAATAAGTTTAATAAAATAAGAGAAATCCTAATAAAATACTAAATACTAAATGACTCAAAATCTAGAATTCCTAATTTATTCTATCCCCTATGCTTCCTAGATCAGTCTCCTCCTCTTCAAAAAAAAACTCGTCCTTGAGTTTTACTACCAATAAAAGACAATCTGGAGGATGAAACTTTAAGTAGAGTAGCAATGAATCTTGGAGCTCAAACTCATAGTCTTGAACATTAATCTTCCTTGAAACTTGAAATGCTTCATAATTCATCGTCTTCTTGATCTTGTTAGTCACACTACGAAAAGGTAAAGTCTTGTACGAACGAATAACTTCTAAGTCTCTCAAGTCTTTTGTCAAACCTCGCTCAATGTTCTTGCCAATTAACTTTATCTTGAATGTCATATCTTCTTCAAGAATAACTTTCTTATCTTCTTTAGGAAAAGGCATAACCATATCAATTATCTCAAGGCCTTCTTGAATAATTTGCTTAGCATCATGAACAATTGGTAAAACCATATCAACTTTATCATCTTCAAGAACAATTGGTGTCTCCTCAACTTGAACTTCTTGCACAATTTTAACCATATCATTAGATATAAAACTCAAATCAAGAATAGATTGTACCTCTTTATTAGAAACTTTAGGCTCATTTGAAATCTCTTTAAAAGAAGTTTTTGCGACATTCTTTTCCTCCAATGATGAGACCAATAAAACTTGCTCTTCCACATTTACATTTTCAACTTCATCTTTGTCAATGGTTGAATCATGTTTATCCAACACATCTTGAGTAGCTTTAAAATCTTCAAGCATAATATCTTCTTCCGTTGGCGAATTATAATCTTTATTAGCATAATAAGATTGCTTTTCGACATTATAATCCTTTGGTGAGGAGAAGTCCATGATAAGATCTTGTTTCAACAATGAACTCTCATGTTGTAGTTTCGAAAGAATGAACCTATCGAACTCTTGATCTTGTCTTCTTTGGCTCTCACAATGCTCTTGCGCTCGTTCAAATCTCTTTAATGCTTGCTTTCTCTCTCTCATGATTTGCAATTCAACTTTTAAAGCAATTTTGACGACATCCCAATATTCATGAGTATCATCAATTTGTAATAATACTCGTTCCTTAATATCATCACGCAATCCTTTCACAAATCTTGAAATTGCATTATCATCATCTTTAGAAAGATTCACAAGACAACAATAATCTCGTAGTTGAGATTCGTAGAATCGAATAAAATTCGTACCTTGCTGACATTTATCAAATTTATGACGAATCGTATGAAAATATTCAAGAGGACTAAAATAAGCTTTTGTCTTCCTTTTCATGCTATGCCAAGTTCGAATCTTGTCTCTTCCATGCTGAATTCGTGTTGCTTGTAAGTTTGCCAACCATTATGATGCATCTCCCATTAATTTAGAGGACACATACTCTACATGTTTATCCTCTGGAATATCTTCAAGAGTATCTTCAATTTTGAAAATTCAATCGAAAATATCCTTAGGATTAGTAAATTTATCATAATAGAAAAGATCATCATCTTCTTCTCTATCTCTCATTGTATCACACTATTTTTTTTATCTATTTTCTCTCTTTTTTTTTTTTGGGTTTGGGTTTTTTATAAGAACAGAAAAATTAAAGGGCAATAATAGAATTAAAAGACAATTTGGGCTAAAACTATAAATAAGCAAACGTTGGTGTTGCTGGCGACGGTGGTCGGGAAAACGGGAACGGAATGGTAGATTTGGAAGATTTGATGGTGGTGAGTGTGATGGTGGTGGTGGTTTGACTCAAATAATTATGGATTGGCTGAAAATTTGTGGTGAAGTTGCGGTGTGGGGTGTTGTTCGTTTCTGGTGAACAGAGCGGCGGCTGGCAGCGGGTGTTGGCTAGAAAGGAAGGGCTGATGGTGGTGGACGGATTGGTAGTGGTGGTGGCTATCAAATCGAGGTGGATTTTGACGAATCAAGCGGCGAAAATCGCTGTGGTTTAACGGCTGTTTTGGTGGCTACGATGGTGGGTTGGTGGTGTTATGGGCTTGGATATGGTCGGCGGCGTGTAGGCAGTTAGGTGGTGGTGGAGATCTACGGAAATGATGAAGAACGTGGCGGTGGCAGTCGCGTGCGATGGCTGTGAAGGTGGTTACGATTTTTTTTTTGTGTGGAAATAATGGATGATGGAGGAAGGATGTGTATGGTGGATGGTTGATGGTCAGGAAAGTCCTACTTGGCACAGAGAAAGGCTTTGATACCACTTGACACAGTACGGAAGCGATACTGAATATCGTTCTAGCATACGTTCTTGAAACTCAAAAAGGAGGGCTCTCACAAAAGAGAAAATATCTCAATTGAGAAAATACTTGAATATTATTTATGAAGCTTGTGTTAAGAAACAAACATAACAAGCCTATTTATATTAACTAAGATTACTCCTAATCCTAATAGACCTATGATTCCTTAAAAGAAAAGGAATATTAATTAAACAAGAAAATATTAAGCAAATCCTAATTAAACTAGAATTATAAATATGACTCGAATAAGTTTAATAAAATAAGAGAAATCCTAATAAAATACTAAATACTAAATTGACTCAAAATCTAGAATTCTTAATTTATTCTATCCCCTATGCTATTTACATCAATAAAGATCTAAATGATTATCATATCCATAAAGATATACAAATTATGAATGTATATTTGCACTTACATTTATTATTTTTTGTCTAGATTTTTTTCTTATATATGAGTGTATGTTTGTATATATATGTGTGTGTGTGTGCGCAATCTATTTTCTCATCCTAAATACACACCACCAATGCTTTCACAAAGATTTTATAATCTAAATTATAAAAGATATTATATGTCATAATTATCTTATGAATCTAATAAATTATTAGAAGATAATATAATAAATAAATTACCAGAACCTCTAATAATTTCATAAAACTTAAAAACCAATAAGTTACTGCCTTGTGCATGGCTATAGGTAAAGAGGATTTTTTTATGGAAGATTTCAACACTTTCATCTGATCAATTATTCAGACATGTGGGAAAATATAATTAAATTGAATTTATTAAATAAATTAAGAATCCCAAATTTTTCTAATGCTATAGAAAGTACAAACAAAATATTAGAAATTAATAATTTTAATGAAGAAAATATAAAACAAATTAAAAAGTTAAGAGATCAAATGAGTAAATAATTAATTAATAAAGTTAAACAATTAATAAAAGACTTCAACATTAAAGATGATGATGTATTAAAGCAAGAGGTCATTAATATCATGAATAAAAACTTAATAGATATAAGATTAAATGAGTTAGAGATTCAATTAAATAAAATAGGAAAAATTGTTGAGTAACTTGGTACTAAATTTACTATAACTATAAATAGAAAACTTCAAAAAAATTGAAGTATAGCAGTGTTGCATGTTGTCTAGTTGCAGCTTGGGGTTTAAAATAAACTTAAAAACTTATTGACTATTTTTGTAATTATTATCTTTTCTAAGGATTTAAAAATTTTAGCTGTAACATACAGCTAATGTAACTTAAGTTTGCCTACATCATCAGAAACACATATTGATTAGATCAAAAGTGATATAAGAGAAGTGAAATGATAAGTACAGAAAGGAAATGAAGAGAGCTTGTAGAGAGAGACTATATAGAGATTGCTTTATGGATGCTGACAAATTTATAAGAGTGTACGTGTGTGAATATTAGTGATTGAAAAATCTTACAAAGCATTGTTGTAAGGGTCGGTCAATGTTGTAACTATGGTATGGTACAAAAATTTTTGTCCTTATCCCAACTGACTGCTGGTTTAAAAGTCAAATAATCCAACGTGGTTTAGATTGCCACGCATACTTCAAGCACACTGGTGAAGTCAGTTCAGAGGTAAAATTGGGCGTAACAAAATTGTGGTTGTAGGTAACAGCACTCTGGTTGGGTGCCAATAAATGATGGGTGAAAGATGATTTTTGCACCAGTAGAATTTCGATCGTATTATCACATAATGTTGTTGTAATCTTTAGATGGATTAATTGACAGGTAGTGCAAAAAACCAACAATTTTAATAAAGCGATAAATATGAGTAACTTTGAAAAGGTTTAAAAAAACTTATGTTCAAATGATGTTCTTCATAAGTAATATCAGTGAATAATTAAAGTAGTATCGATTAGTGTTAATCAGACAATTGATTTTGGAGAGGCCATTTTCGTGTATTAATGATCATAAATTTAACAATCATAACAAACCAGTGAATTGAAGAAAATTTGAAAATTTTTAAAAAAATAATCGTGTGCAAATGATGATCTTCATAAGCAAAATCAATTAGTAATTAAAACAGTATCAATTAGTATCAACCAGCCACTTGCTATCAGAGAGGCCATTTTCATGTATTAATGATAACAAATTTTTGAATCCCGAAATTGTTTAGAATTTTTTGAAACTTCTATTTTTGTAGCATTTAGATTTAGTACTCAACTGAGTTTTTACTAGGATCCACTTATACATATCATCTTCTCCAATCAACGATTAGGTTTAACTTTTTTTTTTCGCCTTTCTTAATTTCTCTTTCCTAATAAAAAACACTTTTCATTAAAGGGTCTTGCTACCGTATTTTTGTATTTGGTAATTATTGTGTGCGGAAGTGTCATTTCTTGTGGTCTAATGCCACTTGTATGCAAATAAGGAATTAATACGCACCAAACATTTACAGTGATTTAACAATAAAGCCTACATCCATAGAGGCAAGATATAATAATTATTTTATTAACAATTAACAGAGCAATAATTTGGTTAACGAAACCTCACTTCCAACTATCCTAATACAATCAACACTCTTACACATTCTTGAAAGAAATATTTTTCCCAACACACATTCTCTCACATTTCTATAAATAGTATAGAAATCAACTAAGTACTAAAGAAAACACCTTCCTAAATTTTCTAAGAGCTCACTTGCATATGCTCCCTTTCTTCACAGAAAGAGCTAAAACATCTAAGCATTGCATTTTGGGATGATTAAAAAATGAGAATTGCTTCTTTAATTATCGCAGCAAAAGTCTAAGAAATTGGTAACCAATTTCTTCATTTTTAACAGATGGCCCCAAATTTTCTAAATTGTCAACATGCGGTCCAAGTCTGCTTGATTTTGTCGGCAATTTGACAAAAAAAGGCATGAAGGATTTTGGTGCATTCAAAATGAGTCCAACGTCGCAACATGTAAGCCCCTTTTCAACAGTAATTCATCAAACTTGAAAAAATTGACGAACACATAATTTCTTTTTAAGTTCTTTTCTTTTTTCATTTTGCTTTTTATCAACTCCTCCCACATCTTCTTTAAATCATCTTTCTTCTTTCCGATGGAATCATTTGGTAGTTAATGGTATTGGCCCAAACTCCATTTTTACATATTCAAGTTCTTTATTTTTTGTTTTTGACTAATTTTTCAATGTAATGATCCATTTTGCGTGGATTTGATTATTAATTTTTGTGTGTTAACTTTATTTGTGCTGAAAAGAACTTAGAAGCTAAAACCAACGACAAAGAAAAAAAAAACCAGTTTTAAATGCTATTCTCGCTAAAGATAGTTTAACAAGAGAGATATAATTCTTGTATTAAACATGAAAAGGAAGCAATAAACATAAAATTAATTAATGACAAAATCTGTAAAAGAAAATTTAATTGAATTTTACTATTGTTGATTGATATGATGATGATGGAAGTTAAGTATTGTTGATAGATATGATGAAGATGGAAGCGAAGTTGTTATGTAAGACAAGGAGAAGAAATCAATAATTAATTTCAGCCTTTCAAAAGGTTAATAATTGTAGTACAATACAAACACTGAAAATGAAAATGAAAAAAGATGGAAACAATTAATTGCAACCAGCTCGAAAGGTTAGTGGTGGCAGTCAATTTATCCAATAATTAAGCCCAGCTGTTAGATTAAACAAAGAAGCATCCAACAAATTTGTTTAATAAAGACAAAAAATGCGGTTTAGTGCAACTGCTGCAGTATGTTGGGAAATTTATAAGAATAACTCATAAGATTTTATAAATTTTTAAACTAACCCCACTAAATTTTTTATATCAACATTAGCTAAAAACTACACAAACTACCGAAAATACCCCCATCATTCTCACCAAGCTCTCTCTCTCTCCTCTCTCTCTCTCTCTCACGGACATCATCGGTAGCAGCTTGTTTTGGGCATTTCTTAGAGTCATCCTCGGCGGCTAAAATCTCCAAAATCAAGGTTAGTTGAAAAAACTTAGTTTTTATTGCGTGTTGTTATTATGTATTTTTTTGTTTGTTGTTATTGTTAGTGTGTTGGGTGGGTGAAATTGGTGGAGGATTGAAGAATTTGTGCTGATGTTGTTGGTGTGGGTGATGCTGTTGGATTTGGTATGGGACCGGCTACCATCGGTCCCATCACAGAAGCTTGGTGCGACAGTCCACTAGCTGTCCCACCAAGCTTGGTGCGATAGGTGCCCGTCCCACCAAGCTTTTAATTTTTACTTGCTTTTTTTCTTTGTTAAAATAGCTAAATATTTAAAGCTTCTTAAATTGGAATTCGAGGCATGGAGTATTTTAGCATTAAATTGACATAGAAAGCAATGCCATATGAAGTGAAATGATTCAAATATGTTAATTATTAAGACATTGATTTTAGTTAATTGTCAAAAGTTAGTAAACTAGATTGTAGAAATTCTTGAGTGCACAAGTTATTTTATGAAAAAGCTTGTTCATCTTATAATATGATTCTCTATTTAGCCTTGTAGATCTATATGCATTTCTTGACAAAGATGATACTCCTTTTCCTATTATTGTCTGTTACAGTGAAAGAATTAGTTCCATTTCCTACTTGACTGATTTCCAAAGTTAACAAATTAAGAACATTCATCTTAACTGTAACACAAAATATTTAAGTTGATCTTCTTGTATTGATGAATTCTCACCAAAACCACAGTACCTTGTCACACCAAAACTGCGATACGACAGGTCCCTATCGCACCAACATTGGTGCGACAGGGTGTCTGTCGTACTAGTAGACTTACGACCTGTCGCACTAGCAAACTTGAGACCTGTCGCACTAGCAGACTTGAGACACCCCCGTCGTCGTCATCGATGATGCCCCTCTCCTCTCACCAACAGTCACTCTGTCTTACAGCCACTCGAACACATAGAAACACATCCCCAACTCAACAAACACTCATCACACATTTTTGCACTTCATTATCTATTCTATCCAACAGATATTTTATTGAATATTTTATTAAATTTTAAAAACTCACCTAGGTTTTGGAACCTAGGCTCTTTAGATAGATAAGTGTGTGTAGTCGAAAATTACTTTTTCATCGACGTCGCTATTCCTTGTCACCATTCACCACCGATGATGCTTCAACATGCAAGAGCTGGTTACGGTTTGGTGAAAGTTGGCTACGGTTTGTGGTTTGGTGAAGAGGAAGACAAGTTTTGGTTAAGAGGGTAATTTGGGGCAAAAAACATTTTTTTGCTAATGTTGATAGAAAAAAGTTAGAGGGGTTAATTTAAAAATTTACAAAATTTTATGGGCTATTTTTGTAAATTTCCCCAACATGTTAGGTTTTTATTATTGGCATCATTGCATCAATAATATTATATTTTATTTATTTCTTTTATAAAGAATTTGTTTCCTTTTATTAGAGATTTATCTGCTTTTGGGAATTAATTAAGATTAGATTATGTGGAATATTAGAGAATATTTTTTGAGGCATCAAAGGAGTAAATTGCTCTATAAGTAGGATTCCATGTCAAAAAGTTTCAAATAAAGATGACTACTACATTGGTAAGTATATGAAGTATTTATGGATATTGGACTCTTAAGGAAGCATATCCTAGTATCAAGTATTTATGGAATATTAAACTCTTAAGGAAGTATATCTTAATATTGTTTTATTAGGGTTTAGGTGAAATACTACTCATATATAAAAAGAGGTATTTCACACATTGAAATAGTGAGGAAGATATATCGTATATTATAATAGAGAAGCAGCCAACGCAGAGAACGAGAAGAAACCTACTTGGCCGCATATGATGGTTTATATCTCTATGATGTTTTAGTCTTCTTCATCAAGTCTACATCATATCTCATTAGACATTCTTTATATTTACTTTGGTCTCTTCGAGGGGTTCTCGCAAAGCAAGGTCGAGTAAGTTAGATACAACAAGGCGGTGGCAAGAGTACGAGGGTATCTGAAATTGTTTAAAAATCTAATAAGTTGTAATCTTTTCATTACTTAGTGAATTACTTATTTTCTAGGTGTAGCCCCGTGGATGTGGGATTATGATCAAAATGATGTAAAAATCCTCTGGGTGCTTTACTTTCAGTAATTTATTGTTTCTGGCATATTCATGATGAATGACAGTAACGTGAACAGTGTGGTGAATAGTTACGGTAAACAGTAACTGTGAACAGGACTCTTAAACAATACATATGAACTATAACTATGAACAATACCGTATAAACAGTAAATATAAATAGTGATTTCAGGATTAATTATTTAGTGAAATTAATTTACCTATTGTTTTATTTTGCCTACACTTGTTAAAATAGATCTAAATTCTTTACACAACATAGTTGGGCCCTTGTTGGAAGGCTCTGGGCTTTATCTTCAATTAACAGCAAACCACATCACCAATTAATAGCAAACACCGGTAGGTCATCAATTGATAGCGAGGAAACAAAGGTAGGTGAAGAAGATAAAGCCTAGTTGGTGACCATATGAATTGTGATATTTAATCCCCTCAAAATATCTCATTAGCCTCCATTTCTCAATTAACCCCATAAAAAATTTTAAAATAATTTCACTCTCAATATGTCCAATATAATTCCCTTAATACCCTTATTTATCATTTTTACTTTCTTTTTCACTCTCATCATTTAAAACTCCAAAAGTAATCTAATCCAAGCTGGGGGTTTGTGTTTTCTCTCCATTATTGTGACTACAATTAATACTTAAATGATTAATAAACGATTTCTCTTATTCAAGATCATAGTCTTGACAAGTCGCGTTGAATCATATATGGACTATAGTGCATTCTATTCTAAGTGTGTCATGGGTATTTCAAAATACTGAAACCTACACAATTGAATTTGAATTAAATTAAAGGAGTTCAAATTTAAATTTAATGGAAAACAAAATAACTTTTATAAAAGTTTTTGAAAGTTAACTAACATTTTTATAACGTTAAATTTTCGTTAAAGGAGGAACTGAGGAAGTTGTGGTAGTTATGAAAATAACGTTAAAAGAAGTTGAAAATAGTTAAAAAGAGAGTTATATTAAATGGTGGCTATTTGATGAGGTATTTGGAATAATGTTGTTGTAATTTTCAGATGGATTAATAGACAGGGAATGTAAAAAACCAACAATTTTAATAAAGCAAAAAATATGAGTAAATTTGAAAAAGGTTTAAAGAAAAAAATGATGTTCAAAAGGTTTAAAGTATAATATTAGTGAACAATTAAAATAGTATCTTTTTAGGTAGGGTGATTACAATAAGGCCTTACTCAAAGCCTTATTGTGCTCGCCTCGCCGTTTAATACAACAAAAGGATGCTGGCGAGCAAGATTAGGGGGGCTTATGGGAAAAAATGAGGGGTCATCGCTGCTCTAACCATATTTTACTTTTTAATGTTTTTGGGCTTTAACTTGGGTTTTTCTAGAGTTTGGGCTTGGGCTTTATGAAGTTAAATAGAGTCTAAAACTTGACTCTTTTTTTTTTGAATTTTTTAAGGATGAAATTTAATTTAATCATCAATACTTGTTTGATGTAGGAGAAAAACATATCTGGAACTTGTGGTTTGATAAAAAGTTCATGAAGGGTCGAAAATTTCTCTTTTAGAAATTGGCACACACATTTCTCTTTGTATTAAGATATTATCATGCAAATCCCAAGGATTGCCTAAAATATGGGTTTGTTTATCACAAAAAAAGATATGTGAGCGTGATGATTTTTGAAAACAAAGAATCTTTGTAACCATTTCATCAAATCATGGGATGTCATTTTTTTACGATTTATATAAAATTTATTTTTAATGTGAATTTTTTCTGTTTCAATAAAATTTAACATGATTTTAATTTAATGACTCGCTTTTTCCTTTTTCCAATTTAGTACTTTTTCATAAAATTTTATTAGAAATACCCACGACGTAATCCAATTAATTCAAATTTTTAATATAAAGATTCCGTTGAATGTGTTATATACTTTTGTTGTACAATATTTGTTACATTCGCGGATGAACAATTGTTGATGCTACAACTTGCTCAAGTGTTGCAGTAAGATGGATTTCCATGGTATGCGGATATTGCTAATTATCTAGTAAGTAAACTACTACCACCTGATTTAATTTTCTAGCAAAAGAAAAGATTTCTTCATGATGTTAAAATTATCAATGGGATGAACCATATTTATATAAGTTGTGTGCTGACCATCTGATAAGAAGGTGTGTACCTAATAAAGAAATTCCAAATATTTTGCAGGCATGTCATGCTAAAGCATGCGAAGGGCATTTTGGAGGCCAAAGGACAGCAGTAAAGATTCTTCAATCAAGTTACTATTGGCCTTCTGTTTTCAAAGATGCGCAAGAGTTTGTTAAATGTTGTAACAGGTGTCAACGGACTGGAAATATATCTCAGAGGCATGAACTACCATTAACTAACATCTTGGAAGTAGAACTTTTTGATTTATGGGGAATAGACTTTATGGGACCATTTCCACCATCCTTTGGGAATTTATACATTCTGATTGCTGTAGATTACATATCTAAATGGGTAGAGGCAGCGACACTTCCTATGAATAAGGCTAAGGCAGTGGTGAAATTCCTTTAAAGCAATATTTTTACGAGATTCGGGACTCCTAGAGCCATAATAAGTGATGAAGGAACTCATTTTTGTAATAAGGTATTTGCTGCAGCATTGATCAAATATATGGGTCACACATAGAGTTGCTACAGCATATACCCACAAACTAGTGGCTAGGAAGAAATATCTAACAAGGAGATCAAACGAATTTTAGAGAAAGTGGTGAATCCAAATAGAAAGGATTGGTCAACTAGATTACAAGATTCATTATAGGCCTGCAGAACTGTATATAAAACACCACTTGGTATGTTCCGGTACAAGATTATTTATCAGACGGCTTGCCATTTGCCAATAAAGCTAGAGCATAAAGCCTATTGGGCATTGAAATAATTGAATATAGATTTGATTGTTGCAGCTGAGCAACCCAAACTACAGCTTTGTGAATTGGAAGAGTTAAGGTTGTTCTCTTATGAAAATGCAAAGATTTATAAAGAAAAAACCAAACAGTGGCATGATAAGCACATTCAGGTGCTTTTTTACAATTCTAGATTGAAATTGTTTCCAGGTAAATTAAAATCTAGATGGTCCAGACCATTTATACTCCTAAAAATTTACCCACATAGAGCTGTAGGCCTCAGGGATACAAGAACAGGGCAAATATTTAAAGTCAATGGACAATGAGTGAAACCATACATAGGGCCGAATACAGATCTCCCTAGAGAAGATCTATTTTTGACAGATCCAAACTGAGCTACTAAAGAAGGTCAAACTAAAGGACCTAAAATTAAATGCTCTTGGGAGGTAACCCAAAGAAGGAAAGTTCCCTTTACATTTAGCTATTCTCAATTACAATTTTAGTTTAATTTTAATTCTAATCAAATTTAATTATTATCTTAATTTTTGTTTAGATAATCAGAAGCCATATAAGGTTCAATTCAAAGATTGACGAGAAGGAGAGGAAGGAAAAATTCCATATTGATAGAAATACTGCATGATCTACCACAGCAAGGCTGTAGATTATTCCAATATAATATACAATCTCACACCTGCTGCAGCACAATAATGGATGCTACAGCAACAAACTGATTCAATAAGCCATTAAACAATGATTTTTTCGTTGGGCTGACATGTCAAAAATTTACCATTTAAAACTTAAATACCATGACGTCAGCTGGCAGTAAAATCTGCAAATCAAGAGGATATCTACCTCTGAAAATTAAGTAATTATCTTTCCTTCTTTTAAATCAATTTTAATTAAAATCAATCTCTTAAAAATTAGTTTCCTTATTCAATTAAAGCTCTTTCAGTTTTTCTTCCTTATATATATTGGGACAGTTACTATTCATATTCACCCCCCAATATTCATCTACAACTAAAACAACAATTAACCTCTTTCTATTCAAGTATTTTTCTACTATTTTACAGTGCTACAGCATGCCTAGAGTTAAGAAAATAGGGGGAAGACCGCATGACCCGAGCACTTCCATAGTTACCTGGCCGAGGAGAGGTTTGAAGATTTCATTGAGTACCGAAAGCTATTGGAGGAGAAGGGTTTTGAGTTTCCTCAACCACCCATTGGTGCAATCAAATTCGTGCTCGACATAGCAGTAAAATTGGGATAGAGCAAGCTATACGTGCATCCATAAGATCCAGTGGTGCCCATTGTGAAAGAATTTTATGCCAACATGCTCCATTAGGATCAACAGAGCATATGGGTAAGATAGAAAAAGGCACCTATTGATCCCCGCATGATTAATGCTTACTATGAACTACCTCCTGATATTGTTTGTGAATATGCCAAATATGTTGAGGAAATGACTGACAAAAAGTGGGGAGATGTGTTAAAAACTCTTACTACTAAAGGAAGTAGTTGGGTCAGTGAGGAGGCTAGGGTAGTTAACCGAATTAATCTCAAACCCATGGCCAAGGTTAGGGTTAAGTTTTTAAAATCTAGGCTTATGCCCACAACATACTCCACCACTGTCTCTCAGGACAGATTTGTACTCCTATATGCAATCATGAAAGGCATGAGAATAAATGTGGGTTGATTAAATGAAAAAGAAATTAGAGAATGTTCAATTCGTACTCAAAAGTCTGCAGCTTTAATTTTTCCAGCCTTGCTAACGAATATTTGCAAGCTATCTGGTGTGAAAATTAATAAGATATATGAGAGATTTAAGAATGAAGCTAGAATTGTGGAAAGGATTGCTGGAGAACCCAGTGCTGCCGCAACATCAGCAAGGCATACTGCACATGTTGAACCTTAGCCCAAGGCTGCAGCATAGTCATCAACAAAAATTGAACAAACTTTGAAAACTCTGGTGAAAATGATAGATAACTGTGTAACTGCACAAGTTGAGAAAAATTAGAAATTTTGGCTACACTTGCAGCATTTGGAAAAGCAGAAGCATCAGTTTGCCTTGTTCATGAAGAGCAAACATGATGATTTCCCTTCCGTATTGTTGCGGCAATTTAATTTCTTTGATCCAGCAAAGCCCATTCTAGCACTAGCAGTAGAGGAAGATTTCAATGAGGATGAAAGTAATTCAGGAGATGAGCCGCATACAAGATCTGAAGATGATGATGAGGTAGAAGCAGATGGTAGCGAGGATGAAGAACAAGATGAAAAAAGGGAAGAGGACAAAGATGACAAACCCACTACAGTGCCTGCCAAACTTAAAGGGAAACATATTATCGGAGAGGACGATGAATCTGAGGACAATGATGACGAAGGACTAGATGCTGCAATGGAAGCAGGAATTCAAGGAGCACTACAACAAAAGCACAGCGACAAACTCTGAGACAGATGATCATTGACATTAATGCTCCAACATCTACTGCAGCAATACCTTCATCAACTCTAATAAAACTCACTCCCACCAAGTCATCAGCCTAGCTACCTAAGGGTTCCAGCAGTGTAAAGGGGCACCAACTTGTTGAGGGGTAGTATCATCGCAAACTCCAGAAGACCTAGAGCACAAGCAACCTAAGACCAATCCGCCCAGAGCCACTGGAACGCCTCAGATCAGCCCGAAACCAAATAAGAAAGCCATTGCTGCAACACTCAGCTCACCAAGGAGGAGCCCAAGAGGTGGAGCTCGATCAAAATAAATCTGCTCCCGCAATCAAGCACAACCAGCCAACTACACATTGGAGTATCCCTTCAGCCTATTTACCAGCTATCTAGAAAAAAAAAATTTCTTTATTTTCCCCTTTCTTTTTATTTTACTTTTGTATCCTGTCTTTCTGTATCCATGTGTTATTTTAGCTCTTTAAAGCAGCGATCCATCCATGTTTGTGTTGTTTTCATGTGCTTACGAGGACACAACACCTCTCAAGTTTGGGGGGGTTGTGTTAAATTTGTGTCCATTATGTAATAATCTGTCATCATGCATAAAAATCTGCATATGTTAAATGTGATATGGGATGAATAGTTTTGTATGTCTAGATTCTGCGCATTTGATTAGAAACTCAATGAGGATGAATTGCATAAAGTAAGAAGTGCCACCAGTAGCAACAGTAATAGATGCAAGGGAAATTGTGTCTCTACACGTATAGCTTTATTGGAATTAGTAAGTTTACTATAGCAATAGCGCAAAAAAAAAAAAAAAATAGAATATGTTTTGAATCTACATCCAATGTTTGGGAGAGGAAGAAAAATTTTATAGTACAACTGTGTATGAAATGGAATGAATTTTTGCTCCAATGACTGAGTTGCCAAGTAGCCAAGGCTGAGTATGAACCCCATATGTAGTTTTGCGTAGAAAAGTAGCTGTTGTTATGAGCATTGTTGTAGCAACTTAGTGAATACAATGGAATAAAAGTCCTTTATCTTGGAGCCTGAGTAGCTAAGTCTGTTCATAAGCCTTATGTTCAGCCTTGAGTAAAAAGGGATAGAAATTATGACTCAACTGTAACATCTTTGATGTTCTAGCTGTAGCAACTCTGATGTGTATAGGGAACAAATAATTGGGCGTCAGTAGTACCTCTATGAAGCATTCACATTAAAAGTACATGTACACTAAAAGGTCTTTACTATAAAAAAAAAAAATTTAGTTTGCTATAGCACAGTTGTGAAATGGTGAACCGCCTATGTCTTTATAACTAATTGTTTTGGAAGTATGTATTATATGAATACTGTTGCAGCAAGATTCTAACCCCTGGTAAGAGTAGCACACATGCACATTGGATAGAATTGAACTTGAGTTTAGTGTTGGAACTGCTGCTGGTAACTATGTGTGTGTAATGGTGACATTTTATCCAAGGGTTGATTTTAAAAGCAGTATAAACGGTAGGGCTTAGTTTTGTTGCATGATTGTGTGTTGTATTATTTGAGGATAGGTAATAGTTTAAGTTTGGAGGTGTGATAACTCTATGAAATGTGAGTTATCATAGCATTTTTAGGCTTGAATCAAGATTACTTGGATAGTTATATTCATCTCTTGCATTACTTTTAATTAGATTATGCATAAGCATATGTTTACATTTAGTTTTTTTAATTTAAAGCATTTTAGATTATTATATATTCTCATTCATGGTATTCTGTATAGGAAATTAAAATGTGCAAATACTGCTAAAGGTTGCTACAACAACTAGTGCATAAAGATTAATAAAGGATTAAAGAACAACTATAATAATTCCAGCTACGGTAGTAAAGTTATCACAGGGTTGCTAGAGCATGATCGCAGCATGTAGACGTAAGGCTGACTCCACACGATTATGGAGTTAATTAGGGGCTGACGTGGCATGAGAATTCTTTGGCGTGTAGGACAAGAATAAAATAAGATTGTTAGAGAATCCTATCACAATGAAGAGTAATATTTGGAAGCATAATGTAAAAAGGAAGCTATGATTAAAAAAAGAAGGTAGCGGTGAGAAGAACTCAATCATTCCGTATGTATTAAGAAAAACAAGAAGAAATCAGGGGCTGAATCTGTGCAATAGAGAGGAAGTTCAGATCGTAATTCATCACGCGTGCTTCTCTAGGATATAGTTATTTGACTCTTTTACTTCTAATTTTATTTCTTTTGGAAGATGTTGTTGATGGGCAAACCGAATTATGCTTTTATTTATTTATTTAGCATGAACTAAATTTATATGTAGTTGGGGTTTAGATGATCTTAATGATGATTTGACTTCTATAATTGTTGCTTCAGTGTCTGTTGTAGCATTTTATTTTGATTGTGTTTATTTAATTTTCAATTTCGGCTGACCACTCATTAGAGATATAAGCTAGGTTTGATCCTTAACAGGGACGGCTTAGTGGAAATAAATCATAACAATACATGATTTTAGATTGAATTTCCTTAATTGATTCTTTATCAATTTAAATAGGGCTATGTTTAATTTAGAATTAGTGAAGAACTAGACATAGGGATTCACCTTGTAGGGTTTTTAGATCCAAGAACGTATAATGCTATATCTAGTTACGGCTTGGCAATTGGTCCTTGTTAGGTTGCAATTTTAGGTGTGAGATATCCAACAGGCGAAAGATGAGGATACATTAGGAATTTGCCTAGTGCTGTTGACAATGTTGTAGTAACTAGCTCTAATACTGATTAATAAGTCAATAATCTTTAAGTGAGTTTAGATTTCCCAACTTCAATTTAATCAACATTATTCCTTATTGTTTAACGTGTGTTTTGGCTTATTAAAATTTTTAGTTATTGATCTTTTATAGTTAATTAAGGTTTAGTTAGTTAAATTATTTAAATTATTTTTATTTGATCTGTCATAATTGCACTAAATAGACTTGCTACAGTAAAGTTGATAACACCAATCCCTGTGGAAAAGATCTTAATACTCACTATTTTATTACTTGTTGTGTACGCATACGCACTGACACCTATTGCATAAAATTTACAATAGCAGGCTTGCAACATCAAGAGTATTCAGGTTTGTTTTCATCAATGCACAATGCAAGCAAACAAACAAGTGCTTTATTATATCCTGAAGGCGTATTTGCTTAACTCATGTTCAACAGTCAATTGGTGGGGGCAAATAACGTTTTAAGGAAAGCAACATTTGTAACGTGCCTTGAAGTACCCATTATTTTTTTGTAGTTTTTCTAGATTACTATTTTTTTTTAACACACAGAGTTGTAACACATTACTTAATATAATAAAGTTACACCATTATTACTACAATTCTCTACATTTGCTATTCCCCACACAAATATATCCTCAACAATGAACATTCGTAAATAAATTGTAAACAAGAGTACAAAAATTCATCTCTATGACTAAATTAAGTATTGCTTAGGGAGAACATGATTCACAGCACACGAAACTTGACTTCAAATTTTAATATATCATTGTTATATATAGCTTTCTCAACCTATAAATTAGACAACATGATTGAAAAAGTTTAACACTTCATCAGGATATCAGATAATTTCCTTCAACTTCCCTTTACTTGAATGTAAAGAAAGTCTATTCAACTTGGAAAAAAAGAGTCTTATAGCTGAAAACATTGTATATTACCCTTGCTAAGATTATCAGGATTTGAGTGGACTACAACAGCCCTTTGAATAATGGAACTTGGTCCAAAAAGGGGAATCTGCAAAATGTATATAACAGTACAGAGATGAGTTCATTAGAGTTGGGTCCATGAACATATAAATTGAAACATAACAAAGCCTAAATGACAAGGAGATGAAAGAGTACCTGATTGTCAACAACTGTAAAAGTAGCAGTACCTGAATCAGATGTATAAACCAGAAAAGAGTTAATGACTTTGACAAATATCGCACACCATAAACAGCTAATTAGTCAACATGACATTATGTGCAGTGGATACATACCATCATCACCAACATTGACATTTCTTAAATCACCAGCACGACGATTCTCATCCTCTGGAGCTCCATGCTCTTTTCCAGCACGGTTAAAGTGGGGTCCTGAAAGAAGACGAGCAAATGATGAATTAAGAACAAATTTTAAGACATGAAAGAGAGTTTTTTGTCCACGGCTTTCCCTAAACTTATTAGATATACATAATAGAAATACTCATAGTCAAGGGGCTATATATACCAATTGACATGCAACCATTTGTTGTGTCTCCAAGAGCATGAACATGGAATCCATAAAGACCAGGCTAGAGACTGGGGAGGCTTCCAGTCACGGTTGTTGGACCTAAAAGAAGAAAAAAAAAGCTAAAAGAAAAAAAATTAGTTTAGACATGATTTAAGACAATCAGTTCCAGAACTAACTAATGAATTAGTGATTAAATTACCATCTCCTTCCTGGGTAAAGGAAAAATTTCCCTTGACATCCTCAGTTCCACCAAGAATTGCAACTGCTTTCACCACTGTGCATGTGATCAGTGTAGCACAAAAGATTACAGTAAGTGAACCGCCAGAGTATAAAATTCCCAAACTTTCAACAAACATAGAAACAACGCTAGCAGAAGAAACAACTTAAGAGCTATGAGTCAATGACTACTATTTCAAAATTATGAAATAGTCCTAATAATTTTCAATTAGCTAGCTAATACAAGAGGATTCACAATTTATTTTCTTCTTCTACCAAATTTTGAGATAAAAAATTGTGTTATACATAAAAAAGAATCCTCAATATTGTACATGTTCAGATTTTAAAAATTCAACAAACAATTTTAATAGTAGTGAGTAAATGACATATTGAGGACTATATACATTTGGGCTCACACATTGGCTAAGTCAGCTCTTCAATCTCCTGAACTTGTACCTTGGTTGGACGATCTTTCAGTTGCATTATTATGTACCCCTTGATATTTATTTTTATTACATGGTCTACATCTTTTTATCCTTCAACATTAAAATTAAAATGTTAAAGATATAATTAATGTCAAAGGACATATATTGGGTAATTAAAAAATTAGCGACCAAGTAGTTAAAGCGAGAAATATTAAGGACCTAACTATCATTCTCTAATACTTTTACAACTCACTAACGCTCCTAACAATATAATCCATCAAATACTTTAGTTGTTTTTTTTTATAAAAAAAGTAGAGGGGTGGATAAATTCTAAATCAAATTTTTATCAAACTAGTTACAGACTTAAAGCTGACAATTTCATACAATACTAACTCATATTCAATAACTCTATTATATAGATAATAACTTCAGGAAAAATTAATAATGCAGAAGTAAAAGAAGATAAACTACACCAAATTGTCAAGAGGACAAGTTTTCCCTTTCTTATATATTCATCAACTGTATCAATCACTCTCAAGCACAAGTTCTGAAGGACTAAACTTCATTCAACATCATATTTAATTTACTCATTAATATATAATCCAAAGAGAGACCTTTCATTGTACGTGAGCAGTGTAGCCTGCAAAGGCGAATAAATTACAAATTAATGATTATTAATCATTGGTTCAATAACATTTACATTTGTCGACTAAACTTTTAAAACCAGTTGTTAGGAAATTGGCCCAAAACTCTAGTAACCACAGTTTTCAATTGATAGAAATGAGTATCAATTGATCAAGAACAATCACCGCCCATTGCAAACCAACCACAAGAAGAATAATCAATCAACAAAGAATCAAAATAAACACAAAGAACACAGCAAAGAATTACGTGGATCGGTACATGAGGTACCTACATCCACGGCTAAAATCCAGCAAGGGATCAAGCTTTATTGAATATGATGATTACAAAGAGGATGCTTAGAGATCTCCACTTTACAGAATTTCCTATCTCCCACTCAAAATCACTCAAAATCAGGCTTCAAGTTGCCTTACAAGCCAGCTAGCATGTGTTTATATAACCACATTTACATCTGTCGAATAATTAACAGCTGGCCCACATCTGACAGCTCACCAATGCCACCTCAGCACTCTATATCCACATTAGTTAGTTCTGTTAAGCTTATCCCATCACTGTTTCAGCAACTCAAACTTGGTTCACAAGCTAACAATTCCAATTAAGCTCAAGGATTCTTTGAACTTGATTGCTGGCAATGGCTTAGTTAACATGTTTACTGGATTAACCTCAATAGGAATTTTGATTACATTGATCATACCTTTGTTGATCTCATCCCTTATGAAGTGCAGCACTTGAGCTATCACAGTTGACTGTGATAGCACCTTTGTTTTAACCCAAGTTTTGAGACTAAACCCTTGAGCCATATAGCTTCCTTAATGGCTTCAGTAAGGGCAATATACTCTGCCTCAGTAGTAGGAAGTGCAACAACTAACTGCAGTGATGCTTTCCAACTAACTGCTCCTCCACAAAGGGTGAAAACAAAACCAGTAATGGATCTCCTTTTATCCAAATCCCATGCAAAATCTGAATTTTCATATCTCATGACTTCATTTGTAACACTGTTGAACCTTGAAAGGAATTTAGATCTATTACAAATAGATGTAAGCAACATTAAAATCATAGAATTAATTAATGACTTCATTAATTAAATTCCTTAATAGAGCAAAGCCTAAGAAAATCTCCACTATAATTAACCTTATTATATTAAAACACAAAATTAATTAAACTAAATTAATTTTCGGGAAACACTGTTCACCATTACTGTTCATAATACTGTTTACGCGTACTGTTCATCCGCATAAAAAATATTAATTTTGCCAAAAATAATCAATTGCAGAAATTAAAAGACACGAAGATTTTTACGTGGTTCGGATTAATCAATCCTACATTCACAAGGCTAAGCCTAGATGAAAAGCAATTCACTAAGTTAAGATGTTACAACCTATGGATTTACCAAACTTAAGACTTTCACTTGTGGTTTATCACCATACAGCTTACTGATAGAGCAGCATAGTGGAAGCAGAAGTGATAGGAAAAGAAACATTAGATATCGTTCTAGTAATAGACCCAGCCAACGCGATTAGCTTATGCTCTAATCGAAATGTGATTAGATTCGTTCTAATTCGAAAGACTCAATGAGATTTTTAATAACACATAAAGCGAGATTAGATGACACTCTAATCCAAACGACTCTACAAGAGAGATTTTATTGAATAGTTCAAGTTATGAAAATAAAAACAAGACCTCTCTATTTATAAGAGTAAACCTACTTCAAAAAGGAAAACTAAATCACAATTATAATATAAATGAAAGACTAAGATACATTCCTTAATTGACTCTAATTAAAATAGAAATAAAATTATAAAATCCTGAAATAACTAAAATAAAGTCTTACATCATACTTCCCCTCTTAGAAGAAACTCGTCCTCGAGTTTATTTGGAGGATAAAACTTGAAGTGGAGCATCAATGCATCTTGTAGCCTGAACTTGTAGCCTTGGTCATCAATTATGTTTAAAACTCGAAATTCTCCATGCTTTATCTTTTTCTTGATCTTGCTAGTTACTCTACGAAAAGGTGAAGTCTTGCACAAATAAATTACTTCCAAATTTGTCAAATCTTTGCCCAAATCTCATTCAATATGCTCTCCAATTAATTTTATCTTTTCAACCAAATCTTCTTCAAAAATAATCTTCTTGTCTTCAACATGGATAGGCATAATCATGTCAAGCATTGCTGGACTCTCTTCAACTTGATTTTGTTGCACAAACTCGATCATATTATTAGCGCAATAGGCAAATTAAGAGTTGGCTGTACCTCTTCTTTAAAAATCTCATATAGATTAAAAATATTATCATCTTCTACTTTCAATGGGGCAAAAATAGATGGTTTGACGTCTCATATCAAAGCATTATTTAATTTCTTCTTGCCCTTGTTGAATTCTTGATTCTTGTAGTTGTTCCCACCAATCTAAAGTATCACCTATTAATTTAAATGACGTGTGAGAAATAGCTACTTTCGATGGGATAATTTGAAGAAAATCATCCATCATGCATATCCATTTGAAAATATCATCTGGATTACCATCAAAATCTGGAATATCTTCAAACTCAACGAGGCAATATGAACCTTGATATTCTATCTGTATCATATTTTCCTCAAATTAAGATACAACTAATGGAAAAATCATAAATAAGGCTAAATTTTCGGTTTGGTGTGGCCGTCGACTGGTGGCTGTGATTTAGTATGGAGATGGTCGGATCTGGAAGATTTGGAGGTGAGGAACACGATGGTGGCCTCAGATTGCTCAGAATCGCGGCAGTTTGGTGAAAAATTTGAGTTGAAGTAGAGGTGGCTTGTGGTGGTTCGTGGCGATTTATGGCTGCGATCGTCGGTGGGTTGGTCGTGTTATGCTTGGTGGAGGCTGAGAACTTTGATGGTAGTGTTGGTTGCCAGTAAAGGTGGCTGATCGAGAGAGAGGAAGGTTGCGGGTTGGGTGGTTCGCGCAGCGGTGTCAAGGGAAGTTCAAGGACTGCGATAGCTGGGGTTTGGTCGACGAGTTTGATGGTGATAGTGGCTGGTAGTGAAGGAGGCAGGATTGTGGTGACAGCTGGTGGTTGGTGGTGGTGGCAAAGTTTTCAAGTTTGGGAAGTTTGGATTTTTTTTTCCAGTGGTGGATTTGATGAGGATGGATATGGGTAGCTAGGAAAGCCGTGCAATTTGTACAGAACTCTCTAATACCAATTGATGAAGTAGAATTGATAGGAAAAGAAACACTAGATATCGTTCTAGTAATGGACCAAGCCAACGCGATTAGCTACGCTATAATCAAAGTGTGATTAGATCTGTTCTAATCCGAACGACTCAATGAGATTTTTAATAACGCATAAAGTGAGATTAGATGACGCACTAATCCAAACGACTCTACAAGAGAGATTTTGATAGATAATTCCAGAGGGAATTATAAAAGAGAGATTTTATTGAATAATTGAAGTTATAAAAATAATAACAAGACATCTCTATTTATAAGAGAGTAAACCTACGTCAAAAAGGAAAACTAAATCACAATTATAATATAAATAAAAGACTAAGACACATTCATTAATTGACTCTAATTAAAATAGAAATAAAATTCTAGAATCCTAAAATAACTAAAATAATGTCCTACATCACTTAATCAACCGTAGACTGAATCTGCTTCTCTTGAATAACCGCTACCCCTCTTGATCCACGATCCTCAACGCACTTCACAAAGTGATCAATAGCGATTTTTCAATTCTTTAATGTCTAGTGATTCAAGATCCACATAGACTTTCTGCAGAGATGAACGAAAACAGTCTTGAATATAAAAAATAATATAAATCACACAACTTGAAGCTTCTCTGCTTTATGCTCCGTGTTGTGCATAATCGTTCAATTATGAATCACCTCTCTTTATATAGGCACTAGGGTTTCACAAAAATAGCAAGTCTTAAAAGACTTGGATTCTTTCCAAATAAGAAATTCTTTCCTCTTATAATTCCTATTAACTAGAATAGGAATAAATCTGATATTCTTACCTTGCTTGTCTCCCAAGGAATATCTAGAGCATTAATAAATTTCTTGTTTGAAGTTATTCTTGCCTTTGGTTGTCCCCCAAGGAATATCTAGAGCATTAATAAATTTCCTGTTTGAATCAACTTCTGCTCTAAATAAATCCTAAGTCAATTATAGAATCCCACCATTAATTGACTTGCTAAATTAGACACTGAATTAAATTAGGAAACAAATATTCCTAATAAATTGGAATATTACTAAATTAGGGAATTAATAAATTAATCCTTATTATAATATATGCAATAAATAAATTTCTAATTTAACTAGACTTGTCATAAGATGCCAACTCTATAAATAAGTCTTCAATAAATTATTGGAGCTAAAACATGAATCTGAAACAAGCACAAATAACAACAAAGAACTAACCAAAATAATTGGCAATTAGCATGTTAGTTCATCAAATAAATCAAGGCAAGAATTAAAATAAAATACTTATTTTATTGATCAATAAATTGCAACATTAAACACGAAATCAAGATCAATAAAAAGATAAACTCCCCCTAAGAATTTAAATACTACTCCCCCTAACTTATTAAAGACTAATTACTCCCCCTTTTATGCCAAAAGGTTGTAAAAGTGAAGAATCTAGAGCAGCCAAAATAATGGGAAAGAAGCCAAGAAAACTAAGTGATAAATAATGATCCTAGAGGCTTTCATATATAGACAAATCAACCAAGTGCAAAGAGTAGAAATCCTACATTCATAAGGTAAGGGAAAGGATTTGTTTCCAATTTAAGCCAATATTAAACCTAAACCTTGTAGGGGAATAATAAGAAACATAATTCTAACTCAAATAAGTCAGGAATAAAAAAAATGCACATATGAAATGAGATGCATGAAAATGTTTGAAATAGTGACACAGTTCAGATACATGAACTTCATAATGAAATTGGCAACGATGGGAAAGGAATTAGAATGAATCCATATACTGTTGAAAAGCTTATTAAATCAGTTGTATGCAGAATTTTATAGAACTGAATTTGAAGTTCTGTAGACAAAGTTATGATCAAAAGAATGCAACCTATTCAACTTGAACGGGCAAAATGAATTAATGCTCTTGAGAAAATAAAATTGGGATTCTGCTTCAAACATGTGCAACTCTTAAACCCAAAATCATATCAATATGTAAAAATCATGAGAATGCACTTGCATTATAAAAAATGTGCATGTATAAATGATTAGTGTTAAAAATTGTATGTTTATCTAGGGATTAAATGTTATTTTGTACTTATGTTATAATTTATATTTGTAATTATGTAATATGTTATGAATTTCTAATTATGATATTAAATATTTGATATTATGTATTTTTGTGTGTTTATTAGGTAAAAAATACTTTCACACAATTCGAGGCTTCAAACAGATAAACGGACATCAAAACTAGATTTCGGAAGTCCAAAAATCTTAGGAGAGACATAAAGGGTCATATGTACTATTCACATATGCGATACTATTCATGTATACGACACTGTTCACATATATGGTACGCTGACGTGGCATTGACCGAAGACGTGACAGCATACTATTGGATAAAAAAGAATGAGCTTACGATAGATATGAGTGCACTGGATAGTTGTCAATTTCGACCAAATCTCAACCGTTCATAATTCAATGGCTACAATCGTGCCATGTGGCAATGGTTCGTGAGTTGGGTTAGAAGATCCGAACCTTTATATTTGGGTCGACCCGATCTGCCCATTAACACGCCAAATCTCAATCGTTCATAGACTAAATCGGACGCTTCAAATGATGCCACATGTCATGTTGACTTTTGACTTTTGACTTTTGACCAGTTGTCAAATCTTGATCTAATGGCTGTATGGAGCACATGCACTAAGCTTATAATGGACCGCAATGCACGAGATTATGGATGAATTTTCCTATAAATATAGCCTTGTTTTCATGTATTGAAGAGCCCTTCTTCTCTACATTTCTCCAAAATTTTCTGCAATATTATTTTAATAAATTTCAGTTGCGTTTTTAATATTTTTCATAATTATTTTCATAAATAAATTTAGTTTTATTTCAAGTTGAGTTGTTTTTATTTCTTTTAAGTATGTATAATCTAGTTTTAATAATTACTTTAATTTCAATTATGTCTAGCTAAATAATTATAGTTAGGGTAAAGTGAAACTCTTAGAAAATAAATATGATTTAATCAAATTCTATTTTCAATTATATTAATTAAATTATTTTTAATTTAATTCTACCCATATTTTATATTTTGGAATTTTGCTTTATTGTAGACAAACAATGGAGTTTGGCACAATAAATTCTTAATATCTTAATATAAATTATGGTAAAATTGTATTTTCACTTATTGTAGACAAATTGAATTTTGGCACATTAAGTACTTAATCTATGATAAAATTAATTGGAAAATAATGATAATTTATATAATTAATCATTTGAGCAAATAAAAATATGATAAAAGGAATTTGTTAAATTGTGTTTACTACTAAGAGTGGATCCATAGCCCTAACTAATTTATTCCATAGTTTCACTTAAATCACATAACATATATTTTATTTTTATTTTCTTTTCTCAGAAAAATTAAAATAAACACTTTTAAATCCTTTCCCTGTGGATCGACCCGGGACTCACCTGGTTATATTATAACAAGACACTCTTATGCTTGGGAGTAATACACTTTTGAGTTGTGTCAACTGTTTGGCGCCGTTGTCAGGGAAAGGTATTTATTTTGCTTATTTTCATTTTTCCTTTTATTTCCTTGAATTTTTTTTATGTTTTTCCTTAATTACTCTTCTACCCATAAAACTTTTCAGAATCTTCACTTTCATCTCACATGGCTTTGTTGTAAACATTTAAAAATTATTGTGTAACCATAAAATTATAAAAAGTTTGCAGAACAGTCATTGGATGAAATTTCTCACAATAATCATACTTGGACTTACATCTTGGACATTTTTGGACTCAATTTGGACTTAATTTGGACCGAACAAACTAATTATTAACTCATAACTTTCTAACTTCTTTAAATTTCGGCAATTTAATTTTCACATTTTTTTTGCTTTAATTTATGCTATTAGTTTAAAAGATCGATTCACCGCCTGAAACTGTTAATTTTAATTTTCAGTATTTTTTTTACAATTAGTTATTTATTTATTTAGCATTTTTAATTTGTGTGCTTTTCGTTTAGTTCTTGTGTTATTTGTTTGCGTAATACTTTTGTAATATAATTTCACGCACACACACATCATCATCATTGTATGAGACGCTGGTCTCAAACCTCGAGTGGAGATTAATCCATAGATTCAATCACCACCAATCATGGAAGAAATCCACGAAAAGAACATTCTAGGTCAGATTAATCCACAAATTGATCAAGAAGACAATCATTCTCAACAAGATGCACGTGATCAGAATCAACCAAGAACGTTGATAGACCACATGAATCCAACCAAAACTGGAGCACCGTCGTGTAGTGTATTTCCTTCTGAAGCATCTCGATTCAACTTCAAACCAGGTATTATCCAACTTTTACCAACATTTCATGGTTTAGAATCCGAGAATCTATACATGCATTTAAGAGACTTTGAGGAAGTTTGTCATACATAAACAGATCAAAATTGTAGCATGAACATAATCAGATTAAAGCTTTTTCCTTTTTCATTAAAAGATAAAGCTAAAACTTGGCTACAAAATCTTAGATCTGGATCAATAAGAACTTGAAATAATATGCAAGAACAATTTTTGAAAAAATTCTTTCCACCTCATAGAACCAATTCATTTAAAAGGCAAATCACTTCTTCACTCCAATGTTGGGATAGGTTTAAAGACTTGCTTAATATATGTCTACACCATGGTTTTGAAACTTGGCGATTGGTCACTTATTTCTACGAAGGCTTAATACCACAAAGTAGGCAAGTTGTTGAAATGATGTGTAATGGTGAATTTAGGGATAAAAATCCTGAAGATCCACTAGATTACCTTGATCAATTAGCTGAAAATGCACAACATTAGGATACTGTTGGAACTTTTGAATTGTCAAATAAGCTAGAACCATCTTCATCCAGTAGAGGAATCCATAATCTTAGGGAAGACAATGATTTACAAGCAAAGTTCGCATCCCTAGTTAAGAAAGTTGAAGCCTTAGAACATAAAAAGAATAATCAAGTAAAATCTGTTCAAGAAATTGCATGTAATATTTGTAGTTCTAACGATCATTTCACTCAAGATTATCCCTCTTTGCCTGCACTTAAAGAATGTCTCCACGATCAAGCTAATGCCATTAACAATTTTAATAAGCCAAACCCATATTCACAGACTTATAATCCTGGTTGGAAAAATCATCTGAATTTTAGTTGGAGAAATAATAATAATGTACAATCTTCACAAGCACCACCTCCATAAAATTTTCAAAATTCTCAGTCTTATGCACCATATGTTCCACCAGCATGGAAAAATTTGGAAGATACAATGCATTCATTCATTAGAAAGCAAGATGTTATTAACAATCAAAATGCACAAACTTTTTCTAATTTGAAAGATACTCTTGTTGAAATTTCTTCTACACTCACAATTTAAGAGAAAGGTAAATTTACAGCTTAACCATAACCAAATCCTAAAAATCAACAAAATCTACCGATGGACTAAGTCAGGACAGTTATAACTCTTCGTAGTGGTAAGGTTATTGACAGACCTATTCCTGAACCTTATGAAAACAAAGATGATGAAAATTCAAAGGGTAAGGAAGGTTTAAATAAACTTACACCTAGTGAAGAAATAACTATTCTTCCACTTGAACCACCATTTCTGCACGCATTGAATAAACCAAAGAGATCAAACCACTCTTCTGAAATTTATGAAATCTTTAAGCAACTCAAAGTTAACATTCCTCTGTTAGATGCAATTAAGCAGGTACCTTCATATGCCAAGTTTTTGAAAGACTTATGCACTGTCAAGAGGAAATTAAAATTAAGAAAGAAAGCATTCATGGCTGAACAGGTAAGTACCATTCTATTTACTAGTAATACATTGAAACATAATGATCCTGGTTGTCCTACTATTTCTTGTATTATTGGTGATCACAGAATTGAACATGCATTACTAGACCTTGGTGCTAGTGTTAATTTGCTTCCATATTCAGTTTATCTTCAACTTAATCTTGGTGAGTTAAAATCAACTTCAACTACACTTTTGCTTGCCGATAGATCAATTAAAGTACCAAAAGGAATAGTGGAAGATGTTTAAGAACAAGTTGATAAATTCATATGCCCGGTGGATTTTATTGTCTTGGAAACTGAACCTGTTGTGAATAATTACAAACCAATTCCTTTAATTCTGGGCTGACCATTTTTAGCAACTATTAATGCTTTGATCAGTTGTACAATTGTTAATGCTTTGATTAATTGTAGGAATGGTTTAATGAATTTGTCCTTTGGAAATATGACTTTGGAATTGAATGTTTTCAACATGTGTAGGCAACCTAATGAAGAAATTAATAACGCAGATGATATTGATGAACAAAAGGAATTGCTTGAGTCTTGTATAGAAGAAAATATTAAAAAAGGAGATTTTTCTGAACTTACTGATATTTGCTTGATTAATTCAATTGATTCAAATAAGCAACTTGAACCTGATACTTCTAATATAAATTTGTTGCTTGATTCTATGCAGACTTTACAAAACCACGATGAAGACTCAAAATTTGAAGAGCTTGGAATCATTGAAATAACAAAACAACAAGAAGCACCTAAATTAGAATTGAAACCTTTGTCAGAAGGATTGAAGTATGCTTTTATTGGAGAAGAACAAACTTACTTGTTGTGATTTCTTCTACTCTAACAAGCGACCAAGAAGGTAAGTTACTATATGTTCTTAAAAATCATAAAAATGCAATTAGATGGACTTTAAATGATATCAAAGGTATTAATCCCTTAATTTGCACACATAGAATTAATTTGGAGGAAAATGCTAAAACATGTCAACAACCTCAAAGATGATTAAACCCATACATGAAAGAAGTAGTAAAAATAGAAGTTTTTAAATTGCTTGATGTGGGAATTATCCACCCTATCTCTAATAGTAAGTGGGTAAGCCCTAAACAAGTAATGCCTAAAAAATCTGGAATTACTGTTGTTAAAAATGAAAAAGGCAAGTTAATTCCAACATGAATTACATCTAGTTGGCACATGTGCATTGATTATAGAAAATTAAATGAAGCCATTTCTTGACCAAATCATAGAAAGAGTAGCTGGACATCCTTACTATTGCTTTTTAGATGGCTACTCAGGCTATTATCAAATTCCTATAGCACTTGAGGGTCAAGAAAAGACCACATTTACATATCCCTTTGGAACATTTGCATTTAAAAGGATGCCATTTAGACTTTGTAATGCTCCTGCAATATTTCAAAAATGTATATTAAGCATTTTTTGTGACATGGTTGAACATTGTTTAGAGGTCTTTATGGATGATTTGACTGTGCTTGGGAATTCTTTTGATAATTGCCTTGATAATTTGGAAAAGTTTTGAAAAGATGTGTTGAAAAAGAACTTGTGTTGAATTGGGAAAAATGTCATTACATGGTTACTTCTGGAATTATTTTGGGACTTTTGTCTCTATTAAAGGAATTGAAGTTGACAAAGCAAAAATTGAAGACATTTTTAAATTTCCACAACCAAAAATGGTTAGAGATGTGCGATCCTTTTTAGGACATGCAAGATTTTATATGAGGTTTATGAAAAATTTTAGTGTCATATCTAAACGACTTTGTAATCTCTTATTAAAAGATGCACCATTTGAATGGACTGATAATTGAAAAAATTCTTTTGAGAAAATAATTTGTCTTTTAACCTCTGCACTTATTATGCAATCTCCTGATTGGTCTTTACTTTTTGAATTAATGTGTGATGCAAGTGATTTTGCTGTTGGTGCTGTTTTAGGACAAAGAAGGGATGGTAAGCTCTTTGTGATTTATTACGCGAGTAAGACTTTGGATAGTGCTCAAATGAATTATTCTACAACTGAAAAAGAATTACTTGCTGTGGTATTTGCATTAAACAAATTTCGTTCATATTTGCTTGGTTCTAAATCTGTTGTTTTTACTGACCACACTGTTGTGAGATATTTGATGACTAAATAGGATGCCAAGCCAAGACTAATTCGTTGGAATATGTTACTCCAAGAATTTGACATTACCATCAAAGATAAAAAGGGTGCCGAAAATGTCGTTGCTAATCATTTATCAAGATGCACATCTGAATTCTGCATTGATATAACACCCATCAATGATTCTTTTTCTAGATGAATTTTTATTTTTTGTTACTTCAATGTCATGGTATGCTAATATTGTTAATTTTCTTATTACAGGTGAGATGCCTTTGCAATGGAACGCTCAAGATAAGAAGAAATTTTTGGTTCAGGTAAAGAAATTTTATTGGGATGATCTTTACTTGTTCAAATATTGCCCTGATCAAATTTTCGGCGATGTATTCCCAACAATGAGATAAGTAGTGTCATTAATTTTTGTCATTCGGAAGCATGTGGTGGACATTTTTCTTCAAGAAAAACTGCTGCAAAAATTTTGCAATGTGGATTTTATTGGCCCACCATATTCAAAGACACATGAATTTTGTAAAACTTGTGAAAACTGCCAAAAATTGGGATCAATTACTAAAAGAAACATGATGCCTTTAAATCTCATACTTGAAATAGAAATATTTGATTGTTGGGGAATTATTTCATGGGTCCATTTCCACCATCTTTTGGATTTGTTTACATATTGGTTGCAGTTAATTATGTCTCAAAATGGATTGAAGCAATTTCATGTCGAAATAATGATAACAAAACTGTGATTAAATTTTTGAAGGAAAATCTTTTAAGTCAATTTGGAATTTCTCGAGCCATTATAAGTGATGGGGGTAAACATTTTTTAAACAAGCCTTTTGAGTCATTAGTGAAAAAATATGGCATCACACACAAAGTTGCTACCCCTTATCATCCTCAAACAAGTGGTTAAGTTGAATTAGCAAATAGGGAGATAAAACAAATTTTAGAAAAGACGGTCAACCCAAACCGAAAAGATTGGTCTCTTAAACTTACTGATGCACTTACTGGTTGAACTTGAGCATAAAGCGTTTTGGGCTGTTACTTGTAATGAAAACCTTGATGATGCTTGTAAACTATGTAATTTGCAACTGAATGAACTTAAGGAATTACGTAATGATGCATATGAAAATTCAAGAATTATAAAGGCAAGAAGCAAAGCTTTTCATGACAAAAGAATTTTTCGAAAAAAATTTAAAATTGGTCAAAAAGTCTTACTTTATAATTCTTGTCTTCATTTGTTTCCAGGAAAGTTAAAGTTAAGGTGGAGTGGGCCATTTGTTGTGAAAAATGTGTATCCATATGGGGCCATAGAAATTGAGAATTCAAATATTGGTGTCATATTTAAAGTTAATGGTCAGAGATTAAAACCATATCTGGAACACCAACCACGTGAAGATGACACCGAAACTAATTTAAGTGACCCACCAAATCTTGATTAAATCTTTAAAGGGTGACTTAAATTTTTTGTTTTATTTTATTTTACTGTTATTTTACCATTTGACTGTTTAATTGTTTCTTTTTATGTCTCGATTAATGTGCACCACACATTTTATTTAGCATTATAATATTTCTTGTTTAAGCGTGTTTGTTTAATAATTGTATTCTCTCTCTACATTTCTAATTTATGTCGTGAGACCAATAAGACAGATCGCCTTAAGGCACCTTCGAAGCCTTTTACATGTGAAATATCACTTAAGAGGCCTGATACGAAGTTGTAAATCACATCCCATTTGGAAGCAACGACCACCAGAGTTATTAGCCTACGTTGAGGATCTTGAATAAAAACTTCAGGAAATAGAAGGCGGTATATATAATTTTCAATTACAACTTGAGATTAACGCAATAAGAGGACGGATGTAAGTTTTATTTATTTTTAGTGAGTTTTCTTTTTGTTGTTTTGTTCACTTTCATGTTTGTTTTATTTTGCAGTTTTGATTTTTGTACCTTTTTTTATTTTATTTACTATCCTGTATAAATGGTGGATAACGCTACTTCATGACTTCTTAAGTCAGTATTCTCAATTTCCCACAACAACTGAAACCCCAAAAATAAACATGGAAGAAACACAACAAAAACTGCTTAAGCATTTTCCATCTCTCCCTTAAAATGCCCTCAGAAAAATTTACAAAGCTCGTTGCGAACGACTGTGTTTGTTAATGCTCCATAGCATTCTTTCTTATAGTCGTTGGTTAATTGAAGCAAAGGTCCAATTGGGAGGTGAGTTTTTTTATCCATTTATATCTTACATGCTTGGTTTTGGTAAAAGCATATTTGCTAAAAAGAAAAGAGCTAAACGACCTGGCTCTGAATGTCGTAACTATGTAAGACTTGAATGCATGCGAAAGATTTGTAATTCTTTTGGAATGGTTTCTGATACTCGTGAAAACAAAATTCAATTCGTTAAAGATGGCCTGAGTAAAGAATCGTTAGATGATATCTTACAATCTCTTGAAACGCATCGAAGCAGCTATGTACAACGTGTAATTGACCAGTTATGGCCACTATTCCAAAAAGAAAGTGCACAATTTAGTCTTGGAAATTTGACTCAAAAAGATCCTATTTGCCAATTTATAAGAAAAATGGAAAGGAAGCCTATCCTCGACCCATAGAGGGCGTTCAAGCCATTACTGGACATAAAACCAGAGGAAGATGTGAGACACAATCACAACTACCAGTAAATATCATTTCCTTTTAAATCTTTTATCTTTTGCATTATTGCTTTTAATGATTTGATTTTATGTCTAATTACTGTTTGCTTTTGAATAATGAGCCAAAGCTTCACGCGTCACTTGACAAATAAACCACTTCATTTACAGTTGTGTATCATTATGTTTGTTATCAAGATCTTTAAATATGTGCTTCTTTTTCAAACTCTCACAAATTAATTTTGAGATTGTTCCAATGGCAGCAACTTCGAGTAGACAATTCAAAAATATTTGTGTGATTTCAGGGTTTCGATATGGACTGTACAAGGAGTTCGTTCAAGCTGCTGTAGATCTTGGTTGTGTTATAGCAGAAAGAAAACTGCACCTGATATATAAAGGTGGTGACCGAGGGTTATCAAAGCTTGTCTCAGAAGCTGTTTTCACTAGAGGAGGCCAAATGCTAGGCATCATTCCAAAAGCTCTAAAACCTTTCGGGATGCCTACCTGGTAGGGGTGGGCAAAATCGGGTTCGGATTTCGGGTTGATTAGGTTGAAGAGAAACTCATCTGAACTCAATCTGAATATATAACCCGATCCGATCCAATCCGAACATATTCGGATCGGATCGGATCGAATACGGGTTAACACAGATATTTCACTTGAAAAGCTTGAAAATTTCACTTGCCGGCCTGCATCATTCTCTATTTTCTTCATCTGAATTTTTCCCCTCACCATTGTCTATAATATAATATTTCTATTATCAAATTTTCAACTAATTTATACGTCACAAAGAAACCCTAAACCCAAAAATTAAAAATTAAAAAATACAAACATAAATTATGTATTATGAGAGCAGAATCATGCTTAAGCGAAGGGCAGCAAATCGCGATGTAGCAGTTTGGTGGCCAGTGGATCAAGCGGTAGCAACAGATTGCGTCGGATCAGATTGCGGATTGCAATGGCTTCGCGGTAGCAGTAGCTCACGTACCCAATCCGATCAGTTCGGTGGCCAATGGATCAGATCGCGGCAGCAACAGATCATGGTGCATGGCAGCAGATCTCGTCGGCTCATTGCGGATCGCAATGGCTTCACGCGGTTGTGTCTGATCCCGTTAGGGCTGCTTCGATACCGTGCCATCTGCATGTACTATGTCGTGACTGCCGTCTACCGTGCTATGCTTGGTGAGTGCTGTCGGCAGTGGCTGCGTGTGTGACTATGTGAAGACGTGAAGTGCTGTTGCGTGCATGTGAGATGTGCGTGATGGCATGATATTTGAGCAATTGATTGTAAATTGTAGTTGAATTAGGGTTTATTTTGTTTTAACTTTAGATTTCGGTTTTTTTTTTTAAAAGAGACCAACCCAATCGAGTTTTTGGATCGAATCGGGTAAAACCCGATCCGATCACGATCCGATCGGGTTGGCAACATTTCATCCAATTGGATTAGCTTTACAATCCGATCCGATCCACACTCGACATTTTTCAGATCGGATCGGGTTTTTTGCCCAGCCATACTACCTAGCCCACTAATTGAAGAAAAGCTAGTAGTCTCAGGTATGCAAGAGAAAATATTCGAAATGCAAAATCATGTTGATACTTTTATTTTCTTACCAGGAGATCTTGCAACTCTAAAGGCACTAATTACATTTGCATCTTGGGCCTATTTGAACATTCATGAAAAACCCCTAGGTTTGTTAAATGTTAATAATTTTTATGATGGCTTGCTAATCTTTATTAATCATGCAATTAAAAATTATTTTATTTCACCCACTATTAAAAAGCTCTTTATTTGTGCTCCTACTACTAATGAGTTACTTGATCTTTTGCAAGCTTACAAATCAGAGCCAGATCCTATGACCTTGGCGTTGGATTGGTCAACAGATGATAGTAGCAGTACCAGTAGTAAGAAGTGCAAACTAGATTTAACTCTCAAATTGTAAATATTTTCTATTTTAGTGTTAGTTGATGTCTTCTAAACTTTACTTCTTTCTTTTAAGACATTGAGGACAATGTCTCGTCTAGGTTGGGGGGCGGGAATAGTTGACAGATGTGGAATGTGTCTATCCTGGTGATGTTTTTACTAATTTCTGTTGTAAAGACTAACTTTAGATAAATTTGAGTCGAAGATGGTAGAACTATATAATGTAGTGACTCTAAAAACGCATCTTCTTAGTCTTAGAGTTTTATTTCTAAATTCTAAAAAAAATTGCCGTCTCTTTTAAACTTCAGCAGCAAAGTCAGGTATGATTTTTCCTAATTTCCCTTCTATGCTTATGTTTTCTTTATTTTTCGCATTTTTGCATGCATGTCTTTAAATTATATAATGTCAAGGATAATGTTTAGAATAGGTTGGGGGGTAGGGATAGTTGACGTAGATTGTAATTACGTGTGTTTGTTTATTTTTCAAAAAAAAAATCCAAAGACAACAAAATTTTTTTTGTCTAGGATGACTAAGTAAAGAGTCACTACTTTTGAGACGCATCCTAATAGTACAACCTGTATTATATTTAGATTTTGAAATTCATAGTAGGTTGTTTTGTTCCCTATTCTTTGAATTACTCAAATTCGTGAATTCTCCATTTGATTATCATTAACTATATAATTATGTCATTTATTCATTTAACATGTGTTATTAAATCATTCCTCACACACACACTATGACGCATGCTAGTAGGTTGTAAGTTAAAATTTTTGCAATAATTTTGTTCTTTTGATTCACTGGAGATAATATAAGGTAGTGGAAAAAGTATATATTTCAATCCAAAAAAAAAAGAGAAAAAAATTGAATATGATTAATTTCGCTATATCTAGACCCCGAGTAAGTAAGTTCGTTGGGGTGTTTCAACACCTAATGCCCTAAAGCCAACTGGTTTGGGAGTCACTGACCCAAAGCTCGCTACATGGGTGATAGGTATGTTGTTTTTCTCTGGAACCCAAGTAATTAAGTCCATAGTGGTGTCTTAATACTTAGTGCCCTAAGGCCTACTGGTCTAAAAGCCGCTGGCCTAAAGCTCGCCACATGGGTGGCAGATATGTTATTTGCTTATTTATTATAAATAATCCGAGCAAGCATGTCCATAAGGGTGTCTCAACACTTAGTGCCCTAAGGCCAACTGGTCTAGGAGTCACTGGCCCAAAGCTCGCTACATGTATTAAATATGTAATATTTTAAATTGTGTGAATAATCTACTACCTAATAAAGATAGTACCTCTAATGAATCTTTAGAACAAATGTTGTTTTATTTTGATGAAGCCCCATAGTATTGTGTTAATTTCTTGAGCACAAAAGAAGTTTTGATGATATCCTGGATAATGAGTGAATGACAATTAGCTAAACTAAAGAAATTTGGGAGAATTTATTTATTTGATAGTTTAGAGGTTAGATGAACAACTATTAACTTGCACATTAATTTTGTAAATCTTAATTTAATATAGCGCTTTAATTGCTAGGGGCTAGCAATAAGCTAGTTGGGGGTGTGATTGGTGTTAAAAATTATATGTTTATCTGGGGATTAAATTTTATTTTGTGCTTATGTTATAATTTATATTTGTAATTATATAATATGTTATGAAATTCTAATTATGATTTTAAATATTTGATATTATGTATTTTTGTCTGTTTATTAGGTAAAAATATACTTTGACGAAATTCAAGGCTTCAAACAGATAAACGGACATCAAAATTAGATTCCGAAGGTCCGAAAACCTTAGGAAAGACATAAAGGGTCATATATACTATTCACGTATGCAACATTATTCATGTATACGACACCGTTCACATATATGGTACGCTGACGTGGCATTGACCGAAGACGTGGCAGCATACTATTGGATAAAAAAGAATGAGCTTACGATAGATATAAATGCATTGGATAGTTGCCAATTTTGACCAAATCTCAACCGTTCATAATTCAATGGCTACGATCGTCCCATGTGGCAATGGTTGATGTGTTGGGTTGGAAGATCCGAACCTTTGTATTTGGGTCGACCCGATCCGCCTATTAACACCCCAAATCTCAATCGTTTATAGACTAAATCAGACGCTTCAAATTATGACACATGTTATGTTGACTTTTGATGTTTGACTAGTTGTAAGATCTTGATCTAATAGTTGTATGAAGCACATGCATAAAGCTTATGATGGACTGCAATGCACGAGATTATAGATGAATTTTCCTATAAATATAGCCTCATTTTCATGTATTAGAGAGCCCTTGTTCTCTAAATTTCTCCTAAATTTTCTATAATATTATTTTAATAAATTTCAATTGTGTTTTTAATATTTTTCATAATTATTTTCATAAATAAATTTAGTTTTACTTCAAGTTAAGTTGTTTTTATTTCTTTTAAGTTTGTATAATCTAGTTTTAATGAGTACTTTAATTTCAATTATGTCTAGCTAAATAATTATAGTTAGAGTAAGGTGAAACTCTTAGAAAATAAATATGATTTAATCAAATTCTATTTTTAATTATATTAATTAAATTATTTTTAATTTAATTCTACCCATATTTTATATTTTGAAATTTTGATTCATTGTAGACAAACAATGGAGTTTGGCATAATAAATTCTTAATATCTTAGTATAAATTATGGTAAAATTGTATTTTGACTTATTGTAGACAAATTTAATTTTGGCACATTAAGTACTTAATCTATGATAAAATTAATTAAAAAATAATGATAATTTATATAATTAATCATTTGAGCAAATAAAAATATGATAAAAAGAATTTGTTAAATTGTATTTACTACTAAGAGTGGATCCATAGCCCTAACTAATTTATTCCATAGTTTCACTTAAATCAAATAACATATATTTTAATTTTCTTTTCTTTCATCAGAAAAATTAAAATAAACGCCTTTAAATCTTTTTCCTGTGGATCGACCCCGGACTCACTAGGTTATATTATAACAAGGCACTTTTATACTTGGGAGTCAAACACTTTTGAGTTGTGTCCATAAACATGTTGTTTTATGCATGAATGACAAACTTGAACAATGGAAAAATCAATATATCTAGGAATTTTCCACAACAAGCACTAAGTCATGAAGTCAAGACTCTAATTTCCTCAAATAAGTAAAGATTTGAAAAATTTAAGCTTTTGTGTGTGCGCGCAAGCAATTCAATCTAGACCTTTTTCCCAAAAATTCATCAATATTCATAGTCAAAGTCTCAAATATAAAATATAGAGTTGGTCAAACTAATCTTATCATCTTTATCTCCAAATTTTAACCATTTCAACTTTGATAGACTTTTTTTTTTTGGCTTTTAAATAATAGAATAGTATCTATAGTCAGAAGCTTTCACTCTACCTCTTAAGGTAGCATTCTTCTCATGGTTGTTTGTCCTCTATCATATTTGCGATACACAGTCTCAGATTACTCAAGGATAGCTTCACTCTTAAGAGTTATAGGTAGTTATTTCTGACCATAATGTCTGTATATATTTGTGGTCTTACGACAAGATAAGAATCAAGGCAAACAGTCAAAACTCTTGTTAAATATTCTTAACAAAGACCATGTCAATATCAAAACCTTGAGTCAAACTAAACACTAAATTGACATTCATGTGCTTTTGGAAAGAATTTCAAATAACCCTAATCAAAACTTATTAAAGTCAAGATTTTAAAAACATGAAAAATTGTTTGTCGTTTGTTAATCAAAGAGTTATCAATGAAGCATAAAACAAACTTAGAAAATTTAAAAACATGTAAATGCATGCACTATATCTAATGAACAAATGCATGATTTAAATCTAAATGTAAAAATATTTTGACTTACATAGAACACACACCCAAAACTTTTCTTAAAGAATTAAATCGTTTAGAATCTAAAGCTTTTGTAAAGATATCAGCAAGCTATTTTTCAGTATCAATGTATTGTAAGGATATAGTCTTGTTTTCTACTAAATCTTTAATAAAGTGATGACGAATATCAATATGCTTAGTCCTAGAATGTTGAACAGGATTTTTGGAGATATTTATAGCACTAATGTTATCACAAAACACAATTAAACTATCTAGAAACATACCATAATCTGCAAGCATTTGTTTCATCCAGAGTAATTAAGTGCAACAACTCTCAACTACAATATATTCAGCTTCTGCTGTGGAGAGAGAAATTGAATTCTGTTTCTTGCTATACCACGACATTAAATTGTTTCCAAGATAAAAACATTCTCCCATTTTGCTTTTTCTATCATCAGCATTGCCATCCCAATCTGCATCACTATATGCTACAACACTTGAATTTGTGTCATTAATAGTAGTTTTATAGCAAATAATTGAAATAGTCAATTTATAACAATGATCAGATGATCGATGTCCTTCCAAAATGCAATTTCCATCAACATCGAGAATATGACATTTGTTCGAGTCAAAGTTGACAAATAAATTCTTATCACAAATTTGACTAATGCTTAGTAAATTTGTTTTGAGATGCTCCACATCCAGAATATTGTCAAGTTTTGGATAACCTTTTACATTCAATGTTCCTTTTCCAAGTACAAGACTTTTTACACCATCAGCAAAAGTTACATTTTCTCGATCAACTTTTTGATAATTGATCAAAACACTTCTATCACATGTCATATGTCTGGAACAACCACTATCAAAGTACCAAAAGTTAGTAGAACAAGCTCTTAAGGAAGTAAAAGAAACATAAGCATTATTATAACTGGACTTCCTTATCCAAGTGGTTCTAGGTTTATTGCCATTCGTGTCAATCTTAGGTCTAGGCATCATCCTAGGTTTTCTATAGGAATAATTGAAGAACATCGCCTTTTTTATATATTTTATAAACTTGAAGCAATTAGGTCTTATATGTCTTTTAACATTACAAAAATGAAAAGTGGGAATAAAGTTATTGTTCTTACCTTCACAATCTCGTAAGGAATGTGCAACATCTTTACCTTTTTGATGATATAGAATTTTGGCTACAAATGGAGAAGTTTTTGGTGGATGTGCTATTTGTGGAGAAGCTTTAACAAACACATTGTGAGAATTTGAGTCTTCACCTTGTTGGTATCCAATGCCATGATGATCTGAGCTAGATTTACCGATTGACAAGATATGATCTAACTTTTGAGCTCCATAATTCATCATTTTGAGTGACTTTTTTGTATTCTCTAATTTTGTGGACACTGTAAGCAATTGGTTATCTTTGTCAGTAAGTAAAGACTTGTAATGAATTACCTCACTCTCAAGTTTCGCCTTATCATCCAAAAGATTGGATACTTGTGTCATCAAAGTCATATTCTCATTATAGACTTCTTCCCATTTAGTGAACATCAACTTGTAGCTTTTATAAAAAGCTTTCTTGTCATTTATATCAATGTCACTGATGTCGCTATCTGAATTATCATTCTTGCTATCATGTTGCACAGTTGTGTAAAGAGAGGAATCAGTGTCTTCCTTGTAGAGAGCTATGCTCAAGGTTATAGATGGGGATGTGCCTCCAATGTTTGATCCAGTATATTGCCACTAGTCTGTTTTGACATATCATCATGGATAACAAGTCCTCCAACAAGGTCATCTTCATCAATGCTACCATTTGAATCATCATCACTACAAGTGTATTGTATTGCTTTCTTTTTTATTAGAGTGTTAGCACATTGTACTTATATGTGCCCTATGCCTCCACATTCTCTACATCGAATACCCTCAAGCTTGTTAAGATCAAACAATTTAAAACTAGGGTTAGAAGAACCTTTTTGAGCCATTGGAACCACTGATGTACAAGGCTTCTTTGGTTTGTTAAAGTTCTTCTTTTGCAACATCTTCTTGAAATTCTTTGCAATGAGTGCAAGAGAATTGTCCACGTACACATATGAATCCTCATCCTCACTTGGTCTGGTAACGGGAACCTATGTTTCAGCTTGAAAAGCAATACTATTTGCTTTCTTGAGATTTAAATTTAAGTAGTTAGTCTCATATACCATCAATTTTCCTATAAGAGAACATCTAGTCGTAGTAGACATATCAGCATATTCTTCAATAGCCAAAATTTTAGGATGATATCTAGGATGGACAGATCTTAAGATTTTTCTACAAATTTCTTCCTCAGATATAGGTTTTCCAAGAGCAAAAAAATCACTAACCATAGCAAGTATTCTAGAATTAAATTCAGATATGGTTTCATCCTCACGCAATTTCAAGTTCTCAAAATTAAATGTAAGTTTTTTAAGTTTAGAGTGTTTTACCGTATTGTCACCTTCAAAGGTACTTTGAAGTATATCCCAAGCAGCTTTAGATGTCTTGCATGTAGAAATTAGTTGATGTTGAAACACATCAACTCCATTGACTATAGCATTAAGTCCTCTTGCATTGTATCCAAATGCATTAAATTCATCAGCAGACCATTTTCTGACTAGCTTTGGCAATTTTATTCCATCTTTGTCAGTCTTGGAATATCTAGAGCATTAATAAATTTTCTATTTGAAGTTATTCTTGCCTTGCTTGTCTCCCAAGGAATATCTAGAGCATTAATAAATTTTCTGTTTGAACCAACTTCTGCTCTAAATAAATCATATGCGCCAATTATAGAATCCACCATTAATTGACTTGCTAAATTAGAGACTTAATTAAACTATAAAACATATATTCCTAATGAGGAAACAAATATACCTAATAAATTAGAATTTTACTAAATTAGGTAATTAATAAATTAATCCCTATTACAAGATATGTTATAAATAAATTTCCAATTTCACTAGACTTGACATAAGATGCCAACTCTATAAATAATGGACTTAACAAAACCTTTCATACATGATCTCATGTTTTGTTGTCCCTTGAAGATACCTTAGCATCCATTTCACAACATTCCAGTGCTGTTTTCCTGGATTTCCCATGAATCTACTTACAACACCAACACTATGTGTAAGGTCTGGTCTGGAACAGACCATAGCATACATGATGCTGTCAACTGTACTAGAATATGGTACACACTTTATATAAGCAATCTCATCATCATCCATTGGCTCTCGCTGTTTTGATAGTTTGAAATGTGCAGCAAGAGGTGTTGATATTGGCTTTGAGCAGTTCAGAGCAAACATGTTGATCACCTTCTTAACATAACCAGCTTGTGTAAGAAACAAAGTCTTAGCTTGTCTATCTCTTACAATCTACATGGCCAGAATTATAGATACTGCACCTAAGTTCTTCCTTTTAAATTATGAACTTAATTCTTCTTTTAGTTTTTCCATTTCTTATAAGCATGTCATCCATATAAAGGAGAAGGTAGAGACCAGCACTTGTTGACAAATTTCTAAAATACATACAACAATCATATTGGCTTCTGTGGTAATCATGAGTCAACATGAACTCATCAAATCTCAAGTACCATTGCCCAGGAGACCGCTTTAAGCCATATAAACTCTTTTTTAGCAAACAAAAATTGTCCTTTGCCCCTTCTTCAATGAAGCCTTCTAGTTGAGACATATGGATTTCTTCTTCAAGATTTTCATAAAAAAGGCTGTCTTAACATCCATTTGGTCCAATGCTAGGTCAAAGTATGCTGCAATGACCAATAACACCCTGATGGAGCTGTACTTTACCATAGGTGAGAACACTTCATTGTAGTATACTCTCTCTATTTGGGTAAACGCTTTTGCCACAAGTCTTGCTTTGTATCTAGAGGGTTCAGTTGCTGAAGATCCTTCCTTAAGTTTGAAAATCCATTTACATCCTGCCAGCTTCTTATTTGAAGGTCTGTTGACTAGTGTCTAGGTATTGTTTTTCTTTAATGAAGCTATTTCTTCATTTATAGTAACTACCCATTTTGCTTTGTGTTTGCTGCTCATAGCTTGCTGGAAATTCTAAGGTTCTTCACCAATCACTTCATCTGCTACCACTAAAGCATAGGAAATAAGATCTGTAATGCCATATCTTCTGGGTGCTTTTATCATCCTCTTTTCTCTGTCCCTTGCCAGTTGATAATCATCTAATTCTAATGTTTCTCTGACATCCTGTTGCAGCTTGTAACTACCTTCTATATTGCTCTGATTTCAACCAAACTCCACCTTAAAGTTATATTTATGACTATCATCAGCACTTGTAGTTGTCACTTTTGTTTCAACCTTCTGCTGTAACATTGAATCTTCATCAAATACAACATCCCTACTGATCAGTTTTCTTAAGGGCTTGCCATCAATGCACCAGATCTTATACCCTTTTGTACCTTCTAGATATCCTATAAAGTACCCCTTTATAGCTCTAGGCTCTAGCTTACCTTGGCTTACATGTGCATAAGCAGTGTAGCAAAAAATTCTGAGGTTATTAAGATCTAGTGGTTTACCAAACTAGACTTTTTGAGGTGTCTTAAAATCCGAGGCTGCTGAGGGGCTTCTATTCACTAAGTATGCTGCTGTTGTTACTGCCTCAGCCCAAAAATGCTTGGATAGTTTTGCGTTAAATAGCATACACCTGACTTTCTCATTTAAAATCTTATTCATCCTTTCAGCAATTCCATTTTGCTGTGGAGTGTGTCTCACTGTTTTATGCCTTGCTATCCCCTTTATTTTTTAGAATTCATCAAACTCATTGTTGCAATACTCCAAGCCATTGTCTGTCCTTAACCTTTTGATCTTCTTATCAGTTTGGTTTTCCATGAGTGTTGTCTACTCTTTAAACTTTTCAAAAGCTTCATTTTTCTATTTCAACACATAAACCGACCCTTTCTTGAGTAATCATTTATGAAGGTTATGAAGTACCTAGCTCCACCATGAGATGGAACCTGTGAAGGTCCCCAAAGGTCTAAATGTACGTAGTCCAATGTGTTTTTGGTCTGTTGTTTTTCAGAATTGAACTTTTGTCTAGTGGCCTTTCCAAATACACACTTTTCATAAAACTCTAAGGACGATGTTTGATCAACCCTAAACTAACCTTGTTTATGCAATTCTCTCAGCCTTTTTTCACTTATATGTGTTAGCCTCATGAGCCATAGCCTAGTCTTATCACTGCTTACAGATGTTATGACCTTTGACACAGGTGAAGTTCCAATAAGAACATATAAATAATTTCTTCTAATCCCCTTCATAATCACAATACCTTTTTCTATGACTTGAATTTCACCATTTTTAGCCTTAATACTTCACCCCAATTGGTCAACTACCCCCAGAGATATAAGGTTTCTTTTAAGGTCTAGCACATACTTCAAATTACTCAAATCTCTCATAACACCATCATACATTCTTAAACTAACAGTTCTAATTCCAACAACTTTACAGGGAAGTTTATTTACCAACAAAACTTTACCACCATCTACACTTACAAGATTCTTAAAGAGATCTTTATTTGGGCACATGTGGAAGGAACATCCAGAATCTAAGATCCAGTCGCCTGTTGGGTGCTTTTCTACAGCGATTATAACATCTGCACCTTCTGAGTCCCCTTCATCCTCTGAAGCTATAACAGCTTAGCCATTTGATTCCTTTTGAAGCTTATCAAGCTTCTTCTTCTTAAAGCAATCCTTAATGTAATTGTAATAGCCCACCCTTTTATTTTCCTCAGCCATATATAAAGAAAAGGAGAGAAAGAAAAAAAGAAAAAGGTGAGAAACGAGAGAGAGAAAAAGAGAGAGATGGAATCGAGTTTGGTTTGACCCGACCCGGTCGAAGCTTTCGATTTCAGCCACCTCACCAAGCGTGCAAAGTACAAAATCAAAGCTTGTGAATCGGCTATCTTATCCCTGCCATCCTCGTCACCTAGAATCAGTCGAAATGACGACGATTAAGCTCGAAAGGTTGTGGCCAAAACCCATTTCTGTCGCAGTCGATTTTGCTAGAGTTGGGAAGTGCCACTGGTTGGGATTTGTTCCCCACCTCACCGTCTTCCTTTTCCGACCATTGCCACCAGGGAGGTTGTTTTGCAGTCGATCGGCCATGGGAACATTCTCAACTTTGGGAGCTCGATTCGGCGCTGCTGCCACCACCATTGGACTCAGCTCAGCCAAAAGGACCTTTCCCGAGCTTCCCAATCACCGTTGGTTGAATTTTGGTCACTGTAGACCGACAATGACATTTCTGTAATTTCATAATTTGAGGTTAATTTCGTAAATTCTGAATTGGTGGATATTTTGGTAATTTGTGCTTTCAAGGATATTTCGGTAATGTATAGTTTTAAACGTATTTTGGTAATTTATGATTTAAAGTGAGATTAATTGAGGTTAAGTTTAGACTATGTTTAAATTGATAAATTTGAGGATATTCGAGTTTATGATTGTGACTAGTTTCTTTCTTATGAGGGTTTTCTTATTGATTTTAGGGCGATGATATCAGTGTGCATTTATTCATGTGGGTGCGCAGAGGTAAGTAAACTAGACTTCTAAAACGAATCACAATAAACAATATTATATGCAATCATGTTTGAAAGCCTATTTTGATATGTACAGATATGATATTTATATGTTTTGCCCATGTGTTTATGTGATGTGTTGATATGATGTGATGTTATATGCTATATGTGATTTTGTACATGGGCATATGTATGTGTGAATATTTATTGGCATGAGCACGAAAATGCATTATGTTTTGATGTTTTCTATAAAATGAGAAGATGAATTTTAGCGAAATGATTTCGAAGAAAGGAAGCAAAATCAATTTATGATTTTAACTAAATGATTTTAGCGAAATGTTTTCGAAGAAATGGATTTTAGGATGCTTAAATTCATTACACGCTTCGTGGAAGACCCTCGAGATGTTATGTTTATGAGATAAGTGGGTAAGGACGCGGATTGCATGAAACCCAAAGTATATGAGTAAGTTATGAAAGTTAAGTGAGAATCCTACTAAGCGGTAATTGAATAATTGTAGTACGAGTATGTAATTTGAAAAAAAAATGTGAAAGTTTGAAAGTGACAAAAAATAAATTTTGATGATTGTTTTATATTGTTTTGAAAATGTCACGACATATCACTCATTTGCGTTATATAGCTTTATGTTTGTATTTTGGTATATTGAAAAATAGTTTACTTACTGAGTTTTGTACTCACTATAGTTTCTTGTGATTCAGTTCCTGAAAACCAGGATTAAGAAGAATGACTTGAATTGAGGACTGTAGATGGTTTGGCAAGATTTTTAAGTTCTTCTGCTGTAGATTAGTTGTTGTATTTGAGGTTTGATGTTTTTCTTTAGGGTTTATATTGTTTGTCGGTTTGCAAGGAGATTTATTTTTAAGTATATGTACGAGTTCTAGTAACATTCGCCTTATGGAGCACGAGGCGGGTTGTTACAGTAATGCCCTTCCTTTTGACAGAAGTAACATTTTCTCTTCTTCTTCTTCTTGTCTTGTTTATCTTTCTGGTTCTCATTCTTTTTCTCTTTGTTGTTCTTCTTTTCTAGCTTTGCTTTGACAATTAAGCCTTCTCCATAGCTCTGATCTTTCCCATTAGCTCTTTTCTTCAAATCCTTTGATTCTAAGGCACTCTCTACATCCTTCAAGGTCAGTGACTGCCTTCCATACATGGAGGTATCAACAAAATGTTCATATGAATCTGGTAGAGAACTTAACAAAATAAATGCCCTATCTTCATCTTCCAGAACAATATTCACATTTTCTATATCTAGAATCAACTTATTAAATTCATCCGGATGATCTTTTTTTTAAGGCCATTCCGTCTTTTATAGTAAGTGTATACAATCTCCTCTGCATGTACAATCTTTTGAATAAAGACTTCTAGATACGATTTAAAAGTGTTTGATTTACTTCCAAGTATAAGAGTGTCTTGTTATAATATAACCCGGTAAGTCCGGGGTCGAACTACAGGGAATTTAAAATTTATTAGTCAAATTATTAAATTAAAATTTCTTTTAGGATACGAAATTAATAATTTAAAAGATGCTAAGGTATGAGATCCACTCTTAGAATTCAAATTATGTTCATAATTCTCTCTTTTAATTAAATTTTACATTTTATTTACTAATCAAATATTATTTCATTTAATAATTACCTACCCAATTTTATGAATAATTTTTGGAATAAAGTACAACATGTGCCACAACTAAATTGAAATGTCGACATAATGTCAAAATTACCAAATAAATTCAAGAAGATTTAGATCTACTAATTAATATAACATAAAAATAACCGATAAATAAAAAAATATAAATTATAAATAAATAATATAATAAAATTTAGACTCACTTGGAAGAGAAATTAATTCTATAATTCTAAATCCTTGAGACCTTTCATCTTAGCTTAAAAATTAACTACTTATGTTTACACTACTAGAAAAAAAGATTTTACTGACGCCTATTTAGTGTCAGTAATTACTTTTCCTGATACTTATTAATTGTGTCAGTATTGCTCCAACTAGAACACACTGATTGGTGTCGGTGATTTTGTGTCGGTAATTCATGTCACATAGTATCACCAAAATAGTGACACGATAGTATTAGTATCTTATGATACTATTTAAATGTCAGTAATTCAAGTTACTATAGTATCATCAAAAATCCAAAATAATGATACAATGGTGTCAGTATTTAATGATACAATTTAAATATTTAGTGTCAATATTTAATGATATTATACTACTTTTGGTTAATAATATACTTTTATTTTAATTATATTTTTCCTATTTGTTTTAAAATTAAAAGAAAATTCAAAATATATTAAATAAATCAAATCTCGCAACATAAGTCACATAATAAACACCTCAAATACATCACTTAAATTAACATAATTCAACTACACCACTGTTTGAAAAAAAAAAAACACAAGTACCCAATTAAGTATTTGACAAGTTCTAAACAAAAAATTACTAAATTCAACAAACATTAAACAAGAAGAATAAGCACAGGAATGTCACTAAATATCCATGCGGGGCTTCATTTTTTTCCCACCTACAAGTACATAAAATCAATTAGTACACCACAAAAAATAAGCCTTGATTATTTGGAAAAAAAATAATCATAAATTACTCATATATTACCTCCTGATTGTAGCCTGTAATTAACTTGACAACATATGTAGCCTATTGATCACGAAGTCACAAAAGTTATTTCATGGTGTAATCATCGGTTCCCTTAAAACTTCAATTTCAAAAGAACAAGTATTCGCCAAAAATCAAATTATAATCATTCATTTAAACGTACATGTGCGATATAAAAATTCAAATGATGCAGTATTCTAAAAAAAATTTTCCATGCTTACATTATTTTTAAGAATGTTCACATTTGTAACACTATCTTGAATGTATTTCATCACATAGTAGCCACATTCAAATCTGCTAAGTTGCTTCAGAGACTACAAAATAAAAATTACATACAAGTAATACAAACAAATGAACAAAGATTATTTATATGAGTAAGCATTGGCATCTTTATATTTCAAGTGATTATTTTGCCACCATTAATATCACAAGATAAACAAATTGCTTCACCAATTGTATTCTATCAAGTATTAAAGATAGATAATGTGCCGAACATTAATTTTAAATAAAAAAAAAATAACAAAGATATTTTGCTTTAAAAGGCAGCACAAGATTAAAATTAAAATAAAGTGCAAATTGAGAGATATAGGTGCAAACTCAACCCTTATAATCCTCCCATAGACTTCCTGCAATAAGAAAATCATAAACAGAGTTAACTTGCTTCCTAATATAACTTTTCATTGATGGTGATTCATATACACAAATTCAAAGTGAAAATGGAAATAAAATGGAGGTCCTGCCTTTTTCCTTCTCTTTTCTTTTCTTTGGACCATCTATATGGCCCCCAACAGAAGTCCTATCCTTTTCAGAATTTTTCAAATGTCATTAGTTGAAGTCTCTGCCACAAATGTATATGGCCATTCTCTGCTAATAGTAGGGAAAAGAAAATGCCCATTTATTAGGTAATTGGTCTACGTAAGTTTATTACAGCTGCTGCATATATTCTTATCAAAAAATTGAAAATGCTGCATATATTTTTTACACCATGTTGGGTGGCAAAATCTATTAAATTCCCGATACTGACCTTTTTAGAGAAAAACTAAACTCTTTTCTTGGGATAGTCAGCTTCATAAGTTTCACCAAGTAAAGGATTGAAGGGTTTACAGTGCCGGCCTTCAGAGGAAGCATATCCAGAGACAACAAAAGCAGCAACATTTAGGATCCTAAGGAAACTGTTTCCCTGACAGCATTACATGGCCAAAGGAAGCAATATGTAAGATTCAACAGATAGAAAAGTATAATATATTTTTTTATGCTCACGAAAAATTTAACAGCATTAAACATGCCAAAGAGTCCAAAAGATATCCAGATTTCTAAACATTAAAAGCCTCTCATTTCTATAACTTAACCCCAAACCATCACCCAAAACATCCACGAGGCCCATCCTGTGCATTACAATTGAATAAGAAAGCTGATATATCATCCAATCTGTGACAGGTAACTCTTTTTAATGGATACAAGACTACAATTAAGGCGCAAAAAAACTGAAGCCTACATGACAATATGAATAGGGAATTTTTTAGCATATAGGCTTTAAATACCAAGCCTTGATGCAATGGAATTTAAAAGAAAAATAGTAGATCATAACATCAAAAGCATGCTTAAATGCACAACCCTTCTTATGGAATGTATATAATAACATGAAATAGACTCATCCACACACTCATGTCACCAATGTAAATACCTAAATTCTTGGGCATTGCTGACTAGACACTAAGAATTAATAAATTTCAGCCTTATCCAATGTGTTTCCTGGTTGTTTTTCCTCCTTGGCTTGATTTGTAACTCCTTTTACAGGCCTACAACTAACAGAGGGTTCGGTCCCTTGTATCATAAAAGGAAATTTCATCCTCATTTGATAACTCCTCAAGCTCTTGTTTCTCAATATCATCGGATAACTTAGGTGTGCTACATTCTGAAAACTGAAAAGAGATGTGAAGAACATAATTATTTATATATATATGATAAAACTTTTCTATAAAGAAAGAGAAGCTTAAATGATGGAAATTGCAAGTACCACTATATTTTCCACGGCCTAGACTAGAAAACTCATGCTTGGACAATTGGTATTCACCATCATGGATTCCAAAAGCATCAGCTTCAATATTAGCAGCATGCATGAGCAAAAGAAAAGTTTTGATATACAATGGATAAACTAAGCTTATTCCGTAACTTATATGAGCTAACAATAAGTCATACTCGCAAAGTTACTAACTTAAAAATAGATATGATGATAAACGAAGGCCTAACTAAAACTCTTACTAACTTAAAAATAAAATTTTACTGTCACATTTCTAAACCAGACAAAGAACAAAAACCCTTTTGTGAGATTTGAACAAAGTTGAGAGAATCAATAATCCAATGCTAAAGTGTCCCATTCATGCACATAGCATATAGCACATAGTACATAGATATGAGTTGTTGCCTAATAGGTTGTTGAAAATGACTACCATTGAATTGCAAATCAAGTGGCCAATCTATCTTCAGAGCCTACTTTTCTCTCATGGCCAGGGGTCAAAAAAGAAGAGGCCATCGGATGACTGCAACATGTACGCATAAATATTATCAGGGGAGTAGACTTTTAATTAGTTGTGAATGCATGAGCGGTACCTTTTTTGGGATAATTTTAATTCAATTTTCATATGACATTGACACTACATTTGTAACAGGCCCAAAGTTTGCAACCCATTAAATTTCTTTGCTCTCTCTCTGTTCATTGCATGGAAGGGCTACGATTTGCTCAAAAATGAGCAATGCCCATCTTAGAATAATTAGATGGTGAAAGATCAAGCATCAGTCCACATACAACTCACCAAAAAAAATCATATATATGCAAAGCCACAGAAGATGGATTAACAAACAAATGCAAAATTAAAGAAAAAGAAGAATTGGGACCCGGTAGATGTTGCTTATTTTGTTAATAAATGCTTATTGACTAGTGACCCGAAAAAAAAACAAAAATCATATATATGCATAGCCACAAACAAATACAAAATTAAAGAAAAAGAATAATTGGGACCCAAACCTTTAATTTTCTACAAAAATCTTGATTACTCCAAGACCTCTCATCAACATCCTTCTCTAAGCAAATTTCCTCTCTCCAGATTGCTGCGGTTAAAGAAGAACTGAAGACTAGCTTCTCTATACTATCAGTTTGTGCACATGCTTACACCACATTGATTGCTCCTCTCACTTCCAAATCCACCAATTTATCCTATAAATTACCCACCAAAGAAAGAAATAAAGACTGGAAAAATTATAAAAGAATCTTTCTGTTCCCTTTCCGCGATTTCGGTTTTCGATCGAAGGTTAGGCTTTAAATAGTTTTACAAGACTCGCAACAAAAGGCTTATAGCCAAACTGAGACAGCAAGCGGATTAGAAAAGAAAAGGTTGCCTTCTATGGGCGAACGCGAACTCGAACTACTGGCTGGTTTTGGGTGTGTCGGTGGCATGGTAGATTTAGGGATTTTGTAACTTTCGAATCCATGAAATTGGGGGAAGGGATTTTGCTTTTTATTTATTGCTTTTTTATTTAAATAATATTTGTGTTCACTTTAGTAGGTTCTAGTGATTTGTGAACCAAACTTAAGCATTATTAATTTAAGAGGTCACGGGTTCGAGTTGTCAGATTTACAAAATTTAATGATTTTTTTTTAAACTTTTGATACTTTAGTGTAAGAGATTTCTAATGTTTAATTTACTGACACATTAATATTAATGATTTATGATACCTATTTGTTAAAAGCACACAATGGTGTATTTGTATATAATTTTTTACACTTTTTATAAAATATCAGTAAATTAAGTGTCAGTAAATATTATTTTTCTATTAGTGTGAAAAGAAAAATATTCATTTTGTTTGATAGACTTCTAAAATATATTACAAGAAAATTAAAAGAACAAAGAAAATAAAAATCAAAGAAAATCGAAATGAAAAAAATGATTGAAATAGAGCCAAGCTTTGCACCCCAGAAATTCTCCTCCTTCGTTTTGCCTCAAGTTCCTCTTTTTATATGCAAGCTTCAACTTCTCTTAATCTCTTCAGCGCCATTTATTTATTTATTATTAATTTATTTATTATTCATTCATTGAGATGTGTGACAGTCAAGTGGCAAAATGGCCACCTAACTATCACCGACACATGTTTAATCCTGCAACTTATCTTCTTGTCTCCCGTTTTTTGTTTTAATTCTTTTTTATTCTTGAAGTTTACCTACAATAACAAAATATAATAATTAAAATAAAAAAATTAACATAATAAAATATAATTTACATAAAATTACATTTGGGAAGCATTAAGATAAAATATAAGTTATAAGCACATTAATTAACACTATAAGTGATAAAATAATAATTTAAGCCTTTATGAAATATACACTTTCTAGTGTTAATTACGTCTTCAAGAACAATTCTTCAAGCTTTGACCACAACCTTGATGCTATTTTGTCTTTAGCTATCTCTCTCAGTACTTCATAAGATAAATGTAAGATGATAGTGTTATGAGCTTTGTTGTTGATAGCCTTCTGATCTGCACCAAGACTTAAAAAACCTTTTCTTTTTTCTTTTTTGTCCTTTGGATCTGTATCTGCATCTTCATCATTAAGGGCCCGATCAAGCCCTTGCTGAATGAGGATTGCTCGCATCTCGAGACTCCAAAGATAGAAGTCATTTTCACCATTAAACTTTTCAAGATCAAACTTGGTGCTAGCCATGTAAGATCAAGAACAAAGAGAGTAGCAAGATCAAGAACAGGAGTTTTAATGGAGGAGCTTTAATGGCTCTGATACCAATTTGTTAAGAAATCAGCTCCAAAACTCTGGTAACCATAGTTTTCAATTGATAGAAATGAATATTAATTGATCAAGAACAATCACCAGCAATTGCAAACCAACCACAAGAAGAATAATCAATCAACAAAGAATCAAAAGAAACACAAAGAACACAACAAAGAATTACGTGGTTCAGTACTTGAGGTACTTACATCCACGGCCAAAACCCAGCAAGAGATCAAGCTTTATTGAATATGATGATTACAAAAAGGATGTTTAGAGTGCAGAGATTAAATCTCTACTTTACAGAATTTCCTATCTCCCACTCACAATCACTCAAAATCAGGCTTCAAAGTGCCTTACAAGCCAGCCAGCATGTGTTTATATAACCTCTATTCTGGAATCTGCATTTTGTTATAACAGAAAACTAACTAACAGCTGGCCTACATTTGACAGCTCACCAATGCCACCTCAGCACTTTATATAACAAAATTGACTAATAAGCTTCACACTAGTGAAAGAAAGTGTACCAGAAGAGGACCTAACACGTGAAATTAATGAAACAAATAATTAAGGACATATGTATTTGTTTTGTGAGCTTATAATTGATTATTCTATAGTATATATACCTACCGCCAGCTACTTTTTTCAAGCATTTCCAGGGAATTTGCTGCCATGATCGATACTTGATAAAGATGAATATTTGTGAAAAAAAAATGAGTGTGAAAAGTGGCAATGCAATGTATCAACTTTGAGAAAGAGTCTTCAAGTTAGACACTGAAAACTGTAGTATTTTTACCCTTGCCACCATCATCGTGATTTCCTTGCATCACGTTAGACCTTCCGATAATGGAATTTAGCCCAGTAAGAGAAATCTATGGCAAATGTATAAAATAAAATAGTGAAGAGCCTAATTTCATTGGAGCAGGGTCCATGAATATACAAGGAGATGAAACAGTACCATCTTGTCACGAAACTAGCAGTAGGCTTTACCTGAACCATGCACATCGAAAAATATAGATCACAAAATAAATTTAATTGTGCAGCACATGCTTACCATTAGGACCAACATTATATTTCCTAAATCACCATAACGATTATCTCTTGTTGGGTGGAGTCCCTGAATTCTAACATGTTAACTTTATGTGGACTAAGAAATGGTCGTGCTTCCTTACACAACTGACCCAATTCTTCAAGAATGTCTTGCAAAAATACCTTTAAAGTGTTATTTTGGGTGGTTGATACTGTAAACTTTTCATTAATTTGAGACAATTGCGCAGCTTTTTCTTCAAGCACAGAAAAGATCATGGTGTCCTAAAAGAATCTCCAAAAATTTGGATTTGTGTTGTTGCTAGCCGACAATTGAAGTGGTCACTGGAGTTGCTAAGACTAATGATGGATTCAATTTATGGCATGAGGAGGTAACTCACAAAAGTCAAACTTAGTTGGTGGAATAAACTATAGTAAACCAACTAATTGAGGGGAGGCAAAAATCTGGATGTTGGAAAATTGGTTATTTATTTATTATTATTTTTTTTTTAGAAAAGAAAATTAGGGGCCAAGAAAAATATGTCTAAGAAAGAGATGCTCTAATACCAAATGATAAGGTTCGAGGGTTTTGATTAGAGAATTTGAGAGAGAATAAACGAAGAATTTAAGACTTTAGAGGGAAGAGATAAGAATTAAAAGGGGGTTTGAATTAATTTTATTATTGCTTGCTTAATAAACATAATGAGAATTACTTATTTATAGTAGTTCAATACAATATTAATTATAATCTAATTAAAAACCTAAATTGTAGTTATAAGAAAATCTAATTTTAATAGAAAATAAATTAAAATAAATTACTAGAGTCTATCACAGTTCCCTTGAAACCTTCATTGCCATCCAGAACAGCAATTGCTTTGTTATGTGGTCTAAGCAATACAAATATTGAAGGAACAAGAAAAAAGAATAAGTTTTGTTGGGCGTTATATGAATTCAAACACCAGTGATAAAACGACAGCGTTTCAGCAATGAAGATTTATGTTTGGCAAAGTCACGTGCAGGAAGCATGACAACTTAAATCCAAAACGGTGTCAAATGTTGCATTTTGTGCATAATGGATTATAACAAACTCACATGATTTAGCTTGTGAGTTTTAAGTCTATTTAGGTAGCGTTTACTTTTTGGATTGGAGTTGGAATTTTGAGGAGTGGTAATTCTGTGATTGGGAGTGTGGAATGGGAGTGTGGAGTCGGAATCAGAATCCAATTATATGTTTACTTTATCTTGGATTGGGAGTAAATAGTTTCAAATTACAGTTTTACCCTTATTTAAAGAATTATAATTTTTAATTATAAAATTAATAAAAAAATAAATTTGAATATAATAAAATAAATATTTTATTATATTTGTAAATTAATAATAATTTTTAATATTCTTAATTATGTAAATAAATTTTTTATTAATTTTAATTTAATTATGTTAATTAAAAATAAAGATAGTATTATTAATAATTATTAATATTAAATAAATATAATACTATTATTTTTAAATTTCTATAATAATTTATATTTTTAAATAAAGATATTATTATTATTAAATTTATTTATTATTATTTATTATTATTAAATTTATAAAATAATATAATAATAATATTATTATTTTTTTAATAAATCTATTTTTATTTTATTATTATTATTATTAAATTTATAAAATAATATAATAATATTATTTTTAAATATTATTTTTAATAAATGTACATTTATAAAATAATATAATAATATTATATTTAAATAATATTTTTAATATTATTATTTTTAATAAATATAAACTTATAAAATAATATAATAATATAATTATATTATTTAAATAAATATAATATTATTTATTTTATTTAATTAAATATTAATTATATTAAATTAATTATAAAAAAAAGGGTAAAAAAGGAAGTGGGGGGAGTGGATTTCCACTCCCACCTCCCCCCAACACTCCAAAAATGGGTGTGACCCACGGAGTAGGAATCCCACTCTCCCCCTTTATAATGAGAGTAAATGCTGGAGTGGGAGGAATCCACACTCCTCACTCCCATTCCAGCAAGCAAACACAACATTAGTATATTCTTATGGTTATTGGACACTTGTCTTTCTCTTGTGCAATCTGAGATTGCAGAGGTTGTTAAGATCAAGCTTTATAAGCTGGCTTTTCCAATCTATTAATCAATCATTCTAGAGAGCGGTATATTGAGATTCTTAAGAGAGAAAGCTCTGCTTTGTTCTCTGTAATTCCTATTTACAACCCTTGTAACCAAAATCTTGAATCATCAATAAAGCTGTCACTGATTGATTCATCCGTGGATGCAAGCCATGAAAGGCTGGACCACGTAATACTGTGTGTTAGTTTGTTCTTTCTGATCTTTCATTGATTCTTGTTGTTGAGTTAATTACCAATTAGTTTGTTTCTGATCTGTTAAAGATTTATTGAGTGTTTTTTATTCATCTTAGTGTGAGTGTGCAACTTGTTTAGTCTTGAGAAGTGATCTTGGGCAGAGTTTGGTGATCTTGCTGAGTTTAAAGGCTTATCAAACTCTACAAGTTTAATGCATGAACTTTAAATTAAACAAATAAATGAGGTTATTTCTCCATTTTGAGTAGCAATTACTATAGCAGTTTGTATAAACTCACTCTTTGAGTTGGTTGAAATATTGACAAAACCTGTAATTAGCCATGAATTAACATTCAATTGACTCGTAAACTATAATTTTCTTATGATTGCAATTGAAATTCCACTATTCAAAATCCTTACAAAATAAAACAGTTAAAAAGGCTACCAACTTAAGTAAAACTGCTTTTCTCTATTATCAAATGGAAATAAAGTAAGTGAGAGACAGTGTTTCCAATCATCTCTCTTTAATATCCATTGGACTTAGGTAAAAGGACTTACTGCTCTTCTAAAAAAAAAAAAAAAAAAAGGAAGGGACTTACTGCTATGCTAATATAGGTAAACTTAAGCGTACGGGGTGAACAAGTACATAGCATTGGATCCTGTTTGCATTGTTTTGTAGTAATTGTGCTGCATGAGCACCTTTGATTAATGTATCCTAACCTCCAAACACCACACGTGCATTCCACACGTTTTGCTTAAGTTATCTTCATGCATATGTGGATTTGGAAAATTGGAAAATAAATTATGAGGGATGAAGCGTAAAATTTGTAATTTAAAAAATTTAAATTTGTGATATTTGTTATCATAATATTGGTGTTGTTAAGAGATATGTTATTATCAACTTGCTAAATAAGAGTCTATAGACATTATTTTAGTAAGTCTCGTTCAAAGAGAATTGAGAAAGACTTGTGGTCAAATTATTAACAGGAAATATATGTCACATTGGTTGAGAGCAATGTTGGGTTAATAATATAAGTTATGGGCACTATTAATTCTTGAACTAATTTTAAATATGAGTTAGATATATGATATTGAAAGTAAACTCATGAGTGGATTTCAACTAATTTACTATGTGACAAGAAATCATTCAAAAAGTGACGAGGATTTATAGAGAATAAATTAATGTAAAAAGCATTCATACTAAATTACTATATGACAAAAACCAATAAAAAAAAAGGTGATGGGCTCTTTGTAGGCTAAGCTGGATTTTGGGAAAAATTTCAGTTCTATTTACAAATCTATCATTACTTCAATTTTATAAAATTGCCACTTAGTATTTAAAAAATTGTCACTATTTTAATTTCACCGAATTGTCAGTTGGTAACAAAACCGCCGCTCTAACATTGTTTTAATTTTAAAAAACAGCCCTATTTCTTATTTCACAGTCCATCTTTTTTTAGAAATTTCATTTTTTTCTTTATAACAAAATTGTGAAGGCAGGAAATTTAATGTTTTGAAGCATCTTAAGGCACAACTTCAATAATATGTAATTGTATTTGATTTTTTTTTTACTTCAAAACAAGAAAAAATTTGGTCATAAAATATAAAATTAATCAAGACAAAACTTTCAACTACTATTTTTTAGTTTTGTCACTGTAGGTAAATTATATAAGACCAAAAAATTGTGGCCTTAAAATTAGCCAAAACTACAATAATTTTGGAGACTAAACTCTTGTGTCACAAATTGATTGACCAGTTTTACACTCCTCTTTTACTTACAAAATAGTTTAATCGCCTATAATTATATTTTGTGACCATTTATTTTGTCATAAATGGTGAAATATTGTCACAAAATATTCACTTTTGGAGGGAAATTTTTGCCCCAAAAAAATGTCCTTTGGCGACTAAAATAATTTTTGTCATAAAAAAGTTCAGATAGTGACCAATTAATGAGTCTTAAAATAAAAACTATTGGTTACAAAATATAATATAAGTCAAGACCAGACAATTGGCTACAATTTCAAAAATTTATCACAATAAATATCATTTTGTCACCAAATTTAAAATTGTTGTAAAAAATATTGTCATAAAAAGTTAAATTTCTTGTAGTGCATCTTAAGACACAACTTTAATAATATCTAATTGTATTTGATTTTTTTTTTTTTGACTTATGTATTTTCTTATGTAATAACTAAACTTTCATTCAGATTTGTTTTGTGTTGAGACAAGTTTCATTTAAAAAAAATTTAGTTTTGCCCAGTGTTCAAAAAGTTCTTGGCCTCTCCCTTAAATGAAGATTAAATGTAAGGAGGAGATTCTCTTATTTTCGCCCAATTCTCTTGTTTTGGCCTTCTTTTGCTAGTAACTTGCAAATTTTCCTTGAAACCAAAAAAGCCTCTTTTGGCATCTTGCCGACCTATAACAATGAGTTATTACGCAATGCATATAATTTGTTTCTCATAGTAAATTGCTATATCATAATTAAGCACTATTCCATGGCATCCCAACAACGGCCACTTAGACTTTCAGTCCATGATCCTCCCACTAGATCTGTGTTACTTGTACATACAATATGGTGGTGGTTTTTGCTTCCTTTTATCTTTCAACACCAACTTCATATATATAATTGTTTCTCCTGTTATTTTCCTTTGGAATTGGAAGCCTACTACCACCTAAATGGGAATTTCTGGTCGAAGGTCATATGTTCCTTCCAAGGCTTTTCATGACAGTTAGGTTGGTTTTAGTAATGATATATCACATATGTACATGGACGTGGGGTCTCCTCCAAAAAGATGAATTAAATTTTTCTACTAATTTGTCGGTGGTTTTTGTTTTCTTGATTTATTTGCTGGCAGGTTTTATAATGTTGAAACTTGAAAGAGTTTTGGGCTCTGATTGTGGAAAGTAGGGATGACAAAATACCGAGTCGCCGAGTTGGGCTTGTCCGACCTAGATTGTTTTAGCAATTGCCCGGACCCGGATTTATGCTCGGTTATTTCCAGTGTCACTCATATTATTTTGGTTATATATTTTATAAATTATCACTGCCTTTGTGTTTATTCTGCTTCGCCGCATAAACTAGCCTTTAGATTGTTCATTGGTGGGCTCAGGTTGGACATATCTTAAACTTTACTTTATTTTAGATGTGAAAATTTCAATTACCGCTTGTGTTTCTCCTTCCTTGGCGACATCATTTGATTTGATATAATTGCATTAATTAGCCACTTATGCTGCAGTTATTTGGTTTACTCACACCAAATAACTTTAATAAAAATTGTTGAAAGTTAATTAACTTATTCAGTAACGTTAAATTTTTGTTAAAAGAGGAAGTTATGGTAGTTTTGAAAATAACGTTTGGAAGTAGCTAAAAAATAGTTAAATTAAGTGGTGACTATTTGAAGAGGTATTTGGAATAGACACCACTAATGTATAAATAGGAGTCTTTAAATCGCCCTTTCAATGTTTTTAGTTAACATTCAAATTGATGAAGAAAAATCTATTGAAATAAAGTTTTTTATTGTCAGATATTGGTTTTCTGTCTAATTTCTTTTGTAACTCTACTTCTTCCATATCCCAAGTACAGTATAACCTCAATAAATTAATACCCGATAAATTTATAATCTCTATAATATAATAATTTTTTGCGGTTTCGACTTGGGCCTTGAAGCTAAATTAATAATTTCTATAAATTAATAAGATAATAATTTTTCTAAGAACTCTTATATAACTTAGTGATCTCATTTATATCATAAATTAATAATTGTAGAAATTACAAATATTGTGAAATTACAAATGTAACTGACTATATCAGTTTATTAAAATATGAGGCTATTGTAACTTATTTTTTCTTGTAGTTATAAAAAATTATGAAGTGTTGTTGATGACTTGAGTGCTTCAGTACGCGAAATAGCCTATAAAGGAACTGTGTCATCCTCAACTTTATCTTCAACGTGATCTTCAGTGATGTTAGCAACAATTTCTTCTAAACTTTGGACCTCTGAATTTTCATTATTTAAATTCTATTGATTATATTTGTAAAATATAATGAATTTTCAATCAATTAAATGTTAGTTTTTTGTACTATGAAAACACTCTATAAATTAATAAATTATTAATTTATCGATTAATTATTATCTCTCTAAATTAATAAATTTTCATGGTCCCGATATTATTAATTTATAAAGGTTATACTGTATTATCACATAAAACACTATATTTTATATTTAATTCTCTGCTATTTTAAATTATTGTGTTGAATGTGTAGCATCAAAATATTATTTTGAAGGACAGAAATAGTCTTAAGGATAGTGCATAACATGCCTTAACTTTTATTTATTTTATTTATAGCAACATATATTCTACTTTATACATCATATTATGACCATGCCATGACTTTTATTTATTTTACACTAGTCATGTTCTACTTCGTACAACATATTATTTATTTTATTAAATATTTGCAACACATTCAACATCATGTCAAATGTATTTATTATAGTCCGGAGGGAAGCCGTTTCATGCGGCGCGACCGATGACGCCTGCAAAGACTCAAAAGAAATTAATTAATGATCACTAATATCCAGCTCAAAACATCTTGAACCACATAAAAATAACGGATTAAGTTATTTATACATTAAGAAATTCGACCGATTAAGTTAGCTTACTTACCCCAGACTACCGCGGGACCAGCACTTCCACCTGAGGCAGATGAACGTTTGTAAATAAATTGTAAACGAGAGTAAAAAATTTCATGTCCAAGACTAAATAAGACTAATTAAAATTTCATGATTCATGTAGTGCACGAAACTTGACTTCAAACTTTAACATATCGTTGTTATAGCTTACTCAACCTATACATTAGACAACATGATTCAAAGAGTTTAAAACTTCATCAGGATATCAGATCATTTCCTTAAACTTCACTCTACTTAATGTAAACAAAGCAGCATCAAAGTATATTCAACTTGGAAAAAAAGAGTCTTGAAGTTGAAAACATTGTATATTAACCTCACCTGCGTGGACTACAAAAGCCCTTCCAATAATGGAATCATCTCCGGTGAGAGGAAGCTGCAAAGTGTATATAACAGTATAGAGATGAGTTCATTGGAGTTAGGTCCATGAATATATAAATAGAAATATAACAAAGCCTAAATGACAAGGAGATGAAAGAGTACCTCATTGTAATCACGTTTAAGCTGACCGTTACCTGAATCAGATATATAAACCAGAGAAGAGTTAATGACTTGACAAATATCGCACACCATAAACAACTACATTAGTCAACATGATATTATGTGCAGCATATACATACCATCATCACCAACATAGATACTTCCTAAATCTTTAAAGGCGGTTCCTGCAAGAAAACCAGCAAATGATGAATTAAGAAGGAATTCTATGACACGGAAGAAATACTCATTGTCAAGGGCTATATATACCAGTTGAATATGAACGATTTGTTATGTCTCCGAGAACGTGAACAACGACTTCGTATAAACCAGGAATGAACTCAGAGAGGTTTACATCAGTCGTGGTTGGACCTAGAAGAAGAAAAAATAAAGCCAAAAAAAAAAAAAGTTTAGTCATGATTTAAGAACAATGAGTTCCAGAATCAACTAATTAATCGGTGATTAAATTACCCTTTCCTTGCTGGGAAAATTTAACAGAGCCATTGGGAGCCGTAGTTCCAGTAAGAAGTGCAACTGCTGTCACCATTGTGCTGTGTGATCTGAGCAATACAAAATATTACATTTAAGTGAATAGTCAAAAGTATAAAAATCGCAAACTTCCAACAAACATAAAAACAATGCCATCAGAAGGGAAAAATATATATATAATTTTTGCCGAAAACAGAAGAAGTAACAACACAAAAAATGTAGTAGTTAACTTATAACTTGTTATTTCAGCGTAATCAGGAGTGTAAGGCTAGGCGCGAACTTTAAACATTAAAAAAAAAAGATAAAAAAATAAAAAACAGATTTTTTCACCAAAAATAGTGTTGAACAGAAACATAACCAAAGTCGCGCACCGAACAAGTATGAAACCATAATAATATTATTAAAATGCTATAGGCACATTATCAAATCTCCACCAAATATTGAGTAGCAATTAATTCCCACCACAAAATTACTGGCCAAACTTTAAGCAGCTTAGTTTTTCACCATAAGCGAATGATTAGAAATTGGGAAGTGATAAAAATCTTCCCACTTTTAGTCAGAAAAAAACACGACACGGTTAAAAATGTCTTCTTTTATATTCTTATAAAATTAGAAACAGGCTAGAAAATTTATAAAAAATAAAAGGTAAATCATGGGCGGACCCAATGATGGGGCTTGAATCCTTTTGGGCCTTCAAATTTCTTGAATTGAACTCTTTTAGCCTCTTCTAACTGCTAAGCTCAATACTAGTAATATTACATATTATGGGCTTTTAAATTTGACAATTGAATGGTTAAGGCATTTCCAATTTCAAAAACTTTTTTATGAGACCCAATTAATTCAAAATTAATTGACAAAACTCAACGTTTTTATATTAGCAATAAAAAAATTAAAAAAAAAACACGTAAATTCCCAAAATCGTTCACAATAAATTCCTAAATCACGACTTTGAATTGGCCACTGCCGCAGATTTGCAAAAGGATAAGTTGCATTTGTTAATTTATTTATTGGTTACATTGGCTTTAATTCTACTTGTAGTCACTGCCACCGTAGAGAGAGTATTTTCAGCCACGAGTTTGATGAAAATTTGACTTCGAAACCGGATAGGTGATCAATGATTGAATGATAATTTAATTGTATACATAGAAAGAGATGTATTTATTTTTTGTTGCCAATGAAGTCATTATTCAACATTTTCAAAATATAAAAACACGTTGAGAATAGTCAAAGAAGTGCTGTAAATGATTATAACAATGAAGTTGAATATTTTAATTATTATTTTTTCTGTTGGCTTTTATTATTTTATCCAAAAATTTTTTATCAAATTATATCGTCCCTTTTGAATTTATTTATTCTGTCTGTCGTTGAGGAAAATATCTTTGCACTACCATTTTGTTATATTAACATCGAACAATAAAAAATTTCTGACATATTATCTGTACTACTATATTTTTAAACTTATATAAAACAATTACTTTGCCACTTATACTATTAGAATATACTGAAGAATCAAAACAAAATAACCATTTTGCCCTTAATTGTCTTAAATGAAAATAGTTTTTTTGCTTAAGTTTCTTATAGATTCTAATGATGTTAATGGTAAAGTGGTTGACTGATAAGTTTGCAAACATAGGTAGTGTAGAAAAGATATCAAAATTTTTAGTGATTAAATATCCATATAGTAAAACAGTGGTGATGCAGAGATAATTTTTCAGAATAAAAAAAATTTTACAGTCATAGTAGTTAACTCCTCATCTTGAGCTAAAACCAATAAGATTTGTGAATAAAGAGGCAAACCTAGAAGCATAAACAACAAGACAATCAAATTTTGACAGTCAAATCCAGATCTTTAAGCAAAAAACATAAAAATAAAATAAAATAAAATAAGTGCTCAACATAAAGTCAACACAAATAAGAACATCATTACAAACACACATTGATTAGATCAAAAGTGATATAAAAGAAGTGAAATGATTAGTACCTCAGAACAACCTTAGAGAGAGGAAAATGAAGAGGGCTTGTAGAGAGAAATTAGGAGAGAGTATACAGACACTGGTTTGTGGAGGTTGCAAATTTATAAGAGTGTGTGTGTGAATAGCAGTGATTGAAGAATATTACAAGCAATGTTGTAATGGGTCTGCCTACTATGCATCTGGTGTATGCATGCTTCATTTTGACATGACATGTAGCCAATTCAATTAGTATGGTGTGCGATAATGATTGTAAAGTGACCGGTTATTTTGTTTGAATTCACAACCGTTCTTGTTTGTGTGTTAGTATTCCAATATATTGTTAATTGGAAATAACTATGATATTATTATATATCCAAATAGGATTTAATTTAGTTCTCTAATTATTAAAATATTTAATGATTAAATTCCACAATTTTGTTTTCATATTTTATAACTAAAATATTTCAAGTAACAACTTACACTAATATAATCCTAATTCCCATTAAATTTTTCCAAGTGATTTTTTTTTCGGTGGATGGCAGCTGAATTGAAATCATCAGGAAAAAGCAATTTGGACCAAGTGGAGCATGAGATTGTAGAGCGGGATATGGATGCAAGATGATTAAGGAGCTAGGATCGTAAAACTTGTTGAAGAAATCAAAGTGGTGTTAATGAATATGCTTTAGAGGCGGCATAAAAACTTGATGCTCTCAACTACTATTAGTATCAATAATATTTCATAATTTATATGGCATTTGAATTATCGAAACTTACTTAGTATTGTTAAATTTATAATTTTGTCTTATAAAAAATTGTATTTTTTTAAATGGATGGATAATCTTGCATAAATGACCAAATATATTTTTTAAAAAATATATGTGAGTGCCAAAATTCGAGCAAAGGTTTCAATGGTCTCAAAACTAAATGGACACTTAAGTGGAGTAGAAACTATGCATTATCTAGACACCTAGTAGTTTATTAATATTTAAATTATAACACCTAGTAGTTTACTGATATGTTTTAAATTATAATACCTCCTTTTTTATAGATTTAAAGTCATTAAGGAGTAGGGTTGGCAATGGGACGGGCTAAGATTTGCCATACTTGATCTTATATCGGGACAAAAATGTGTCCTCATACCGTCCTGAACGGATCTTACATCCTGATCAGGATCCCGAATTGTCCTTGATGACATGAGTTTTTCTACTATACGCTGTAGATTTTATTATGAAATACATGTCATAATCATATGATCGACAGGTGATACTAAAATAACCGATATGTCATATATATATACTAAATGATTTGTCATACATATATGACGGATATGTCAAGTATATGGAATTAATTAAATCGACTAGTCATATTTTCTGAAAGCCCAAATTTCAGGACATTTAGGATCCCAATCAAGATTTTAAAATGTCTAGAATTCCAACCCAAATAGTAAATTAGGATAAAATTTTATCCCAATCTCATCCTGAACGAATCGAGATCCTGAGTCTCAATTAGGATTTGGGGAATTTTGCCAACCCTATTAAGGGGAAAGGTAATGCGAAATAAAATGATAGACACGAGAATTTAGATTAGGGGCGGCTTGATTCAATCTAATAATATAAGAAAATCTTGCAAAAATGATTAAATACAACAAGTGTGCAGTGTTAGATTTGATCAATGTTATAAATATTTATATTAAAAATGATATAAATCCTTTAAAAATATGGTAACCTGTTAACAAATTAGTTAAAAAGATTTTTAAAAATTAAAAGAAGAAAAAAAGAGGTACAATCGCATTATAAAAAAAATCATATGGTATCGTAGAAAAATCCATAATTGCAATGGTAATAGGAATTGTAATTATTATTTTAATACAAATTGTAATCGAAATTGGAATTAGTCAATAGTTGTAATTGTCATTGAACTGAAATGGTAACGGTAACTATAGTTGGAATTATAATTATAATAGGAATTTTAATTGAAATTGAAATTGGAATCAGAATTATAATTGTAGTTGGAATTGTAACTATCAATGTAATAGAAGTTGTAATTGTAATTTTTATGGCTATTGTAGTTGTTCTTGTACAATTGCAACTGTATTTGTAGTTTTAATTACAATTAATAATACCATTATCTTGTGATCGTAATTGCAATTGTAATTACAATTGCATCTTTAAAAATATTGTAATTACAATTTACAACTACAATTTTATTATTGCTATTGTTATTGTAATTGCTATTAAATATTATTATAATAACAATTGTTACTATTGATGGAATTACGATTACAATTGTTATTGTAATTATCATTGTAATTGGAATTGGAATTGTGATTGTAACTACTGTAATTGGAATTACAATTGAAATTAAAGTTGTAATGGTTGTTTTAATTAAAGTTGGAATTAAAAAAAAACAAATTGTGTTGAAATTATTTATGTAGTTATTGTAATTGCAATTGTAACTTTAATTGTAAGAAATTTGAACCGAAATTATAAATCGTAAAAATAATTAAAATTTCAATTAGAATTATTCGACATACAATTACCTCAAAAAGTTCCCACGCTATTTTTTTCATTTTTGGAAAAAGAAAGAGAAGCAAAAGTGACTAATTTCATAGAGGGGTACATTGGCTTTCTCCTTTTTTTTGGTTGTTTCAACTGGGCCACCATATACCCTGTTGCTGCCAGATACCCGCAAACGCTCAAGTAACAATAAATTCGAGTAGGGCATCAATTAGCAGCAAACAAACAAAACAGAGGTAGTTACCCGCAAACTCTCAAACACGAGCAGGTCATCAATTAGTAGCAAACAAACAAAACAAAGGTAGGTAAAGAAGTGTTTTTTTTTTATACCGATGTCAAGTCATCAATTAATATCAACAAACAAATTGAAGAAACAAAACATGAGTAGGTCATCAGTTAGTAGCAAACAAACAAAACAAAGTTAGTTACCTGCAAGATCTGAAACACGAGTCGGTCATCAATTAGTAGCAAACAAACAAAACAAAGGTTGGTAAAGAACTTTTTTTTTTTTTTTTGAATACCGATGTCAAGTCATTAATTAATATCAACAAACAAAGTGAAGAAACAAAACACGAGTAGGTCATCAATTAGTGGCAAACAAACAAAGCAAAACAATGTTAAGGGCGGAAGATTTTTTCTTTTATTTTTCAATACAGTCATCAATTAATATATAGCATACAAAAATAAGGTAGGTGAAGAATTTTTTTTGGTACCCATATTACAAGTTTATAGGATAAACTTTAGATGCCTCCTCTGAGGTTTGAGGTATTTACAATTAGATTATTAGAGACCTCCCCTACTGTTTGTATTCAGTTTCGTATATGACTATATCGTCAATATATGAAGGTAAATTCATAAAGTTGCAACTGAAATTACATTAAAAAAAATGATTTAGCTTTCTCTTTCGTCAATGGAACCAAATATCCATACCCAACATTGAAATGCTGTAAACCTTAACAATTCTAATCTATTAACAAATCTTACATTTTCTTATTCTTTAAGGTTTAAACTTGCTTCCTCTGTCAACTTTCAGGATTGAACAGTAGTTGCGTGATTAGCAGTGCAATGACACTCACACTCTCACAGAAGTGAGACTTGCACTTGTAATGTTTCCAATCGTCTCTCTTTAATATGCATTGAACTTAGGTAAAGGGACTTACTGCTATACTAATATACACAAACCTAAGCGTATGAGGTGAACAAGTACATAGCACTGGATCCCATTTGTATTGGTTTACAGTAATTGTACTGCATGTGCACCTTTGATTAATGTATCCTAACTTCCAAACCACCCGTTTTCCTTAGGCTATCTTCATGCGTATGGGGATTTGAAAAATTGGAACATAAATTATGAGGGATGAAACGTCAAAGTTCTAATTTAAAAAATTTAAATTTGTGATATTTGTTGTCATATTAATATTGATGTTTATAAGAGATATGTAATTATCAACTAGCTAATTAGGAGTAGATATACATTATTTTAGAAATACTTGTGGTCAAATTACTAACAGAAAATATATGCCGCATTGGTTTGATGGTTTTTTGACTTATGTATTTTCTTATGTACTAATTAAACTTTTATTAAGATTTGTTTGTGTTTGAGATAAGTTTCATACTTGAAAAAATATTTTCATTTATTTTTTACTTGAAAAAATATTTAGTTTACTTATTTTGTTCAGGAAAAAACATTTTGCCTTTTAGTCAAAAAAAAAAATTGTTAAAATGCTATTGGCTTTTCTTCACCTACCTGTGTTTGTTATCAATTACCAGGTCACCAATCAATAATAGTACCAATTAACATCAAATACGGGTAGATCATCAATTAATAGGGAACATAGGTAGTGAAGAGGATAACAGCGAACCAGGTTGCCAATTAATAGCAGCACCAATTAACAGCAAACACGGGTAGTATCATGATCCAACCTAAACTTGGCAAGACGATGTTGTCCGCTTTGGGCCTTAGCAAGGCCCGCACGATTTTGTTTCTGGGACGCCCATACACCCAAAACGTGTTTTGCCAATAAAGAAATAGATCACCCTTTATAAGTCCAACATCCCTCCCGTGCTTTGTTAATGTAGAATTTATCTAGGGTATTACAAAGAACAAATTGATCATTAGTGATAATGAAGGAATCTATCACATATATTACTCATGATAACTCATTTGGGAGATTGGAGTCCCGAAATTCGTTGTAATTGTATGATAAGGGATTCAAATGCATAACTACTTCGTTTTGATGAACATATTGATTCCATATTGCATGAATGTTCCAAATAATTCAAAAAAAATTATTAAATAGTGAGAAAAATAATAATTTCAAAAATACGTTTGCAAAGATTAGAAATTGTTATGCATAATTAGCAAGAAAATTCAATTAAACAAAGGGTCAGTAGCTAGTGTAATAATGGTATGGGAATGAGATCCTGAAACCTGATCGGGCATCAGAGATTTTTGCAATGGAGACGAAAAAACTGACAAGGCTAAAATTAAAGTAATATATGGAATATAAATATACAATAGATTCACATTAATATCAATTTTTGGCATTGCTGAATAATTTTTTTTCCCATGTTGAATTGGGTCAAACTTACAATAAGCTTTCGAATCCATAAGAGTTCTATCCAGATTTTGGTTACAACTTTCATAATTACATGCCTTTCACTTCATTCAGGGAAATTATGGATTTAACCACTTTCCAATTTTCAGTTTCAAAAACGATCATATTCCTAACTTTCTTATAATCTTAACCAACTGCATGCTTTTTGTACCAAAATACCCTTTAAAAAAAAAAGCAATCAACAACCCAAAAACACTTTCATAAACCATTGCCCTTAATCACATCATCGCTCCTATTGGCAGCGATTTCACTGACTCCGGCTGCGACAGCAAGCCATCTATGGACTATGATCAAGACTTTCAAAATGTTTAAAATCATAATTTTTATTTTATTTTTCTTGGGGAAGCAAAATCTTAAAACCTTAAATATGCTTTGATGGTTTTACTGCTTAGAGTTGATTGTAGAAAATAATTAGGGTTGAATTGGCGCATAAAACAAATTGTTGTCTTTAAAATTCTCATTTAATATGAGAGTTTTTATGTGAATTTTATCATCTTTTGTGTTGTGCTTTACTCTGGAGAATTTGATTTGTGGTGTTTCAATTCTTTGGTGCATAAAATGGTGGCTTTGCCGTTCATTTGCAGTTTTTTTTTTTTTTTTTTGAAGTGAGAATGTCCTGCTGCCTTCTTGGCGATGGCACCCATCATTAGTATTTTGTTTATAGCCTTTTTGGCTAGTAAATTTTATCAACTAAAAAAAAAACCTAGTATTTTATTTATATAGTTTGTTTATTTAATTATTTATTGTTGTCTTAAATTTTGTTATAGATTCAAGTATTGCACTGGAAAATGCCTAAAGCTGATGTTGATACTGATGAAGATGGGAGAATGTTGTTGATGTTTGTTTGCAATTTTTTTATTTAGGGTTGCAACTGTTGTTATTTTTATTTGTCTTTACAATTTTATGTTTATTTAAATTGAGCATTGGAATCTAGATTTATATTATTAAATCTTAATATTTCATATTTTTTTAGTACCTTATTAGTATTTAATAAGACAGTACTGATAAATGTGTTTTAAATACTTTGTATTTATTGTAATATTATTAGTATTTTTGTATTTGTAATGAAACTTTGATGAATTGAGTGTTTTGCAAGTTTTAAAATTGAGAAAAATTATTTTATTTATGAGGCTAATAGGATAAAAATTTATAAATTTAAAATAGGCCCAGAACCGAAAGAACCAAACCGAACCGAATGTATTCGGTTTTGTTCAATTTTGATTCAAACCAAACCGAACCATGCCCCCTACTCCCGTGTGTGTTTATTCTGCTTCGCCCCATAAACTAGCCTTCAAATGGTTCATGGGCGGGCTCGGGTTGGACACATCTAAAATTTGACTCCATTTGAGAAGTGAAAATTAATTTTAATTACCGCTTGTGTTCCTCCTTCCTTGGCGGTATCATTAGATTTGATATAATTGCATTAATTAGTCACCTATGTTGGAGTTGAGAGAGCTACCAACCTCAAACAGCAACTTGATTTCCCTTTTATGGACAATGTTGAGGAGCTTCAAGTTTGGCCTTCTTTTGCCAATTGCAAATTTTCCTTGAAACCAAAAAAGACCCTTTTGGCATCTTGCCAACCTAAAACAATGAGTTGTTACGCAATACGGATAATTTGTTACTTCATAGTAAATTGTTATATCATAACCGCTTCATTTCTCATTTTCTAGACAGTCTTGGGTCTTATACTTGTTACCATAACCACTATTCCAAGGCATCCCAACAATGGCCACTTACACTTTCAGTCCATGATCCTCCCACTAGTTCTGTGTTACTTGTACATACAATATGGTGGTGGGTTTTGCCTTCTTTTATCTTTCCACACCAACTTCATATATATAATTGTTTCTCCTGTTATTTACCTTCGGAACTGGAAGCCTATAACTACCTATATGGAATATTATGGCCGAAGGTCATATGCTTCTTCCAAGGCTTTTCATGACAGTTAGGTTGGTTTCAGTAATGATACATTACATATATATGTACATGGATGTGAGGCCTCCTCCAAAAAGATGAATTAAATTTTTCTACTAATTTGTTGCTGGTTTTTGTTTTCTTGATTTATTTGGTGACAGGTTTTATAATGTTGAAACTTGAAACAGTGCTGGGCTTTGAATATGGAAAGGAAGAAGAGGCAAAAGGTGACGATCTACTTTGAAGGGTATACAGGCTAGAATAAGAAGAAGATCAACAATATATACTAAAATTTTTCAACGAGAGTTCATGTATGAAATTTTTATTAGACCATATGATGTAATAACATAATGCCTCTTACAATTTTGCTTCGTCGCCATTTTATAGCATTTTTTTCAGGGTTTTGTTTTAAGATTCACTTAGAAAAAATATTCTCAAAAGCATCTATGAAGTTCAAATGGCATGCTCCCATCATAGAATATTCTCAAAGTACATATAAAGTTCAAATGGCATGCTTCAATCAATCTAAATCTTTACTGATTGCATTAGATAATAACGAGCATTTGTTATGAATACATACAAGTTTCTCCCACCGTAGAAATTTAATCTTTAAGGTATGCTCTTCACTAGACCTCTAAAATATGTATGACAAGTAATGCCATTCCCAAAATTGTGCAGTCACCTATAAATGATCCAATGTGAGCTACTATGTTAAACATAGCATTAAGATTATAGGTATTCCAGATTCCAGAAAAAGATAAACACTGAGCAAAAGATGAGGATAAACTAAATGAAAATGTAAAGATGGAGATTATAATAAAGCCATCCAGCATACACAACAAAGTTTTAGATTTCTCTTTTTCACGATCATAGTCTCGACAAGTCACACACAAGCATAAATGGACTAGAATGCATTTAACACATCATATCAAATGTATTTATTATGGTCCAAAGAGAAGCCGCTTCATCCATGGAGACCAATGATGCCTGCAAAAACAAGAAAAAAGAATTTATTAATGATCACTAATTACTATAGTTCGATAAATAGATGAGAGATCATAACAAAACCATCAAACCAAAATACACCACAAAGTTTTCGCTGATCTTATTCCAGATAACAGCCTCATCAAGTCATTCTCAAGCATATGGACTAAACTTTATTCAACATCAGATAAAGTATTTATTATATAGACTCCAAAGAAAGACCATTAATGCTTGGAGACCAATGATGCCTGTAAAGACAAATAAATTATAAATTAATGATTAGTAATCACTATTTCGATAACATAACTTGTTAAATTAATTAACGAACCCTCAAAAATAAATTATTCTTGTATGTATATACTTACCACAAGCTATTTTATCGCCAGCATTTCCATTTTTTTGGCTATTGTAATTACCAACTGCTACAAAACAGAAGAACAATTACAAATAGAATGCAGATAAGGGTAGAAATTAAAAACTTACTCATGACTAATTATAGATTCTTGCTTCGGCCAAAACGAAACTTGACACCATAATTTGGTATAGATAGCTTAATTACTCAACCCTCTAGTTAGGAGAAAAAGAAAATTCTTTTCAAAACTTGATGATGATCTGATAATTCTTTTTTGCCCTTGCCAAGATCATCATTCTTATCGTGTACTACGATAGATCTTCCGATAATGGAATTTGGCCCAACAAGAGGAATATGCAAATGTATAAATTGCAGCAGTGAAGCGAGGAATATCATTATGTTCATTTCATGAACATAGAAGGATACGAACATGAGTCTCTTTATGGTGCAGACGTCGATAAAAATGTAGAATTCGCATTTTACAATGTTGTATTAAGTTTTATAAAAATCTTTTAAAATTAAGTAAAACACTGAATCTGCATTTAAAATAAGGACGTCCACCCTTGAGAATGATTATGTGAAAAAGTACCAGCTTATGCTTGTCAACAATGTTGATCTTGACTTTACGTGAACCACAACAACAAATATCACACACCATACATAATCGGAAAAAGTGAATATTATAAAATGTGCAACACATACGTAGCATCAACACCAACATAGATATTTCCTAAATCACCGGCATGACGAATCCAATCCTCTGGGCCGCCATGATCTTTGTGAAATGGGTTAAAGTGATCGCCTGCAAACGGATGTGGGAATAATGAACATATAGTAAGGGCGGAGCTGTGGCACAGAAAAGAAATTAAAAAATTTAGAAAAATAAAGTACTGAATTTAAATTTTACCAATTTCTAAGCATATTTAACATTTCATCCCCCCTAATTTTTGACACGTTTTATGTTATATATCTTGTAAAAACTAAAATCCTACTTCCGCCACAAGTTTACAAATCCTGATACCCCCCAACAAACGTATGTGTGTCAAGAGCCATACCAGTTGACTGGTAGTCAATTGCCATGTCCCCGTAGGCATGTATATGAAATCCATGAGCACCTAGCGAAAGGCAACGAAGTGTCCCATGTATAGTCGTTGGACCTGGAATAATAGGAAAAAAACAAACAAGCAACAAGATTAGTTAATTTAGATTTTAGAAATGAAAAATAAAAAATAGCAACAAGTTTCAGAACCAACTAATTAATTAGTGCTTAAATTACCATCTCCTTCTTGTTTAAAATGGAGAATTCCCTTCGGACCCCATTTGCTAATAACATAAGCAATTGCTTTCACCGTTGGGCTATCCGATCGAGTAATACAAATATCAAAGGAACAAGAAACAGAATCAATTAAAGGCATAAACTTTAAATTAAACGTGCAAAGTAGATTATTTGTCCACCAAATCTTGAGTAGCAATTAATCACAGCATGTATAAACTCACAATCTTGTTGATTTGGTTGCATTGACAAAACCTGCATGCATGCAGCAGCTAGGCATGAGTTAACATTCAATTGTCTGATTACTAAGTAATTGACTAGCAAACTATAATTCTTATGATTCCAGTTGAAATTAAAGATTCTCATAGAATAAAACAGCTAAAAAGGCTGAGCTGTTTTTTTCATTATCAAATAGAAATAAAGTAAGTGAGAGATAATGCTTCCGATCATCTCTCTTTAATATGCATTGGACTTAGGTAAAGGGACTTAATGCTATGCTTATATAGGCAAACCTATGTGTATGGGGTGAGCAAGTACATAACATTGGATCCCACTTGTGTTGTTTGTAATTGTACTGCATACTGTATCCTAACCTCGAAACACCACATATGCTAATTCCACTAATTTTGTTGAATTATTTTCTTGCATATGTGGATTTGGAAAATTGGAACATAAATTATGAGGGCTCAAACGTAAAATTTGTCATTTTCAAAATTTAAATTCGTGATGTTTGTTGTCATAATATTGATAATATTAAGAGATATATATGAATGTATCAACTTGCCAATTAGGAAAGTGTGTGTGTGTGTGTGTGTGTGTTATTTTAAAAACCCTAGTTCAAAGAGAATTGAGAAAGACTTGTGATCAAATTACTGATAGGAAATATACCCGCATGGGTTGATAGCAATCTTAGCCAAATAATATAAATAACGAGTAACTTTCAAATCTTAAACTAATTTTTAAGTATGAATTAGATCTACTTCTTTTTATATGATATTAATATTAATCTCATTTACTACTGAATCTACACTAATTTATCATGTGACAACGAACCAATCAAAAGATTGCCGAGGGTTTATAAGGAATAAATTAATATAAAAAAAATTCATACTAATTTATTATATGACAAGAACTAGTCAAAAGAGTGATGCGATTGGTGGGGACAAGGGCAAAGCTCTTTGTGGGCTAAGCTAGGCTTTAGCCCAACCAAGTTTTAGGAAAAAATTTTAGTTCTATTTATAACTACCACTTTCTTCTTCAATTTTACAAAATTACCACCATGGTATTTACAAAACTGGCACTATGTAATTTCTCTAAATTAGCACAGTAGTTATAGAACTTCCACTCCAATATTATTTTAATTTTTAAAAACAGCCACTGTCATCATTTTCCCCAATTTCTTCTTCCCCACTCCATCTTATTCTAAAAATTTTCTTTTCTCCCTCTAACAAAATTGTAAAGTCAAGAAATTTTATGTTACCAAGCATCTTAAGGCAAAACTTCAATAGTATCTAGGGGCCAGTTTAGTAATATTATAGCTTTAAAAATAATAGTTGTTAGTTGTGCTGTAAAAATAATCAGCTGTAAAGAGAACCAGTTAAATTTTTGGTAAAATTTATTTTTAGAAATGCTGTGAGCTTTAAAAGCAGTCGTATATGTTTGGTAAATCTTAATGATGTACTACTGTAAGAATACAAATGACTAAAATAAACATAATATTGAATAAAATTTATTTATATATTTATAAACATGTATATATAAAAATTTTTATTGTATCTATAAAATAAGTGATAACTAAAATAAATTATTTTATTTATTAATTTTATTTTTTTTATCTCAATATAATTGCTAATGCAATAATTTATTTAAGTTTAATAATTTTATTTCCTAATTGAATGAGGATAAATTTGAATATTTGTAATATAGGTAAGGATATATATAGAATTATATTAAGTGTAAAATTGATTCTTAAAATTAGATTTTGAAAAGCTACTCCTCTCTTACTTTTCAAAATCTACCGTAGGATGAGGTGATTTTACTAAAAGTAATTAGCTTTTAGAATTTTAAAATTACTTTTAAGCTTCTAAAAACCAATCCAAAATTAGCCTAATTGTATTTGAATTATTTTTTTGACTTATATATTAACTAAACTTTCTTTAAAATTTATTTTTCTTTTAAGAAAAAAATTCATACTTGGAAAAAAAAACTAATTTAACCCAATGTATAAAATAAGAGTCCCTCTATGATGTCGTAATTTTTTTTATGGCATCAATAATATAAGAAATATATACCGTTAGATTTAATCAACGGTTAATATAATTTTTATTGATGAAAAAAATTAATTATTTTAAAAACCTTTAACCGGTAAAAAGGTTATTTTAAATTTAAAAAAAAAAAATAGAGATACAGTAAAATACAATTTCTTTTTATCTCTCTCGTTCATGTATTTGTAATTGAATCCTTGAAGATTGTCTCTATTTTCTAATGATTAGATGAAGGATATTCAATAAGTTGTTCTTGACAAATATTGCGGTAAGTTGTTCTTAAATTAATTTCATAGTGAATTCTTGTGAATTTCAGTCTTATTTTAAAATTAATTTTTTTTAAAGTAACAGTCTCCTTCTAAATCAAGGGGGTGTGTAATGTAAACCTAGGAATTTTTTTTATTAACCATTTACAGGAGTCGTAAACTTGTAAGTTGAACATATTGTTAGTTTATGGCATTGAGAATTTGAAGCCATGGTCTAAGGTTTGTCTTCGCTGCTTAAAATCTTTCTTTAAGGTGCGTAAAGGCTCTAGCCTGCTTAGAGGCTCTTAACGGTAGCACCTAAATCCAAGCAATAGGCAGAATAAGATAAACGGTAGGGATATCACCACCACATACCCATCTTTATTTGATTTGATTAATGGAATAAAGATTTTTGTTTCACCTAATTGTACTTGGATGGTCAGCTTCCAGTAAATCAATATTATTTGGGTCTTGCTAAGTTACATTTGATGTGACTTACACCCCTTCTAAAAATACATATAGACCCCACACATATTATAACTTTTGTATTATTTTTTCAAGAGGTGTAAGTTACATCAAATGTAACTTTGCAATTGCCTATTTGTAAACTTTTGACGTTTAATACTTTTTGGTAATGAATTACTTGGTCGGCATGTTGAAAATTTGTTATAGTTTGGATTTTTTTTCAAGTTTCATGATGTGTAGATAAATAAAAGATTTAGAGTTCGACTTTTATGCAAGCCGCGAATCCCTTTAATTATTTAACCCTTCAAATTTTTTAATTTGGGAAAGATTTTATTTTTGGTTTATTTGAAATAAATTAATTACAGAGGCTTGAATATAAAATTAGCTATTTCTGTAAAACATGTAAGTAAGAATTAACTATTGGTGTTGATTATATATGGTGCAAGCTGCCAAACTCTTTACGTATTTAACTCTTTTATGGTGTTTTATATTCAAGCCCCTGTAATGAGATACGATGAAATAGAATTTCAAATTCTTTTATTTGAAATTGGATTCTTCACAAGTTTTGTTTATTCTATAATACTTCTATGCTAATCTGAATTGCTGTTGTTATTGTAATTGAATTGAAAATGAATCTTTATAGATCTTAATTATTAACACTAGTAATAATAATTGAAGTAAAAAACATAATTCGGTTCAGATTTTTGGTAATGGCACATGAAGAGTCATCAAAAATTAATCTTCCATTGCCTCCACATTTAATTCCTTCAATATCTTTATCTAGTTGTTTTGTTAGAATTCTAAGAACAAACAAATTGTCGAGATCGTGTGGTTGGCTTGAGTCTAGTAAATTTCAGTGACCTCCCCTATAATTTCAAATATTCTCACAACTCTACTTGAATAACAAATTTTGTTTATTTACACAAAATTAATAGCAATGTTTAATTACACTTTAAAGTTTATTTTACTATGTGTCCTACACTATTCATTATCGACTTTTCATAATTTTATTAAGTATTAATTTCAAACCAAATATGATAGAGTTTCAATATTTAATTAATTTCAAGACTCAATACGAAACTCAAAATTACTAGAATAGTAGTACTTAAATCACATCCTTAATATTATAAGATAATTTGATTATCATGTAATCAAACTAATTTCAAAATGAGCTGCAAAATATTAAATTTGTGTGTGACACTGAAATTTAATGCGTGACGCACACAATTTCAAAATTTCAAACTTAAATTTTGTGTGTCACATTTTGAATATTTTGTCACACAAAATGTCATAAACAAAATTTCAAAATTTCATCTGTATATTTATTTGCATCAAAATGTCACAAAATTTAATTTCAAAGTATTACTATACCCTTTTATTCTTTTACTATACTTATATTTATATATCATAAAAATATTTATTTATTATTTTTATCTTATTACTATACTTATATTTATATTTATCCAAAATTTAATTTCAAAGTATCATGTCATATATCTCATATATAAATATTTTTGAAAATTAGACTACTGTATGAAATATCATGTCATATATCTCATTTGACCTTAGCTTAATGTATCAAATGCCCATAAAATATGGTTTACTTTATTAGTTTACAAATTACTTTTCACTAATATTTATATTTTATATATCAATTCATTATACATCATGGCAATTACGACTTTAATTTCCCCCTATTAATAAATAAGGGTACATAGAATTAGTCAATATGTGTGTGCGTGTGTGCGTGTGTGCGCGTGTCACTTCATATGTTTTAATAACTACAAGAAAAATCACATCTACTAACTTTTTCCCATACCCTTTTTATTACATTTTACCCATTGTTTTTCTCTATTACTATTTTGTATAAGAAAGCTACAATTGACTACTGAAAAATGTCTTCATATTTTTTTATTACATTTTAAATTAAAGTTGCAGTATATTATAAATGCAAAGTTTAATTTTCATTTAATCACATAAAACTTAAACAAAATTAACATTTTAAGTGCGATGTATAATATAGAATGATATAGCACTTTAAATATGCTACAAAATCAACAAGGAAAAGACCACCCACACCTCTAAATTTTGCTCAAATAGTCATACAGAATCCCTTGAAATTAAAAAATATAATATATAAAATAAAATAAAATTTATAAAATATTTTGAATATTAAAAATTTGTTTTCGTTATTAATTTCTCATATTCTTTTAATAATTAAAATCTATTTGACATAATAATAATATTAAATAATTATACCTAACATTAACATTAATTTATAAAATTTATATTATTTTTGATAATATCTTATTTAATTATGTCTACATTAATATCAATCTTAAAATCATTTTTTAGATTAATAGATTTAACTAAATCTGTCGAGATAGACTAATAATAACTTAACATTAACAAAATTTTCATTGTATATGTTATTTTATTAATTATACTTATTTAATTATGTCTGCATTAATATCAATCTTAAAATCATTTTTTGGATTAATAGATTTAACTAAATCTATTGAGATAGACTAATAATAACTTAACATTAACAAAATTTTCATTGTACATGTTATTTTATTAATTATACTTATTGTAACATTTCATTCGTATTATATGATATTAATTTATTATTTTTATCCTATTACTATACTTATATTATTTTTATCCTATTACTATCCTACCAAAGTATAGTAATAGGATAAAAATATGGACAACCATGTCACTTTGAAATTTTTTATCCTTACTATACTTACTATTACTATACTTATACTTATTTTATCAAAATATCACAAAATTTAATGTCACACACAAAATATTTAAAATGTGACACACGAAATTTAATTTAAATTTGACATTATTTTAAATATTTGACACTGAAATTTAATGTGAGAAAATTTATATATGAGAAAATTTCAGTGACATACTACAAAATTAATTTGATGTGGATTTAATGTGGACCCTTGGATATATTAGAAAATTCAACCCATAATTTTAAAAACATATTAAACACACATTAAATATTTATATATGAGAAAATTAATATACTACAAAATTAAACCCACATCAAATTTCAGTGACATATTACAAAATTAATTTAATAGTGGGTTTAATGTGGACCCTTGGATATGTTAGAAAATTAAACCCATATTTTTTAAAATATATTAAACATTAAATATTTATATGTGAGAAAATTAATATACTACAAAATTAAACCCACATTAAACCCATATAAATTAAACCCACATTAAAAACTATAGCACTTTAAATATACTACAAAATTAATAGGGAAAACACGGCCAATACCTCTAAATTAATAGTCATTTATGAAAAAGATGGTATATGTGACCATTTAAAAAATTAAAGGGACCAATTTGACTATTTATATAAACTTTAGGGGTGTGGATGATTATTTCCTAATTTAATATTAATTTAAATTAAAAAAATTAATATTTACCTACAACTTGTAAGTTACCTGTTTTATTTTAATTATTTATTTAATTATATATTATGTAAATTGAATGATTCAAATTAAAACTCTTATATCCAAGAGCCCACATTTAACCCACTATCAATACTATAAAAACAATACAACATCATAGAGAAATCCATAAAATAATTCTTGGCCTCACCCCTTGGATAGAGAAACTTTGGCACTCACTCACTCATTCCGTGTTGATTCTGTTTTGGCAATAAACTGGCCTTTAGATGGTTCATGGGTGGGTTCGGGTTGGTCACATCTAAAAATTGACTCCATTTTAGATGTGAAATTTTCAATTAGCGCTTGTGTTTATCCTTCCTTGGCGACATCATTTGATTTGATATAATTGCATTTGATTAGTCACTGATATTGTACTTGAGAGAGCTACCAACCTCAACAACTTGAGTTGCCTTTTATGGACAACCTCGAGGAGCTTCAAGCTTGGCCTTCTTTTGCCATTTTAGTTATATTATTGAACCCGGACTTGAAAATTTTCCTTGAAACCAAACAAGACCCTCCAACTCCAAGATCGATTGACTCACAAATTAGAGAAAAAAAATGGCCGATGCTTTGGCATCTTGCCAACCTATAGCTATGCCTATGAGTGGTTACGGAATGCAGATAATTTGTTATTCATAGTAAATTGCTATATCATAACCACTATTCCAAAGGCATCCCTAACACAATATAAAGAATTTGAATGAATGATTGATTTATTTCATCATTAGAAAGATGATATTTATACAGCAATATTCACAACTAATTGACCTATTCTATTGGGATTGTACAACAGATTTGATATACTTTCAATTTGAATACATTTGACTAGATAATAGGAAGTTCCTAATATCGTGGAGTATTTTCCTCTAATAATCCCAACAACGGCCACTTCAACTTCCAGTCCATAATCCTCTCACTAGTTCTTTGTTACTTGTACATACAATATAGTGGCGGGTTTTAACTTTGTTTTTCAAAATCAACTTCATATATATAAATTATTTCTCCTATTATTTTCCTTTGGAATTGGAAGCCTACTACTACCTAAATGGGAATGTTTTGGGTCTGGCTGAAGGTCATATGCTTCTTCCCAGGCTTTTCATGACTGTTAGGTTGGTTCTAGAGTGACACATCACATACGTAAATGGATGTGGGGTCTCCTCCAAAGAGATGAATTAAATTTTTCTACTAATTTGTTGCTGGTTTTTGTTTTCTTGATTTATTTGCTGACAGGTTTTGTAATGTTGAAACCTGAAAGAGTTCTGGGCTTTGAAGGATCTACAGGCTACAGTAAGAAGACCAGTGCGTATATAAATTGCAGGGTAAGTTTTAGAGACATCCCCTGAGATTTGGCGTATTGACAGTCAGAGAGAATGTATGATCATAATTACATAGAGCTCCCCTCCTGTAAGTATAACGTTTCGTATATCTTTAGTATTTCAGGATAAATTTGTAATTTTAAAATAAATTTAAAAGAAACAAAACCCAATATCTGACCTTTGCTCGCTGATACACATTAATGCCTGGCGGATATTAGCTTCAATTTCTCTTTCATGAACTTCATCATTTTCTTTTTCATTAAAGCAAGCAGTTGTTCTCGAACACCAAACGCTATAACGAAGCAGTTGTAACCATTCAAACGATCTTGCAATTATTTAATCAGAGGTATGAATGAGAAAAGCTGAGGCGGTGGCACAAGGGTGCCGTCGAGCGAGTTTCTCCGGTAGCCGGCATTAGAGGCTATTGGCATTGACGCGAGAAGAGGGTTAGTCTTCGAAAAATTCCGTTTCATATTAGATCAGTGATTTTAATTCTTTAGATTACTGAGGTTGAAAAATCTGATCTTGAAGAAGCTAGTGGTGTTGTGATTTTCGTGAAAGTGAAAATTAATTTGGGGATATGTTAAAGAAGCTACTGCATGTTGATTTTATCACTTTCACTATATGATTGAGACACGTTATGAGCTAAACAAGCCATCTAAAGCAATAAAGTGTGATCTTTATGTAGTTCTGTGCTTTACAAAATTGTTTATGTTCGATTTCAGAAAAATGGGTGTTATTTGTGCTTCATTGACCTCCTTAACATAAACTAATGCATGTAGGAAATCAGTGATTTGTAAGTTTACTGAAATGTTGAGAATGGTGGGTTTGCTGTGTTGTTTTGAAGTAGCGGAAAAGGTTTGTTGTAAATTAGCTTATATTTGTTGATCTAAATATTGAAAGGCTGTAAATTCTTGTTATTACCATTTTGTTGTCAAAAATTGTAAAAATGTTCATGTTGATGTTGCTGTAGTCACTGGATATTGATATTTATTTGCCTTTATATAGAGCATGTTTTGAAGTTTTTTATTATGTATAAAATGCTTCATTGAACTTCATTTATATTCTCAGGTGCTAATCAAAATTTTAATAATCTATCTGTAGGTTAAAGGACAGTGTTCGGGTTCATAATCACAACTCTCAAAGCTCTAGAGTTGGTTAATATTACTTTCTTTGGCTTTGAATTTGTATAGCTTGGGTGAATATCGGCCATTGATAACTGTTGTTGACACTAGTTGCTGTGGAATGCATAAAATTATCATTTCAGTTGATTGTTAATGTTTTATTTTTTGGCTGCTGGAATACATAAAATTATCATTTTAGTTGGTTGTTTATGCTTAAAATTATGCATAAAAAATTGTTTATGCATAAGATTATCATTTCAGTTGGAATGCATAAAATTATCAACAAGGGCGTGTGGTTTTGATTCTTTGCAATATTGGCAGCTTTATTCAATTTTTTTATATATTATTTTATTTATTATTATGCAATGCCAAATTTTTTTAGCTCCAATAGGGATTTTGGTCCTTTTATGTGTTTAGTGATATTGGCGATAGTTTTGTTACTAACAGTTCATCATCTTTATTTAATAATTAAATATTTTGGCTCCAAGGGTATTTATGAAATTTCAACAATCTACTAACAGTTAACATAACAGAACACTGAACACTAACCGTCAACATAACATAACGAAATACTAACGAGGGGAGCTCTTTGTAATTACGATCATACATTCTCTCCAACTGTCACTACGCCAAACTTCAAGAGAGGTCCCTAAAAATTATGAAATTTTTGAATGAGAAGCTTTTTTTTTTTTTTTTGTGAAGGACGAGAACCTTATTACATCATATGGTATAATAATATAATATAATACCTCTTACAACTTTGCTTCATCTTTGGAGACCAATGATCACTAATTACTAGTTCACAAAATTGTGTAGTCACCTATAAATGATCCTCATACAAATCATAATACAACGACGTGAACCACTATGTCAAACATAGCATTAAGATTATAGGTAATCCAAATTCCAGAAAAAGATAAACACAGAACAAAAACAGAGGATAAACTAAATAAAAATGTAAAGATGGAGATTATAAAAAAACCATCCAACAATACACAACAAAGTTTTAGATTTCTCTTATTCAAGATCATACTCTCGTCAAGTCACACACAAGCATTTATGGACTAGAATGCATTCAACACATATTAAATGTGTTTATTATGGCCTGAAGAGAAGCCGATTCATCCTTGGAGACCAATGATGCCTGCAAAGACAAAGAAAAAAAATTAATTAATGATCACTAATTCCTAGTTCAAAACACATCAAACCACATGAAATAATAGACAGAGTCTGCAAGCAAAACACTGCCGGTGGAAGAACACTGAGTCAACAAGAATATGCAAAATTATAGCAGAGGGCCCTTAATTCGAATGATTAAGTTAGCATACTTACCGCAAGCTAGTCTGCCACCAGCATTTCCAGTGGTTTTGCTGAGCTCATGTCCACCTGAGTGAGATGAACATTCGTAAATAAATTGTAAACAAGAGTAGAAAAATTCATCTCTATGACTAAATTAAGTATTGCTTAGGAAGAACATGGTTCATAGTACACGAAACTTGACTTGAAATTTTAATATATCATTGTTATAGCTTACTCAATCTATACATTAGACAACATGATTGAAAAAGTTTAATACTTCATCAGGATATCAGATCATTTCCCTCAACTTCCCTTTACTAGAATGTAAACAAAGTATATTCAACTTGGAAAAAAAGAGTCTTGTAGCTGAAAACATTGTATATTACCCTTGCCAAGATCATCAGGATCTGAGTGGACTACAACAGCCCTTCCAATAATGGAACTTGGTCCAGAAAGAGGAATATGCAAAATGTATATAACAGTACAGATATGAGTTCATTGGAGTTGGGTCCATTAACATATAAATAGAAACATAACAAAGCCTAAAAGACAAGGAGATGAAAGAGTACCTGATTGTCAACAACTGTAAAATTAACAGTACCTGAATCAGATGTATAAACCAGTAAAGAGTTAATGACTTTGACAAATATCGCACACCATAAACAACTAATTGGTCAACATGATAATATGTGCAACATATGCATACCATCATCACCAACATTGACATTTCCTAAATCACCGGCATGACGATTCTCATCATCTGGAGCTCCATGCTCTTTTCCAGCAGGGTTAAAGTGGAGTCCTAAAAGAAGACCAGCAAATGATAATTAAGAACAAATTTTAAGCCATGAAAGAGAGTTTTTGGTCAACGGCTTTCCCCAAACTTATTAGATATACATAATAGAAATACTCATAGTCAAGGGTCTATGTATACCAGTTGACATGCAACCATTTGTTGTGTCTCCAAGAGCATGAACATGGAATCCATGACGACCAGGCTTGAGATCAGAGAGGCTTCCAGTCACAGTTGTTGGACCTAAAAGAAGAAAAAATAAAGCCAAAAAAAAAATTAGTTTAGATATGATTTAAGGGCAACAAGTTCCAGAACCAACTAATGAATTAGTGATTAAATTACCATCTCCTTCCTGGGTAAAGGAAACAGTTCCCTTGACACCTTCAGTTCCACCAAGAACTGCAACTGCTTTCACTATTGTGTTGTGTGATCTGTGCAAAACAAAATATTACATTAAGTGAACCGTCAGAGTATAATATTCGCAAACTTTCATTGAACATAAACAATGCCAGCAGCAGCAGCAGCAGAACAAAAAATGAAAAAGAAATCCTTACATTTATGCCAAAAACAGAATAAGTAACAAGAAAAAATGAATCAGTTAACATTATAACTTAATATTTCAACCTAATCAGGAGTGTAACGCTAAGGAATGATGTTAATTTAAACATAAAAAACAGAACATGGCTCGACTACATAACAAACCCAAGGACACCAAACAAGTATGAAACCATAATAATAGTAATAAAAGCTACAAGCAAATGAACAAATCTCCACCTAATCTTGAGTAGCAGATAACTTCCACCAAAAAATTAATGTCTAAGCTTTAGGTCAGAGCTTAATTTTTCCCCACAAGCCCATTAATTCAGTGAGAAATAGCATATATAATCATTTTCTTTGTAAGTGATAAAAATCTTCCCATTTTTACTATAAAAACACTACATGGTTAAAAGGAGTTTCTTTTTTCTTCTTATAAAATAAGAAAAAAAGTTTACAGTCATCATCAGTAGTCAACCCCTCATCCTGAGCCAAAAACCGATGAGATCTGTGAATAAAAAGGTAAACCCAGACGCATAAATAACAAGACAATCAAATCTAACAGTCAAGTTCTAATCTTTAAGCAAAAAACATTTAAAAAAAAACACACTAAGTGATCAACATAAAGTCAACACAAGTACATCATAAAAAGCCCAATATTGATCTTTAATCAGATCAAAATTTATATAAGAGAAGGGAAATGAGTAGTGGTACCTCAGAACACCCCTTAGAGAGAGGGAAAATGAAGAGGGCTTGTAAGAGAGAGTGTGTAAATAGAGAGATCCAGTTACTGGGTTTGACAAAATTTATAAGAGTGTGAGTGTGTGTGAACCGCAGTGATTGAAGAATATTGCAAGCGTTGTTATAACGTTGAATATCTGTATCCATAATTTGAAATCTACAAAAGCAACAGGAGTTCATCCCAAGCGCTCATGTGGTACACTTTCGATATTTTCAACAATAGGGCATTAATAGTTCTCCAATAAAGATCTGTCAACAATAGCTACATGCTTCAACCCTATTCAAAATGCTCATCAGGCCTTTATACGGACCACAAGTGAACCTGTTGGTTGATGTACACACAGAACAGACATATCTATTCAAATGCATTATCAAGGGTAAGACTTATAATTGTCAGAGAAATACAGAAAGCAAATTAAACGGGAAAAAAATATATAGAGCATTCTCTTCCGAACAACCAATGGAAGTTAAGCTACCATGACAAATACAGAAAGCAAATTAAACAGGAAAAAATATATAGAGCATTCTCTTCCGAACAACCAATGGAAGTTAAGCTACCATGACAAAATGACTTGACAAATAGAAGTTATTAAGATGAAATTGCCAAAGATTTAGGGGAAACAAAGCATAACTGTTAGGTTGGGTTGAAAAGATAATAATGGAAAAGTGGAGATGTCGGAGTGCCTTGTGAAATTCAAAAAGTAAAGGAATTCAAAATTTAATTAATTTAATCAGAGTATACAGCACAACTGAAAGAAGCTTCTGCAAAGATGAAAACACTAAGGCATGAGCAAACTAATCCAGAAGAGCTTAAATTACACACAAGAGTACTTGAAAGATTCTTGTTCAACTTTATGGAGAAAAATCGCGACAGAAAATATTTCAATATTTTGATTTTAAGAAAAAAAATAGGAGCCATGGTAGTGAATAAATGAAAGCAGGCATGCCAGCTCCAGATAACCGGACGCCTACATGGCTACATTTCAGATTCTAAAAAGGAACTTAATTAACAACTTCAACAAAAATTTATTTACCAATGCTTGAGTTCATAAAAGGGGGGACCAGTAAGCATGTTTGGCTTCATGCAAGGAAATCAGAAGCTAGCTCCCTTTGTATATGACATGGTATGTACTTATAACAGACAGCTTGTAAAAATAATTAAATATCATTAAAAAAAAAGCACTGAATAACTCAAGAGCAGTTCCTTACATGCAGGAAGATTGGATATGTCGGCCGAAACCGAACAAGGAATCCCCAAGTTTGAGAGAGCTCCCCTTATAATTCCACAAGGAAAGTACACATGCATGGTCGCTTGGGCTGCCTTGCTTTCAGCTGCAGCAGAAGGATCTTCAGATTCCGTATTTTCGACTGATGGATCAGTCGAGATACGTGAAAGCCATCGAAACCGATTGTCTTGCAATACCAAGGTACCCTACAAGACAAACAAAGGCAATCTCGTCAAACATAAACTAAGATCTCTGGCACCAAATTAATTCTGGGTTCTTAAACATACTCTATGATACGTCTTCAAGTTGTCTATCTGCTTCTTGAAGAGCTCAGACCAAAAGTCCTTGCAGATGAACTTTATCGAGTCTAGATGATCACTAAAGCGCGGCCTCTCCATTGTATACCTGGAAAGCACAAAAACAGTAAATAGAGAATGTAAAAGAGCTATTCGAGTTTTGAGTATCAAAGTATTGAAGGCTTTCACAAGATACTCGCTCATTTGATTCTAACAGATTATCAGCCAACCGAACTAAACAAGTAGAAGAACACTGGATTGAGTAACCAAAGCCGATTACTTCGTTTAAAATGCTAAAGGGTGTGACTAGTAATCAAAAAGCAAAGCCAATAAAGGCTAGTGATTTAAATCACCATCTAATTCTTGGGGGCCATTTCATATTTAGATAAAAGCAAAATTCAAGCAATTAATAAGTAAAAATTAACCTAAAGCTTCTACATTTCCGAACAAAATCCCTTTTTTATTGCATTTTCTTTCTTTTCTTTCCCCCAACTTTCCCAACAACCAAACAACATAAATCAGATTCAGTCATCAGATCAAAAAAAAAACCCAAATCTCCAAATCACTATTAAAACCCTAAAATGTAAAATAAAATAAAATAAATCCGCAACTGAAATCGGGGTTTTGATCAGGTGGGAGAGAATGTACCGTTCGGAGAGCTGGTGACCGACCTGATAACCAATGGCCTCGATCCGACGGGCTGCAAGCTCAGGCTTGTTGGCGTAAAAACGATTGTTATACGTTGATACCATTTCTGTTAACAAGCTGTCAACGCAACTCTCTGATACCTCGCTCCCCATTTTTCACTGTTGCTGTTTCTCTGATTCGTTTACTCCGAAAACAATTAAAATTATTTTTCATTTATTTAAATATCTTTTTAATTTAATAATAACATGGCTAATGATCTTTGGGCCTGTTCTTATAATGTCTTGTTGAACCGAGGCCCACCAAGTCCAAGCACACATTACAATTTTGTTGAAAGTCGGGCGTTCGGGATCAAAGCACAAGATTAAAACAAATAATTTTATATTCTCTTAGATAACAAGTACATACATTTTAAATATATATATATATTAGTATTATTTTTTATATTTTAGTAGACTGGACTCTGCTAAATTATAGCTTATTTCAGCTGATCATTACGTGTTGTAAAAGAAAAAAATAATTATGTGGGATGAAATCACTTAATTATCAATTACATTTATGGGGACTGGTACTCTAGTTTCTAGATTTAGGTTTCTTTCACAAAGTTGTTATACTCAAACAAGCACCGTAAATTGTTGTACTCAAACAAGCATCGAAGCCAAGTTCATAGTTTAATTGCCAAATAAAAGAGGATTACCACTTTTAGTTGATGTTTGGCCTACGGTGGGCATTGGTTGGGAGTTAGGGTGGATAGAGTTTGTAAAAATTCAACTCAACCCAAGTACATAAACATATTTAACTCAATCCAATCCAACCCTTAAGTCATGGGGTTGGGTTAATTAGGTTAGGAGGTCAAATTAAAATTAAAAATTAAATAAAGAAAAAGATATGAAATTTAAATAAAACTTATTAAAATCAAATATAAATCTATTATAATATGGAAATTTATTCATTGTCTAGTGTTGGATAAAACAAGCTAAAAAATCAACTATCTTAAAATTAAAAAAAATTTTGACAATGAACTTCTAGACTTTATTCCCGACATGACAATGAGCTTGTAGAAACTTTATTCCTGGCCTCCCGCATCTCTTTTTCAAATTCTAAATTTAGATCTTTTAGATAATCAGCTAGCACCATGTCCTACAGCAAAATAAAAGTGATATTTAAATAAAACTTTATTTAACCTATATGTACTGTTAAGTGTTTACTAAAAAATGAAGAGAAATTGAAACCAACTTTCTTCAAAAATTAATCTTCTAATATAATAAATTTACTTATACGAAAGAATGATTTCGGTTTTGAAATTAGAGTTTAGAAGCGATAGATACGATAATGAAATAGTCTCTTTTATAAAAAAATAAAAAAGAGGTTAAAAATTAAGTTAGTTGTTTAGGTCTTTAAAGTTTTGAAATTGAGGATTAAACATAATTATTATTATCATCATCATCGTTGTCGTTGTCGTCGTCGTCGTCGTCATCATCATTTACATGGACTGGGTTGGGTTAGGTGGGTTCATCGTAATTAATTGGGTTTGAAAAAATAATCCGATTAACCAATCAAATTAGATTAAGTTGGATCCGGTTCATTGAGATGGATTAGTTTCTCCACCATTATTTCAAAGTAAGAACAAAAAAATTAAAAATTTATTTGTTATTTATGGTAATTACCGCCTTTTTGGGTAAGTCTTAATTAAGTCTTAATTAAATTCTCACATCTTTGGTAAAAAAACAAAAAAAATTGTTACTGCATTTATATTTAAGGAATAAATGACGTAATTAGGAACCAAATTTTTGAAGTGATAACAGCAGTACCTTGCATAAAAGCCCAGCTCAACCTCATATAAAACACCTCTCTGTTTTGTATTACAACAACATATACATTACACACATTTGGAAAAATGGAAAAAACTTCCCTCAAATTTGCTTTATTGGTTGTCCTACTCATCTTTGCATCTGGCATGTAGTATATATATAGGTATACACTTATATATCATTTCTCTTTTTTTCAAAGACAAACATTCATTTTTTTTTTAAAAAAATTATGTAAAACACCCATGTTGATATTTTCGTAGTTGTTGAATCTGACTTTCTAAAGATAAAAAAAAATATTTTTATCTAATTTAATTTAAAAATTGAGATTATGATTAAAAAGATAAGCATTAATAGATAAACAACAAGGACTTTATAAGTAATTTTTTAACATACAACTAGCTAATGGGTGGGGCTATCTATATTCTAAAAATTACTTTGAACACTCACATTTTTATAAAAAAATTTATTACAAAAATATCCATGATATAAATTACTATTAAGGACACTTTATTATGAGCATATATAATATTATTACTCTGAACACTCATTTAAAGATCGCAATCAGTATTTAATTTTTTACCACTTTAAACCTTAAATTTTTTCTTCCAAATACCTTAAACAAATATTTACAGAGGAAATTCAATATGTCCAAATCCAGGATGGCCCTACGTCCAAATACCTTAAACCAATTTTTTCTTGTTATTGAACTAACCCTTACATCCAAACCCAGCAATCAACACCTTATCATTTTCTTCGAGCGTCATCATTTGGAACAAACGCGGCAATCTTCTTTCTATTTTTGATAAGTTGAACTCTAGCACACTTTACGGATATTGGAAATCAATACTGTCCCAATTCTCTCAATTATAATAGAAATTATGAACAATGCCTTCAGCTAAGAAGAACCAGCAAACGGCTTCTTCCACTCATTGCCGAGGTGAGACTTTTTGTGACTTATCAGCCCACCTTTGAGTCCTAAACTCAAAACTTGTGAAACAGAGCAAGTAGTGTCTTTGATTTGGCCAAATGTTGTATTGGTTAATTGATTTATTTGTTTGAGTGTGTGTTGTGTTTTCATGAGTGTTTAGAGTAAATAAAGATAATTAATTTAAAAAGAAATGAGGACTTTTTTGACATTTTAAAAAGTGTACAAAGTATAATTCATTTTTTAAAAATTAATAGATGAGTGTTCATAGTAATAGAGTCTTCAAAGTAATTTTTTAGAGTGCATATAACCCCACCCTTAACTAATTTGGTCAAATTGTATAAGTGCTAATTAAAGAAGAATTTACCCCTCTTTTACTAATTAATTAATATTCTTTCACTTTGTTAGTTTAAATGTTTAATAATATCTTTTACCCCTCTTTTTTACTAATTAATTAATATTCTTTCACTTTGTTAGTTTAAATGTTTAATAATATCTTTTCCCCTATACAAATTTCATTTCATGATCAAAATATTTACCCAAAATTGACAATGATTAATTGATCATTAATCGTGTAGGTTTACCTGAAGCAGTTTATGGAGACGACAGTTGCAGAACCGATGCAGACTGTGTACCTAAATGTGCTCGTGAGCCACATGGGAAACCCAAGTGCGGGAATGGATTTTGTAGCTGCGGAGATGACTTACCAGAATGGATCCCTAATAAAAACCCATGTTTGATTGGCAATGAGTTCAACAACAAAATTGCCTTTTATATAAAAAAAAACTCAAATTACCATAGGAGATCTAAACTCATACTTTAATTGTCGAATAAAAATGGGTGCTTAATTTATGAAGCACTTTAATAAATTATGGGTAATTATCTGGTGGCCACCATTTATTAAGTAAAAATTCTGTAAACCACCAAATTTTAAGATTGTATCTGTAAACCACCTACTTTTCAAAGAAATATCTCCCAACCACTTTTCCGTTAAAAAAATTAACTGCCGTTAGTGATTTTCTGCGTAAAGACTATTTTACCCCTGTAATACAATAATTACGTTGATGAAAACACTTTCATTTTATTTTTTTGGTATTTTTTTGTTCAATATTGTTTTTATAGAAACAAACGAAAATGATAAGAATCTTTATATAATTAAATATTTTTTTAAAGTAGAATATAATTAATTAGATATTTATTTTTTTAACTAAATGACAATATTATCCTTATGATGGCGTGTCGACGTTTATATTTCCAAGCTAACTCCGTTAACGAAAAGGTGGGTGGGAGATGTTTCTTTGAAAAGTAGGTGGTTTACTGATACAATCTTAAAATTTGGTAGTTTCATGTAAGTTTCACTTAATAAGTGGTGGCTACCAGATAATTACCCATAAATTATTAAAGTTGTAAATGGTCCAATCTCTTGACGCACAGAGTCGTAAATAAGTTTTGCGTCTGGGTCAATTTAGTTCGAATAACAATAAAGAATAAAGATTGGTGTATTTTTATTAGAGTCTAATCTTATGACTTAAGTTAAAGATATATATATAAAGCGTAGTTACTACAAACTACATTGTATGGAGCAAGTTATTTAATTAAGAAGTTGCATTATAATGCAACCTCGAAACAACACTTTTTCATAAGCTATAGTAAGCTAGCAATTGTAGCTGGCCGGAGACAGAGGAAGATGGCAACGAATGTTGAATTGGAAGAGAAATCTCGCATCCGTGACACAAGCAAAATTTTTAACTTCGCAAGTATATACGAGCACAATTGTGAACTTTAGGGCATATTTGGAGGCAATCTCTGGCCACCGTAGCATTCTCCATAATCCACGAATGGCTTCATCATCTCCACCCTCCAATACTTGTGAAGTTGTTGCATTGACAAACATGCATGCACGCAGCCATAGTCAATTAATTAGCATAGTCTTATTATTCAAATGGATACGGAATGTCATTTAAATTGTTAAATAGGCAGAAAGAGATATCCTTGCGGTATGAATTAGCTAATAAGGCAACCAAGAAAGTTAATTTGAATAAGTGATTAGTTCGTTTCCCCATTATCTTATAGATTCTTTTTTTTTTCCCGAATGGTATTATCTTATAGAGAGTAAATTTAATAATGACCAAAATTTAATCCATATTGTTTTACGAAATTAATAATTTATCTCGTTGTGATATAAAATATATTATAAACTCCATGCATAATGACAAAGGGTCGGTTTGGTTTTCGGTTCAAAATAAACATAATCGGTTAGGTGTGATTCTAATTTCAAACAAATTGGAAAAAATATCTAACCAATTCAATTAGATTCAATTTGGCTTTTCAGCTTATCATTCTTTTTTTCAATGTAAAAAGGTCACAATTACCCTCCCATTTTTAATTTTTTTATTATTATTTACATTTTAACATCATGGATGAAATGAAATATTAAAAACAATTCTAGATGAGATCTCTAATCACATTTAGGGCTAGTTTGAGATTGTGGTGGGCGATTAAATAAACCGCTTTCTCAAGTAAAGTAATGAAATAAGCCATCAACATTAAAAAAGCATTCTGGTGTTTGGTAAAGTACATGTTGTTACGGTTCTTTGTCATACTAAAAAGAAAATAATGCATTACATTTGGTAAATTTTGCTACAAAAAGCATTGTTTTATTATATAATGACTCAAATAAATATAAATATAAATTACCTTTTTTTTTTGGAGTATGTTTAATAATATTTAGACATGTCTTTTTCTTTTTGAAACACATAAAATTACATATAAAATGAAAAAAATTCAATTAAATAAATGTTATTGAACTTAGTAATCTATTGTATAAGATATGATAAAAATTCATACTAATACATAATCCAAATACAGTAAAAAAATAATATGCATTACATTAACATAAAAAACTTATTGCAATAAGACTAAGAAAGACTATAGAAAAAATATAAATAGATTGAATGTTAAAGTGCGAAGTGGTTATGAAATTAATTTTAAAAGTCATGGTTAACTTTCAAGGGAAATTGTTCCTATAATTAAAGAAATTTAACGTACTTTATATGCAAGTCTTATTGAATTTTATAATAAAAATAAAAGTAAAATATAATAAATATGAACTTATTAGATCAAAACTTTGATATTTTGGAGAGAACATATAATAATTGTGGTAGTAATTTGATTATGGTGGTA